>OY757236.1:127167112-128549924 GCA_963583995.1 Xylota segnis | reverse complement strand
TTGTTTGTATTCATCGAGCATTGTTACACGCACCGACTTTTGGGGTATTATTATGCAGATTAGATGCTTGTGGTTTATAGGGTTAATTGTAAACACAACAAAAGGTGCAAACAGAGGGCGACTAAGTGGATAGGGTGGAACGACTTAGTTTAAACTGCCGGCAATTGAATTAATTTTAGAGTGCTGGGTTGTATGCAGAACAATAGGCTGGTTATGGTACTTTAAACCATTCATTTAAATTAATGAACCTCCTTGTGACTTATGTTGTTCTTTAGAAATAAACGTTAAGTATTTCGTTTCATTGAGATTGTCTGCATTGTTGAGAGCACTACTGAAGCTGGTGCCTTGAGAGTATGATTATCAACTAGAGGATTTGGTTAGTTTTTGGTACATGGTTTCATGATCCACTCTATAGATTTCTTTGTTTCAAATTGATTCTACGTTCATTTTCCATCAATTGTTTTACATCTCACTATTACCACAAGAAAGTGAAAATATTTAGCAATCGAATCCTTTTTATTTCATCAAAATTGGTTAACGCGTTTAATCACAGTGCTTTGTCGAACTAATGAATGCACCCGACTTCCTACCCGAGCTATTCACGCACCCCTCAGTGTCGTCTGCATATCTCCACCAACTCCTGCTGCATCCAGTTTCATAGTCAAAGATATTCCCTATTTCCTGATACCTAAATCAATGAAATCCATCAACAACTTCCTATTATACGAAGGCTTCCAAGTGCCTCCAAATTTCGTTACATCAATTGTTCACCCGAATCGGACAGTTCATGTCAGCAGGTTGAACATCTGTGTGTCAGAAATTCGGTTCACAGTTTGTTGATGACAGTGAGGTATCAGAACCGGACGTAAGGCAAGGCCATGTTTTGAAAGGCTGAATAGGTGATGCAATTTCTGATTAAAATTCCTACAATTGAGGCTCAGCCTGCTTCTATCCTTGGATGTGTATGTATATGCTATCTTTCGATACGAATCCAGTTCAGCAAGGTTATATGTATTCCTAAGAAGCTCTCAGCTATGTAACAGTCTCTGGACTAAGTACACTTCCCAGAGATATAAGGTATACAACAGTGAGAGAGGAAAGATAGATGTGGATGGTCGAGGAGGTTTACATTTCGATTGAAACTATCAAGAACGTACCAGTTGTAACAGGGCTGGAGTGCAAAAGCTTTGATATGGCGAGGATACGTTTAAAAGACATTGCCGCTGATGAAAGTATCCGATGTCCAGTACTGCTAAACACATTTTCAATGAACTAAATGAAATCTTAGAAAGAAGAATCACTGAAAAGATTACCTTTTCTTGGATTTGAAAACCGTGATACCTTCGTCATAATGTAGTCAAGACAGCAACAGAGGTCACTTGAGTTATGTTTTCAAAACAAGAGACACACAGAAAACACATTGTAATCGGTTCTACCTATCCACGAACTTTGGTGTTGACCATTGGTCCTTTTATGTAAAGAGCACCACAGGGTTCTATGCTTTTACCAAGTCTTTTTGCAAAACATATTACTGAATTGATACATCATCTTTCGAGAGAAGAGAAGTGCCTTGCTGGTTCATGGTGAGATCTTTCAGTTCACTTCAGTGGAGACCCTAACTACTTTGCTTTTACTGGTTTCAAGAGTTCCAACATGACAAACCAAAGCGAAGCATCTCTGAACACCGATCTTGCCACTCTCTTCTGGATAATTAGAAGCGAAGGATGACTGATCTTACTCGCTTAAAGCTAGTGGGGTCTCTCACCCTAAGTCTTTTAGAGCTGTTCCAGGCACGCTCCTTCCTTCCTGTTGTCCAGACCAAGCATTCTGGCATCCGCGATGTACATGGGTCGATAAAATTGACTCAGTCTTATCGGAAAAATCTCTAAATCCCAGCCTTCAAGTTCGAGACAACATGAAACACCGAATCTCGGTTATAAGACTCAAGGAATCGTTCCGTTATGCTTGCTTGCAACGTGTCCGTTGTGTCTCTTGGTAAGGCTGGGAAGCCTGACTGTATTAGTCTAAATTCGAGCCCCATTGTCACCCCTGAATACCAACCACCTCTCAAAGCCGGGCATACTGACAACAGTTGGGCTTGAGGAATCTTGATTTATTGCCCATAATGCTTGTGAAGACGTTTTCTGCTTCCTAATAACCGAAGGAACCCATCCATTTAATGTTCCAATAAAACAGCTCACTGATGAACTAAGACTCATAATTGAATTCCATCAGAGTCCCGGCCCAGCTACTACCTACTGGTTAAAACTTGCCAATAATAGCTGGCAAAAGCCATTAACTCTTTCAGTAGCCATAATCTTTGCGCTAAGTCTTCCGTTAGCATTAGCCATCATCTTCCATGGGAAGCCAAACAACAACCTTGTGCAAGCTCCCAACAATTACATCTGGAATACGGATCGTAAATCTGTGATTAACCCTACACCGTACACGATGCTGTATCGATATTTAATTAGAATCGCATAACATAAATCATAAAGCGGTATGTACTCGTACCTAACCTAACTGAAGACCAGGTTATCTCCTTCGAATGTGTCAGAATATTTAATTAGCCAATCGACATGGCCAGAGCCCGATGCGGGACCCATGTGTGTGTCTTCTATCGCTCAATACATCTAATTAATAATGATTATTGGAGATTAGGCCTAATGCCAGCATTGCGGACGGCGGTGAGTCCATTTAATTTGCATAATCGCCTAGCGGCCGTAAGTTTTGATGAAGAGCCGAACATTATGGGATACAGTTTGACGCTGTTTTGGTATGGCTAGGTACCACCATCATGGCGCATAAACTTATGGCCGAACAACGTTTGTTTATTACATTTGCTGTTGGCTGGCTGGCAGAAGACATATACTCGTGGTGTGGTTGTTCTTTTGGAATCCTTTTTTTGTTTTTCGAACCAATCACTTCCGTATTGCTGTTTGCAGGAGTCTTAACGGATACACGGCTGTTAAGGAGTGAATCCCCCGGTAGGGTACAAATGAACATTATTATGTCATCGCTGGAAGTGTTTGCCATTAACATGACAGATGCCCACGAATCTTTGGCATGGAGTGCCTACTATACACTGTACACTCATAACACTGGTCGCGTTGGGAAGTCTGGGCTGGTAAGGAACCACTTCATTGCTCATAGTGGATTCCCTCGGCGGCGATGGCGGAATTCTCCATGAGAATGAGTTTGTAATTTGTTGAACGAGTCAATATTGGTCCAATATGGGTCACCTGAGGAACCCCACAGATTGCCTTCATGCTGATGTATGGTGACGATGTTCCTTGTGTGATGGGAGCCACAAGATCAATCCAAGTGAAGGGTTCCAAATTTTGTTTCAGTTTCCGAGGAACATGGACTTAAAGTTACATAAAGGACCTCAGACTTTCCAATGGTGGCTCGTTATACGATAGAAAGTTCGATCTACTACGACCCCTCCTTGAAAGATTGAAATATAACCAAAAACTTTGTTTCAACATTCCTTCTTGGATTGCAGGTGTTGGAACAAATTCAGGAATACTGTGTCCTCGCTAAACTCGTAATTAAGGACAAATGCCTCAAGAAACGTTATGCACTGGAAGTAGATTCAGAAGCTCACTCAGTGCTGTAGCTGATATCTTCACAGACAAGTCTTTCTATTTTAAGCTAAAGTGCGCCTGAAGGTATTTCCGAATCTCTAGTTGGATATAGCATCAATTTGTTTCTGGATGTAGTCCCCAATTCTCAGCAAGAAGTATGAAGGTGTCTTGTAAGGGATTCCATGGTTTGCCTACGGTCTTACCAGAGAATCTTCAAATTATCTTCGGAGGTACGATGTCATAGAGGAATACCTGAACTAAGATTGTGAGGTCATTTACTCGTAGACAGGGATCTCAACCGACTTGATGTGGCAAATGTGAAATAGCTAACTGGAGAACTTTAGCCTAAGATGGCTAGGACATGTATAGAGAATAGACACCAACGCTTCGGTCTGAAGAGGAGTCTTTGATTCCAACCCGGAGCGACATCTCAGTAAAGGAAAACCTCACCCTAGTTGGCATAGACAAGAGGAAGATTACTTAAGAAACAGAAAGTGAGATCTAACCAGGTGGCAACGTCTGTTAGGAAATTACAAAGAGATGACAGCTACAGCTAGGAGTCCATTGGACGGGAGAACGCTCTGAATTGATGAAAGAACCAAAAGGTACCAAGGATTGAGAATGACGTTGTCATGAAGCTTCTTTCAGTGGCTAAGGCTGCCAGGGTTAGATAGGACTATACCAGAACTTTCACGAAAGAGGTTAGGATTACTAAAAGAACTCTGACTTTAGGAAACCTAAGAAGCCAGTGAAGTTGAGCAACTTGAGGACATTCCAGATATAGCCTTTCTCAAGACGACGGCAACAAAATTTGGAGCTTGGTTGTAAAGGAACTTCTTGAAAACCTTAGTGTCAATCACGAGAAAGAAACAAATTTAACAATCACTCTTTGGGACACTAATAGTAAAGACCATAGGGGGTAAGTTTTGTGGATAATGCCCGCAGCCATTTAATCCCAGCTATCTGCTTAGTCTGGTTACCCCATATACAAAACATGGAATATTTAGTGATGTAGTGAGGAATATTCACCACATTTTAACACCTAAATGAGTAAATTCCATCAGGAACTTTCTTTTCCACGAGCAGCTCAAGCTCCCACCAAATTTCGTTACATCAAACAGACTTCACCTGACGCATTCTCACCACCCTGTGTACAATACGTCATCCATTTGGCATATATAGTTCCAAAGTAGGAAATATGACCTATATTTCGAAACTCAAATGAATAAAATCCATCGGCAACTTTGTTGGTTTGAAGGTTTCAAACTAACGCCGAATTTTGTTGCATCGGACAGAGACTATCCGATTTTCGATTCTAGTTATCTGATCAGCCTGCTTACTTCGTTTGGAATACAACATTCACCCGGCATAGGTAGTCGTAAAGAGTGTGATATCCCCAACGTTTTGATACCTTAATGAGGAAAATCCATCAGCAACTTAATCTCACACGGAAGTTCCAAGCTCCTACCAATTTTCGTTACATCAGACAGAAGTGAGTTAAAAAACGTTACTACACCAAAATTGGGCAGAAATTTAGAGTCTACAGGGAATTGGTTGGAATTGAGTCGAAAACCATCAAAAAATGTCTCAATATTGAACGAGCTGGGTGTCCTTCTATATTCTGCTGCGGAGTACACAGATCTCCTGGAAAATGTTTGTATTGATTACTCAAGCTCAACACCCAATCTATCAATAAGTCTAGGTACTCTAGGTCATGGCGGATCCTTGTAATTCCAGCTGGAAACAAACGACGAAGATGAGCAAAGGTCCCAATTAGGGACGAACAAGCAATTTATTGAAAAATGATAGCCTTGTCACATAAGTAGGAGAAGTAGAAGCCCTAAACCCTCAATGGGTCAAAAAAACTAAGTAGAAGCCACTAGCTTTCTACTCTTAAGTCAAACGAGTGACAAAGTCAGTTTAGGATGTCCATTAGATGGTGTTACACCCACCCAACATCCAGCGCGATGAAATCCACTTTCTGGCAGAAGCCGTGAAAGTAGTACCCAGTGCCTTAAGTCCCACTATATTCGATGTAGGTTACGCCCATTGGCCCTAAAAAAGTAAAAAACCCGCGTCTTCCTATTCCCACAGCCATAACGTCTGAAGAATTGTCAAAACCACAGTTGTTAAAACGTCCACACCCGCCACAAATAACCCGACCCGACCGCACTCTAAATCCATAAAACGCGACAAAGGTGACGGACTGCCATGCGACACAGTGGGGCTGGGAACAGCTCTTGACAAATATTTCCGAATCATAAATTTCCACATACCGTTTCTCTCAGTGTACGATTACCTTTCTATGGTCAATTTTGGAACAAATCACCCTGTCATCAAGGTTAATTAAATGATTCGTAGGGAATTTATCTTGCGGACGGCCAGTACTGCAGTACGGTACCGCTGCAAGAGGCAGCGTTCACCATTCCATCGCTGCTGGAGGCTTAATAAGCCCATAAACCGAAAACACCATCATCATCTAATGAACTAATAACACTGGACCCAGGGAGTCACCTCTCCCAGCTACCATGGTAGTCCGTCCATCCAAAAGCTACCGAAATGGACTCCGTTCACTGGAACTGCATACGCAGCCGAACCGCAGCTTACCGACCGCAACTCTCCGAAAATAGATAAAAATCCCCGATAGCCATTGTTGTGCTATAAATTCACATGGCAGCAGCGTATACTCTGCATAGAGTACACCATGGCCCGTCTTGGCCAGGCCGCCAATTCATCTTAATAAATCATTGTAACGTGTTCGCTGACATTGGTTTTGGTATCGCGCGCGCAAAACTATTGGACTTCATTTCGTTGGCCAGAGCTACAGCTAGAGCAGGAGTATCTCTCTATTCAATGTTCCGGGTGTATTGCTATGAAGAAACAAATTTGGGACGTCACACAGCAGTGGTTGTTGTTCGTCGCCAAGATTCGGCTGGGGGGCTTCGGGGCTTCGGGGACAGCATAGAACAAATGTACCTGTCGTGTTAAGTGTATGTTCCTGCAGCTGTTGCCTTCGAAAATCGACCATGACGATGATGAAGTTTGACAGCGGGGGCACTTAAGGAGACATTGGCCTAATTGAAGTTTCGGGCTCGGACAACGCTTGAACGGTTTTTTTCTCTTCTCTCCGCCAGACCGCAGAGTGAGTGTTTCCTCTTAGCTGTTGCGACTTGGCCTATGCATGGCATAGACCAGGCTCACGTGACATATCTCTGAGATATGTTCAACGACCTTTATTGAATTTGATGTGCACTGGATGTCGTGTGTATCAGATATGGCACGCAATTTTCTTGCAGTTCTCCTCCATGCCTACCTATAGGAGTCTCTTTTTGGTTAAAAAAAAAAAAGAAGAAGTTCATGGAACCGTCGCGTGTTTAAGGTAGATGCAACGGATCCAACGGTGTTGTGTAGTGTTTTATGCATCTCCTGGTCTAGGATGGTTTTATGGCCCAAAGTGTGGGGGTACCCTGCCTGTGCCTGTGCCTGTGCCCAGGGTGAGTGATTTAGGATTGGATTGCGTGAATTATACATGCAGGAGGAAATCCACACAGAGATGTGATTAGAGAAAGGTTGCGTATGGAGGCAGGAGTTTATTAAATTAATGGACAGCTACGTATGTGAGTTGGAGATTCAAATGACTTGGTAGGTGAGTATGGTGGGCATATGGTTCCGGGTAGATCTTGAAGGAGATTTTCGGATCACTAGAGATGGCAAGGATGAGCTAGTTACAGAGAGTTGAACGGATCACTCAGACGAACCAGGTACATTGTTCAAATTTATCTGGTAATGCACTTTAGGGATCCGTACTGGCAGAGTGAAGTCCTGCCGCCTGATCCGAACAAAACCAGGAAAATCACAAAGGAAATGAGCCGAAGTGTCGATGCAGATGATATTGGCTTCCGTTTATATTGTTAAGAATAGATGAAGGGGTCGGAATGTCTGCGTCTGTAGCGGCAGTCAGGCTGCGCTTAAGGATTTGCTCAACCCTGGAACCTACTCCAAAATAGTTTGGAAATGCAAGAACTCCTTGAAATCGGTCGCAGGAATGAAGTCCTTCTTTTTGTCTGGATCTCAGTGGCTCAGAGGATGATTTCTCAGGATCTGAACCAATCTTCGTGCTCGGTCATAGGTTGCATTGACGGTTGAGTCTCCTACAAACACGATTATGAGTGACATGGCTCTCCAAGATGTATTCACCCCAACGTCAGTACGAAGTCAGCAGCATTCTCTCTGTCTTCAGCAGAAAGGACTGTGAACAAGTTTTTGGCGTTCTTAGGGGACACTTTCCCCTCACTAAGCATCTTAGTGTGCTGAGCTTAAGGGGTGCCTCTGTCTGGGACTCTTATAAATGTGATAATCGTCAGGGACAGTGTTGGCTCTAAGGCTTGATACATTAAGATGCTAAGGAAAGAATGTTAACTCTGCCTGCATCTTGGAGAGCAGTGCCACTTTCAATTGCGTGGGAAACTCAACAAAATTAAGAAAGGCTTAAGGATGGCTTAGTTCCTGAGAAATCATCCACTGAGCTAAATGGAGATCAGATTTTCTGCAATTCAATACCTTGAACCAGAGTAAGGGCTTAAGATACAATAGATCTTTTAGGACGCAGTATCAGTCATATGGGCTAGGGTCTAGGGAAAAAAAGGGTTTAAGTGCTGCTTAATTGTCATTACAGACGCAGATACTCCAATTGGTCTTAACAATATATTCGGAAGCCATTAACGAAGCATTGATATCTGGTTGAAAAGAGAGCCATGCTTGCCTAGTGGGTTATGGAGTCAAGGATTGTCCACCTCCACAAGAACACCAACACTTTGACTAATTTTGGAAAGATCGACAGCAGTCCAGTTCGAACTCAGACTCTAGCAAAAGGCAGTCGTGAATAGAAACTAAGTTTGCACAGCAGGTGATGTTCCGGTGTCATTGGGTCAGACGGGATATTACTGGGAACAGGATCGTATGTAGGATATGTGTTGCAGAAGGTCATATAAACCTGGAACTGGAGACTGCTGGGATAGTACAGTCCAAATAAGTTGAATCGCTTTAAATACATCCTTACTGATGACAAATCTAAAGAAATGTCCACTTTCAGGCAAGTGAAGGAGAGAGTGCATCCCTCAAGAGACCCAGTGTTTTACCAACGTAGCCCTCATCTAGGAAAGATCCAGGACTCTAGACAAATATGCAATCAAGTGAAAAGTAGCTTCGACATATTTGAAGGTAAGGAATGGAGGAGACTACCGAGAGTCTTCCTATGCTTAACATTGGTTCCGTTCAGTTTTAACTTTAGACCTTACCGTAGGGTTCAGATACTTTCATAGTCTGGGAGACGAGAGGCTTGAAACATACTCAATTCCTCTTGAAAAACAAAAATGGCTGAGAGGTTGCTAAATTTCAGTGAAGGGTTTAGCAGGTTCACCGTGTATCATCTCGGTCTTACTGTTGAAGCATATCCTAAGCCGGACACTGACCTGCAATTAGTTGGGGATTGAGGGCTTATACTCTGGTTTCTGTGATAAATGGGTGAACTTGGTTCAGAGACCTCCACATGAGTTGGATTGTCATGGAAAGAAAGTTCCCTGACACAAGGTAGGTATGTAGCTGGACAAGGTAGGGTTATAAGGTTATCATAAAGTACTAGGCATCATAGTGGGTCCATTGCGATCTCTAGAGAACCATTACGGTAACAAACATTTGATATCCGTGCAAGTTGACTTGGTTCGCTGTGCGGATCCAACTTCCTCTAGAGAAATACTTTCCGGTGTTTGAGTCTACTTCGAGCTATTCTCTGACACTCAGTCTCTGATTCAGTCTGATTTTGGTCAGTTCATTGGCCCACGCGTATAATGTCCTGAGCATTATGTGGCAATTCCTGACTATTTTAGATTCCATGATGTTGAACTCTAGCGCCTTAAGAGTAACACGACTAACAATACGACAACGATATTCGTGTCGGATCAAGCAATTCCCCAGCCTTGAGAAAAGGTAGAACCTCTGCTTGGAATACACTGCATGTGTCCGCAAGTCTCAAGGCTACATGTAGGTCTATATCTGTAGAATATATACCTAAGCCAGTGCCCCATCGGTTTTGGTTAGTTAGTTCCTTCAGTATGCCATCAACGAATAGCACCCAGATGAGAGGAGAGGGTACTTCGAGTGACAGATGGAACCATATGCGAGAGTTGAATAAATATTTCTTGAGATGAGCATTTTGCTGCTCCAGTTAAGTAATACTCTGCTCGACATTTAAACTTTCCAGAGCCGTTTTGATGCCATCCTCCTTTACACTATCGAAAGCGCCTTCTTTGTCAACAAGTGCTTGTGCTTAGCGAAGGCTAGCAAAGACTGCTTTTAGTTTTCCCTACCCACTCATGTAGTAACGTTTCCCCCGATTTACCCTTACGATACGCCTTTTGAGCTTTGCATAGACTAGGCTATCTACCATAGGTAGCCCTCTCTAGAGTCTTAAGAAGGAACTCTTTCGCTTGGGTGTGACTTGACTTGCCTGCTTCAGATAGGAAGATAACGCTCACTTCCCTTCAAGCTGCTGGTATATCGCCCAACTCTAAACATTGGGTGAAGATTTCTAGGAGCCTGACCCTGACCTTTGCTGGGGGTTTCTGAAACATAGCTAGCAGGCCCGAGCGCCTTGAATGGTGCGAATGAAATAATACCTCAACGAAAGTTCTTCCATGTAATGAGAGCCTCCTCCTCTATTGACAGAGTAGTAGTGTCTGAGTGCCCATTTATTAGAGAATCCACTGGGATAGTACTTCCTAGAAAGTGAGTGTCAAGTACTAATGTATTCAATTCTTCGATGGTACTTTCCCACGAGCCCACGAGCCTTCAGATTGTTTGTTGAATCTCGGACTTGGTGGGTCTTTGTGTCGGATTTCCCGGAGTCCAAAAGTTTCACATGCAGAATTGTTTCCAGAATTTCCTCTTACATCGCCTAGATAAGTCCTTGAACTCTCTCTTGTGCTCATCTTAGAGTTTAGCATCCCATTCTACTGCCGTAGTTGAGACTTTCTGAAATCTACTACCTTGAGCCTATTCCTATCTAACTGCATTAAGAACACCTTGTGCACCACGCTACTACTGTTCCTAGTTGAGGTTAGATAATGTCCCTATGAGGGCTTCCGGTACTAACACAGTTTATCATTTTTTTGGAGCATGAACTCTGTCCATTGGCTTAAGCCGGTAAAGGATTCGGATACCTGTGTCTAAGAGGGTAGCGAGAACATATTCTCTATATATCGAGGCCATCATCCATCTCTAGGTCGGATTTTCCAAGAGGCATTGACTACTAGTCACTTGATTCAGATTGCAGGATCTTGTCAATGTCATCTGTTCAAGTATCCCAAGAGCTCACAACTTTCTCATAAAAGGCATATCCTCAGCTACTTTGTATTCCCCGGTTCATGACACACTTGCCTCGTCAGTCATTTGCCATCATTATACCTGAACAGCATTACGTGTCGCAGGCCACCCTACCATCCGGCAAATTGCATGTTCTTACCCACTTAAGCTGCTTCCTTCGACCAAAGTTTATTAGCCAATAACCACCGAGCGCAACAGTGAAAGGCCTAAAATACTAAAACCCTCAGCCAATACCTCACACCTCACAGCTGGAGGTTCGCCGTCCCACACCAGGTACTTTATGTTATAGGTGCTAATTGTCTATCCTTCGTCAAAAATATCCATCAACTCTCTCGAACTTGCAGCTGACCTCCCGCAATGTCTTCCACGATGATGACGACGATGATGATGATGATGATGAACCCTTTAAACGTCCCGGTGTCGGTGCGCACACTAGAGGTCAAACACGTATGCCTCTTACGTTCGACGATAAACTACCGATCATGATCATGCTCGATCACTGATCTTCTGCGTGCAGAACAGAAAAAAAAAAATGATTTCCCAGATCCTGATAAAGTTACGAGGCCCATTTGCTTCCAGTGTTCTTCCTACCCATCGCCATCGCCATCGTCGTCGTGGTCGTAGTGTGCTCGCATCCAGCTCATTATCATTTGGCCATTGGAGAGGCTGTACAGTTTGCGCCTGGCCACGATGACTAGCTAATTGACATTATCACGTAAAACAATCGAAAGCCACCAGCGACGGACGGACGGACGGTCATAATTTGACAATGATTTACAATGCGCGGTGTAAATTGACGAAATGGACACAACTCGAGGGGGCGAAGCTGTAGAAATTTACGAAATTGACCCACGCAGGAAAACATGAACTTGACGTGAGAGATGGCAGTGCAAGGAGGACCACTGGAAGACCACTGACCCCCGTCCAGCTGCCAGCGTGATTATGATGAATGAAGAATTGCCGGGCTTCGCACCGTGCCACGTTTCTGGTGGCAGAGATTCCCCTCTCATTGAGGTCATATCGTAAATCATCAGAAATCGTGTTAATCTATTGATTATCATGAAACCTAACGACGTTTCCCTATCATCTCCGCCGGTTCGCAGCCATGGACTGGAAACTACCACGACCACGACCACGACGACGACGACGACGACACCCGGCAGAAATTTATTTACCTTTTCGAATTAAGCATAAAAGTTGAACATTTGTAATGATTTTCAATTGGCAGACAATCAAATAATTTATCTTGTCTACGGGGCTGGTGTACTCCTGCAGATGGGGGTGGGGGTCTCCCTGGCCAGGTTCCAAGCGAAGCGCTTCACAACTGGATTAATGGAGAGACCTCTATTCGTCTGGAGGTGAGCACCGTTTTGGGAGAGTAATGACCACATGAAGTGTGATGATGGCTTTGGGTCATTAGTTTTCGGTTGTTTCGGGCTCCGAATCGTGTACCATGTGGCGACCATTATTTATGCGATTTCAATTTGTCTTTGGGATTGGGCCAGCGCGGATGGGGGAGGGCTAGTAGGGGCTTTGTAACTATTTGCAGATGGAGTACGTTCGTTCTTCGTGATTTAATCCAGTGTGTGTGCGCGGAGGTTCCATTTTTCATTTTATAAATCGGGCTTATGGAAGCAGGAGAGAGATTTGCTGGGCCCGTAGGCTTAGGGATTTTCTAGAGAAGTGATCCGTTTCTAGGTGGAGTGGCAAAACTTTGCTTTCTCTAGTGAAACAAGGTACTTGGATCTTATCTTGGATGGAAAACTGAACTGGAAACCTGATAAAGGGACAGAAAGGCCACACTTTCTCTGGCAAAAGAGCTAACAAATCGGGCCTGCAAGCTCATATAACTCACAGGCTATTTATTTCGTTCTTAAATCTAATATAAGGTGGTTGTCTGCCTTAGATAAAGCCTTAAACCGAAGTAATTTAAGCAAAGTCCAACGACCAGCTTGTTTGTGCATAAGTGGTGCATTTCGTACGATACCCTCTTCTGGAGCGCACTGGACATTTTGACACGTCTTGACGTTTTCGGTAGGCAAATGGCTGCTAGTGCCAATTTCTGAACAATTTCGACTACAAACAAATTTCGGATAACCAACCCTTCTAGGACACTGTGAGAGGAAGAGCTGTTCCTGGAAGATACGTCGATTTACTTTTGTTCCGATGCATGGTTCACAAACTAACGAGGGAGGAGATTGATGGACCTAGTCTCAGTCTCTCCTAACATTGGAGCAAGTCCTATCCTTGGTTCAGGATATCCACTACAGATATCCGCATCTCTTCAGATAGCCAACCAGCTATCAAATCCTTGGAATCCTTCTATTATCATTCCAAAGTTGCTCTAGATTGGCGTACTTCTTCTTAGAGATGGCAGAGAAGTTCAATGTGGTGTCGAGTCGTGGGGCTATTCCAGAGCTCACCAGCCAAGGCATTGGTGTACCAATCTTACTAGGTAAATCTTCCTTGGGTATTCCAATCCCAGATCTAATATACTTGAATCATATCGAGGGATCAAATCTCAAGTTGACAAGTTTGACAGATTACCAAGACTGGATCGGAAATGCTCTAGGATTTGGTCTCTCCTAGTAGACTGCATATCAGCACTATTATAGGTGTCGTGACTGGAGATTGTCTAACTGAAAAGGACTTGACTTGGTGTCTATTGGTGTACTGGGGATACCTGGGAGCCACTTTAAAGTTGGCTTAAGTGGAGTGCCACATGGTTGAATACTTTCTCCATTGCTGTTTCTTGTTGAAATGAAGTGATGAAGATTTTGGTTGGCTGCCTATATAAAGACACATGTAGGCTAGCAGAGGTCCGTTGCGATATTTTTTCCATTTTGGCCACTCATGACTCATGACATCGAAGAACGGCAGTTCCCTGCACACGAGGTCCTCTTCGCTTATGCAATTCTTGTAGAAATCATTTGAATAAAGGCACTGTCTAGAACTGAGGACATAGTTGGAAGCTCCATACAGAACTGGGGGTAAAGAGCCCAAGTGCAGCTTTCTATGCCTGCAATAAGACATTCGGAAATAATGAGGACTCCAACGAAAATGACCCTCTGGATGTACGCAGTTGCTGTGTGTTCTGACCTTAGCTGTCAGAAGTGTATTCTGTGCCTTCATAGTTAAGATGCGATAGATCGAGGATCGAGGAGTGACCGTAATGATAGCTGGTCTACCGTGAGGAGGATTTTAGTTGAAAGATCGGACTGGCAGCCAATTACCATAGAAGGAGTAGTTGTTAGTGCTCCCCTGATGGAATGGAATGAGGTATCAAGTGGTAAGATGCATACTTAGGTCATAGAACCTATATAGCCTTTCTAAAGAAATGGAAGATTGCCTTTCTATTTAAGTTTGCTAGGTCCAACCATTTCGCATTCTCAGTAAAAGTGGAACTGGTGGTCTCAATCGTTTGATGAGAACAGGTTTAGTTTTGGATGGGTACATCTCACCGGATGGTATATAGCTGAATACTTGGCCAACAATATCGGTTGATGATTGACTCAAAAGTATGATTTAAGCCTCGAATTATTCGATAGAGGCACCAAGAGTAAAACTGGAGTTTGGAGAGACGTTCATTGCTTAGACAAACTCTGATTTTTCAAGACTAAATCAGAATTTGAAGAATCAGATTCGATTTAATATTTTACTCGTCCACCTCTTTGCAGATCTTGCCTTTGATGCTGGGTTGGTAATGGTTGTATCTTGATATTGGCTTGAGAGTAGATATAGTAGCATTCGGTGTAAATTTTCTTTAAGCCAAGCTCACAGGGTTTCGAAGGACCTTACCTTTGAATCTACTTGGATGCTTATTTCAGATAAGGCGTCTGTAAATATAATGACAATCCCTTGATAAATATTTTTTAAGCCAGGCTTACAGGCTTTTGAAAAACCTAATCTTAAAAGGTCGCTTGGAAGCTAGCTTGAGAGTGGATATGAGAGGATACTATGGGTCTACTTTCCAATCCTCTTTAAGTCAGGCTTTATACAAGTGTCTCAGAAGGTTATGAACTAGATCTTGTTCTCAAGACATATTCCTATTACATTCTAACACGGAAGGTACGTACTACGGACTGCACTCCTCAGAATCGCCCACGGATCAGTTCTGATGAACTACACAAAAGCTGTGGAAGAGGATTAATAATGTTTAACTCACCTGATCATAGCCCTGCAACGCTGGATCACTTGTCGTTCCATTTGTATCACTTGTTCCGGGCGGCCGATCATGACCGACACCAATGCCAATACCCATATCTGGTGCTGTGACAAAATCGAAAAAATCCGTTTTCGATAGATCTTCCGGCCGAAATGTTTCACTTATATCCATGCTCGTGGTTGACGACATCTCATCGGAGCCAATCATGCCAAGATGCTGTGACACCACCGTGCAATCCCTTAACGAAATAACTCTTCGTGTCCCAGTATAACAATCATGCAGGTAGGGGCGAGTCATGCAAAAAATAATCTTCTCCTGTCTCGATATCCTTCAATAAACTCGATGACCTACATAAACATCCATCCAGTCTATGCGGGAAGATTCTCAATACAGAATCAAATTCTACACTCCTTGGGTGATTTCAGTGGCCTGTCAGTGCATTTAGTAACTCTTCCCAGTGTTGGCTGTCATTTCAATTTTCCACAAAGAAGATGAACACATATGGGCAGGTCATGAGGATCATCTGAAACAAAACAAACATAAAAAAACAATTCTGTCAGTTAGTCCATAAATCGGAGACCATTGCACGATTTTTGTTAAAAAAAAAAACAACCAAACAAACGCTGTTAGAAAATCAACATATAGAGCAATTTAGAGGAGAAATGTTCACGAAGGTCATGTCAGAATGGTACCCGGTGTAGTCACATCACATCATGCCTACCATCATGGTGTAGTAGATGCACCTTCCACTTGCAGATGCATGTCACTTTTGACGCGTCAAGTTCCTAAATTTGAAAAGCGTGCGTTGGCAATTTCCAAATGAAACTCTTTTACCATCTTCCTCTTCCTGGCCAGCATGAGTACAATTTTACAAAACAAAGAACCTAATGGCGCATGGAATTTCTATGTGAAAGAGGATGTGCTGACGGCTGCGGTGGTAATTTGGTTAGAGAAGAGCTCTTTGGCTCTTTGGCTGTTTGGTATCTCTGGCTGTTTGGGGCTCTTTCGTTTGATGGGGCAAATTGCAATGTCAGGTTGAAATTTCAACATCGGCGCGCGGCAGAGACAAACACGAAAGGTAGAAACATTATTTTCGTGCGATGATGATTGTGATTAATTATGATTATCGGTCTTAATGATTTGCCATTAAGTTTTTTGAGTGTAAATTGATTATGGAGGTGAGATTGTTTGCCTTGTTGTTTTTTTTTGTCCATTTTAAATGTTTGTTTTCTTTCACTCGTATGCGGTGCGATTTTCTCCACTCTTTTGGGACGGAGCCGTGTAATTAATGGATAATTGGACAAGGGTTTGATGGTTAATAAGGTGATGTGTTGAGAAATGTTGGTTGTTGGCAATTTTTTTTTTCGGGTTTTTTACGTGCTCCACTTGTGTGGCAGTAATTAGGTTGTATTATGGTTGGTTAGAGCTGTCATCGAGGTGTTAGCCCATATTGATGGTTAGTTGATTTATGCACTTGTCTGCACTGTATGTGCTCCCCTCTAGGAGAACGATAGTAAAGTATGGAAACCCTAAGGTTTACAAGCCAAGGGAGAGCTACTAAAACAATTTTAACGACAAAATGTGAAAACCTACAACCTGTATCAATGAACTGGCAATATGTTGCGCAGCTATTTCTTAATTAGCAACCTAACAATATGGTTTTTTTCTTATTTTCATCTATTGCAACGACTTCCTTAATAACTTCCAGATGACAAGAAGCACAAAAAAAAACCCCTAAATCACGATCTGCTTCACTGATGCAACACAGCCCGTACCGAAATGAACCCAAACTAATTAAAATTTCATTGGAATTCCTGCAACTAATACGATTTTTAAACAATTTTCCATCAAAAAAGAAAAAAACAGAAATATTTTCTAAGGAGCAGTTTGCACATCAACTCTTTTGTTTCGATTACACCTCAAAGAATGGATTACCCCATCCAACGTATTCAATGAATATTCAGGAATAGATTTTTATTTTTCTAGGTTTCTAGATACATTTGCCGGTTTGGAAAGGAAAACGAATTTTTAATTACACGCCTGCGACATTAACATTAACGCGACGTTAGACGATTAGACAATGATAGCCGGGGTTTGTTGGTGACGACGATGATGACGACTATGGTGGTGGTGGTGGTGGCGGCACGCGGTACGAGTATAGTACCAGCGACGAAGACTTTGTGTCATGTTTGGTATTTTTTTGTTTCAAAAATAAGACAAAAATAAAGGAATCGCGCTCACGTTATTTTGTGAAATGCAATTGCAATTTATTTCCTTTTTTTATTTCGTTTTCATTGCCTCTGGTGTGTGTGTGTTTATTTAGCAATTGTATCTGAACGTTTAGCACGTCTCTGCTTTAATTACTTTCGAAGTATTTTTTTGTTGTTTAGTTGATTACTATTTGAGCAATTTTCAATTTTATCTAACATTCTTGGAGAGGGTTCTTCTTTTTTGTTTTTCGTTTTGGTCGGCGAACTCATTACGTGATAGACAGAACACTTAGTAGTACTCTACGTAGGTGCATGAGTGTGCAATGGAATTTCTGACATATTTGACAATTATCCGTTCAGTTTCATGGTTTTATTTCCAACACACGGGGGGGCACGAATAACAAGAATGCCCGCACCCAAAGGCGATGTCCGTGGCAGTAGTTTTGGATAACAAAAAACACTTCGATTGGAGGCAATTGATTAAAGTTAGAGAGGACTTTAAGTGCAATTTGCGATTTCGAATAGAATAATTGAAATGACTCAGTGAATTTGGCTTTTGATTGTACGTATGTACACGTTTCTTGTTTGCCTAGTATGTATGACAGAGTGGCAGCGAGTTGAGATATCACGTTTTGATTTGCGCTCGAGGATACGTGATTGAGTAATTGTGCTGCAGGAGGTTTTTGTTGGTTGTTCTGATTTAGATTTTGAATAAGAAAAGCAGAAACGACTTGGGACAGCTTCGATGGGATGTCTGTCAATTTGGCTCCTGGTTAGTCGTGTGTGAATGGCATCTGTCGATTGCTTTGCTGACGTAAGTACGATGATGTGTGTGTATATTTCGTGAGAGATTATGAAATACTTGGCATCGTGCTTTGGATATGATGGATGGGCATTGAAAAGTGTCTCTTTCAGATCAGATGGTAGAGTGATACTTGCAATTCACTATTCACAATGTAAACCCCGGTCGACCTC
Organism: Xylota segnis; assembly: GCA_963583995.1. NCBI lineage: Eukaryota > Metazoa > Arthropoda > Insecta > Diptera > Syrphidae > Xylota > Xylota segnis. The sequence goes on along the minus strand of OY757236.1, from coordinate 128,531,607 downwards.
ACTCACTTTCTTCTAACCAATTCCATCTTCATCATTACCTCGGCAACCTCAACTTGACCACTGTTACGTGCTGCGTGCGAACCGTGTCTCTAACAATTCACTCTTTAACGTGACCATGTCCAGATTGATTCGCCACGGCTTGAGATCATCTGCTATCTGCCATCTGCCCCCCGTTTCAGTGCTGACCATCTCTCATCTCAAAAGAGAGCGTAAAGAATCATAGCAATTCCATGGTTCGACTCTCGCAGCAACCATCGAGAACTTCGATCCTTTGTGGGTTTTTGCTTTTTGGTTTTTGGTTTTCTAATTAAATTGAGAAACATTAATTGGTCGAATCATAAATCAAACAGAATCCACTCGATTTGGTAGGGAATTTGTGTGCACTTACTCGGAGCATATGGTCCAAACAAGAAGCAATCCAAATCTAGGAATCCCGACATTGCGTTGTACCGATGCAACCGAAAATTTCAATCGTTCTCTCCGCGCTTAAGCCAATCTGATGGACGGATGTGTTGCAAGATAAACTTAACTTGAGACTGAAAAAAGTATCTAACATCATTGGCAGCCAGTAAGTGGAGAAAAGTTTGTTTTTGTTTTGGTCACACGAACAAGACTCTTCAGACGAATCGACAACTAACGACAACTACGAGCGCGAGACGACCAACGACATCGACGACAGAGTGCGAGCAATTACCACAAAATATCACTGGCTAATCGACGATTTGATAATTTAATTACCCTGGCTAGTAGTGCGCTAAGCCAAGGCAGGCAGATGGGGGGCTAACAACTTGGTAATTAATTGAATATGTTGGCAATTAAATTGCAGCTATTAGCCTGTGAAGGAAAAAAAATCGAAAAAAAAAAATGAAAACAGAAGGGCGGGGAGACGGTTTTAACACTGCGACCGGGCTAACACTGCGAAAGTTGGTGAATGTAATTGGTTAGTTTGTTGTTGTTTGCGGCCGGTGACGTCTGTCTTAGCCAGGTGAGAAGTGTTAAAGTGGGAAAATTGTCATTTCGAGATGTGATTACCGGCGGGAGATTAGTTTTAATTTTATTGTGTTTTCGGTTCAGATTTTGGAGTTGGTAAGCGATTAGCTTACGTCATGTGGTAGATGGTGGAGTTTGTGGCCGAAATGGGGTCTTGCGCCCGGGGGTAATAAATGAATGGCTGGTGATAGCAGTTAGAAATCGAACGCAGATGTTCACTCCTGCGAAGTGGTGGAGAAAGTGGGTTACCAGTACGAGACTGTATGCTTTCCAGTTGAATGGCCTTTTTGCAACTCATTAGGGTTTTACCAAAACGGGTTAAGCAGAGTTAGGATCAATGGACGTACGTCATAAGCCCGTCATAAGTCTGCAAATAGAACTCAAGCAGTTGGATGAGAACGAGGAGTAGCTACTTCAAAAGAAAAAAAAAACCATGAAGAGGAACAAGATCAACTGCAGGAACGTAAGTAGCTCCACAAGGAGTATGTGGACAAGGAATATTCACTCCTCCATCAAGCGGAGGATAAGTGTTCTTCTTTTGTTGGAAACGAAAAAGTCAATTTCAGCCAAGAGAACGCAGCACTTCTACTGTGGCGAAAGAGAGAACCCAGTTCGATCTAAAACCTAACCACAACATCCGCCATTCATCCTACTGATGTGGGGACAGGATGGACCATAGAGGTGATATGATCCTCTATACATACAATCCCACTACCTCCCCTTATCTCCGAGCCCAATGCATTTACTTGGCTGCCTCCCAGTACGGAAATAATGTGCTTTGTCTTGAGCATGCATTCAGTTTGAAAAGTGCTTACTTTTTGATTCTCAGATTTTCCTGTACGATTCTCTCTGAGTAGAAAGTCCGCTAGAATTAGGTTTTTTTATGAAAAACTATACTTTCGGTTGTTCCCACCACTTCGAATAGGACTGCCTCAACAGATCTGCCAGTTATGCCGGGGACATGGCACGGGGACTTAGTTTGGAATGACTGTGCAAGTCCATCAGTCCTGGCAGTGTTCTGTGCAGGAACGAGGCGCGACTTATCGGCCTAAAATCGTTCGTAAATGATCGTCAAACATGTACTGATATACTCCTGATTGCTTTGAAGCATCATGGGTCCATAAAAATATAATCTTCCTTTCATCTACTGTCCCGGAAGTGGCTTCTGTCCGTCTGGTGACACCTTCACATATTTCAGCTCAAATGTTCACCACTAGTAGGACGTGTCAATATTTGTCTTGCGTGTGAGGAGAATATCGGTAATCTGTCCACTTTTTCTCGACAATTTTCACTAACTTCCAGTTGAATCTTTCTCCATAAGATACTCCGATCACGGATGCACGCTGTGCCGCAAGCAACTTAACGAATTCAATGCGCTGCTGATGTTGGTAAAACACCCCAATTACAGCCTCATCTCTAAACCATTCATTATTCAGACCCGAAGCCGACATCCTGACACAAATCCATGCAAATGCTGACCTAGGTGGCATTATTTAAAAAAAAAAGAAAAAAAATACAGAAAATGTTAAGAATTCCATGCTCTGTCAGCTCCTGAATGCTTAGCTATGTCCATTATTTACCCGAACACGAAAAATCGATTACCACACACTCCAGGTGAAGAATCCGACTCTCTTCGGCTCATTATCAAACGCAAATACCTGCAGCCTTTGTCATATTTCCGATAATCGATTATCGATAAAGTTGCGCTTCCATACCGGCCGCCTTCAGAAGTCGGCAGCTTTCTTTGCACCACCACCGCCGCCGTCGCCGCTGCTACTAGATTCAAATTTTTGTTCACCTAATGATGATGAAGATGATGTTAATGTGTTATCCGGTCCGCGGTGGTCAGTTGCAAGTTGCAACAGTCATCCCTCTACCCAGCTGTGCACATCTGTGTTCGCATTCCGCAGATACTGCTCTTGGACGACGACGTTTTAGCTGGAATTTGATTTGTTCCCGTTGGATGGCCCTGTTCGGTTGACCGGTGATCTTCAATTTGAAACATTTGGCGTTGAAATTACCTGCGCACACAGTAAAGCCAGAGCCCCGATGATGATGGTCGGAACTGACCTAACCCACTATGGGGAGCAAATTGGGATACCACTAGCCACCAGCCGGAGAAGAAGAACATTATTAAGATGAATATTTCTGTACGAGATGTTATTTTGTGCTCAACATTCCGATGGAGATCACCTTTACGATGGACAGTGGGGGTCACAAGTGAGTGGATGGTTGTAGGCCACGTTTCTGGCTGGAAAAGTCTTATATTTGGAACATCCTTAGCCCGAAAGACATAGGAAAAGTACAGTCAGACTGTTGACATGGCTCTGGAATGTCGAGCAGGATGTATTTCGTGGTTTCAACGGGAGCACCATTTGGCGCCGGATTCATTCTATTGGAGGGTTAGATGAATCTAGTCTCAGGGAGTGAAATTCCCTGGATTTTGTGGAGTTCTTTCAACATAAACCAGTGATCACTCTTAGTGTGTCAACTGTTTTGCTAAACTGTGGCTTCATTCGGCTTTGGCGGGAGAAGAATTCTGCGTTGGTAGTTTGCAGAAGAACGTCAGGAAGTGCCTACCAGTTTTGAGATGGAAGCAACAGAATGTACTGTTCACAGCTAGACGTACAAAAGTTTAAAGACAGGTTCAAGCCAGCCTTGACTCAACATCAAAAGACATAAGAATTGTTAGCATTGCTTGGCTATCTGATGAAATGGTTCGGAGGTCTCTTCTGATGAACTCTCTGGCACACAGCCTAATAGAAAAAACCTACCAAATGACCTTCATATGTCCAAAAATGTTGGTATATCTGTGGTTCCCATTAGGGACTAGTCTTTAGGGCTTTTAGACTTAGGTATATGTAGACTTGAAAGGTTCAGAAGCTTCTTCAATTAAACTGACCCTCATGGGATCCGTAATTCCTATACTGGCTTGGCTAGTGGCTTTACAGTGCTTTTAGAGTAGAACAGGAATCTCTGCACCCATCATACCAGGAATGCGAATGGGGTAATGATATGAGGTAAGTCTACTGAAGTTTCATGGACAGATTTGTTGGTATTGTTACAGGACACAATGTGATTGGCATTTATGCACCACGGCTAGACCTACTCCAAAAGAATTCTGCAGAGTTTGCATGGATGCAGAGACCATCAGGGAAGATGCTCCTGGGAGCGGTTTCGTCCCATGAAACTGGATGATCTGGAAGATATCGAACTCCAGAGATTTATCCACGAGACTGGAGGGTTTAGTTCAACTGTCGAAGGTTCTCAGGTGTGGACAATGGACTCATAGTTAGACTAAATGAACAGTTGAAAGTTTCCCTCAACAATGTACCCTAGACCTACCATAAGTTTCACTACTCATATCGGATCCTTAGGATGCAAGCCACGTTTTCAGAGGAGCAACCTTACAAATCTGCTTCTTCTTGGGAATGTTTCTGCCAAGTTATTGCATAATCTCTGAAAAGCAGCAGTTTTGCTGAAACACAATGGACCATCAGGTCGTCTCCTTATGAGGCTTCTTTGGGTCCGAGTCCTGCTTTTGTCTCTAATCTATCTCAAACCTTTTGGAATCGGTTTCAAGTGGTTTTCTCTCATTCTCCACAATAGTCCCTTGCTGATGATCCTCTGAATAATGAAGATTCTATTCCACGCCTTTGTGGCCTGTCTCCACAGCAACTAGAAGTATTTGCGAGGTCAGTAGCGCGTATGACTCAGCTTTAAGTGGAACCACTTTCACAGTTGCCAGACTTTGAGAGAATCGAAGTGAAGGATGTGAACCATTACCATTATCCTGTACTCACGTCATAAGTCCCTCAGTGCAGCTTTGACATAAGAACACCACCTGCATACCCTTACTGAGTTCGTAAGTTCGTCATGAAGGTTCTATATCTCACCATGATCTGGGTGCAAGGGAGTCAATTCCATTCTACGAATCTGATACCAAAATACAAGTCTATGGGACCCAGGACCTAGCTTCTCACAACCATTCCTGTTGCGCGTGTTATATTCTTTACACGAATGGAAGGGGGCTACTGGTTAATGCAGTTGTACTCTCGGATGTTTGCCAGATGCTCGCGAGAGGTGGGACCGTGAACAAACTCGATTTTTTCGATTTTTTGGCTTCGAACCACTTGCATGAGCCACGGCGCCTACAATATCGAATCTACGACCGAAGTTCACGAAGTTCCCATATAAGATGGCGTACCACAGGGGTCTGAACTAGAAGCCATTCATATTTTTTCAGTACTCTTCCTAGCTTTCTCTTTTGCCTGTGGGACTGGCTTGTTTCTTTCAGCCGACACTGTATTCTAATTCCACCGACTAACTAACTGACGTCCAACTAACAGCACAAAATTGGTAATTTAGATACCACAGCGCGTTCTACTACCTCAGCTGCGCGCTACATACATAGTATATGCAAGTGGCGGCGACTGTGGGTGCGACAGCAAATAGTGCGGCAATCTCCCAACATTGCACCGCGCCACCGTGTCGGTGGCCGATTGCCGGTTCCTGGTGTTAGCCCATGTAGTGGGAGCACCCCACATTCAGGTAATAAATTTCAAATTTGCACTGTTTTTATCTGGACGTGTCCATCTGCAGCATTTGCAAGTGGCGGAGGGGGGAGGGGGGAATATTTTACAGGAACTAGTAAACTGTGATGTTCCTTCGAACGGTTAATAATGTTCTTCAGTGGTACCATACAACATTGGTTCATCATCATAGCCAGACCATGGAGATTGGGGGAAGCAGCAGAAGCCCACTACTGGTTCGTTGAAGGACTTGTTAACCAAAGAACTGTGTGGCATGTTTGCTGTCATCTCGGCCGAGTCTTGCAGAGGAATATCCACAATTTTGAAGGGTGGACGTGAGTGCAATGTTGAGGTTACTCTGGAGTTACACTCCAACTTAGGTTCGGTGTGTTTTTCTCTTGGCATTTTGGCAGCAGCACTACCAGTAATAGTGGTAGTGGTAGTGGTAGTGGTAGCCCGTGACTTTGCCATAAATGAAAATTGGCTCCGAAACTAAAGCGAGCCCGGGATGAGTGCACGGGGTTAACGAAGTTTTCATTTTGAATTTACAACTCGTTACGTTCAGCGCACGGACTTGAACTGAATTGTGTTTGATCGATTTCAAATCAAAAGGCGGTATAGCGGTGGTGGTGTTGCAGATGGTAGTTAGTGGTCCACTGGTCATGGTGGAGAGTTGGGGTTAATGTTGATTGAGATGAAAATTATTAAAATTTGTCAGAGACGAATGAAAATGTCGGATTTTTTTCTGTGTGTGTCGGTCAAATAGAAAAAAACGAGCCAAAGAAAGGAAGGCTATGGCTGGAAACTTGGTTTTAATGGCTTGAATGGGGAAATGTTCACACCTCGGTAGGTTTTGTGTTAATGGGCAGTCGGCGGTAAGCACTTGATTGGGGGCTATAAGTTGAATGTGATTATTTTGGAAATGCTTGCGGAGGAGCCAGGAAAAGTTGTTTACTCTGTGATGGCAGGCTAAAAGGATGGAATTCAACTTTTCAAGAAGGCGGAAGACACGCCTGACACTCATCTCCAACAAACAAATTACGGTAGGATGGCTTAGTAACAAGTCACGGGAGGAAATCAGTAGAAATCTGGGTAAGGCTTTCTGTCGAGGGGATTCCTTAGGAGTCTTGGCATATTTTTGCATTTGAATCGCAGTGACAGTCTTAGGTGATGCATTTGTAGAGGGAAAGTGTCAAAGGCTCACTTAGACTAAGTAAGAGTCTATTGTGACCTTGTATACGAATCTCAGGAGTTTATTCACCTCAATGCCTCCCAGATCGTCCAGCTCGAGGAAATAGATCCCATGAGCGTCTATTCTTTTGTACCCTGACGTTGGACAAACGTAAGTAGTAAATGACGAATAGATTCCGTTTCCTCTTTCCTGGAGAAGTCGTTGTGGGGTACTAGTCATCAAACAGTGTTCTGTCACAACACTCGCAGATGTCCCTGCGACTAAGTGTCTTGAATTCTCAGGAAGGATCTGTGACCCAGCACATCTACCATGGACATCTTTGGGAAGGCTGGTAGCAATCATTCAAAAAATTTCAATTGGAGCTCCATCTAGACTTGCGTCTACCAACATCGTGTGTTGTTCTTATCGTTTGGAGTTTTAGCAGCTGATCTCTAGCCAAGCCATCACCAATCTCGTCATCCCGGACTATTACTGACACAAGTATGGGGCTAATCTTACCTTGCAAGTAAGGATGTCATTATGGTCAGAGTGCACTTATCTAGCACAAGCTTGGTATCAAAAAGACACATTGAATCTTGAGGCGTATCTCTGGAGGTATATACATAGTTCCAGCTGGGCTTCTCCTACTTCAGTTTTAATATGTATTTCACTTATCTAATTGACTAGCATAGGGTTTGGACTAGCCATATGACACTATTGAAGGCTCCTTCAGTGTGCAGGAAAGAGGATTCTTTCAGGAGTTACTTTACCCTTCGTATAGGCATATTGTGCTGGAGATAGGTCTCCAGGACGTACCATGCTATGAACTTTTGTTTACCAACCTTCTGAAGGCAGTCAAGATAAAGGAAGTGAGACAAACTATGCACCCTCCCACGTAGAGTCTAAGGATCTAGGACCTATCAGCCTGTCGACTTATCTACTGAAAACTTTAGAAGGACTAATCGATATCCATCTACGCTAGAGCAGGAGTCCCCCTGCTCACACGCAGGATTATCAGTTCATAGTTGGGTGTTGCATCAACACAAAGACTTGTAAGAACTTTACCTTCAGCAGCGCGTGACATCAGGCTCCACCTGCTGCCCTTAGACACTCTTGGCAACCAAATGACTACTAATGCGTGTATTCGATTCAAAGCCTCCTTACAGTATTCTAACTATCACTAGGGCTACTCCTTCATCAATTTTGTCCTTGTGTTACTGCTTCCTTTCCTGAAGACAGTTTAGTTCATTTCTAGACGGACGGTTCCGAGACTGATGAAGAGGTGGGTTGAGATGCCAATCCGAGCATCTCCCTTCACCTCCTAGACTATTGAAGCTTTTTCCAAGCGAAAGCAAGAATGAGTACGACCCACAGGGTCCTGACTTAGGTATGTTCCATGCTACATTCAAACTCTTGCTAAGGCTGGACACTTTTAGTAGCACCAACTGTAGATGGGAAAATCTCCCTACTTTCAACATTTCAAGACACATCTGGCCCAGATTTGATCCGAAACGTAGTGTGGAGTTGGTTCCATTGTCACGTTGTTCGTGGTCTCACTGGACACTGTCTGGTATGTCTCTACCCACATGGCCTCTGCAGAAGCTCTAAGGAAGAGGAGGAGGTTGAAATTGTGCTCCATCCCCTACACACTTGGCCAGGTCTGTCCCATAAAAGACTACTTCATCTAGAAGCATCTTTCTTTGACAACATAGGAGAACTGTCTTCGCCAGGGGTCATGAGCCTCACTGGTGCTATTAGTCCAGGGCAGCCAAATAGTAGGATCCACATCGCCACAATGGACTTTAAATGATTTAAGTGTATCTAACGTGGTTGTGGCTTGATTTCCCAGCTTTAACAGCCTTTGGTATGAAGACAAACATAGCCTCTCTGCATGATCTTGGTGTATACACCCATCGAAGGGTCTTAGGAACATTTATCGACTTCCTGTACCAAGAGTCAGTGCTAGACCATTGTTTGATCTTAGCTGCTTGGGAATGTATAACGACGACCCAACCCACATGCAAGTGCCAGCCTATCCCAACATGGACTGAGTATCTTTATTGCAATTGACTTGAGTGCACTGCTATCTGGTGTTGTCATAATGTACAGAAACAGCCTCTCAGCTTGCAAACCCGTCCCAGATACCTGTCCAAGCAATACTTCATGTCAATTACGAACTTCCTGCAAGTCCTTTCCAACCACAACCCACTTGACATAATACACATTATAAATGGCATCTCTCGGGACCACCAATCACACTGAGACTCCTCAACCTGTTATCTACAGCCATGTACCTCTCCATTAAGCGCACACAACAGCTCATTTAAAATCCATCACTCCAGCATAATTCATTGTGATAAGACCGTACACTGGTACGATCCCCGTGTACACACTAAATCGATTAATTACACGAGACCCAATATGACAAGACCCCCTCCGCATAGTCGCAGGAACATCTCACTTCGCGGCGGAGCCCGCGTGTTGCCATCTTAATTACCTGCGCATGCAATCAATCCATCAAGCAAAACAGCAAACATGCGTAGATCGCACATCTTCATTTGGCCGCGCCACCTGTCCCTCACCGGGGCTCACCACCCAGCACCACCGAGCACCATCGAGCACCATCCAGCACCTCCGACACCAACCATATTAAATGCTTTAAATTAATTTGCATAAAAGTGCGGCGCGCCGGCGCGCATCCATTTGCTACAATTTCGACGACTGCCATCATCAAAGCTGGCGCGCCTGCGCGTTAGCAGCCTCAGTGCCAACATTGGAGCATGGCTAACATTTAACTGAATTTGGACCGTTTTGGTGCTTCGGTGCAGGTATGTTACAGAGGAGGCATGGTGGCGGCAGCGGCGGCGGCGGTGATGGTCTGACAAAAAAGAATCGCGAAGATCGTGAGAAGAACTCATTGCCTAGGATGGGTGCAGGGTAATTGAAAAAAAGTAAAATGATCGACCATCAACACCTGATAGGCACAACATTAACATCTAAGCGATGGCAATAATTTCAAGACCGAAACGCAGGAGAGCGCGCGCGCGCGCTTGCGCACAGTTGTGAACTAGAATGCAGGTTGGTTGGACCGCTGCGCTGCTTGGTGGTTATTATTATGGGAAACCTGACCACGCATGTGCGTAATAATTCGGAATTCGGTTTGTTGGTTGGTTACCCGGCTAGCAGCGGACATTTAATTAGCCAAGAGAGTGGTAGCAGCGATTTGTTCACGTTGTGTATCTATTAGCTGAAGATGTGGTTGGATGCTGATGATGATGATTGCCATCGTGGTATGCTACCATACTAGATCATTTGGTTGTGCCAGTTTCATGGATCTCAGCTTTAGATTAGGCTTTGATGGACTGTGAATGACGACAAGATGTTGCGGGCGGGGATGCAACCACGTCGGCCGTTGTCGTCGGAGCAAAAGTGGTCGGGGCGGTCAATGGGGTTATTGCGTGAGAAAAATTCATCTGTGCAAATCTTGGAATGCATTGATGGTTTTAAATGGAATCTCTGATGAAAAGCATAGCTTGTCTGCACTTGCTGATTACACAGAGACGAGATGTTGTTTGTTGAGAGTGTTGACGCCACCGCCGTGCCGCGCCGCTCCGTGCCACTGGCCGCAAGGGGAATCAAACTTTATTGAGGCTGTATAAATTTATTTGCGAATTTTAATTGTTAGTGAAAGTTCCTTGGTCTGTGATGGTGCTTGGTGCTTGGTGCTTGGTGCTTAGGAAAACGAGGATGATGATTGTGTCGGTCTAGATGTTGTTAACAGGAACTTGTTGGCGCGTTTATTTGCTTCTTAATTGGATTTACCGAATCTGCGTGGCTTTTACTACCACACAATGTAGCAGGAAAGTGTGTGCCTCGTTTATAATCGTTTTGGTGTTCTATTGGCTTATAGTGACAAAGTTACTACGAGAAAATCTCACTGGCATCCCTCAGGGTTGGGTTCTGTCACCCCTACTGTAGACAGCAGAAGGAAATGAAACTTAAAAGAAGGTAAGGCCAAGGATGGAAGACTTAACGTTGACGTAGAAGCTGCAGGCCACCCTATTTAGTACACAAATGTGTACGTAGCTCCACAAAGTAAAATGGTGGACTGTAACACAACATATCTGCCATACATCCTAAAATAAGTTCTGACGTAGGGTTTTTCAATAAGGACATAACAATTGTGCACTCTAACACAAAAGGATTCTTAAACTCCTTTTATGATCTGATAATGTCAGAACGTCAGGCAAGGCTTGCATTTTTATCATGGGGAAGTTCATAAATGAATAACGTTTCAAAATTATTGAAAATTACTACCGAAGTTCGGAGTCGATGGTCGCAACTTTAACCGCTTGCAGCAATTTTTTGTCGATATAACCGTCTCACCAGACAGTTTATGCGTGCTGTAGTGGATAAGTTTGAGTCAACATATTCATTATTGAATAATCCTGTGCCAGTGAGACAATGGACTGGTCGTAGTACCAAACATATCTCACCCGTAAGTGTTTCTGTTCAAAATGAGCCAAGTCAGTCAATTCCATGAGGTTCGCGGGAAGTAAGACTCTCTCAGTTCACTTTGTGACGAATATTGCGCAAAGGGGTTGGCCCATACCCTTACGAGATCAGATTAACTCAAGAGTTAAGGTATTTTGATCATTTGAAGCGTTGAAACTTTATTGACAGGGCTCTGCAAAAGTTTGAAGAAAATTGGAAAAATTTCATCGAAAAATCATGAGTGATGGAGAAGTTGTACCAACAAATCGATCGCTGCAAACGTGTTCGCGGTAGTTGTATGACCAAAGTTGAATACTACTCTTAAATTTCTGTATACGTGTACTATATCTAAAATAAATTTCGGTCTAATGTCTCAATTAATTTGTGTTTTATTTAAGTACAAAACTGTTATGTTCTTATTGAAAAATCATTTACTATCTCTTGCACGTCTCTGCAGAGCATTCATGATAACATCCACTCTGACATGACCCCTTCATAACGCTCTACTCAATGTCAATTCTTGATCCTAGAACTTAGACATCTAAATCTTTGAAGGGAATGGAGTAGCTAAGTCTTGTGAAGATACACCAAGGAGGCTCTAAAAAATGGCTCTCATCTTCCCAGTTCTGCTCTGCGGCGCAGAAACATGGAGAAGAGGACGAAGAGGGATGAAGATACCTGTTTTGGATGCAAAATTCTTCGGTCAATCTTTGGTCCCATTCACGTTGACAGGCTTCGGATGACAACATTTAACAGAGATTTCTACGAGCTATACAGCGACATAGAGGTAGGCCTCACCTTGATGGCGCGTATAAGTAGTAGAGAATCTTAACCAACTCGGGGTTTCTAAATGGAACCAGTTACTCAAAGACTGCGCTAACTGGGAGACGTTTTGGTTGAGAACAAGGTTCACGTCAGACTAGCGCCACTTAAGTAAGTCAAATGTTACTTCGTGGTGTGGTATTAGGTAACTGCGTTGATTCCACATTAAGGACTGTCATATTCTACTGTCATCTGGCTATGAAGATGAGCCTAATAGTGCGATGGAATCGTCATGCAGCAGACCTGAGTTTCAAGAATCAATTGGCATTGTATTCCAATCTGGTCAAGTGCAAGCTCTAATCTTTAAATCCAATGCAGAAGGATTTCGAGTGGAAGCCTACGCGATTTTATCCATCATACCTCTAGCTAGGTATCTCTCCAGTTTTCGGACGTGGTCGGGCTGCAAATGCTCCAGAGAGAGACTATTGTGATTCCTTTTTCCCGCTTCCTGAATTCGCTGATTCGTATAATCGAAGTATCAGTGAAGATTTTATGTTTTCCTTGATAAAGTTATCGTCTTGACCACGTTTGCTCTTTCGTCTATTGACCCCCTTCTAGCCATCCCATAGACAAAACCCCTGCCACTTGTCATACCTAGACGAATAGTTGAATACATATCCTCAACGTTGATACTTAAACGAACGAAATCTATCAACAACTGCCCACCGTATGAAGGCATCAATGTACTACCGAATTTCGTTACATCAACTTCTGTAGCCTTCTATGCGTCCGCTTCTTGCTTCCTCGTGGGCTAAAATTCCCCTTTCTTTCATAAGACGATGACAAGTGGAATATATACCCTCAACGATGACCCTTAAATGAACGAAATCCATCGATAACTACCCATCTTGTGGAGTCCTTGCCCTACTACCAATTTTCGTTACACCAACTCGCTGATCAAACACTGCGAGGACTCTAATGCGATGGCTTTGTAAATCAAGTGCACAGATTCGAAACCCATGACTGACTGGTGGGTGCTGTTGAATGACGTTACTGGTATCGTTCTCGGGACTGTTGTTCCGAAATCCAGACTACACCCCATGTGACCCTCCAAAGCCCAGTTCGAATCGAAACGTCTATTGAAGTGATTTATTAAAAACCTATGTATCTATGCAAATGGTCCATGCTGTGCACGACTTAACCACTGGAAAATAAATCAAACCGCTCCTCTGTGCCAAATATCCCCTACTGTGCACAATTTTACGCCTTAATCCACGACACTGCATCTTGTATCCATATTCCATCACCCGAACCACCTTAATTAATAGCCTACCTCCGAGTGTTATATAAGATATTCAAAACTGCTACCTAAAATTCCAGTTTACACCGTTTTTTTCCCCCGTTTTCCATCCACCCAGTCCCCATATCCCCATCACATCCATTCAATTAAATTAACTCAATCAATAACCATTTCCAATACGCGCACCTGATTCTTTTTTCCCAAGATATCAATCTGGCTTCAGGTCCACTCTGTGGCACCAGTAGTTCCACCAAAAAGACATGAGATTCCCACAAATATCCACTTAAATCGGAGAGATTATCATATTCTTTGAAAAATACACAAATTTACTTAAATCAATCTCTGCATGAAAATCTGCTCCCAGAAAAGTGGGGAAAAAGAACTGATTATCATCGATGGTTTGCATCAGTCGATCGTTTATAGAAAATGTATCTAAGGCAGATAAATTGAACTGAAAAAAGGAACACAGAGCCACAGATACACGGAGCACGGAGCACTGTGGTGGGAAAAACAGGAAATGTGCACGCGCATGGGCTTTAAAGTCTCCAAAGTATCTATTAGATCTGTTAGCAGTATCTTTTGCAAATTATTATTGAATTTTAAAATTCATTCGAGTTGCGGACATGTTATTAGGTTACGCCGAATGGTTTCGGTATGGAAAAGCTACATGTGATGGGGAAATCCGGATGAGCTACCCTATAGAGGTGGTTTCATGATTTAGTCACAGACAACTCCGAAGAAGTGTAGACGAAGTGGGGCAAAAGGTTCCAAGGTTCAGATGTTACATAAAGCATTAGATACCTATTTTATAAAAGCTGTCCCGTTCATATGGAATAGACAGATCTCCAGCCTATAGTACTCTCCAAAATATTGCCATTCTTACTGACAGACAAGTCGGAACCAACACCATTAGATCGGCCCTAGTGTCATGGAGATTGGTAGACCAATGCCAGAAGGAGCTTCATAGTCTTGAACGGGCTTCTATCGGATACACATCATCACGTCTGAGAGCTGCCCAACTCGAGATGAAGTAGACTTACTGTGTCATCGTATCAAGAAAGATATGGTCCACCTATACAAAATCAAAAACAAAGGACCTACTTAGCAGATCTGGGCTGGATATTGCATAAATCGTAGCCACTGGTAGGTATTCCTCACAAGACATCCTTCATAGCTCGAGAGATAAGGCTCTTCCTTTGCAGATATCCTCTCATTCACGACCCGAAAGAGTTGCTTAGTAATAGGGTTGAAGAGCTCATCCTGGTGGTATCAAAATGGTGGAGTTTAGCGCTTTCCCTGAAGACCAACACCAACCTTACTTACGTACCTACAAAGGAGACATCGGATGACATTTCCTCTTCTTAAAGGCCTAAAAAGGACGACTTTTCTCAGAATACTATAGTGTAAGTGGAAGAAACCCTCATTTCGTAGTCTAGATACAGAAGGTAAATGCTTAGAACTCAGTGTAGGCCACAGGCTGTACGTACCTAGTGAAGACATCAGCCTTTCGGAAGGAAGCAATAAACTTGACAGTTGAAGGATTGCCAGTACCATGTGAACATGAAAACCAACACGCGACGAGCTATTTGAGGCAAAATGCTCAACGCTGTTGTTAAGAGCACCAGAACAATGGCGGTGTCCCACAGGGTTGTAGTTGAAGTCCACTACTTTTATGAAGAATATGCATGAATGTGTTCCTATATAACCACAAATACAGTATCTTAAACTACAAATAGGGGTGCTGATCTTGCTTTTATTATATCAACGCACAGAGGATGAGCTGATCCATAGCCCAGGTCATGGTAGGTGAATCGTATAAGTCACACGTCCCTTCAGTGAATATTTCGAAATAATTTTAGTGATATTCGGACATATTTTCCCCTCCAGAGATTTTTGTTCTCATCTTTGTTTCTACTGTGACTGGACTGAATAGTTGGGAACTAAGAGCGGAAACCTGTTGCATTCCGACAAAACACGGGAAAGATATCCGAAAACTGCTTTGCATAGTCTGTCTACTGTCCACATATGATTCCTCCCCAGATAGCCATTGTGTGTGTGAGATTAGATCGAGGCTAGAAGTGAAGTCTCAGAGTCTGAGATAAGGCCATTTGACCAGAATTTTCTGACACATTTTCCCATTTACTTCGGTCTCTTCAAGGGACTCATGGCATGTAGGAACTTAAACCTTTGTGGTAGAAGTTTTGGTTCAAAGCTGACTGAAAAAATTTTTTCTTTTCAATTCTTGTACTTTGATAGATCCTTGTTGATGGATGTTTTGGCTCCTCACTCAAAGTGCGGGTAGTCGTGCCTGTTGAGAATACAACAAAATTGCCTATAGACCAGGAATGGTTATCAGTTGGATCAAGGCATAGGAAGCAGCTAGGTGAGGCTATCAATGACTAGAGTCCTACTTGAAGTACCTGACTAGAGTCCTCAAAGGTTTCAAGGAAATAAGACTGATTCCTGGTATCCATGATTGGATGTGCTGAGCTCAGCTTCGAAAATGTATTCCTTGCTATCCTCAGTTGTGTCCTGTGATTTAAAAGAGGCCCTTTGTCAGATTTTTCTCTGGTTATCAGGAGGTAACTATGCGGAGATCTTGTGTGATCTGAAAAGACTATGTAATGTGAAAGACTTACAGATTTTGCCCAACAGGTCACTTCGTGTGAGCCTTTCTTTCTCCAAAAATAGTTCGTTTTCGTTGTTCTTTCTTCGTAGTTTAGGAATGTCATTTGGGAACACTCAACTCCCTACTCTTGCGACTAAATGAAGGCATGCATATGTATGTATTTAGCAGTGAATTTAACGACTTCTAGCTCCCAGTCACTTGTTCTATCCCACGTGCCATTTGAATCTATTAAAACAGAAGCAGAAAACCCCCCACAAGTGGGCAATTAATACACCGGAAGCCGACAACATAAAGAAACAAAACAACGCGTCCATGTTGTTTCTCTAACCCACATAATAAAAAATTAAAATTAAAATTAAAAAAAAAAAAAAAACCTACCAAAGATTAAGAGAAAGTAATAGTTATGCGACAACGAAAATGCAGCCCTATTCATCCGATAACGATGAGCTATTCACATCATTAGTCTGAGGACAGAATCGATTAATGAAGTCGACATGAATTCACTGCGACGTTAAACAATCGATACCTTATAGTTCCAATCAAAGAAAGAAAACAAGAAGAACAACTTTGAAGCCATCATCATCTCGAGTCGAGATGGTCGAGCGACAAGTGTGCCAGTTGAGGTGTTAAAGTTTGATGGTGTCAAAGGTATTTCCACAAATGAAGTCTTTATTAATGAGAACTCATTTGGAAGTCTTTCCCAGGGTCATTCCCAACATAAGACATCCGAATCACAATGAAAAAGTATCTCAATACGAGTATCCGATCGAAGAATAAAATGCGAAACAATGAGGTCCTTCCGTAAGCAAATGATTACAAGAAGGTAAGTATTATGTAATCATTACAATGTTAGGATAATGGAAGCTTTCAAAATACAGACATGTATACACTTTTCCATTACCAATGGTTTGGTAATTATTACATGTCATTACTTGGGAACATTTAAAAACTTTAATTGTTTCCACGTAATGACTGGTAATGATTACTCATCCACTCAAAATGGTATCTATTTGTCAACTCTTTGTTGAGTAATGGTAATGGTTGTTCACAATACTGATACTTTCTTCAACTTGATGAACAGAGTAATGAGTGGTAATGATTCTTTTGAGTAATTAAAATTCTAAGTAAGTAGTAGTTCAGTGGATAAAGAGTAAACAAAAAGAATGCTTATGCACTGAGTAATTGAGTTAAGAGAATCATAAGTAATTCTTAAGGTAAGTATCCAGTATCACTTGTAATCAATGGTAAGTAATGTTTTCTGTCAAAAGTAATTCTTATGGTAAGTATTGAATCGATGGTCAAAATTAAAAATTTTTTATAGAAAGAAAGGTAAGTACTTGTAATCAGTAGTACTGCTTACTGTCACGTATTCTGTAATGCATTACCTATCAATGTAGAGAGCTTTTGGAAATAAAGCAGACTCGTCAATCATTTAGAAAGAGTAATAGACTCTCCAAGCATATCCTATTGCAAGTTTGTTTTCTTGGTGCTGGTTAGTAATTTAGAGTAAATTTTGGAAGGGTCTAGGGTAGGGGTCTTCTAAGTGGATTCGATCCATAACAGTGGCCTCAAGGAGTGGAGATTAGCTAGTCTATAATTCAGTTTTGGGGCGAATTACTTGAAGAAGCTTTAGAAGTTATAAGAATGTAGGGCCATGGTGGGTACCGTCGTCCAATCTATCCTCAAAGCTGGTAGAACTTCAGATTTCAGTTTCAAATATTTATATCTCAGCCGCCCAAGAAAGCAAAGTTCCAAGCTGTCCTGGAGAACATGTTTTTTAAGAATGGCTCCAAGTCTGTGGAATGATGCGAGAGTCCCTAATGCTAGATTGGACAAACCACTTCTTAATAAAAAGGATGAGTCTAAGCACGTGGAGAGGCTTGTTGATTGAGGCCTAGGTTCGACCCGAACTGTAGCGCCACCTAAGTAAGTACGTAAGTCTAAGCAAGTCCATTGGTGTGTATACCATGAAGTTTGCTGGGAATTTCTATCCAATTCATCAAAGTGAATTGCTCCTACTCCTGACCTCATCTGGTGTAAGGTAGGTTTTTATGAGGAGACTCGGTGAATTTTCCTGGACTATCCTTAGTTTGGTTTTATTATCTTTTGGAGTCCCTTAGGAGACTGTTGGCTTTGGTTGAAAAGCTGCCATCTTGATCTGGGTTCCAGCGATGGACATCGTGTGCTCAAGGCGGCCACCAGTTAATATCTAATGCAGATGCCTCCACACAGTCCTTTTCCTATGATTCCTACAGACTGATTGAATCTATGGGAGGTCGGTTAGACTAAATTGAAGATGTCTATGTCCAGAGAAAGAGTGCTGACAGCATCTGCAGGGCAGGAAGTTGAGATAATAAACAACTCTCTGTGGCTAGGAAATGTGGTCTTGACTAACAGCTGTGGACGGTGATATTCTTAGCTGACCTTTCCGGACAAACACAAGTTTAAGTCTTTATTTCACTAACCTGTCCCAAATGTTCAAGTTTTGGATTTAAGTCACTGTAATGGTGCGAAATGGGGCTTGGTTATGACCAGAAGTAGTACGGACTTTATGAAATGTTTCCGTCGTATCCTCACCGCCTTCGTTGTGCATTTACGCTATTTTAGCACGATGTACAAATACATATCGACCTATATTCCATAACCTCCTAGTTTCTACTTGTCAAAAGTCATCACAATGACAGTTAAATATTGACAGGCGGGGAATTTAAAATGACAGCTCTTGTTGGGTGACCCTGCAAATGTCTATGAACTATTTCGAGGACTTTTGGATCCAAGCGTGTCTTCCATGAATAAGTTTCACAAAGATTGGCAAATTCATTGCAAAATATGCCACAAATCCGCTGCGAGTCTCCCTAGGCAAACAAGCAACAAGGTTGAGGGAGAATCAAGTTCTCTGGAAATAAGTTGGAAGGAGCTTAAACTATCAAACAAGATGTAGTGGCTCCACTCCAGAACAAGTACCTTCTCTTCGAAATCCCCTTGAATGCGATTCGGATATAGAGCAATCGTGATCCAAAGATCCTTCCATAAGCAAACTTTATAGGAATTAGTATGTCCTTGACTTCTAGGATTCATTATAAAAACTCCAAACTCCAAAGATACTTTGTTGCAAAGCCAAACAAACCACAACTCACTCTACACACAAGTAGCACACAGTCAAAGGACACCAAATCGCAGATCGTATCTGTTCATTCTTTCGCGATTGATCGTCCCTCCAATGGTGCTTCTGTTTGCCGTATCCGACTCTTGTTCTCCAGCACACTCATAGCCTGTTACCATAACCTCCCCGACCAGCAGCATATCACTAACGACGCGACGGCTCATTACTAGAAATGGCTAAGTAACCTTAGTAGCACATGTACTCCCGTGGTAAACAAGCATTTGTCGGAGACTTATCAAGATCTTGACTTGATTGCCAGCCCGGCCAACCAGGAGACCGAAAAATTATGGAAAAATATTGATATTCGTAGATTGATCAAGAAAAAAACCCACTAAATCGGTTGTATTACCAGTGTAGCAACCTCTGTTGGACATATCCATCTGATCCAAGACGAAGCACAGTCGACAGCCGAATTCAGAGGAAAAAAACCTCCAGAAACTCCGACGTGGTTAAGGCTTAAATATGGATACACTTCCCCCCCGAACGGGCTTTCTTAAATTCAGTCTTAATTAATGGCTTGCGCGTTGTCACATTTGATCAAATAATTAAGATACATCGTCGGTCCTACCTGGCGGAAACCGAAGCAACACGGGGATACACCTTCTCCTGGAGGGTTAACACAAATATTTAACCCGTTAATTAGCCAAGCCAGAGATTAGGGGACTTAATGAGTGATTTGACATTTTTATAATCGGCATACTTAAAGGTAGGCACGTGTTGCACAATCTTGTCATGCGGCTTTACGGGACAGGTGACAAGCTTGTGTGACTTTTAATTATAATTACTTTTTTCCTCATGGCGCACCACCGGTGGAGGGGTTGCATTGGAATTCTTTTCCTTAGGGGGCCGGCTGGCAGCGCTGGAGCTTGTGCATTGCGTAATCCAAGTCGGAGGATTATGCGAGTTTTTATTTTACAATTTTACACATATTTATGTGATTATTGGCTATTTATGGTGACAAGCTCGGCACATAAATTTTATTGGTGAACAAATCGATTGGAAGGCTTGGGTGGCGAGAGTTGTTAAGGAACTCATGGTGGCTGCTGCCCACGTCTTCAAAGAAAAAAGACAGGAAAAGTGTGCCTTTGAGACTCGGATGAAGAAATGCAAATGGAATGTGGGAATGCCCCAAAGCCCCCACAGTGGATTCCTTCAAGTTAGACCAGAAAGATGCGCGTAATGCAAATGACAGCGACACTGGGATGGGAGAAGGGGTCTTCGTTGTGAAAAGCCAGTTTTGGTTCCTGAACATGTGACAAACAGCTTAGGAGGAGGAGAGTTTGACTAGATGTCAACAGGGGTCTGCACTCTTCTGAAAAAGGACCAACATTTCTTCAACGTTAAGTGGAGTTCCTAAGGAGTGACGAGACCATAATTTGACAGTTCTGTGTTGAGTTTTGTCTTTTTTATGCCCCAGTAGCTGGAATGCAGCTATAACTGTAATAGTAAAGGAGGTCCTTCGTTGGATCCTCTCGAAGAGCACTTGAGACTTGGCTTTAACCAGAAATGCAATAGTCGTGATGGTCTCTGGAAACAATGTATCTTTCTATGAAAATCCTTGTGCTTGTAGGCCAAAACTAGAGATATCTATTCCAGCAACCTTAATGAAATGAAATGGACACCATGACTCGGCTAAGGAACGATTCAAGGATATCCACTTTAGGACATGGAAAAGGAATATTTTGTGGACACTTTTTGACATAAACAGCTCTCTGTCTGTCAAAGACTATCGAGGGCAAGTGCAGATACTACCAATAGAGTTGTAGAGATGAGATAATAGCCGGCTGTCGGACTCATTTCCCATCTTCTTCAGGAATTTAGACGAATAACACGAATACGAATAGGGCTTGTTGTCCAAAAAGGTCTATGGGAGTCTAGGAATCGTCTACAGCCAATTTCTATACCCATCCGGGTGATGTGACTAAGGCAGCAACGAACAGATGTGATGGGGGACTTGAATACCCAGGAAAGCAATAATCAAATCCTGCTACATATGATGGAAAAAAAAAGCCTAGTAAGTCGAGTTTTAGTGGCGTTTGAGGACTCCTTTGTCATAGGTTTCACCTTACGTTTATACGGAATCCTTCCTTCCTCTCTGAAGTCATATTGCAACCATTTCTGGCCCAAAAGTAGAACCAAAATTGAGCGATAGCTAAAAAGTCGATAGTTGCGTAGGGCTCTTGACAGCATTCAGTGAAAGGATTGGGCGACTTTCTGCTCATTTGTCATGAAGACAATTTCAGGAGCAGAATTTCTATGCAACCAAGTTGAAATGAGTCGCCAGTACCTCAACTATCAGGAAAAGTGAGATCACTGCAGCGACTGAAGCACTCAAAAACAACGAGGAGGTGGAATTTGATTGGATTCGGCTGAAGTTATTCAAAGTAGTCACAGCAGCATCTGAGGAACTCCTTCATTCATTGCAAAGAAGGTCTGGGAAGTTGAGTCCTTCCCTGGAAGAAAGGGATCCTTCCGTTCTCAGAAAGGATGTCTGTCTCTTCGACGCAAGAAAGTTGTCGGACTGGATCTTCCTCATTCGAGGGTCAATATTAAGGAAATGATTTTGAAAAATCTGGTGTCATCCGCATAGGAAAAGCGATGAGCGAGTGATTAGTAGTTGTCTCAACTAGGTTTGTACAAAGAATGAAAAGAATGAGACCTAGATGCCTGCCTTGTGGCACACCGGTGAGGGACTAGAAAATAAGACGAAATCAGATGCGTCTGATACTATAAACATGGTTTTCCTCTTAGACGGGGGCAGACAATTGGAAGAGGATTAATTATTTTAAACGAATGGAGGGCTATTCTTTATTGCCTTATTCGAAGGGCAATTTATGATGAGGCTGACAGTTGTACCCTCGAACGTTTCTCAGATGCTCAACAGACGTAGGATCATAAAAGAAAATTTTGGGGATATCTAGGGATTGAATCTGGGACTCCTTGCTCTGCAGTTTAGCCAATTTATCACTTTAGCCACAGATCCTGGCTTAGGATAGACAAATCACTAGATAATGAGGATCATAGTTGGATACTTCTACCATTTTGTCTCAAATGTCTTGCACGGCGATGAAGTGTATTTTGCTTTTGAAGTCCCAGATGGGACGCTACTAGTTTTCTACTTTTTCGGTTCTGGAAAACTTTTGTAAATGGCGCCCAATGCGGGACTTAAAAACCCCACGTCTAGTTATGATAGAAAAATTATCAGAAAAGAGACGGATGATGCTTGAACGAACATTGGACGATTTTATTTCCTAGAACAGTCAGTTCGGCATGGTACTGGGTGACCCTGCATTGGGCGCCATTCTTTCGTCCCTTGACCTCTCTCATGTGACAATATTGTAACTCAGTCTCAATCCTGAAAGCATTGTACGGGTTCCCCAATCATGCTTGATGTGCATGAGTCAATGTGGATACGTCGCAGCCCAGATAGATTGACAAAAAAGGCTAACATTGTGTCCTATTTGAGTTTGAGTTGTTAAATCATTTCATATAAAGGTATACAGACGGAGCTTTTTCGACTGACTGAGAGAAAGATACATTCAGTAAACGGTCGATCCTTAATCCCTTCCACATCGCTGCCTTTGCGATACAGTTTAGCTGCAAGCCAATGTTAACACTGATTGGACATCACTCACTAGTTGAGGTAATTGCTGTTCCAATTTGTTCGCTTTACCTTTTCGCAATATAATGGAAAGTATCGCACTAGTTATTCTAGAATAAACTCTCGTCATGAAGAGGTTGAACTTGTTTTTGTATATTTAATCCAGCCACCACCCAGTATGCCTCGGAATCGAATGCAATACCACACTTTGACAAGAGTCTTCAAGTGTTGCTAAACCACCGTCATCTGAATTTTAAATTTCGAAACGGAAACCGGGGGAAAACTACATCAATTTTCCAATTAAACTCACCTTACTGCGTGTATCCGAGAGTGCTCCTCGATAGCAGCAGCAGGGGGAGCATTGCCAATTCCGCACAGAAAAAAACGAGAAAACGAGATAATTTCGTCCCCCGGGACAGTAGCACATGATCACATGACAACAAGACAAGACAACCACGTTTCGTTATTTTTTTTTTTGTTTTTGCTGACTCCCCTGCCACAGAACCAGGTTTCGGGGCATTATTTGCGTCATCAGCATGAGTGCTCGGTGTACCGGTGTTACGCTAACCCAAATTCCTGATTGTTTACCATATTCTCTGTTGGCTAGGATCACAATGAAAAGTAAAAACAAAACAGTTCACCCACAACATGGCAAAGAAGTCGAAGTCGAAGTCGAAGCCAGAGTCACCTACTTATACCCACCGCGTCGTCGCGGTCTTACTTTCATGAAACACGGACTCCTAACGACGAAGGCGACAACTGGTGCTACGACACAGCACAGCCAGAGCATTGGGAATCGTGAGGAGTGTGATCACTCTAGCGCTCATAGAACGTGACACCCTTCGGGTATCCATCCGTACGTACTTCATACATATATCCTGGGGAACACGAGGTGAATTCGCGGTTCACAGTCGCGGTTGGTTGCTGCAGAGGACAGAAAAAAAACAACCAAAACCAACTGCAGTTAGGCCTCCCACTACGTGTAGTGGACGACAATTTTTGTCTGTAACTGTTATTTACAATTTTTGACAGCAGCTAGTAGGTTGTGTTTGCATAGCTGTCAGTCATCATGTTGCTGTTATGCAACACACACTCCGATACACAACATTTTGACGGATAATTTCTATCAATTTGACATGCACGATGGGCTGTTATGCTCGGGATTGTTCGTTCCAGTGTTGTGCGTGTTTGAGATACTTTTGTGGTGTTTGCTGTACACGCTGGTTATTAATGACTGCACTTCGACTGATGGTTGGCAATGCTTTTTCGCAACACGTACCACTCTTGGCGATGGCCGGCGGCTCGCGGTTCGCAGATTTAAGAACAGTCTCCAGCGGTAGGTATGAAATGATTTTTCTTTTCCCAAACAAACACAAGGCCCTAGAGGTGGTGGTAGTTAGGAACGCTGGCCTATTCATCATCTCGTTGGCAGTGTTCAGGAGTGTAATTGAAGGTGAGTCGATGCGACGACGATGATACGTGCGGTAACACCGTTTAGAGTGCAATTAAAAGATGATTTAGTCATTTATTTGGGTCTTGGAGTACTCAGAGGGGAATTAATCACTGTTGCTGGGTATGTGTCGGGTAAGTGGGTTACCAGTGCTCAAGTGGGTAACAAGTGCCTGAAGTGCAGCACAGTGGTAAGGGATCGATTAAATGTGACAGATTGAAAGATAATGACTGGTGGCTCGTTATTTCTTCGATGGCAGTACATGGACCAGAGGCGGTACAAGGCATTAGTGGGAGAGTGAGTCTGCCTAGGGAGTCGGTTTCGGGATTAAATGTAAATTTGATTGATCTCGTGTGACCTGGGAGTGCCTGCACTAAGTCTAGTCATTTGTCACTCGTGTATTCTTGATCGGTCTGCAGTTGCTCGCCGATGGCGGTACTGATTGCTAGTCGGTGAGTGAGTTTTTTTTTTTTGGCACAAAGTGGTAAGTGGAACCAGCTAGTTGGTGGCTTACATAAGTAAGCCAGCCCCTGGGTACATCAGCCCGATTTGTAGTGACTCGCAGTGCTAGTTCAGTTGGCGGGACTATTTCTTTAAGCAATTTCTCCGGAAGTCCCGAGTAAGGACGACTACGGTTGAATATACAGAAACTCTGGTAAAAAGTCCCATTCCTACCCAAGTGCAGACTCCCCAGAATTTTAAATGACGAGTGACTTGAACCACAAAACAGAGACGACTACTGTCGACCCATTTTAAAACGTAGTGACTCTCCTTCATCTGTCGAAAGAGGTTCTTGTAGACCACTAGGTGGCTTTCCTGTCAGGGCTGAGTGAGGGGAAGGTGATTCGAAATGGTGGTATACACTGTCTTGGTTTATTTTGAAAGATTTGCTGGAGAAGCTCGTGCATCTAGCGTGACACTGCTACAGATCCATAGAAACCTCAAACCGTGTAGGAGCAAAGTAAGAGAGACTGCCTCTACCCAGGCTTCCACGGAGCACTTCACTGGTAAGGTAGGCAAAGAGTGGTCAAATGAGAACATGAATGTTTCTGTGATATCAACGTTTGCGTACAATTCCTGTCATAAGATCACCATCAGCCATATCTCCAAATCTTCAAGCAATGACCTGTAAAGATTCTGGTTTTCTACTGACTTCAAAGGATCAGCTTTATAGGTGGAATGATCAGTCTGAAGAGATTATAAACTAGAATTACCTATGGAAGTATTCCAGGACTACACTGAGTCGATTCAAGGAACGTCTTGATTTCACTCTTTAGGTATCCGCTCGGGACCCTCGTTGATCGAGTCTGATCAGTGGCATCCTCACTGGCGGATTCGATATGAAAATTCTAGTTAAGCCATTTGTCAAGGATGATGCTTGTATTTATAGTTTACCCCAGTGGTGGTAGATGGATCAATCTTTGTTCCTGTAGAAGGGACTAGAACGGTTTGGCAAGGATTCATGCTGCGCCTCTCCAAAGTGTAGTAAAGCACCTTGCGTGACGTCAGCAATGGTCGTGGTCTGTTCACAACTAACAAATATGAATAAATAATGGCTATGTAGCCTGATGACTAGTGACTACAGAAGAAGAGAAAGGACTGCGATCACCGCCACTGATACTCCTCATGAAGAGCATGTAATAATTCCACTCTCAACCATGGCCCGAATCCATTGGTTACTCTAAGTTATAGCCAGAGCTACTTCCTTGGACTGAAATGTTCCTTCCATCTTCTTCACAAGATAGTGAGGACCAACCTTCGATGGACTTACGTTTCCTGTATACAGACTGTCTTGAGTCCAGTGGGCCTCTAATATGAAGGCCAACGAGTCTCTTCATAGTTTTGAGGACAAAGAAGTCGAGGAGTAGTTTTGAGACTAGTAGGTCGATAAGATTTATTCAGCATACTAGTCCCATTCCTTGGTTTGGGTATAAAGAAATTAAAGGAAAGTTGCAGACCTCGCTTGGATTGAGAATGAACTGAACTGGAAGACTTTGAATCAAGAGAAGTGCTGAAGAGCAGTGACTTTTGTTGATCTTTAGTGGATTTCTAGGATCAACCCAAGGCATGTCTGCGAATCCTCTTAAATTTAACAAGGTGAGCATCTGGTGAACATACCAGAGAGTTTCTCAAGTAAGGAACGGCTAGTTAAAGGAAGGATCTTCCAAAATGGGCAAAAGCTCATATCCTCTGCAGCTCAGTCTGTGATTTATTGGCCATTTTCGATCACTTACCAACGCCTTTAGAGACAAGACCTAGGTCATACTGGCAAAACAATGGTTTTAACATCTTTTGCCTATGCTTTCAGACCATGTTGAGTTTCAAGACAATGGAGTTAGCTTTAAGCCAATGTACAGGCACTGAAGGTAAAGATGCCATGGTCTTGTCTCCGACATTAGCTCCAAAAGTCTGACCGACATTGACAATACCTGCACAGCTTACCCATAAACCAAAGGCTTCCCATAAACCAAAGGCTTCAGCAGTAGACCATGTGACACCTTTTCTGATCTAAGTGGGCCTTTATGTATGGCCACTCCTCTTCGGTCATTGAGGAGGAGTTGATAAAGCCTTGGATTGTGCCATTAATCTCTCTGACAGACAACTCACAGATTCTAACTATAATCGACAGAGTACCCACAAGGTTTCGTCCTGGTACGTGATGCACTACTATGAGATTCCATGAAGGGAATCTCTCCTCTCGTTAATCTCAGATGAAGAGATGAACAAACAGAAGTTCATACAGTTGCATAAGTATACTTGTCAGGGATCTCCGTAGGACTTTACAGAAGCTATACCTGAGTCCACAGAGTCCTTTGTGCACCTAACTTTCTTCCAGTTTTGTGAAACGCTAGAGAGTGGCTCCTGGAGTTACCTTAACTCATGAGAAGTCCATCATAGCTGATCTGGCTTGGATAGAAGATCGTACCTGGAAGAGACTGTGTCCATGAGCAATGACACTACAGTCATACATGCATCAAGTCACATATTAAGACAAAGGATTATTCAACTCACTGTACTGCACTGCACAGCACTCAACATCTCGAGACCAACAGCCATTATTTCACATTTCATCAACGCGGAAGCGCGCAGCTCTTCTTCTTCAGTAATCCACAACCAAATTTCACACAAAAAAAATGTATTCCATTGCATCGCAACTACTCCATCCACCTACTCCCCCAGCCAGCAACTCATCCTCGACAGAAACAACCAAGCAACCATAACATGAGCATGTTCACCATGGATTTATGTACCGCGCCGACACAAATTGTTCACCAATGCTGTTGCATGGACGAATTCCATTTGCTAGTTTATGTTCAATATGTCTCCCGGTGTACCACCACCACCACCAACAGGAGGAGAAGAGATCTGGGATTTCATTACGCGATACATTCCGTGCTATAATTTTATTTGCAGACATTTCCATTTCTTTGGCCTGCCGCGCGCGTGCATCTCCACCAATAAATGTTCTCCACTGATGAATGGAAATCATTCCCGAGACTCGAGAGTTGATTGTGCAATCCTGCCCTCCTGCTCTGCAGCCAGCGCTATATGATTTTGACTTGAAGATGTTGTGTCGTCTTCATCTTGAAATCTATTCACATGTGTGGCTGTGTTGTCTCGAAAAGGACTTAACCACTTTTCCTGGATCGCATCATCGCATCATCACATCAGTATCTCAGCACAAACTACTGTCACTCGAGACGAGGAGTTGTTACCCGAGAGTCTTCAACAATCAAATCTGTTTCCCGTTTTAGGGTAACCACCATCAGTGGTACCTTAATCGAGCGCTCACCAGAGCTCTGGATCCTGTGTCTTATTTTCTTTTTTGCAGTTTTTATGGAGTCTTCGTGTTAAAAAGCTGTTGCTCGCTGCTTGTTTATTGGACGAATTTGGAATCGGTACATTGGTGTTGGCTTGATTCGTGTTCCGTTGACGGTTCGGGACAGGCTGGAAGGTGCGATTGGTACATGTGTTCCGTTGACACTTTCTGTGGTCACACCACCACTGGAGTTGGACATGCGAAAGGCTACTCGCGCTGCCATTTAATTAGTGGAATTTGATTAACGCCAATACCATGGTAAATGACTTACCATCTACCACTTAAGAATGTTTTTGGATTTCGTGAAATGACACAGAGTGGCGGTGGTGCATTGGTAATTGATGGCCACACGACGAAAACCACCGGGCTATGGTTTACTTATGCCACTCACCATACACACTCACACACATACAGGCAGCAATGGATGGCCGGGCGCATCCTGGTTGCATCTCTCTGGCGCGCGGAAAGTAAGTTATTACGTTTTCGTGATCAAATTAGCCATTATTGTGCAAATATTCAACATAAATATTACAACTACCCGGAGTTGGAATACAAATATTTGTATTCGGGATGCTGGTGCAGGTAGTTTCATCTGCAAAATTACTATGTTCCATACGTGAGCACTGTTGTTTCGTGGATGCTTTTCGGCAGAAACAAGAAAAGTCAATTATTTTTGTCTTTCAAGTTGTTACAGTGCTGCTTCTCTCTGTTGGCGCTGGTGACTGGCCAACTGTTGCAAACACAAAAAAAAAAAAAGAAGAGAAATCTTCAGATGGCAGATGAGATTTACTGAGTTTCCTAATTATCAAGCGGGTTACCAGTGGAGAATTGACTGTTTTAAGTGGTGCGAGTGGTAGACTGGGTGTAGATCTGGTCAAAGGGAGGGTTTTTCTATGAGCAAACATACCGAGTTCTTCCCTCTGTATCCCAAGGTTTTGTAAGAAAGCCACAACACAACTGTCTATCAGCTGAACTGACAGCTAATATGCGATATTACTCTGTCTCCTGTCCAAAGTTTTCAGTCGCTCCACGGTATTAGGGAACAGACTTACCCAACTTCTCAACCAAAACTTATGCAATTAATTATACAAAATATATTTAA
The DNA here is from genome assembly GCA_963583995.1 of Xylota segnis. Classification (NCBI taxonomy): domain Eukaryota; kingdom Metazoa; phylum Arthropoda; class Insecta; order Diptera; family Syrphidae; genus Xylota; species Xylota segnis. The sequence continues at coordinate 128,502,593 of OY757236.1, read as the reverse complement.
ATTTATGCGATTGCAGTAATTAGTGCAGACAAAAGGCACTAACACTGCTGCATACGTTCATTAAAATTAATAAAATAAATAAATCATCACGACCCAACCTATCGTGGTACATTTCCTTCAGCATTTTCCGGTACGTTACTCCACAAAGGCAGCATACACCTCGGTACCGCCGCGCGGTAATACTGCATACGAATTTATTAATAAATCATAATTGAGATTGTGTGCAAATGGAATCGCTCACCCATTGACTCAGGTGGCCTTTATCGGAATTTTCATGCACTCGAGTGCAGGCCGACTTTAACGTGCACTTAATCATGTACCAAGTTCATGCATGATTCAGTGTTTGTTTTGTGTGGAACTTGGTCTATTTTTTGTCACATGAAACGCCGATGAATCAATGACACACACACACACACACAATGTGTCCCCCCCCTCCTGATCTGTGGAAACACATGAAAAGTATCTCAAATAACTCCATTAATAAACATATCGCGCTACCGGTATTGTGTATCCCCAACTGACGTTGTGTTCCTTTGTCTCTGCGATGGTTTATGCGAAATTTCCATCATTGAGTGAGAGATAGATATGAATAACATTATCTCGCTTTACAGTCCACTTATCTTGGTTGGGCGTGCACCAAAGCGGTATGTTAATTAGGAGCGCGTTGCGTTTTTCTGTTTTTTTTTGTACTGGTGGTGTGCCCAAGCCCAACCCGTCGAACTCTCTTGACCATTTTGTAACGTACCCACTTCCTGTTAGTCTAATTTCTAATTTCAGATGCAAAAATTCTTCTAAGCCAAGCAGCGGCGGCGGCGGTGTACTTGAGATATCACAACTTGTTGAGGCGTGAAACAAAAGAGTTGAACTGCGAACTGGCATTCAATTGTTTTGAGGATGTCTACCGGTAGGTATGTTAATTTTATTATTTAAGACACTTGCAACAAACCACTGTCTTCTAAATTTAGTCACAAAGTGGTAATTAATCTGACAATTGATCAGTCAAGCGTTTTATTAGCCATTTAATGCTTTGGTCGGGCTAAACAACAACATTGTATTGTGTGGTGTTTTGTCGTCTATAATCGGCCAGATCATGTTAAATATAATTAAATACGGCGTGGTTGGTCGCGGTGTGTGGTTTACATAGATTGGTGGTAGCGGATTCTAGTTCTTGGTGTGTCAATGAATGATATAACCAGTGGGCTAGGTGATAAGTGGAAAATGAGCTATGGCTGGGTGTTGTCGGGAATGTTAGGAAATCAATTATGGCCATTGTGAAATCGAGTATTCTATATCATGAAATTGATTTGGATTAATAAATACACGCCTACCGAACCGGAGTTGGGTGATTTTTCACACACTGGACAGGTGGTGGTGGCTTGAAGAAGTGAAAGAAAAATTACAGAAACGGTTTTTAAATGTTCTAGCAGTAGAGATTGGGATATCTGGAACCGGTGTGGCTTATATGGCAGATCTGATTCACCTCTGGCGTAGTTGTTCGAAGTTAGAGCTGTGAGAACTGTATGCTTTTTGAGAAGCTTGGATTGGGGCTGAAGCTATGAAGCAGAAAAGAATCTGCCGAGACAGAGAGCGCCTCTCTTGTTTCCTGGTAAGATTCCACAATAAGAAGTAAAGCACAACCAGCTGCGAGACTTATTCTGGACCTTTTTCTTTCTTCAGCTAAATGCAGAATAGGCTTAGCACCTTCCATGGGCTGCAATGGATTGCTTCCCATAGATCGATCCAAGTGAGACTTGCAGACGGGTGCAACTAATCAATTTCACTAATGTTCTAGACTATAACTCCAGAGCCAAGAACTAAGAACATCTTTAAAGAGATGCACTGAGCTATGATACCTACTAATGGTCAGTCGTCAATAAGCAAGGAAACGTCTCAATAGATATCGTCACAATGGTCTTCTACTGGACAGACTCAATCATTTATAGTCGACAGTATATCTTCCGAAAGATTGACTCATTCTTATTCCTGAAAACTGCTTAAAATTGTGGAGGTAGATCCTGTCCAACGATAGTATGAAAGGAACCATTTCATTGCAGACCCTCAACATTCAAAGGACGATAGCCAATTGAGCTCTTATGGGATCGAGCACTAACACTTTTCTATTTTCGCTACCCAAACCATGAACTACTAAGCTTCACATCCTCCAAGTCACTGTATGACTTTCGGATTGCGATCTCATTAGACAATATCGTCATGAATCCATTGATTCGACCTTCTTTTAGCGCAGCTCTGTCTGGCTGGCATTACTGCTTCGTAGTGAACTCATTTTCTCTAATTGCGCTTCCCCGTAGATCCCACTGAGTCATTTGCATCAATTAGCCTCGCTCACAGCTCCAATAAAACGTCAGACAATGTTCGAAAATATATTCCGTCTGTGGATCTACTTAAATCGAAACTACTCTCCAAAACCATTAATACGAAAACAGTTGTTCAATTATTCCAAATACGTTCGCCACCGAATCGCAGCTCATCTTTAATTTAGTGAAATCTTTTGAAAATCGAAACCAATGGTCTAGCAGCACTTGTACCCCAGTAACACTTTATTTGTTTTGCTTTGCGAAAATCGGTAGCGTAAACTGGTAAACTGGATTTTAATTGGACATCACGTACTAAATACACAAAGAAGTCGACTAGCAGATACAATGTATTGATGTTCAGATATGCTCGCTGACATACGGAAAAAATTTCAGAAGACGAAGACCATACCAGTGTATCTCGGTGGTGCATATTTCAGATACTTTTTATAGCAAGTTGGTTGGTTTTTTCTTTTACTTCGATGGAATCTTCTTCAGCAGATTTCGATTATAACATTCAATGTCCGCATATTTATTGCGCCTGGCTGCTGCAGGAAAGAAGACACAGAGTGGACCTGTTTTGTTGGCCTGGTGTGTGCTATTGCTAATGTGTATTACATCTAATGGATGGAAATCGTTGGTAAGATTGTTGGCCGAAGGTGGTTTTATGTTTTGTATTTGCTTTGATTACGGATTTGTAATGAATGTTCTCTTCGGTGGTAAGGTAGTAATTTGTTGCTTTGTAGCGAATGTGTGGAGGAAATTATATCAATTTATGTTTGGGAAACATAAGGAAGTGATGTCGTTTGCACGAGTATGAATAAGTGCGTCCTTCTTAATTTGATGGATTAGTGGGTGGTGATTTGAGATTTAAGTCTCAAAATAAAAGCTACTTGTACCCAAACCCACTCTTGCTTAACTTTCATCGATGCTAACGTGATTATGTTTGATTTTCGTGTCTGGAACTTCACGTACAAATGCAATAGACTTTCGTCTTTAAGTCATATTCATGGAAAAACTAGTGCTAAGATGCAGTAAGCAGGAAACAGGATAGGTATGGAAGACATTTGATGAGAGGGGCTAGAACCAACAAGTTTAGTTAATTTTTTTTTGCTTTGCCACCCAACCAGTCTAAATCTTGACCATGCAACGCACTTATTTTTTGTTCATCTAATTTTAGTTTCAGATAGGATGGAAGCAAACTTGAGCGTACTTCAGATATCAGAACTTGTTGAGGCGTAAAATAAAAGAGTTGACCTGCAAACTGGCATTCAATTGCTGTGAGGATGTTGAGACAATTGTCACAAAGTACCTTCATGTATGGTTCTGCCCTCTGTCATAGTGAAACCGTGTAAAATTTTCCAAGTGAGATCTACCAGCCCTTTTCTAGGAACAAAATACAGGACACAGTCTAATCATAGACCTGAGCAAGTAGAGCATGACTGACAGGGAGTCTAGAAACGAGTCAGGAGAAAGCATAGTACAGCTCAATATCTGTCGAGTCTTTACTCTTCAAGTTCTACTCTTTTCCTAGAATGAGCTTGGTATGAATTTCAAATTTCTAGTCCAACAAAGCGCCGTGGCTCAGTGGTTAGTGCGTTGGACTATGGAGCAAGGGGTTCGAGATCGAATCCCAGTCGGGGAACACCTAAAAGTTTTTTCACGGCCTCACCTCTCGCGATCGTCTGACAAACATCCGAGAGTACACAACTGTCTCGAGAAAGCTTCTCAAATAACAAATTGCCCTTCGGACACGGCATTAAACAGTAGGCCCCATCCGTTCGTGTAAAGAATATAACACGCACAACACGAATGGTTGTGAGAAGCTAGGCCTTGGGTCCCATCGACCTGTTGCGCCAAGTATTTATTTTTTTTTTTTTAGTCCAACAAAGCGATGGATGCCGTGGCCTAGTGGTGCGTCAGAGAGTTCGATTCTAAGTTTCCAGAGATCAGTGACTATGTAGTGCATTGATAGTCAGCTACAGAATCAGTACATGTACTTAAGAAGGACCTGCAAGTATTGTCATTGCAACTGTTCTGTGGACAACTCTTACAGCAGCACTCTAACAGCTACTGTGAGAGACTACTTTTGGCAGCTGGAGATTGTAACATAAACCGATCCTGATAGATCGAGTTGTTGAACTCGCTTTAAGTGTTAGGAAAACTATGCTAACTAGTGGCCCTACCTAGAGTATGTATGTCATAGTCTGGTAAGGAAATTGGAAAGAATGGGCAAGGAATGCTTCTTGGCACCAAATTCAAACAAAAGTATGAAAGTAGGAAAGAACCAAAGGAGTGAGAACAGAAGAGGGTCATAGGCCTGAAGACTCCCAGTATCACAGTCACGCACAGTATCGCAATGAATTCGTATGATAAAATCATCAATCCAGCTTTGGTTGGTGAAAATTGGTATATTCTGTCCATAATGTACCAAAACAGAAGGCAGACTGTGCTCCGTAGGGACTACTAAGGTTCGCCTAATTGATATGAATCTTTAGGATGAAGCTCTTTCGTTGGGAGTTCTTTAATCAAATGATCCTGCAAAGACTTCTTTCTCGGAACAAGGCTTCTGGTTATCTTCAGATAATCCGGCGTGGATTATAGGAAGAAGCATCAAGCATCTCCCCAGCCTATACATACATCTTCCCTTTAATTTTGTAAACATTCTACATTTGGACATAGTATTCCCTTCTGGAACTCATTCGTAAAGGTTCAGCCTAAGATGTCCTTTCACGCAATAATGCTAGGAAACACCGATCCAAAAAGAAGCCTTATACCTTTCTAATGCACCTCTGATCGATTGGTAGGAATTTCTTGACTGCTTAGGGCCTAAAACATGTCGTCTATTTCAGCATAACTCTACTCACCCAATGCCCAAGAAGTCCTTCACCTAAAGAGTGAGTTAAGTCAAACAGTTCATGGCAGTTCAAATGCTTGGATAAGGAAGCTACTTTTGACCTCAAGCCAGCACTTAACCATTTGGGAATATTTTAAGTAAAAGGTCAATGGTTTGAGTGTTCTTGAGTGTCTCAAGTAGTTCGCCCTCTTCAAGCCTCATATTGGGGGGCTGATTCAAATGGCATGACTGCAACACTATTCGGATTCATTTGGAATGATATCCAGTAGCTGGTCTGTGTATGTCACTGAATGTAAGTAGAATCCTTGCATCGAATTCAGTCTGCCATAGGACCAGACTCATGCAACGTGAAGGCTTCTTGAATTGAGTTTAATCTACGTTTCCTCAAGTTTGCCAATAGACGGTTCATTTCCTTTATTTGGCAAAGTGTGGTCAGGATTATAGGATCAGCACGCTTTGACCTGCATCACTACTGGTCTGCATGTGTGGTTCGAGGTTTTGATCTCAAAGGATCACTTTACCACTGAGGTCAATCAAAACCAGCTACTTTCTCTCAAATGGGAAATTTGCATGCTCGTATGCTAATGTTCATAGGATTCCTCCTTTCAACATGACAATACCAACTGAGATGGTCGCGCTTCATTGATTCCAGACTTGGAGAGCACTTTTCCATTCAAATAAATGTCTGAAATAGGTATGTGTGGGCCAAGGAACAGGCAGTACAGATGCTGTACCTTTACCCAAACATCAATCCCAGCTTAGGATGGAACCAAAGAATAACGAGTGTACTTCAAGCAGTTCAAGTTCTTCGGTGGCTCCGGAGGGACATTTAACTCCTGTCTTTGCTCCCTCATTCACGTCCAGGACGTTCTTGATGTCTCACAATCACCCTTAGTATATCTTCTGGTTGTCAATCGAATGCATATTCCAAATCCACCAACACCATATGGAAATCCTTACTATGGGGGTCCTCTCTATAAAAGCCCATCCAGTAAGAGGTGTCATTTTGAATCTTACGCCCTCGTTGAACCACTAACATTCCACTATCATTCTAAAAACTGGTAGTAAGTAAAAACTATGAGGTTTTCAAATATGGATCGATATGTACTCGCAAACCGTGTTGAAATAGTGCAAATTCACTTCAAAAACGATGGAAATATCGCATACACGATACGCGCAGTTCGTACTACTTTTGGTCATCATCGCGTGCCTTCTCGGATAGTTAAAGGAATTTTAATCGATAAATGTGAACATTTAGGACAGGTTGTGGATGGAAGGAGTCTAATTCGTATTGTCAGCTGAAAATATAGCCGCCTTAGCTGAGACTGTTGCTGAAAACGGAGGTGTGTCCATTATGCGACTATCAAGGATACTGGGTCTATCCGCAACCACTTTGCACCACATTTTGCATCAAGGCTTTGGTCTACATGAGTCCCAGGTCCAGTATAGGTTAGGACACCAAGCACGGCTTCATTTTTGAATGATTTGGAAGCCCCTGCACCTTTGAGATGTTAAGTATCTCAGACCATGGGTTCCTTGAACTTTCACAGAATCGACTTGGCTTTGAATGGAATGATTTTTGAAAACCAAATCTCTTTCTAATAAGGTACACCAGGACCCTCCTACAGCCGGTTCGCTGAGTTGTACGAAATTACCATGATTATCATTCGAAAAAAAAGGAAACAGGTTCCACAGACCTTTCGTAGAAGGCGGCGGCGGCTATATACATACATATTTCGTTTCCAATAAATTCACCAACTGACAGATATGCCGCAGCCATTAAGCCGAAAATTTATGGCAGGACAATACCAATAAAATGATTCCTCAATCGTTCCATTCATCTGTATCTCATTATAGATACATTTCATCATCATAGGCCCGGCCACCTGGGAGTACCAAACCGTAATCCGGTTCAATCATTTCTCAGACACATCACGTGAAAACTACAATTAACCAGATCACATCCATCAACAACAACACACACACACTCTCGGCCCGGCTAAGTGATCTGAATAAACCAAGTAATGAACGAACTACGACGAGTATCTGTAAGTTTCTCTTTTATTTTCGTTTTTTTTTGTTCAATTTTGATTTTCGTGCGCAAATTCGTTCAAATAAATTCGATTTGCAAATTCTTTTTTTATTGCTTGAAGTATTTTTACGATTTCTCCTCTACCAAGGGGGATGAGACTGAGAGCCAGCGTCCAGGGTCCAGCGTCCAGGTCATAGACTAGGCTCGACTTGTGCTCTGCGCAGCTTACCATCGATAGTGGCGTGGTGATTAATTTTATACGAAATTGATTAATGCAAAGAGTATCTGAATTTATGGGGAAATCAATTGATAGAACAAAAAAAAAAAATATAAACATTTTGATGAGCATGCTGTGACAGCTTAGTTTGTTTCTATTTTTTATTCTCGATTTATTGTGTCCGAAACAAGAAACCCGAGGTAATAAAACTGCGCCGCCATAATTAATGCAAATCATGCAGTTGAAACAATATAATAAAAAAATTTATATATAACACTTCAAGGCGGTATATGAATATTCTCGAGGAATTAGCCCAACACACACATGACTTACACATAATAATCCGATGGTGGTTAGCTGGAAGTGGACGAAAAAAAAGAGATTAATTAAATTTTAATTTAAGTTTATGGTATTGTTTAGCGGTTTTATTGTTTTCCTATAAGTTTGGGGCTTAAAAACTTTTGTTATCTATGACTGAGCATCGCATTGAATAGTAATTAGTGTGGCTGTGGGGGCTTGGAAGTGGCCAGACTAGGAGAGTGGTCTTACAGGAGGGATGAGGTCGTAATTAAGCAAAAAAAAAAAAGGTGTTTATGTCAGAGACTAATATAATACTGGAAGCCCGGGGCGGTTGTGTCTGAAGACCTCGCTTGGTAACTGCCGATTGATTGATTGATGAGGAAGATGCTAACAGCTTTCTGATTCATAGTCGTATTGTTGTCCAGCAGTAGGATCTACTTTCGACCTCAGATCTATTGGATCTTAGGGTGTGTTTTACTCTAAGAGGCGTGCCCCACCTCCCTAATGAAGGAAAGCACGTCCTTAGGTTAGGTTAGGTATGTGGGTAGGCGACTAGATAAATATCACATCGCCACACTTAGGCCAATACAGACCCATTGTGATACCCAAAGGGGAAAAATTCCCTTGTCCATTGGCCCTTGTCTAAATTGTATCTCTTGAACCACCAAACACTATCCTGTGGATTTGATGAATTTAAAGATTTTGCTGCTTGCCGGGGGCAGTGACAGAGAAAGTGGGTTGTATCCTCATTAGCTTCCTCGGCTCCACATCCCCGACATAGATCTTCATCCGTGAGTCTTAGCTTTCTCATGTGGTACCGAAGACAGAAAGGGACTTCCTATCCTTTAGCACAATTCGGTCGGTCCTACTCTTGTCAAAGCAAGGCCATAGGCTTCTATTGATCACACAGGTGTCCAGGGAGGTCTATCAAGATCCATGCCTTTTGCTTCAATGTGCAAGGCGAGATGAACACCGAGGTGTCTACCTGTTGCGATGTAGATTCAGAGCCTCTTCTTGCCAATTCGTCTGCCTTCTCATTGCCTGGAATACCTTCGTGTCCAGGGACCCAGCAGAGTGCAACCTTGTGCTGTGTTCCAAGAACCCTGAGTTCTTTGCGACAGCACTTCACATTTCGATTGCAGTAATCGTTTTTTTTGCCGCCTGACTGTTGATGAAAAACATGATACCTTCCGATGGTATGGCCTTCATCGCAGTCTCATGGGCAGCTATTGTCACTGCCAGGACCTCCGCTTGGAAAACACTGCTATGGTTCGGGAGGCGGACTGATCTAGATATCCCCAGCAGTTCAGAAAAAATGCCAGAGCCTACGCCTACATCCATCTTAGATCCATCTGTCCTTAGTTACAGAGTTTCTAATATCTACTTGCGAGCATGTTACCTTGCCGGACATTCACGGAGAATGTTAGAACCTACATTCTATGCCTGGGCACAGATTCACTTTGATATTTCAGGCCACAGTGACCTCACCAGCTTTCTAATGCTGTCTTTGCCTAAACTAAGAATTTCATTGTAGGAATAAGGCTTAATTAAACTTTTGGACTGACCCCGGGACATTTTCCTAATGGTAATCCAGAGTACGGTTCAGGTCCAATGAAAGCAGATCCTGAGCCAGCCCTGGCTAGTTCATCTGCAGATTCGTTGCCCACAATCCTCTGATGACCTGGAACCCATCCAAGTACCACACTATTATGTATAGCAGGGGATTGTAGTGCATCGTAACAGCATTTAACTGCTATGGAGTCCCTAAGAGTTGCCTGGCTACCTGAGAGAAGATATACATTTTAGCGCCCTTGATACCCTTACCAAGGTTTAACCTTGCACGACAGCTCGTGATATGGAATCGTAGCCAGTTTTATCGAAAGCACCCTTCATATCCAAGAATGCACGCAGGGCTATTTCCTTGGAACGTAAGGTTCCTTCTATCTTCTGGACAAGATAGTGAAGAGCGCCTTCGGTTGATTCACCTTTTCTGTATGCGAATTGGCTTGAGTGTGGAGGTATGGACAGATCCAGTCGGTTTCTAATATGAACATCAATAAGTCTCTCCATAGTTTTGAGAACAAACGATGACTGATGGGTCTAAACGATTTAGGCAGCTCACTTGGCCTATTGCCTGGTTTCGGTATGAAGATTACATTGCCTTTCCAACAATGATTTTCCACAGATTTTCAGTTTGGCCTATGAACCTATAGCCACAACCATACAACGACGAAAGTGGCAGTGGCTTGGACTAAACTCTCCGAAAGGGTGACAGGTCCATAGCTAAAACAGGACCTCAACTGAGTTGGGCATCGCAAGTGATGGCAGTTAGCTAAGGACTGGGCTTACTGGAGGGGCTTTTTGGTTGAGACCCAGGTTCACCCTGAACTGTAGTGCCACGTAAGTAAGTAAGTGCGAATGGCCAAAGAAGGAATAGTCCTAAACATGCATAAGTCCATTAGGTAGTCTATGAACTACGACTCCTAGACTCTCCTATCGATGCGACGATATTATTAGAAGGTTCTAGTTCCAAGTTCTGCAATGAATCCACACATTGAGCAATCAAACAACAAAAACGTACACACATGGGTCAGGAATTGATAAAGGAACAGAACCAGGAGCTTTTGGATCTAGAACTCTGAACCCGTGGGCACAAGTACCAGCAACTTTTGGGTTGAAATGTGTCCAATGCCATAGGAGGATGTGTCCAAACCAATTTTGACAGAAACCATGCCAACTGTGAGTCTGATAGCCAAGCTGGTACCATAGCACTTGACTCCTGTGTCACTAAGTCTAAGCTCGTGAAACAAGGTGATCCTCTGTTGAATACCTAGCCATGTGGGAATAGGAAGTAATAGAAACCATGCCAACTGTGAGTCTGATAGCCAAGCTGGTACCATAGCACTTGACTCCTGTGTCACTAAGTCTAAGCTCGTGAAACTAGATGATTCTCTGTTGAATACCTAGCCATGTGGGAATAGGGAGTAATAGTATGGCTGGCCTGAGCAATTTTGTTGGATAGGGGATCATACCCTCAACAAATATTTCAAGAAACTGGGAAACAAGTTCTCTACAGATTCTGCTATGAGCTCAGGGAAATCCCAGAACAAGCTTGGGCAAGTACCAGTCATTTGATGAGGATGTACTATCTCTCAGATTCTTTAAGAAGACTAGATTTGAAAAGAGTGCTCTTGGACAGATTTGTTTCACCAAGGCGTAGTAAGAACATATAATCCTATACAAGGGGACCGCACCTGTCCAGGATGTTAGCAACATAACCCTTCCATTAACCTGTCTAAATCCCTTTCGATATCAAAGGTCTCGGTGAGCTTGTATTGACCTTGATAGAGCAGCGAGCGGTCACTCGCGTCATCCTGCACAATCTAACGAGTTTGGCAGGGGTGTCAAAGCGGATATGGCTCTGCATAGTTCTTCCCTATAAATGCTGTCTAGAGACTCCTAGTTATAGTTCTAAACAGGGTCGGGCTTTCACCCAATTTGTTTGACACTGGTAGTCTGATTGAATGTGAAGTCAAGGTGGGTCGACTATGAATACGGAAAGGAGGACCAGTGTCCTAAATAGACATGTGCAGCCAAGTCAAATATCCAAGCAAAGGTTCGGACAGTAACAGAGGCAACCTGTATCGTATTAATGATGGGAATAGTGGGAGATGGTATCACAGACAAACTAGCAAAATCCTGATAACTGATAACAGATAGAACTGGCTTATCACCAGTGATATATCAAGGACGTTTCAATGAAGCCATAACCTCTACAAAAGGTAGCCATAGTCCTTCAATGAAATAAAAACTTAAAGTCAACGATGACTATATCTGTAGTGATTGCGGTTAAGGAGAAGTTCACGAGGGTACACCTCACTTATTCTATGCAAGCCTTATGCCACTTGAGATGCAGAAATCTGGGAAGACTTCACTTCCATGATTACTTACAGAAACTGTCTGATATCTAACCATACAATCCTTCCAGATTTCTGAGGACATCACGATGGTTGGAGACCTCATCCATGCGATGTTCGATAGAGGCATCCTAGTTACTTTCTTGGAGGTTGTTGGTGAATAAGGTTTTCACCCATCGTGATATCCTCAGTAACCTGGGAAGATTATGGACTGAGACACATGTAGTTTCCGATAGTTCTTGACTCCTCCTGGAATAAGAATATTCCAAGTGTTCCGCTCCCCAAGTGAGATGTATTCTAGTAGACCAGTCTGTGGTCAGCTATAGCATCTACCAATAGAGCGCACCATTTTGTAAGAGTTTGTTGGATCTGCCTTGGTTGTCCTGTTGGCTGTCCTTAGCATCTAATGTTTGATTAGATTCCTAAAGATGGAGAGTTGTTACTTGGTCCATTGAAGTGCTTGATTTATATTACGTTTTGAGCCAAGAATCTTAAGTTCTTCCCAACAATAGCAGACTTATGTTCGGTGGAGGTATTGGTACCATTGATACCGTACTTGCTTCTGTTACTATTGCCACGACGAAGACACTGCTACTGACTGCAGGAAGTCTGATCGAGCGGTGCAGATTCTCTTGGTCTCAACTACGATATATGCTGGAGAATGGATATGTAGCCATCACCTAGATATTTTGGACTTGTGTATGTCCTTCAAGGTTCGAGTTTGAGCCATTCAAGTGGCTAAACCCCAAGGCACTCTTGGTAGCAGATTTGGATCGCGCTGCCACTGTATTTAAGTTTTTGCCTTCAGATTGCTTCCTTTATTCCTAGATTGCTTCAGCCACCAAAATAGGTTTCCAATTGACGTATACATCCGTGTTCAACTCCGGTGGTCCGGCTCTACCTTCTGGAGGAGATTCGGTTTGCAAGCTATTGGGACTCCTCACTGACATTAAGCTTCCTGCCTAGTATGACTCCTAGGTACCTTCCACTATCAGGTAGCTCGCCCTCAGTAGCAGGTGGTTTCCAGCTTTGCCTTCACTTTCACGTGTTAAGAGTGAGGACACTACATCGCCAGTATAGAGAACTACCTTAAGCCTAGGTCCTCCGTGTGGACCTATAAAATATCTCTAAAAGCCAATCACATCCACCAGCAAGTTCCATTTAAGCCTTAACACTTTCAAAACTCCGATTTCCTAAGCCACGCAGACAAACCGGCACACAACGCACTAGAGTGCGCGGCGTAATCGCCTGCTCAGGCTCGTAAAATGTCGAAGACCTCATAATAACTGCTCCTGATTACAAAATTCCACCATCGAAAGATTATGACCACAAATATGTACCTCTATGTGGATCCGCACAGGCATTGCACCAGCTGCAACCGCCTGAGCCACTTGGTCACAATCCACATCGCGAGAGTGGAGCGCCGCCGCGGCTTACATAAAATGGTGCAATGTGGGGATTCTATGGCACACTGTCATTAAAAACGATGTTTTATGTGTGCTACTCATTTGGAGCCAGGTCGACTCATTTAGAATTCCCATCAATGTCCGATTCCAAGTGGAATTTCTGGGGTGCACCTCTTGTTAAGCGCGCTTGTGCGCGATTGCCAAACTCTGATGTGGCGCGCGTGATGCACCAACAAGAATTCTGTTGCCTCCCCTCCACTTGACGGTTTTTTTTTGTCTAATTTGTGTGATTTTCAGTCCTCCAGATCGGAGGGTTAAGTAAAGTGCAACAACGGCAGAAGCAGGAGCAAACATCATCTCTGCGCGAGCATCTTGTGATAATCGTGCGATGGCAATCAAATGCGCAGCATGTTCATCTACCACAGTGCAGACTATATGCCACACAACTGTATCTGCTACAAGAGATGTTATATTTTTTTGCTTTTTTTTTTGCGCTCTGCAACTCGCTGTGTGTTATAATTACGCAAGCGTCAGGAGAGGAGGATTCATGAAATATGCAGGAGACGCGGAGCAAACCACCAAAGCACGTCTATGAAAATGAAGTATCTTGTTTGAGAAAAACCAAGAAGATGGAACAACCTAGGCAACCACAAAGACGGATACTCTTGTGTATCTATTGGCACGCACGCAAAATTGATATTATGATCGAAGAGATACTTGGTTTGTTCATCTCGCATGGTGATGATCTAGTCGCTGGTCCAGCAGCGCTCGACGGCACGATGGTGGTTCTTTTTGGCAGATCTAGATGCAGAGTGCCGCACAGAGTGTTGCGATATATTCATATTTTAGAGATGCACTGCGACGGTGGGTCGTCGTGTGATGTGGTAACAAATGTGGGAATTTTTTGTCGATTTTTTTTGGCCCACAAGTGCTGCAGGAGCAACATGATGTCATTGGTATTGATGGTCTGATTGGAGTTGTTTTTGTATTTTAATGAGTCCACGGCGGTTTGTTTCAGTATTAACTGCTGTTTTGGCTGGAATATGTGGTTTTAGTGGTTACAGTGGTTACAGTGGGTGCTTTGGGGTAATTAAGTGATTACTTGTAGGTTGGACGAGGTAGGACGGATTAAAAGTTTATAGTCGATCGTTGCCGCAGCACTTAACATAGATTTTAATTTTTGGAAAAAAAAAATTGGTCTTCCCCCAGAAAGTGATTGGAGTTGCACAGAGCGGAGGCGATTCTTTGGAGGACGACACGGTTATGAATGTCCATCATGCAGTGGTCATGTTTTATGGGCGACTTTTAGTTCAGATTGCAACAGTTTGCAGTCCAATCTAGAGGGGATCATGTCCTCTAGCATTCAGTAGACTACTGCTGTTAACAGAGGTCTATCCATCCATAAAGCTAGAAAGCTAGAGATGGCTACAATATAACAAACCAAAGGGCACTATCATGTCATGGTGGAGCTAAAAGTTCAGAATATTTAGACGAATTAGTAGATAGGGCTGCGAACCAAAAAGATCCTCTTAAAGAAGCATACCCAACCAATGGTCCTGGTAAGTACTGGCGAGGGGAAACTCTCGAAATGTTAATTCGAACCCACTTACCCGTTTGCTTCGACGACTCATCCAATGCTTCGTACACAGATACAAACTCGGAGGAGGAAATCTTGGAAGAAGCCGGAAGTATCATGAACTCCTACAAGACAGTGTGTGAAGCATGCTTACAGGAAAGGGAAGTCTAAGGACACAGCTCTTATAGACGTAGATCATACCCTCGAAGATGTTTGCGGCTCTCGGCAACTTTCTGGACATAGAGAGACCCTTCAAGTTAAGCAAACCCCTTAAAGAACGCCCTTTTCAGACACACAGCATCTATAGGCAGTGAACGTGGGAAGGCAAAGTCCACAAGTGAGACACCTCATGATGGAACTGTAGATACTAGAAAGAACCTAGTATCTTGGGAACGTCCTCCCAGTTCAACATGATTTCAGTACCTGGTCACTGGAAAATACCAGGAAACGAAGCCGCTGAGAGGAGGGAGGAAGATAGTGGGAAACAGCAGTACCCCACGGCTACAACCATGTTCGAACGCCTTTACCACAGTCAGGCGAAGAAGGGACTTGATCAGGCCGGGATGCAGTTTCTCGCCCAGCAATATTTCGGTTCACTAGCCACGCCGTAAGTAACAGCTTCTAATGGAATGAGGGACCAGAAGATCATCCAAAGAGTTGGCCTTATTCAGTTCAAACAAATTATCGAGCGCAGAGAGTAGGTGGAGTAGTAGTTCCCTTCTCTCCTTCACCGATAAGCTCGTAGCTTCTCCAAATGTCATTAACGAAGACGTCCAGCCTGATGGCATGCCAACCAGTATTACCGAACTACGATTCTCATAAGAGGCAGTTGGAACTTTTCTGATCTAGCTTAGGTCAGGTCTGTCTACTACTGTCTACGACACTTGTCTTATCGAGGTCAGGGGCCATAAAATTTCTTGGAATATCACTGCCTTGGTACCCAAACTTTTCAGGCATCTCGCTGAAAGGCAAACGATAATTTAGGCCAGTTATTGGGTGAAGAGTAGGAAAGGACAACCAGAGATTCAGTTCTCCTGGTGACAGTGATTGGAAACGCGGATTCTGTTTCTAATCCATGATGAATCCCATGTCTTCTAGACACAGTTGTGGATGCCTTAGACAATGAGCTCAAGATGGTTATGAACAGAACAGTGTCCTTTGCTAGACCATTGAGATTTGTGCAGTCTTTAAAGCCGGGTAGCCGTGCTAACAGCTTGCCTCGTCCTGGCACAAGACTGGAACAAAATATGCAGAGAAGCTGCTAGTGCTGATGCATAGGCAAGTCGACCTTCGGACAGCGCTAATAAAAAATGATGGGACAGTCAGTATCTGGTATGTGATAGTGGCGTCCCGGATAAGTTTCTTATCAAGTAAGAGATTCATTTAGGCCTATTGGCGATTTGAGCATCATTGCTGCTACAGGTACTCCTCCTACCAACGTACCTAAGTCATGTCTGTTCCATCGCTAGACATGTTGGGCTACTTGTGCTCTCGATAGCATCTAGTTTCTAGGCTTTCGTTTGGGTGTAGCAATTGGTATCCCTATGTTGTCTTTTCGCCGAAAAATGGAAAGAGTTGCTCCTAATCTGGGCAGTTCATCTGACATACTATTCTCTGGAATTCTTACCTCACCGTAAGGGACAATCGGCCATTTAGAGTGACTACAGAATTATTGGAGGTCGATTCTAAGGATTTTATAGCTCCTTGGCTATGCAAGGATATACTAAACGAAGGTAAGAATGTCAGCTGTTTGAATCGACTCGTCTTCTAAAGGTGTAACACTTCCTTTCCGAGTGATCTAGAAGGAATGGTGACCACGGAATTCTCAGCAAAGTTCGGACATGGTGTAGTACAATCCATCCTACCTTGATCACTGTAGTATAGCCTAGAGACGAACGGCTGGACTTGCTGCCATTTGTTAGCTAAATATGTCTACGGATACCATTTGTGAGGAAGTTTTTCGAAGAGAATAAGAGACTACTTCTGGAGGAGGAACTAGCTCAGTTTTGTGACGCTTGCACCAGACCAAACTGCCCATCCATTCAAGTTATTTCAAGCTTCTTTCAGAGTATTTGGGGTTCTTCTCGAAGCAGCTTAGCCAATGGTCTCTCTACAACTTTGAGGTAGTAAGGGACTTCATCTAAACAACACCTCAGCAGAAATAAGAAGAAGAATAACTCTTGCCAATCGCTGTTTTTTTGGACTAAGAAGGCAATTGAGTACCAGAGCCCTATCCCGCAGAACCAAGGAGACTCTGATCATTCCAGTCCTGCTTTATGGCGCTGAAGCATGGACTCTGTCCAAAGCGAATGAAGAGATCCTCAGTCACTTCCAGAGAAAGATTCTTCGTGTAATTTTCGGTCCCGTTTGCCTTGACGGGCTTTGGAGGAGGAGATTCAATTACGAACAGTTTCGTCTTCTTGCAAACAATTCTAGTGACAGTGGGTACGGAATCATGGACCACTATTCTCTAGACTTTGAGAATCGTAACACCCTTCCAAGTTGTGTGAGGCGAAAAGGCACCCCTCATGAGAATGGCTTAGAATCCACCTGACTGGAGGTTTGTTGTTTCAAACTCAAGTCCACTTCGAGGTGTCTTGCTCTGTTCCCTGTTTTCTGAGTAAGTCCTACAACCACTATCTGCTTTTACTGATGCACAAGGACTTCCAAAGGAGTGGTCTCTATTTTTCGAAAGACACTCTGTCACCAGCTTAGAAAGAACCACATGCTAGAACACATGCCTCGGAATAAGTTGCCAGAGGCTTCAATAATTTATCCTTTACTTCATTCTCTTGAAAGGAGTGGAGTCTCAATTAAGTTGATTCCTCTTAGCCAACACAATGTCTTAATCATCCTCCAGGTGATGTCATACCTTCTCTCAGATTAAATAATCTTATCCACACCAGCAGCCCCGAAGCCTGATCCCAATCTCTACTATACCAGGAAGTGTATTCCATCTTTATTGGTTACGTAATCCCCAACATCTGCCTCTTCTTCGCTGGAAATTGATACATCTAACCCATAAGCAAGCTATCCGCAAAAATTGTGGCAATAAATCCCAGTCGTCCTCATACTCCTAAGCGGTGTGCGCCCTTAAAGATACCCACAGCCAGCAGTAGATAAATAATGACATCTCCAATGCAACTGCAAGTTCTGCCTAAACATCCGAATTCGATTTGAAATAGTTTCCTTCCCTCCAGTCTGTGTCCCGAAACAGATCGTTTTTATGACTCTTCTTACGAAATTACCCATAGAATGGCCGACACGTTGTCGTTACCATCATCACACAGCAACTCTGTTGCAAAACTACCATGGGAAGCAATTGGACATGGGCTCTAGCCTCGAGTGGAATCTTTATTGCCATACATGATGATTCGATGAAAAGCAGCCATAGATTTGCACTCGCGTACTGAACAAGTGATGTTCGATCTTCAAGATGTTATTTCCTCACCAAAAAAAAAATTTTTTTAACACACATACCTATGCAATCACCGAAATAGATTACACGCCACGAGTGAGCACATTTATTTTAACGATCCTCATTCGTAATACACCAAATGGGATTATTAAGTAAACATATGAATGGATGGATGGATGGATAGATGGCTCCACAAGGGGGGACGACCAAGCAGCAGCAACTACACAGTAGTAACATCTAAGAGGTAGCGATCTGAACGAATTGAGGAAAGATTACAAATCCAAGACGACGACGACGACGACAACAACGTTGATGATGACTACGATGACGATGCGGACGACGCGGACGACGCGGACAACGCGGACGACGACGAAGACGAAGACCAATCTGCCAACTAATCCAGTGAGTCCATGAATAAAATCTGACCTCATTCTGTCGGATTTGTAGTAATCACTTGCGCTATGTGTTAGACTATGTGTTGCTGCACACTCGATACGACACTTGGCTCGAAAGGTAACATACCGCTCATGCGCGGTCCGGGAAAGAATCTAGTTTGGCTGAAAAGATTACAAACAAAAAAAAGAGAAGAATCGTCTTGGGATCTTCAGGCTGAATTGATGAGCCTTCTTGGGCTTAAGACTGAATTGAATTGGAAATGAAGAAGTGCCAGTGTACGCATAGTTGCATGGCTAGCTGAAGGTTAAAGACTTGTTAACATGGACAGCAAACCTTGTCCCAGTAAAGCAAAAGGTCTACTCAGTCGCTGGTATCTGACATTACTTCTCCGTGAGAAGATATACGGTGAACCGCCTTTGGCTCCCAGTGACCTTTCATACAAAGACAAACTATTTTGGTGATTTCTTGGACCTGGATGACTTCCAGCGAAGGATCGCTAAACTTACTCCTTGACACACAAGCTTTCGAAGGCAGCTCTCAACAAATCTCCTTCATGAACTGCCATCTGCTCAGTGATGACAGGTCTGTACTCCCTAGTGCGTTCTATCCATAGTGCTGGACATAGCAGATGCGTTCAACGATCTGCGATAGGAGATTTACTGAATGTCGACAGCTCACTCAGTGGTTAGGTAATCAATTCCAGGCTGTCATTTGTCCCCCCATTCGCTCGATGTGGCCGAGCCAATGTAGTCGAAGTGTTTTGGCGTTTTGGGCCATAAATTCATCTTGGTACAGCTCATAGAGTTAGCGGTTGTATAATCTCCTCCATTCGGCCTTCTCGCATACGGGACCCAAAATTCGACAACTTTTCTCTCGAAAGTACCCAAAATCTGCTCTGCTTTCCTGCTTATGGTCCAGCAGTCGGCTATCGTATACCAGAACTGTGAAAATTAGGGAGTTGTAGAGCATGCATTTCGTCTTCGGAGTTAGGAGTGAGTTTTCAACCCAAACCGAAATAGCAACGGTTCCCTAGGCTACTAGGTTGTCGTTCGTGGAGTTGATACTTACTCCGAGGTAGGTAAACTCCTTAATTTAGTATCAAATTCTGGCACCGTCTTGTAGAACTCAAGACGAGGAATCCTGGCACAGGGGGTTTAAGTATCAAAATTTAGTCGATCGTCGATCTGCTGTCTGGGCCAGTAGCCACACTGGTAGGTGGCAACTAGTGGCTTAAAGAAAGGCTTCAGATCTTCACCAATACATTGGACAGGATCTTATACGCGATATTTAGCAGGGATATGCCTCCATAGTTCGCACAAGATATAGGATCGCCTTCCTTGAAGATTGGGCACATAGAGCTGTTAGCCCAGTCATCGGGCCATGGTGCCTGCACCCTATCGAAACATCACCACCATGTTTGAAAAGCTCTGCTGGTAGGCCAATAGTGCCAGCTGCTTTTTAGTTCTTCAGTTTTTGGAAGCTGAGCCAGCCTCTTCGAAACTGGGATGCGTAATGGCTTCTTCATTGACAGGACGCGGGTTCTCCCCTTGCCCTATCACTCTGTCTATTTGATGCCCATTAAGTAGCAGCTGGAAATGCTCCTTAAATACATCTACTATTCCCTGTGCTTCGATGACAAGGTTTCCTGCATTGTGGGCTTAAAGCCACCTGCCAGCTGCTTGGCTTCCCTGAAAGAGAACCGTGTGTTGTTCCTGTCGCGAGGCTCTTCGATACCCTTGAGCTGGGACAATCCGAGAGCTCCTCTTAAATGGTGGTTGGTAACCTATGGTGGTCTCGGCTACCTCTTCGATAACGTCGCGGTACTGGTTCCACTGATTGTTGGCATTTATGGAAGGTGAATGCACAGCGGAGTCTCTCACTCAGGCGCTAAGACTTTCATCGTTGAATTACTTTTTCTGGGCAGTTCGCAGCTTCTTCTCGTTGGATAGTCGAGCTCTGAATTCGGCTGCAACAAGAAAGTGGTCACAGTCGACTTTTTCTCCTCTAAACGTTTGCACATTGAGAATGCTGGATGCATGCCTTGGATCTATTAGCATGTGGTCGATTTGGCCGGCCGACCATCGGAGATACCCAGGTTCCTGTGTAGAAACGTCTTCGAAACTTAGTGCTACGTACCACCGTATTACGAGCTGCTGTCGATGTCAGTGACCCGTTTGAGCGATGTAAGCACTGCCGTTGGGCCATTAAAGGCTCATCCATCACCGCCTCTTTTCCAAAAACCTGACTTATTCTTGGAGATCCTTTTAGGTCTGGTCTCCGAAGATGTCGAAATAGCCCGAGTAAAGTGTGATTTCTGGTTCCGTTTGGAGCTCTGACGTCAGTGTTGAAAGTTTCTCTTGTTCAACACTCGTGCTTTTAAAGCTCAGCGAGTCGCGCTCGGATGGACATCAACCTGTATCCGATGGCTACCACTTGGAGGTAAAAGAAGCACAATTGATGTGTAGTTACAGTTCAGCACTGGATGTCGCTAAGTTGACGCCAATTAGTATCTAAACTCTTCCTACAGCATTTAGCCAACAATGTGACTGAAAGCACCGTCCTCAGTGGAAATGTTGTGGTCATTGCCACCTTCATGTTATTTCATTGCTCATTCTTGCTATTGTTTGCTATTTTTGGACTCTTTTCCATTCAATCACTACTTCAGACTGAGCTTTGGTATTCTGATGGTGGATCATGGCCAAGTAGACCTGCTAGAGCAAACTACTATGTTGCTGTTCATAGTGTCTCCCTCTTCTTCTTGAAAGAACTATTGCATGACATCTGTTTGTAAAAGACTCTAAGTTTGGCCTATAAGCGCAGATTATCCTTACTCGCTCCACCAGTACCAAAAGACAAAGAGCTGATACCTTTGCTTCAGAACCACTGGACACGTTATTAACTTTCACTGCAAGTAAATTACTAGCTGTCAGGAGCTTCTCCGAATGCGTTCACCACCAATCTGTGTTGCTTAACTCTGTTTCACTCCCAATCCGCCTCATTCATTACTTTCTGATCCCATATCACATTCCTCCGATTCACCCCAACATTATCTCCATCTTGTCTTTGTCTTCCTTTTATTTTTCTCATATCACTATAATCTTCAGAATTAAATAAAAAAAAAAACAACATATTTGCAAAACTTCAATCCAAAGAAGACCCAAAACAACAGAAAAAACGAGTGATTTTCAAAACTCACGCCCGTCATCTTTTTTTTCCCCCAAATTCATGCCAAAAAACCGCACAATCTAAACAAAAAAGATCATCCCTACACAACCCAAAGAAACAGAACAAAAAAACAAAAAAAAACCCATTGTTATTGGTAATTTATCTGATGGATATCTGACACATTTCCTCTTCTTGCCCTAGAGCGTGTTGACCGCGAAACACCCCGCGGTCAATGTAAAATAAAAAAAAACCTCAACCTCCAAACCATTGTAGTGTGTACACAACGATTTGCTTCCTTTTCATTTGAATTATCCAATTTATTTGTAGCCCCGAATGCCTCCAAGCGTTGCGTAAGATAATGAAAGAAAAAAATGTTAAATTTTCACAAAAAACGTATCTGGATTACCACCGGAGAAATCTACCAAAAAGAATTTTTTAATTTCATTGTTCTCATTATTTTGTTTTTGGCGAAAAGACTTTTGATAACTTTTTAGTTCGATCTAGGTGAGACAGATACGTTTTTTTTCCAAGCCACTGCCATGGAAAACGTTGGTAAGCTCTGGCGTGGTTCATAAGTTTATTCAGCCGGTCGCTGTGTCATTAAATCATTTAAAACAGATTTGTTTACTGCAAATTATATGCGTGAGTGCACACAGAGGCTTAGCTACAATGTAGGAAACTAGGGGAAAAAATAAATATGCAGATTATATAGACCATAGGAGAAAAAAATTGCAATCGGTTCTGACCTTACTCAATCAATCTTGTGGTTGCCAGGTGGTAATTATACAAAGCGTACGGCTATGTCGCATGTATTTGCTCCTCTGTGGTGATTATTTTCACAGCCAATGAAGGGATTGAATTTGACGCGAGATGGCTGAGACTGAGTTTGTCTATAAAGCCAATACAAGCTCCTTATCCGAGGAGAGCGACACCAAAGTTTCATCATTAATTACGGGGATGGCAAGACTTGATTTATCCTTAAATGTCATTTGAGTGTAACGAAAATGTCTTATAATTAGTGGTAGACTCCCACCAATTAGCATGAGCGCGAGTTTGTACCAATTTGCATTGAATATGAAAGAGTTGACTTGCGAACTGCATATGGCTAAATGGTGGGGTGGATGAATACCGTGTTGGGAGGGTCTTGTATGGAATGTTTTTTTAATAAGCAGAGAGGAAAAGTAGCTGCAAGCACTTGTCAAAAGCTCTTTAGTCTTTGGAATTATTGATGGATGTGTCGAGTTTTGGTGGATTTTTGTAAGAAAGACGATGGACTTCCATTCATAGACAACGATTTGAAGGCATATTTCAAGCTCTTTCTCTTATCCTTGAATCAGATGTTATGATTTAACTAACTTTTTTACTTTCCAAACCTTATATAGCTTGAAGAGTAGTTGCAGTTTTAAGTTACAGAGGCAGCGAAACGTTTTCCATATGTTCTACTGGCGAAGAATTCATTCAAGTCATGGGCTACCATCTCTTTAGCATGTTTATTGTATATTTCGTAATTCTTTGGTATATTTGAGGCATTTTAATCCTCCATGTGTGGATTCATGTCCTAGAAAGACAGTTCTTTAGAGCGTCTTCCACTCATGCGGTACTTATGTATAGTTTCTTAGCCACGAGACCAACAAGTCTTTTACGGCCACCAGCACCGAATGATTTAAACGGACAGCAGCTAGTAATAGCTCTTTAAATAATTAAGCAATTTATGTCATGTCATGGAGAGCAATAACGATTAGCTAGTTGCTTCCATTTCGTAAGTATTTCAGACTTGGGGATGGAACTTTTGGATAAAAGCCATGGGATCCTGTGGCTACTAGAAATTATACAACTGAGTGACTCCCACTAGGAGTTATCAACGAAGTTAACTAAATCGGGAATGAAATAAGCACCACAACGACGAACGAATCTTACAGATTTCCGTGCAGATGTACTGAAGCCAGCATTATTTTTCTTTAAACTTTCCTCTTCAGATACTTGAAAGTATGCCATTTTCTAGCAACCAAGTCTTTGGAATGCGTTGTATCTACTGTTTCGAACTGACTTACCTCCAAGAGTTGGTTCCTATTAACTCAGGAAACTAGCTAACATGCCCCTAAAACAACCTAAAAATTCATAACGCAAACAGTCTAGTTAGGAAGGCCGTTTCAGCCATGGTTTCATCAGTTGGAATAGCTCATGTTTTACATTTCAAGTATCACACTGTCGAGATCCGAGTGAGACTGCACCCCTTCTTGATTGCAGTCCGACCTCTAACCTACCTAACTTGTTGCTGTTAGCTTTGCTTGCTAAAGAGCCTATATTACCGAGTTCACAGAACAAGACTCATCTGTCTGCTCTACAAGACACAGAGTGATAAAGCCAAATTCTTTCACAGCTGGATCTCAAGCCAAAAATTTCAATAAAATCCACTAAAAGAAGCCATCAGAGCCAAAATATGCCAGCACCTGAAAGCCTGGCATGGCGCCTTTCGGGCCCACATGCTTACCCCTGCCTATCACCACTAGTGTCAATAAAAATCGCATAAACCTCGTGTTGGCCAAAGAAACGTTGATCCAATCTTACCCCGACACAACAGTTACAATTCGATCACGAGTCGAAAACCACACTCCAAGCCATGAGAGTACATTAAATCACATCGCCCTAATTGAAACCAAACAACTTTAGATGGAAATACCAATAAGCATGTTCGGAGGGCCATTATCGTTTGAAGTCGCATTACGATGCCGAGCCAATTAACAATTAAAAACCACTATCTATCGCGGAAATACTCTTAACTCTAAATATAAACGTTAAAAACTGCAGTCTTGCAAAAAAAGGTTTCTTTTTTTTTTTTTTTATCTAACCAACGACTTGTGTCCTAATAGCAAATCGAATATACAAAAAACTAAAACACACTCCGCGGCCCATTGACGTCATTAAAGTATTTAACACTAATTAAAATGTTAACTTGATTTTCTAAGCCAAATTCTACTATCATCAGGTGGTGACTTGATAACATCGTCTCCTAAAAATACAAATCACCAACGAAGACAAAAAAAATCTTTAAATAGAGCACTTATTCGTCAAAAAACAAAACAAAACATGTTTTTGTCATTGAAGGAGGTTTCAAGGTCACTTTGGTAAATTTTTGCGGTTTTTTGTGGCAGAACAAGGCGTGGCACGGTGTTAATTACTTTTTTGTTTGTAATTTCCAACATTTGCAACTAAATGTTGGCTATTTAGTGTTAGCTGTTAGCTGTACTGTGTGAATAATAAAATGACAGTGGTAGCATAAATTCGAATAAATAATTTGAAACGTTTAAATTTATGACGCATTTGGCTGTTTTTTGTGACCGTAAACGGTTGGTGCATTGGTTTTTTTTTGTTTTCTATTTTTACGAAGAGAATAAGTTTCAGTGCCAGGAGATAAATCATTTTTAATTAATGGATTTTATTTGATGTAGTTCTTGGTGGGCTAATAAGGAAATTGTCAATACAATGTGATGATTTGTTTTTAGCGGAATGAGTAATCCTTTGCGAGTTGAGAGTGACTTCATCTCCTTCATTATCCGCTTCAAGTAAGAATAGCTTCGCGTTCACTAATTAGCAATTTGTTTGAAGTGACTAGGTCCCCACCCAATCTCGAATATAAATACTTGTCCCTAACAACCCTGAGAATGCATTAAAGCTAACTCATTCATACGACCTTTCCCTTCAATGGTTTGCAGACATGGTAATCGCAGTACAAGTTCTTTGGGTAGAATCACGTAATGACCTCACTAATCATTCGATTTGGTTTATCCTTAAAAAACATTTAACTTTCACTTATGTGCGTAAGTAGTATCATTAGAGTTGAAATCCTGTGAAGTAGTCAATGCGATGGATTGTTCGAAGTCATGTTGAAATGAAAGACTTGACGTGCGAACTGGTTAATTGCTTTCTAAGTGGAGTGGTAGGGTTAACTCATTTGATTTGGGTTTTTGGGTCTTTTTTATCATGAAATATAGAGAATGAACACTTCATTTTGTTGGTAAAGAGTGAATGAAATAAGGGTGTGGAATAAAATTTGCAAGAAGACGCAGAGTGGTGTGTTGAGTCGCGACATACGGGCAGGTAGGTACGAACCCAGTCATTTTCTATGTCCTTATCTTTGTGGAAAGTTGAACTTATGAGACAAAACGTTCTTGATGATATTTTTGGAATACTACGTGTATATTATTCCAAAGGCAAACGTATCAGAGTCAGCCTTCTACTACAAAGAAGGAAGGAGGAGTTACTATGCGCTGATAAGAGACATTAAACAGTCAATCCATAGTACATTCTTCGTCAGTTTTGTCAGATGTATGCAAAGAAATTGAATAAATGCGGAATTTTGGACAAATACTCCTGGGAATCGATTGAGAAGAGCAGGAGAACAGGCAGAGGGGTTAGAGTTATTATCCCTCAGAATGGCTTAGCATGCCATTCGTACTAGTGTGCATGAGTAGTGGACTGATACGAGCTTTCTTTGATAGGACGTCCATTGATTTCAAGTTCAAGGTTCTAATTTGTTGCTGATGCTGATGAAGAAGACTGAGCATAACAGACTTTCGGAAGCACTGGCTTGCACGGATTCTAGACTCTACCTTCGAAGGTAAATACCAACTCGAAAGAAAGCGCAGTCTGATGGAATTGGGGGGAATACTCGCATCGCTGTACTCATGGGCAATCTCTCACTCATTTAGCACAGAAGTCTGCGATATTCCTAAGACTGATAATGACGAAGCGATTGTGATAAACTTGACATAAAACTCGCTGGATCCTGCAGAGCTGTTTACGATAAACTGTTGCACTGAACAACAAAAGCTAGATTTCTATTGTTCATGGTAAGACTGTGCTATCCATGCAGAGTTTTTGTTAAGAGAAGGCTGATTAGCAAGGCGTATGACTTTATCATAAAGAGTGACACTAGAGCCTTATGTCCCCATCGCTGTCTGCAGTCTTACTGGACCGTTCAATCTGTACTTGTCCGAACTAGAAGTTGTTCACTCCGTAGTTGAATAATATCTGTATTATCCCAGTCCAGGACTAAACAAGGATAACCAAGCATTTCCGCTTTTGAAAACCCATCGACCTTATTAAATTCACAAGCTTACTGTGCTTAAATGGTAAATAAGACAAGGAACGTTCAATCCATAACAGGGAAACAAAGCATAACAGTTTGGGGCGAGGAAAGGTGTCCTTAATGATTTAATGGTTGAGTCTCCAGTCAGATTTAGTATCGAAATGCTGTATACATGCTGTGGAGCTGTTGTTTGAAATAAGATTACTCCGTAGCCATCCCCTATGAGAGGCTTGGAAAGGACTGTGTTCAAGTAAACCCTCAGCTAACTTCTAATCGGAAGTAGTTACCATCAATCGATCTGTAAGCGGAATTTATATTCAAAAAATGAACTTCAATCCTTTATTAAGCAGCTAAGCCCGGTCGAAGACACCAAAGAATAACTTGATGATGTTATGTTGGAAGTCCGTCTATTAGTTAGTATTAATCGACAGAGAGTTCAAACCCCTAGCTCTGATGGGACAGACCTTATTAAAATCCTTTCAGAAATGGAACCAACATATGAAGCTGGTGTGTGATAAAAGAAGATCCGTGCTTATATCATTATATCAGGAACTGGACTGGTGATAGTGGGATAGTGACAATGTTTCCATTGCGGGGATCGCAAGAAGACGATTCACATGATTCTTTTGCAAAAGCTTAGGGCAGTGACATAAACTCAGCCCTCTACCAGTTCATGAAAACACTGCTGATGAACTGCTAAAAAGTCAAGAGTCCTAGGACCCAGTCGCAGAGATCACCCACGTTACATGTGATGAAGTCTTCCAATGATAAAATGGGATGACTCCGAATGGGATGAAATGCTTGATGGATGATGGTTTGATTCGGCATGTTGTCCGCCCTCCCAATATTTATAATTTTATTTTTCTACACACCCTCAGTTAGTAAGTGTCCACAATTGCAGAAAAAACAATGAGCATATGCATCGAACAAGTCTTACTCTCCATTGTTGTGCGATACTCACTCCACAATATAAAAGAGTTGATCTGCGAACTTGATCGAATTCATAGGGCTTTTTCGAATTACTCGAAATAAACCGAGAAATCGCTCAAATGAATGTAAAAAAATTGCACACTTATTCGTTGATACTAAGTGTACGTCATTCGAAAAGTGTATTTAGCGTGCATTTTTCGTTAGGAGGCTAGGTTGACTAGGTAATAGGCAATCTTCCAGCTGACAATTTCAGTTGGTTTCCAGCCATTCCATACATACCTGCAGGTAAGTTGTGAACTTAACATAAATATAAATGTTTTCATTATCCTTTCAGGAACAGTATACAAGCAACACCGGAACAGACGGAATATCTGTCAAGGAGTACACTCATTTCCACTCAAAATATTCAGACAAATGTAGCATCAATTCGAAAAAAAGAGTTGGTAATGAGGGTGATGAGACTTTCTTTGTATAGTTGATCCTCATTGTACCAGTTTAACCGTCGTGACAGTCTTCTAAAAGAGGCAGCCAGTAGTATACCCCCATTTGCATCACAAAATCGAAATGATGTTATAAAACATAATAAACATTCCACCAATCCAGTTCCATTAAACAACACGCTTATCACAACACGCATTTAATATCCCAATAACCATTCCGCCACCAAACAGTTGTAATCACCACCGCATAAGCATTTTTCCAGTGAAATCAGGCATTCGGTAGTTTTCCTCGGAACACAATTCACCCAAAACACTTATCAATTAATCGTTTCGATCCCATTATAACCGCATGGTGTATATGTTTAAATTTTTCCGATCCATATCTTTCTTTTTTTTGCATTTTTATGTCCCTCCCTACCACACGTTCCATATCAAAAAAAATAAAAAAAACCCAAAAATATTATACAAATATTTAAATAATATCCAAAACAGATAATTACAATTTATGAAGCCCATTCATTATCATAAACAATGCATTTTACATTGAATTCAAATAAACAAAGCACTTTAGCCAAGAAGCAGCATAAGTAGGTAAGAAGAAGATGAAAGGAAAAAGAAGATGTCTTACCAAAGACTACTCCCGAGGGAAATTTGTATTCGCTGAAGTATCCATTCAAATTCGTATACGAGTATATCCAAAACTGACCAACAAAAAACCACTCTATTGCACTTTAAAGCACTTTACACACTTTATACACTTTTTGAATAATTTTTTTATGCTTTTTTTTTTGTGAGCCCTTCAAGCTGTTTTTATTTGCAGAAAATAAAACAGAGAAACAAAACTAAACACCCACTAGAGAGCCGCGACGAAGAACGAAGAACGTAACAATTGCGACCACAAATATCCACCAAAAACACGGTCCGTTAACGCACAAAACCCGATAATAACTAAAGCAGTCCATGGGTTTGTAAAAAAAATGCCCAAAAAAATCTCTTGCGTGCCGAAAAAGCACAAAAACCCATAGATACGTACGTGTACATGAGTCGCCACACACCAATCTGACTTGGAAATGTCTTTTTTTTGTGTTTTTTTTTTCCGTCTGTCTTCTGTTAGAAGTCCAATCGTTTCTTCTTCATTTACCACCGACAACAAAAAGAAACAAAAAAAAAAAAACAACCTCTTCTCCTAGTTGTCTTACCTCTGCTGCGCTCTTGTCTAGTTTTGATTGAATCTAATTTGTATCTATACCTGTGTGTCAGGTGGTTGGTTCTCTTTCAAAAGAGTCTCAAAAAAGAGAAAAAAAAAGAGAACACTCTCCAAAGTCATTAGTGAAACGAATTCTAGATATTTCATAGATCATGATTAGGGAAAAACCTCTCCAGAGTATCGATCCTCAATCTCGATGATTTGTTGTGGTTGGTGTGTATCTTCTACCACCCAGCAGATACTGTGCCATCCAAGACGTACTGTCCAATTGGGGGAAGAATAAAAAGTCTCGAATATCGATGAATAGATACAAAGATAAGGCCAAGAAGAATAGAATTCGAAATTGGGCCACTTATTGGGGAGGGGAAACCAAACCAACCTCAAGAAATAAATTTTCGGGTAACCAAACCGATTTAATTGTTCTCGGACAGGGTTTTGTTCTATATTTTACCGTTTAAAGCTATTTTAATGGAGATTAGCCGTTTGAATTTATGACGGTTAAGTTGGTGAATTCAGGGGGATTATCGCCAGCTCTCCGCCTGTGAGAGAGAGTGTGTGTGGTGTGGCGTTCGTGCTGAGAGAGGAGGAGCCGTTTTTATTTGTTTTTTTTCTTTCGTGTGATAACTTATAATTTGCTACCTTATTCGTTTTTTGGGTGTTGACGTTGACAAACTTTTTTTTCTTTGGCTTTTTTCGCACATCTCTCCCACTCCACGAGGTACGGTTCAATTCGTTTTTGGGTCTATATATGCGTCTATTTGGTATATAATGTACTGTTTGGCACTTAAAGTGATTTATGGTGCTTGTGACCTTTTTTTTGTGTTCATTTTGTGGCCGAAGTCTCTATCCGGGAGGGTAAAAGGGGCGTGTACTGATTTAGTAGGTTTTAAATGCATCCGTGGTGTGTTATGATTAATAATTTTTACACTTTATTTGTTTTTCATTAGAGACCGCTAGGGATATACATATATTCTTTTTTTTTTGCCTTTGAAGTTCCGTTTAATATTTATGAATGAGACCGGAATGGAGAAATTCGTTCAGAGGAGGTTTTTTTCTTTCGTGATGCACTTAATTGCCGAGTTGAAGTTGGAAGTGTTGGGAAATTAATGGTTATTTATGAAAACATGTATTTTGGTTAATTGCTGTTAATTGGAAGACATTTATCATTGATTATTAGGAAAAATAACAAATTTGTGTGATCTAAATATTCGTGTGGGTTTTGGAGTGAAATTTTTTTTACGTTTTTTGTGTTTTTGGTGGAAGCAGTCTGAGACCCAAAGGTATCGGTAGCAGGATAAATTTCGAATGGGAAAAGTCTTGGGTTTAATTAAAAAAACACATAATTTTCGTAGAAACAGTTACGCTCTCCAATCGGGAGTCAATACTTTTGGGTATATGAAAGAGTTGACCTGCGAACTTGTAACATTGCTTGAACCAAAACTAGTTTACACGTTCACATGTAAGAATGATAACTGTCTGTGGTTAAAGTGAGATGAAATCTATTACAAACCGGACACAAAGTACCTCGAACAAACCCCAAAACAAAAATTCACATGAGACATTGCGGTCAAGAAAACAAGGTGGTCAACGAAAGAGCGATAGAAACCCCAGAAGCTAAAAAGTCCCTCTAGGAATTACAACCACAGAAAACCGCAAAATCGATCGATAAATCAAAATATGAAAGCTAACAAAGTTACAGTAACTTTATTGCAGTATTCCACTCCAAGTCGTGGAAAGAAACTAACAGGGGTCCCTGCATGCTCTTACTTACCACCAAGTGCTCTATCCCAGGCCTTAAGAACAGAGGCATTCTAAGCTGCGTGCCAAGTAAAGAGGTGTGAAGAAGTTTTCTTAGTAATACCCACCTCGACGATTGAATCAAAACGATGTCGGCTACGTCCACTGGCATTTCCATTTGTTAATAACTTGACTGATGCATGTAGCTTAGGATTTCCAGCACCTTTTTGTAGATCTTAAGGTCGCCTTTGACTGAATATATAAAGACGAGATATGGAGAATTATGTTTGTGTTTTTTTTGTGTTTGCCATCCAGTTGTGCAGGATAAAGATGGAGAACGCATGGTTATCCACCAATGTCTGGAAATAGTTAACCGAGACCGATGGCAAAAAAAATTACAAACAAGGATATGCAATGGGATTTCTTTAACATCTTTTTCAAATGAATTCGCCCGAGATGAGAGGCTCCAATATTTGGATAGAAGGTCAACCTCAGTAGAAATAAAGTTGTACAGGACTGTGTCTACCAAGAACTCTGTATAAATTCAGACAACGACACAAGTACTACCGAACAAGTTGTATTTGTGTTCAGTACCAAGGCCACTCTGCACAAAACCCTGATCCTTCCATTTCTGCTCTGTGGCCTAAAAGCAAAGAGTATTTCATTGGGTGACTTTTTGTCCCATCTGCATAGACGGTAAATGGACAAGACGTCCACTAAAGACAAGGTGTGTGAGCTTGTATTTAAAGCCATCAACCTAATCAGAAGGAGAGCCTTGGGATTGTCAAGGAAAATTTCACCTAGCGTTGCAAGGTCAAGTGGAAAGGAAACTTAAAGAACCATTTCCCTGGAGAAGCTGTACACTGTTGGTCCTAAACTATGTGCACCGTCAACACAAATTCTATGAGAAGTGCTCGAATGATGCTACTCTCTTAGGTTAGTTTCTTCAATTCCTTCCATGCAGTTATTTCTGTGTTAAACGCTTTGTAAGGGCGAATCAAATATTTTCAAAGCTAGGTTCGACAAGCCTTTGCTTTAAATTTGTGACCTATTATCCCCTTACCAGTGGCAAATGACAGGATCTATAGAGACGAGCTGTAGAGAACCATGACCAGCTCGCAATGACTATGAAGAACGCTCGCTGCGCCATCAAGGACAGTAAAGGACTCACTGAGACCTTTGATATCAAAAAAAGGGCTGTCATGAGATATTTTCAAATATTGCTCTTAGAAATATAGTGCCAAACGAGTCAGCACCTAGCTTAGGCAGGGCAAACCACAATACACTTCATATATACAACATCCGTAACTTGGGCAGAACGTCATAATCAACAGCTACATATAGCTTCGGGTAGTAAGGGACTCTGTCTTCCTCAGCTCCGTTGAAAATAACATCTCAGACCCATAAGTACACAGAGTAGAGGAGCCCCACCCTGATCAGCTAAGGACTAGTAAATGAAATCTTAACCATCCCGATCCTTCTTTGTGATACTAATGCTTTGACTTTAGAGAAATGAATAGATCCTCGCCGCTTCGAGAAAGATCCTTTGTTTTGGGAGAGGAGATCCAACGACGAACTATAGGAGCTGTACAGCTCTTGACCTTTATGACTATAAGACATGTAGCGCGGATGGATACACATTAGCTGGCTCGTAAAGTATTCGAATACAACCCGGAGATACAACAAATAGAGAAAAGTAGAGAGGACCTCGGCTGAGATGGAGTGCACAAGTAGCAGTGGACGTCAATCGACTTGAAGTGCGCAACTTAGTTAGTAGTCAAGGTTAAGTAAATGAACTTCCATGTTCACTCCGAACTGTAGCTCCATCTAGTTAGACTTCCATGACTGGTAAGTCTTAGCCTTTCGAAGAATACAATTAGCCATTTCTCTAATCCTTCTTTCCGGGAGTTACAACTCTCTCTATTGCCTGTAGTCCTACTAATACCTCGAAGTCGACAAGGTTGTCCTATTATACACAAATTTTCTGTGAAATATGTTTGACACCCTTTCGCTCTACCAGAGCACTGCAAAACCAGTGCACTTTCAAACTCTATTTTTGAGTTTCATCTGGTTCCTCTGACACTTGGGTACGCAAAAGAATTCGAAGAAAATCCCAGAACCATCCTCACTTAGCTCAAAGAAAGTTCTATGTTCCCACAAGATCATAGCATAGCCCACTGAATTATTCTACTCTTAGTGGTTAGTCTGACTGATACCTTAGGCCCAGATGGTTCTGGAATCATTTAGCAGAAGTGGAGACCGAATGATACACACTATCGTTGGCTAGTCCTTGTACTTTTTATGATAGCTATTGGATTGGAGGTGTATCTGACTACTTACCATTACATTCTACTACCATTAGACCATCTATAGCCATCCTACACATCCAGCAAAATCTTTCGCAAAAAATAGGAGCCTCAGTTGGCCATCATCTACTAATGGTACACCTTCATCATCAGACCCATTCTATCCCATGGGTGCCTAGTTTGGTAGCCCGTAGCAGACAAGACCACATATCTCAAGCAGGGCTATAAGAACCACACCGATCGCAGCTATTG
Organism: Xylota segnis; assembly: GCA_963583995.1. NCBI lineage: Eukaryota > Metazoa > Arthropoda > Insecta > Diptera > Syrphidae > Xylota > Xylota segnis. Next base: position 128,469,036 of record OY757236.1, on the reverse strand, counting down.
AAACTATATTGCTAGACTTATGTTATGGCCAGCATTGGTCCTACAAGTGCCATGAACACAACACCTACTGCAGGACTGGATGCTATCCTTAATCTGCTACAGCTGGACATCTTCGTTTAAGCTTGGACAGCAATTAGTGCCTTTGAAATAAGTCAGTCAGATAATCGGGCACATAGTGCAACGGGTCACTTCACGGACTCACTTCATAAGGTTGGTCAGTCTACCAGTACAAGTGCCATCTCTATCTTCACAGATGAGTCAAGATGGATGAAGGCGTAGGCTCAGGCATATTTTCTGAATCGCTATGTGTATCCAGATCAGTCCGCCTTCCGAAGCATAGCATAGGTTTTCCAAGCTGAGACTGCGTTCAAGCCAATACCTCAGGAAGGTATCACATTTTCATCGCCAGTCAAGATGCAACAAAAGCGGTTGCTTCTACAGAATTAGAATCCAAGCTTCTAAGGTGCTGTCGTGAAGAATTTGAGGTTCGTGGGTACCTGGATTCGAGGGTGTACCAGGAAATGAATTGGCAAGAGAGAGAGAGGAACACCTCGGTGTTCATTCCGCCTTCCGCACTAAATCAAGAAACAGCGAGAAAGTCCGTAGAGACTCTAACACTAGATGGTCTCCTTAGACATCTGTGCAGCACCTTATGCAAAAGGACAGGAAATTCCATTCACATGGCATAAAACTCTTCGGTACCATTTGAGAAATGTAAGACTCACTGAAGAAGACATACATATGTGGGGAATGTGGAGCCGAGGAAGTCAATGAGAATACAACCCACTTGCTCTGCCATTGCCCTGGCTTCAACCATCTAAGATTTAAATTCCTTGGGCTTCTTCTGTGACCTTCAGGAATTATCCAACAGACTTATCAATGACATCTTCGACTGGTTTGGCAATGGGCGAGGAACATCTTTCCCCCTATGGGTGCTGTAGTGACCCGAGCTGTGATGTGAGTGTATTCCAGGTCACGGTAGGGTGATGTAGGTTAACAAAGAGGACACCTTTATTCAGATTGATGACACATGTGCTGTAATGAACTACTTAGTCAGACCGATATGCCGAACCACAATGCCACTTAGCAACCGTGGTACGTACCACTTACTTCTTGTGGCTCAACACCGCTTGTACCAATCACCGTCAAGTAAATGTCAATTTAAACCCCAAGTTTATTTCCCCTTATCATCCCATAACTCATCCAAAAGTAAATTAAGTTATTAACGCCTTAATGCCACACCACCGTGCAACCGGCCAAAAGCCTCCATAACATAGCCATAACAATTATAAAATCACAAATTGAAAAACAGAAAGAAAAACAAATAACAAAATACCGCTATACAATATTTTAATCTTCATTTACAAGCTGTCAACAAACATTTATAATCTCACCCCGGAGAAAAGAAGAAAGACACCACACCAGAGTGGTGTCCAACACCACCGACTCTCTATTGGACCTCCTGTCGCCGCATGTGTTCCCCAAGTGCGTTCATTAACATTCGATAAAAATGACATTTTTACTACTGTCCATTTCAATTTGCATGGTAATTTGTTGCAGATATTCCATAACACTGCCGAGATGTAGATACCACCGCCGTACGGTGCTGGTATGCACTTGTTGACATTCTTCACTAACTTCTCCGTGTTTTTTGTATTTCTTCTGCGTCCACGTGCATTTTTTTAAAAGAACCAACCTACCAGCTGACAGGGAGAGAGAGTGAAACTCAAGTTAAATTGAACTACTTTAGAACTCTCGCGAGATATTCAAATTAATTGGCTGACTAACCAACTGCGGGCCAGTTCTTCAATTGCAACGGCAAAAGGTTGGTATATATGTACCTATATTTAATTATAGCACACGAAGGCGGTGGCTGTGTTGCGGTGGGAAGCAACACACACAAGAAGCAATAAAATTGGATTCCATTTAAACGAAAAAGAAGTGTTTCCACCCGGCGGAGCGGCGGCGCGGTGTTAACTGTGGTAACCACCAAAAGTGGGCAATGTAAATCAATTTTGATTGAAATATTTGGCATTTGGATGGAGTGCGATCGCGTACAGAGTGTGGCCTAGTTCGGATTGGATGTGTGGCTGCTTGTTTTGGGCAAATTTTCAAATTAAAAACAAAACAAGAAATCGTTTTCTGTTTTCTTGGTGAATATTCAAATGTGTGGTCTTAAGTGGATATCGGTTGGCTGATAAGCACACATATACGGAAGTCAAATTGATTTAATTTTATAGCAAATGGTAGTGATGGTAGCCCATCGATCAACAAATGCAGATACTCATCGTAAAGCAAGCAAGCAAGCTTGCCTAACTAACTTATGGCTTCGAACGATTGTCAACTCTGTGTGGGCGCGCTTGGTTTTTAGATTAACTTTGTTTTTTTTTTTTTTTTCAGAAAAAGAAGCCTGTTTCACGATTAATAGAAGTAATTTAATTAATACTCCATCGATACATTTTTAAGCATGAAAAATCGATTTTCTATTAAACTGTCGGATATGAATGGTAGGATCAGTTCGCAGGTCAACTCTTTTGTTTTAAACGTGAAAGACTGTAGTTAATGTGTGTGACTTTGGAATTAATTGGAAAATAAAATGTTTTCAAAGAGATTTATGTGTAGGTTATTATAATTAGATAGATAGGTTTTAAAACAAACCATCGATACACGGTGGGAGAGAACATAAACATGGTGCCGTTTCGGTCTCGGTATGTGTGTGGGTTTAAATGGGTAATAAATGTCACTGCATGAGTTATCACCGTCAGGAAATGTAATCTTGTAGATTTATTCTACTCAGAGACGTCTTCGGTTTTCGTTTTTTTTGCTTTTAAACTGGTTGCCTGATTACAGTTGCAAAGGCAGTACTTCCTGACTATAAGTCGGTGAACGTATTCGTTGAATTATGGTAAATATGCATTTATACTGCTCCCACGAGTCTACCCTAGTCAGGCGGTTTAGTTTTAGGCTTAACTAAGTCAGTCAGGGAGGACGCATGCTTCCTCTATTCACAGTTCATTAAGCTTCTCTATATTTTCTTCAAAAATAAAGACAACAAGCACTCTTTCCCTCTGCTATTCCAGAAGAGATGGGGTCGGCATTTGGGCCGAGAAATTGTTAGAGACGTTTCTTACAACAGAAGTGATGTGATATGACGATGTGGACGTCTTACTTCGCTTGACTGGTGGAATAGTGTGAATTATTTCTTCTTTACTGGTTGGGGTTTGATGGAGGTTCGGGGATAAAGATGGGAACATGTCTCCTCAACTTTCTTAAATGGGGTTCACCTGAAACTAGCAGGATACCACTTCTTACTCTACTTAGCGTTGGCACACGATGCGACGATCTATTGGCTCTTTTAGACACTCTTGCAGCACTGTCAACTCCTTTAGCCAGTTGATGAGGTGCTGCTGGATTTTTCTGTTTCCAACATTCTATTGTGATTCAAGAAGATCCTTTTGCTTATATGGCCCAAATACTCTCTTCAATCTGCCACTGAAGTATGTCCGGACATTCAGAGGAACTGGAGTCACATTTTCTGCAACATTGATTCCAAACTTCTTCGACGATTGATGGTACAGTGCTTTTGTTTGCTTCTAGATCTTGAGTGTGGAAACTCTGGGTCTGGGATCCACTGTGCGTATTTCGAATGCCTGTAGCTTGAAAGCGAATATAAGGTCCCAACAGCTGGTGATTCAGATCTGTGTGAAGTACCTGGAGGCAATCATCGGCAAAGAGGCAAACTATGAGAGTGATCTCAATTCTTCATCTTTTCCTTGAAAGATGATAGGACATAACTGCTTGAGTCTCATTACTACTGGCATTCTGCGTCGGCCTTGTGTACATCTAAAGAATTTGGGAAAAAATATCTGCAAATACAAAGATTGATACCAGACGGAACCACAAAGGAAGCAGTACACCTAGAAGCTTAGAAAAACCAGTAGGAGGAGGAATGATGGCAGGAAGCCTATATGCGTTCAATGCCTAGAAATCGTGAAAATAAAGACCAACTTTGTGACGCGTCTAAGACTTGAGAGCAAGTACTACCAGACGTTGGCTCGCGATAAGTGGAAAGAAATGTTGTGATCTAAAAGTTCCTAATATGCATGAGACGTCTCTTGAAGTTGTTCGTCCAAAGCAAAGTAGGCAACCTCCAAGCATTTCCAGACTTATACCCTCTGCAATGAGCTCGAACTCCCATTAAAGATGAGTTATGGATCAGAAACCAGCCATATCACGTTACATGTCTCGTCTTTTTCCACATGTCGCGCCGATACAACACTCATACTCACAAAACTACTAAAAAGTAAATCATTTACCAACTGCTTCGATATCAAGGCCGCCAGAGTGATTTTAACTTGATGAAGTGACTGCAATTTGACACCCTTAATTGACACCACCAGTAAAAGGCAGTCCATTTCACTTTTGCTTGCCCACCAGCAGCCAACGTAAGCCAACCTAAATGCTTACAAATTACTTTGCGCATTTAGCAAATCGCTTTTAATCACTTGCTAGACCCAATCGAAGTCCCTTTCGGACTGGTAGTCCACAAATGGATTTTTCAGCTCATTAAAAATTTGCCTCCTTTTGTTTTTGTACCATGGCGGCGCGCGCATAGAGGTTGCGTGGAAGGAAGGACAAAACCTTCTACACAATCAGTAGTTGTAAGCTAACAACTCAATAAGCGAGTGAACATGGTTAACACCCATTTTCACCACAATTCAGCCACAAAAGGATCAGCAAAGCCGGTGCCATACCGGGCCATTGAATTTTACACCTAACACAACAATAATTACTAGAAATGGAAAAAAGGGTTGAGCACGGACATTGGGTGGTCACAACGGCAACGTACTTCACATACAAATCGTTCCACCTAACCTAATCTCGCCATGGGACAGGCATTTGTGAATTCATGATACGTTCGTGCGATATCACCGCGCTCTGTATCTGTGACAGGCGCGTTGTCATTTGTGTCATAAGGGAATTACGAGATACACTCGGTGCAGCCTGGTGTATGTCTTCTTATAAACGAAGCGAAAAATCAACTTCATTATCAGAATTGCACCGCTATATTCGCGCAATCGCAAATAACTGCGAGTACACGCAATGCACAATGTTAACGCCTAACGACCAATATGGTTGTCTACGACGACGACGACGGTTGACGTTGTTGAGGTTGTGTTTGGTGTGCGCTCCACAGAGAGCTCTCAGACTCAGACTCAGACTCAGTGAATATTTTATTCCCTTTAATGGTTTTTTAATGGTCTGCAGACTGGTTGTCGGCTGACAGCAGTACCACTAGCAGCAACAGCAGCAGCAGCAATAGCAAACCACCATCGGTATTCACAGCATCTGATGGAAAATCTAGTTCTCCTTTTTGAAAAGAAATTGAAATTAAATTTAGATAATGTTAAGGAGGGATTGCGTGGTCTTTCAATTCCTCCTCACGCGCGTCTCAAACAGAATTCCAAATGTAAAACTTGATGCAAAGTTAATTGGACGAACTATATACGAGCAGTGTCTATGGCCTGGCCGTACCTGTAATGGACGTAAAAAGCGAAAGACCATAAGGTGTGACTTGTGGGCTTATGCCGAGAGCAGAAATAACTTGATTAAATCAATGTGTATCGGCCGATTGAATTTGGTGATAACACGGCTGTAAAACGTGCTGTAGTCGTAATGGTCGAATGACGTATTCGGAGATTTGCCAACGAGATGATGCAAATTTATGGGTGTTTAGACGAAAAAAAGCACAAAAAAACAAAAATAACTCTCCACTTAAAAAGGGAATTGATTTATTTTCAATTAAAATAGCCACGAAATGAGATGTAAGCAAAAAAAAAAAAAGCAGAAAAAAATAATTCAAAACAAAAGAGTTGGTTCACGAACTGGTTTCTTGTGTAAATGGAAATCGCTCGGATTTGGCCTAATCAAATGAAACAAACATGGTTTTGGGCAATAAATAGGCACTGTTTACTGATTTGGTTGGCAGGAAATTCAAATTCGAGGAGAGTGTGATGTCAATGGATACAGTGCAGTTCCTGGAAAGCTGTCATTTTCCTTTTCGAACTTTAGTGGCTCATTGAAGGAATATTAGCCGGGGACTGCTGTTTCGGTTCTACTGGGACTCTGAGGCATATTACGAGCCCATTTAAATGTTGGTAATATCCAGGGCTAAGTTTTCCTTTTAGTTTCCTCGAAATGTGAATGAATAGAGGGTCATCCAACAAGAGGTGTCACTTTAGGTTCCCAACACCGAAAGTGCAAAAGTATAGCATTATGTGGACTTTACACGCTTGTAGGCCAATATCTTTATACAAAATGCAGCGCTAGGAGGTAGCGGATAAACGCAATTCCTTCGACACCTCTTGTTGCATGAGTGGACTTTATCTCTTGTAATTTAGCTTGGGATAGTATGAGATGAGATTAGATCCTGGGTGTCCCATTGGTTTGGCAATGAATGTCATGAAAAGAAAAACTCAACCGAGACCTCGGTCTATTAGCCCACAATGTTCCATGGTCTGCTGATGAATGGCTAAGCAATGTGGAAGAACAATCACAAGAGGACAAAGCTAGGTTACAACAGGTGCTACTAGAGAAAGCATCCACTACGGGCACAAGTATATAGAGAAGAAGTTTTGGGTTAGGTTAAGTTGGTTAGGTTGAGACTAGAACAAATTTTAGAGCAGTTTTGAATATTCTGGGAATAAAGTGGTAAAGTTCCTTTAAAGGTCAAACATGTAGGTTACATGTCTAGTATGAGCTGTCACTCAAAAGGATCTAGCACCTTTCACTACAAATATCCAAGAAGTTAAGATAATATGTACTTCTCCTTGAAGTTATCCTCGAAAGGTTAGAGCATGCACTTGGTACGCACTCCACCAACTCTTAGGCACAGCTTGAGGCACAGCTTAAGTAGCAAAACTTAACCTTTTTGGTTATAAAATTAGGTAGAGTTTGTATGATCTATTCCCTGGTACTTTGCACTATGCATGGACTGAAGGTGAACAAGAAATTCATACTTGGAATTGAAATGGAAAAACCAATGACAGCATCCAGGAAGCTTTCAGTTCCCTGACAGTGGAAGGGTGCTTCTGGCAGTACACTCAAGAAAGACTTTCATTTCCTCCCGTCGATATCTGCATATACCATGTCCCGGTGATGGTAGGATTGTTTCCGAGCTGCATAGCCTTCGAATTTGTGTAAGTCTTGCTCCCTCTCATTAGAAAAGGAAGCAGACATCCTTTAAGCATGGGCCTATGCCTTCCATAAGTTTAACTGTTTGACAAAAGGACTATGGTTTCACCGATTAATACCAGACCAACTCAAGTCGAAATTCATCATATCGGTCATACCAACTCCGTGATATTTGCGATGTCTTCCGGTTGCTTGAAGGGGCTTGATACCTCCTCAAGGCTCCTAACAAGCAACTTAGAAATTTCGCTTCATTCGACATACTGATGACCAAGTACGCCTGCAGAGAGATCAACAAATTCCGACATCAACATGGGGCAAGCGATTGTCCACAGTGGGATTGATATGTTCCCAGGAGTCTCAGTACACTATGCAGCTTTGTTCGCCTTGCTAGACACTTCGCTTCCACCGCCATTACTGAATCCGGTTCAGAACACCTTTTCCGAATCCTCGCTAGCTCAAGTTCTAAACGATCTCAACAGTAACAACAACTTCTGGTGGGATCCTTATTTTGAAAGGATATTCTACCACTCTGGGTGAACATCTACGTAAGCTCTTATAGGATCATTCGTCGAGATCTGGCCAATTTCACAAAGAAACGCTAACATCAGTCGATTCTAAGGTCATGGAATGTGGAAAAGTCCTCTAAATGACCATCAATATGGCTTCGGTCAAGGACGTTTCAAAGGAGACCTTGTAGTGAAAAATGGAACCAATAGAGTATGGCACAGAGTCCTATTCAGCAAAGTCAAAGCTTAGTCAGTTCCATCATGGATTACAAGTGTTTCGAGTAATCAGTCGATACAAGGTGCATTGCATGGATATTCTTCTACTAATGGTGGTGTACCCCAGGGTTCTATTCTCTCTTCGAGTCTGGTTTTAATATTCTTTTGAATGACCTTCTCTTTCTCACTCTCAATGCAATCCAATCCAAACGACTCGACGGAAGAGATCCCAAGCGGATGTCTACCGTGGCCAACTCGGATGTTGATGGATTCATCTATTGGGAAGCGAACTCAAAACTCCTGTCTTGGATACTAGTGTAACCAGACTAAACTTGAATGTTTGGCTTGTAAGTCATCCCAGATCTTCGTTGGAAATCTCGGATTCTCCAAGAGGTGTAAACGCCGTTTAGATCCCGCAGGTATGGCCAACCTAATATTCATCCTAAACTCGAATAAACCTTGGTCAGGACGTCCTGCAATTTCTTTGAGTCTATTAGATCATGGCCAGCATCAGTTGGGGCCCAGTGTTGGATGCCTATCGGACCTGTTTGAATGAAATCAATAATTGCGCTCCACCTGTCCATTTCCTTTCACTCCATCACCAGGCTTACAAGTCTAAAGGTCTTTAATTCTTAGTGCCTTCTTCGAAATCAATTAAAATACTTCCCGAGGACTTCTGTCCATTGATTTCCATGCCATGGTCCCCAGCAGTTGACTGTTTGGTCACCTCGGTACAAATGATCGCCTGTCCCGCCAATTATCACATAAACTTTGTTAGACAAACACTACTTACACACACTCGCCCGGAAAAATACCTCAAATTACAGTTCTTAGACGAAATAAGTTCCTCCTCTAATAACACCATCCACACGGGCCCCCTGAATAGAACAAACGACACACGATTCCCTTCCGCCACTAATTCATACCTTTTTCCCTGGCCATTGTCTCTCTTCTGTATCTGCTGGGCACTTTGGGGCCATCGCCGGCCGGTCCGATGCCAGCGAGATACGCATGCCAAGATTGCCAACCGCTTGATCGCTTTACAATCACTTAAATTAAATCCTTACACTGTCTGCCGTGTCTCTACCACATCTATTCTCTTCTCCTAGCCACATTCGAGATGTTCCACACCACAAAGCCTCCGTGGTAACCATCGTCCCCGTCCCTCCGTCTAAACGATCTACCGAATCGCTAAAGGTGTTTTGCAAATTACAAGAGATCAACGCGAGATTAGAGTTTAAATAGTTTCATTGGCCGACGTGGTAGTGGTTAATGTCCTGGCACGTACGCGCACATCGTGTACGTGTGCGTTAACGGCTCCGCGCCGGCACACTGTTCGTCCGATCAGAATCGATCGGTAGATCGATAGATCGATCCGCGATCTAGGCCCGATACGAGATGTTGTAAGCGAAAGCGGTCATATGCGTGTTCGCAGGCCAATCGTACAGTGTACACCGCTTGAACTGGGCTAATTGACAATTTGACTCTTATGTCCAACTTCCACACACACACGCGCGCCGAGCTGGATTGGATGCTTTGCAGAATCCGGGAAACGGTCGGTGCTGCGGCTGCGCAGCGGTCAAACCAATTATACCAAAACTAATGTCGGCCATTTGACAAATTGAGAACATAGCCGGGCCGATAATCGGTGAGATATTCGCCACCAATTCAGATGATATCTTGATTAAGCCAGGCTTGTTCAAGTGGATGATTTGCATTGGAGGCTATAACGGTGGCGGCCCGGCCGATAACACGATTAGGGTGACAAACTGAACGATTGGCCGGCTGGGCAGAGCGGAGCAATGTTTTACCTTAATGGCCGCCTTAATGCGGAGTGTAACGCCATTTTCAAAATTGATATGATGTGGCTAGGTGGTGGTTGGTGTGTTGGCCAGTTGGTCCCCACCTGTGGTGTGGTATATATCAAAATTAGTCAGACAGTTATGGTTTTCCATGTTTATGGGCTTAATTCGTGGCGGTGCCTTCGTATTTCAGTATAGTGGTCGGCTTAAGCGGCTAAACTCAACTGCTTGTCCAAGCGCGAGTGGCCTGGTCTAAATTGTCCAGCGAATAGCAATAAATTTGTTGGCTGTAAAACTTTGTTTTGCTAATTGAAGCATAATTGGTGGCGGCGAGCTTATGGCAAAATAAGTTCTTCACAATCGTTAGCCTGGAAGTGTGGTAAACAGAGTCCAGTTTGTCCTTTCCTCTGAGATTGAACTCATTTTTCACCTAAAGCCGGTTGTGATGGTGGAAAGCAGGACTAACTGCTCTCAAATAGGAGGAAGGAAGAAGTAGAGTAGAGGTTGTTTGGATGAACCATACTCGAGCCTCCAACGGTATGGGATCTAACCAACTTCAGAAGGGAATCCTTGGAAACAAAGGAGCAAGAACTGAGGACAGTATGAGAGGGAAGCGCTGCATGTAGAGCCTATGAAGTTTCGAGATCTTTGTCATAAGTGGGAGAATCCCTATCTAAGATACAGAGGTAGGTGGATCATCCAGTGAACGTGGCTTGAAACCTCTTAAATCTGCGAGGGTTGATGGGATAATTCCACTTGAAATCCAAATGCAGGGATGAGTGAATCTTGTCCCCATACATACATACCAGTCTCCCTACCCTCGACAGACTGACTGATAACCGAGGAAGAAAAACAGCCCAAAGGATTACTGGAAAGAAGTTGTTCTTACAGGTACGTTCAAGGACTTTTGTAGATTGAAGCCACTAGCGATTCTGTATGGATTTCGTTATGTCCACTTGAGATACTTCGGTTCATCAAAGCCTTTGGAGATTAACTTTAGCTTGAGTACTTATGGTCGCATGATGGTTTACAGTATCGCTTCCCTCTTTCACCAGGTTTTGGTCGAGTTCCGCACCGATACACAGAGTGGACGTGAAAGTCGAGAAAAACGGAATAAAATGCTCTTGGAAGGTAGCTGCTGAGGTTAAGAAGAATGAAGGACTTATTTCAGCTAAAGCTAGTAAGAACTGGTTACGTTGTATCCCAGCAGGAAGAGTCTTCACTATGGACTTTCCCATTCAACGCGGATTTTAATTATAACCAACGAGAAGCCGAGAAGGATCGCTGTAGACGTGGCCTTTGGCATGGTTCAAATTTTAGTATTGATGACTTCAGTCTTATGGGTATGCCATGAGAGCTAGGATTTAAGGTAGCGTGCGTCTGAAAAATAAAGAAATCTGATATGCTCCTCGAACTCAAGAAGTTCGTAGGGAATGGGAGTAATGGGAAGCATTTAGTCATGAAATTGCAGTGGATTGCACGGACCAGTTCTTCTAAAGTTGATATGTCCGTCAAAAGAATGCAAGAACTCAGATAGCCACGTCGCAAAAATTTGCTAGAAAGAGCCTAAATAGCTGCTCAGTAGGCTAAGATAAGGTAGTATGGGGGTAGACGAAGTGAAAACCCATTGTGGTGGGCATAGATACTCCTTACCCATTGGTTAACCTCGTTCTGTAGGTATTGTCCCTTCCAGGATTGAGGTCTGAACATCCTTCCTCATCTCCATATCGTCGATATATGGTCATAGGTTATTCTCTGTCAGTTTTGCAGAGGGTATGGGAATGGAAAGGGATTTCAAAATTCTTCTTGTTCTGAAGCAAGTATCTAGAGAAAAGCATCTGTGATTCCGAACGTCTTCTAGGCAATTAGTTTTATATTTTCATATCCAGGGACCCATAAAAGAGTAAACTTGTGCTGTCCGCAGGAGCATATTGCATGAAGCAGGTGCTGTCCGTAATAGTAATCCTTCCTATACCTCTTATCAGAGCTCTGCGAAATTCCTGAGCCAAGACGGAGGAGGATAGGATTATGGGGGCAAATGCTAGAGAGGTGTATATTTACAACTTATGTGTGTCACAGAACTGGGCATACTTGAAGCATGAGCCCAGATATTTTAAAAGAACCAAGGAGACATCGTTTCCCTATCATCGTCAAAGACTCTATCCTACAGAATGGGGTTGTAGGTTGTCAAAGAAGGGTTCATCTAATATGAACTATCTGGCTCTGCCTATTTTTGCTCGCATAAATCCTCATGGGTCAGAGCAATAGCTCTACTCGAGTACAAAAGATTGGTAGTCTTACTTACTTACTTAGGTGGCGCTAAAGTTCGGAATGAACCTGGGCCTCAACCAACAAGCCTCTCCAGTTAGACCGGTCCATAGCTCACTGCCTCCAGCTGCGCACTACAAGTCGGTTGAGGTCTGATTCGAAGACTCTACGGGCCGGAGCATTGGTGTGCATTCGCTGATTGGTAGTCTAGAAGAGACTGAAAGCAGCCAGCTCCTACTCAGTATCTCAGTGTCCTCTGCCCAATACATACGTGCAAGGTATTGGAGTCCATGTACGGGATAATAGTTTCAATTTCTATATTTCTACATATATACGCAGGGATGTCCTGTCTCTCTGTGACACCACAGTGATGACTCCGCTAGTTGAAGCGCCGATTTCATTGAGATCTCTTTCTCTTAAATATCCAGAGGGAGGATATGCAATCATTTCTAGCGCCGCCATGGGAGTTGTACTCTGGAGGCTGGTTATAGATATACAAGCTCTTCTCTGAATCTTGCTTATGATAGAGAGATAGCTAGCTTTATTCATGAGTAGTGTAGAGCCCTATAGACCTCGTGCAAACCTATAGAACCATAGTGGCCTTCCTGATTCGTTCATGTTCAGCTTGCATACCAGTTCCTTGGCTCGTACATTGGCATTACTGCGCCTAGGCCAGTTGGGTGGAAGCCGCTTCTTTGTGCAAATTTGTTTCAGAAGTTCTAGTAGATCGTAGAAGGCATTCCTCCAAATAGAAGACACAACCAAAACGTCTGTTACTTTCCTCGTATCCCCTCGAAAAACCTCCAAAAAAAACTGATCTTGAACCGTCTGCAGCCGTAGGCGTCAACAGCGGAAATGCTGGTTAATTAAAAAACCCATGTCTCTCCACATAAACATATGTAAAACAGCCAACAAGTCCTCTACACCGTCGTCGTTGTCACTCGATACATTCCAAGTACCATCTCCGAAGGCCTTCATCGCGACCATTCCATCCAGACCACTAAATATGTACATATTCCGCTTCGCAGCTAGTTTTGATTGATGTTGCAAAATTGCAACGGCTTTTGTCTTTCCGAAAAGGCCAATAAAAGCTCCTTGCCTCCGAGATCAATCACAATTAACAAATCGATTAACTCCGGCCGCGCATACCCTGGGAACGCGAACCGCAGACCTTAGCTTTGGAAAACGATACTCCCAGAGCCAGCATTAGCATACCTAATGCAAGCCAATCAATTCTCGGCCAGCATGACAGTTGACGATTTTGTTTAGATACCAATTTGCATATTTTATCCTAATTATAAGTAACCTACATATTTTGGCCCGTTTAGCCCGTTTAGCCCGTGTTGACTGTTTACACAAAGACGACGCAAACGTCCGAACTAATTAAAACAGATTTTGACCAGATTTGTGCCAAACGGAAGTTCATTGGCTACGCACAATACTGCCAGCCAGCCACAAGTGGCTTTTGATTAAAATTCGTTTTGACGTGTTTTGGAATCTGTGGGCATCCAGTGGATGATGGACACATTAATTTGGGTGCGCGCCGCGCGGGGGGATAGTTGATTAGAAATTCACACGACTTGGTCCAGCGTGTGAATTGGCTTTGATTCCCGTCCGTCGTATGCATGTATGGCGCCATAGGCCACCATGGACCGGCGGTCGACTTGCAGATTGAATTTTAGCAGTTCCAAGGTAACCGGAGTTGTTTTGGCACAATGGGGGGCTCGAGACGACTTATGGGCTTCGATCTCTTCCGTAAAAGGAGAGCCTCTGCCAATGGTAAGCGTGTTGTGCTTGGGTGTTGTGGTAGGTTTAGGTTACCACGGGAACACGTGTTAAGCGTCGCTGCGTCAATCGATTGTCGTGGGAACTATCAATTTTTGCAGAAAAAGCCATGTCATGGTGGGACTATGACCCTTTGGTCAAGATACGTTATATCTTGATAACTGTTTGCAGATTCTTCATCTCTGGTCGATGTTGTCACTAAACGAGTATCTATCGTTCCTTGACCATCGACATTCGATGATCTACAGCCTTATACCTTCTTAGACGTTGAAGGCCCAGTTAATAACATCAGCACTGAGTTGGTTCAGGAACTGGATGGCGAATATGTAACAGTGTCACGATATCTGGTTCCTCGTAAGGGGAACTCCTTACGGTGGGGCCTTCTCAAGCTTCCGGCAATCAACAAAATCCTACGGAGACTTGACAAAGATGGAGTCAAGGTTGTCGCGTAGGTGGATCATTGAGATCACAGAAGGTGCCTTGGACAATTTAAACAAATAGGCCACTGGGTTTGGACTCACTACCAACTGCATGCTGTACCTTTTACTGTGGAATCCTGTACCTAGTATCACTGACTATGTAACTCCTGACTTGTTGAGTCTTCCAGGTGGTAGGCTTGCCGCCTACAGACGTAAACCTCTAGACTTCTTAACACCTTAGCCATCCTCCTTGGCATCTAGGCCTCTAGCTCTAACTTTTGCCCTCACAATCTCATCCTGTTTCTGCCTCAGGAACTTCGCAGAGTTCTGATAGTGTACCTACCTCGATTCTTTCTCCTTCGACAGGTTTGTCAGGAGATCTAAGACATGCTCACAGTAACTGTTGGACAAGGTTACGTTCTACTGGATTCCTGGACATGGAGAAATAAAAGGAATTGCCAGGCAGAGTTTCAGTATCTAATCTATAATCATTGAGGGTCTTAGGGAGACTACAACAGATGGCTTTCAGGATCAGCCGGTCTATGCAGAAGGAGAGGAAATCTCTTCCCACGATCACACCACATGAAGACCTGGCAGGGGGAAAACCTATGTACAGGGTGCACCAAATACAAGTTGAAGGATCAGGTGGTTTTAGGTTAGGTATGTGGGTAGGCGATATAGATTCAGAGCCTCTTCTTCCCAATTCGTCTGCCTTCTCATTGCCTGGAATACCTTCGTGTCCAGGGACTCAGCAGAGTGTAACCTTGTGCTGTGTTCCAAGAACCCTGAGTTCTTCGCGACAGTATTTCACAAGCTTGGATTTTATTTCGATTGCAGTATTGCCGCCTGGCTGTCGATGAAAAAGGTGATACCTTCCGGTGGTATTTCCTTCATCGCAGTTTCACGGGCAGCTATTGTCACTGCCAGGACCTCCGCTTGGAAAACACTGCTATGGTCCAAGCGGTTCAGAAAAAATGCCAGACCCTACGCCTACATCCATCTTAGATCCATCTGTGTTGGCAGGCTGACCATCCTTCCATTCTTCTCTGCTTGGGAACGAGCTAGTAAATGGCCAATGAAAATCCAGGAACGGAGTGAGGTAATCCGTTGTAGAGACTTTTCCTAGATATTTCTCCAGGATCATGGAATGACCTGTTGCATTATGATTCCAGCTATCTGACTGACCAAGGCACGTAGGATATTTGGCAGCCAGTTCATGGGGATGTGGAACGAAAAGCGAAATTTAAAAAAAAAAAACAAAGGCGCACTGTGGCGTATGAGTGATATTCCGATTTAACAAAATTTGGGGCCAGTTTGTAGCCTAGGAAGTTACTTTAAGTATCACCGTATGAGGAAGAGAACGAAGGCTTTACAAATACAATTATTTGGCCTCAGCTTCTCCCAACCATGATATACGAGTCTTGTTTCATGACTCTTTTTTCGTAGATCAGGCTTAGGATATAAGGTTACACCAGTGCTTCGAGAGAGGGCTTTGCTACAGAATTACCTTCTAAGGCTTAAGAACCTTAGTCGTTGAAGTGGCTGCCTCGGCTGGCTTCGCTGTACCGCATTCTGTCACTGCAATTTTTCAAGACCTTTGTGATGGTTTCGGGCTGTAGCTCATGGATTGCTTGGATGGTATTGGCCTCAAGTGCTTGAATCGTTTCCGGATCGTTGGCATAGCATCGGTCCTTCGCGGTTCTCCACAAAAAAAAGTCCAAAGGGGTCAAATGGTAGCTCCGAGGCGGTCAAATGACATCGCCAAGACGGCTGATAACACGATTCGGGAATTTGGTGCGGAAAAGATCGATTGTGGCATGGCACGGCGCGCCATCCTGCATGAACCAGCGGTCGTCCAAATGCATGTCTTCAATTTCAGTAAAACAAATCGGGTAACATGGCTTTGTAACGCCCACCGTTGACCGAAACGTAGTACCCAGCAGCCACATTCTCGTCTGTACGGCGGACTGGACCATGAGCGTTGTCCACTAGCATATCAGTCTCAAGAGCTTTTTGCCCAAACTTGCATACAGCAGGTGCGGTGGGTGCCTCATTTCCGCCAAAACCCACTTTTTGGGCTACACAGCACTGACTAAGTCTCCAATATTTCCCAACGTTGTTCAAGGTATGATACTGACTTTCTGTCAAGATTTCGAGCGGGAAACAGCTGTCAGTGTCAAAATAACCACTAGATGGCCCACCCTTTACATAGAAAAGTGTAGCGACGAGTCAGTAAAACTCCATGTACTCCTTGCAGTAGGCGTGGGTAAAACTGCTTAAAGCCTAGCCCCAGTGTCCCACTACCATCAGAACCAGACTCGAATCGAAAAAAAAACAAAAAGAAAATCACTTGCTTGACCTCGATTAGCCCGACCAAAAGTAATATCTTAAACCTTCATATCTCCTGCTTCCAATCTGTCAGCCAACTTAATGAAGGCTCTCCCTGCGTTCCGTACCGCTGCCGCCGCCATAAGTCCCTGCTGACATAATTTCCACCCCAAATCGAGGAACGTCGCGCATTAAATTCGGTAGCCCATTCGAGCGAAATTTATGCGGTCACTCCGCCTAAAACCCCGAGCCCATGGCCCAAACCAGGCTCAGTTCTTAATTAAATTCCATTAAGAGTATATGTTAAGTGGACGAAATCCGAGGAGACAGCCAAGCTGCTACGCGACGGAATCCCAGAGTAACAACAGCGTCCATCGATGATATCAATTTCTGCAAAATAATTGCCCCAATATCCCCCAGTACACCCTATCCGTGGTTCCTCGAAAGGCGGCTCCAAAAAAACTGAAAAAAAACCGAAAAAAACGACACCAAACATACGTGCTTCCAAGCCAAATGAGCTCTGGAAAGGTCCTAACTCACTCACAATTGGCACACGATGTGCCACATAATCATTGCATTTAAGTGTACACGTACGACACGGACGTACTCTCTCAAGCATGCACAGGCTATAGCCGTATGTATCGCTTTATGTCAAAATAATTGGCTCGCTCGGAGGGTTCCTGGACAAATACCTTGTGTCCACACCAGCCGCGGTCGGTAGTCGCCGCTGTGGTACCGCAAAAGAAGTGCCGTGTAGCATCTTCTTCGCACTGGTGGTACTGGTACCGGGTGAACCTACAAGATACAGACTCGGCACTCGCATAAATTGTTTTTCCAAAAACGATTTTGGGTTTCATTTCGGAATTTCGGTCTCGTAATTTACTTTGAGGATGCGTGCTGGTGTGCCAGTCGTCTCTGCCCTCTGAGTCATGTGTCTTGATGTGTTGTTGACCAAGTAACACACTCGGACTTGGATGGCGCGTAAGAAAAAAAGTTTTAATCGTGTTAACAAGTTTGACTGAGGCTTGATGGTATTTTATGGACCTGACAACGAAGGGCGTTTTGTCCTGAGATCGCTGTGACAAGGTGGAGTGTCTAGCGTTTTGTTGGCTTAAACTGGTCTTTTGCTGGAGATTTGCAGTAAGAATCTAGCAGACTGAGTGCCCAGAGAGAGTGAACAAATGAGCCTGGATTGCCCTTTGGATGCCACTAATGACCATGGAATCCAATAGTATACAGAGCGATCGGGAAGAGCTGAGGGAACTGGGCCCAGAGTATTCAAATCAAGGTGACAGAGAGCGATAGGGTTTAGGGCAATGAGGCGAATGATAAGATGGCGAAAAGGAAGGCTTATCCCTTTCATTTGACCAGGAATCTTGTATGGACGCACAGAGGCACAGAGCACAAAGGCAATGGAAGTATTCTCGAGAAATTGCGGGGACATACAGGGTTCCTCATTGGATAGTGTAAGCTCGATGAGACCTTCAGTGCACTATATGACTGGATCTGGACACTGGAACTGGACAAGTCCATTGGGATCCCGCTGAAGCTATGAACAATATTTATAGTTCAACAGCCAGTGTAAGGCAGGAGCGGGCCTCATAAACCATTCCGTGTTCGTTAGGAATCTTGGAATATGATGGTTGGCCTGCTGAGACTTGGGCCTTCTTCTGCATTTGTGTTGCCACAGCTTCCGCTAGCCTCATTGAGCTGTGGGCTATAAGGATTCCAATCAGACACAGTTGTGGTTCGCTTAGGGACAGAATTTGCCTAGTCCTCGTCCATGATTGTCCTAAGACGAGGCATGAGTTAAGTGTACGTTATGTTTCGATGGTCAAATTTTGAAGGCCTATAGCAAACTTGGAGCCTTTTTGCAGCCTGTTTTTGAGCCTTTTGTAGCTAGTTCACCGGGTATTTTACCGTAGAAGTTCATAGAAGTTCACATGATCCAGCAGAGAGGGGTGCTAGGCCTCAAGCTAAGGGATTTTAGTTCCTCTTTTCTAACTGCATGGTGATTCAGAGTGGATAGGTCCCGGCATACCTTGGTCATTTCATATATTTCCAGTTGGGGTGGAGAGTTTTATGGCCCAGATGGTTCCTCTGAGAGTATTCCGATAAAAGTACTCCTGGACCTCCTTATGTCCAGCTATCTAGAGAAGTAGTAGACATTGGATGGCAGCAGTTGAATTAGAGCTCACAGAGCCTAAAACTGAAGAAGTACTAGTAGCAGTCGGATGAAAAGAGACGCAATCACCTTAAGGGTGGCTGATCATGATATAACGTCTAAATCGACTCCCAGATACTAGACTTACAAGCAACACCTTTAGAGAACGTGCGACAAAGATGAGTGCTGCCTTATCCAGAATAATGACTGACATTGGAGAGCCTAGACAACAGTAGCAGTGACAGCTTAAGTCGGAAGTAAGAAGGTTTAACTCAGTCAGACGACTGTGAGCATTGAGGGTTTGGTAGGCATATCGGTTCGTGTCTGAGGGTACTGTATGTGCCATCGCGAGAGGCCTACCAGCGGATTTGCGACGCCAAAATTCAAGATCCGCGAGCTTTAGTCAAAGATATCGAGCTAGAAGCAGAATAGTGAACCATACGAGGATAACAGGAGAGATGAAACCACTCTGCAAAGGAATAAGAATCACCGGATACTTGGGAAACCCGTACCTATCTCAAGAGTTGTGAAGTCTGTCCTGAGAAGGGTGACTGACCCAATCAATCCTAACTATCAGGTGAACTGGGTATAGAGTGGAACCAACTGCTGGGGGTGATTCAATCGGATCCTTACTGTCTAGGTGGACAGTGTGTAGAGGTAATAGAAGAGATTCACGACATTGCTTGACCAACTTAGATCTTATTGTCAGTGTTTCCAGCGTTTTGATCGCTGAGTGAGTACCAGAGATGTTCCGAAACACTAACAGAAGTTTAGGGCTACACAGTTCCATTCCCAGAGGTAAGGAAGGAAGGGAGATGTACTATCTTAAAGCACTCAATACCTTAGGGTAGCCACCTCACACCACTTCTATGGCATCATGATGAGATGAAATCTCTTCAAAGACCCAGTACTCCAATTACTTGAGGATGCCAGGAGTCTAGGTCTGTAGGCCAAACCTGAAAATCGTGGTAAGACATCGTAAAAACGCAAGACTTACGGTCAACCTTCCAAGGCAAATTGGAAAGGATGCAGGAGGACTCAGTGATACCTGTCTAGCCATAGCCAGTGGTTAGACCAATCCTAGTATGTTGAACCAAGGCATGTACTCGTCTAAGGGACGTTTTCTAGGAATACCTTCTATGATACCTATACCTTTGGCTGTTGTCTACAACATTTAAGGAGGACGTCCCTTGTGTTCGCGACTGGTTTTGGGCAGATTTGGAAACTCTGGTTGACCTCACAGGAGATGGGATAATGAACACTGGTACTGCCTGGGCATTGACTCTCAAATTTGAACTAAGTAGTCCGACACGCTAAGCCCTGTATGAACCGGTGCTAGTGTCTTATCCAGGCGACTCTTGGGAGTATCTGTATTTGCAGGGATAGTCAGGCTTCACTTAGGGCACAATCATTCAGCTAGATTGGTTGCGAGGCTGAGCTGTCTATATATCTAAACAGCCTAACACATGCGCTCTAGACATGTGCCACTTCCTTCTTTTTCTAGATGCCACTCCTCACCATTTCTTGCTTCCTGAACCAAATAGCTAAGAAGTACCACGACCAACGCTGGTGGGTAACCTAAACAGAAGAAAGGAACAATTGTCCCATGTCGTTGCGATCCATTTCTTGGAGAAATGCGTTCCTTTCACCTCTAAACTCCCAGCTATCTCCAATCGACATCAACTGAATTCCACTCCTAACCCAAGAAGTCCTCTAATCAACCTCTCTGTTGACAAAAAAAAAAGGAAAGAAAGGAACACCCATCAACCGTCTAAGACAATCCGCGAACATGACAATACACCAAACGACCAAATTCAAGGCAAAAAAAAAAGGTTGACCACCCAAATAGCTTCCACCTCCAGTGGATCTACACCCCAACTGCAGAGTACAACCGAATGGCCTCCCACACCCGTGGTGTAGCATTTTTCCCCATCTCCACCCAAGCAGTGATTGACATTTAGGTAAACCACATCACGGCAACAGCCAGAGCGCGCGCGCGCACAGCTGCTGGGACACAACCATCGGAAGCTATTCCTCCAAATGGCGATGATAATGATTACCGTGGCGCGCGATACAGTCTTTTGTCCTCCTTCTATGCGCGGCAATCCTGCCTATAATTTCACCTAATGTGCGTCCGTTAATCCGCCTGTGATTTGTTTATGGTCAAGTGATCTCCCGTCATGTAATCTGTTTGCTATTTGAGATTTCTCCCGGTCGTACCGGTCACGTAATCCAGGAGGATTACCCACTGCGAACGAGATGCTGGCCCCCGGAGTATATTGCAACTAATTTTTACTGTTCCACCTACTGCTGCGTGCGAGCGCTGGAGAAGAACTTCCAGCACCACCACCACCACCGCCGCCGCCGACGCAGAACACACATAACTCGAACCATGGCCAGAAGGTACATACGGCTTACACACCGGGTCCGGGCACACACACTGCATGTGGACTTTTGATGGATGGATGAAGGTTTCTTGGTTTTCTGTTTTTTTTTGGTTGCATAGTACACTTTCGAGCCGTGAACACCTGGTTCGCGCGCTACGATTGCTCTGGATCATTGGATCCTGCTTTACACTGTTGGCTGACTGCTGGTGCTGCTACCACTGAGCGCTCTCTGTGGTCACCGGTGGTAGTGGTGGTGGAAAACCAGTCGAGTATCCGCTTGTTTGTGCCATTGATTGGCACAAGATTTTCAGTTTTTTCTTTTTCTTCTCTGCAAAGAGGTACCACTGTTGTCTTAAAGTGAACAATGTTGCGGGTCCGTCGAACCAACCAACCGACAGACATGTACCAACTGAAGGACTATTTGTTATGTTTCTCGGAAGAGTTGACCCATATTCAAGTGCGGATTGTGCGGTTTTGCGTTCCAAGATTGATAGATGACAGTGCGCGCACAGTGGAAACGAACGAGGTCATGGCATTGAAATTGCTCTTAGTCACTCCGTGCTCGCTGGACGGAATGAATGAATATTATTTATTGTTGCAGATAATTAAGTCCTATGAGTGTGCGCCTGGCGATAGATACACCACACTCGTATGTTGTCCACGGATGGAGACAAATTGCAAGGGTAACTTTCTCGTTGGTCATATATCTCTGGTCGACAAATGCTGCTCATGCATCATAGTCGGTTGACATTTCTCGAGATAAGTTAGATTTTGCTGCACATAGCACACAGCATGGTGGCATGGGGAGTTCATTGGCAATTGGGAGTGGATAGTCTTTCTTGGGTTGGAGTGTGTCCATACATGGAGTACGTGGTGGGGGTTTGAGGATTTGGGAATGATTGTTGTTCGGTAAAGTCGTGCCACACAGTGTGATCCTAGCCTCATCAAGCTAATTTCGGTTGTAGTGTGTCGCAGGTGATTTACCATTGGACATGCGCCATGTGACACTAGCAGGTTGAGGATGAAATATTGGGAAGGCGCCAGGTTTTTGGGTTTATTTTGACAAATGGGGTCGATTCTAGAAAATCGATTGGATTGGCATGTCAGAGAGAATGGTGGGATATCGTGGGAGGTGACCTTTGGTTTATTTTGGAGTAAAAGTCTGCCGTGTCACATTTGGTGAAGGGAGAGCTGTTTAGGTGAAGCCAAGGAACGCCTTTCCCCATGACATCTTCAGATTGCCTTTCTGTTCGCGGGACTATGGATCATGAGACCATGGCTTGCATAGGAATAGTTAGTCAATCCTTACTATAGATGGAGCATGTATGGTGAGTGATGGTAGTGGGCTATGTTAAGAAACTACTCATAGGCTTACGGGTAGCAGAGGCTGTTATATGTATGCAGAGCGTGCAACGATGATCGATGAAAATGTAGCCTCATCAGCAGCGTGACTGTAGAATATATCGAGACTACTTAGAAAGCTTAATTACCAATCCAAAGAGATAGCTGAATTTATAATCTATTCGGGCTTCCTTGGCAAGATGTTAGTGAGAACATCACAATAGGTGGGACTACTGTTGCCCTCACCAATGTATGGAGCTCTGAGCCCTTGACAAAGGATAGGAAAGACAAGAAAGAAAAATCAAGAAGCCTTGATAACCGCAGAAGGGTATACTGTTGCATCTAACCCATCTCCCACCGAGCAGCCTTCAGAGTTTGTTCCCAAAAGCAGAGAGACACAAACTTAGCCTCTAGCTGTGAGGAATCTACATTGGAATGCCAAGCTCGGTGGTGTCACCTTGAAATGGCAGCAGATTGTCCTTGTCTGTCTGTCCAAGTTTTACAGAATTCTCTCTAAGTAATCTGCTAAGATCAGATAGCATGTGATGGGCACAAACCCGTCCAGCACTCTTATGATAGGATGGCTATGTCGTATCCACCATGGAGCTGATCTGAAGTCGAACTAAGATACCATAGCGACATAGAGACACCAGTTGACAAGCTCTTGCTACCATTTTTGTAGAAAACCGAGCTTCAAAACACATCTATTAACCCACATACCATCCTTATCACGTCGTCTGTTCAATTTTAAAAGCACCTGCGTCGAAAGACGATGTACATTCAGTTAAACCTAATCGATGCCTAATGGCTTCTAAATGAAGAAATACTATATAAAAACCACTGCTAACAAGACCAATTATCCACCGACGCAATGCACCGCTCTAAAAAATTACCAAAACACATTTAATTAAGCAACTAAGCCGAGGACTATAAAAAAATATTTCAAAACCATTGCCCAGTTCGCACATCAGCTCTTTTGATTTCCATCACCAGTGAAAGGAATTTCTTGAAAAACATCATTTTAAATCGAAATTTGATTGAAAATTTAATTCAAACATTTACCTACATGTATGTAGATTAATAAAAAAATAGTGGAAAATTTCCATATAATTATCTACCCATTGGTTTCCACCATCGAGTTTCCAACATCGTATTTCCACCTTCTATTTGGCTATCATTGAAATTGTCGCCATAACTTCCAACTGCTGTGTGGCGTAATCAAAGTCAGCTATCACACTAAGCCGCAGCTGCACTCCGAATGGTGTACTATCAGCAACAGATTCCCGCCAGAGAGTATCGCAAATAACATTAAGCACAATCATAAATTTTCAATTGATTGAAATGGAATAGGAATGAATGCCTGCGGCAGGACTCTTGTGTACTATAGCGCTACCAAAAGGCTTTTGATGATGATGATGATGTTTTTTTTTCCTATGCGTATCTCCTATGACAATTTGTGAAGCCGTTTTCCACAGTGAGCTCGGTTAAGACGAGACAACAACGACAACAACGACGACGGCAAACGTCGACGAGATGGTACATGTTAATCCGTATCGTTTTCCTTTTGGCGGTTAATTGCAGATATTTTACGATCTTGAAATTTATGAATTCTCAGCTCAAGGCGGTGGTTGGTTGGTGTGTGAAGGTGTGCAGACTTGGAAGTATCTTATGAGATAAAGAGGACAACAATTGTATGGCGAACGCCTTGAAGGTGGCGCAGAGTTATAGTAAAGTTTTGTTTTGTTTCGTTTTTTGTTTTTCTACAAAGGATTTATGCCTGCGAGGTGAAAATGTTTTAATCACTAGTTAAGATAATAACCGTAAACAATTCGGTTGAAGTTGAGATAGTATTGCCGTGAGTGGGGCGTTGTTCAGATGCATGTGTGGATGCATTTTGTCTTCCGTTCCGTGGTTGGCATGACCGGCCAGTAACTTAATGTGGTGCAGAGATAAGTATGATGTTGGAGTACGAGTATCTCCATGCTTGGAAACAATTAGCGTATTTTATTGGCAGGTAGATGAACTTTTGAACTTTTCAATCGATACGCGGGAGAAACACACACAGGACATCCGATAGTCTGTCTGCAGAGAATCATAACTCTTCTTCCTTCGGCGCCATCGAAAGGTCAGCATCAATTCATGTCCGATGCCATCGATAGTCGACTAACCACATAATAGCCCAACCTATTCCATGGAAGTCCTTCACCAGACTCACTCACCATGAATGTCAATCTCGATTGTAATCGCTTTTATTATACCCAACTCTATTCAGTCGAACACAATAGGGGGCGCATGGGCACTCACTGATTGACGATGTGACTCCTGGGTCACATTAGTTAACACCAAACTCCTCCTCCTTGGATCGGTGATCAAGAGAAATAAAAATCAAATTAAAATTACTTAATTGCTGCGCTTAACTGCATGTCGCGTACTCCTTGTGGTAGGCAGCACCACCATCCTACCATCTGATAAGCTCGAATCAAAATTCCACACTTGGGAATGATTAGTGAGGAGAATGAGCGAACAAACAACCATGTGAGACTGTGTGTGTGTAGAGCCGAAGCCAGAAGTCAAGGAAAATCAATCAAAAAAGCACCTCTACGTCCGCCACCATCACTCGAGAAACACCTCTTATCTGTGACCGCTCAGAGGCATCCAATCAACTCTATCGCAGATCCACATACATACAGCCGTACCATCGATCGTAAGGCCAGCAGCATGAGAGAACGGCCGCCGCCGCCGCAGCCGTGCTGCTGACCCCCAACATGTAACCATTTAACGCCTCCGCATACCGAACGAAGAAACCAAATGCCTCCGCATGCAAATAGCCGTCCAACAAAACTCCTCCAAGAGTGTGTGCCTATCTGCAGATAGATATCTCAGCAGAGATAGTGCTCGAGCAAGTATGTCCCGTCAATCTCGTCTCGTGCATTGTGTCCATGTCAAATAAAACAACCGAGCTGGTGCTGTTTGGTTATATTTTTAGCCAAATGGAGGAGTACGCGCGCTCCATGGAGTGCACCGCAGCAATTCAGATGCGTCGTCGTTGTGGTACGTCGTCATGTAGTCGCGAGGGAGG
Source organism: Xylota segnis (assembly GCA_963583995.1). Classification (NCBI taxonomy): domain Eukaryota; kingdom Metazoa; phylum Arthropoda; class Insecta; order Diptera; family Syrphidae; genus Xylota; species Xylota segnis. The sequence continues at coordinate 128,443,547 of OY757236.1, read as the reverse complement.
CAGTTGTCAGCAGCACCACTCGGCTGGATAGACTGTTAAGTGTTTGGATTTTTTGGGATTTGTGTCCGTTTTGGATGTCAGATGACATGCAGCTTCTGCAGCTTAGTGCGGAGGGGGGGAGGGATGTGGATACGAGTACACCGTTCGGCGGGCAATAATTAAGCTTTCACTTCATCAATTTGTCAGCGTGTATATCATTGGAGTATTTCTCTTCTGTCAGGAGGAAGAGATGCGCGTTGTGGTTACTGAACGAGATCCCGAATTGAATTATAACGACGGGTGACAATGTGTCCGTTGGTTGGACTGTGTTTTCTTTGGAAGAGAGCGGTGCCGGGAAGGACTCTTGGTGTTTCTAGTAATTCACCTAATTGATCGTAAATCACGTCTCGGTAAATGTATCAGGATACGCGGGTATGATTGGTTTGATTTGTGTCAGCTAATTGGATCTAGTGTGCTGGAAGGACCATGTGTTAGGTATCTTAAGCCAGATTGGATGGTATCTTGTGTATCTCCACGCTGTTCTTTGAGTCCATGGATGACAGGCATTTGAGTAAAGTGGTGTCGGGGAAAAATTGGTTGAAATGGAATGAGCAGTAGCAGGAGTCTGTATGGAATGATACCAAACTTGGTTCCACTTATTTTCGGATATTAGTTCGGGAACGAGTAGGCAGGGAAAGACAGACCTTATGAAGGTCTAGCAATAGTGCTATATTGGTTAAGATGCACCTCAGGACCTCATGGTAGACAGTTCTTTAGTCAGGCTAAGCATCCTTGGGAGGCTACTGAATGGATTTCGTATGAAGAGGCCATCAAATTTTCTAACACCTATATGGAAGAGCCCAACGAAAATCCCAGATACCAGGTTCTGTGAAAAACTAGGTGCAATCACCCCTCATCCCGGAACGTAGTGGGTAATGAACTCCTAAGCTGATGACGTAGCTATTGCTGTCTCAGGAACATGGTTCACAAGGAAATATAAGATTCTTCGGAATAAAACGACACCCCTTAGTGCTGAAGAACTTTTGCTTCATCCTAAAGGCCAACTGAGGCCTGGAATAATTAGGGGCTTTACGTACTGTTATCAAACCAATGCTTACATAGTAGGTATGACTTCATTATCTGGCGGGCAACTACTCTAGTCATGGCCTCCATTAGTCATAGTGGATCTCTCAGGACCACTTCAACACTATAGCTACAGATATATTGTTAAATCCTAAAGTTAGATATTTATCCATGCCACTGAAAGCAGCCTTCCTCTGTTCTTAATGAACTAGGATGCATTCCAAAAGGCACTGATGACACCATATCCTAGCTCCTGACTGGGAGTCTGCTTCTGCAAGCACAGGTCTAAAACGGAAGCAGGAATGAGGGTGGTAGAGTGCTTTAGATGGAAAGTATGATGATTAAGGAGGCTCTGTCATGGTTGAGGTACAATGTAATATTCTCGAAGGATATCACAGAATAATAACTCTGTCTGAGTTCCGGGCCATATGGGTACTTCAGTATGGCAAAACTCCTTTGATTCTACCGGAGAAGGGATGTATCTACATGCCTCGCGCTACTTGTAAACTCTTAGGAGGAACTTGCAACAGATCTTTCCAAACTTTCTTCTTTCTTCCTGATGGACTGGAGTCGTCTGCAACAAAACATTTGGAGCGACAGATCTATTGGACCCAAGGCCTAGCTTCACACTACCATTAGAGTTGTCCGTGTCATATTCTTCACACGAATAGATGAGACCTCCTGGCGCATCCGAGGAGCAATTTGTTATTTGAGAGTTATTTCTCATGGCAATTGTACTCTCGTATGTTTGTCAGATGGTCACGAGAGGTGAACTGTAAAAGAAATCTGAGCCGATGTCTAGGGATTGAACCTGGAACCCATTGCTCTGTAGAGCAACGTACTAACCTCTTCAGCCACAGTGCCCCCACCAACAAGACTCAGACACTGGGGTGTAGTCGTTGTGATTTTTCGTTGGCGATTAATGGCTTGAAGCTGGGCCATTGAAATACCTGGCATACGTCGCGATGGTAAGTGGTATATGCACTCCGTAACGTATCTGAATGAACTTCAGAATTTCAGTACATTTTGTCACTGTTTGAGCTTCGAAAAGAAGTGGATTTAACGATCCGTTTGCACTGAGGTAACAGGGACATACTTAATGCACATCATGGTGTCTTTTCATTTGGAAGACTCCAGTACCAAGGAATGGAACCTGAATCATATGAAGAATGCACTACTTGTGCAAATCGTCCGGTTCATCCTGATTTCCTCTCTTGTAAGGGAGAAGGCAATGATTAAGAAACTATCAAGCTAATTACATAAGTAATCGTGGAGAGGGCAGTTCCAGGCTAGCTAAGACTCAAAGTCCAAGGACATGAGAGCGTCTGATACACTCCAAGGCAAAGAGGTTGATATCGAAGACCCCGCTTTGGAAGGTAGAAGTACAGTGTCCAAACGAAGTAAACAACCTGTGTTTGGGACCGAAAATTTCAACTGGTACTCCATTTGACATTTTTGGGTCATCAGTGTATCATTCAGGTTGAGGCTTAGTAGGGACGGGACAACTTTGAAGGGAACATAGAGACTTATTTTTATGGAATCCGAGGCTCATACTATCGGAGAAGATAGCAGCATTGGCTAGTTAAACCATGGATCGAGAGTAGGTAGGATTAGTTCCTTCTTACCAGCGATGCGTAAGCTATAATTCAAGTCATAGTCCCCCATTTTACCCGGCAAGTATAAGGAAGTCCAGGAGACTTGTTTAGTCCAGATGAGGTTACTGTTCAGAGCTACTCTGAGATATTCTATTTCTTTTGAAAGAAATCGAGTTGTGCACCATTTAGCACCTGTTCCTGGTGAATGCCTTGAGTTGCACAGATCCAGTCTGTGCGTCGTCCTTCCTAGTCATAGCATTGAGCATGAAAACATTAGAACAAGAGAGAGTATAAGGAAAAAGGACATGTAGCTCGGGTATACCTAGTGGAGTTGTGTTACATGACAAACAGGGTGAACCCTTTGTTCAGAGACTTGTAAGAGATGGTACTCTCTGTGGAACCTAACCAACGAATTGCTTCTAATAATGGAAGGGAAAGGCTACAGGGACGCAGTCTATCGGGAAGACGTTGACACCACAATAGGCTTAGAAATCTTCAGGAGAATGTAGACTCAGTATCATCCCAAACAATAGCAGTAAACCAGTTTACAAGGAATTACAAGATTCCCCTTTAAATCATCCAAAACCATGTGACACTAGATTGGTACTCGCAGATATACCGCTTAGTGTCTCCGTCTTGATAAGAAATTCTGCTGGAAACCCATTATCCCAGGAGAGACTATGGCTTTGTCGTCCTGTTAAAATGGAATGGGAATGTGAAGTAAAGAAGGACTACATGTCCATCATCAGGGAGTGTCTCTAGACATTCTGTTCCGCTTGCCATCTGCAGATGTCTAGAATCAACACATGACAGCTTGTACAACCTCCCAGACGAAGGACGGTGAGATCAGGTCAGATCTTCTTCAGAGAGAAGCATTTTCAAGTTCTAGGTGGCTATTCTTTGAAGTCATACCTACAATCGTTCAATACTTCATCTTGAACTATACTTCAGAGTCCCTGATACCTGAGGACTTAACTATCAAGTCGTGAATGGTTTTAAGCCATGAGTTCCAATTTTTTCAAACTGCCGAGGCTCCTCATCCATTGCTCTGTGGGATCATTCTATTGTGGAATAGTGGTGCTAAGACGATTCCACTTTGTCCTTATTTTGGACAACAATCCAAAGACTGACATGGGTTCCTCAATTGGCTTAAGCAATACTTATTGGAATCTCCTTGCTCTCTTAACCATTTGCCCAGCAATGTCTGTTTAAGCGAAAGATGGTTGAATCCGCATTGTCTACTCTCCTGCTGATCGATGAATAGCAGGTGAAGTAACGACTGATATTCAGCGCAATGTTAAGCATACTATAGTCCATCAAGTCCTCAGGATTTGTTAAATAACCAAGAACTTGCTGTGGCCTCGCATGGAACCCCTCAAGGTGAAGTCTTGAAACCTCACTACTCTGGAATCTAGTGATAAACGAGGTCCTTGCAAGATTAGACCAAAATGGGGTATGGATCGTCGCTTATGCCAGTGAAGTCACCATAGTAGTATAGTACCCAAGGTTGGACTTATTGAATGCTGCCTTCGACATAAAAATTAGCAACAATCCTGAAGGGTTTTCTCTGTCCATTACCCGGAAGTGTGCTTTGCAGTCCACTCTACTGCAAGGAACTAATTGCACCACACACAGCATTTCACTACAAACCTTCGAATCACTAGACTCTAGTGTAACGTAGTCCTTACTTTTTTTTTTAATAAAACCAGAGGGTTACGCTTAAGAAATCAATAAAATCCATAAAAACCTTCACTGAACCCCTAACCAGTGTTTCAATGAAGCCATTTCCTACATTATTACGATTTTTATGACAAAACAATTCAAAGGTAGCTTAAGGCGCTTATATTTGGCATCCAGTAGCCATTAAAAAAAAAAAAAAATTCTTATAACCTAATCTAGAACAAAACAATCATCAAAACGATACTAAAGACCACCCAGACACAATGGCCTTCTGACAATGATTTGTACCACAATAGCCAGGCCATAAATACCGAAGAAAGGAATGAGTTATCATTTTGATTTGATGGCTTCTTTTGGTACAGATTACGTTTTATAGCTTTTGGTAATAAAACCCGAGTTCTGTGATTAAATATGAAACCGTGTCGAGGATTACAGTTCACCAGGACAATGAGTGCCATTGTTGAGTTATCGTGTATCCGGGAGATTGTAGGAGATTGTCAACTTGGGGCTTTCATTGGAATTCGAATAGCCTGTGAGAGAGTGGACACTGTTACCAGCTGAAGCAAATCTGTCCGATGGGAGGCCTAGTTTTTGGCAGACATAAATTCGGTCTGTATAGGTGAAAGTGCTTCGTTTCAATTCTTTTCAAAGTAGGCTTAAGCAAATTATTCTAAAAGTTAATTAGAAATACTATGGCGCTAGCAAACCCTTCACCATCGTTTAATCTCATTTGCTTTACAGATACAGATACAATCTCTCATAAATAATGTTAAGCGAGAGACAAAAGACCACCCCGAGGATAATAGAGTTACAAACAATATCTGTCTCTCCTGTATAATCAAATTCTATCCCATAAATCTAAGCAATAAAATACAATTTAAATAATAATGCCCACGACAGTGTCATTTAGCATATCTCCTCGCTGTCTTTTGTAATAAACACATAAAACTAATCGTTCCGTACGTTTTCAACTTTTTGTTCACAGAATTTCCAAATATCACTCTGTTTTGCAAATTACAAGCCGCGGTATGATTTATGCCAAAGTGCCACTTTAAATTCCAATTTATTACCAATCACCGCAGCAGTTCCCACAGTGGGACGACAACTAGATTCGCATCGATTCCATTAAACTGCACATTGGTTTCGTAGGACATACTCGTATCTATATTCAAATGGATCGTCCCACACCCTTTGGAGTTCCAAAAACAGAAAACAGAAAACAGTATCGAAAAAACCATGGCAAATAATTAAATTGAGCAATAAATCATCGAGACATAAATCAATCAACTACATCTGTCAACTCTGTATCTGTGTATCTTTTGGCATTGCCGTGTGTGTCAGGTGAGATAACTAACTGGATTGAAATCTATCCATACCCCGTGGTATATGGTATGAACGAAGAAAATTGTCTGCATAAAGAGCTTAGTTACGGCCGAATGTGTACTGTCATTGTAAATCGTTTTGTTGTCGCTTGTTGCGTGGTCAGTTCGAAACAAAATGCCATCGGGACCTGGACTGTGTGTACTATACCCAGTTAAAGACAAGAATGTCCGTAGCACACCGCATGGTGGCAAAACGTGGGATAACTAGGTACTTACCGAAATGGAATTAGCTCTGACATTTGTTTACCGAATCGTGTTGCAAAAAGCTGGTCAATTATTAAGCATAACAATTGTAAGGCGTTGTCACTTTTGTGGGTCTCAGAGTTATTGCAAATTGAAGTGTCAGTTACTGTTGCGGCGCGCATGATATGGGTTTTAACACCCAATCGGGTGTCTAGAGTCGAAGCCAACACCAACATCTGATTATGATTAATTAATTGATTTTGAACCAAAGCTGTTCAATATTTTGTCATTTAACGTGTTATGGTATTTTCTACGCTTTTGTATGACCACCACACCACCCTTCGGTCGTCGTCGTTGTGAGCTCAATTATTTCGATCAGATGTCAGTTTTTTGTTTTTTTTTTTTTTTTTAAGAATGCTGGTGACTTACCTTATTTTGGTCCATTCAGTCGTTTGCATGAGTAATAGTAGCGGCATTTGAAACTGAAAAATAGAAAAAGAAAAAAATTTATTGGACTTCATATGGAAAACAAAAGAGTTGAGGTGCAAACTGGCAGTGTGGTACAAAGTGTTGGTTTTGTTATTTCTAACGGGATTAACGTATTCAGATCATTATTTTGTATGGTTTTTTTCTTTTGTTTGCATGGAATTTGTGTTATCAGATTGGAATTCTACTTTGTAAGCATTTGGGTGGAGTTGCAGTTGCCTCGGTGGTGTTGTATTGATTTGAGATACAGATACTGGTGCTCTCATTGTTTTGAGGTATTTTATGCTAATTGAATGGTCAGTTGTTTGCCCCTCAAGCCATTCAACGAACAAGTGCTTGTAAGTGCTACTTTGGATGTGAATTTGTCTAAAACTCTGTGTTGCTCGTGGTATGATCAAAAACAAAAACAGGCAGAGAACACTCACGAACCTGATAGTATCCATCTATCAATAAAGCGTGTTCAAATCCATGGCCTTCTGTTTAAATTTATTACCAACCGAATGTAAGCCTGCCCCAAGAGCATATTTATTACAAATTCTTTGAATTCTAAACGTTTTCCTGTCTTAAGAGCCAATCACAGCGTGTGTGGTAAAAAAACCATTTAGTATTCCTCCTCCTTGTTGGTGGCTTATCAATCATACAAAATAAAGGTCAAGTTTCAATCGAAGACATTAAAATTAACAAGACGTCCAAACGAACAACGTTTAATTCTCCTTAAATGACTGTCGTACCAACAAACAAAAAAAATTTGCATAACTTAACACGCAGATGTTCCATCGCGGACACGAGTCAATAAAATATAAAATCCACATCCAAGTGGTAATTACACTTAATTGCCGGGTGGATGCAATAAATCTCAAACAAAAAAAAAAAAAACATGAAATTAAAATCAATGTTCAACGAAACCGAGCCACTTGTCAGAGCCAATTTAATTGCCCAACTGATAACGTGGCCACTTACATAGACGTTTAGATGCAGCTTCAGTTAGCGTTCGGAAAAATTTATATTGATCTGCCAGAGCCTTGAGAATGTCAAAATCTTAAGCCTGCTCTCCCCTCCCCTCCTCTTATCTTTGGGGCGTCTTTATCTCGTTGTTTTGATTAATCTGGTTTCGTGTTACCTGATTTAATGAATTCCATCGAATTCGTGTAACCGGCACCACAGGAGCTAAATAGCTAAATATCTAAACAGCTAACAGCCATGATGAACTGGTTGTCAAATTAAAATTTCAAAAAAAAAAAAAAAAAAATCAAAGAAGATACAACTGCACGCCAAGATTCTGGTTTTCCTTTAGCCAGGTTCACCGGCAAAGATGTATCACCCGCTCTGAGATATATGTCTCACATTCTGTGTATCTTTATTGTCAGCCAGAATTATTTTACTGCTATGTCGTCAATATTCCAATTTGTTGGATCGCTTATCGGCCTGAGGGATCAAACACCATTTTTGGTGTTTTTTTTCGAATTTTTTTGGATTTTTTTTGTGACATTTTGTACCGGCAGCGGGAGAGTTTAATAAACTTTTGTTGGTGGATTCGAGATGAATCTTCAAGGACGGAACGATTTGTTAGCGGATGGTGTTAAAAGTGGCACAAGTGGTACATTTTGTTTTTCTATACTTTGGTAGCAGAGCGATCAGAGAGGTATTATGTCAGACTTTATTATTAGAGGTGTGCTCTCAACGGGATGTGGTGATGAGTGGGGAGGATGGCCATTCGTAATTCAGTAGGTGGCCATATATCAGGGTTAGACAGATCTCGAAATGAGATCACGTACGTATAATTAGGTGGAAAGGGAATAGGAAGCGGATGGATGTGTTTTCCCCACCTGAATGTGATTTTCTCATAGTTTCACCAGCAGATGGTAGAGAGGAACTCGTTGGATTGGTACAAGTGGCAGATGGATTGGGAGTCCCAGGACTGAACCTATAGTTTATGAGAGGACTTCCATTCAAAGGTAAACTCGCTCTACCATTCGAGAGCACGTAATGGAGTTCTAGGTTGTAAGGGGCATGGTATCCATGATCATCTAGTGGTGAAGGAAAGGATATAATCTAGTTGTAACCGAAGGTTTGGTTAGGGTACAGTGGGAGGTCAGGTACCAGCGACCTCACATAGACTAGTTCAAGTTCACTGTGATACCCTGGAACCAGCGAGAAGTATCCACCTAAGTACAACCATTTTCGAGCAGAGAGGGCCTGAGATGTAAAAGCAGCTTCTACAGATGTCATTAGCGAGGATGCCCAACCTAGGGGCATATCTACTGATACGCAGTGCCCTGTAAGATTGCTATGAGAGTCCTTTTATTTCTACTCAGACAGTTGGTAATTTTCTGATCCAGTTTGGGTCATATCTGCTTGGAAATGAGGCACTATGTGCCATTTGTCCATCAAAGATTGGTTGAATCTACGCAATCTACTTAGAACTCTACCTCGGTGCTCCCAAGCAGTCGACAATTTAGGGCCGTTTTGGAGCTAAATGCTGAAGATTCCAGAGATTTGATCCCGCCTTCACTCTCCGCATAAATGTTGATATCCCGAATAGATGTCACATTAAGCTTGAGCCACTACAGGATCCCCTTGATCGCCATGAAATCCGCTTGGAAAATGCTACAGTGATGGGCAAGGCGGAAGAAGAAGACGCCATCCGCACAGAAGGATATGGACGCAGTAACCACTAGTCGCACCCCCAGTCTAGTCTTGAGGGGTTACGTGTAGTTTTAACCGAAATTTAGTAGTATCTTGGTTGGAGATACGAACTAACTTGGTAGGTTGCCATGATGTCTTTCATCAGACATTAGACGACTGATAGTTGATCAATCGTACCAATGTATCTACTCTGTATGGCCCGATCGCAGAGTTGCGCCCGATACTCATTTACCACTAAGAGTAACAGGCCAACAAGAGCACATTTCATACCATGCCATGTAACAGAGCCTGACAGCATCTAAAGTCGACAGAGCCTGAGCAAGAGGATCTTCACTGTCCATTAACCATCTACGAATGCCAACAATCTATGGATCGAGTATCTCGATATCGTTAAGGAGGTGGCCAAGATCAAAGTGGCTTTCCACATACCGCCAAGCAACTGGTCGTTCTGTTGAAGCTTGAAAAGCTTCTGACAAAAATGGTGTGCCACATGGTTGTGTACTTTTCCCTATACTGTTTCTGGTGGGTATCAGTGATCGAGACACACTTAGGCCAGCAGATACTCTGTGCAATACCATGGATATTCCCACTTTGGGTACTCAGGGTAGTCCCTAAGGATGCCAGTTCGATGAGGTCATTGAAGAAAAGAGAGTCTCTTGAGAGTCCCCCTTCGTCCAAAAAAGTCATGTAAAAATCTTGTGAATAAGGGCATCGGCCAGATCTGAAATGCTTAGCATGGAACAGCGGGGAAAGAAACTAAGTGTAGCTTTCTATGCCTGCGATGAAATATTCGGTAAAATATGAGGTCTCTAGACGAAGATGATCCTATGGATGTACACAGGCGCTGCTAGTCTAGTCTTGTTCCTTCCTATGGCGTCCTGCCTTGAGCAAGAAGTACAAGTAAACTTAAAAAAGTACAGAGAATGGCGTGTGTTTTAAGGTCCTGTCCAACAGACGCTCCAAGTATGAAAGTATGAACCAGAAATCAAGTAGAACAGCCTACCTAGTCGTGAATCTCGGCGAGATAGCTAAGAAAAGGGATTAAAGAACTAATCCTCGGGTTTGGTTGGAACAAAAAGGCGCCTGTTAGTCCTAATTGGGCGATTTCCCCAAAAAACCACCACTCTGCCTGCCTACCTATAGCCTTTTAGCAGAGAGTATCCCATGAGGAGACCTACTTGAACGGTTGGTCCTACTTAAAGCGTCCTGTTCCAGTAGATCATTACAACTTGCTTGTGGCATGCCAAAGTCATACCGGGTCATTGAATGCTCAACAGCTCCATCGTCTTATAAAGAGACACTGGCAGTTCAAAACTCACATGATTCCAAGGATTAAACAATAGGTGGTATGGTATAGATGCGTCAATAACATAGTCACTGGGTTCAATATCTCGATCGTTCAGCCAGTCTTCAGGCATGTGGAACCTATATGTTGAAACCACATTTGCTCCTCGTCATCCTCTTCCAATTTCTATTCAAAAAAATTGGTGAAGTTAGTCCGATACCGGTCTCCATGGGTTGTTAATGCATTGCCAACACCATTAAAGGGGAACTATGGACCAAGGACCCCTTCAGCATGAAACCTCCACCAAATAGTCAAGTTTTGTGGCTATAATGGGTTCAGGTATATTCTGTTTACCCATTAACGAAGCCGTTGAATCAGAAATAGGCTTCATCATAGAGAATGGCTCAATTAAGTCCAAATTTTGACCGAAAATTAGGATCATTAGCAAAAGTTGTAAAATGGCATCTGTCGCCGATTAAAAATCTCCACCCAATCGCAGCTAACTTCACACATATCCGAGAAATCGCGTTACCAAAATGTGATGTCCCAATTGAAAAACGCTTTACCTACATAAAACCATCAACAGCTCACATTGCAGACATAAGCCAAGCACGAACTGAAAATGACTGATCCCGCAACTTTTGTCACCATTCGAAGGAAATAATTCCAAGCTCCGATATAGCACAGGCTTCCTCCTCCAAGATGTGTATTAATGACTTACTAATGCACCTCTTTACCCAAATCTTTGTGCCTCGTCCCTCACCTATCCACATTCGGGGCATGCATCTGCACACAAGTCGTGATTGCATCACATTCGTTTCATTACAAAAAAACGTACATATATCTCAACCAAATAATATTTTGATTTAATTCACATGTGCATGCATGTGGATTCGAAAATGTATCTCTTCAGCAAGAGGCTCAGTCTGCTGGGTCTGGCAGAAGAAGTAACGTTTTGCCATCTCTGCTTTCTAATAACGCGCGCGTTTGGGTCATATCCATCTTCACAGATTCGTAGAGGAGTCGTCATCGTCTTGGTCGTGTATCTGAACTCTCCTGGAGGATCATACGGGCGCTCACAAACAAACCGAATATAACCATCTAGAGTTCCTATTAATTGCCATCCGCCAGCCCCGCCACGGACCGAATCGGAATCGAGTGAAAATCGTTACAAATCGATTCATGACATATCATTGCAGGAGGCAGATAAATAATGATTATCATGCATGCGCTGCCATCCCCGAGGAGCAGAGGGTACCTTACGTGCCTACACGATCTATCTGCCCCCCTGTCTCCGAACGGAGGAACTCAATTTGCACCATGGAACCGCATCCAGCTGCGCGGGCTTGGAGTGTAGCTAAGGTTCTGGTCCACATTGGACACAACACACTCATTCCCCCGTGGTACTCTAATGAACCCATTGCCAGCGGATTGTAGTCGAGTGATCAGTATGCACGAGGCCATGGGTGCGTATACGCAACTACGCAGAAAATTTCAAAAAAAAACTTCGAAATTCAAATCCAAACATCAACAAAGGCAGGTCCGGTACCTAGATACAAACACACATGGATACATGGATGGCAGCTTTTTGTTTTTGTTTATTCTCAAGCCCGCCGCCGTGTGCTTGAGATATAGTCATACCGCCGAGAGCAAATATTTAATTGGTTCAGTGCTACCATTTTTTGACTCCGGTTGTCCTCATCTTTGGGTTTTTATTTGCTTTTTTTCTGTCGGATTCTGGTGCTACCTGGGTGTAGATACTTTGTGTGTACGTCGGTTGGACGACTGTATATTTACCTTACAGTGGGTGATGTACGCAGCCATGCTCATTGACCGCGATGAGCTAAGGAATGGCTAGATACGTTGGTAGGTGGGAAAAAAAGTCAAATATTGGTTCTGGCTAACAGTTTAAATATAATTGAAGCGGAGGCGACGGTATTGGCAATGAAATGACTTCATTGGGGTCTGATGGCTTAATAGGTGACAGATGATGTCCATCACAACCGGGGTTGTCTGTTTGACAAATAGTATCTCATTGACACTATGATCGAAGGGAGATTTACATAAAAGAAATTTTTGAAGACTTCAGCCAGTAGTGGGTGCATCTGCTAATACGGAGAGCTTGAGATGGTGAACTACTTCTCCAGGAGTGGATGATCGTGGAGCTTCCCACAAAGAAATTATTGGTATAATGGTTCTGGAACGGAGCACAGAGCAATGGAACCCCCTGCGTTGATCACATGAACGCCTTGTAGATGCGTTGAGAACAGGTCTCAGGTAGATCTGCTGCTTGTCGACTTTGAGAATCCTTTCGACAGCTTGAATCGAGATGCTACTTAGTTGGCCCTGCACGGCCCTGCAAGGTCCCATATGAAGGCAGTAAATGTCACGTGAAGTGATGTGTCGGAAAACTTTGTGTTCCAAAGTGGGGTACGTCAAGGGTCCATACTGTCACCACTATCAGCTATGTAGTCTATGAAATCATCCACAGAAGGTAACAGTGGACCTTGACTATGAATCCGATGGTAAGCTGATACGCTAGAAGCTTCGCATTACCGGACGGATAGTGGAGAAAGCTAATAAGTTTCTGTGTCTAGTAAGTATGGTCTCGAGTAACCATAGTGGCACCGAACTGGATCTTAGCAGATGTGCAGCAGAAGCTAAAGCTGCTTTCGGAATATTGTTCAAAATCTGGAGAAGTAATCGTTCCAGTACTTGGACGTACTTGGACACCACTAGCTCACTCCAATGGCAAGTCTTTCCAGGAAATGTCTATGAACTATCTTGAGGACTTTCGGGTCAAATCGTAACTCCAACGAACATCTCTATACGAATGAGAAAGTGGGAGTTGATTGGACACACTCTATGACACCCTATGTCAAGGAATCCACTCAAAGGCAAACATGATCATCCGCTGGTGATGGATGGTATGAATCAGGAGTACCTGGTCACACGATTTTCCAGCCCGGTTTGCTGTCCTTTTGTTCTTCGAATTAGAGGTCAAGAAAAGTTCATCGTTTACTTAACCGACTATGAGGTCTTCAGGATATTCGTTCCATCGAGTCTTATGTACTTACTGACTCATGTGGCGCGGGGGGGGACCTGGGCCTCAACCATCAAGATTCTCTAATTAGCGTAGTCTTTTGCTAAATGCCTCCAGTTGGTAGAAGTGCTCTTTCACTAGTGCGCGCCACCTACATATGTCTCTCCAGACTAGGATTTAAAACTGTGTAAATTGGAACGTTGATGTCCATTCGCTTTACACATCTAACGAGACTATTCTTAGTTAAGTGTGTAGCCTGGTAGGATCACATCAACCTACGGACTATCCAAAAGGGGATTTCTAAGTATTTTATGCCTGCCCGTCCTTTCTAAATTTCTTTTTTGCCTCTCCTTACAGGCTGAAGTATTACGTTTGGTTCTGTCACCAAGGATACCCACAGAAACCATTCCTGTTTTGGCTTAAACTGCCTTCTGCTTCATGAAAAATCAGAGTAAACCACTCCAACAGATCTGTGAAACCAATAATTTTTCTGATCCCCTAAGTACCTGTTACTTTAAAGTATCTCTTTAAAAATATTCAACAGTAGAGGACCAAGCACGCAACCTTGTGGAACTCCAGCAATGGGTTTCCCCCATTTTGCTCAGGTGACGTTCTTAATGGTTGGAGTAGTTCCAATTCTTAGCATTTTTCCATGAAAACCATGAATAGATTCTTATCCCAGGAGAATATGAAGGAAACAGGAAAGGTCGTAGAATTGTTCTTGCCACGAAAGATACAAGAAACAGCTGGGAACGGACCTTTCCTTTCTGTTGACTGATTTGGTTCCTATCATTATTTGGTCATCGAAGTTCCTGCAAGTCAGGAAATCGTTACACATCTCCATAAGTCATGACCACTTCCCCACCACACGACTACTCATAACATTCCATTAAGAGACGATAACTCATTCACCTCTGCAGCAACACTTCATATCTATCAAAGGCTCCTTCAGTAATTACTGAACATCCACTTCGTAGACCCTCCACTTAAGAAGTCATAAAAATACCTCCTTCACATGGTCTGAATCTCAACCTACCTTCCACCCACTACCACCTCTACCAACTGCTGGAACCACAGCAGCGTCTTTCGCTGGTAGTTTCCTTCCTCGTCTCGTAAGCAGATTTATGGGCCAAGTCACCGATCGCACTTACACACTTTTTATAGGATTTTCGTGCGCGCTCTTGAAAATTGTGAACACGGATGTTCCACAGTCGGTGAAATTATTGTCCGTTGCTCCTAATACCACAAGGATTCCGCTCTGGTGGCGGCCGGCTGCCTGGGACACTGGGACAAAACGATTCCATGGGAAACTTGTGCAGTTGCACGTTTTTGTACCTTCGCTCTCGCTCTCTTCAACTGGGTACACAACACAAAACCAACATTCGATTCATTAGGGACCAACAAGACCAACAAGACCAACTGGAGAGCAGGTGCGCCAGCAATCGCGTCTATTGGAGAAGAATCACCATGGCCTGGGTTCTAAGACTCCCCGTGATTTACGTCGAGTATCCCCAGTTCGATGCGTGATTTTGTTGCATGTTGATGATAAATTATTCGAAAGTTTAAATGAAATATTGATTGTTGAGATGTTGTGGGAACGAAGAACTGTTGCCGCTCTTCCATGGCACCCCAGCATCGTGGGTCTCTAGGAAGTGGCCAACATAAACTATTTTCACGACTTTAGACTATTTAGATTTTTCATCATCATCATCGCCTAACACCTGCGTCGTCAAATCACAATTTCAGATGAGCCACATCGTTTGTGTGCTACTGGCGCGCACAACAGAAGATACAAATGTATCTACAAGTGCAATGTCTGCATTGCATCTTCAATCAACTTGGCCACATGTACGACGATTTCAAGAGTAAGAGAGACAAGATTGAGAAATCGCAAATCATACAAAATGACACACGAGCTGCTGAAGTCGTACATGTATCTCGAATCATATGCATAAAATATCGATGAACCTCACGTCCGAATTGATTTTATGACTAACAAGAGAATCATCCTCCGATCTATGGTACCCGGTGGTACACGGTCGGTGGTGGAGCCTCGCGATTGCCATCGGAGACAAATCTTCAAGGGATACACGGAGAAGATGAGACCATCATCATCATCATCATGAGGACCGGTGACGATGCGGAAAAATTGAATTTTCGAAATTTTCGACACGAAATAAATTTGCAACCTTTTAACCCAGTAAAGGAAGAATGTTTTTGTTTTTTTTCAGCCAGTAAATGTGTGAAACTGTTGGTCGTCATTCGGTGTTCCATTGTTGAACAGATGTGCGCGCGATTTCTTGGTCTCTCTCGATGGTGGAGTAGGGATGATGGTAATGAGAGGAGATGGGATATTTGTTAAAGGAAGACAAATCGAAGGAGAATATTATGTTGGCAGTCATGTGGATAAATTTAAGACGTCAGGGTAAGATAAATATCCCCAAAGATACTTGCATGCTGTGTGCAGATACATATTGGTGTGAAGAAATGCAGGAAAAAATGCATTTGTATCTTTAAGGTCTTCTTCACTGTCCACTGACAGTCGACTGATTGCAGAGATATGTTTCCTGAATTCCTGATTAATCGATGGGACGATGGCTCGATAAATTGGGCTTTGAGTCGGGGACACTAGCATGGAGCCAAAAGTGTATCTTTCTAATGGGCTTTTGCATGATCTCGGTGCACACAATCCCAATGATTTCCTTGGCAATTTATCAAGTTCATCGATTTTTAACCATCTAGCCCGCTGCGTCGGGGATCTCAGGAGCTCCTTGGCTTCAAAGTCCTATTCTAGTGCGCTGAAATCGAATCCAATTCGTATTAATGACATACTGCTTTCGCTAATGCATCTCTTATGGAATGAAGGTAGAGCTACTTCTCTTGCAAGAACATCTTATTACCCATTTTCTAGGCACTACCGCTCGATAAGGATACTATCTGCCTAAGATCATGGAGAAGATACTCGGAAACAAGTTAGTCTTTATCAGTCTGAACAACATTTTCTGTCTGTGAGTCAATTTGGTTAAAAAAAGACAGAGCTGTTCCTTCTACAGAATGCTACCTCATGCTACCTAGATTCTAGCCAGTAATGATTGAACTTTTAGGCTACACGTCGTTGATCAAGAACTCTCTTAGGCTGTGCAATACCTATGAGCACTCATCTCTGAAGTCTTCAAACTGGGACAGCAATCATGGGCTTATTCCAATGATATTCGAGGTTTAGTTCTCAGACAAACGCCTGACAAACATTTGAGGGTATAACTGTCAAAAAAGGCTCTCAAACCAAAAAATTTCCTTTCGTTTTTGTAAGGATTGTAACAAGCACGATACGACAGATTGAGAAAGTAAGCTTCTTGGTTAGTCACGGTAAAAAAAGGTAATGTTCGAGGACAGTGAGTCCAAATTGAATGTTGTATCGCGTATCCCGAAATCTCCTAGTGACTTCTATGCCGCCACTACTAAGTGCCGAAGATCAGTGGCAATGCTGGCAACATGCAGCAGGTAAAGAGTACGTCTCAGGCCGACAAAACATGTACAGAGCCTGTAGAGATGAAGAAGGGAACCTTGCTGTCACAGTCGGTGCTGAAAATATGGAAAACCTTGTTCTGCTGACTGTATAAGGGCGACGAAAACCAACATCCCGCTGTCAAACAGAATGAACCATTCAACATAGACGATGAACCTTATCCAAATGAAGTAAGGATAGCAATATCTAAGTTCAAGACCACCAAGACTTCTCAAGCGAATGGCCTATAGAGCGAGTTTGATCTCAGACAGTAGGTGCATCCTCAGTACCAAATTGTTTAAGTTAATCTAAGCCAGTCTCTAGAAAGGGCAACTAATAGGTTTGAAGCTCATGCCGAAGGAGTAGTCAATTGTACCAATGGCCACTGGAACCATTTGGCAAGGAGTGCATGCAATGCCTGCTATATAGGTTGTTTGACATAAATTTCCGTTTCTGGTTGAATAGGAGCTGTAGACTGTAGTGCTCTGAGGTAAGTAGAAGATTCAACAGTCTACAGACTGTGACTTTCAATTCACCCAGGAACTAGAGTCACTCCGCCAAACCCACGGAGACCTCATCAACCCATATGGCACATCACTGACTGGCGGTAGCCCACGACCTTCAGTTCAGTGAATCAACCAACGATAAATTCGCTTCCAACATTCATACCACTCCGGCCTGTCAAAAGAGAAATAAACTCACCGACATCCATCACACCGTCCGTATCCACGTCAGTTTTCCTTTTCACTTTTCCATATTATTTCCACAAAATAAAAGAAAAAATCTCTAACGTCCAAGTAAATCACTTTCAAGCAATTTATCCGCACGTCGCGTCGCATCGGTCGGGCTTTGGAAATTACCCACCAGCTTGGGTTGAGATACTCTCTGTGGTTTTTGTGTGTTAATTCGAAAATCGAGTCTGGTTTTGGCCATTCCATCCATATATTGGTCGGGGGGTGCATCATTGTGGTAAATGCCTCCTGAAAGAGAAATTATTGTGCGTGTGGCGGGGCGGCGGGGCAAAGCGGAGTGGAAAAAAAAAAACTTTCAGACTCCATTTTGCCGGGAAAAATAGTCAAAGATGAAAAGAAAATGCATCATCATCTGCAGATACACGCTGTATGTGTGCCTGTCTGTGGTGTCCAGTTTGGTTGTTTTTAAGGTTCGCATCTGCACAGAGAAAAAAAAAACTCGAATCCGGCAATCATCTGGAGATGATGGCACAAATGATGATGACGACTATACAACGACGACAACCAAGATGATGATGATTGAGGTATTTAGGCGGTTCGAGATTAATAAATGCCCAGATACCGAGATTGAAGATGCGAAAGAATGCGCGACATTCCGATGTGCACCTCAGCTCTGGGCAACAGGTTGTCGGTGGTTGGGTGCTGCCGTAAGGTGCGGATGGACTTTATCTATTCCGCATATTCCACTCGTACCACACACATCCCCCAGCCCCAGACAGAGAGTGGTAAATAATAGTTAACCACAAATTTTCTTTCGAATAGGAAAGTCTTTTACGTTTTTTTCTTTCGGTTTTGAGAAAATAATTGTTGTCGTGGATGATGTAAGTGGTCGTACGGGTGGTCGTCGGTTCTGCAGACGAAACAATTGGACATGAGCAATTAGCGTGTGCATGGGTATGTTGGAATTCACCAAAAAATGCAGCGCTATTGGAATTTAATAAGTGTTTGGCCCAATATGGCTTGAAGAGTCGGTACATTAGTTTGGCTAATAGGATGGCAATCATGATCGGAAAAGGATTCTCGTTTGGTTGGAAGAATTTTAAGTCTGAAGACACGACAGGCGACATGAGGTTAAAGCCTGTCAATGGAAGCAAAATTGGTCTTCTCTTGAAGTTAAGGTCGTCATGTATCTTTTTACGAATTGAGAGACAAATGACTCCTAAATGTTACACTGATTGTCGGACAAATTGACAACAGAGACATTGCAGATACGAAGATGAGCTAGGAATCATATTGAACGTATCTACACCCACTGAATTCGAGCAACTATTTGAAATCGATGGTTCATTCAGGTTGACCCAAAGTGGTGTGGGTTCCTTAACCCTTTTTGTCAGGGCATTTCATCAGTTTCAATTGGTGACCATTGTAACGCGATATTTGACTAAATTTCCTTACCCCGCCATAATAGACACATGAGAAATTTTAATTTAATTTCACTATCTGTGTGAGAAAGTATCTTTAAAGAGTAAATAAATGCCGTTTAGTACATCTAAATCGGACATCGTATGTAACCACAGCACCTTTTTTACGTTGATCGTGTAGTCTAAAGGGAATCCAGGTATCCACGCCCACTTTTCCGTCCTATGCACATCATTTTACCCATCCATTGTATAATGGAGAATATGCCCTTTACGTTGATACCAAATTGAATGAAATCGATCAATAATATCGGATGATACGTAGGTCTCAATGTGCTACGGATTTTCGTTACATTTCGTTACATCGTAATCACGAGCCTGAACCACAACCATGAGTGCGATTTTTGAGATGGCATTGTGTACACTGTGCATTATATAGACTGCACATTGTATATGTTGTGAGACTATGTACACAATTCGAGCTGAAGCTACTAGAAACATCAAAGGCTTTACTGAGATAAAGCAAACAAAATTTTTCGTGCATTTATTTGTCACCCTGTAACATAAAGTCACACTTAAACTCTGTAAATGGTTGGTCATTATAGCGTAAAACCACATTGCTGTCCTTGCTTGTGCTCTGTCGTAACTCCACGGAATGTGCTATAGATAGCCTATGTGTGCAAGCATTTTCGGAATTTCCATCCAATTAGAGTTCAATCGGTTTAGGTTGACGGGACTTCCATCTGAACACACAAATCTCCATTAAAAAGCAAATGACTGTCACTACAAAAGCCACAGCCAGTCCCATCCAAATCAGCTTCAAATCATCGACCTTCATCGGCACAAAAACCGGCTTCGACGTCAAGTCCTCCAGCTTGAGCTTCCCAGCGTCGATGAGTTCGTTGAAAGACTTCCGTTGCCAAAACTCCAACAATCCCGAAGATTGCATTTGCAGCATCAGGTAGTTCAAGATGTCCATGTAGATGGAGTTCTCGTCGATGGGAAACATCATCGGAACCAGCTCAAAGAAGCACACACCATCGGGCTGCCGGAACAGCGGTCTTGTGAATATTCTCTGCTGCTCTCGGACTATAATCCACTTAACGTTGTTCACCATGTAGGCGTACTTGGTGTTGAAGGTATCCCTGAACTGGAGATACTTTGCGAAGCTCTTCTCGAAGACAAACATTTTGAAGTACCTCTGGTTGAATCTCTCGTCCCGCTGGATTAGCGTCTCGTATTCTGCCCTCAAGCTGTACACCTTCATGCCGGATGCCAGCAAGTCGTCGAAAGATCGAATTTTTGCTTGACTCGGAGGACTGGTCACATAGGTTTGAAGGTAGGAGTTGTAGTATGTGGTGAGGATGATGCCAAGAAAGCAGATTTGCAGGTAGATGTACTTGATCTTCAGGGGAGCATTGCGAATCTCAGAGAACGACTGGCCCAGGACACCCCTCAGGCAGTTGTCATTGATGATGAATGCCATGAGAGTGGTATCCCTTCCAGAACGAAGCTTGGTGTACTCCAACACCGTTGATATGAGGACAATAAACGCAATGGTGGTGAGTAGAGTGTCGCCACGAAAGATGATCATGAAGATCTCATATCCAGGGATGTTCGGCTCTATGGGCAGCATGAGGCACCAGTTTATGTGCTCGTAGGGGTAGGTGTAGCCGTTCATGGGAATCGCGGGGAATGTTATTCCAGCAGATACATCAACTGTGCGGTTTCGAACCATGAACACGAGTTCCTGAGCAGAGTACAATTGGGTGACGTTTTGTGCCACCAGCGAGGTATTGTGCTTCTTAGCGAGCGCGTGGAACAGATGCCCAACGTATCCAGTGATGAGAGGCTCGCCGTTCTTCTTCTGAGAGAAGATTATCTTCGGTTCCGCGCCGCCATATACGATTCGAATGGGATGTCCCTTCAAGTTTTTTGTCCGATCTGGGTAGTATCCATCGGCTGGAGCCTGGTTTGCCTCGATTTCAAAAGCCGGGATGCTGGTGTATCTATAGAAGGTCCTTGTACTCGGAAAGTCATCAAACACTGCCAAGGCATTGATCACACTATTGTTCCAACAGAATGTGAACAGATTTTCCAGAGTCACTGCTTCCTTGGAACTGTAGTTGAGGAGAAACACCACTTTGGACACAGTCATCTGCCGA
This sequence comes from Xylota segnis, assembly GCA_963583995.1. Lineage (NCBI taxonomy): Eukaryota > Metazoa > Arthropoda > Insecta > Diptera > Syrphidae > Xylota > Xylota segnis. Next base: position 128,422,405 of record OY757236.1, on the reverse strand, counting down.
AGATTCTCAACCATCCTGCGGAGGATTAACAAGCCGGAGTCCGGTTCGAGGTACACAATTGTCAGTAGATTGCTGCTGAACTTCCTTTTCAGAAAAAAGGATGTGGATTCTGAGTAAAGGATCACGGGAAGTTCAACTGTTGCGGATAAATCTTTCACAAAATGTTCACCGAACTTGTCGTCGAAGGATTCGTTTGAGTTTTTCAGAACCAAAACTTGCTGGAAGTTCTTCTCCTTATGGATGTCTTTGATGAACTGATGGATTGTGTAGTTGGAGTCCTCTGTGGTTGCAGTCACTATTCCGAGGCACACGAAGTAAATCCATGGAATCGCTCCCATTTTCAACTCTTCTGAGGGTTTTGTAGGACCTAGGGTGGTATTTATAGAGGAGCATTACCAAGCACCATTTATGTACTTATCATGCTAAGTGCCGTTTAGGACGATTAATGGCTCTTTTGTGTGCATAACACTTGACTGTAATTGTGGGGTAACGTCGACGAGGGTAAGGGTGCTGCTGTTCCCATGGAATATGGATTTTTTGATTTAGAAATATAAGTCAGTCGATAACAGTCGGTGCATTAGGAAAATGGAAACGACGCCTAATGTAGCTCAATCCCACTGATGCTATGCATAAGATGAGTCCATAACCAGTTGAGGTTATAGCAAAACTGTATCTTAATGGATCAACATATGAACAAACATGCAATACAGTCCCTGGAATCATAAAGAGTTTCACAATGGATTAGAGCAGCGCATACCCAGCCTAATTCAGGCTTAAAGACAGACTTCGTCCATAAAGTTGGAGATTCTAAATTCTAATGCTTATCCAGGCTTTAGGAACGGACTTCATCAAGGGATTAGGAAGGTCCAAAGTCTGACATTAAATCAGGCTTAAGAAACAGACTTCCTCTACGGACTAGAAGATTCTAAAGTCCTCCCCTAATCCAGGCATAACAGCAGATATCGTCCATGGGCAAGGAGGCTCATATATCTAATCATAATCCAGGCTTAAAAAGAGACTTCGTTCATGGGTTTGAATACAGAAAAGTTTGATCCTAGTCAAGGCTTAAAAAACAGACTTCATCCATGAGCTATAGCACATCAAATCCTAGCATCCACTACTTGGAGTTAAACCATAAATCAATCATAACTTGGAGAATATGCAGGCAATACCTTTCAAATCTTTCCTAGAACTACAAAAGGATTCCAACTAAACAAAGATTTCGACGAGAGGATTCATGCTATAGTTCAACCCAAGCTTAGAGCGGAGTTAATTAATAAATGCTTCACCTCTACAGACTGCGCAGAGTCTAATGCGTAGCTTCTTACAATAAAACCAAGCTTACCGAGGTTTCCGAAATCCTTTTAAGAATCACAAAATGAACTATAGTGGCAAGATGGATGCCAATTCAGGCTTAGAACACAGGCTTCTTGTTGCTTGTAAGTATTGAGAATCGCTACGCATAGGTATGAGATTCAAATATATTAGAGAATACTTGTGGAGTCCAAAGCCAGTTTTTCAGAGCTAGGCTCAGCTCTTGAAATAAAGGCCAAGCTTCTGCAACAATCTACCCCTTAAAGTTTCCCAATAAATCATAAAAAACCTTCTAACCCGACCCAGGCTTAGGAAGTGGACTCCGACTTGATGTATTTCATTTAAATTATAGAATTTGGGCTCAAAGCTTAGCTCCTCACAATGCAACCTAGCTGATGACCGTTAATATCGGACAGAGGATCAATCTTCCTAGCTTAACCCAGGCTTAGGACCCAGAGTTTGCATTTTAATAATGAGATCTGAGCTGAAAACATAGTTTCTTACAAGAACTTTAACGGATGACCTTTAAAATCGCTCAGAACTTGCATCTTTCTAGTCCAATCTAGGCTTAGGAGCCGGACTCTTGATTGATTGATTGCATTTCAATTTAGGGTCTGAGCTCAAAGCCTATCTTCTCACAATAGGACCAAACACACACAAAGGATTCATCTTTCTAATCTAATCCAGGCTTAGCTTTCCACAAACTAAGGTTCAACCAGCATTTTGCAAAGCCTGGCCTTACATCTGATCATATCCATGGCTTGAGATGGGATCTAGTGTTTTTCAGTTTCAAGACTGTTATAAGAATTTGTTCCTGTTCGCCATTAGTCGCATAAAATTTCCACATCACCCTGTATCGCATTGGCTGCAATTACGCAACGATTGCTCAGGAAATACCAGCGCAGTTAGACCATCTTAGGCGTCTGTGCACTCGTTTAGTTATCACGCTATGCACCACACACCAGTCTGACCGCTGAAGAGCAAATCCATGTATCCATGCAATGTCGATTGACACAAGAGCAAAACGAAAGAAGTAACACAAAGTATCTGCAATCTGATGCAGTGGCCAGCTACCACACTGTGCCGCTGTATCTGATGGCTAGATCTCTACTGGTGTTGGACACAAAAAGCCAAAACCAATACACGCAACTGGATAAGGAAATTGACGGCATTCCTTCCAGCCAAACAATATCGGCTTTTAATCACTTCATTTCAAATGTATTTCTCTCCGGCCGGCCTGGCTACCATAACAAGAGCGTGGTGGCGAGTGAGTTTCACCTCAGGGCGGTGGTAGCGGCATCCCGCTGCAATTGCCATTCGCACTGAGATGACGCATACATTGTGCTGTGGATATTTCCCTCAGAATTGACGCAATCGAGATATGGTCATTGGATCCCAAAGCCATACTGTTGTCATGTCGTTGCCGGTTGGTAATATTACTCGAATTGGTGGCAGGTAATGGGCTGTCCAAGTGACACAGTGACCACTCTATGATACCGACACGTTACTTGGACATATACGTACAAATATAAATAAACATTTTGCACAACACACAGTTTAATGATAGATTTGGATTCTGTTAATTAGTTGAGATTCTTGCGATAGTTTCGAGGGAATTTTTTGTGCAGAAAATTCTATGCCTCGAGAATGTGGTGTTGAATTCTTGAGATAACTTGGAATGTGTCGTTGGTTTTTTTTTTCCGTCTCCCTCTGGGAGCAAATAGCGGGCTTGGCTTCGGAATGGTTTTCAAATGAATCAATGAATATGGATTACAGATACAGATACTGGATGCGGTAACGTCTTGGTCGATGCATATTCAATAGGTTGGAACCGTGGTCAGGATAGGGGTATGTTAATGATGGAAACAGGCTTGCAGTACCTACATGAGTCTAAGTGGGTAAGAGGTAGAGACTCGCAGTCCTAATTTATACAAGAAGTAGCCTAGATACGTTCTATTACAAGTCTGGTATAAGCACCAAGAAATGGCCCTCAGAACTGTCTAAATGTATTGGGAACACGAGTCTTGTGGAGCAGAACACTTCCAGCAGATGGATGACATCAACTATCGTCTTGAGTGGCAATTAGATGCTGAGTGCTTCAAATTCTTGCGAAAGGTGGTCCGTTAACTTTCGACATACTGATGTATTCTGTTGACAATCGAGAGTATACTTGTGTTTCAGATTAAGGAGTCTTCAGTATCTCTGGAACACCAACGGCTGCGATCAGAGTTCTACTTATGCATCGACGTTTCCTCAAGACAGTCAAAGACATACTGAGTCTACGGATATGGTATCTGCAAGAAGTTACCAACACCATTGATCTTAGATGTTCACATGTCGTCGAGAGCTACCTAGCCTATAGGGAAAGTCCATCGTACTTGCTGCAAATTTTGTTTGGTAGATGAATTTATCAGCTAGAGTGCTGATGTACTGATCGATGACGGTCTGTAGTATCTGTGGGTAGTTATCAAAACTTTACCGGCCACCAATTATCGCGATCAGATGGTTGACATCACTGCTTATGAGTGCTGATACATCTTTTAACCAAAATTTATCGGAAATGGACTGTTACGGTGGGTTGACATCAATGGTTTTGAGTGACAATGGATCTCATTGTCAATAGAAGTCATTGCTGCACTTTGGTAGCGTGCTTGCACCAAATCATCAACCAAAGATGATGGAAATCATAATCTACTTCAGAGGACATGGAAGGCACCATCTTCAACAAATCTGACGACATCGTCATCATCAGTCGGTCCTAGTGCTCTATCATATGTCTAAGCCTTTAGCCGAAACTACTTGGGCTCGAATGACAAACAAAACCAAGTACTTCTGTCCAAACTCGAAGTATCTACCTCGGAGTAAATATCAACTTCACGAATGACACCTTAGTGGAGATTCACCAAAGAGTGACACTAGGAAATAGCTGATAATTCAAGTTCAAAACCCCTGACTCGAAGGACCAAATCCTTGCTCATCCAAACTATGATTCTGTTAGTTCTACCATACGGCACCGATTGCTGGATGATAAATATGAAATCAGAGCGAAAATTCTTGGTCGAATGAAGGAGAAGATACATCAAGACGTGGATGTAGCCCAAGAAGCCAAAACTTGTCGACTACACAGACTAGACATCGAGCGGATGGACACTATGGACACTGGATGGTACAGTGAAGAGGATTTTCGAATCACAGCTTCAAGGTTGGAGACAATAAGGAAGTCCCAACCTCCGCTTTAAGAATGAAGCTATCGCAAATGGTGTAGCACTTGGTCTGGACAACTGAAAGCAGCTTCTCCAGGATCGAATGGAATGGAAGGCTGCCGTACCTCAGAGGAGAATTGGGAATCCATTGATGTATCTTTTATGGCTTTAATGACATCTTTGAGGTTCTTTGCATATCCAAGCTGTCGTCAGTACTTGTAGGCATTTGCCAACATTTAGTGGACAGATCCTGCGTGCTTTAGTTGCTTTGTGGCCTATTTACTGCGTCTCGCAACTAATGTTCATAAATTTTGTACGCATAGCCCTATGTTCTTCAAAATAATGGCCCCTTTGGACATTGAATCCTCCTGTCGTGAAGAGTCATGAAGTTCTATAGACACTGATGGGTCCTAACTTTCTTCAACTATCTTATATCGCAGCACAACCACTGATCAAAAGTCCAGGTCAAGTTCAAATTGCATGTCAAATTCTTTTGTGGCTCTCAGGTCTTTTGGACACTTTCACTGGTGCTTCGCATTTGTTATGTTATCAAACGTTTGCTCCCTAGTTAACCCCCATCTCTGACCCTAGATACAAACTTTTTTACATAAAACCACCCAACTTCGAGTACTCCATTAACCCACAAAGACTATGGCTAGCATTTCGTCCAAAGAAACCGAAGTGAAACCGCCACAGATACTCAAGGCGCGACACCTCTATATCCCGGCAACAATGAAATCCTAATTTTCCAAGCCACACCATGCCATGTAGGAGGTCAAGCGCGTGCGCGCGCACATGGCCGCTAAATTATTGCAAAATTTATTAACCCGCTTCCACATTGTAAGGAAGGGGTCTCTTCACCCGATAGCCAGCACAGATAGAAGCCGCACCACGAAACGCCCATCCCAGTGCATTGTCTTCGTTCTTTTCGAACGAAATAATGCCGCTGGTGCCGCGATGGAGAAATTCATTTCTATCTGGTCTGTGGTCTGTGGTCATCTTTTCGGAACACAGTTAACCTCTGAATTTATCCGCTCAAGTTGTCTACGAGTGTTGACTTATCTACAACTCTATAATAGATACATTGGGATTGGAGTGGCGCAGGCACTCGGGGACAGGTAGTAGTAGATCCCCAGTTGGGGTGCGCAAGCTGCTGCCTGTTGATGGGTCCATAATGTCATGGTAAAGAGGCAATTTGTAATTTTCTGTAATCGGTAATGAAACCTGGACGACGTTGTGGCCCCCAAACATGCAAGGAGAAGAATTAAGAAATTCTTCTCCACTTTAGCTTGATGACTTCAATTCTTCTTCTTCATTTGAAAAGGTTTTTCTTTTCTGCTGGACTACCACCGTACCGTACCGTATTTAGGAGTTGTTTGGCTAGATGGGAGGATTTGGCTTATTCCTCATTGGGGGAAGTTAAGATGTTAAAATATAGTAGGAAGACGGGTGCAGCCGCTGCTGTGGGACATAGTGTGGCCATAGATGGCTTGGGGTTATCTCACGTAGTCATAAAGTTGCTTGACGGTTACAATGTTTGCTAGTGAAGTGTACATGAGGGGATAGCTTTATATGAGAGATTTACAATGAAACAATTATCGTTGACATCGATGAGGGGCTTCGGGACTGGTTTCTGGGAAAGTGGAATTATTTATTGGCCAAACAACAGGTACTAAGGAAGACGCATTAAGGAATGACTCTGTGATGATGGGTAGTGATTAAGATGGAAAGCTACCACATTCGAGTGTGTACGCCTAGAGACTTGTAAGGCCTGTTCGGATGGGATTGCACTGTGGGCATTATTTAATGATATAACAGTGTCTGCGATGATGGTTAGCTTATGGCCAGCAGCTCCTCCTATGGTTGGAGACGAGACAAGAAAAAAAAGTTCAACACTGATTGACGTTTTCTACTTCGATAAGGCTCCACCTAAGCCCACATTCAAGCCATTGGAGACAATGGTAGATGATGGGCCATGATGTTATTTCGATCTCTTCCCGAAATAGTACTTTTTCTTCTCTCCTTTACTCAGAGACTTTCTGGCTTTGAAACCTCTGAACTCTGGTTTACCTTCTGGGTTTCTATCTAGTGGCTTCCCATGATCTCCCTTCTTTAGCTAGCTAGTGCCGGACACTGACACACCATAGTTCCAAGGGGCCATCCTTCAGAAAACCTGTCTTCCTTAAGTAATACCCGAAATATCCATGATCTGTAGTAAGGGCTATCATCCAACTCAATGTTCTTCGTCCCAAAGTTTAGCACTTGTCGATGAATGATGCATTTTAACAGCCATTTTCGCCAACCTATAAGCTTCCACAGTTGAAACCCTTCTCTGCAGTTCCGAATCGGCCCAGTTGTTCCCTAGATACTCTACCAATCCTCTGTCAATTGCAGTATATGGTGTCAGACTAGAGAATTCCAAGGATACCCCCTTTCTTTTTCTAGAGAGTCTGCCTATTCAGTGCCCTTAGTCCATACGTGCCCTCAGTCTATAAACCCATTCCAACGCCAGTGATGTATTGATATCGATTGGATCCCTGCATCTGAGGAAAGGATAAGGGAAACCAGGCAAAGTCGTCGATCAAGAGAGGTATCTGGGGATTGGATATAGTTGGAGATTGGAGAATTATGACAGGATCGGTGTTGATATGTGTCATAACGTCATTCGGCTGTAAGAACCATCACCTTGTCGGAGCTTCATAGTACTCACAAGCCTTTCTTCAAGACGATCTAGTGGACCTTCACTTACTTACGTCAATGTGATCGAAACAATCTACCCTCTTAGGAAAGGGTAACCAAAGGGCTAAGAGTTCGACTGCCAACTCAGTGTCGAGTTTTCTTGTCTTCAGGACTGGTTTTCGCAAGATCGTTACAAGCTATGATGACACATCTTGTATGGCGAACTTATTGTATTTGATGGTGACATTGCGGCCTAATTGGCCTGGACCCGTGTAAGAGCTGATGAGGCAATCCATTAGAAGATTCCCAAGCAATCCCACTTATGGCAAGAAATCCCTTTATAAACTTCGTTGGAGTGATGGTTCGACAACTGATGTCTAACTATAGACCGAATTTGGTTGAGTATCGGGGACGAGTATCCTAGGTTTGAGTCCTTTTTAGACTTTGTAGTCGTAGGGGAGACTATGTTTGCTTGTGCAGAGGCAGTAGTTGGTTTGGTGATGCAGCACTTGGAGGTACTAGTTTTGGGTTAGAAATGTGTGGTGGAGTAGGGTTTCCCATAAGAGAGATCTACACAGAATGCATGAACACGTCCCGGTAGAAACAAAAATGCGATGGATACGAAGAGGTACCTAAACGGTCCATCTTTGGATCTACTTTTGAGACGGCTTGAGTCATGACATGGGTTGGCTTTGACACTGAGTTCTCAAGTTTTGCTCTTTTGACCGATGTTAGATGATTCTTGGGTAAAGCCTCGAGTTTTTGAAGGATTTGTGTGTCTATTGCTATGTGGTCTTCTTCATCGCTATATAGATTGAGAGAGATAGTATCCGAGCAATGTACTTAATTTTTCTCACCCGTTTCAGGGGTTCTTTGGAATACTCCCTGTTTGAACCTATGTTTACGAAACCGTAGGTGTTTTTTTCCTGCTTCTCGGTGTTGACATTTCCTTGACAAAGATTTCAGTTGAGTGTATGGCTGTTCGTAGTACAAAAATCTGGTATTTCTCATTCCCAAACCGTACACTGGCATCTACTCTAGTATGCCTGACCACATCTGTAGTGAACAGTTAGATACTTGGGCTCACACCAAGCGATCGAATTCTTGGTTTATCCCAAACACTGTCGATGGAAATACTTTGTTTTTTCCGATATCTTTCAGATGCTTGGCAGTCCTCTCATGATGACTTTTTCATGTCAATCATCCGTGGATTTGCAGGGAAGTTCGCGGCAAAATCCTCATGACATGCTTCCGCGGTTCCTTTGCGAATTTATCTCTGGAATCACAGGTTGGTCACAAGCCATGTATGTTGGCAAAGTTTTCCACTAGCTGCTCAATATTCTTAAAGTCACTTGCTACCACAGTAGGCTTAGAGGCGACAAAGACCAAGAAACCAAGTCTTTATGATGGTTCTAGTCAGAGACAGCATATCTAAGGAAGCTTCACAAAAATAAATCCAATCGGAAGGTTATCCCTCAAAGGAACAATAAGTGTTATGATAGTGCGCACATAACCTTCTCTGTAAGGACTGTCTACTATGATGCGGAAGCTTAAGGTCTTGGCAATAGTCTCGAAAATAGCTAATGGTCACGGGTCTCTTTAGCGATGTTCAAGGCTTTGTCGACGATCACAAGAAAAGAACATAGATCTTGAAACTTCCAGGGCTGATTGAGCCAGTCTTTGACCGTTGGATTAGGTTCATCGGGACGGGTGAACATCTTATAGCACGAGATCCTATATTCTATGGACATCCAACTCAATCCTGTTGGTATTTGTATCTAAGGGGTGTGTTAATTGGGTACATATGGTATTCTCGACGATGGAAGCTCTATTGGTTCGGAAGTTTCCACTTCATAGCTTATCAGGAAAAATTGAGTCGTTTCCTTGAGTCGATCTGGCAACCAACCATAGGGTTTCTTACACAAGATCATAGGATGTCTCAATGGGCGATACTATTCGAAATGTGTAACCAACCCATAGGTTCTGGGGGAATTTCTAGCTGGAACACCACGAATTCGTCAGCCGCACGGAGCTCTCCGAATTTCGACTGATTCTCAAGAATACTGCTTCGATATTTCATGCTCTGCGTTTGACGGACATTTGCCAAAGAAACAATCTTCAGATACAACCTACGATGGTTTCATTAACCAACCAAACCACCGAAATCAGCTTACGATCGTCAATGGTGCTGGATATGTAAATCTTTATACTTTTTTGGTTGGACTTACACTTCCCATCGTTTAGTGTGGATGCATCCTGGTGAATCAATGAAATTACGATTCTGAATCTTCCCTATTCACAGTCCAGATGGACTCCATGTGCTGAGCTCAAACGAATTTCGTATCCATCCACTACAGATAGTTGTAGATACATGACTCGTACTGTGTCACCCCAGTAGCTTTAATCAATGGAATTCTCAGTCAAACAAGTCTGTAATGAAACTGGGGAACTCCTCACCGCAGCAGGTCAAAGCTTATAAATTCCTCTCTCCATTCCTCGACTCCATTCCTAACCTTTCATTTATCTCACGATATCTCTCAATGGAACCACCACACCAAGCGCACAATAAACGAATTGGAGGAGGAAATATCAGCATCTTCCGACGATCACATGTGAATAATAATAATAAATCACAACTTGTTCGTCCAAAAATGAAATACGCCGATAGAATCACGAAAAGATTGATTTTCCAGTTCGCCTTCCCACCAGAGCCAGCGCCAACGCCAGAGATCCAACAGCACAGCCACGAAGGGGCTCGCACTCTTAATGAATCTATTATCCGTTCCGAAGTACAAGTGTTTTTGAATTTGAATGCGATAGACCCAAAGGGGGCCAAATGTTGCGTGCTGTGTCTGTCCACATTGGGAGGCCAAAGTCATGGCATTGTTGCGGCTGGGTTATTGATTTTATTGAGATGCGAAAGGTGCTTATTAATGGTTATTTGAAAAACAACGAATTGTTGGTTTTTCGCGAAAAATTGACAGAAAGATTTATCATCCATGAGATTAGCAGGAAATTAAGATGTTCGTACGTAGGGTGTCCTCTTTTGTATATGTTCGGGGGTAAAACCCATGACTGGTGTAGATGTATCTATGCGGGCTCTTTCCGGCTAGAGTCTGTGTCTGAGTAAAAGTATTCAGTTCCATCATGATTTGCGGTCAGAATTAGTATCTTGGAGAGTATAGGCCCGAGCATGCTGCCTTACAGCACTCCACGCATCTTCTAAGGAGCGATTTCGGCGAAATATAAAACCTGTCCATGTTTACTGTGGATGTATCTGTAGAGGCTCTTTCGGCAATGTGAGCTTAGAGTCTGTGTGACTTGCAGTCAGAATAACTAACGCAAGAGTACAGGCCCGAGTACGCTGCCTTACATCACTCCACGCATCTTCTAAGGAGCGATTTCGGCGATATATAAAACCTGTCCATGTTTACTGTGGATGTATCTGTAGAGGCTCTTTCGGTAATGTGAGCTTGGAGTCTGTGTGATTTGCAGTCAGAATAACTAACGCAAGAGTACAGGCCCGAGTACGGTGCCTTACTGCACTTCACGTATCTTCTACGATTTCGGCGAAATATAAAATCTGTCCATGTTGACTGTGGATGTATCTGTAGAGGCTTTTTCGGCAATGTGAGCTTAGGGTCTGTGTGATTTGCAGTCAGAATAACTAACGCAAGAGTACAGGCCCGAGTACGGTGCCTTACAGCACTCCACGCATCTTCTAAGGAGCGATTTGGGCGAAATATAAAATCTGTCCATGTTTACTGTGGATGTATCTGTAGAGGCTCTTTCGGCAATGTGAACTTGGAGTCTGTGTGATTTGCAGTCAGAAAACCTATCTGCAAGAGTATAGGCCCAAGCATGCTGCCTTACATCACTCCACGGATCTTGTATGAATAAAAATTATTCTGAATTACTAACCAGTATCCAACAGATACACAAACGCCACTGTATGTACTTATATCTCTGAAATTAAAATTATTCCACCGTGTAACTGTAATTATATTTATTACACAGCGTGGGATTAACAATTCCGTTTTGTTGTATCCACAGTTCTTGGCTTAGATTCTTCTTGAAATTCTCGTGGGCGAGGAGTGGAGCTCTTCAGAAGGCTCACTCATAACATCGATCGTAACCAGGAGTCGTCAAATGTTTTCCAGATGACTTCTTCTTTCTCCTCGTCTCTTCCTACTTCAATGCGACGACGACGAAGACGACGAAGACGACGATGATGAGTGTTTGTCTATATTCCGCTACCAAGTTCTTTTCGTTTTATGACGTATGGCTCTACTCATTGATGGATGATGGTCTAAATGCCTCGTGTGCATCGTGAGTTTGGGTTTTTTTTTTTTCGGTAGTATCTCGAGGAGGAAACTCTTAAGTGAGGATGGAGAATTCGAACAGAAAAACAAAACAAAATTTCATCTGTGGTCCCCCCGTTGGTACGAGTAATAGAGTCCGAAAAGCATGACCCTCAACTCGATAACATTTAAGAAGGCTTATTAGGTTTATGTGTATCTGCAACTCCTTCGTGGGTGTTTTTTTTTTTTCTAATTTAATGGTTTTCAATGCTTCGTTTCATTGCTTCTTTGACCTCAGGTGGTGAGGTTAGAGAATCTTTTCCATGGTACCATGGAGCTCTCGGATGAAGCGCTAAGACAACAGCCGCCAGAGGAGATATATGATCTAATTTGAAAATTCAAAAGTCGCTGAAATTAATTATTTCCCCTTGGGGGAGTTAATTAACAAAAATATATTTCTTTATACAAAGGGAAGTCGGATGGTTTAGAGGTGGTTTGTGTGTGAAATTACTTTTGCAGGGTCAACATGCTACCGACGCACAGTCCAAGAGGAAGTTATGAAATCGTTTCAGGTGGCATTGGGGTTTTTTTTTATACAATTTTACTGCCAAATTGTTGGCTGCGGTTAATTGCAAAAAAAGTGATCCACAAAAATTAATTTCAAATTAATTTCGCACAAAAAATTTGTACTTTCCCGATGGGAGGGGTTCCTTATGGGTATGCATGGAGCACACTGGCGGAAAGTAGAACTAGAATCGGACGAGGAACTTTGGACAATGAATCATAACCAGAAGTGAGATATCTTTACGAGGAATGTCAAGAAATTATTTCATTTTTAAGGTTAGAGGTGTGCCGGTAGTATCTTTGGTGACAGGCCTGCGAGAATCTTAAGTGGAGAACCTGTCTAAGACCGTGTTCTGTCGAATTAAGGTGAGAACCAATGAAAACCTCTGAACAGGAAGTAGAAGATAGCCATTCTATATCAGTGAAGAGTTAGTGACGCAGTTCAAGTTATAGAAGACAATACAGAACGTTTTTTTCCAAGTTTCAGACCAAGCAGGATATTTTGGGTGCATACTGGACCACACTATCTCGGCCACATTGAGCAAATGGACAATAATGGTCCAGCAAAGGCGATCTACAAATTACAGCTCCCAGGTTCGAGACGACAAGGAAGACCGAACCTCCGTTTTAAGGATCAAGCAATCACGAATGCCAGAGCGCTTAGTCTGAAGAACTGGAAGCAGCGTGCCCGATATAGAAGAGAGTGAAAGGCTGCTGTGTCACAGGCAGAGACTCTTCATGGTTCGGAAGCCCATTAGGTAAGTATAAGTATACTGAGCCTCAAGCTGAGCTGGAAGGGCAATACAATAGAATGTGCGAAGAAGACCTCGATAGCTTTTCAAGCTTTCAGCAGGATCTTCTGTAGAAAATGTGGCCCAGAACCTATCACTATCCATTGGATGTACACTGCCGTAGCCAGACCTATTCTTACTTACGGATGCCTGGTCTGGTGGCCTTCTGTTGCAAAAGTCGCAAACCTAAGCATTCTCACAAGAGTCCAACGTCTGGCGTGTATAGGGACTACTAGTGCAATCAGGACTACTCCCACTGCTGCCTTTGCCCATTGGACTTTCTTGCAAAAGGAAAAAGCGCCCTTCTTTTGTAAAAGGGAATCGGACATGGGACCATCACACTAGATGATCCTCCGACTAACTCCTCTCTTATACAGATTTCAACCTCATTATCAACTAACTGCAAGTTTCCTTCCCGAGAGAACTGGACAAATGGTGAGATCATCCACCCTGCCTGACGGATCCATTTCCACAGCCTTGGAGAGTGATGGAAGAAATAGTGTAGATTCAGCTAACTACCTGATATTTCTACTTAAGTAGCGCTTGTCTTCAAAGGAGCACGACATACATTTAGTATGCGCATTACGAGCCAACATTGATGTCTGCTTACCTTCCTGGTGGAACATTTGAAGAGACTGGGCTAGATTCAGGTGCATGGGTTTGCCCTTAGAATCCAGTAAGTCTGCGTTTTACAATCTGGTGCCTGATGGGAAAGAAGCTCTTACGATAGGAACTTTGGCTGCATGTGGGCCTTTGCTAAACAACGCGGAGTAGCTGAGATATTAGCTTGTTGGAAGGGGGTACCTCTGAAGAATAGGACTTTAGTAGGAGATGCGAACTGTGTCATGACAGGGGCACACATAGGGTTCCTGCAAGGTGGTGATCTGTCCCCACTGCTATATGGTGCTGAACTTGTACTCCCTACCGAGAGGTTTGTCATCAGTCTGACTCACCTAATGCAAAAGGGCGTTTCTATGCAGAATCTTCGATACATTACTATTGATCTGGGAGTGATCATGAATATGATACTGCACTGCGCAAAGAGTCGAAGGTATCTAAGTTTATTGAGGTTCTAAGGGTTCCTTTGGCAAGCTTCTAACTTGTGTTTCCAAGAAGGTACCCCTGACTCGGTCATGTATGCTCTGCTTGATTCATGTCCTCTTAATAGTTTTATCATGGACTGCTCTATCAAAAATATCACACAGATATCCTCTCTGATGCAATGCCAGCAGTTGATTTGAAGGACTGGGTCTAGCTATATGCAACTGGAGTGTAGTCAAGAGCTGAAGAAGACCTTGCAGATAAACTAGATTCTTCGAAACCCTTCAGAGCACCAACAGTCCCCATCGGGCAGGGCTCGGGTATCTTCGAGACCTTTGGTAGAAGGGTGACACTCTTTCATGAAGGTATATCCAAGAACCTACTCTGAAGGTCAAACTACTAAGTCTAGGGTATGGAGTTCGTGTTCCAGGCAATCAGCTGCAACCTTGCTAATATATTTCTATCTCTCTAGGTTCTTTAACAGGCCGCAAATGCTATAAAACGAGTCTTGAGTTATCCGAAAACTTAGGACATGCACTGAGAGGAGAAGAGAATACTGATCCAACTGTGCAATATCCCTGACTGAGATGGAGGCTTTTAAAATGTGTTTTAGATACTTCCTCAACTGGAACTGCTTGTCACCGTGTACCACTACCTCAATCACTTAACGTGTTCGAATGAAGTCACTAATTACATGTCCCAAACCCCCTTCACTGTCAGCCTGTCAACTGAAACTTGAACGTTTTGACCCACTACTCTGGCAACATTGTAATCATTTACTTGAAAGCGACAAGTACTTCGCCACAACCTTCATTACCCACATGCAATCTGACAGACCTGCCACGCACAGACCTACTGTCCGCCAAATTCCCTAGAGATCTCCTAGCTTTTAAAGGTTATTTCCAAAAAGATACAAGCCCCCTGAGTCAAAATTAAATAAATTAAAATCATACAAAGATGCGGCTGGCAAGGCAGCCTTAAGTTTCATATAAAAAGCAAAACCGTCTGCAGTCCTGCACAGTTTTTCTAGTAATGGATACCCTTGGACTCTTGCTACTTCTGGTGCTTTCGGTGGGCGCTGACAACATCTTAACGCAGACAGAAACCAACTCGAATCTCATCGACTTCCTCAAGGATGTCCGCAACCACGAGCATTTTCAAAGTGTGTTGATCCTGAAAAGTTCAAATGAGTCGTTTGCCGAGGAGTATGGGGAAGATCCCGTCAAGGATCTTGCAACTTCACTCGAGATACCAATAATTCTCATCAGCGAAGGAAATTCACTCTTCGTTAGGAGAAATGTCCAGAATAACCTGCTGGTGATTGTCAACCTCTACTCCACGGCAGACACCGACATCCTGCAACGACTTTTGGAGAATCTCCGTCAAATGAGGTCTTGCAAGACGATTTTCTTCCTCAACTGGCCTTCAAAGGATGACGAAATATTGTACGACCTCTTCGAGTTTTCATCGAAGAATGATATGCTGAATGTCTTGGCCATCTTTCCCGACTTTGCCAACACCACAACCTTCTATAGATACACCATCTTCCCGGAGTTCATCATCGAAGAAATCCACTGGATGGGCGAGTCACCCACAGGCGGATACTTCCCAGATCGCATGAAGGACTTGAAGGGATACAAGCTGCCAGTGATTTTCGGAGGATCAGAGCCCAAGATGATCATATCCCAAAACAAACTCGGCCAAACCACTATCGGCGGCTATGCGGGACACCTCTTCACAGCCCTGGCCAAGAAGCACAATGCCAACGTTAGTAGCCCGGCGATTAACAGAGTGCTCTCAGCCCGGGACCTGATACCCCTCGTGGTTAACAAGACATTCGAGATATCTGCAGCTACAACGTATCCTGACATTCCAATGGATTGGTCCACCTACCCGTACGACAGCTTGGATTGGTGCCTGATGCTGCCCATCGAGTCCAATATACCGATCTCTGAGGTCTTCATGATCGTCTTTCAATGGGAAACCTTGCTAATGACTATCGCGATCATAATCCTGCTTTCGATCTTGCTGGAGACAGCCACATACCTATCGGGACGGAAGACCTTCCTCCTCAACTACTTCTTCAATGACAACTGCCTGCGAGGCGCCCTCGGACAATCCTTCCTGGAGATCCAAAACGCCACCTACAACATCAAGTTCATCTACCTACTCATCTGCCTGATTGGAATCATATTGGTGACCTCGTACAATGCATTCCTGCAGACCTACATCACCAGCCCTCCCAGTGAGAAGCCCATTGAATCGTTCGATGACCTCTTGGCATCCGGCTTGAAAGTCTACAGCCTAAGGGCGGAGTACGCCTTCCTGAGCTTAACTGTGCCCCGTTTCAAGACCAAATACTCGAAGATGTTTGTCTTTGAAAACGATTTCGCGAAGTATGTGGAGTTTCGCGACCGTTTGGACCCCAAGTACGCCTACATGGCGAACAACGTCCGATGGGTTATAGTCCAGGAGCAGCAAAAGATCTTCTCAAGGCCGCTCTTTCGTAAGCCCAAGGGCGAGTGCTTCTTCAATGGTGTTCCGATGGGGTTTCCCATCAATGAGAACTCCATCTATCTGGATATTTTGAACGTACTTATACTGCAGATACAATCGTCGGGCTTGTTGCAATTCTGGCAGAGGAGGGGTTTCAATGAACTTGTCGACACTGGGAAGTTGAAGCTAGTGGATCTGACATCGAAGCCGGAGTTTGTGCCTCTGAAAGTGGAGGACTTACAGCTGATCTGGATGGGAATGGGTGGAGCTTTTGTTCTGGTTTCCCTGTGCTTTGTGGGGGAAATTTGCGTCTTTAAGTGGAAGGCTCGACAGGAACGGAAACGGAGCTAGATTGTCACTACAATGCATTCCTTCGCACTAACACTGTCACTATTTTGACCAAATAAGCAATGTATAAGTAATTGGGCTCATTCTGCAATCTTTCGGATGAAAGTACACAAATTTTAAACCAAGATAGCGACTAAAACCAGAGTTGTATCCTTAAATTTTCTTCTTAAATAAATGTACGTTTCAGCAGGGTTTGTGTTTAAGGATTGTCATTGGGATAGTTCTGTACACCTTTTACAATCCTGTACGTCTTCTCATACCACGGAGGCCAAGATTATGGTTCTCTTAAAGCTGTTAGATATAAAGTTCATTCCGTTGCCTAGTACTTGTCAATGGAAATGGTCACATCCGAAGCTAGACTTGGGTTAGTATCTAAAGGAGTCCTTCCTTATATCCTGGAACACCACAAGCCCGATCAACGCAAACATAGGGGCCAAGGCCATCGAAGATGTTTCTCGTGCCCCTGTTCAGAAAGAACAGACAGCAGTTAGGATGCTCAGGAACCTTAAGACCCAATTTTATCAGGACAGGATCGACGGGATCTTGCTGGAAAAAATACAAGACGATGACTAGCCCTATTTCACAGGAATATACTTGAATGAGGAAAGGGCAAACGACGTTCAGGTGAATGAAAATCAAGACCGACGAACCCGCCATCAGTGAGCTCATACCTGCAGAACCAGTCGAGCTTCGTCCCTTCGTCCCCATAGATTTGCTACAGATAGGGTCATTCACTGGCGACTCACACTGAGTCATCAAGGATTTGAAGAAAGGCATTAAGAATTCTTTAGCTCGCTGGAACTACTGGAAGCCCCTTTCAAACCATTGGTTTCGAGTCGTCAATAACAAAAACTAACTTAGAAAACGACTTGCCCCACGGTTCCGTTTTCGGTCCTTTGCTCTTTATTCTTTACATCAGCGATACACATATTGTTTACACGACACACCTTGATTGACTAGAGTAGTGACACAATTTGCAGCCATTCCTGTCTCCATTTAAAAGTACAAATTTCCCCCACAAAGCACAAGGAAACCAGAAGAAACGCTCCTCCCATTCCCATCCAAATCAGCTTCAGATCTTTCACTTTCAATGGCACAAACTGCGGTTTCCATGTCTGAACTACTAGCTTCAGCTTCCCAGTATCGACAAGTTCATTGAAGGACCTCCTCTGCCAGAATTGCAGCAAGCCCGACGATTGTATCTGCAGTATAAGCACGTTCAAAATATCCAGATAGATGGAGTTCTCATTGATGGGAAACCCCATCGGAACACCATTGAAGAAGCACTCGCCCTTGGGCTTACGAAAGAGCGGCCTTGAGAAGATCTTTTGCTGCTCCTGGACTATAACCCATCGGACGTTGTTCGCCATGTAGGCGTACTTGGGGTCCAAACGGTCGCGAAACTCCACATACTTCGCGAAATCGTTTTCAAAGACAAACATCTTCGAGTATTTGGTCTTGAAACGGGGCACAGTTAAGCTCAGGAAGGCGTACTCCGCCCTTAGGCTGTAGACTTTCAAGCCGGATGCCAAGAGGTCATCGAACGATTCAATGGGCTTCTCACTGGGAGGGCTGGTGATGTAGGTCTGCAGGAATGCATTGTACGAGGTCACCAATATGATTCCAATCAGGCAGATGAGTAGGTAGATGAACTTGATGTTGTAGGTGGCGTTTTGGATCTCCAGGAAGGATTGTCCGAGGGCGCCTCGCAGGCAGTTGTCATTGAAGAAATAGTTGAGGAGGAAGGTCTTCCGTCCTGATAAGTATGTGGCTGTCTCCAGCAAGACTGAAAGCAGGACTATGATCGCGATAGTCATTAGCAAGGTTTCCCATTGAAAGACGATCATAAAGACCTCAGAGATCGGTATATTGGACTCGATGGGCAGCATCAGGCACCAATCCAAGCTGTCGTACGGGTAGGTGGACCAATCCATGGGAATGTCAGGATACGTCGTAGCTGCAGATATCTCGAATGTCTTGTTAACCACGAGAGGTATCAGATCCCGGGCTGAGAGCACTCTGTTAATCGCCGGGCTACTAACGTTGGCATTGTGCTTCTTGGCCAAGGCTGTGAAGAGGTGTCCCGCATAGCCACCGATAGAGATTTGGCCGAGTTTGTTTTGGGATATGATCATCTTGGGCTCTGATCCTCCGAAAATCACTGGCAGCTTGTATCCCTTCAAGTCCTTCATGCGATCTGGGAAGTATCCGCCTGTGGGTGACTCGCCCATCCAGTGGATTTCTTCGATGATGAACTCCGGGAAGATGGTGTATCTATAGAAGGTTGTGGTGTTGGCAAAGTCGGGAAAGATGGCCAAAACATTCAGCATATCATTCTTCCATGAAAACTGGAAGAGGTCGTACAATATTTCATCATCCTTTGACGGCCAGTTGAGGAAGAAAATCGTCTTGCAAGACCTCATTTGACGGAGATTCTCCAAAAGTCGTTGCAGGATGTCGGTATCTGCCGTGGAGTAGAGGTTGACAATCACCAGCAGGTTGTTGTGGACATTTCTCCTAACGAAGAGTGAACTTTTTTCGCTGGATTGAATCACGGGTACCTCGAGTGAAGTTTCAAGATCCTTGACGGGATCTTCCCCATACTCCTCGGCAAACAACTCATTTGAACTTTTCAGGATGTAAACACTTTGAAACTGTTCGTGGTGGTGGATATCCTTGAGGAAGTTGATGAGACCAGAGTTGGTGGCTGCTTTCGAAAGCACCACGAGTAGCAAGACTCCAAGAATACCCATTACTTAGAGAACTTTGCAGGACTTCCAGGAAAGTTTTTGCTTTTTATACAGAACTTGTGGCTGGCTTCCTTGCATATGTTTACATGTGTGACTCAGAGGGTATTGTGATTATAGTTATTTGGCTGTGAAAACTTGCCTTTAAAGCAAAGTATCCACCAGGGAGTCGTGGTACTACTTAGGTACCTAGGTGTGCGTTTTAGTTGCATTTAATGGCGGTTAGCCGAGCTATGCATGACCATGTCTATGGTCAGTTCTGTCCGATTGCATGTTGATAATATACTCAATGCGGGTTGGCGCTAATGATTAACTACTTGCCGCTGAAATTAAAATAATTAATTCCTATGTTGGCAGGGCAGTTTGCGGAAACAGGTCGAAGGGCGCTCTTAATGTCATGCGATAGATGGACAGATAGATAGTCTAAGTGATTGGATTTGATCTCACGAAATTCAACAAGTACGGTACTTTGTGCTTACGCCCTTAGAAAGAGGGCAGTGAAAGGTAAAAAACGGCAAACTTTCCCAAGGAGTGTTGAATTGAAGAAAGAAGTTTTAGGTCCTTCAGAGGAGATCAGCAGACCGTTCATATAAGGTTTACCATACCAAGAGAGCGAGAGCTATCCTTTCGGTTTTATAGTCATCACAGCCTCGTAAGTATCACAATTGCAACTCTGCCTCTCGATAGGATTTCCCATATCAGCAAAGGATATGGATCGTAGCTACACAACACCTTCCCCTGTCATGACATTGACCAGGTTCTACATTCAACAAAATCAGAATACATGGTCCATGAAGTTATGATGTAGAGAGTCCTGACTTGTGACGCTGTGGCCATGGTGTAAGTACTTAGTGCGTTGAGCTAGGGAGTTCCAGGTCCTTTCCATAGACAACACCTAGAATTTCTTACAAAGCTCCTCTAAAAGTGCGACTGTCTCAAGTAACAAATTGCCATTCGGATATGGCATTAAGCTGTAGGCCCCTTCCATTTGTGCGAAGAGTATAACAAAAGCTAGTTCCTTGGGTTTATGACCAACAAATCTCTGATTCACATGCCAAGATGAACAACCTTAGTAACCTTAGCAAGGCTGAAAGTTTAAAGATCCATTTGCAGATATAGTAGAAGGTCTTGTCCATGTTTCCGACTAAACAGCGGTCCTCATAGTCAAAGGCTAGCCTGTGACGCATATGGTTGGAGCTGAGTTGGGTTCATAAGGATTTTTAGGACACTGATGGTTGTTGAGTTCAGGATGAACACTAGTAACTGCCTGGACTATCATAGATTATATGATTACCCTGAAGTTGCCACGGAAATACTTGTGAAGGACTCTGTCATTCGATGACTGGAATACGGAGAAAGTATCTTACAAGTACTTGGAAGGAACAAAGGAGCTCCATCTTCGACAAATGGATATCGTGTCCACAATGGACACTTCTTGGATCATCAACAGAAGCAGATTCGTAATGCCACTATGTCAGTCGTTGTTGGTAAATGTTTCGAGTGCCCTTGCAGGACTCCATTATATCCTTTTTCCTATCAAATTTCACTTGCGCTGTACGTCCCAGATTGTGTCAGCTGCTTGTCAGACTTCCAAAGGACATCACCACAAAAAACTTTTTCTATTCCCACTCACGAAGGAACTCGGTTTATGAAAACTAGCACCACTTTCGCATTTGGGGGTTCGCAGGACAATAGGAAAATTCGAAATAGACTGAGGGTGGGAAATGCCTAAAAAAGGACTAAAGTCTACTGGTGGTGGTAATTGGAGATGTTTATCGAAATAATTGTGTAACGAGGGTATGCCTTTGATTGAGGGTAGGGTGTGAGTTATCAGCGGAAGTGTCATTATCGAAATTGGCTTACAAATACAATTATTTTTGTAGTACAGCGAGATACATATCAAGCTTGACACTTCGCGGGAAGTATGTTAGTCAAGCGGTAGAGACCAGGTTTTACGGATTCCTACACAAGACTGTTGGAAGAGGAAACTTGGTAGTAACTTGGAAAGAATTTATAAGTTACGATGTACGTCAAGGTGGCGCTTTGTGGCCTCTTCTCTTGATTTTAAGGAAAATCGAATTTTCAGACCTTAGAGCGAAATTATTGGGACTTGGGACAGGGACTTGGGTGGCTATTCTTCACTCGGACTGAAGAAAACCAATCAGATATAGCTTTGGATACGAAGCATTTGGATAAACAGATTCAGTTGGTATATCTCTGTCGTGCAGCCATGGAGAAATAGTATGATGCTCTAGTAGACGTAGGTAGGTAGAACTGGCTGCATCCGCAAGCTATGCTGTAGCAAATGGAACCTTTTAGTACCACGACTTGTGACGCATCGACTGCTGACTGCACTACATGAAGGTCGTGGTAAAGAGAGTAATAATGAGTTCAAAGCTCCAGTTGGACATGTTCTCATGCCTCCGTTGCGAGTGGCAGTCCTTTGCATTCTGTTAAGTTTGTTCAACTTCAAGACATTTTAGCTATGCCATGCTAAAGAAGATCCTTCCAACCCTGAGTTTAAACTACAGACCAACTGATATCCTGCTTTAACTGAGTGGAATCGCCTCAGCACATGGCAGGAATGGGACGAATATCCTATTCTTAGTTCGGTGGCGTATGTGGAATATTTTTTTTTAGGACACCAGACTAGTGTACATCCATATGATCCACATTTCTTA
Organism: Xylota segnis; assembly: GCA_963583995.1. Taxonomy (NCBI): domain Eukaryota; kingdom Metazoa; phylum Arthropoda; class Insecta; order Diptera; family Syrphidae; genus Xylota; species Xylota segnis. The sequence goes on along the minus strand of OY757236.1, from coordinate 128,400,240 downwards.
CTGAAGGTTCTGATGCAAGTATAGAAAACCACGCAGGCATTCTGTACCTGTAGCTCAGTGTTGGCTTTCCAGCTTAGTTTTGCATCAAGCCCTGGGACATAAGAATGGTAAATGGTTGTTCAGCCCTACAGGCGGGACGATCAGTATTTTGGTGTTTGGGGTTAGGAGCCCTGGATAGTGACAACCTTGACTCCATCTCGGTCGGGTCTCCACGATAGTTTGCTTGAAATGTTCTAGCCTTGCCTCCATATAAGAATAATGCAGCAGTCTTGCGAAAGTAGATCAATTTGGGATCCTCCATGGGTATAGTCTTATGAGTAATAAGTCGGCCTGTGTATCTATGCTATCTAGCTATCAGTTTAAAAAGGAAATCCAAGTCAGGGCGTGTCTACTGCGGTATTTGCAATATTCTTCCTAAAAACCAAATGGAAACTGGACCATGTCCTTCACTTTTAGTGGCAGAAATATTATGTTTCCAGTGGGCAGAGTATAAATTCCTGTATATCCCGGTTTCGATGGAACTCTACCAGTGGAACTACTGAAAGATTTGAATAAACACTTTAAGGCTCATTTCACACTGTCCTCAAGCATTGTTTAGTCTTTGTCTGTACTCCTAGAACCCGGAGGAGTAGTCTTTAGATTGAAATCTGATAAAACTGGCCACACATACCCCAAGGAGTTCGGTTCTTCCATATATCCGTATATGTTACCATGCAGGAAGGGAAAATCGACAGAGACTGTCCTGTGTTTGTTGCTGTCCTTTGAGAACAATCTTCTCATTGTGGGTGGTGACGTCCTTTATATTTCGGAGACCTTTAATGCCAGAAGACCACATGGACTTATAAGCCTAAAGGGTGACAGCTATGTGTGATCTGTACCAAAGAGGTTGTAAATAAGTACAGGGCAATCCTGTAGGGTGGAGGACTACTCTCACTACTGCCGGCCATGGTACTCAATACGACACTCCAAACCTGAAAGTGGAGAATTTCAGAAAGTCTTTTCTGGCTAGATCCTTGATATCTGTGCGGAAGTACTCGCCAAGGATTTTCCTTCTCAGAACAGGTCCATGTGAGATGTGGCATGGTTTACTTCTCTTCCTCGCCTCCACAGCTTTAACAAAAATCGTTGAAGGGAGGTCCAAACCTTCTGGCATGCCTGGCTACCATACAATACTTTGACTTCGAAGGAGATATACACAGATGGATGCAAGGCAGCCGTCGATGGAGGTGCAGGAGAAGCGGCAAGTAACTGACCAATTCCTTCAATTCCTTCAAACCTTCTGAGGGTCTGAGGAAGTTTATTTATAAAGAAATGTTATACTTGGGGTGATAGGGTCCGACAATGGAAGGTTCTATGGGTTGCAAGCGCCTGATCTTATACCCACATTGCAGCTAGTACAATCCAGCTGTCTAAAGTGTATGAATGGTGAAACCTTTTCGGAGATATTTGGCATTGCTCTTCTCAATTCATGCAGTCCAATGTATCTGCGGCATGATAAGTCTTTCAACAGAATCTAGGAATCTACTGGACTCACTAACCCAGGGTCTCGACCAAATCAAAACTAACACAGAACCTCTGACCTTTTGCATACAACTTAGAGGACTATTTGCTAGTCTAAGAGTTATCGATACTTCCGAGTTTGAGTCGCTAGAAGACTCACCTCCCAGGAGGGAGAAATCTAGCCTTCATTGCCTTGAAAAGAATATTCCCGCACCATACATGGTTTCAACAAATAGTAGCGGAAGTAGCTGAATCCACTTCCTCCTCCCCTCTCACTATGAATCGATATCCTGCATCGCTTTCTTGTCCAAAAAATTATCATAACACCAACTTCCCGGGGTGAAAGTTTGACTTTGTCACCCAAACTACACATTCAATGGTACACCGAGGCCCGTTTTTCCTGCTCCCAATGGCAACCCAGACCAAAGCATAAAAAAAAAAACAAAAAACCAAACGACCTCCTCGAACATGTTAAACATTGAGATGTGACCAAGTTGAGGTGTCACCCGATTATGGCGGCGGCGTCGGCCGGCGCACCATACTATGGGCATACGTTGTGTATCCTCATGTTGGCCTCTCATGTATCTGTCAGGTGAAAATTAGTTTTTATCGATTCGATATACAAACACACACACTCCCCGGTCTCTCCCATTCAATACCACAACAGCGCAAGGAAGCGCGACAAAGCAATAATCGCTCATGGAAATGGGTGCCGCGGGACCGGGACCAGCCGAGCATACATAACTCTCCTTTAACCCGTGCGAACCAGCCAAAAGAACATAAAATATCATTCGGGCCGTAGCAGTGTTTCGATGCCAAAGTGCAGATAGTTCTCTTCGCTGTATACATACTGGGGGCCAAGTAAACAACCTCACGGTGTGTATTGTTTCGCAGATACAATAATAAAACAACATACCTTCGGATTGCCTCCCTCGGGCCTTGTGCTCCACTGTAGCCATGGTGTCGTATGTCGCAGCGAACTAGCACCGCATTGGTGGTGGGTGACCTTAGTGGGAATGTCAGCCGGAGTCCTATTTAGATAACTAAAATATGATATCGATTGTTGCTTTGTATATCGAGTCGGTGCATTGTATCTGTATCTATGGGCATAGGTTGTTGCGAATGCAAAGTTTTGAGGCAGCGCTTCGCTGCTTTGTAGGTTAAACTAGTTCGGTGTGATGTGTGCTATTTGTAAAATGATTATCCATTCAGATGGAGGCAGTGAGATGAGGATGGATAGCAAAAATTCTCTACATTCCACAAGCACGTCTGTTAAGTACGTGGACAGCAGCACTAAGAAAAGCAACATAAGCCAACGCGAAGAAACCCAAATCAGTCTACGAAGTCCCACAGGGGTCTGTGCTAGGTGCACGGTTGTTTGGTACATCGTGAACAACCGTACAGTATGGCTTTCTACGTCCCTGGACACTAAACTAGTGGCAATCGACAATTCGACAATCTGGCAGTTACAAGGCTTTTACGTGATTGATCTGTCTACAGGAGTCTCAAGGTATTAGTTGCCTGAGTCACCCTGAGTACGAGTTAAATATGTTTCCTGACCGCAATAGCCTGCCAATCGTAGACATTTTGTTAGAACGTCTACGGAGATTGGTTGCTTTAGTTGATAAAGACCAGTTCCTGGCTTCTTCCAGTTCTACCTTTCCGTCGAATTTGAGTCCTGTTGTCTATACCTTCGAGCATTTTGTGAACTTCTTTGAACTCGATGTACCATCAGTCGAAGAACGAGTGTTCTTGGAACAACATTTTGAACTGTATCCTCCTTTTTTAAACAATATTTCGTATAGCAATGGCCTTGGTTTTAAGATACTCCTTTAAAGGATTAAAGCCATAGGTAGCACTTAACGTTTAGACTGAACTGGGTCAGTTGGTCAGCCGCTTCGAAATGAGCTCAATCCACTGTGCGGCAGAAAGTTACCTTCGATGATTGGGCAATGTACTCAAACTTTTGTGATTCTATGAGGAGTAGTCTGTGGATTAACACATTCGACAGTGAATTCATCGAATTCAAGGCTTTAAGAAGCTAGTAATAGCAATTCCTCCCCTTGGTTGGCCTGTCTTTTAAGGTCTTCCTAGAATCAACTAAATAGCTAGCTAAACTCGAGAATATCCTCTTCGTATCTGCTCACTGTCCAAGGCATTGTCATTCAGCACCGAGATCCTCGAATCCTCTTTAGATCCCGCTTTCTTGAATACAGAATTGCAGTAAGTCCGCGAGGCAGTACGTCCAACACAAGTGCTTCCTGGACAACCAGGTTATGTACGAAGAAAACGATCAACTGGACCTTCGGTCCTTTCAAGACAGCCGGCCCTGATGGCATATTCCGGATAAGGCTGCACAAGTACAATGACCCTTAATTGGTCGTATATACCTCGAGTTTGGAGAGAGGTCATGGCCATTCTCAAAGCAAGTAAACCTTTTACCTTAGAAATGCTAAGAGACATCCAAACTCGCTTTGAAACTAAGTCCCAAGGCAGATATGTATATTAAGACAGCCCTGCATGAAGTGTAGCTGCTATCGAAAGTTCACATTTTTTACAAAGGAGTCACACTGGGGGGCTTCCTAGGCATAGAAAGAGTCTTGAAAATTTGATCCCATTTGACTAGCACTGGACCTAGTTATCTCCGGCTTGCTTGAATCTCTCCTCCAGACGAGACCCACCAAATCAAAACTGCAAGACACGCAAGATGTACATGCACTGAGAGGTAAGCAACAAGGTGCGGTCTTATCACCTATACTGGTCGCAAGCGATCTTCTAATGCAGCTAAAGCGAGGCGAGTTCCTGCCCACTAACCTACACGAATGGTGCAGGGTAAAGGTTAAGCCCTTGTAAAACAGAGGCCAAGAGAACAATGCGTGAAATACCATTCAAGATCCAAGATCAGGCAGAATGTTTGCTGAAAGCTACCTTGGATAGATGATAGGACAGAACGGATCAACCCATGCAATGAACATCATCCACCGAATGTACTCAACCTCTTCTTCTATCCAATGTATGCTTTTTCTGGTGGCCTACAGAGCATATGATCAGGTCTTCACGACAGGGATACACAACAGATACTCAAGACGAGACAATGAGACCTATAGTTCTGAGATCACAGCTTTAGTGGAGATTTACAATCCAATCATGATGTTTAGACGAGACAGTCTTTTAGGTTCAAATGAAGCTAATCTACCGGCCTTCTTAGCTTACCGTAGGACAGAACCTATCAGACTAAACAAGACACGTTCTTGGCTCAATCATGGCTTTTGTGATACTTTTAGCAACAATGTCGCTCCAGTCGAGCTTCCAGTCAGGCTTCAAAACCTTTGTTCTTAGTTTGAAAGGAATACAAAGTGTTTCCAATACTGCTTACTAGACTGGCCCTGGTTGGGTTACGACCGACCATAGCTCTTGGTCCAAATAATAGATTTCTTGACAGCAGATACATCGGTAAGTGTTTGCAGATACTTTTATAATACCAAGAAGCCACTCATTGTTTCAAGATATCAACTACAAGTCTTGAAAGAAATTTTGATTTAAAAGTACAGGAGAAAGCCCTCATCCTTGGGGTATCCCACGGTATGCTGCAGCTGTCTTGTAGGAATGTGCTAAGCTTTGCCAATTTAAGTTGCAGGTAGTCTACATACTCCTTACTGTGACTGAATTACGACAATTTGTGTTATCCTTCAGTGCTCACACATGCAGATTAGGTAAATTAGTTTCCTTTGTGAGGAATTCCTAGGACTTGAAGACTGAACTCCATAATTGGTCATTACTCACGAGCCTATTTAATCCTCACCACATAGTTTCGGAGAAAGCAATTAGCTTTCATTAGCTCGGTAAGTAGTTTTGACAAATTAGCCTTGCAGTTCACCCTGAGCAAAGTATCCTTTCATTCAGTTTCACTGGAACTTTACTCTGACTACCATGGACAGTGTGGACACCATCAGCTTGTTAAGTCTTGTTGTCAACATTACGAAAGCATACCCAACGCAGAGTCTATTAATTCTGGGTCCAGACCCCTCAACATTCGATGGAGGAGACCTCATACCGAGTTTTGCTAGAACCACAGGAATACCACTAATAGCGCTGACCTACGAAGCTCCTATAAATATACGGGACAACTTTAACAGCGAGCTACTGACCATAGTAGACCTACGACTGAACCATTACATGGATGATCTGCAGAATCTTGCGGAAGTCCTGCATTTTGTGCGTCAAACCAGGACCCTTCTAGTCCTCGATGAACGGAGACCAAACGATGACGACTTGTTGCAGATATTCACCACCTGCTGGGAGAATAAGATTACGAATGCCATAGCAATAGGGAGGGACTTCTGGAAGGATCATCAGTTCTACGGGTTTTCACCATATCCATTCGTCCACCTCGAGAAGAAACACAGCCCCAGCGACGTCATCTTTCCCGACCGTATGGCCAACCTTCAAGGATCAGCCATACGAACCTTAGCCGATCAGATCGAACCAAGGAATATGCTACGATTGAAGCCAAATGGTGATGTAGAGGTCTTTGGCTACGTGGGACGGGTGATGAGTGCCTTTGTAGAGAAGCACAATGCACGCCTAGTCTATCCGATCCCCTTTGCGATCGGGAAGAGTACCTACTACGCTGGCCTCAGGATGTTCGTATTCAACGGGACACTGGATCTCCTCATTTCCATAACAATCATGAACGTGTCCTGTGAGATGTATTCCTACACTCTGGAGCAGAATTCGTACTGCCTGATGCTGCCCGTCGAGGCGAACATACCAACGTTTGAGTTCTTTGTGGTCATCATGGACCTACCAGTGCTGGGCTTGACATGTGGCGCCTGCTTGATAATATCATTCCTACTGGTCGTTGTGAGCTTTCAAATCGACAGGAGGAAGGTGATTAGAATAGTTGATATACTCCTCAACGTGGACTGCATCCGAGGACTGCTCTCGCAGTCCTTCAATGTCCTGAAGAGTTCGTCTTCTGTTCTGATGCTGATATACTTCCTGATATCCATCCTGGGGATGTACTTCACCACATGGTACTTGGCATATCTGCAGACCTACCTCACACATCCTCCCCGTGAGCGCACCATTCGAACTTATAAGGACATCCGGGATATTGGGTTCAAGATTTTGGTATACGAGAAGGAGTACACCCAGATCTACGATATACTGGTGGAGGAGGTGAAGTACGATATCATGAAGGTCTCATATGTGTACTCAGAGTTTGAAAAGGCTATGAATACCATGAATGCTTCCTACGGATACTACATCCCCTCGTCGAAGTGGACAGTGTTGAAGGGTCAGCAGCGATTGTTCTCGAAACCGTTGGTACGACTGTCGGACATGTGCGTGTTGAGTCATTCGCAGATGGCCTTTGCGCTCCACGAGGATTCCATATACAGGACGGTGTTAAACAGGCTGATATTGCAGGTGCAGGAGGGTGGACTGCTGAAGCATTGGATGGATAGGAGTTTCTACGAACTGGTCGAGATAGGGCGAATGAATTTCAGTGACTGGACCAGTTCGGATGAGGGATATAAGCAGCTTCGGGCGAAGGACTTGTGGTGGGTTCTTGTCGTGTTCCTCTTGGCACATTGTGTTAATTGTTTAGTATTTGCTGGGGAATTAGTCGCGGGCAAGTGAATCCGTTTGTTTGGAATTGTACTGAGCTTTGAATAAAGTCTAAGATTTGAGTTCTGCCTAACTTAGGAATAGAAAAAAGGGCGTATGCTTCTAGAGAGGAAGAATAGACCTGCAGACGCCCAGATATGAGTCCACTGGTAGTATTGAGGACTTGCAGATACATATGTAGTATAAAAGTGAAATGAACGAACGTCAGATCTTCAGCATCTCCACATCTCTGGCAAAATGAGGATCCTTGGGCCTACATCAGTGAGTGCTACCTTAAGGTGGATGGTAACCTGTAGATACTTTACTTATTTCTCCATTCATTGAACGTTCTGTTGGCGACGTGTGCGAGGAGCCTTTGAGACTTCTACTCAGTGCTCTGAAATGTTGATCCCTCGGTCATGGTGAATACCATACGGTCCACGTTACAGGCTATACTATCTCAGGTCCCAGACATTGAAGTCCTTGTAAAGTGTTCGTAAAAAATAGGGTCGTTATGCCAGGCTCAATAAGGTGGAAGTCTTCTGATCAAAAGAATAGGTCTAGACTCGTGTTTCTACAGAGGTACCACGAAGTTTGGTCCTAGAACCGACACTGTGGAGCAATCTGTGTGATGGTACACTACGGTTGGAAAAATCTGACAATATTGACGTCGATGTAGTAGCCAAACTGCAAACCAACGGAATGAGGTGGGCTGCCATAAGTTGATGCTGATGTTACAGGCCCTAGAGCCTCATATGGAAAGACAGAAATCAGTCCTTGCTCTGCATCTATGTACATAGGTAGAGGTTCAAGTAAAAATATAGTCTAAACCAAGTACACATGTTTCCTCTAAGTCCTCTCATGTTTAAGTTGACTCGTAGAGTAGCTGGAGGATTATCCTAAATTGGACGAATTATCGGAACTCTTTCTGCTCTTCACTTGCGAAATTCCTATTAGATTGCCACATCATTCAGAGAGGGGGAGTCCATTATCCTAAATCTGAGTGATAGATCGAATTAGAGAGCTTTTCAGCGCCGGCATATGCAGGCACATTGGCCATGTGAAACAGCTCAGGTTGTTCCCTGAATGTGTCCTATTTTGATGCCTGAATATGAGTACCCTCGCAGGACTTGTATTGCTCAAATGTTGTAGATACTTGCCTTAACCTAGTCACTTCGATCGCAGTCTCATTCATCGGTACCTTCACGAATATAATGTTAGCTTTGCGAAGGTCAAGTACTTAGGTATGAAGATATAGCAAGTACCACAAGATTATACGTCCCTAGCAGGGACAACAAAGTGTTAATGAAGATCTCTTCTCTCGAAAGGATATACATTCTCTGAAGGGTTGCATTGAACAACTGAGTCGAAATCATTTAGCAGATACAAGTCAAACCAAGCGCTGGTCTATCCATGATGATTACGTTAGTATGGTTGTCTTTTGTTCACTGATTAAGGAGAAATGTATGCAGGATTCATTAGAAGTGTCACTGTAACCTAGAAGGTCGCCCATTATGGTTATGACGAATGAGTTGTTCAAGGAACTGAAAGCGAGTCAGATACTCATACAAGGCAGCAAGGACAATTCAAGCTCAAGGAATGAGCACATAATTGGAAGCTAACAACCCTTAATGGTTGAAAGGTGAATTAGCTTTATCCTAGATATCAGTTATTGACCGAAAGGCAGGCAACAATCGAAAGGTAATGCAGGAATTGTTCGTCGCCTATAGTGTGAAAGGATGGTGTGTATCTTTAGTAGTCAAATGCAATATTTTTGCTGAAAATTTACAATCAAATATTAAATTTAATCCAACAGATTGGACAGAAGTGAAATCGGTGCTTGGAGTAGTTCAGATAGTGAATAGAAATTGATTGCGAATGAGTCCAATTCCTGTATTCGTCTTGATATGAACACATCTGGGCTTTCCGTCAAACACTTAGCTGCAAGGGCGATATTTGGAGCTGGTCTTGGGGAATGAGCTCGAGTCATAACTAATTTATCCGAGATATTCAAATTTATCGAATAAACTCACTGTAGCTGTGGTATAAGGCGTTTGATGACCAAAAGCGGTACGAACTTCACGCAGGATTTCCTTGTTTTTTGTACCATTTTTGTACTAAATTTTCACTATTCCAACTTATGGTGCTAGCATGTGTCGAACCATATTTTATAATCTCCTAGTTTTTCCTTTCCAAAGATAGTCATAGTAAGAGTTTAGTGCTAATAGTTCAAAAGTGGCATGAAATTTAAAATGACACCCCTTGCTGGATGAGCCTTTAGTGTGCTCATCGAAACGGAAGAGGTACACTGTTGTCAGGTATTCTTTGCACCAAAGGATCGACGCCATATTGAAGGACATAATGTCATCCTAATGGAAGCATTGGTAACATAGAACGATTCGTCGAATCTTTTGTGGATAAACTGATGCGTAGCTGCCGATACTTTTGTATGAAGCTTGTAGTCGACTCTACTATCATATTCTATGTGGCGGTTCTTAAACGGGCAGGCATTCAGAGCTCCCATCGCCTCAATTGGTAGAAGGGATAATTTGGAAGCTAGTAGGACCCATAACATTACATTCTGGTGTCCAAAATTGGCAAAAGATACGGCTGCCTCTCAGAAGGTAAAGACATTCATCGATGAATATATTGTAAAGCCTCTGGGAAATACTTTTTTTTTTTAATTTTCCGCTATAAGCCACCTATTCTGCTAAACAGTTTAGAAGCCCATTTAACCGGATTAAGACACCAAGAATTTTGTTTGATTGCATCAGCGTAACCGCACGAACTTAATCCGCCTATGTACCGCAACGCTCCTTACATGGCGGAGATACTTATTTAAATATTTCGTATTCCTCAACCGTCCACACGGACATAACTGCACTACGCACTACAGCAGTACCATCATCAATAAATATTAAAATTTCCGGCCAATTTCTTCCACTTACCTGCCATCCACTGCTGGAGGTGGTGGTCACCTCTTCCGCGCAGCGCCACAGTACAACCACAGTATTTAACCATAATCATTGCCAATTTAATTATCCATAAATATCAGTGGTTATTTGTTTTACTTTACTTTATTGCCGGGCCGGGCCGGTCCGGTGCGGTAGAGCGACCAGCAAGACCGAACAAGACATACAAATCTCTGCACAGAGACCAGAAGTCATCATCCATAAGGCCAGGCATACGGAATATGCAAGGCACAGTCGGACAGACAGACAGACAGACAGACGGACACATTCCTAATTACCGATTCAAATTGTATGCAAAGCCAAGGACTATAACTCAAGAGATGCGCACAATCGCCAATGACATCGCTGCTGCGTAACTCATAAGTGAGGCATGTAACCAACCATCTAGGAGTGCGCCATGGGAATCCATCTATCGGGCCAATATACCCAGGGAACAATGTCAAATGTTTACTTATTATTATTAGCTGTAGACACAGCAAGAAGACGTGTACACCTTGAAGGCTTGAACTTGACGAGAACACAGCCAGCCAAGCCAGTCAGCCAGCCAGCCAGCCAATCAAGGGACCACGACCACGATGAGGATGATGACGACGACGACGGGGCAGCAGAAAATTAATGCCAATAAATAAGTACATGACACCAAGAATGGTTAAACATTTGCAGCGTTTAGTTGTGGGCTAGGTAGTAGGTACCTCCGAGGCCCATACATGGGACACGAATCAATTGTGTGCATCTCACATTGTTTCCGATTCGAAGTGCTTCGCTTTTTTTTTTTGCATAAAGATACAGGCTATGCGAAATGTCAAAGCGCGCAACCTTCGGCGAGAGTGTGCGGTGCGGTGCTCCTTCACGGCGATGTAGCTTGAAGTGGGTATCATGGAAGTGCCCCCGGTGGTGCACTCTGAAACACTTCTGTTGTGTGGCTGTGTGCTGTTTGGAGATGGAAGTTTCATTTCGTTGGTTTTTTTGGAAAGAAGCTGTGCATGTTGAGATGGCTTTTGAATACATTACTGCGGGCCTGCCTCGGTCGGCATGGGGACTGGGTGTTGCTGTCGATTGATGGATATGGCATTTCGCTATATTTGGGGTGGTGTGGAAAATGCTGTCAAATTGTTGGCGATATGCTAATTGAATTATTATATCATACAGGGGAAGCGGTGAGGCGATAGATACATCCACAGTCGGTAAGAGTTTTTCTATAAAAGGAATCTGCTTTGAAGGTGCACCGTGCGCGTAGCATGTATTTAGAGGGGTTCCACAGGGTTGTATACTAGTACCCTATGTCTTCAAAAGGGATTTGTGGAAGGAATTGGTTTTTAGTGTGATTTTTAGCAAATTTGCCACGCATTGGGAGTAGAAAGGGAAATATGCAGTACTGGGAGCTTCCAGATCTGAATAACCATAACAGTCTGTCGATGGGAGGAGGTGACAGAGTAGATATCAAACATTTGGTGTTTACTGGGCAGATAGATGAGGGAGAAGATACGTATACAAGGAGAAGGTAAATGGAGATCCATTCATTGAAGATACAAGAATCTGATTTAAGTGCTTGAATGAGCGCAAAGCTTAGACCTAAACACGCTACATGGAGAAAATATTCCCATGATTGATGGGACCGAAGACGAAGAGACTCTAAAGCGGATAAACAGATCCTCAGTCGCTTCGAGAGAAAGATTCTTCGTCTAATTTTCGGTCACGTTTGCGTTGACGGGCTTTAGAAGAGGAGCTGTACAGCGATATCGACCTATGTAGTCAGAAAAATGAGCATCAGTCGTTTAAGATGGCTAGGTCATGTAGAGCGAATGGACACCAATGCTCCGGCCCGTAGAGTCTTCGAATCAAACCCGAAGGGACAGCGCAGTAGAGGAAGACTTCGCCTTAGATGGCGCGCACAAATAGAAGGGGACCTCAACCGACTTAGAGTTCACAACTGGAGGCAGTTAGCTAAGGACCGGGCTGACTGTAGGGGCTTGTTGGTTGAGGCCCAGCTTCATCTCGAACTGTAGCGCCACCTAAGTAAGACCTGCGTACTTGTGAATTGGAATAGGACTATAACAATGAGCTACGTCTAACATGATTTGTCCTCACCTCATCAAAAAGATAAAATGAGTCTTTCGCTACACAAATTGCTTCCTAAATATCGAGGGCAGTACGATTACAGTGACTAAGGCTTGATAGTAAGAGCAATCAGCACCAGAGCTAGCGACGATTCGACCAACTAATCATATTAGTAGTTCCTCTTCTGACTCCAGTCATTGACAATCTTTAAGTGGATCATCAGAGACTAGGCTTCATCATTACTGGTTATGCTGACGAAGGTTGAAATATTTGATTGTAAAACTAGTCTAATTCTGCTCACAAAATGAGATATTGGAACTGGCATCCTTGGACGTTCTAAGCTGAAATCTATGCGAGGAGATCTGCGCTAAGTTAAACCTTCGAGAAAGTATTAAGTGCGCTGGAATACATACTTATTCGGTAGTCATGTAGCTGAATGACACTATAGTTCAACTCTAAGCCTCTAAGCCTAACAAGGTAAGATATAGTTGAATCTGGAAAGGAACTAGCTAGGGCTGGTTCAGGAACTATGTAAGCCAACCTAATCTGCACGATGCTAGAACTTTCATTTCTAGTCCTGGACCTTTTAGTGTAACGCTTGCCATATTCCTTTGGCATTGTTGCCAGTGTTGCTGCATTTCTTCAGAGGTATCGTTGCGAAGTAGACTGGTAGGAGACTTATCACAGGGAAACGCTCGATGGATGGATGATAAGGAAATCAGTAAAAGTGGGAAGAAAAGGGGAAAAAGGGAAAGACTCGCCAATGGGTCCTCCAGAGAAGTAAATTTCTTGTCAAAACTGTCCAGCATCGGATCCAAGTTCCCTATCACGGAAGTACTCGACGCAGACTTCTTCGCTGTTCGGACACACTTCATGTAACATACAAAGCCGGGTCCAGAATACGCATCGTCTAGTCTAGAGAATCTATTTTTTCTCTGGGATAGGGCCGTTTAGGAAAGCCCAGTATGCGATGCCTGGATCGTCTTCGACGTCAAAAAATCAAGAAAAGACGGCAATGAGCGGCCTCTAGGTGCCCCAAATTCATATTGAAAAACTTCCACAAGCCCTGCAGTAAAGTCTTCAGTTCTAAAGTTAGTAATTGACAATCTGAACAACTAACAAGGGACTCGATGAATTCTTCACTGCCCAGTAGAGCAGTCACCACGCCAGGGCCTGAATATAGGGAAAACCCAAGTCATGATGGTATCCAAATTACCATCAATATGACCGAAAGTGAGGAAGGAGCTTCCAGCAATAGATTCAAGCGAGCTGTAGGCTTTCACAGTGAGTAGTTGGTTCCCACAACTACACTGGTCTCAATCCAGGAATAAATAGTGAACTTATCTCAAAGAGAACAGCCCAATCATCAATCCTCATAAGCAGACCATCAGCAATTCATCAGGAAGTCTGCCCACTAAACTCTCCATAGGCTCTGGCAGGTTTTGATACAACAAACTCATTTGATTCGGACCCGTTTGGGAAATCCCTCCCTACTAGCGGGAGTGAGTTTCCATTCTTCAATTCGTTTTGCCAAACACAGCTCCCATGGATCCCATCCGTTTAGGACAAAATCAAGCTTCAAATTCCTAAGCTGCCTCCAAGGAATACCAACTCACAGTTTCATGAGTCGACTGGAGATTCTGAAAAATGACCTAAAACACCGCCAGAATCATTTAGTTCGGAAAGCCATAGAAACATCAACGATTTGGACAAGAATTTGCCACCTAAAACCACCGGTCCTCCTCTGAATAGAAAGGCTTCAGCTGTGCAAAAGGATGACTGGGATAAGTTTATCCCTTTTTTTAACAAAACTTACATAAATTTCTCCTAAAAAGCCAATCGATTCCGTAATCTAGTGGTTAGGGCGGTTGGTCTTTTGAAAAAGATATTCAAGCCTCAAGGCTTTCCTTACAAAAAAAAAAACTCTAGTCACACAGATGTGTAGCGAACACAGCTTGATAGTCGAGAAATGTGTTCATTGCTCCTAGAGCCGTTCAACCAAGTTCACACCAAGTTCCACATCAAAGTCAAGACCTGATTCACTACCTCTCACCTAGGCCACCACACCACACCTTAGCAACAAGTTGACCTCATCAGAAACTCCAATCTAATTTCACCGAACCTTAATCTCTGCTCGCCAAACAAAAAATCATAATTCTGAGGCCCCCTGCCCAACATGGGGGACATGGACATGGACGCACGCGACACAGACACCTAAAATATTTTAAGTTATTCCCTCTCTCGTTCACCAGCCACCAAACCTGAGAGACAAAAAAAAAAACGTTCTACTTCCAGCAAATTTATTCTAATCGCTTAATTAGTAGCTCAACACAAAAATGTTGTTCCACAAGCTTTGCGCCACCACAAAATGCAAATCAGTCCAACCAGAGCACAAGCCTGCCTCGGAATCGCTCAATCCGTTTAGGACAAACAATTAAAATACCTCCGACATTTTATACTTCTGTGTTTAATGCTAATCAACTTGTTGCCACTAATTAGCGGCATAAAGCCGTCAACTGCAACTGCATGCGCAATAAAATCCAAAAATCCAAAACCGATCTACAAAAACCCATATCTGTTGCGATTTGTGGAATCACTTACCCGACGACTTCAGCATCTGCAACAACAACAAGAAAAGAAAAAAAAACGGTGAAAAACTTTAATAAAATCCAATAATAATCACTAATTTGCAATCAAAAAACAATTTCAAAGCAATTTCCACTTTGGCCAAATAGTTTTGGCCGCAAAAGTACACTGCAGGGTAGACTACATACAAATCGCCACCAAATCCGAACAAATTAATTGCCCGACTTGGACCGGACCGGACTCCACCCAGCCGAGCCGCCGATTCGGCTTGGAACACACCATAGATACATACGTATCTGACGTCGTGTAGTACAGATATTGACACGCGCAGTACGCAGACGTCATTACGCAATTAAAAATCAAAGCAAGATGGAGGCAGCTACAAAAAATGGCTTCCTCCCGAACAGACGCGATCCACAAAGTTCCCTTAACTTTCAGCTTTTTGTTTCTCCGATTTCTTCTTTCTCTTATATGGCGTTACCCCCCGAGCGTCCAGATACAGATACAGTGTAGTGCGCGCGCGGGACATTTAAAACAATTTTGGTGTACTACTACCACTCGGTATCTGTGTCCAGCGCTGCAGCGGATTTGGAGCTCGTTAAAATGATCTTTATTTGGCATTTTTCGCCATCGTCCGTGTGTATGGGGCGAGCGTGCACGCTTTGCCCGATGAGAGCGGAAAAAAAACAACCAAAATGCGTGACAGAGGTGCACCGGGACCGATGATGTTGATGATGATGAGGAGGATGATGGTAAAATAATCGTGGAGCCATCACACATCAGTGGATGCAGCTACCTTAAGTTTTGAAGTGTATCAGGCAGAGGGAGTCGCATGTCCGAATTCGGCAGAACCGAATTTAGTCGGCTCTCCCCGGACAGAATGAAAATATTTTTCGGTTTTCACTTTGTTTTTTTGTTTTGTTCTCTTCAACTGGCAAACGACGAGGAGAAGGAGAGTAAATTGACAGGCCGAAGGCCAGTTGCACACACAGAACCCGGACTATACCAACTGCCGACAGCACGGCAAGTTTTTTAACGAAGCGGATTCCTTTTGAAGGGTTATCTTCGGCGACTCCCTGTAAACACTACCTTTGAGGGGTTTTTATTGCTCATGATTACATTGTAGGCTAGCGGTAGCACTTTAACACCCATGGGAACTTAATGGCTTCCAGGTACGTAAGGGGAAATGCATTCGGAAAAAAGGGGAAATCGGACGAATTCCTCGGAGGAAGGCGACTACATTGTGTGCACTTTTGCATAATGAACGCTATCGGGTAGGGAGCCTGCTTAACTCCCGCAAGGACTTCAACGAGCCTGTTATTGGGCAGAAATGATGGTAGTGGCTTGGGATAGTGTAACGTGGTATGGTGCAGAGTTTTCGAGAGTAGGGAAGTAGGACATGCAGGCATGCCAGGTATTGGTAACACTTCGTACATTCATGTTCGACTACTAGTTTCATTATCCCCTATCTGGACTTTAACGTCAAGTAGAGAACCAGGATTTCTGGTAGAAGTGCTTGGGAATCGGGAGAAATGGATCAAAGACAGCGCCTGGAACAGATGCAGGGGTTTACTCTAGATTTGTGCATCACACACGACTGCCGGACCATTGTTACATTTTTCAAGCAGAAGTCGCAATCTGGCTTTTGATTAACTCGAGCGAATGTAGCACCACTGTTTTCACAGTCAAGCTGCAATAAAAGCCCTGGAGTCGCCAATGCTTCAATCCAAGTTGGTAACGCAATGAAGTGGATCTATCGACGAGATCGCTTTCAGGTGTGACGTATCATTGTGCTGGGTTCCAGGTATTTTCCAGAAAAGCAGAAAGGTAGCTAGGGAAGGTGCAGATCGGAACCTCTGTGATAGTAGGGCAAGCCGTCAGTATCTATTGAATCGATAAAGTTCCAACTAGATACCGCAGACATCAGAATGGCAAACAGTATCAGCACATGGGAAGAGACATCCCAGGCCAGCATGTGTCTCAGGCCCATGTTCACCTCGAACTGTAGCGCCTCTTAAGTAAATAAGTACATCTCTCTTCCAAAAAAGCAGGCTAATCTCTGTCTATGGGACAACCTTAAGAAAGATAGTTGGTGCCCTCACGGGGCACTGTATGGAGACAGCCGTGGAAGTAGATTTGTTGCTCCCTTCAATGATTTCTCTAGAAGCTGTAGAGACGAGGAAGAGAAGTAAACCATGGCACATCTCACATGGACCTGTTCTGAGAAGGAAAACCCTTGGCGAGTACTTCCGCACAGATATCAAGGATCTAGCCAGAAAAGACTTTCTGAAATTGTCCACTTTCAGGTTTGGAGTGTCGTATTGACTACCATGGCCGGCAGTAGTGAGAGTATTCCTCTACCCTTCAGGATTGCCCTGTACTCATTTACAACCTCTTTGGTGCAGATCACACATAGCTGTCCTTTACCCTTTAGGCTTATAAATCCATGTGGTCTTTTGGCATTAAAGGTCTTCGAAATATCAAGGACGTCACCACCCACAATGAGAAGATTGTTCTCAAAGGACAGCAACAAACACAGGACCGTCTCTGTCGATTTTCCCTTCCTGCATGGTAACATATACGGATATATGGAAGAACCGAACTCCTTAGGGGATGTATGGCCAATTTTATTAGATTTCAATATAAAGACTACTCCTCCGCGTTCTAGGAGTACAGGCAAAGATTGAATAACGCCTCACGACAGTGTGAAATGAGTGAGAGTCTTAAAATATTTACTAAATTCTTTCAGTAGTTCCACTGGTAGAGCTCCATCGAAACCAGGATATACAGGAAGTTATACTCTGCCCACTGTATTTGGATGGACCTGGTCCAGTTTCCATTTGGTTTTTAGGAAGAATATTGCAAAGGCCGACATATTACTCATAAGACTATACCCATCGAGGATCCCAAATTGATCTACTTTCGCAAGACTGCTGCATTATACTTATATGGAGGCAAGGCTACAGCATTTCAAGCAAACTATCGTGGAGACCTGACCGAGATGGAGTCAAGGTTGTCACTATCCAGGGCTCCTAGCCACAGACACCAAAATACTGACCTTCCCGCCTCCAGGCTGAACAACCATTCACCATTCTTATGTCCCAGGGCTTGATGCAAAACTAAGCTGGAAAGCCAACACTGAGCTACAGGTACAGAATGCCTGCGTGGTTTTCTATACTTGCATCCAATCCTTCAGAAAAAATGTGGAGTGATGGTGATCATATGGATGTACACTAGTCTGGTGTCCTGAAAAAAAATATTCCACATACGCCACCGAACTAAGAATAGGATATTCGTCCCATTCCTGCCATGTGCTGAGGCGATTCCACTCAGTTAAAGCAGGATATCAGCTGATCTGTAGCTTAAGCACAGACTCTCAGGATTCTGCCTCGCGTGGCACAGCAAAAATGAAAAATATTGAATTTTTGGAAAAAATATTCCACATACGCCACCGGACTTGTCACATTCATGGTATCCCTGCCATGTGCTGAGGCGATTCAGCTCAGTTAAAGCAGGATATCAGCTGATCTGTAGCTTAAGCACAGACTCGCAGGATTCTGCCTCGCGTGGCACAGCAAAAATGAAAAATATTGAATTTTTGGAAAAAATATTCCACATATGCCACCGGACTTGTCACATTCATGGTATCCCTGCCATGTGCTGAGGCGATTCAGCTCAGTTAAAGCAGGATATCAGCTGATCTGTAGCTTAAGCACAGACTCGCAGGATTCTGCCTCGCGTGGCACAGCAAAAATGAAAAATATTGAATTTTTGGAAAAAATATTCCACATACGCCACCGGACTTGTCACATTCATGGTATCCCTGCCATGTGCTGAGGCGATTCAGCTCAGTTAAAGCAGGATATCAGCTGATCTGTAGCTTAAGCACAGACTCGCAGGATTCTGCCTCGCGTGGCACAGCAAAAATGAAAAATATTGAATTTTTGGAAAAAATATTCCACATACGCCACCGGACTAGTCACATTCATGGTATCCCTGCCATGTGCTGAGGCGATTCAGCTCAGTTAAAGCAGGATATCAGCTGATCTATAGTTTAAACTCAGAGTTGGAAGAATCCTCTTTAGCATGGCATAGCTAAAATGTCTTGAACTTGAACAAAATTAACAGAATGCAAAGGACTGCCACTAGCAACGGAGTCATGAGTACATGTACAACTGGAGCTATAAATAGGTAAAGAGAAACAGGATGCTGGTGTACCAAAGCTAATGGTTGATACGCCACAAGTCGTGGTACTAGAAGGTTCCATTTGCTACAGCATAGCTAGCAGATGCAGCCAGTTCTACCTACCTACGTCTACTAGAGCATCATACTATTTCTCCATGGCTGCACGACAGAGATATACCAACTGAATCTGTTTATCCAAATGCTTCGTATCCATTGCTAAATATGATTTGTTTCCTTCAGTCCGAGTGAAGAATAGCCACCCAAGTCCCTGTAACAATAAGTTCGCTCCAAAGTCTGAAAATTCGATTTTCCTTAAAATCAGGAGAAGAGGCCACAATATTCCACCTTGACGTGTGTCCTAACTTTTATGTTATTTCCAAGTTACTCCCAAGTTTCCTCTTCCAACAGTCTTGTGTAGGAATCCGTAAAACCTGGTCTCTACCGCTTGACTAACATACTTGCTGAGAAGTGTCAAATGTGATATGTATGTCGCTGTAGTACTGACTGTATCTTGTCAGTCTTTCACTGGGTTCCAGACAGATTTGAGAGTTAGACTGGCTATCCTAAGACAAGTTTATCCCTGAGATTAGGTTGGGCATGCACTGCCGGTACCACGGAATAGACGAAGCGTATGTTGGTAACTCACTTGTGGTCATTCTCTCTGTACTGTCAGTGCACAGAACTCCAGCAATAGGAAGTCTAAGGTCTTCTTATAGACGGATTAGGACTTTGCTACCATCTTAAAGGCGCTTGCAATGCAGCCTTGCTTTTGATGTCACCTGGTCTTGGTGAGATTGGCACTCTCCTCTGATGCCAGCAATCAAAACGGTACGGTTCTTATAATCGAGTCAGTTATTCACGCTTCTAAAACTCATTCTCCGTCGTTCAATCACGTCAACCACTTCTTCCTTTTTAATCAACGAACAGCAAGAGTACCACTCTATCCACTGCCAGCTAACAAGTCTCATTTCCCACAGCTAAACCTACACTCTATTGACACAGATCCCCGGGTAGCTATAACCCTCAACCTTTCCAGCACATGTGCAGCCTTTCCATTTCCGTCATGCGTCGCAATGTAAACAACACTTCGCCATACCGCCGCCACGCCACGTATATCCTTTTTGCGAAAATTTAATTAAGATTTTCGTTTTTGAAAAGCCCACTGAAAGGCCGGTTGACAGCCGCCACATGCCTTATTAAATGATTGCTTTCCCCCGGGTGTCACTGATTAAATATTCAATAAATCATTGAATTAAACAGTTACACTGTGTGGTTTGTGTTGCGCTTTTTTCTTTCCGAATTTAGATTTATCAACAAATCTGCATCTTTCGAGATACGCCACACCACCACCAGCCAAAGACGAAGCCGCAGCCGAAGCTGAAGCAGAACCATCTTTGGGAATAATTCCTTGGCAAGCAAGTTCCGTGTGCCAGCGCAAGCGATTTGCTGCCCCGCCAGACTAAGTGAGCAGATAAATTGTCTAAGGGTGAGACTGGTCTATAAATTATGCCGTGTGGCTCCTTCTATGCCAACACCAGCCCAACACAGCCGCAGCAGATACACAACTTCCCAGGGAATAACAACGATTTTTCTGTTGTAAGCGTAGATAATCTTTCTTTTTCTCTTCGGATTCCGAGGTTCGGACATCTTAACCGCATGCCATGCCATGGAGTTATAGCACTGTTAACAGAAATATTATTAATTTGCAAGACGGAGGGCTCCCAGAGACGCTCGGACCGAGGTGATGGCGGGAATCCAAGGAAGAAAAATTGCAACACTTAGCAGGAGGTTAACGATATGTGTTCGGTTGGCTTTTGTTGAATTGTTGTCACATTGTACCCACATCATTAATTCAGGCGCTCGGCGCACTTGTGGCTGGAAGATGAGCGCGCTCCCATCTGCTCAGGTTTGGCTAGGACCTGCGCTTGGATGGGATGCGGATGCCACTCGTGGCTGGGAGGTGTGTTTAATTTGAAGTACTGTTGTGGAACTGGATTTGTTGCAATCAAAAGGTCTGGGGGTAATGATTTGACACGAAAGTATCTATCGGGACATGGCTTTCGAAATGCGAGGGGAACTGCTATCTGTTGGGCTATGTCTGGCTAATTAGACAGAATATCGTGATACATGACAGGACATGGTTGGTAGAATGGAGCATCTTCAAGCAATAGAAGCTTGTCAGGGACCATCAAGTATCTACCCACAAACTTAGACCAATACGGTTTCGACTATTTGACCACCTGGGACTCGTTAAACTAACCGGAGCTCTTAATGAAGCAAAAAAGGCTCGTGATGCCTAGTGACATCAGTTCCCTTACATTGTGAAAGAAAGCGGCTCCTAGATGGAGTAGTTTGGGAGTAGTATGGCAGTTATGGAACAGAGCTAGACAAGTGCATAGGACGTACTAAGAGCCTTTGGAGAAGTCATTTGAAAAGAGGCCCAGCCTTTGGGCATGTTGCCCTATCAGACAGTCTCCAGTGAGAACAGCGATATCGTGCCAGATCTGTGATCGCTTCAAAGGAACCAGCTCCGCACTACGTTTCAGATCAAATTTAGGCCAAATCTGTGGGAGATCCAATCCCATCTGCAACCTTAGTTAGCATATGCAGTCTGACGACCTCGTTAGCCTTCCAATTTGCTGTAAAGTATCTATGGCCTGGTACCCAGGTAAGGGGGAATGTTGAACTGCTTAGACATCTCCTGGAGAGACAACCAGCAGTTTAAAGCGTCCTTTGAGGAAAAGAGCACGATTCCAGGGATTAGATGATTGCTGGTTGACTGTCAGTGAAAATGCCAGGACAGAACTTACTTGGTCGCCCTTAAGCCTTTATCCTGCTTTACCCGCCAGCAGTCTCCCAAAGATATCAATGGGAAGGAGATGGATCATAGTTTCTAATGCAGCTATGTACATGGATGCAGGATAGCCTTTGAACCTTCTCAAGTATTGCAACGTAGTCGTCCACCAGACCAGAACTCCGTACATAAGGATAGGTCTAACGACTGCCATGTGTATCCGTGTGTATCCAATCCGGGTCCGTAGACCCCAGTTTGGTCCAATAGCCTTCTTACATGAATACAAGGCAATCGAGGCCTTCCTAGCATGATCTTGAAGTTTAGAAGTTTGCTGAGGAAAAATATAACAGTTCATGCAGACTCACTGTAGAAAAATTAAGCTGAAGTAAGAGGTCCAGGAATCTGATATCTTCTTGGATGTCCTGTCAGCCTATGGAAAACATATATCGAAATAAATGATCTAAACATGTCCTAGTGACGAGATTCCAACCATAGATGTGCACTTGTCACTCATAGGCTGTGGGGATACATGCCTGTAGAACAAGTAGTAAATGGTGTTTTTTTAAGAATGAGAGAACTTTAAATTGAGATAATGTACCAAAAAATGTCCTTCATACTCATATAGTTGGCTTTATTTGACAGAGAATTTAATGGCATTTTACAATCTGAATATGACTGCGAATGTGGGCGGTTCAGCTGGTGCATACTTGGGGTCCAATTTCTGCACACTCTTCGCAGTAAATCAGGCGGAATTTCGGCGAAAACGCATCGAATTTTGACTTTCAGGTACTCAATTGTTTGATTTATCGGTGTAGACATGCAACTTTACAAATCCCAGGAGAAAATACTCTAATGGCGTTTATTCAACCCATGAGGTCACCCTTCGACTGGACCGATTCGATTTGTCGAGATCACACGGTTACCGAACTTCCTCCTTCAATAGATTATTTGTTTGACATGCAGTGTGGCGTATGGCTCTATCTTGTTGGAACTGCATATCACTGATGCCAAGTTCGTCCAATTCTGGCCCAAAAATAGTCTTCCATCATAGAGCGACCACGATTTCGCCATGTACGAGACAGGCACATGCCGAAAGTCCTTTTCAAACATAAATGCCATAATTGAAGTGAATATGGACTTTTCCGAGTATCCCTCTTCCTGTGTCCACATTAGTTCCTTTTTCACATGCAATCGCTCCCTCTATGGTCTCACAATAGTCACACATATGCGAGTACATCCAACAAGCATAGGACGTCTATAGGTTGCCCTCGACGATTCCAACTAGTATCTTCTGTGCTAACACCTACCCTACGCCCTAGTTGTTCCACGATAGCGCACTTCTTTTCCGAGTTCCACTGCACATTTGGAAAAGTCCAGCAAAACTGCTTCCAAATTGCTCACCACGGTTCTACAGGGACTCCTTTCAGATAAAAGCGTTAGAAAGAGGTAGTGACAACGAATTGGACTTTTTTTCAATTTGAAGACCAGCTACAATCTCCAAGATTGACTCCAAGCCATGCCTAGCCAAATGCAATTATGTGTCTACGGGGTGAAAGCCACGGTTTGTTTGTTTAGAAAGACGTCCTGCGGTTATTCCAGCCATAAATTTACATTCGACAAAAAGATACAAAAATGGAAAAAAAAAAACTCTTGCAAATTGCACGCACAATGTTAACTCGAAAGATTTATTGACCCCACCAGCGTTGTCTCCAACAGCTGCTCCAATTTTATTTGCACCCATGAGCACCACACACAGCATAACCGCTGACATCCACTTCAGGTTATTGTTGAACTACCATTATACGCATTTTCATCTCAGGGCGGATACGCGTACTAACTGGAATTGAATTGCCCTAAAGCGCATAGCTATATTCAATTTTGTCATTTATCTCCCGAGAGATACATTCCACGGCTCATACACAAAAGTAGCTAATTAAAAGATCGAAGAAAAATTGGACAGCGCTTGCGGGTGAACACCTCGCTAAGTGTTACAAAAATATCCATGAGATACATTTTGTTGTCTTTCAAAGAAATGAGGTGTCCCCAAAGCAACAGCAGCAGCTGTCGGCTTGTCACAGAGTGCCCAAAGTGGCCGAAAGATGGAGAAAAAAACGAAAAAGATTATCAAGCGAAATCTATGATTAAGATCTGATGGGGACCCTAGTGTAAACTTAATCTTGATTGATCTGTTTCGAGATGGGGAACCAAATGGAAGGACGCACGGTATAGCCATGTCTCTGGACACCATAGGTGTACTTTGGATTCAGAGAATCGAATTACAACATGTCATACGGTTTCACAATGCGCTCAAGGGAATAATAATAATCGTTGGTTGAGCGCTCAACACGACCCGACTGTGGGGAGTGGTTCGTGGTTCGTGGTTCGTGGTTCTGCTGTGGCAAGGCAAGGTGCCTGGTACTGCACTGAATGGGCTCTTGGTTTGGGGGATTATGAATATCTATGTATATTCATTGAATCCGCTGTAGGATATTGCTGAACGATTTGTAATTATTAAACGCACAACAAAAAGGCCGTTGGTCATTTGAGTGACACTTTTTGTTGAAGTGATCTCTTTTCGATTGGCTCTGGAGGATCGGCGAAATCCATTGATGTTGCAGTTTGTATGGGAACTGGTTCTTCTTAGGGAATGTTCACAGACACACTCACATGTTCATATGTATCACGTAGATACCTTCAGTGCTGGAGGAGATGATTGTTTAGAGAGAGAGATCGGAACGTGCAGATCTTTTCGAGTATCTACAGGGAAAGGGTGCGGCGGAAGGCACCGATTTTTGGCAGTTTTTATCAGTGTGCGACTATAAGAGGCTGTTTGGACCCGTTTAGGCAGGTTGGATGCAGAGTTTGTAGGAAAAGATGCGAGAACAGTAGTGCCTTACAGCAACGGATGTAGTTATGCTAAGGATTCCTCTCTGGATGGATATTGAAGGCCTTGGAGACGTTGCTGCCACTCAAATTTTGTAGCTAGCAGTCTTAGCACATATATGTCACATCATGGATATCAAGGATTTATAGAGAACGGGACGCTGGACAGCCGTTTACTCACTAGAACGATCTGTGGGCCACTCAGACCAATTTTTCTATTCAGGATGGTGAAAGAGCTATGGTTACTCAATGTTCTACAAACTGATAAACTTTCAAATGAAAACTTGTTCCAACATTAGGTCTTGTTTGCGATGAGGTTGAATAGAGGAGAAGACGAGGGGTTTTCCAATAAGGGCATAACAATTCTATATTTTAGTACAAACACACTTTTTCAACTTTTTTTGTGATTTGTTTATATCAGAAGATCAGTCAATATCTTACATTTTTAAGATGATGAAGTCTTTTAACGGGGAACTACCAAAATTCCGAGTCGGCGGTCGCAACTTTAAAAGTTCCTTCTCTAATTTTCGGTCAAAACAATCATCCCACCAGGCAGGATGTGTGTGCTACATTGGATACAATCTGGTCAACATATTCACTGATGGAAGTTCCTGTGTCAGTGGGACAAGGTACCTGTCGAAGTATTGAAAATATCGCAGCTGACAGTACTTCAGTTCAAAATGAGTCAAATTTGTTGGGGATACGGCAACTGGAAGTCTCTCAGACAAGATGTTGGACAAAAAGATCAAATTACAAAACTGAAGTCTATCGAT
This sequence comes from Xylota segnis, assembly GCA_963583995.1. Taxonomy (NCBI): domain Eukaryota; kingdom Metazoa; phylum Arthropoda; class Insecta; order Diptera; family Syrphidae; genus Xylota; species Xylota segnis. The sequence continues at coordinate 128,374,879 of OY757236.1, read as the reverse complement.
CGGTAGAAGCCCCTAAACTTCTCTGATTGGGGTTTCAAAAAGTTTGAAGAAAATCCTGGATTTCTTGAAAAAATCAATTTCAAGGATGTAGCTCAGTTTTGGCTAAATAGCCTTGTGGCCATCTTATTTTTGGCCAGAATTCGATCGACGAGATATCAGTAACATGTGGTTCCAACAAGATAGTGCCACATGCCACACAGCTTGCCAAACAATTGATCTATGGAAGGGATAGCTTGGAAATCCTGTAATCTCGAGAAATTCTCCGGACGAATAGGGTTGGATTTCTATTTAGAGGGTAACGTTGATCCGTTGGTTCATGCCAATAAGCCAACAATATTAGAGGAGTCCAGAACAAATATGGAACGTGACATTACCAACGTTTATGTTTGTCGGATATGTATGGAAGGAGGTGTTAGATAAATGGTACCAAACTATCGCTGCAAATGTGTTCCCAGTGGTTATTTGAGCAAAATTTTATTCAGTATCTAAATTTGACATGTGTTCTTTAGTTAAAATGAATTTAAGCTTGATATGTCAATTACTCTGTATTTTATTTAAGTACTAAATTGTTATGTCCTTATTGAAAAACCATTCACAACTGTGACCTCTATGTACTGCACCAAGATGCGCGTGTTATCCAAAGAGTCAACACCACTTAAATGACTCAAGCACATCAAGCAAGTCCACAATAATGCTCCAGTCTGGAAAATCATCCAATCCCAGTCCGCACATTCAACAGCAAACCAAAGATTCAAAGGCCAAGAAGATGGAGGAATGGAAAGCTGAGACTCTATATGGGAATCGATGGCCTGTTAGCGAGGATAAAGCTGATTCATCTTCAAGGTCTAATGTATAAATCAACAGCTTTCATTTCATCACAGATTCTTCTGACTATTACCCAATACCTAGGGCGGGCGGGGCACTATTGTACAAATGAAGTACATAAGATAGACTCTCAGTTAAAACCTTCCCAAATCGTCTTTCAAAATCGATGAGAAGGAGCCCTTGTGCACATCAATACCGACAAGGGAGGGTCCAGACAGAATATGCCCTTCTTCATCATCGAGGATGTGTGGCTTTAGGCCAAACTACATAGACTGACTGAAAGGTGGCAAATCTTCATGCAACAAGCTTTTTGGACTCCAAGCGCTGTATATGTCTTCATTCTTTGAAGGCAAAGCAAAAGCATTCCATTTTTCGTGACAACTTCGTCTGAAAATACAGGAACAAGGAAGGACAAGAGACACTTCTTCATCTCTACTATATGTATCTGGCACTCTCTACGTAAGCTGATGAAGCCCTATTGCTTCCATAGAAGCTTCAACTGATTTTATGAGAAAATTCAATCTTTCGCTTCCGATGCAAGGTAGCCTCTGGAATGGTGAGGGATTCGCCTGACGGGCAAACATTATGAAGGCAGCATTCCTGCAGAGTATAGATGCAAAAATGTATTTACAGATGCAGTAGCCTCTATGAAAAGAGAAAGACAAACATTTTATGGCAAAAAGTGAGTAGCACTTCGCCATTGTATCTCTTAATGGAAACTTTAATAATTTCCAATTTCGAATGTCCGCCGATGGACGGATTCAAATCAACGTACCTTCCCACAGTTTTGTAATTAAAATACCTCAGCAATTTTGGCCCTCAGATGCGCGTAAGAAAACATTTTTCCCATTTCCTCGTCATTCAAAAAGATACAAAATTCATTGTATTTTCACAACTTTTCTTCTCAAGCCCGCAGGCCGGGCAACTGGAATCTCCCTCCATCACTTTCTTCTTCTTTATATTCACATTGTAATCACTTAGCCGGGGCTACTGTAAACAAGATATCGAATTACCCTGTCCGATAAGAAACCAGATACAAGTCCATTTCCATTTGGCATTCGCACAGTAGAATCGCTTGGATTCTTCCTCTTGCGTGCTGGGAAACGAACTTGTGTTGACCGTGTTTAATCCAAACCTAGCTGTAGCAGGTTTTATTGGAATACTTGCCTGCTCTTGGGATCTGCGAAAGTATGAGATTCTGTATGAAAGAATCTCATAATCCTTAGCTGATTGCAGTATCTGCCACTTTGCGTGGAGTGTTGTATGCTTTTTGAGCGGTTGGAACGGTTAGATAGTAAAATGTTTCGCGTATCTTTCGGTTGAGGTATTGCAAAGTTGTGGGAATCGAAGGTGTTTTATGGCTCCTTACACTGGCTGCATGGGAAGCAGAAGTCATAGATGCCACTTAACACGTCCTAACTGGCGTCACAGTAGCTGATTCATAAAATACTCCATCACAGGTTTATTACAGATTGCCATCATTAGACCTGCTTAGCGTCTCTAAATGCAACCTTGAGTGTTCGGTAATTGCCTACTCAGCCTCTATTCGACGTCTCTAGTACGACCTATATGTGTCTACATAGTTAATCTCAGCCCATATGTCTTCATTACAGCCCATTTGAACTGAGGCTGCAATCACGCAACAAGACTTAAACTTTCATCTCTTATGGGCACCTTTAGCCGCACAGCCCTAGGCCAGTTATTCATCCTGTCCAATTTACTGTCAGTCATTATAAAGCCATAAACTTAATTGCAGCCTCTCGCCGTGATGTCTTGCCATCCAAACAGATGTTCACGCATCTAGATACAAAAAAAAAAAAAAACAGGGTCGTACGCAAAGGCTGCTTCCTCCTTCGAATCTATTACGCGATCTGCGTAACTCTTGTCACTGAAAGAAACCACTGAGGATTCCATAAATGTCGCCCATAAATAGGGTGGTCGTAAAAAGTATATTTTCATTGCGCCTTGGAGTGGAGTTTTGTTTTAGCCGCACACGCTACCACAATCGCGGTTCTCGACGTCTCGCCTAACGACGATGGGTTCCATTCATTCGGAGGCGGAAGAAGTCGTTTTACGATCCAAGGCGAGAGGAAAAAAAAGAAGGAAGGTGATGCTGTACGACACCAAGACACCCAGGTACAGGCGGTAGAGCGGTAGATTAAGGCGTCATCAACCGAAGTCATTATCATTAATATTATTGTCGTCTGCAAGGTGTCAGAGGTTGGCATTTGTATCTTTTTTTTTTACATACCTACCTGGTCATTAACAATGGACGGCGTGGTCTGGGCGTCCTCCAGACACAAGTGCTAACAACGATCGTTGATTTCTCTCAGGAGTCTCGCGGTGGATGGATGCTTTGAAGAGCGTTTGTCACAGAAATAGTGACAAAATAATTTCCAGTAAGGAATGCCATCTAGTGACAGCTGGGAGAGGAGAAGATGACAGTGCTGTGGTCATCAATCAAAACTTTTATATACGAGTGTGTGTCCGTGAAAGAGGTTACATTGTTGTGGAGATCTCTGTGGCAAGTAGCATTCCAGTGGACACTTTGGACACACAATACACTTGAGTTTGTCGCTTCGAGAGTAGACAGTGTCTGGTGTGGTGGCATTAAATGTTATCATGGTGCTGGTGTGTTTGAATTGATGGAGATGGGTCTGGGATGAGTCGCGCTACTCAAGAAGGGGACATCATGGAGTGCAGTCGCTTTGAGAGGTGGTGAGAGAAATTATGGTTATGGGTTGCCTTTGGTGAGATGATTTATTTATGAGAGGTTTCCTGGAGTATGTGGAGCTCGGATGTCAAACCCAAGAAGGTGGGAAGGAATCTAGGGACTAGACACACGATTCTAGGCCATAAAGTCTACTGGAGTATGAAAATCATTCCTTCCACTCGAAAAAAGTGGCTTCATGTCAATCGGACTACTCTCTATGGGAAACCAGGATCCAAAAGGTCCCTATTCTAGCCTTACAGCCTGCTGAGAGATTCGGAAATACCTGGCTGTCATGACAACATTCAATAGAGTGAGAGTACGTGCGTATCTTATTGCCATGATGGAGAGATATATTGCAAGCAAAATGCTTGGTTGGGGTCCCACAAGGGTTGATTCCATGACCCATATTGTTCTTGCACCAGTTCTACGGCAAAAGCGATAGAGTAGCCATAGTACAGATGAGTGTAACGTTGGCTAACAGTGTCAAAGAATGACCTTCAAACTAGACTTCAAGTTCATGGATGTTTTCATAGATACAACGCTTCGCCAACAAACTTAAAAATGCTACTACCAATGCCATCAGGTAGCGAAACAGTAACTGAATACACTTCGTTAGCGGCGTATTCTATCGATCATATGGGCGCGCGAAGCTAAGCCCGTCGGAACGACTTATCCAGTCGTACATCTCCAGCTTAGAGAAGTGCTTTCTACAATTATTGGTTGAGGCCTGATCTTGCTACTCGATAGTCGATCGTACAAGACTGTTTTCTTTTGAGTCATATTCCGCTCAAAACAATATTTCTATGATCAGTCGATGAGGACTGATCTACAGTACCGCAGATAGATTTTGTTTGTTGTTTCATACTCGTAGGCTTGATTTTCAGGCACTTTTAATCCAATATTTCATACGAAGGTATCCACTGGATAAACATGTCTGCCAAATGATCGTCATGACTTCCAAGTCATAAGAAAATAACGAAGTTGGCTTTGTCATTGACAAAACCTGGATATCCCAACTGATCTGAAGGCAGATCAACAGTATCTGACATCCAAAAGCATGAACCCAAACCTTAAACGTCTTCGCAACAGAGCTTGACGCTCGATTGATTAAATATTTCATACGAGGGGATCCTTCTGCGGTTCCTTCCTCCTGGGTTGTAGCCCTACACCACTGATCGTCATGACTCCCAAGTTATAAGAATATGACAGCCTAGCCCTAGGGATTGGAAAAAGGAAGTTTGCCCAGCTGATCTGGAGGCAGATCACCAATATCTCTGAGCAGCCGAGGTTGTGGACTGACCTACAGACAGACTTTGTAGAAAATCAATTAAAACTTGCACTCGTAGACTTGGTCTAGAGACTCCATTGATCAAATATTTCATTCGATGCAATCGTTGGGTATTACATTGCACGACGATGATCGTCATGACTCCCAAGTCATAAGAAAATGCCAAGCTAAGCCAAGCTACTGAAAAAACGAAGATATCCCTGCTGATCTGGAGGCAGATCACTAATATCTCTGAGCAGGAGAGATTGTGGACTGATCTACGGTACCCCAGACAGACTTACAATCGTAGGCTTGATGTTGATGCTTGAGTGGTGACACATTTTGTACGAAGGGATCTTCTGAAGGATATGTCTGTCAAAACCATCCTCGTGAGCTGTAGTCTTGCAGTACCGATCGTCATGACTCCTACGTTATAAGAATATACCAAGCTAGGCCTAGCGACTGAAAAAACGAAGATAGTCCTTGTCATCTGACGGCAGATCACCAATATTTCTGACGTCCAAGACCTTGGACCCAAAACAAGTCTTGGCAGCAGATCAAGCTGAAGTATAAACATCTTCAGGGTGTTAAGTATATAAATGAAGGTTGCTCACTTCTTGAGAATATTGGAGAAGTGTTCGATCTCATAGAAGTGCTTGCTATAGTAGGGAACCTTGTGGTACATCATTCAGAGTTTCAATAGCCTTCACAAAGTACGGGTCATGATTTAATAAATTCTTCCATGAAACGGGTTCTACAGACTCTTTCAGAGCTGATCTGCATGCTCGTACTTAAATCTTTCCTTCTTTGGATGTGGGACTCTGCTCTTGTGAAAGATGTTGATTTATAGGACCCCCTTCACCATATGGCTGGAAGTAGATTGTCTTGACTGATGAGATGCACACATGTTGCCAAATTCTGCAAGACAACGCATTCGACGCAAATCTAGCCACAGTCCAGTACTCGTATGTACCAACACCTTGCGCAAGATTCAGAGAGAAACGTCTAAGCTCCGACTCCTGAGTCCAAATCAATCATATGTCAACTCCGCCGTCCGGCATACTCCATTTTGTGGTCATATAACAAATTATACTTGCAACGATTTTCTTGTTCCCAAATTAGTATTTCGCATCAACTCACGCACGCACGCACGCATCTGATACAAAAGTCTCCCAGAAACTAGTCTCTCAATCAAATGGCACTCACTGACGTTGAATCTCGCCATCAGGTGTTCTATTACAGCTCGTCATCATCGTCGTCTCTCGTCGGCTTGTCAAAAAAGTCAAAACATCGGGCACCGCATCACAAGACACCACACCACGTCCAACAGCGATTCACGCATACGATTTACGCGCCGCATCAGCAGATCCAACATCACCTGTCAATAGCTTATCATCTAGCGCTCCGCGAACAAGAAATTCACTTCAATCCCAGCGACAGGACAAGAGAAGTAGTAGCGCCATTTGTACGCGAATAAAATCTTTAATAAATCTTTGAATAAAAATCCAACAATGTAGCTCCGGCACTCGTGTAATTGTAATTAAAATGAAGCAATCCCCGCATGGCTTACTAGACTGTTGGCTAGATGGCTGCCTGGCTGGCTGGCTGGCGACGGCGATGGCTACTATCGAATGCAGGACATAAGCCACATAAGCAAAGCTGCTCTGGGTATGCGCGGCGTTTTATTTTTTGTGCGTGCAACTGCAACGGCAACTGCCATCTAATAAATTACTAAAAAGTGGAAATCCATAGACCGGTATGTAACGCGATATGTAACCTCAAAGATACAACACCAAGAGAGAGAGACAGACAGAAGGAGAGAGAAAGATTGGCTTCGTGGCCGCATCACATCATCATCATCATCAGCATCAGCATCAGCAGCAGCAGCAGCAGCAGCAGGAACCAGTGGCGGCATCTCTTCTTGGTTTCACTTATTACATTAGAGATGGACACAATGTGCACACACAAGTCAAACACGTACGTTCTACTGTCCGCATGTCCGTTTGTCCGTTTGTCCGTTTGTCCGGTTGTCCGGTGGTGCAAATAAATTTGTTTCACCATCCGCGCATGGAGAGAAAAAATAACAAAAACAAGTAAATAATGGAAAGATGGTACAAACAACGGCGCACTTCTTACCATTAACCATCCAGATGCGATATCAGAAAATGTTACCTGACACAGGAAGACGAAGAAGAAGCCAATCGAACACCATACCACCACCAACTGCACTGGAGAAGGATGAAAAACTTGTTAACAGATTTGATTTGGCCAACGGCGACCAACAATCACTTTGATGATCGGAGAAGTTTTTCCAGCTATCAATTTGCATAGGAAGACGAAACTGGTTGCACACCATGGATGCGAATCCATGGATCATCGGCGGCAACAAGTTGACTCATTATCCTCATGAGTAACTTAGAACTATTAAGACACGGATGCGGCGGCAATGGTTGGGATTTGAGAAAACTTGTGTTCCAGGTGTCCTGACCAATTTGCCCTATTTACGGGGAAAACCAACGAGATGGTCATTACCGCAAAGGAACACTAATTGTTCTGGTCGCCTGGGGGTTAAACAAACCGGTGGCACGAAGACGGCTTAGCATGTGCTGTCCAAATTGTGTAATTAGATACATTTTGTGTTGAAATTCTTTTGAAGTACAGGAGTGGGAGGACAGTTGTTTTCAGACAGTCAGGCAGCTATCGAATCCTTGGAATCGACCTCCAATATCTCTGGAGGTGTGTTGGATGCCGGGGCATAGTGACGGTCCACGGAAGCATATACCTTAGGTGGACCAACACGTGTAGGAATAAAATAAACAAATTTGGCCAACGATGGATATGAAACGCTTTAGCCATTTGATCAACAGATATCCTGTAAGGAAGGAACCATCCATCGCCCAGGACTCTCACTTAAGAGGCTTTAGGCTCCATCAGAATTTCAAACTGGTTTAGAAGGAACTACTACTGGTCAAAGTGTGCAAAACCAAAGGACCTAGCACGGTGCCTTGTGGAACGTCTTTTTTCCAATATTTGCTGCACATGTTCTCTTGGTGCTGAAGCTTTGAAAGATACTCTTTACCTCAGCATGACTAAGCTACAAAAGGTGTTGGTGGCTTTGTGCTTCCTGTGTGGCCTCCCTGAACCATCCCACCATTACTAAGAATTTCGAGTTATTAAACGATGGCTTAACACCCACATGTCACGTATTGCACAGAGGAAGTCTGTCAGAGGAATTCGAAGTCCATAGTGGACGAATTCGATGGACTCTTACATCTGATCCCAAACACCTCGTCTACCCCGACGATGTATGACTACTGTGTCTCACAGAATAGTAGAAGATGTGGAGCGGGAAGCAAACGTCCTTGAGCTGGAAATTAACTCGGAAAAAACAAAAACGATCAGCCTAGGACCGAGCTCATCAGCTCATGTACGCATTGCTGGACAAACGGTTGAGAGAGTTGAGAGTTTTCAATACCTTGGGAGTATTGTCTCAACCGATGGCGGAACCGAACTGGATGTAGCCAGCCGAATATGCAAAGCAAAATCAGCGTTTGGGATGCTATCCACAGTTTGGCGTAGCAATGCGATTAGCTTAACCACCAAGGTATGACTGTTCCGTTCCAATGCCGAATCCGTGATGCTATATGGATGTGGTACCTGGAGGGTGAGCGCCACTATCACGAGAAAGCTGCAAACGTTCGTCAATAGGTGGCCAAACCGTATCTCTAACGAACAACTCCATCAGAGAACGGGCCATGAACCTATAGGTACAACAATACGACGACGAAAGTGGCAGTGGATTGGACATACTCTCTGAAAGGGTGACAGGTCCACAGCTAACCACGCGATGCAATGGAACCCGCTTACTCAGGATGGCAGGATACGCGGCGTTCCTAGGAGTACGTGGCGCAGAACAGTCGAGAAGGAAGCACGGGAACTGGGAAAGAGTTGGGGAGAAGTGAAACACATTTCCAGAAACCGCACACGATGGCATGTAGGCATTGTAGAGGCCCTAGGATCCACAAGGGGATACAGGACTTAAGGTTAGCACCCATGTTTAAATGTGTAAGGTTAGCCACTATAGTCCTTTACTACTGTAAGACCACCGATAGGGTATAATTTGGGACGTTGTATCTGTCATCAGGACTGTACTAACATACGGCGTGATCATCTAGTCAATGGAGGGAGCAAAGACCAGCTTGTTCCACTCTTAGATACCAAGCTTGTCTATGTTCTCAAAAATCTCAGGCTAAGTACAGGACACTCTTCTCTTCTTAACAGTCTTGAATTCCTTCCCCAAGATACCAATTAGATACATTCACAGCTGTGTGTACAAAGGAAGGTATCTCCTTACGCCTTCCCAATGACTGTAGCATCTTGAAGGCGGAAATCACTATTTTTTCAGATAGGCTCTCGTTTTTTTCTTAGCTAGATGGCTAAATAGTTTGGGTACCGAGACACAGCGATATTCCAGGAAATTTCTCGGCTCACATGTTCGACGCTAAAGTGAGCATCGGCATGCCTCTTGCTTCTGTGAAACTGATGCACTATGTGTCTTCTCCTAGAGGGATTAAGCCCAAGCTAGATCAGAAATGCTCCAACTGTAGCATCATTGGTTGGCGCGCCATCAGGCTGGATGGACGTCTTCGTTAATGACATCTGTAGAAGCTGGAAGGGGACTACTGTGTACTCCACCTACTCCCTGCGCTGGATAATATATTCAACGCTTTATGTTAGGTTCCTTCTAGTTTCAAGGGAAGGTTCAGTGGTGTGGCTACTCGCAAGTGGCGGCTTCCCGGACAAAATGCCCAGATTGGTAATGGTGTTTACCAAGGGCTGTTCTCAAGTTACTTGGGCTTCCTATGGGAATTGTATTACAACAACCACATCCTACAAAGGTAATCAAGATTGAAATCATCAGTGAGTACAAGGTCCTGAGAATGAAAACAGCTATAAGCATCATGCTCCGTTTCAAGGTGGATCCTATCGAGAACATAAGTCTTAGGTGGCCAAGTGGACCATCATGTCTGGCGACAAAACTGGCGACAAAGTAGATTGGATGTCCGCACAACAATAGGTGTCAATCGAGTTTTGTAGAAGATGAATGGATGAGCCCAGCTTTTTCCCTCAGAAGAAAGTTTCACTTAAGAGCCATCTAGGGTGGGCTTCGACTGAATCAATCACCTTACCTAAACCAACTACGAACAGAACCAAGGATGCGACTCCACTACCGATTCGATAGAAATAGGCGTTAAGGATTCGATTGAACCAGTCACCCTACCTAGGCGATATCATATCAACTAAGCCATTGACTCGGTCGTCCCCTACATAGCACTCGATCCTAATAATATCCTCCACATGATGCTGTGCTCCAGACTTAGTTCTAGTGAACTCCACCACAAAGTACTTACGCTAGAGGCCTTCCTAGATATAGAAGGAGCTTTCAACAATGTGAAGTCCGGAGCGATAAGACCCAGTAATCTCAGACTGGGTTGAGTGCATGCTCAAGGCGAGACACATCAACTCAGTACTAGGTGCCTGCACTAGCCTCTAGAGGCACCTCCAAGGATACTGTGGATACTGTAGATGCTGGTCGTAGACATAATTTTAAAGGAATCAGAAGGAAATGGTCTTAAAGTTGTCAAATACGTGAATGATGTTCCCATAATGGCGACAGGAAAGGATTAGTCCTCTTCACAAACAAGAGTCCTTGGGGCGACATTTCACGAAAGCCACCTTCAAAATCGTCTTTTTTATGTGAACCCACTACAGGGCCTCACAAAGGATCCACTAGTGATCCGAGTGTTGGGTGCATCACACCAGGTACCTATCTACCGAGACTTCGATTGAATCAGTCACTCTTAGTATTCTTCATATTCCCTGGCCACCCGAACCCGAACCCGAACACCCATACTTTGGGCAGAACAAATCTGACAGCCCTTGGGGTAGGTATATGTGATTCGGTCGGTCTATCAAGTGTGTGGTAGCTCACTCCCATCTTGTTGTGTCTCCAAAAAATGCTGGACAAAGTATGACATCCTCAAAACCAAACAAATCCTGACGACTGCCGTGGCTGTGGCGAAACGGATGCAGGAGAGTGTCATTTGCACTTCGAATGCCCAAACCTGTGCAGAACTTAGAAAACGGTCCTCGGTTAATGTCAATTCGAGGACTTGGGCGGCCTATCAGGAAAGCCACCATCAACAATTCTGAAATTTATATCAACTTCGGCTTGATTCAGATAAACCCTCGAATGGGGTCACAATGGATCCTCTAGTGATCCGAGTGTTGGCTGCCCCACTCTACCTACCTGCCTACACAATATCATTTGCATAGCACTTCGATTGAATCCGTCACTCCCAGTGTTCTTCATCTTCCCAATCCACTCAACAGTCAGGGTTGATTGGGTCAGCGACCACAGCCCTTGAGGTAGGTATAGGGGGTTCTTCCGGTCTACCAAGAGTGTGGTATCACAATGGACCTTCTCTTGGTTTAAGTGTACATTGATTCTGGCAAGGATAGCCACCACACTATAGAGCTTCAGCCTCATTCAATGCTTCATCAGAAGTTCAGAGGGAATCTTTCTTCTATGATCCTCGTGGTATCACTATGGGCCTACTCCTCGCCTAAGTGTCAGAAACTGGTCATAGAAGAGCACTAAGATCCTGTGACGTTGGTCGAACATTGAGTTATCCTACACAGTGCACCCCAAACTACCTGACAAATGGAACACTTAGCTAAATCCCACTCGTACGCCGTAAACACATGCAATTTTCATTGTTAACAGGAACTAATAGCCCCACTAAGCTACTCCAAACCAAAAAAAAACGTAGCCAAGCCCCAGTTCAAAACGAATAAACATGTCCCCGCCGCCGTGGCCGGAGACACTTCCAATAAATCCAATGTGGCAATAAGTCCGCAAATTGTCGCAATCACTCTTGCAGTCCACCACCGCCAGCACCACCTCCACCGTGGGGCTACCAAGTCAATATTGTTTATTTCTTATTGCATGCGCTGTCCCGTTTTGGTGGTGGCAGCTCTAAAACTCTCACCTGTTTAACGATCTGCCGCGCGAGTCTCTGCAAGCCGAAGCCCGTCCCCATCATTGGTATTCCACCCAGCATAGTGCACATCGCCATCTAGTGCGACATCCAGTCATGTGATCATGCATAGGCATTGGAACTCTGGGCAATCATAACGCGGAACATGCCACTAACACATCCCATTATGGCTCGCTAATCTGCGCTTTAATGTCGAGGGGGGAATTTCTTTGCATAAATACTGCGGCGGCGGGTGCTTCCAAACCATCATTTCCTCAGCAAAAGAAATTTTTTTTTTAATTTTTTTTTTTTTTTTTTCGAAAAAAGAGTATCAAGTCCCATTATCCGGTTGAGGATCCTGCCTTAGAGAGACATCTTCATTAGTATTCCGGTGGCGGTGCGTTTTCTTAATTCGATTTGGACTCAAACACTTGTTTTCTTTGGTAACGCGCTGAGCTCAGAGACCATTTAATGGCCTGGCCGGACTCGTACAATTAATGGCTGCCGCATGGCTCTTTGGTTTTTATGGATACAAATTGATGGGGGCTTACGCTATGTAAAATAAATTAATGCGAATCTAGTTTGTAAAGAACACATTTGCGTCCATAAAGAGTTAAAAGGCTCACATCGAGGTTGAGGTTGGTTTGGGATTGTAGTACCAGGTCCATTACTTACCTTACTTAAGTCCTGTATCCCCTTGTGGGTCGTAGGGCCTCGACAATGCCTACGCGCCATCGTGTGCGGTTTCTGGAAATGTGTTTCAGTTCTCCCCAACTCTTTCCCAGTTGCCGTGCTTCCTTCTCGACTGTTCTGCGCCACGTACTCCTAGGAGCGCCGCGTATCCTGCCATCCTGAGTAAGCGGGTTCCATTGCATCGCGTGGTTAGCTATGGACCTGTCACCCTTTCGGAGAGTATGTCCAATCCACTGCCACTTTCGTCGTCGTATTGTTGTACCTATAGGTTCATGGCCCGTTCTCTGATGGAGTTGTTCGTTAGAGATACGGTTTGGCCACCTATTGCCGAACGTTTGCAGCTTTCTCGTGATAGTGGCGGTCACGGATTCGGCATTGGAACGGAACAGTCGTAGCTTAGTGGTTAAGCTAATCGCATTGCTACGCCAAACTGTGGATAGCATCCCAAACGCAGATTTTGCTTTGCCTATTCGGCTCCGCAGGGTGTTGATGTGGTCTTCACAGGGGAGGATCCAGAGCGTGTCTTCAAGGTGTAGTTTGATTCGCTCCAGGATGATTCTAGCAATTATCTTGGCCACAGCAGGCAGCACGCAGATACCCTCCAGTTTTCGCAGTGCATTAGATTGCCTTGACGATCATTCCTTTCTTCCACTCATCCGGAAAGCTCTCGGCTTCCCATGTTCTCCCGACAAGTGCCGATGCAGTAGGCGCAGCTCGTAAAAGCTCCGCGGGAATACCGTCAAGTCCTACCGCCTTATTAGTTTTCAGTGCTCTGATCGCGGTAATAATCTCATCCTTACTGGGGGTGGTGGTGCGGATTCGGGAATTTCTTTCTACGGACACTTCTGTCTGACTGGCGAATACTCGGTTCAGAACCGAAGCAAAATGCTCCTTCCATCTCTTGAATTGGTCCTCATCCGATATAAGCAACGAACCGTCTAAGCCTTTCACTGGGTGTTGAGTAGAGCTTCGGCCACCTATAAGCTCTTTGGTGATTCTATAAACGGTTCTGCTGTCGCACCCCGCTGCTGCTTCATCTGCGTCTGTAGCCAGCGCATTGATGTACTTAGTTGCGCTTGTCACGTCGCATGCTACGCTACCAGGTCCATTGTGCTACCAAAATTCAGTAGCACCACTCGTCCTGACTGCCGGTACAGGAGCATTTAACCCAGGTCCAGGGTATGAGATATCATCTTCGGAGCCTTGCTAACCAATCTCATTTCCTTCGATCCCACTATAATCTGGAAGCCAGACAAAGAGCTCAGGGCCTCAGGAGTTCTCAAACTAATTCTGAACTGGTTGAACGGCTTACTATCGCCGCAGATGCAATTACTCCAGGTCCTCCACCTGTTCATAGCAATATAGTCAGGAGCCATGAGTATAGCATAGATCTCAGCTTGAAAATCAAAGGCATACGAAGCCTAACGAGCAGTGAAGTCTAATGTTGAAGGTCTCCACGAAGACATCAGATTCGATCACAGTCCAATCCAGGCTGAACCCAGTCCGAAACGTGGTTAAATAAGCACAGCAGATGAAGGTCCAACATATCCATGGAGCTAGGGTCGTAGGATAAGTGTCGCTCAAGATCGTCGAAACTACAGTGCGGGTGCTACCAAAAGATATCCCGTCTAGGACTGTAGATTTCTTTGATAGTACAGCCCGCGATAAAAGAGTCAAAGGAAGGTAAGTCGTACAAAGCGTTCAGACCAAAGCCGAGGCAGATTGTTCTTTGGAGATTAATCCAGCCGACAGTCACATACTGATTCGAAAGCCTTCTCCACCAAACAACCGACGCATTAGCTAGAAAAGGTCTTATCATAGCCATATAGATCCAAAGGTGATAAACCCCATGTCTTTCCACCTCTACAATGCCAGAAAATTGAGAGTACTTTGGATGTCTTCGACTTGACATGTTTTGGCCAAAGGAGGAGGCCGGTTACAATCCTCCATCTCGTAAGGAGAACAACCTCAGTTGTCAGAGGATTGACCGAAATCCCTAGTTCACCATTCATGGACTATATCTAAGGCCATCTGCTCGTTACCCCAAATAATCTGTAGGCATGTCCCGGCCTAAAGTCATTCAAGTATGACTGAGCGTAGACGTTTGAGCTATTGAAAGTCTGCAACAGACAGCAGCATAGCTCTGTTAGCACCTATCTTCACATGACTTCCTGCCAACAGAGTTCTATTCATCAGTACTGCCGTGAACCACAATACCATTGTCCATGACGTATTCTTCCCTTCCAAGCACCCATTCAATTCTGGCAACTAAACTTCGAAGGGCAGTCTCAATGACTAAAAGGGGGCATCCTCTGTGCAGACCTGCACCCGTGTAGCTAGCTCTGATTCGAAGCTAGATTACTTAGTCTTACTTCTATCCATGAGATGTTGCAATAGACTGAGTGGTGTTATAAAGGGCAGGAGGACTTTAACTAGAGCAATGGTTTTGGAATAGTTTTGACCCTATGAATCCTCAAATTGCGAATTGATGTCCACATAGTTTGGCTGTTTGATTGGTCCCCAAAAGGTTCAAGATTGTCGTCGGTTTTTCATTCCAGTCAGCCACAGAATTCTACATCAAGCAAGTAAAGTTAAGTAAATTTTATTTGACATGACTTTTGGGATGATAAGGTCTAAAAATTGGGGCCGTCGGTAGGGTTACAGGTTGGAAATAGTGGTGTAACGAAATTTGGAGGCACTTTGAAGCCTTGGGAAGCATGGAAATTTTCAATGGATTTTCTTCATTTAGGTGTCAACATATAGGCTATATCATGAACTTTGTGGGTAGGGGGGTCAGGTACGAGGGTGCAATGGGGAGGAAGGGGAAAAATAGCATTCTGTTGCAAAGAAGGGTTCACACCAGCCGAAATAAAGGAAACGTGGTCAAAGTCAGTCGCACAGATGTTCATCAATGAACTTCGGCCAAAACGTGATCCTGCCATCACTTAGACAGATTTGTTCCTACCTTCTTGGTGGTGCCGATGCCGGTGCCGGTGCCCCACCCAACGACTGATTGACAAACAGCGAATACACCCACTACGTCAACACCACTCTGACCAGCATCATCATGTTCATGGTCCCTTTGCCAGTTTATTCACAATTCTAACGGGACCAACTCATTGCCATAAAAAATAAAGTAGAAATCTCCACATGGCCCAGAGGCAAGTGTAGCCCAATTTTTCTTCTTCCATATGATTCCCTCCAACAACACATGGTCGGTCACACAGCATCACCATCACCAGCACCAGAGCATGGCTGGAAACTGTTACTATTCTGTTGAGCCGCTGCACCCACTCACCTGGGGAGAGACAACCAAGTCGTGATTGCGAAAAGGGATCGCGAAACAAAAGTCATCATACTCTGTCTCATAATATCAACCCCCCCGGCCCCCACACCGATGTGTCTCTGTCCATTTCCTGCTGCTGATGCTGCTGCTGCTTGATGGTTGGATACAATGCTGGCCCACTCTATGTACGCTTACACCTGTTAAGAGATGTGGAGATTCAAAGAAGCAAAAACCACCTGAAACTCCTCGGGAAAAGATGGATTTCTCTTCCGTTTGTTGATAATTAGTAGAGCGCGCGACGCGACACAACACCGAGGCATGGTACAGTCGACACGTCGGTCGCGTCGTCGTGTCACTTATTGTGTGCATTGTGTCGTTGCCACTGTGTGTCTCGAATTTTCATTTCAAGTCTCAGACAATTGAAACAGACGTGCGCGCTCTCTTGGTTGACAATAAGACACACCAACAGCAGCAGCAACAACAACGACAAGCGCTAATGCACTCACCGTGCAGAGCTACCGTGGTGCAGCACCAGCTCCAGCACCAGCTCCAGCAGCACTTACACTCACCACCAGGTTTGACTTTCTTTCTATCAGGTGAAATCTGCGCTCGAGCATTCATGTGAAAAGCGCCCAACTGTGTGTGAGAGCTCTTTCGTGGGTCTTTCCGTTGGTTCCGTTGGGGTTTTTTTGTTTTTTTTTTTTGGGGAGTCTTCAAGTGGGTAGCCCAGACCAAGAGCGACTTCTGGGTTTTCCACACACATGGGGCGACCGAATCAGTGTATTCTTCCTCTAATGGACCGTATCGTGATGGTTATGGCTGTTGCGCACGTCGCTCGGTTCGTTGGAAATTTAAAGACTGCCGCCGCTGGTGTTGCAGGGAGTCACACCTGATAAACTGTGCAGTACGCGGTCAGAGGTCATACGGCAGCAGGTACATACCACCGGTCGGTGGTGTGGTGGGTGTTATCAGAACACATGTGTGCTTGACAGGGGATTTAGCCATAAATTTGCAATCTAGATGAATTTGTCAGAAGTGGTGTTATGCCTTCCGATAGAGGTGGCATCTCATGCTGGGTGCATGAAGTGGTACTTCACCAATCTTTGGAGAGTCAAAGTTTGGCTAAGTAGAATGGTGGGTCCCAGATATCTTACACTGTATGAGGCGTCTGGAGATACTAGGAGAATCGAGCAGCAGAGATTCAATACACCGTCCTGTGGGTATTTTTGTCAGTCTAAACGGTCGACTGGATTTGGTCATATAATTTCTTCTACGACTCAATTCCTAGAATATCTACTAGTATCCAGCCAGCATACAGCTTCAAAGTTAGTCGTGCACCTCTTAAGAGTTTGAGGTTTTCGCTGTCTAATGCGTAGATCTTCCGCCTTAATCTCCACTCATACAGAACCTTCCTCAGCACTGGTATCCCTTGACGTGCTGACAGATAATGTAGTGAAAATCACAGAACTCGTGTACAAGACTGGTGAGCATACGAATATAGCAAGATCGTTGGGATGCAACGGCTTAAACCCTTCAGCCAACTATAGACACATAGATGCCATGGAAAGAAGATGGATTTCATCGAACCTAGTTCCTGACAGAACGTGGATGCAGGCCCCTGAGGGCTGCCATTCTGTATTGCAAAGGGATACGTATTCAGAAAAAAGAATTATAACAGCAGAGCACTGAAAGTCGAACCCTGTGGGACCCCGCTTTTTTCCTTTGTCACTGTGGTACAAGCTTCCGTGACGAAGACGAAGAAATGTGGCGATTCAAGGCCTGTGGTTACTTTTTCCACTCAAACTTATACTGGTAAGTAGTCGAGGAGGTTCCTGTTGGGGAGGGGGGAAAAATTCAATTGAATCATTGAATCTATTCTCATTATCTGGTGCACTTTTCTCACGGATCTTGATTAAATTAATCGGCAAGGTCGCTCATTTTTAAGGGTTTTTAGTGCACTCTTGCATGGCTAATAGAACTTGATTGCTTCTATCGTTGGAGGCTTGGTACCATCTCCTGGCTTATTGGTAGTTTAGAGCATAGAAAGTAGTGATGCCTGACTCGTCCTACACGTCTTGGTCCTCTTAACTGAAATGAGAACAATTCAGAGCAGATCGGGTGCAGGAGGCTCAACGGAACACCCTTCCAAATCTCATGGTGTATATACTGGACGTCAAACTGACTTGAGAACAGAACACGTCAGATGGAATATGAAAGGCATTCTCAACATGGAAACATGGAAGTCCAAGCCCACCATTACCCACTGGATGTATACAGTCCATAGGGGTGCTTAGTCTATAGTGTGGCCCGCAACAAACATGGTTCATGGATCCAAAGAAATCCAAAGAGTGTCCTGGTTATGAAATAATCCAACCTTTGGACAGCAGACAACATGGGCCACTCCACTACGAGATGGGCACAGTTGCACAGCCGAGTCAGACGTCCTAAGCTTGGACGTAAACACCACCTTCCCCCTCAAGGAAGGATTGAATAAGCAGTGGCCCCACTCACTTAAATATATAAACTATGACTGAGTGGTCTAAGAGGTTCAAGAATGCCACGAGGACTATCCCTTTGGGAAGATGAATGACATGACTTGACTGCCAAGTTGCCTCCACAGTTATAGAATCCAGATTCGTTATCCATCCCATGAAGAGCTGAAGACTCTGATAGGACTTTATGATGTTGCACTTCTTTGGGTTTTGGGATACTGCGGTATTCAAGGATCCGACACTGATTGTTACCACTGTTCAATCGCCCCTAGCTCTTGTCCAATCGAATATCTGTAGAATAGACCTTGTTGTGCCTCAAAAAAAAATCTAGATAACAACCAAATTCAAGTGCTTAGTTCACCCAACTTAGTGCTCTTCACGGAGATTATTGCCAGCTACAACCTCTTGAAGGCTCACTAATGAAGACGGCTGCTGGAATACACACCTTCAACAGAAGAGAGAACATCTCACTTCCAAGTCTATGCAGAACTAGGATAAGAGAGCTGGGCAAGCCGTCAGAAAAGCTGCTACCTTATGTAAGTGACATTTTTTACAGTTTCTCCGACTGGCTTGAGGAGGACGCTTAGCTATCCCAGAGCTACAGACTAAGTTTTCTTTTCATTTTCGGTTACTCCATGACAGGGGATCGCAATGAATCCATTAGCTACCTATACAATCACTGAGAGTTTCGATATAAAGGTCAAGGCTCGTTCAGAATTTCTATTGGACATTCCTGGAATAGTACGCTACTTTCTTTCATAGGCGGACTATGCTCGACTCTTACGATACAACTGCATATATCCATGGTTGAGCTATCTTCCACTACTTAGCCCACGTTTCTGGCCAGTCTCAACCATGTAACCTAGGCATAACCATCATTATCCACCAAAAATACACTGAAGATACTCTGCCAAGTCTTTAAATCTTTGCCTCGTGCAAAGGCAGATTTAGGCTAGCTTAGCCTAGCTTCACATGTCAGCTTTCAGGTCATTTCTCCTTCACCATGAATAGATCGGTATAAAGCCTTCTAGATACGAAGGATACAGGGAGCATCTTGTCGAATACCCACACACAGAACAGATTCGGTCCTTTTGAACGAAGAGATGGCCAGCTTCTTGGAATAGGTTTCTCACCCAACAGTTCTAATCATCAGCTTCCTCTCGAAAGCTCCTATACATGACCCAAGGCTATAGGTTTAGGTATTGGCCAACTAGTACAACTGATCGAGTGCACACTTGCAATCCGATGCAGCAATTTGCACGTTTCCAATCCCATTGCATCACGTCCAGTGCACCCAATTATTTTATCCCCCCGACAAGATCAACAAAACGTATATCATTAATATATGAATGACTCAACCCATAACTTTATGGCCACACGGTCCTGGGGACCACAATTGGAAATTAGTCGCATGAAATATGTTCCGTGTGCTATGTCCAAAATCACAGAAATCGAAATGAAATCTCCACCAGCTCCGCTCCAAGCAGAGCACTGAGCCCAACCACACCCAGTGGCTTCGATGTAATTAAAATTTCCATCCACTTACACATACATACATATGTACATAGGTATGGTGGATAGACGTGCAACATTTCGACTTCATGTCGAACATTTGTGCAAGGCAGCCACCTCCAACCTCCACTCCACACTGGCATCACCAACGCTATAGTCGTCGCCAACCTCCAATTGGACTCTCTCAGCTCAACGCCAAACTGGGAGTGACACTGTCTAGCACTTTAAGTCAATTTTAATTACGATCTCCCGGTACCGGTGCAGGCAAGCACACAATCCACGTGATTTGTGGCCAGAAGGAGGACTTCATACACCCGTCCTCCGAAAACACGTTCATTGGCTGCTGCTGCCGCCGCCGTTTGGGTTTGCTCGAATCGATCGCGCTGATCGTCATCTGTCTGTCGAATTTTGTCGACGCGACACTAAGTCTATTGTCGTTGAGCTCCGCACTTAAAGTATCTGCTGTATCTGTAAATGTATCTGTGGCTGTATCTGTGGCTGTGTCCATGCCACAGTTGTTGTTAGTCGCGCATAAGCACCATTCAATTCGAATTGACGACAACAATGACGGTGGGAACACTAATTAAAGCAAATCGGCCGTGTGGCGTTGGACATGACCGAAGCGGGGTCTACCTCCCTTGGCCAGGTGCTGTTGCCACTACTCCCATTACCAATAATAACAATAATAATAATATGCAAATGAGATTGGACAAAATGTGTCACTGCAGGCAGCCAGCCAGCACAGTGCGGTGTAGTCGTTTTGAGGTTGACTCGGGCAGATCCGTTTCGAGAATTGAGAGATTGCTAATTTGAACCCACCAGCACCAGCACCAGCACCAGCACCAGCACCAGCACCAGCACCGGGGAACTGATGGCTTGAAAGGTGATCGAGTTTGAGCTTTTGCAGTCTATCCGTACAACTGTGTGGACAAATGTGCATGCGGTGTGCAAATGCAGGTTATGTCACGGGTTTGGGTTCTCACGCGCGCGGGGCGACTTGTGACGTGATTACGTGACGATTACATGGGGGATTTCAAATGCATTAGATAGACATCCCGTGATTGAGCTAAATGGGTTGATGGACAGGTTGGGTTGGCTACATGTTCTCAGATGCTGTGAGGATGTCAGCAGAGTCTGCTTCCGGTCAACAGGTTATTCTCCATCGAAAGTGAGAGAAAGCATAAATCTAGAACGGAATGTGGTCTATTCTTGCGAGAATGTCCATTACGAATGATCTCTGTGCTAGTGTGCAACGAATAGATACGAATCTTAAAATTTCCTTAGAGAGTCATAGACAGACAATCTAGGAAGAAACGGGCATAGACGATCAGACCCTTGGTACGTCCATCAAAGATTTCGCAGGACAGAATGAACAGATGTTTCTACATCGAACATACAATGAACTTCGACATGATTCGTATAACTCATTCGATCTCCCGCTAAACTACATCGTTTCCATGCAGTGGGCCATAGTACTTGGCCCCACGTCGGGCGCCATCTAAAATAAATGTAAAATGTCTTGCTATTGTGTTACTGTCTCGTGCCCTTGTCGGTGTAGATACACCGATCTTGACACAGTTAGAGATAAAGTTAATTTTTCCAATAATATCTGTCGCCTTAGATGAATCAGGAGCTCCTAAAGCTGGTTTATTAAGTAACCTGATCATTCCTTCATTCTTTTTAGTAGAAAGTGCTAGGATGTGAGTTATGTCAGAGAAGATTGTCCAAAGTATGGGTCCTTCTCTTTAATAACCACAGCGAGCTGGCGTTTGCAGACGCCAAAAGCCGTAGTGACCTCCTTTGGGGTAAAGATGACCATATTCTCTTATGGATAGCCACGCTATCTTAACCTAACCTAAGAACAGTCAATTTCTAGGACTATTTCCCCCAAATGTAGGGATCAACAAGGATTCCAATATTAGGGAACTACGTGTCTATAGTATGACGTATCTTCGTCAGTTTATTGCTGGTGCAGATCAAATCGGGATACCACAAGGTTGACTACTGTCACCGTTGTTGGTGAGGATACTAGAGAAAAGTGGGCAGAGCCTGAAGAAGGGAAGGAGTTAAGAAACATGCTGCGCTCTCAGTTTCTCATATCAGTTTAGTCTTACAATCCACATTCCTACTTCCACGACTGGATCTCCATGAACTGGCTATGCCTGGTCTTCTATCTCCCATTACCCCGGAACAGATAAACCAAATTTGTGACAAGCAAAGCACACATTCCAGCGAGCATTCATTATCTCATCTACAAGCATCATATCTGTCTGTTTATCCAGGACACGTCTGACTAATTGCATGCAACAGAGCCATCATCCTACGACCGCCTTAATAGTCTTTCAAGATTGCCAGCTATTTAGTCCATCCACAAACGCCCACGGCATTGCCCACACCATATCAAACACAACATCAGCATCCTCTTAACCTAATTGTCCACCATCTTCTCCTATCCATCCCACAGCGTCACACACAATGCAGACATCATTTAGATAACTTCATTCAGTTGGTGTACTTAGTTCCACTCTAGTGTCCCGGTCGCGGCCCACTCCCTCAAAATGCCTTGTAATCACAATCGATTGATATCAGCACAAGTAAATCACGGCAGGACCTCCTCAGGCTGTGCGACACAACAAAACCAATAAAGCATTCCTGTCGCGGCATTCCTTAGATTCTCGCTAAGCAAATATCTTCCCCCGTCCCGGGTCCAAGGCGGACCCAGATACGCCACCTTTATGAGAATTTATCTGCGCACTACGATTGCCACGGCGTATAACTCACCGGCCGGTGTACCATATATCTTGGGTCGTTGTTCGTTTGTCGTGTCATTTCCAGCATTGAATTAGTGTTCCACTATCTGGTGCTGCCACCGCTCTGACCGGGGCGCAACGTCGTCAACGGACTGATCCTATGCGGGCGTCGGCTCTAGCCTGCAGGTGTTGCGCACTAACCTCTTGCACGGGGCAGGTTTCTTGTTCACAATTTTCCTTCCACACACACATCTCAACACTCTGGCCAGGAAGTGGACCTCTTAATTGCTGGCCAACCGACTAACAAATGTAATTACAACTCTCTCGACGGATTGCTTCGAATGGTGAATCCACACGCCAGAGAGTGGCCAGAGTGATTGACGAGGGCGTGGGCGTCGTCGTCAGCTTCATCGTCGTCATCGTTGTCGTACTCATGGATGTCATCTCTTGAATTGAATTTAGGGCCCCTGGAGCATCAAAAAGGCTCTTCAAGTGTCTCAAACCACACTTCTCGCTCGAAGACAGATGATGTGGTGAGTGTGTTTGCTGTGAGCGCGCGCGCGCGCGCGCACCGCTTAAAGTGCTTGAGGGCGCGTCGTCGCACGCCTGCTTCGGTTTCTTGAAGTGATCACATGGCAGCGGAGCGCAAAAGCGCATGATTAATTGCACAATGAAGACAGTAATGTTGAGCTGCGGTCTGACCATTGGTTTTGAGCCCGAGCGGCGGGTGCGCGCGCACCGATCTTGTCCACAACACATTCAGCGAAATCGTGATTTAACGCCAAGCGGTTATCTGATGAAAATGTTATAAAGCAGCAGCAACGGCAGCTGGCAGCCACACTATACGAGTATGTACTGGCAGAACTGCAGAAGCATGGAGGGCGCGGTCAAATATTTACCACGGTAAGCCGGGCTCCAGATAAGATGCCATGGTTTGACAGTGCGGCTTATTGGCGGATTGTTGAAATCTAGGGCCGATATTTGGGTTGGGGTTGTTTGCATCTGGACAAATTGTTGAAGTGTTGATGCCAGAGGTGGAAATTTTTTCCGTCGATCTAATCCGAGATTTAGAGCTAAGCTTGATGAATCTGTAGAGATTTACTCGGCTGAATGGAGTACGAGGGACAGCTTTGCTGATAATGGAATGATTTGTTAGCCATGCGCGACGTGTTTGTCTACCACTTTTTTTGGAGGTTTGAAACCAATCAGTGGCTTGAAGTTTTTCCTACCACTTACTTGGTTCTCTCCTCATGGCTTAGTATCTCACCGTTCGAAAGCCACAATTTGCGTTTAAATGTCAAACATGAATTTAAAGCCATTAAAAAGAGGTAAGTAGTTCGTAAGCCAGGCTTACTAAATTGTAGTAGATACGTATGAATGGTTTTCTCCCACCCAATCTGGTTCTAAGTAGATCGAGGTAACTCACTATCGCGGCATATGGGTCAAACAAGACTTAAAAGTCATCAAAAAAGGGTAAGTAGTTCGTAAGCCAGGCTTTTGGGAATGCAGTAGATACATGCCAATCATATTTTCAAACGCAACCTGGTTTTATATTCAGGTCGAGGCGACTTAAGCATTCGGATCAGCGAAGGCTCAAAATACTTTGAGTCGTTCGTAAGCCAGAATTACTAAAATGTGGTAACTACGTATGCATGAACCCGAATTTCTCCTGTTTTCCCAAGCGATTCGCAATCACTGTTTTAAAGTTTCTCAGTCGAAGTCCGAGTCAAGTAAGTCATGATTAGATACGAGGATCAGGCATAGTAGGATCCTACTACTTGACTAGAGCTTGACTTGAGCTATGTTGCTCAAGGAAAGTACTGTCTTATGTATGCAATGACGGCCTCTTTGAAGCCCAAGCGATTCGCAATCACTGTTTCAAGCAAAGTTTCTCAGTCGAAGTCCGAGTCAAGTAAGTCTGGATTCATGCGGATCAGATACGAAGCTTAGGCGTAAAGGTATTGACTTGAGCTCGACTTAAGCTATGTTGTTAAAGGGAAGTATTGTCTTATGTATGAAAATTCTCTGCAATGACGGCCTCTTTGAAGCCGGTGTTCAGTCTTGATAGTCGAACCAAGGATTTCGGGGATATTTTTTAACCTAATCCCGGAAGTACTGTCTTATGTATGAAAATTCTCTGCAATGACGGCCTCTTTGAAGCCGGTGTTCAGTCTTGATAGTCGAACCAATGATTTCGGGGATATTTTTGAACCTAATCCCGGATAAAAAAATGAGTTTTTTACTACTTCTTGTGTAGACTACGCACAGCCAAGTGTTGGAGTATCTTTCTGTTTGAAAAGACGCTCACCGAAAACATAAAGTCGTCCTTAAGCCAAACTTTTTAAGATGCTACTTGAGCTATTTTTCTTTATGAAAAATTTTCATAATGACGATCTTTCCGAAGCATGCGCTTACTATCGATAGGCGCACTAGTCCTTCAAGGATTTCAGGAATGTGTGTGAATCTTATCCGGGATTGAGAACTAAGCTTGATATACTGTTTGCCCTCCATTCTTTGAGGGTCTGACACCAATGAGAGGCTTAAAGTTTATTACATCTACATTTGAACGAAGATGTGCCAGAATCACAGTATCTCAGATGGAATAGTGTGCAATGTACTCATGCTTAGCAGAAAAGGCTTACAAATGTCTATATAAAACTTTAGGCTCTTCTTAAGCCAGGATTAATAAAATTTGAAAGAAACACGCAAAGCAAGAAACACTTATTATTATAAAGACCTCCAGGAGTACTGGAGCCCAAGTTTGACTCTTTCTTATCATGAAAGGTATATTGGTCGGCTTACAATGCTTGAGTCTTCTCTCAAGCTTGCCATTTATGATGACCACGCTTAGACTACTCTGACCAATAGAGGTTGGGGTTCTATGTACATGTACAGGATAGAAATATTGAAAGTTGTGGACATACAGTAGATCTTGGACTATAGTCTAGTTGGCTCCAGGAGATACATACTTACTCAACTCTCTACGCTCGGTGGCTCACTCATATCGAGTCATTTGTCAGGTTTCGAGAGACCTACTTTTCGTTCGTATCTTTATGTCTAGCTTGCTGATGTAGCTTTCTGATTCTTCGTACAGTGAATCAAGCAACAGCGTCCTATCTCCTAGGAACGTTGGTAACCTATCTGAAGGAAGAGAGCATTCAGAATTCTAGAGCAATACTCTGAATTCACCTCCTTGGAAAGCCAATACACGGGGGTCATGTCAACGAAGATTTTTTCTTCTATTGTTACTATATCCGCTGAACTAGTCTGTAACGAAGTTAGAGCAACTTTTCGTCCTAGGCTTCTAGTGTGGCAGAATGGTCATATACCTAGACGCTAGACCTTCTTTTAAAATGACACACAAGACTGGCAGGAGCTTGGTAAAGTATGTGTTATACGCTTGCCAAAGTAATTTTTGCGGTAAGTCATAGTGACGTACGCTAGACCCTGAAACTAGAGACAAACAGTGCAAAGCATCTGAGGTTTAAGGGAACACAGTATAGGCACAGAAAGACTTGCTCTTCATCAGGTTACAAGTTACAATCAGAAAAAGTAGCGAAAGAGAACGAAACCTTGTGGTACACCAGCATTAGTAGTCCATTTTCGTTCTACCATGAGCTTGAAGTTTGTAGTTGAGGGTACTACCAGCTTGGTCCCTCATTCAGATAGGACAAGAGGTCCTGCATGTAACGCTTATCTCTGAAAACAGATTAGCAGTCATAAGGAAAATTGATACTTTCTGGATGTAAGCTGAGGTGGATCTTGTTCTTCATGAACTGATACTACCAGCTTGGTCCCTCATTTAGGTAGGAGAAGAAGTGCTTCTGTTGTAGACAGTCATAGGGAGATTTATACCTTATGGATGTTATATAGGATGGATCATGCTCTCTTTGAAGCCTTGGCGTTAAATTTGTGGTCAGATAGTTAGAAGAAAAGCTTCCATTGCCATGGTAAAACATCACACTAGGATTCATGACATCTGCTACAACGAAGATGTCTCTAAGGCGAAAGGCAATGATGATCTCAATAAGACTTAACTCCTTGAATATATCTATAACCTCTGACAACATCTACATGAGCCAATATCTCGAATCAGACTATACCAGTGATTTAGCCAAGCCTTTTTCAAAGCTCAAACAAACATGGTTAAAGCATCTCCCTACTCTACTATCAGTGCACCCATCTTAGTTACATAAACTCTTCGATTTGTCCAAAAAGATACATATTCCCCAACCTTCCAGCTACCAGTTCCATCTCTCTACCCCGAGAACTGGGCAACATTTCAATTCGAATCCCATATCACCATGCCGTCCGTCCCACCTAACAACCGTAGTAATTCAATATCTCGATCATGATTTCGCTGCTTAGCCCCCAATCAAAGCCACCTTACCCAAGGTGCGGCCTGCCCAACACAAATTACCTTCAAAGCGGATCTATTTAGAAATCTATTCCAAACTTATATCAAACAAACCGGTACGACGCCACTGCACCACCATACCATCGCCACACCAGTCGTCGCCGGCTAATATCCCATCCAAATAGCTGTAATTTCTGACAGTCGCGCAATTTCGTTCCTTTGTTCCGATTTTCGGTACGACACACCGCCATCGTCGTCGTCCACTGGCCAATACATAAAAACCACAATAATAACAGTAATAACAGCCGGCCATAACATAATAACGACCCGAATGGCCCACAATGAGTGCGCGCGCTCCAATCCACAAAAAGCCAGAAAAACCGAGAAAAAAAAAAAAAGATCAAGGCCAACCCTACTCTCAGCAATGTGGCCAGCCGCGAGCGGCGAAAATCTCAATGCGCGCGCGCTTTCTGCGGGATCTATTACTTTATTGTCTTTTCGACGTCAGTTTTGAATGTCAGCGATAAAGATCGCCGACGAAAGGAACAATAAAAACCGCACAACGGCCTCCAAGGAAAGCCTCCTACCACTTGCCGCCCCCAAATGACTGAATCAGATCTGTGCGCAGGCGCGCGGGCCAAATTTCTCTCGATAAACACAAAAAAAAAAAGAGTCCCGATCCCGAGAACCTTTTCTTCCCTCCTGGGTGACCAGGCAAAACAATGAAAACAAAAGTTTTGAGCCATAACACACGACCACGGACGGTGGCCGGCGAGTGGGCCGTAAACAAATTTGAATGTGCATTCCATGGAGGCATTGTGTTGAGAACAGTAGCCCGAGGGCTACTGCACTTTATGCTTTCTAGACCTCTCTCTCCCTCTGAGTGTGTGTGTGTGTGTATTGGGATTTATGTGAGGAGTTCTGGAGAAAGAACTGGACGTGGAGTACCATATGCATAATTTTTCTGGAGTGCTTCCTTTGAATCGAACAAAAGGCACATTACAGATACACACACACTCGGTGGAAAGTGGTGCTGCGCGCGTAACTTCTGTTCCGGGATAGTAATGGTGACAAAGGGCAGTCTGGAGCACCGATCCAGGGGTTGATAAAGGTGATATTTATACGAAGTTGGAATGGCAATGACACTTGAATGGGAGTGGAGCGGCGCGTCTTGTCATAAGAGAGGGCATTTTGGTCATAATTTTGTCAGTGAGTGTCCTGGTTGTCGATTGGACTTTCTTTAGCATTGTGTCTGGGGCTTGAAGGGCTTCGAAAATGTGAAAGTTTCCCTCTGACCTCAATGGGTATGACATCGCCTCTTTGTTTTAGACCAAGTAGGTCCACAGACGACCAAAGAATGATCACACTATGGGAGATCCTGGAAAAAACTCAAGAAGTCCAGAGCGATACTCGTCATCTTTTTATCGATTTTAAGGGCACCTATGACACGACTTTTAGAGACGAGTTGAGCAGAGCCATGCCTAGTTTTGACATCCCTGTCAAATTCGTCAGATTGTGCAGGATGATGAGGGAGCACGCTCACTGCTGACCAAGACCTTTGATGTCAAAAAAAGGATTCTGGCAAAGGATGCGCTGTCATGTGCAAAATTCTCAAGCCATCACTAGAAGTACAATTTTTCAAAACTTTGTCCAATTGGACACGGTGATGACATTGGCATCATCGGCAGGACGCAGTGAGCTGTCACTATATTGACACTGGAGCAGCTATAGTAGCTGTGAGCCAAGTATAAGCTACGATCAAGAAGGAACACACAAAGTGATGAATTGGACAGAGTATCACTGTTGCTCTATGACGTTGGCGAAGACGAATAAAGAAATCCGTCAACGCCTTGAATCCAAAATTTCAATGTATAGACGGGCTTTGGGGGAAGAAATTTAACAGGGAACTCTACGAGCTGTACAGTGACATCGACCTGGTCAGAGAAGTACGCATCAACTGTCAAGGTGACTAGGACATGTAGAGCGAGACCAAATAGACATCTGGGCTCAGGGCCTTGAAGTATGTAACTGGAGCCAGGTAGCTAGAGATCTTACAATTCCATTGTGTAAGATGGGTTGGGGATCAACCTATTACTCTGTGAACCATCCGCTCCTTCGTATGAAGAGCCTACACACCTTCGCCATGCCGGCGGTGTAGCCTTCCTGGTGTTGACAAATGGTCTCCTCTTCCTCTTCGTCCATACAAATTCTGCAGAAGTCGTGGCTTGGGATGCTCAGTGTCTGAGCTTGTATTCCCATAGCATAGTGGCGGGATAGGGTGGAGAGGATTTCTCTCTCGATGGCCTTGTTTTCGTTGAAGGCATTGATAAGATTGTTAGCATAAGACGTTTTCGCCTTGAGGTCCATAGCGTTTATGCTATCTGAACCAGAAAAGGACCCTCTTCTAGCCAATGCGTCAGCTTCATAAATCCCCGGTAGGTCACAGAGACCTGGTACCAACAAAGTGTGAGGTTGTTAAGAGCTAAGTGGGAGCTTTAGATCCCGTAATGCTGGTTGCGAGAGATTTGATGGCTGCTTGACTGTCGATGTAGATAAGGATATCCGCTGACAATACAGCATTAACCACGGAGTTGGTGCAGGAGTTTTACTCTGATAGACATAGTCTCAGTTTCTCCTTGCGTCCTTCTAATCTTTATAGCGTGTTCTAGGCCACTAAACAAGTCCTATCTTTGCTCAGGAACCCTTATCTTTAGGAATCAGCTATCAAATCCTTGGAATTCGTCCCTAATTATTCTAGACTGCTCTTCGTCTCTCTTAGAGATGACAGGTGTCAACACTGGACTTGGTCTGCATTCAAACCAGAAATTTGCAGAGATGAAAAGGTAAAGGAATCTTTCTCTACACCAGGCCTACCCTCTCTTAGAAAAGAAAACTTCTTTTGGGACCTTTCTTCCTCAATGATCTTGCTGACAGTAGGAGTCTTCTATGCTTCTTTAGAATCTTAAACTGATTTCACTGGTAGATGTGAAGGATTGTATGATCCAGGTGGTATCACAACGGACCTACTATCGGTCTAAGTGTGCTGGCGATAGGTGGCAGCCACTGTAAATTTAACCTCATAACTCGGCATTTCACAGAAAAGGATACCGTCTCGGCTAAAGGAAGTACTCATCATGACTGTTGTGGCTGGAGTTTGCATGGAGCATGTCTACTGTTAAGGGATTCAAGAGAGCAGCAGTATCTTTTGCACCAAAATAGAATGCTTTTGTAGGGATAACGACAAAAAATGTTTATTTCTATATTTACGAACCAAAGAAACTCAAAAATCAAGTTTATCCATCCTTACCTGCCCCAATTCCATGAATCAAACAGCACTCTGCAAGTAAAAGAAAAAATCTTTAATTTAGAAGGAACCGCCTTAAGTCGAAGAGAGTGATCTTAAAACTAAAACTGCATTCACAGTCCACCTGGAGACTTTCCCCAGCCCAGATAATATGATTCTTTCAATTTCTCTCCTCGCAGAATACAAATCCTCAATGGAACCCACCATGGTGGGCCTCTTGAAATTCTAGAACCACCATCCAACTGCAACTTAACACTTCTTTCACCGTGTCTGCCTGCCTTCCGTTCACTGTATCTCTGCATTATTTTGTTGCAATCTTATTGTTAAATATACTTTTTTTTTTATGAATGAACTGCTTGCAAACAAACTTTGCAATAGATACAAATGTATCTGCGAACAAAAGCGAAAACAATGATGATGTAAAGAGAAGAAAAAACATTTTGTTGCTGCAATAGAGTTGCTCTTTATTCGAAATAAAAAAAAAATAAAAATAATTTCATTTAATAACTTGCAGAGGAAAAAAAAGGAAAAAAAAAAATTCCAAGACATAATTAGAGCAGAAATTCTGACGTCGCAATATGCCTCTTCGGGTGCTTGTACCGCCACCGCCACCGCAAAACGCCACCACTAGCACCATCAGCAACATCATGGTACCACTTTGGGTATGAATTTCTCCGACGTTTTGCATTTCCACCTGCTGTTCGGTGGTGTAGATACCCATAGATACTCTCCATCGGTGCACAGGTGCTGCACGGGCTGTCGTGTTAACAGAGCAACTCATCAATGAAGTGAGAGCACGAATTCAGCCCACCATAAAGTCCATCGTCTTCGTCGTCGTCGTTGTGGTGTGTCGTGTGTCGGTAGAATGGGTGGATGGATGGATGGATGGATGGATGGCTCTACCACCAGCTACATACAGATATCTAGAGTTGATTTGGAGATCCAAAGGTGGGTGGTTTGTTGGTTATTTAGTTATAGTGGCATGCGAGCACACATTTGCTTAGTTTGGCTCTTCTGTGACCGCGCGTATTGCCAACAGTCAAAACAAATAGACGTTACGCTAGAAACGAACGAATCAAGTGCCGAGGAAAATTAAGAAATGCAACTTTATAACTACACACTACTGGCTTGGTTGCTGGGGCTTTGTTTTTGGCCGCACCTCCTTTACCGTTAACGGGAGAGACTGGTGTGACTTGCAGTTGCCACAATGCGAAATGAAATTTATCTGAGAAATTCATCAAACCCACACACACAAGATGAGATTCGTCGTGAAATTGGAGATGAATTGCGCAGCAGTGCGGCATGCTTAGTTGGTGGCTTAGGGGAGTTCGTACACTGGGGAGTGTTGCTATGGGGATTGTTGATGGTGGTCGGATGGTTTGAGAAGTTAAGGGAGACCTCCTCTAGACTGACCTCCTCTAGACTCTTCTAGATGGACAAGGTACTAACCTCTGGGTTGAGATATTGTATACCTATCGGGTTGGCAATCTTTGGACTTGAAAGCACGATTCATGGTTTCTTTAGCAATCCAACTCTGTACAGATTGCTTCAATAATCATTTTCTTTTGATATCTAGTTCCTCTATCTAGAGTTCAACACACTGGACTTGAAAATAAGGTTCCTTCTGTCTTAGCCATCAAAATATCCGGCTAAGCCGATGGTTACTGCACTCCTACTCTATATATTCTATCAGCAGATCTCGAAAAGGCTTCCTACTCCACTAGAAAACCTAAAAGGAACCTACATAGAGCTTCTGGATTCAAATTTCGGTGTCAAACTACTTTGATTATCAGAGTGGGATATGATATGGTTCTATACTGTCATCACTTAGACAAACGGATGTAGTTAACCATAGAGAAACCGGGCACCAAACAGTGAAACCATGAATATTGCCATCTTGAACCTGGTGCTGGTCAAGAGGTAGACTTGAAGCTGGTTAAAGTGGAACTGGAGGTTAAATACAAATGGAGGACTCATAACATCCACCATTGGCTTCTGCACATACCGACGTTATCTATGCTCTCACTCAGGAAGCTGCTCTACATAGCCAGCATCTACATGGGCATTCGGTGCAAGTATAGATCAAGATCAGTGTCCTTCCATTCTGCGACGTTTCCTGGGTGCTACTCGTCATCTAGATAACGCTCGTCCCCATGGCACACATTTGACGGCAGTTAGGCTTACTGTTGTACATGTTTGGTGCCATCCTCTACGGCTTCGGAACGGAGCAATCAATTAGCAGACCATTTCGGTGCTCCTTACCCTCGCGGTCACCAGCGCTCCCATCAGCTTGGACAGTTGGGTTCTGTGCTGCTACAAGTCGCGCAAAGTCTTCTTCGGCAGAAAGTATCTGAGGGTCTAGATGGCTCCCCGAGCGGTAGATTTAGTGAGCTACGCAGTCCTGCATATAAAAAAAAAAAACAACCACATCCTCCACTCAATGTGGCACATCCTCTGCATGCTATCCAGTCAGGAGCCCTTTGTTCTGATTGTTAGCATTCAGCTTATACTCAGAAATTTCTGCTTACATCGCAACAGCTCCACCTACTTTGGAAAGTAAAAGCGCTTTCTTCACTAAAACCAGCTGCTACTACCTGTTCGACTGCATATGTGACGAAGATGGATCCTTTAGTGGCAGTAAGCAGGAGCGAGCAGAAGGGAAAAACCAGAAATCTTTCCACAAAATGGGCACAAGTACGGAACCTTGTGGGACACCATCAAATCAAAGGAATGAATCTCTGCATTTGGTCATCCGCTAGAGACTCCCATTTGCTTAGTCGGGGATACTTTCGATACTTAGTCGAACAAAAATTTCAAAGAATTCAAGTGAAAGGAATTTTTCCAGACTGTCTCTGGCTATCTTTAAGCCTCAATCCATCAGATAGCCGAATACTAAATGATTTCGTTCATTCCATGATCCTGTAGAGCCATCTAGGTAATGTTTTCATTACAAACTACAAGACGCAGTTCGACTCGAGGTACTTTCACTAACTATACCCATGAGACTCCGCTGAAAGCAATACCACTAGACGCTATCAACTTTTGCCTCGAGAGCCAGGAAGAAATAAGGGCTATTCCTGCTTTTGCCATTAGACCCAAGCTTGCAAAGGGATGTGAGAAGAGCTTGGGTTCCTAAAAAAAAAGATTATTTGCCGACGAACTGACTGCGGGGAGTGCAAAATGTAAATCACAATGAATTGGCCCCAAACCGAAGCTCAGAGCAGGGCTTAGGACCCTAAGAGATAGAAGGAAGGCTGTTACAGCAATTCCTTCTGAGCTAAATCTGCAAACCAACATCTTCGTTTCAGCTACTGACAAACAGTCCTCAGCGATATAATGCGATTGAAGCATGGTAAGAAGAAGGTAGTACTCCTAACAAAGGTTCTCGTACCACCTTCTAACACAACTTGGATTCATTAATCATGCATGTCGAGCTGAGTTCAGAATTTTGGTGCCCTTACTACCAGCAACCTTCACAGAAATCCGATCAATCATGAGGCAACTATCAACGTCACCCTAACACCCACCTCGAACTTCTAAATCTGCTTCCCATAGCAACCTCATTACGATGCAGAAGTTGAACTTCAAAAAAATGTCAAGAATTCCCATCGCAGACAACCTTTTCTGACAAGAGAACGCCTCAACCTTTCCCATGTCAACAACTCCAGGAAATCATGCCAACCCCCCAGTCAACCAGTCAGTCAGTCTCAGCGCACTCTCATCACACAACACAACCACAGAGTGTGTTGTTTAAATGTCAAAGTTGTTTGACATCAAACAATGTCCAACACGACTGCGAACAGGTGCCTGTCAGAAAGCGGTCAACACAGGGAGGCCGGCAAAAAGTCAAACACGCGCGACCACATGTTCCGAGGCTTGTTCGAGTTCAAAGAGAACGAGCAACAGGAACATTGTTTGAGTTGCGCACGCGTCTTAATTGCCTTTTTGATGGACTGAACCCGCCCCACCACTGCACATTGTCTTGGACAAGCCACGAACAATGGGCCTGCGATACAGGAAGTTCAATCTCTGATTAGAACAACCTTTTGTGAACCAACTCCACCCGAGGGGCATTTCTGTTTCTAGATCAACTTTTGAAAATCAGCCATAATGCGCCCAAGATGACAAAGACAGCCGGCCGACGACGCGACAACGATGACAACAACGACATTTCGCGACAACAGCGACAACGGGGCGATGACGACGACGACGACGACAGCGACTAGTGTTAAGCCGCACGACATTTAACATTGTCATCGCAGTCGGGGCTTCTAGGAATGGAGCACAGTAGTTAGTACATGCAACATCGGTAAGCAGAGACATAAAAACCAAAACCAAAGGCGGCGGCGGCGGCCTAAGACACCACCAAACCGATCGACAATTGAGGATCCATTTTGGCTTTATGTCGCGCAGATTTTGAGGTGCCGCTGCGGCGCAGTGTCGGCGCTTTCAATCAATAGATACAGATCTGCCTGCACTTGGGCTGGTTGTAAAGTTGGTCTCTGTGTGCAATCCAAACTCAATTATTTTTGTCATTTTGCCGTTCAGGCGGGGGGACAGTCGCGCTTCCAACTGCCAAGTAGTCGCAGCCGTCGTCGGAATGATGAATCGGGGCGATGACGATCGTGGTTATGATGACAGTGATTTGCGCGGGCGCAAATGATGATGACAAAGATGAGGACGACGATGAGGATGACGGTGTGTCGAGAGGATCGACATTCGCTTCATCGATATGATCTCTTTGCATGTGTAATTGGCGGTGTAATTGGTAACAAAACGATAATTGTTGGTATTTGCACGTCGTCGCGTTGACATTTATGAGATGCGACTGTTCGAGTGCACAGATTATGAAATAAGGTTTATTGATGAACGAGATTAGGTAATGATGAGGAGCTTCTTTGATTGATGCTTGTCTTTGGAAAGGATTTGTGGCGTTTAGTTACGAGAAATCTGTCGGTAATTGTGTTGCCAACGCTTCACTAGGTGCACGGATAATGACGGGAAGTAATTGTATCAGCGTACCTGAGCTATTCTTGAAGTATCTGCGAAGGTTTATTGCGCAACTGAATGCATTTCAATCAACGAAAGGAGTTAAGCACATCATTGAATATTCAAATGTACTGTTCAAGTGGAAGGACGTATCTTTTCGGTGAAGGAAATGTATCTACGACACTTAATTCGTATAGAAGTGACTTTGATTCACTGTGCTCCAGTCGTCTGTCCTATTTTGCATCTTAGGACATCAATTATGTCGAGGCCTAGCAGTTTCAACCTACCAAACCAGATCTATGATAAGTGCGTTGAACTACGTACGAAGGAGTTCGAGGTTCGCATCCCAGCCGGGGAACACCTAAAAGTTTTTCATGGCCCCGCCTCTCGCGAACGTCTGACAAACATCCGAGAGTACAACTGTCCTGAGAAAGCTTCTTAAATAACAAATTGCCCTTCGGACACAGCATATTACCATATTGATGTGAAAGAAATTCAAATTCAAGTGGAAAGAAGTATCTTTTGAAAGAAAAAAATGTATCTATGACACATAATTCGCATAGAAATGACTTTTATTCACTGTGCTTCCTATTTTGTGTCTCAGGGCTTCTCGAATTCAATCACCAGACAACAGCTAAGATTTCTTTCATGGTCCCACCTCTCGAGCACCTGACAAACATACAAGAGTACATCTGTGAACAGACCCCTTCCATTCGTGTACGCACAACGCATAACACGAATGGTTATGAGAAGCTAGGCATAGACCTGGCATAGACCTGTTGCCCCAAAGTTCTGCCTTCTGTAGTACAAGGGCTGAGTCGTAGTGAAATAAGTTCATTGAACCTTCCATCTGTGCAAAGCGGTCTCAATTGGTGTTGTACCCACAAAAATTGACTATTTGGCGCGAGTTTCATGCTGGATCAGGTGAGTGACCCATACCTCTACTATCGCTACCGGACTAACATTTTTTGCGATAAATTCGAAAAGGATAACTGCGAGGATAAATAATTTTAAAAGATGACAGCGCATGCCTCACCGCTAATCAAACAGTCGAGTGAATCAAGTCAAACTCGGATGGTCATGGTATTTTCTGAAATGAGTTTCGGCATCGACAGTGTAATTTGATGTCAAAATCATGGTCAATACTAATCAAATTGACACTAAAAACGAATTAAGAACTAACATCGACCGACTAATTGTCGGTATATTGCCTGATTTATGCGAAAGAAATTTGGTTCCACATATTTGCTCTGTATCTGAGGAGAACGTTTGAATAGTGTTGTACTTCAAAACAAATTGCAGCTACGGTACTTTAATTCAACATAGTTTTGAGTTCGATATCTCAAATATTGTCAGAGTTATGTGGAATACAAAATGTTATGCTCTTAATGAAAAACTCCGTAGAAGGTTACACTCCATATTCGTTGCCCACTTTACTCACGACTCGGGAGGGTCGAACTAGTTTTTTCAGTATTATGAGCACAAGACTGATTTGGTTTTGCATTGGGACAGTATCTCTTGGATTTATGTAGCATTTCAGGTACTTTAGATACACAATGCCACGCATGTAGAGCGTTTTTCGATGAAACGTCAAGCTACTATGCCTAAACCCTCTACTTTTCCGAACCACCTTACGAACGGTGTTAATATACTTTCAGCAGCTCTGTGTATAACCACAAGCTTGCAGATATTTTGCGGTTCGAGCACCACTTACACGTATTTTTCGATTAACAAGTATTAATGTAGAAGGCTGGCTTCAAAGCCATTTGTACCGAAATTTCGCGAGATACTTGCCCTCTCTTTAGCCCTCTTCCTATGTAAGGCCTCCTCGGAATTACCCCTAAATACCATAATGAAGGAACACAATTAATCAAGAAGATATTATGATGAAACACACACGCAAAGTCTCCATTGATTATCACATTTCAGCCGTCTGGGCTGTTATGGCTTAATCAGCGTCCATTATCTTTGGAAATTGACCAATGAAACCCTGCAGCCGGAGCGAGGAAATTCATTCGAATCCACAAATAACTTAATTTTTCCCCGAAACTTCACACGAAGATACATAGATTGTTACATCGAAGATACGTATTGGGTGTGCGTGTGTTTCCTTTGAAGTAGGTAGGTACTCATCTTATATAAGATGAGGACGTCCATCATGTGGTTATCTTCAGATTTATGGTCGTATAATGAGATAAACGTGCTAAGAATCAGCGCCTAATCGGGGGTAGGGATACTATGAGGTGTTCTCCTGAGTCTTTTTTTGGTTTTGAATCTTTGTTGCGTAAAGAAAGTGCCTGCTTTGGATTTTTCGAATCGAAATTAACAAACTTTATTGTACACTCGTATGCATCGTAAATCTTTCGCATCCACACACCAATTCACACGAGAGCACCACATTCGGAGACACCTAAGCACTGTGGCGGGAGGCAACATAACATGGCTAACATGAGCACAACCATAAAATAATAACACAATAAATTATGCGGCTCAGCATAACACTTCTTCGTCGTCTCATGAGGCTTCAGCACTGCGGATGGATTCTTTCTAGGCCCGTCCCCCCAAATACACAATTCGTATGCAATTCGTGAATTTCTCCACACGAAGTCGAAGTGAGATGTTTTATTTGATTCACACTCCGCCGAAGAATGGTCACATAAATTATTTTTAATTCCAGTTCATGGCTGTAGATACATAGATACATGGTGTGTGAGGGGCTGAAGCAGATGAAAAACTTGACACTTGGGAGATTGCAATGTCATCTAATTTGTGGTGCGCCCTGTTGGGTATACCATGGGGAGGTGGTTACTTATACTTCGTGGGTTTCTCCAGTCGCATAAATTGGGTGGAAGGAAAGTCGAGACTAATTGAGGCTATGTTCCAGTGGAGTGAGATTAAGGCGGTAGCAGCAAGCAGATAGTGTGCTAATTAGGGCAATTACTGCTTTTCACGTGTGCTCGGGTACTGCAGTAACAAGGGAATGCCTCCATTCTGTCGGAGATCCGTCTCATAACTTTGGCATACTAATAGCGGGCCAGGTATCCTTAGGTATACAGGTAGTCATGTACAACTTTGGATACACAGTGATCCAGTGATCATATCATAGATACTGTCAAACTGTCATAACTTAGGTATCATTTGAAATCCATGGTACCCTGATGGGAGTGGCATCGATTTGACACCTCTAAGGGAAGACATCCTACGTATCTATGTAAATAAATCTTGCAGTCATCCATGCAAGGGGAAATCCCTTTTCTGTTCCTCCATCAATAGCTGTCAGAAGAGGTCTTCACAAAGCAGGCACAGTGACTGTAAACAGCATGCAATACAGACGGGTCAAGATGCAATATATACACAAACTTTTGCATGTGAACTGAACAGAGGTCCTCAGTTTCTAGCTGTCAGAAGGTTGTGACTGTTAAGCGCTAGGATTTGATTGGTTTTGACATTGTTTTGTCCAGGGATTTCTATAGACGCGACAAGATGAGCACCGCATGCATTGGACTTAACGAGAGCTAGGGACTGAAGAATAGATTTAACGACTATTAGACCCATTGTCCTTCCGTTTGTTTCCATGAATGCCACTCTGTTCTCGAACCAAACGGAGTATTATCTTGTGGCTCGTAAGTTGCTCATGGCATCGTTTCAGAATCTTGAACTCCACGTTAATCGATGAGATGGCCTTCATAGTGGCTTGACTCTAGATATCACATCGATCATCTTCCTTGAGCGCAATTTCAAGTTTAGATGAGTC
The DNA here is from genome assembly GCA_963583995.1 of Xylota segnis. Classification (NCBI taxonomy): domain Eukaryota; kingdom Metazoa; phylum Arthropoda; class Insecta; order Diptera; family Syrphidae; genus Xylota; species Xylota segnis. The sequence goes on along the minus strand of OY757236.1, from coordinate 128,335,897 downwards.
TATGCCAGAGGCCACTCCTTCGTCGGTAGTACCCGCTTAGTAGGAGGTGACCTCACTACACGATCAGTTTTTTGTAAACCAAGTCCGAGTACCAGATCCATCTATCCATCCATCAGACAGTGGAGCAGTAGATTTTGGGGTCAGGATAGATATGAATTTTACATTGAAGTTGACTAACACCATCGGGAATGGGGTTCCACCTACCTAAGGTTTCTAAACTGCCGAACGAGATATTCCCATAGCGGTGGACATAGCAGAACCAGATGCTAGTCCCCAAAGGAAGCAAGCCATCGTCTTGAATGCGGCTTAGAGATGGCTTGGGAAAGTACTAATTCGAATCTCTATGGGAAGTACCCATTGAAAATGCGAAAGGAATGGTAGAGTGATAGTACCATTTAAGAGGGCAGTAGCACATCGAAGAATGCTATAGAAGGCTGAAAAAATTTGAAAAGCATTTGACTTCGTAAAAGCCTTTCATCATATGAATACCAACATACCTCATGAGGATAGTGATCGATAGCTGCAGGCAAAGAATGATCCTGATACTTCAGACAGATGATGACCGGAAGAGGTATACCATGACAAAGGGATTCAGGGTTCGAACCACTCCTTGGAAGGTTCATGTTCGATAAGATACTTAAGATGATATTGCTTCAACTAAGTAACAACCCAATCGGGATAGTTAATGCTGCTTCTGTGGCTAACTCAACAGTGGCTACGACTATCGCAATTGGTGAAAGGATGCAAGATTATCGAAACACGCCATTATGCTGGACTGAGTCTGTTTTTAATGAACGTCTACCTCATGTTAGGAGTATGGCCTCACATGGGTGAAGGTGAATCATGGGTTCTAAGTCCAAGTGCTGACATCTATTAAGACTCTAAGGAGCACGAATGTGACAAAAGGCCATGGAAGTTGCATGCAAACTCTTTGCAGTATATCTCATACAACGCACCCTATTCTGTCTGAAGATTACTCCCAATTGACACACTGGCGGGACCTATCAGACCAATCTGTATGGCAAAATGGCCACAAAGATAGAACTTAAGGACCATGAACCGATAGAAATATGGTGAATGGGACACGCATACTTTGGAGAGTATCTTCACTGTCCAAACTACATCCAAGTCGAGATGGTTGGATGCTCTAGGAATAGGGTAGACACTGACTAACGTGAATTGTGTTTATTTTATCTCCAAGTGGTAGCCATCGAGTGCTGGTTGTGTCCATCCAGACGGGACTTCCTAAACCTACAAGTGACTGTTGATTCTTAGTCTTGTATGTGAGAAGGCAGAATACGAGAAGGCTGACAAGAGGAGAAGATACAACCCTGAGCTGTACCAAGTCAAAACACGGCGACTATAATGGTTCGGGCCACATGAAGCGAATGGACAATAATGCTCCTTGAAAGTAGATCTTCGACTCATAGCCCTCAGATTCGAGACGACAAGGAAGACTGAACCTCTGTTTTAAAGACCAACCTCTCGCTGATGCCACAGCTTTTGGTCTGGGCAACTGGAAGCAGCGTGTTGGGATTTAGAGATTTTTCCGATAAGACTGAGAAAATTTTATCGACCCATGGACATCGAGGATGCCAGAGCGTTTAGTCTGGACAACAGGAAGGAGCGTGCCCGGGATCCAAGGGAGTCTGTTAAGTAAGTAAATGTGTTGGCTAGGATACACTTTTTTGTGACACTTTTCTGACAATGGATAGGTCAACTGGGTGTCACCACATCCAGGAGGTGTATGGTCTACAATAGTTGGCTTATGAGTTTCGGTGGCTAATGAAAGGCCAAAGGGCAATGGAAGGATTGTCGTTTAACCCCAGGATGCGGTGATATGTGGACATTTACAAGAACAGACAGGCTTTCGCGATGCATCCTGCTACATCGACAATATAACGCTTTGAGGGATCATTGTAAAGCAATGTGTCTCCCTACATCTACTCTTAATGTGATTTCGACAATCACAGGACAGGAGAGGCCTGGTAAGTAAGTAAGTACACCAAGGTGACCGAGATGTCGAAGATAGAGACACATGTTGGCTTATTGGTTCAAACATGTCTTGGATAGCAGAGCTAGAAGCAGATAACTAAGGACTTTGTAAGGCAACTAGGAATACTTAACCCTTTTGTCTGTTAACCGTTCCTGGTATAGTAAATCTGCTCTGTTCCAGCGTTGCTAACTGAGGAGTGTTAATGAAATACTCCAGGGCATGACTACCTTTACGTCATGCACTGAACTCCCTCCATTTGCATAGAAAATCAAATAAGCTGCAGACAGCCATATCTCGATCTTCAATCTTCCGATCACGAAGCAGCCCTCCTATCAACGCCATTCATCAGCACCGGCCTGTCATGCCCCACCCCACCCCATGGTTCCCTATTAATTGACTAATTAAACAAAAAAAAGGCTACTTAGCACGATTCCTTCGACGAATTTCCATTGGAATCGCATTTATTAAGCAATTATTGTAATTACAAACAATACGACCGGTAATGGTCTCACTTTACCACTGTTAGTGCCGCCACGGCTACTGTTACTGCAATAGAATTCACGTGCCACTCTTGAGTTGGCCAACATAACACAACACCAAGTGCAAGAGCCCATAACCAGCACCAACACGGTCGGGCTACGACAAGATTGTTATGTAACCATCAACAATAAGGAAATTTTTTTAATTTTTCTGTCCAATTCCACTCGCAAAGTGCATTGACCAGGCTTCGTCGTTGTCAGCCCCCCAGCAGTAAAGGTGGTCAACAACGACAACGCGTATGCGCCTGTCACATGGCGGGGAAATCAATTTTCTCGCGGCACAGGTAATTATCGCAGAGCGAGAGAGTGAAGGAAACGTTTACATTTCTGCGACTTTAAATTAATTAATTAATTGGCTGAGATGTGTGTGCCTGATGTGAATCACAATCGCATTAGAATCCATCCATGGATCGAGTTGGTGGTGTCGTCTTACGCACAGAATTGTGTAACAGGCTGCTGCTGGACACAAGTGTTAAAGAGACACCACCGCCAGCACCAGTACCACCAGCAGCAGCAGCAGCACTAATGCGCGAATGCAAAAGAAGTTAAATTGAATAAAAAAAAAAAAAGAAATACAAGGTGTGTTTCGATTTTTATCATCATGACCATCACCATCATCATCATCATCATCAGCATCACCATGGATTGGTGGTGGAAGGGGATGCGGGGGACTTCACTATTATTTACACATTTCTCACACCTCCTGTCATTTGGTTTTATGGCCGAGTGGAGGCATGTTTACGGTAAATACCTGGTATTGTTGGCTAAATCACTCGCTTTCAGTGGTAATCGCTTTAATTATACCTGCGATCTGTGCAGGTCGTTGGAATTTATTGATATGTTTGGGTTTTTTTCTTGCTTTTCTTGGTTTTCAATCAGCACAGAGTGGCAGATTAATAAGTGTTTAGTGGCGAGAGTGACAGACGACCGGGAGTGGAGCTCCGATTCGATTACTGCTGTGGGAAATGTATTTGCATACTCGGCGGTAGCTGGGGTTTGCTGCCAATTCCATTGGGATTCAGAGATACGCCACAGATACACTGGACTAGCCATTTGGGAGCCAACTGTCAGAACAGGATGCCTGCTTTATGCAGATAAGTTCATTCAATGTTAGGCAGAGAGAATGGCCCACAGCATACAAGACCGCATATATACCTCCGAGGACTGGCCAGAATTCAAAGGCTAGCATGTAGAAGTACTACCAGGGCTATAGCAACCACACCGACCGCAGTCCTTGCAACCATATTTGCATTTAGCCCGCTACCCGCCACCAATGTCAGACACTCAATCCCCTTTAGTGTGAGTAGTATCAGATGAGGTCTTACTGTCCATAAGTCTAGATGAACTAACAGCTAGCTATTTAGGACCCCACAGTCGGAATAGGATGCCTGCTTTATGCAGATAAGTTCATTCAATGTTAGGCAGAGAGAATGGCCCACAGCATACAAGACCGCATATATACCTCCGAGAACTGGCCAGAATTCAAAGGCTAGCATGTAGAAGTACTACCAGGGCTATAGCAACCACACCGACCGCAGTCCTTGCAACCATATTTGCATTTAGCCCGCTACCCGCCACCAAGATCAGACACTCAATCCCCTTTAGTGTGAGTAGTATCAGAGGAGGTTTTACTGTCCATAGGTCTAGATGAACTAGCAGCTAGCCATTTGGGAGCCAACTGTCAGAACAGGATGCCTGCTTTATGCAGATAAGTTCATTCAATGTTAGGAAGCGAGAATGGCCCGCTGCAGACGAGACCACATATGTAAAGGTACTTTTACCAGGGCTATAGGAACCACACCGACCGCAGTCCTTGCAACCATATTTGCATTTAGCCCGCTACCCGCCACCAAGATCAGACACTCAATCCCCTTTAGTGTGAGTAGTATCAGAGGAGGTATTACTGTCCATAGGTCTAGATGAACTAGCAGCTAGCCATTTGGGAGCCAACTGTCAGAACAGGATGCCTGCTTTATGCAGATAAGTTCAATCAATGTTAGGCAGAGAGAATGGCCCACAGCATACAAGACCACATATGTATGTACCTCCGAGCACTGACCAGAATACAAAGGCTAGCATGTATAGGGACTACCAGGGCTATAGCAACCACACCGACCGCAGTCCTTGCAACCATATTTGCATTTAGCCCGCTACCCGCTACCAAAGTCAGATACTCAATCCCCTTTAGTGTGAGTAGTATCAGAGGAGGTATTACTGTCCATAGGTCTAGATGAACTAGCAGCTAGCCATTTGGGAGCCAACTGTCAGAACAGGATGCCTGCTTTATGCAGATAAGTTCATTCAATGTTAGGAAGCGAGAATGGCCCGCAGCAGACGAGACCACATATGTATGCACTTCCGAGCACTGGTCAGAATACAAAGGCTAGTATGTAAAGGTACTTTTACCAGGGCTATAGGAACCACACCGACCGCAGTCCTTGCAACCATATTTGCATTTAGCCCGCTACCCGCCACCAAGGTCAGACACTCAATCCCCTTTAGTGTGAGTAGTATCAGATGAGGTCTTACTGTCCATAGGTCTAGATGAACTAGCAACTAGGCATTTAGGACCCCACAGTCGGAACAGGATGCCTACTTTATCCTTTCACCATTCTGGCAGGGGATTTCATGAATGCTACGAACAGAGAGTGCCCCGGTACGGACAAGATCCCGGTACGGACAAGATCACATACCTCCGAGTATCAGATGAAGTCTTACTGTCCTATCCATAGATCTAACCATTTAGGAGCCCACTACCAGAACACGAAGGCTCGTTTATCTTCTCATATTGAACCCCTTCTTGCACGGTAATCCACCAATTTCGGAAGATACTTCACCGAGATCCATGCCAGAGAAAATAGTACAGGACTGGGCTTATCAAGATCTCAGACAAAGACTCGAGTACTGAACACTGGTTCTTTGTGTTACCTAGCAAGGGCTTCACTCAAACAAATTAAAGTAGCGCTGTTCGCAACGCTGATCCTTCTATTACTGCTATAAGGACTGTATTTCAAAAGATGAGGGAGCGGGACTTTCGGTCCTGTCTGCATACATAGATGTCAAATGGAGAAGATGATACAACCATGAGACTTGTGAGCCCAGTCAGGAGGGTTCAAATACAATGACAATCCTCCAATCCGCCTTGGGTTTGACAAAAAAACTTCACCTTACGTGACAGGGTCATGTGGAAAGGGAACTCAAAGAACCATTTGGTTGAAGAGGCTTATTGATTGAGCCAGCCCTCGGTAGATCTAATTCAACTCCTTACGCAGTCGAGTTTGTAATGTGGATTAGCATCTTGTGATTCTAAATTAAGTGTACCGTCGACACTAATACTATTTCTTGGATAAAAAGTGTTTGAATGATGCTACTTTCTTGACTTAGTTTCTGCAATTCTTACCATGCAGTCATGTTAAACGCTTCTTAAGGGCGAATCTGATATTTTGAAAGCTAGGTTCCACGTCCCTCCTCCAAATTTGACGGACCTATCCCCTTACCAGTGGCAATAGATGCTGTCACAATCTTTCAAAAATCTGTGGATCTCTGTCGTTATTGGCAAAACACAGCGGGCTGTCACTGGTAATAAGGGACCTCGTCTCTGCTGACGAACAGCTAAGGGCTGTAATCATCCCAGTCCTGCTTTATGGTGCTAATGCTTGGCCTCTACCTAAAGCGGATAAAGACATTCCCGGTTGCTTCTTTGACAAAGAGTCTTCGAATCCAACTCGGAGGGATAACTCAATAGAGGAGGACTTCGCCTTAGGTGCCACGCACAAGTAGAAGTGGACATCAATTGACTTGGAGTGCGCAACCTAGTTAGTAGCCAAGGACCAGGGTAAGTAACTGAGTTTCTTAACGGAGATTCAGGTTCACTTCGAACTGTAGCTCCACCCAACTATGTAAATGAAGCTTCTATCCTTAGACTTCAATGATTGGTGAGTCTTAGTCAATACGACGACGAAAGTGGCAATGGATTGGACATACTCTCCGAAAGGGTAACAGGTCCATAGCTAACCACGCGATGCAATAGAACTCGTTTACTCAGGATGGCAGGATACGCGGCGCTCCTAGGAGTACGTGGCGCAGAACAGTTGAGAAGGAAGCACGGCAACTGGGAAAGAGTTGGGGAGAACTGAGGCAGATTTCCAGAAACCGCACATGATGGCGCGTAGGCATTGACGAGGCCCTAGGACCCACAAGGGGATACAGGACAATTAGCCATTTCTCTTATCCTTCTATCCGGGAGTTACAATTCTCTCTATTGCATCCTTGGGAAGCAGTTTTTTTTTTTAGGATACCTATAGTCCTACTAGTACCTCAAAGTCCTATTATACACCTTTCGCTCTACCAGAACTGCAAACCCATTTTTTCAAGCGAAACTTTCATCTGATTCCTCTGAGACTTGGGTAAGCAAACGGAATTCGAAGAAAATCCCAGAACCGAGTCAATGTCAATTGGAACCATCCTCACTTAGCTCAAATAAAGTGCTATGTTTCCACAAGATCGTAGCATAGCCCACTGCATTATTCTACTCTCAGTGGTTAGTCTGACTGATACCTAAGGCCCAGACGAATCTGGAATCGCTTAGCAGAAGTAGTGACCGAATGATACACACTATCGTTGGCTAGTCCTTGTACTTTTTACGATAGCTATTGGATTGGATTTGGATTTACCATTACATTCTACTGCCATTTGACTATCCATAGCCATTCTACACATGCAGCACAGTCTTTCTACCCTATGGGTGCCTAGTCTGGTAGCCCGGAGCAGACAAAACCATATATCCCCGAGTACTGACCAGAATACCAGTCTTTGAAACCATACTTGCCCTTACCCCGCTGGACCCATGTACATTTAAAGGAGATAGCTACGAAGAGTGCCCTAAGCTTGAAGCAATCTAGCAATCTTTGGCACAGAGACAGATTGTTCTACAACTTCCAACTATCAAGGTTTGTCAACTTCATATTGTGCGTCCTGTGGGGGAAGTAATCAGCCATTCATTTGAATTTAGTATCTGTTCCCTGAGTTCGAAATCTCCAGAGTGAGGGACGAAGGCGATACTCCACAGAAGTGCATATAATCCTGGCTGGCACATACTGAGCGCTCTCATGCGATATTCACTGTCCTTAGATTCCACCAATGTCTATCTGACCATGGCTTCTGTAGGTTCCATCAATAGAAGCACGCCTCAGTTGCGGAAAACAACACCCTGTTGCACGCTGAAGCGAGGACTCTGTCTAAAGCGGATAAGGAGATCCTCAGTCGCTTCGAGAGAAAGATTCTTCGTCTAATTTTCGGTGCCGTTTGCGTTGACCTGCTTTGGAGCAGGAGATTTAAAGAGAACCTATACGAGCTGTACAGCGATGTCGAAAAATGCGGATCAGTCGACATGTAGAGTGAATGGATACTACAGAGTCTTCGAATCAAACCCGAAGAGCAGTAGAGCAAGACCTCGCCTTAGGTGGCGCGCATAAGAAAAAGGGGACCTCAACCGACAGCTGGAGGCTGGAGGAGGAGAAACTTGTTGGTTGATGCCCAGGTTCACCCTGAACTGTAGCGCCACCTAAGACAAGAAGACAGGTGCTGAATATGTCTGGACTATATAAAGGACCTACCTACTCTTGATAAGTAGAATGAGATGATCTGCAGGAATACACAGAAAATGGGTTCTTCATGGTCATCTCCAGCTGATATGCTGATACAAGACGTCTACCCACACGGCTGGTTTATAGCAAAACCCATTAATCTGTTCGCTCTATTAAAACTTCTTGCAGATGGCCCAGCGGACTGTTAAATTCGAAAATTCCACTCTTAATGTCCCCCTGCTGATGGCTATGTTACCCACATGGCGTTAAACAAACCACTAAACCGCCATCACTAACATGCAACACCATATTCCTCGGATATCCTTATGGCATTCCTTACGATTACGACCAAACCGGAGCCCATTCCATACGTCTACAGTTCCATTCGTTTTAATTAATAATGTAATAAAGCTAAATAGACAATTTGCATTGCACCGAGCCAAGTGAAGTAGTTAATGTCCGATTCGTCCCTAATGAGAGCTCTGCTCCGCGCGGTGTACAGCCAACGACGACGTCGCTCGTTCTGCATCACTTCAGATCGCGTCCAGAGTGGACAAAAGCAAACAAAACGATTCTCCACGCTCCATTGAAGAATAAATGATTTATCTAACAGCATTAGAGAGCAGCCAAACCCTTCTAAAAAAAATGGACAGATCTCTGTATGCCAGGTAACCGTGTGCACCTGTTCACCATTCCAAGAGACGAGACGAGGAGGACTACTAAAAGAGCACAAAGCAGCCCAATTGCAATTGCTTCCCGTAACAAAGGTTAGTTATACCATTTAATCCCATTCTTCCTGGTGTCTCTGCTTCGTCTGATCCATCTGTACGTGTGTTGGGTTTAGATACAATAGGTACCAGGTCTCTTGGGGCAAAGAAATAATAAATGTTAATCCATAAATCTTAACCAGAGCAAACCTTCAGAAAGGATATGAACGACACAGCATACGACTAGAACTGGAGTAAATAGATAGAGAGGCACCCCGAGACCATAGATACGAATACCGTTCCTTGGGAAATGAATGTGCATAATTATATTTGGATTGCATTTCGGTTCGGTGTTCCGTTGATATGTTAAGAGACCACGGAAACGCGCAATGGAGTCCACCACTTGCTGGGGCTTCCTTTTCGGTGCTATTACTTATGGACGTGGCAGCAGGAGCGTTTAACTCTTTCGAGATCGAATTTCTGTTTTGTACTTCTGGTAGAGGAGATAAAAATCTGTAATCTGCAGACTCGATTGGCGATAGTGTATCCACGATATCGGCGGATGGTCGTCTTGCCCTGCCCTTGTATGTTGTCATAAACATAGTATCGCGGGCTTGGGATTTTAATTATACATGCCACCCATGTTGGGGTAGAGCTGGGCTGCTCTGGTGTTACGAGTCAGAAGCAGCGTTTACAATCGCAATTGGCTACTGTTCGGCCGGAGCGATACGAGTAGAGAGAGAGACAGAGAGAATTGACAATTTGACAGTATGACGGTTGCGGTAGCTGGCTGGAATTGATTTGTTAGCTGGTATTTATCTGTATCGCCTCTGGGGCTGAAGTTGAAGCGAACTGATTGTGGGTTTCAATGTCGTGAGGTTGATGTAGTATTAAGATGTTTTACCCGCAGAGGTTCCTCTGGTAGTTGAATCCGACAGGCCAGACCTATGGAGTCTGCACGTTCTATGGGAAATCATCGACAATGTTGCGGAGGTTTTAGGGCGGAACGCATTAGTTGAATTGGAGGATTGGAGGAAGGTGGTCATCACTTGGTGGACAGTGTCAATGGAAGGTTGCCAAAGACTGATTAAATTGGCGCCCAACGTGGAGCCACTGATGTCGTTTAGTACTACCATGCAAGAGACACATACAAAGGACTAGGTACCCCATAGGTATTCATTCCATCTATTGATCAGATTCAGCTCTGCGTTGTCCTCTGTTCTGGTACGTATAGCTCATTCAAAGGGCTCCTCTTCCGCCTTGGATCCCATTGAATGATGAGACTAACAATAAACCTTCGCAATGTAAAGAGTTTTTCACTAAGGACATAACAATTTTGTACTTAAATAAAACGCAGGATAATTGAGATATCAAGTTGAAATTTATTCAAAGTATAGTGCAAGTAGCAAGTTTTAATATGAAGTTGAATTTTGTTCATAATAAATGACTACCGTGAGCACGCTTGCATCGATGGAGACTTTGGAGTCCATTTTTCCACTATTCGACTCGAAGGTTAGCAATTTCGAGTTCGATACTGTTCCTAAGATCCTTTAAAATTCCCAACTGAATCCAACCCCATAAAAAAAACCCAAAGGCGTTAAATCGGATAAGCAAAGTGGCCATTCTACCAGACCATTTCTATTACAGCACTTCCATTTCAACAAATCTATTGCTTGTGTCAACTCGCCATCGATCTCAACATCTCAACATTTCACGCACTAGCCTGAGCAGAATTCTGCACAAGATCTCGGATTATAAACTTACGAGGTACAATTGAAGGCGCACGACCATCCGCTTTGTTATCGCTTCGCACTTTGGGCCTTAGAGCAGCTTGAATTGGACACGCACAGCTTCATGAGGTTCATGGACCTATTACGCCAAATATTTGTATTTGTTAGGCCTTCGTTCTCTTCCTGATACTTCCTATCGCATGAAGCCTACAAACTGTCCCAAAATTTCTTTCAATTCCCAAAAGACGTTAACTGTTGGTTAAACTGTCAGAGGTATTAGGATCTTTCCTGATAGTCGAAGCTTCATATCAACTCAGAACTGGGAGACTCACTCATACTGGTTCTGAATAAAGTCTTGAAAATCTAGAGCACAGTGAGGTTCAAGTTCTTGCATATGGAGACAGGCAAGTTCATACCCACAACTATATAACCTATACATCGCTCGTTTGGTGGGAAAAGGACATTCAACCCTGCTCTCGTTTCGCTTTGCTAGAGATGCAAGGACTGGCCTGTGCGTACCTGTCCTCATGCCGAAAAGAATCAATCTCTATCGCCCCTTTAAAGTTGTCATTCCAACCGCAGGTATTGGGATAACCCTGACATCCCTCAACAGTCTGAGGTTTCGCCATCGAGCTCAGTGCCAGAGTGTATTCGAAAAAAAGTTCCAAAAAACACATATCAATATCCTATCCCACAGTTAAGCAGCTCTCATGTCCTTTGGAACTGTTTTCAAACCCTCTTACACCCAGCTGTACATAATGAAGTTAGTCTTAAATGGGTCCCAGGACACATGGGTATCCCTGGCAATGAGACGGCTGACGAACTTGCCAGATTCGGTGTCCAATCTCCATATCTTGAACCTGAACGAGAAAAATTCTAGAAATGACCAAATTAAGATCCTGACGGACTTCCTATCTGCTCATTTCTCTCTCAATTATCGCCTCAAGTGCCATCTATGCCTCGAGGACACTGAAAACGCCGAACATATTCTTTGTGAATGTCCAGTTCCACAAGGGCTTTAGCTCGCCTTCCGATAGCACCTCCTCCTTTGCTGAAATAAGTCTGAGCTTCGCTAATGAACTTGATTCCAGAGAGAAGGCATATCCACTTAGGATCTGCAAGGGGATAGCAAAAAATATCTCTGTGAGGTCTCGGTGGTTCTTGAGCCTATCTCAAGCTCATCACCCCAACTATGGTGGAAGCCCAAGAAGCACCAGGAGAATACAACTGTTTAGAGTCCTACTTATAAGGTAAATTGACCTATATGACACTGTGAAGACAATAGAGTACAATGCCACTAAGACTGTGACTGCAAGGATGGGACATCTCATATATGGGAAGCTGGACATACACATCAATCCCCAGAATAGAAAATTGGATAAATAGAAGCCATAGTGGCTATCAATTGCCCTTGTTTTTGTAGTCATGCCGGTTAAATCCATCAAAGATCAGAAGAACATTATTGTATACTCCCCAAGGTTGCATGAGACGAAACGGACCCCAGCAGTTGAATTCAATGTCACACTAGAACGTCGAACTAGACTAGAAGATATGTTGAAATTCGTTGGTAATTGGCAAGTGTCTTGCACATGCATGGCACTTGGCAATAGTTAGCCATCAATTCCCAGACAAGAACACAAAAGATTAACTCTAGCAGCTAGCTAAGGAAGGTAGATGAACATCGAGAAAAAATGTTGAGTATACGCCTCCAGTTACATAACTTTTTAGCAGAGGAAGTGGTAACAATAACCTCTGTGACCACAACCACCATGCAGATCCACCGTACAACAATTGACAGTGGCTATTGGAGGCCCTAAGGTTTGGAAGGAATAGCTAAGCGAAAGAGCATCTGTTAGCATCGTGTTCTGTACAGAGAATGAGTCTGCTTTTGACAAGGCAGGAGAAGAGTCAAACGTATTCAAGAACTGTCAGGTCAGTAGGTACTTCAGCAAGAGGAGTTGTCTTTCCTACCTACTTCTGGTTCTACCTTAGCATCAGCTGATGGTAGCGATCGGTTTCTGCACTCGCAACTGCATCTTTGGCATGAGGTGGAGGTCGAAACCTAGTGTACTTCTGTGGGTCTGAATGATAATCGTGAGACCAAAAATTACCTATGGAGTGGTAGTTTGGTAGTGGGCTGAAGCAACCAGTCCAAACCCAGAAATCTTTCCGACGAAAGATGCAAGAAAAGGGTCTGAATTGAGCCAACATTAAGCACATCAATGGGACAACCATCCACGTTCTAACTTCAGGATGGCAGTCAAGTGAAAGATTCGAATGATAGTCCACAATACTTAGAACCACCTGTGATACATCAAGGAACCTCTAGTCATGATACGATACACAGAAAGCGAACAACTTCCTACAAAATGAGTGGAAATTGGAAGATGCACTCAGTGGCCATGAGCTACAAAATAAGGACCAAGCGATACTTGAACTCGTTTTGACATTATATACAGAGGTTGTAGCAACAGCTTGGGAAACACAACACTGAGCAATCTTTCAAGATACCTGTGGACATTACCATGGTTGGAGACCCTATTCACCAACGAGTGGTAAGGAAGAACAAACCCAGTGTACGAACTTGGACCAAACCCTCATTCAATGTCACAAAGGGCCGACAAAGATCTAAGTGTGGTGATGTGGAGTCTTCCTCCCATCATAACCCAATCCATCTACTTAGCTATATTCGTTTGAACAGCTAACAGTAGTACTATTCAAGTGGTAAGGAAACCTCGTTCATTGAAGATAAATAGTATCTGGACCAACCTATGAGACGATAAGAGACTCACCTACCAACGTACCTACCTAATAATATGGCTGGCCATCCTTGAGTATATAGTGCTGTTTGGAAACCATTGAAGGAACTGCATTATCAACATCAACCAGTGCAGATGAAAGCTTCAGCTAGATAGTACCATGTAAGGACCAAAAGGTTCAAGGTCTCGAAAGTGTATAATTTGTATTCTTCTAGCCGACAGAGGCAAGGAACTGTAGCCATACTATAGCTAGCTTACCATCCTCTTACGTAAGGTAAGGGCACTGCTATAGTACCAGCAAGACGTAGAGTTTCTGAATTCATGTCCACGAAAGACATGCGAATCTCTAATTGAGTCAACATTTTCGATGAAGGATGTATCCAACCCAATTTTACTAAAAATAAGACTCAGGAGAGTGTTCATCCAAAGATGATGATGTTCTGCAAAATATTACTTATTTTTCTCCGACAGGTTGACAAGATAGTGTTACTGCCAAGCGATAGCCATTCATTCTAAGGAACCACGAGGTGTCCAAGCCATTTCGTTTCCCACCTTCCACTTAGCAATTTATTCAACACGTCCCAACCAACTTACAACCAACGCTTTCTTTCACTGTGCCATGCAATTAATTTCATTTCGACCAAAAACCGATCTCAATTAAAACGAAAAGAAACAAATAATCTAACAACACACATCGCATCGCGGCCCTGAGGTAAAATCCAAATTAAAATTAAGATGAGTCTGCAAACAATCTCACGAATTTAGACTTCCTCGTCTATGTATTAAGAGAAAAAAATAAGAGCCCAAGCAAGGTGCTGCTGAAAATGTTTATGGGTGGCGCGATATCGTGGTAACCGAGTTTCCAATGAGTTAATGGTTGCAACTAACGGCAGCATCCCAACCAGTTCGCTGATCAACTCTTTCGTTTTACTTTGTTATTTTATTTCTTTTTTTGTTATTTAGCTGCCTCCTCTGTCGGATTAAGGTTCTATTTTTCTCTCAATTTGTTTTTGGCATGAGCTTTAACGCTGGGGAAATACAAGTGCACGAAATAATTCGATAGGTTCGTTACGATAAAGATAAATCATGATTATCCTCACATGTTTCGTATGGACGTTACCACTAAGCTAGCTGGTGCTGGTGCACATGTTTGCTGGAGAAGACTTGGAAAATAGTGAAATTAAAGAGAATCTGTGGCTTTATTTAAACCAATTTCATTTAATTTTGTAATGCAAAAGAAATGAACCTCTGATTAAAGCGATTACCACAAGATGCAGAGGAAGAAGAGGTAACGATGTTGCTTTTATGGTTAAATTGCATTCTTCTTGTGATGATAACACATTTTCGGTTAAGTGAACATAGACTTCTAATTAAAAAAGGGGTTTCAGGGAGTTTAGTCCTTAATGGGGGAATGAATGAAAGGATGTCTTCAGCACCTATCCCCTAAGAGTGAGTCATTAGACCACCTTTCGAAAAAGGAAAAAAAAACCCCAACTACCATATGACAATCAGTAGTTTACTTGTATTCTGTCCACTCTCAATGGCTAAACATTAATTTAAATTTAATTACTTTAGCCAAGCACAACTGCATTGCTTATTACATTTCGCAATAAAACGAATGTTTCCTGTGCGCCGCGATCATATCAACATTCCATCTTTTAATGATTGCGCACCGGTAAGCCTTATTGCGAGCCATCAAGCTCTCCGAGCAAAAATTATTGCAAAACCAACCAAAGAGTAAACCTTGTGACAGCCCATAAATCTAAATGACATGTAATCGTCAAAAAGTTACGGGAACCACTAAATAAAAAAAAAAAAAGCGAAACATTAACAAGTACTTAAACAGCAAACCATAACAAGAACCGCGCGCTTTAGCTCTGCTTGTGCAGACGAGACACTTATCTGCGGAAGGGGAGTTACCACAACACTTTGTGTTTCTTATTTTTTATTTTTTTTTTGTCTTTCTTGGAAAATGCTTCCACATTAAGATGACATTTTATTTGCACCATTAATTAAGCCTCAAATGACAATAATTGAATGTCTCATGGAACTACCACTTAAAGAGGCCAAAAAAAGAATAAGAAAAACTGGGCGAAACGAGGAGAAAAAGCTTGCAGTTAGGCCAATTAAGTTGGATTTTTTTCGGTTACTGACAATAATGCATATTCTGACAGACGAAGTGGTACTTCTGCAGAAGCCAAGGCGGCTTCCTTAGGATGGAATTCAGTGGCGGAGTGGTAGCGAAACTGGTTGTTCGTTGGCTTATGCTGTGTTCCTTCATTTTCGTAAGAATAATGGAAGACTTTGGGTTTGTTGTTGAGGGGAGAGCAAGGAGGCCAATTTGACTAATTAAGGTAACAGCAGGCGAAATTAACACTCGATGGTTATCTAGATGGTCAGTGTGATGAATTTGTCGACCCATTTTACCATGGCAGTAGCAACGAAGACAGATTAGTGTCAAGCAAGGATTAACCAAAGAACAGCACCTTTCCCAGAAAATTCCCCTCTGATGCTAAGCACTGATAGGTGACCATAAAACATTGCGGGACAAGTAGAAGAACCTGCATCCAGAGCCGGAATCCATGCAAATCATGACATACAACTGCGTAGGTGCTGCAAACACCATAACCCCTTCAATGACTCAATGATAGACCATGTTCGAGGATAAAAAATGCATATTACAACTACTGTCCCATAAATTAACCACTCAAAGTGTTAAATCTTGGTCCACGCAGCATCGTTAAAAGAATTTCATAATTTCGCCATCAATCATCCTTTGGCGCTAGTTGTTATACCATTTTCCAACCTACACCCGCTGATCTTTGAAAATTACCACCAAAAGAGGGAGAGACAAACCAACAAAAAATAGAAAAAAAAAAGTGCAATCTCATGGCCTCAGGATAATTGTCATATTTATCACTGACACGCTGTCACGCTGTCTCTCAATTAATCAAATCTCAATTCATTTAAGTTGAGATACTTATAGTGTATCGCCCGAAGCATCAAACACAATTGCGCGTCCCCGTGGTCTGTCCGGCTACCGAGTTATGATGTTGAGATGACCATCGTCGCTGCTGATGGTTACACGATGACGGAGAGTACTTTAATAAGTGAACTAGATCATCGGTATGAGTTAATTGCTCATGCGCACATAAAAATGAAGTCATCACCATCGTCGCATAGAGGCAACGTCGTCATCGTCTATTGGTATCCATTCGATCCATTTTGTACCGCCACCACAGTTGATGGCTGTCACTGGAGTTTGGCTATATAGATTCATCCCAAATAGATGTGTGTCTCCCCCTTGCTGCGGCACCAGGTGGACTCCTTTTATAGTCAACCCGCTGTGACGGATGGTCTCCTATTGCGAGAGAGAATGTACGCGCACGCGTAGTCTACTTCAGCTTGTCAAACTTGACTATCTACCCCCGGCTTTGGATGGAATATCATCATCATCATCATCACCAACAGCAGCTACAACAGCAGCAATAGTTGTGTGTAGTCGTCGTTATAGTTATCATATTTATCGGCCGGCAACGCCACCGCCACCACTGCCACCACCGCCGCAAACGTCGCTGAAGACCGTTTGGAACGCCCACTGACCTTTTGGGGCCTTCAGCATTTCCAAGGAGAGAGAGTATGCGTTTAGACCGATTAATGGATGGGTGGGTGTGGTGGCTGGTTGTGGTACTATTTTGATGATGATTCTGCCGGTGGGTTTTAAGTATTCTATTCGCGTACGCAATTGCGTTAGACGACACGATCGTCTTAAGCGGAGATATTTATCTGCCAGGTAACTGACAAGTGCTTAATGCAGTCGTTAAGTTGATATGAAACGGTAAATGGATGACTGACTAAATGCCCCCATGCAGTAATTTAGATACCAAATATATGATCTTTAAGATATGTCGTCGTAGATGGTCGCAAGAAATCGCCGGCAATCTCGCAAAATGTTATGAGAAAGTTGGTAGTAGTATCTGCGATTAAGTTGGTCCAATTGTTGGCGTGGAATTCGATAAAAAAAAGGAGGCCATCTGGAATAATCTGTGTGCCATCAATCTGGGACTCATTTTGACTTTCAGATACTAACGGCGTACTTAGCGCTAAATGACAGGAACATCAAGTAATCAGAAGCACGTTTGCCATTATTTCTTTCACTTGATTGGTGTCGTCAAGAATTTCTTGGTAGCATCAACTCAACTGTTAAGGATTCTGTTGGTCAATATGCCGATACCATACTATTTTCATTGTTAGATGGTAAGTATGGTCAAACTATAAGAAAACTTTAGGCATCAGATTGGATAGACATTCGTAGCGATAAATACTCTCAAACCCCACAAGATTGTTGACTCAGATAGACCAGTGGACACTTAGTGACAATGCCAACTATATCTAAGTTCTATAGAGCGTGCATCTTAACTCCGACAGGTAAATTATGGAAGAGAGATCGTCTGAACTGCTGGGCTTACTTAAGACGCAAATTAACTTCGATAGTGTCGCGTATATATCAATCAATCTGTACTACCTAAGACTATGCTATTTTCAATATGGATAACCGTCGTCAAGACTGAATATATACTCGCAAAAGATGCAGGAACTTTTTGTACATTTCAGTGAGTCGAAACCAAGACCTGCTCTGAAGGTTCCACAAAGTTAGTTCTTCTCGAACCTTTTACTTGGTGTCACAGAAAGTTCCTGTGCACTATGGCATAACACTGAGTTGAATGATGCAGCTCCTTGCAACACTCTCTTTTATGCAAATTGAAAGTTGAGACAGGGTGACTAAGAGAAACTGATCAACTGAGATCAAAAGAGAAACTGATCGGCAGACTCTCTAGACAAACAACCTCAATGTTTGACTATGAGATACGTGAATATTTATCATCCGACATTTCTTCCTGAACACTGCACTTAATTTCCAAAAACCCAGGTCGAATCCCTTCGAATTTATACGAGTATTGCTGGGTTGTAGGCACCTAACCTTCCAAAAGGATTGCAGCAGTAAATAGAATATTTGAAGTGATTTTATTTTCTAGATCAATCGGGCTTTTCTGTCAATATCGAGGCATGCAGTTATTACATATATTCATAAAACGGTTGCCCTACTATAAGTTAACTCATTTCCGGAAGCCACACCGAAAAGAAGGTTCTCTGCGTAGACTCGGTTTCCTACACACAAATCGAGAATTTCCCTTCTCTGGACAGTCCAAAATGCAGCCAATATTTTTATACCAACATTGAATTTGAAAAAGTATTGTCTTGGAGCTCAAAAAGTTCAAAAACTCGGCATTGGTGGAAGCCTATGACAATACGAAACAAAAGAGTTGATGTGCGAACTGGTAAATTCAGTGATCTGTGGCACACTTCTTAGCACGGATTGAGCTGTTTTGAGTATTTTCTGCATAATTTTCGATGAATCTCACCAAGAGCTTTGATCTTGTAGTCAGAAATGACACACAAATCACTGTTTAAGCCTTCGAACGTCAATCTATCTTCGGAATTAACCCAACAAGCTTCGAATTCTGTTCTTTTTCTTTCGAATTTCTCACAATGCATGGCTTAAGTATTTGGAAAACCACATCATGCTCCTACTGCCACACACACTTCCTGCTATCAGTTCGAGCTATCAGTATCAACCTAATACCGCCTAAATGACATTTTAACATGTCAACAAACACGAGCCATTAATCTTAATTTATGGTACATGTCGTAGAATTACTCTGCGCCATTAGATTCGAATCAAATTTATTTCGTTTTTTTTTTTTGAAAATACGATGACATAAATCACCCATCCAGCGAACCCAGTTCAATTGCTCAATTCGCTTGAGTTAGGGTGAAGTTGAAAGAGAAAAACGGAAAAACTCTGTCTCACATTCCACTCTAAGCCGGACAACTATTCGCCCCTTGTCGGTCGCCAGGACAGCCCACCCTCAATAAATAACAACAACTCACCAAACGGTCCGTCTGCGCGCTGCATGCTTACAGATACTTTTTTTTTTTTTTTCTTTTTATTTATTTTATTTTGCCAGCTAATAAATACGACGGTTAACAACTGAAAATCTAATAATTTATACAACGATATGAATGGAACAGGGACTTGCTGTGGCTTAAACTGATTTTTGTTGCCATTTTGCCACTTGGGCTGGTCCAAAGCCATAAATTTTTGTAATCATTTTTCAGCAAAAATATCTTTTTTCTTGATCTCTCTCTTATGAGAGAGCACTGCTGCTGCTGTTGTGGCTATGACTGGTTCCGAAATTCATTTCATTCATTTTAGACATTTTATTCATCTGTGGCTGCTGGGCGGGCATGCGGGGAGAGGTAAAATTATCGCACAGTGCTATTCTTGTGATTAGATGCATGCACTGAGGAATGTATCCGCCTTGGATGTAATTACAATGGTACAGCTGAATGCTGTTTAACAGTTTCTATTTCTTTTTCTTCTTTTTTGTGCAACAATATCGTTTCGACGTGACTTGCGATTAATTTAGTAGACAAACTGTGTATGGTTTGTGGTTTAATATTTGATAAAGCTCGGCTGGGGAATTATTTGTCACATAAATAAATTCATATCAAAATAATTAATTGGTTGGTGGGGTCTTTTGTCTGAGAACACAAGAAACGGGTTGGATTTTGGGCTTTGTTTGTTCTTTTTGAGGAATCTATTCGAGGGCGCCCCGTTTAAAATTAACTTTGTTTGTGAATGGTTTGACAGTTGGAGGCTGGACGTATCGAATTATGTTCGAGGAACTAAGTGTGATTTGTTTTGACAGGAATTTCTGTCACACATCGGGTCGTGGTACAATGACCCCCTGTTGGGAGTCAGCTATGCGGGGCATTTTATTTCTCAATTCCAGTTAATTATTGACTGATGAGGGTCGAGACGAGGTGCTACTTTCTCGAAATGGTTAAGATGGTCATATTGGAGTTGACCTTCAGCGGCAGTGGCCGGAGGTATTTGTGTGTTCGAAGTAGATATATTCAGAACGTGTTCCATGAATGGTCAACATTTTGTCTGGGAATCATTGGAACAGCTCCAAAGAGTGACGGCAATTAAGGCCAGCGTTTCTCACCAAAGGAAATGGATAAGCAGATGACAACTCTGCCCTGGAAGCAGCCTAGAAACCAGCCTTTGAACTCAACAAATAGAGGCCAATCTTCCTAGTATTCATCCATAGTCACACATTTTACCAAGATTCTGGAGGATGACTCTAGAAGTACTAGGTTGGGATGCTGAGATACCACGACGGGTATTATTCTTGAAATTACACTGAAAAGTCAGCTGAAAGAGCTCGATCAAGAGAATGAATCGAAATGTACCACCAAGCTAAACCAATCCCAAAAAAAATGAGTTTACATGTGGTGTTGTAGGAAGACGATGTGATGAGGAAAGTTCTCGGAGAGTTGAGCTCTTCCAACTATGCTATCTGTGAGTCATCAGTATGATATGCAGTACTCACAACCATGGTCTATGCTCTGTGGTAAGACATAAGCAAATAATTACCACAAATGCAACACTCATATGCTTTTATGACCACTTACCACCTTGCAGCAATCTTTAACTCATTTTTTTTTTATAAGAAACACAGCTCCTACTGCGTGTGCAATTAATTTGTCATAAGATAAATTAAATCATTATTTTGATATCCTTCTGAAAGGTGAACTCAAAAGCCCAACCATAGTCAATAACCGAAAGCATTTGCTTTTATCTCCCTTTCCGCTGATTGCCAGGTAAAAAAACGAAGGAAACCTCGCTGACAGCGACTAACTCCGATTGAAAATCATAAATTCTCAGCAAGTCTCCCTTGATTGCCACCGCTTGTGCTATTAGCAGTTAAACGATACACTTTTAGGTGTACGATCTCTGTGTTAACAGGTTGGTTGCACAGAGAAACCACACCAAATCAATCGATACCACCACTCCAGACGCCCACAGGTGATTGCATTTCAATTCCTCTTAATTATCAAAATAAGGAAAAAGGGGGACTTGCAATTTACATCCCTCAAGGAGTGTGGATTAATGTGCCTATCCCCTCGAACGTGTCAAGATCTGGATCAAGCTTCGAGCACTCGCAACGTCTCGACAACAACGACACATCTAGATACCTTAACCCACATGTAATTACGGGGAAATATAGACGAAAAGTGGTTTACCGCAGAGGGGGCTATAATTTCCATTTTGGCGTTCATAAATTTGGTAATAAATCAGTCAATGTGGCCAATTAAAATTTCGTTTGAAGTCGGAGTCTTTACTACCACCACATGGGTAGTGGCCAATGGGAATACGTGCTTTCGGCCATTACATTTTTTTTTCTTCTATCAAACAGTTTGGTTTTTAATTATGCACACAAACACAGAGATAGATTGGATTTTTTTTTTGTTATATCATGTTGGCAACAGGATTTTGAAATTTATTCCATGCCAATCGAACTCTTGGTTTAACTAAGATGTTAAGTTGTAGATTATCGAATGGACACAGTCTCGAACCGATAGACATGCGTATCGGGTATCGATATAACATTTGGTTTTGTTGTTTCTTTTGGTGAGTTGGGCTTGACAAACGAACGCGGATTGCATAGGTAAGTTGTTAAGTAGTTGTAAAGGCGCTTGAGGAAACGCATAAATAACACGGGTCACATGTGGGGTTAGGTCAAACAAAATTTGTTAATGTAGGCTGATCGTGTCTTTGATTTTGAGGTGCGAAATAAATTACCAATGGTCGTGAGAAATGTGTATGGAGGTGGATTTTGTATACTTCACAAGGACGTTACTCTAAGGTATTGGAGGAGAATGTACTGCCACCTATGAATAAACAGAATAAGTCCAATGATCCGTCGTTAGCAAAACTATCAACTTTGAAAGAACAGACAACTGCAGGTGGACGCCATTCCTCCATTCCTCCATCAGACTGAAATGCGCATCAAATACAAAGCTTTTCTAATTGCTGTGGATACCTCTAAACTTCGTATGCATATATTTCTCTGTTATGCCCTTCTTTAGTCAAATGACGAAGCCATTTCACCAACCTACGTTTTGTAGTTAAAAAATGATGTCTTGTGCCGAAACAAATATTTAAAAATTATTTCGCAATTAGTTTGGTACAAAAAGATAAATTTATATAATTTGCCAAACATCGTTTATAAATCGTGCATTTCAAACAATAGCAAAATATGAAAAAAAATTTAAGAAATTTATATTCAAAGATCTATCATTCTTATTTGAGCCACTTTTCCATACACACCAGTTCGCAGTTCAACTCTTTTGTATCCACTGGGGCAATACATTGAATCAACGCGAGTTGCTTTGGTGTCAAACTGCAAACAGTCAAATGAATGCCTGTAGAGTTATAGGAATCCCTTTAGAGTGGGAGGTGGCTAAGAGGTAGGGTATATGTCGATGACTCGTTAAAAATGTTGGCAGCCAGTGGAGCCTGAGACTGAGCGTCAATTGTAAAGATTCAAGTGGTTGCAAGGGGACAAGAAACTAGCACGATTTGCAATCGTCAGCGCTGCCTCCTGGAAGTCTGATTATGAATGTCCTTTCATTTTCGCTTACTCTTTCACTAGAAGATAAATTTAAGACTCATAGCTCACATGAATCTTCTGAGACTGTTCGAGACAAGTGAACCGAAACCAAAAAAATCGACAGCGGTTTGGTACTCTTGTGAAAATTGAATCAGAATGAATGAATGAAAAGTTTGCATTGCAAACAGATACTCTCCACTCATTCCAAACCAATTAACTGGCCTTCAGCAGCAATCATAAAATTTTTGAACAATTTTCCCTGAGGTCATCTACAACCAACCATAAACGAAATTTTAATCAAAACAATTTCCTTTAACCCGAATAGACATGCTCCACATTACGTCCTATAAACTGCCCCCTTCTTCTGTCAGAACTAAAAACAAAAAAGTCATTATAAGTCTAAAACCCGGTCTGGCCTTCCCTGACCGTGTCCATCAAAAAAAAAAAAAAACTGAAAAATATCTCAATTAACTGGTTTGTCTTGAAGTCTTGCCCCAAAATAAAAACAAAAATAAAACCATACCTGGCTAAATATTTGCAAAACAGTCATAAGCCACGGGCTGCCTTACCTGCCTGCCTGCCTGCGATACCACTGTTCCGCTGTTTAATGTTTTCTTTTGTGTGTTTCTTCTCAACATTACCCTGACCTGAATTGCTTTGTCATGGTTTTATGTAGCAACTCGCCGCACAATTCATCAACATCAAGAGGTGGTCTCTGACAGTGAACCTCCCCCAAAACCTAAACCTCCACTGTGTGCCACTGTCCACTCATCAAAATAAATATAAAAATAAATTGCAATTTCATTAGTAACATTCTCTATCAATCCATCAAATATAAATATTCTGACACAATGTCCAGATCCAGATAAAGATAGATGTGCAGCGCACAATGGAGAACCATTTTTCCGTCTATGTCAAGCCAACATGTTGTGCTGTGCACCATGGTGCTTTTGCCCTGTTGCGCTGATTTAATAAAAGAAGACCATGAACGAAAAATTAACAATTATCTCAATTGAACTGCAATCGATCACGTCTACTTGGCCGTCATCATTATCATCATCATCATCATCGACAGCAGCAGCAGCAGCACCACCACCAGCAGTAACAGCAGCAACAAAAGCAGCAGCCGCAACAGTGCAGCATAATCAAAAGCAGAACCGCACCAGTGATCCCGAAGCATGATCATCGTTTTTAGGATTTTCGCGTATCTAACAGATACGCCTTTGTTTTCCAAAAGCATTTGTTACCCCCGCCAACCCTACCCCACCCCATCCAACTCAACCGAACAACCCTCAATCAGAAGTTAGAAGTTGATTTCGTGGAGCATCGATTTCATAAAGCAACAAAAAAAAAAAATGATAATAAAAAATCGTGCCAGGTCATGCTCGCTGATTACTCTCAGATGGTTGACTTCTCAAGACCATCTCGGTGCATTTAAACAAAAGCGCTGCCACAACTCTGCAGCAGAAGAGTCCGACCAGCCAACAAGTGTTTATAACCAACGAGAGGGAGAACAGAAAGTTGGTGTTTCTCTTGTAGGAAATGCATTAGATGGCCGTCGATGGTTTTGAACTTGATCGTGGTGCAAGAGCGGCTACAAGGTTAACTTGGGGAAAACTGCAACAACGATTGCAGCGATTGGGCACCGATTGAAGTTGGAAACCGCTTGAGATTTGTATCTAACCAACAGAAAAAGAGTTCGCGATTTTACAAAGCAAGAGAGAACTAAGAAGACATTAAGCACATTGTAACAACCAACTAACAGTGGCGGCAGGTTCAAATTGAATTTTAATTAAAAATCCCATTTACGATTTTCCACTTGGTTCTGGCGTTCGTGGATTAGTCATTTTTGTTTTTTTGTTTTTTTCTGTTCTTCATTCTAGAAAAGGGTGACTAAGCGGCCGGTGCTGTAACTCTTGTTTTATTGTTGATTTGGTGAGGACAGTAGCTCCGCAGATAATTTTATAATCACCCGTTAAGGTATAAAAATTAATTGTTAATGAGATTTTTGGCTTGTGTCTGTCTTAGCAGCCATTTAGCTGAATGATTTTGTTGCTAATTGGGCAATTGAGGAGGGTATTGCATCTACTTTAAATGAATTTGGTTATCGACTTTTAATTAAGGAAATCGGTAGATTTATGTTTGGCAATATTTAGTCGAGTTTGGAAAGTGCAGTACTTGGCTGTCAATCAAAGTCGATTTAAGGGCCCCTTTGCTTGAGAGGGCACACGACAGATTGACTCCTTTTTTTTTGATTTTTTCTTAAAGAGTTTGACGAACCAGGAAAACCAAAAAATTAATTATACTTTTTTAACACTTGGCTTTAAAGCGCAGTCATGTAATGAGAATTTGATTTTTAGGTAATCCATGGGTTTAAGTGTCTTGCACAATCGGCATGATTCCGATACTTGGTCACTGGTCATTGGTAAATTTATTACCTAGAGGAGTATCGGATGGTAGGGCCAGTGCATGTGTTTAACCTCGATTGCAGTTGAAGTGAAGTAAGAAATGATTTTAAGTTGCAAAGATGCTAGATTTATAGTTACCTTGACGTAGGGTGTTTTTGAGCGAGACTGGCCATAGTAATGGCACTGTTATGATGGGATGGGTATTGGTAGTAGTTTTTACCTTGGACAAAGGGCAACTAAAGCTGATTGAACTTGATTGAAAGTATAAACAGAAGGAACTATGAATATTTCTTCAAATTATGTCAAATTCTAGTTGTACTGGGGACACAAATAAAGGGCTTAACTCGGCAATATACTCGCAGGTTTCTTTACTCAAACAAAGCAGCAACGAATGTTCATTATTCTATGTCAGCCCCTTGTAATTGAGGACCTTGAGGTTCTATTTTAGCACCTGGTATGGTGTTCATTTTGGTATGCCATCAGCTTTCCATCTTGCTGTAGGGACTAGGGCACAATCAGGGGCGTAAATGGGTTTGCATTACCAGTTCGCAGATCAACTCTTTTGTTTAGTAGGTGCTTTCACTAAGCCAAACGTAGGATCGATGCAACCAGCGTTGAGGTCAAACCGCAGAAGACCAAAAATGTTCGATATGGGTTTGGAAAATTGCTTTAATAGGTGAGCGATCGAAAATACGAGGAAAATCGCTCAGAAGTGCTGAAAATGAGAACAAGGAACTGATGACCCATGTGGACGCCATAGGTCGATGTGTGTCACAGGACTATGGCGCCATGACCATTAGTGTGAAATCCAATGGGGGAAAAGAACAAAAAATAAGACCACACTTTGTCTGTGATTCTTTCTTCGTTTCATAGAAGGTTTGAGTTCTTAAACTGATTCCAACCTGAAGGAGTCCGTCTATAATGGCAAATCACTTAATGACTTGAGCTTGCCTTTTGTAAACAATCTTTCCATTCAAAATTCAAAGACTAATCAACGCGAAACCTCCTCTAATCAATCTCAATCCGAATAGCCTATCATAAAAATTACTCTTCAAGGTGAAAGCCACCTGGAAAGTTATGATTACGCCGCACAACTGAATTTTATTTGGTTCACTGCAATCGGCAATTTGAACTGTTTTCTTTCCATTTATAGAAGAATTTTAATTAAAGCCACCGCCCCTACAACCCGACAGAGGGACTGCCATTTTTCTCACCATCAACCCAAAAAAAAAAAATAACCCAAAAATAGATCTGTTAATAACTCAACCAGAGAAGAAGTCCATCGTCGTCGCCACCGCCACCGCCACCACCGTGACGACAATAACAAATAGAAAAACTGTGAGTATGCTACTCACCGGCAAACAACACAACCAGGCCCAAACGATAATGAAATTCTCATTAGGAGAACCGACAATATTTAGATTCACAGCCTTCTTCTTCTTAAAAAAAAAAAAAAAATTTACAACCTGCGGTTTGGACACCAAAACTTCAACTTCAAAGTGAATTCCCACCAAAAATTATCAAAAAAAAAACAAAAATGAAAATAGTTTTCGAGAAGAAAAATGAGTAAGCCAGTAACACGGTTCTTTCGTGATGATGGCTTATGCTGACGAAAACGACGTCGACGATGACGATGATGATGTTGCTGTTGATGATGATGATGATGATGCGGATGCGGATGGCCACTGGAGCGGGCCTACGACAAGAACTCTCTAACCAACTCGGAGCTTCTCAACTTCGGTCTTTTGCTACTTTTCATGACCATGGTGTGGTCCATTAAATTTAAGTAGCAAACGAAACAGAAGACTCTCTTCTTGTGTGCTATGCTGCTGCTGCTGGTGCTGCTGGTGCTGCTGTTGCTGAAGACGAATGTATATATTATATTAGAGGAGGAGAATAATAAGTTTCGTATAATTTCTAGGTTAAGTGGCCTACGGGCTTCTGAAATAATTCAAATTCATGAAAGATAAGCGCAATTGTGTGTGGACGTGAACCTAAAGTAGTCGGGTGAACAACGACGACGATCGGTCTATGAGAGAGTGTATCTTAAAGTCTGAATTATATCCGTGATGGTTCTGTTTCTTTTTTTTTTTGTGTATCTAGATACATATATCTGCAGGAAGAGAGCTGCCAAGAGAGCGAGAGATATCGTTGATGGGATGAGTTCTTTAGGTAGCATGGTTATGGGTGAAAATTGCTTTTGATTGAGAAATAAGTAGTTGTGGTAAGTTTTTTTTTATGGAATGGGGTGGTATCTGCACTTCGGATGGAGTTAATTGCAGGTGGGAGAGACTGGGATAGTGAAGTGAAAATTATCAATTTTTTCGTCAGGGAAAGCAATCAGAATTGGATTACCACTCTCTGTAACAAGGTGGAAGGACTCCATCAGTGTCTGTAGCCAAGAGTATGATTATTTCTTTCTTGTAATTGAATTTCTACGGGGCTTCTGTCATTAGTGCTGACTGAAAAATATTGGTAAGCTTAACATAGAAGTTACTGCTTGACATCGATGGGAGTCTTAAATCAAAGAGATTGATGTAAGCATTGTGTATAGCCTAAAGCCAGGTAACTGGTAGCAGTTATAAGCAAATCTGTCACTGTTTGCTTAGGAAGCCAATCCGTACATCACTGACTGGCGCAATGGAAGATGGTAGGTTATGCGTAATGAATTGCTATAACTTGTTAGCCTAGAGCATGTCTCCTTAGCTACTCTTTCTGATGATGTCAGCGAGATTGATTAATTTTGGCTAAGTACAGAGTAGGCTTTGACATTTTTAGTGATTAGCTGCAGAGGCGAAAACTCATTTACGAATTTTGAAAAATGCGTTTTTTTTTTCTGCCAAGGAATGCGTATGGATGGCCTCAACTGTGGAATCTCAAAGTGACATATTGGCTAAATCCATTCACTTTCATTAGCTTGGTTGGAAGTCGAGTATCTGTCTTTTACGTGAAGACAAGCAAAATTGGTAGAAGGGGCTAACATGTAGCCGAAGACATGCGTAAGTCAATGGGAAAGGGTCGAACCATTTGAAGCAAATCAGGCAGGGATCTAGACCAAGTCAAGTCAGAATCAACATCTTCACAGTGCTGGCCACTTCATATGATTGAAATTTTGCTGGTCGAGTTCATGGGCAAATAATGATTCTCAGCACCAATTCTTGGATCAATAGGTATCAGGAAGAGTTGGAGCTTACTTGACAAGTTCGGATACAATAAGAACTTTTGCATTCCTGGTTTGGATGCATGGAGTCAAAGATGAGGAGAAGAAAATCGGTTGAAATTTGAGCTCAGATTGATGGGATAGAGGATGCATTAGGTACATGAAGTTGACTATAGTTCTTTCAATCCAGAAAACATGAGTCGCATCATTACGATGGAATGGGTTGGGAGAGTACTTTTAGAAAGACAGGTTGGTTCGAAGTCCTTTTTTTCCTATAGACTAGCCTACCACCTTACTGCCTTTAAAGTATCCGAACATAAAGTCACGGACCATCTTGCAAGGTAATGATCCCAATCCAGATCTGATCCCTACTACTAGAAACTGAATACCTAGGTATGGGTGGCCTTGTAGATATAAGATGTCAACGGCTAACATATGCTAGCGAATCCTGATCTGGGTTAGACAGTACTATGGTATACAGTATGCCGTCGGTTTTTTAAAGATATTTTCCCGTGAAGACACTGTACTCCTTGGTTGAGTTATTACTATTTCAAGGTCTTCTTTAAGCCACTCAATAGAATGAGGTAGTAAGAACCCTCATAAATGGCTAGAAAGGTTCTTAGCGAATAATTTGTTGACAGCAATCATGGGCTCATCTTCTGCATAACCAGGAATAGATGAATCTACTCTTCCTTTCTGTGGGGGGAAAGTGGTCAGGAAGGCATTCCTTTCAGACCACAGAGTGACTGAATTAATGACTGCGGTTCCCGGCAATCACAAAGAAAAACTGAGAGAAGCTGAACTCTAAAGAAGGCGAAGACAAAGCCATTCCTGGACTGGCTTTGGACTAAGGATCTGTCGAAAACAAGATGAATACTAAGGTCTATGAATTTATGTAAAGACTGGGACTCTTATGAAGCTAGTCAATGGTACTTCAAGAGTCCCAAATACATTTCCTGTCATGTCTTCTCCATGGGTATAGAATACTGAACGAACTCAGCTCAGCTCACCATGGTATCTGACAGATACATATCAATGAGACAAGTGCCTATGCAGACGACGTAGTGCTGGTGGTAGAGGGAAAACTCCTACCAACTGCAATATAACTGTCGAGCTAATCCTTATGAAGCCGAATTTGTACTATCCACTAAAAGAATTCAAGCTACCAGCTGTTCAGGGCGGATGCCTAAGGATACGTGATAGTACAATGTACCTTGGAGTCATATTAGACAGGAAGAGAAGCAATGATCACGTTCTACATGGGCAATTGAATCTTCTACAGAAGGTGGACACCAAAGCTTTCTAAGTAGTCTGGTGGTAGACTGAAGACAAAGCAACCAACCTAAAGTCAGTGACTAAAAAGAAACAGAGGCTAGCTTGCAAAGCACTATGAGCACAACGCCGACAGCAAGGTTGGAAACAATTCGAGTCTGCCCGGAACAAAGACAAAGTCACCATATCTCAACTTGAAAAACCATTTTCCAAAACTTTTCAAGTAGAGACTAATGGTCTACCAAGAAACCAGAAAAATTTACATCTCTCTACACAGACAAGTCAAGGAGGGATATAGGAACGAGTGACCTCATATTATTCGAGAAGAATTCTTGACTACAGTGCCTTCGAAGTGGAGATCTCGACAGCCAGCGAATATGGTATCAATGACGTATGGAAGTATGGACGATCTGGTATCACTACCTTCATTTACAGTCGGGCGGGCACATTAGAACATTTTTTCTGGATCGCTGATAGTCCGAAGGTACTGACCCATAGTACAATACAAATCTTTGCTAGGTTCCTGGTCACAAGAATATAACCGAGAACTCGAAAGAACTACGTCTGAAATGGACCAAAATCAAGCAGGATCAAGTCTCAAAATACCAACGAGTCTCAACATCCTAATGGTACTCAAAATTAGGTGGAAATAGTTTACCACATACTTGTCAATGTTGGCAAGTCCTCTTCCTCATAAGAAACCTCAATTTAACGATGACAACAGGTGCTGAGGATGTGGTGACAAAGAACTTCACTACCAGTGTCACTGCTCAAGTCGTCTGTGTCACTTGAGGAACTATTTCCAAGACCTACATGCAATTCGTGATGAATTCGCTGAGGTAATTGAAAAATACTTCTCCAAGGATTGTGTACCTGATGCTGTTGCCACCACTTGAGTATTCGGATAGGTGACTCTCATTCTTTCAACATGCGTTCCCATTAAGTTGTGGTCTATAAGGATCCCTCTGAGGAGAGTCAGGTGTGATCTATTAAGCGATAGAAGCACTTTCCTTTTTTTGGCGTATTGGACCCAAGATTTCCTAGAAATGCTATATGTAATGAGTCTACTCCACCTTACAAGGAGAGGTTAGAACTAAGTACTCTACTTGTAGATCGTTAGATTCTAAGCCTTTCCTAGCTAGCTGGTCATCCCCGTGGAAGCCCATATCTCCCGGAATCCAGCCGCATGTTATGCCATTTGAGACCATCTTTGCATCCAATTTTGATTTGGTTGTGATGGAGGTGAGAGCTTTGACGGCAGCTTGACTGTCTATATAGATCTCTAAGTGATTTCCTTTTTAGAGTCGATAGTTCTGGTCTTGGTGCTCCTTGCTCTCTATCTCCATATATCTCTACGTGGAACTCATTTGCGTTTCAGAGGACATCACGATGGTAGGAGACCATATTTTTCAACGAGCAGTAAAGAAAGAATGCCACAATCGGGCGTTACAACGGGTCTACAAGGACCTAAGTGTGACAAGGCGAAGCCAATGAATTCATTATTTTTGCAAGAAAGTTACTCTCCTCTCATACTTTCCGCTGAGAATCACTTTGTTGGCGATTTATAGGTTTGTCTAGTATTTCCTGATTAAGGAACTCCTTTTCGGCCTCTATAAGGTCTGTTTTGACCTTCTTCGTCTCCCTCTACCACTATTCCATATTCACCGGGTCTGTCTGTCTGTTCTTGATAAAGGAACTCCTTTCCAGGCTCTGTTTTGACCTTCTTCGTCTCCCTCTACCATTACTCCATATTCACCGGGTTTGTCTGTCTGTTCTTTATAAAGGAACTCCTTTCCAGGCTCTGTTTTGACCTTCTTCGTCTCCCTCTACCATTACTCCATATTCAGCGGGTCTGTCTGCCTGTTCTTGATAAAGGAACTCCTTTTCGGGCTCTATTTTGACCTTCTTTGTCTCCCTCTACCATTACCCTGTATTCACCGAGTCCGTCTGTCTGTTCTTGATAAAGGAACTCCTCCTCGGCCTCTATAAGGTCTGCTTTGACCTTCTACGTCTCCCTCTACCATTACTCCATATTCACCGGGTCTGACTGTCTGTTCTTGATAAAGGAACTCCTTTCCAGGCTCTGTTTTGACCGTCTTCGTCTCCCTCTACCATTACTCCGGGTCTGTCTGTCTGTTCTTGATAAAGGAACTCCTATCCAGGCTCTGTTTTGACCTTCTTCGTCTCCCTCTACCATTACTCCATATTCACCGGGTCCGTCTGTCTGTTCTTGATAAAGGAACTCCTTTTCGGGCTTTGCAAGGTTTATGTTAACCTCCTTCGCCTCCCTCTACCACTATTCCCTTTCGTCTGTCTGTTCTGACGAGGAACTCAGTATAAAGCAACCTTCCGACACTGAAAACAAAAGAATAAATATTTCCCCAACTAATTGGAACCAACAGTAGTGCACAAAGCCCCACCATTTAACATTTAGCCTGGCTTAATGGGTTTCGGTTTGTTTTTTTTTTGTTAAAAGTGTTAAGTGTTAATGAAGTACTAATTGTTTTCTCCATGCTTATTAATTACTGCCTTAGATACAAATATCCGCCATTTAGTTTTAATTACAAATATCCATCACGACAATTATCTATAATTATCGATGAACGGTCTTGAACGTTGACTTATCACACCGCAGAGTGGCCAAACACCTCTATTCATCTCGTTATCTATCTCCGCATCGGACCAATCCATCTGTATTCCCAGCACACATTTGACAGATTAATCTCTCGGATACAGCGAACAGAACCGAGAATACAAAAGGAATTCCTCAACCACAAGCTTAACAGCAAAAATTCAACCGAAAATTTAAAATGTTAATTAAGAATTAAACAATAATTTTTAAATTAGTTAAATAGGGTAATTTATAAAGTGTGCCAAAGAGGAATGTGTTCCCCTTCTCCTCCGCCTCCTCGGCTGTAGATACACAGTTCTTGTAGCGAAACTAATTAATTTTTTGGGTTTTTTTTCGAAAATACTTTCGGAACAATAGAAATTTTCTTGCGCGCTGACACTGAAGACTCTATCGCGGTTGTCACACCGAACGGTGTGAATAAATTAGAAGATCTAGATACTTTTGAATTAGTCACTCGGCATCGATATAAATATCCAAAGCTTCGGTGGAATCCGCTCGAGAGGTTGGTGTCGGGTTACGTAAGGGGTAGACAAATTGCTGGACAGAATTTAGCATTGATTGACTGGTCGTCTTCTTGCGCGAACCAACTCAAATGAGGCCAAAATAGGTGTAACAAAGGGTCCGTACTCTAGGGGGTCTAGGTGGTCCATTCTGTACAGACGCGTGGTATCGATGAGTTTTGCTAATTCAAAAGCTCAGCTTGTGGCCGATTTGTCAAGCTTAGTGGCTTGGATTTAATGAAAATATTATGCACAATCCTCCAGAGACAATAAATCTGTCGATTCTTGTTGACCTGAACCGAAATTCGAAACCACCCATAACCGCGTTGTTCATGTTTTTTTCTGGCCTCTCTTCGGACGGACTGTAGTACACACGAAAATATGACAATTTGTCAAAAGTATTAAGTCAAGGCGTTTGGGCTTTCCGCATTCCTCTGGCATTGTGGACGTTTTATAAATAGTTGGCTGGTTGTGCTATTTCTAAGAAACACAGGCGACACGGGGTGTCCGAGTAAAATGCGCCACGAGTCGTGGTGTACTACGATGTAGCGAAAATCTAAAGTTGTATCTATCACTCAAAATGAGTCGAATTCTAAGGGAATTTTTCTGATTCAGAGAAGACTGGATTCGAAGGCGTGTTACCATAAGGATTTGCGGCACTTTTCGGGTCAAACGTCTCAGTCAAATAGTCGGCTAATATACAATGATACGGACCCACCATCTCAGGGACATGAGAGGAAGTACTACGAGTACTCATCCAAATTGTACCAGATTCTAGATTCTAAAACGCTTTTTGTCAGATCCCCTCTGCACTCTAAGTCAGTGCTTAATATTCTAGAATCTAGACCTTTGGTAAAGCGTTCGTTATTCCCAGGATCACAACTTTTGACCTATATAACACGCGTATCCCAATCAACCTACTAAGAAACCCGAGGAAGACCAATTGGGATCTCTTTGGATTGCTTCTTGAATGGTATCTACAGCATGATGAGACTTGGAGAATACCCTGCTGTAGAGGGTATGAAAAGAGCCATCACAACTGAGTTTGATATTAGCTTTAACTGGTCAGTTAGCAACATCCTGTCAAGCCTACAGTCCAAAACGCATAAACTGTTTAACGCAGTGAAGCGAACTGAAGACTAATAGGTCCGGACCTTCCATAATATAGGAATAGAAAAATCAAAAGGAGGACTTCTGAGAAATAATTGGGAATACTTCTGCAGAAGTTAGACTGCAAAAGGGCCATAGTAAGACGAAATGAATGTCCGGGCCTCTAGGGAAACCCGATGGAAGCCACAGGGCAAAGGACCTCATTTTACTGCCAGTCACCGGAGCACAGACAATAGGAAAGACCTCGGAAAGAGAACTGGAAAATAACAGCAAAGGTTACCAGCAGTGACCTCCTATTACAAGGAGAGCACGACACATCTGGGAAGGACAATGAAAAGTCCATAAATACAGTGTTCATTGAAACACCTCGAGAATGGTAGATATCGATTGGACGTAGCCTAAATCTAACAAAGACTACAGTGGTACCTTCACGAGGAAAAGAATAATAGAACGATTGGAGGCAATAGGGCACTCAAGCTCCATACTAGGACTAAACTCTGTCTCATCTAAGAAAGACATGCAGAAGAGACATCCAAACAAGTCACGAGACCTTTTGTGGACAAATCCTGTAATGGATCTGTTGTGAGAACAATGATCACATATGCGTGAACCGATTCCATGGGCAAAGAGTCAACCGTGTCACTACAAGGAAGTGAAGACTGGCATTCTTCTGAATTACAGGGTGCATGAGAACTTCTCCAACTCCGTCTCGTAGTGGACCTATGTGCAACCAAGAAGATCCAATGAAGGAGTAGGAAGAAACAAGTGTCTTACGTTGAACGTTGAAGAAAATTCGAAAAGGTCGCAGTGCAGGAGATGGTCCTTAAGGACAAAACATGAAACAGATACTGGTTAGCCCAAGTCGCTTGCAACACCAAAACGTTTCACGTGGCATGAGATAGTAGGATCCTTCCATGAAGTTTAGGCGAGGTATGTGGGTAGGCGACTAGATAATATCACGTCGCCACACTTAGGCCAATACAGACATATTGTGATACCCAAAGGGGCAAAAGTCCCCTGCCCATTGGTAAACCCTCGCATTAATTCACATCTTGTGGATCACCAAACCATCCTGTTGATTTGATGAACCTCATGCATTGATTGGTCTGTTTGCTAATTCCTGAAGGTCACAGAAGAAGTGTCGCCCTAGAAATTTGAATCTAAGGTGGATAAGCCCAGGGCAGTGACAGAGAAAGTGGGTTGTATCCTCATTAGCTTCCTCGTCTCCACATCCCCGACATAGATCTTCATCCGTGAGTCTTAGATTTCTCATGTGGTACCGAAGACAGAAACGGACTTCCTATCCTTTAGCATAATTCGGTCGGTCCTACTCTTGTCAAAGCAAAGCCATAGGCTTCTGGTGATCACACAGGTGTCCAGGGAGGTCCATCTACTATTGGCCTCACTTCTGGCCAAGATCCGTGCCTTTTGCTTCAATGTGCAAGGCGGGATGAACACCTAGGTGTCTACCTGTTGCGATGTAGATTCAGAGCCTCTTCTTGCCAATTCGTCTGCCTTCTCATTACCTGGAATACCTTCGTGTTCAGGGACCCAGCAGAGTGCAACCTTGTGCTGTGTTCCAAGAACCCAGAGTTCTTCGCGACAGCACTTCACAAGCTTGGATTTTACTTTGATTGCAGTAATCGGCTGTCGATGAAAACGGTGATACCTTCCGGTGGTATTGCCTTTATCGCAGTCTCAAGGGCAGCTATTGTCACTGCCAGGACCTCCGCTTGGAAAACACTGCTATGGTTCAGAAAAACTGCCAGACTGTAGGTGTAGGCTACATCCATCTTAGATCCATCTGTATAGATAGAGATGGAACGTGTGTTGGCAGGCTGACCATCCTTCCATTCTTCCCTGCTTGGGAACGAGCTGATAAACGGTCTATGAAAATCTAGGAACGGAGTGAGGTAATCCGTAGTATAGACTTTTCCTAGATATTTCTCCAGGATCATGGAATGACCTGTTGCATTATGATTCCAGCTATCTGACTGACATCCTTCCATGAATGTGAGCATTGTGACACAACTGGAATGGTTGTGATAAGCTATACTGTCCATCCCAAACGGTCCTGTCGAGAATACGTTCACTGGATCTAGCCGCAAATGTACATCTGCATGGTCTTTTCGTGAAAAATTCAAACAGTGTTTGAGTTTCTTCAAGGCTTGTGTGGTCACCGCCTCTGTTCACTATCAGATTGCTAACTCGGAGCAGAAGGTTGATAACTCGGAGTAGAAGTCCTAAACATTGTTTTCTTTATGTCTGAGGCTTTGAAAGTATCCTTTGAATGAAAGGAAATATTGTTGTCATCGGGATCATTACATTAGCAGGGGCGTCCGGTGTATGGGTTAAATAAATGTCCATAGGAAGGTAGGTAGAAGGATACCACTTGGATCTAGACTCTTGCAACCAGTGAGAGTTTAATATAAACCGCTGGAAGCTATTGATGTTGGCGATAGCTAGTTCGCCAAGGCTATAAAAGAAGAAGTACGAGTACTCAACTAAGAGCGACCTTCTTGGAACGTAGAAACCCTTGCCCGTACAAATGAGGTAAAGACTAGTTTCTTCCTCTTCCTCATCCATACAAGTAGCTTCTATAGAAGTGGACTAGCTTCAGCGATGACAGGGAGTGGCCAAGTGGAGCCAGTTAGTCAAAGATCGTGTGCTTGTTGAGGCTTGTTAGTTGAGACCCAGGTTCACTCTGATCTATAGGGTATCCTAAGCAAGTACGTAAAATGTATGTCACAGTTCACGCTGATGATTGGAAGATGTGGCAGGACATAATCGACATCTTCTGCAAGAAATTGCATGCTATTTGTGGAATGGAATGATCTAATAGAAATGAAGAACCTAGAGCTTTAGACCCAAGGCCTCACTATCTGCCACTTGACTACGTGGTAAGCTAAACTAACTTTCATGTTTCGAGCAGTCTAGTCTGTGACCTTTTCTATTTACTTGTCCACATCACCACTAGCATAAGCCCTCAAACCATAGCCTGACCAGAAGGGTCGATGGGACCCAGGGCCTAGCTACTCACAAGCATTCGTGTTGTTCGTGTTATACTCTTTACACGAATGGAAGGAACCTACTGTATAATGCCGGGTCCGGAGGGCAAATTGATATTTAAGAAGATTTCTCAGGACATTTGTACTCTCGGATGTTTGTCGGACCCTCGCGAGAGGTGGGGCCGTGAAAAACTTTTTAGGTGTTCCGACTGGGACTCGAAACTCGAACCCCTTGAACTGAGCCACGGCGTCCACCAGAAGGTTATACCAGGTTGTTATTAGCTTTTCTGTTAACTCGGCAATAACTGCAATTTAGTGCTCCAGGACTTTATATCTCGTCAGTGCGTCTAGATGGTGTTCGGCACCAACTTTTGTTCAGAGTAAGTGAGCATAGTCTCCCACGAATAAAGGGTTTTTCAATAAGGACATAACAATTTTATACCTTAATACAAATGCCTTCTCAAACGTTTTTCTATGATTGATTAATATCAAGACCTCAGTTAAAGTTCATATTTTTATTGCAATAAAAATCAAGGTCCATGAACATTTAGAAACTATTTAAAATTTCTGCCGAAATTCTGAGTCGTTGGTTGCAACTTTAAGCACTTCTACTCCTATTTCCGTTCCCAAGAAATTTCCTCCAAGGAATTGATCGCTGCAAACATGCTTACGTTAGTCGTACAAAAAGATCGAGATACCATTCTTAAATGTAACATAAGTACTATACTTTGAACAAACTTCAGTCCAATATCTCAATTAGTGGGCACTTTATTTGAGTACAAAATTGTTATGTCCTTACTGAAAAACCCCCTGCATGAGCGTAGTCTCCTCGTCAAGGACGTCCAGGTCTCTTCACCAGTTCTCCACATGCCAATTCAAAACAAGACCAACCTTCTTATGTCATTTCGAAAACCTTTCGCAATACCCTTGTCTCGGGGAATAACAAAAATAAATCCCAAGAACAGTTTACGTGGTGTAACTAATCCCAACCTCACATGTTACCAATTCCCCCATTGATGCCGGTACCACACCCGTATTCATTTCATTTAAATAGTTTTCTGCTGTTCGACACTTTCTTGTGTCCCAAGGGGGGCCAAGGGGGTTTTTCAATAAACAAATGTGTATTAAATCTATTTGAAAACCCCTCTTGCGTCATGTTTAGCGAGGCTAATTCAATCCAACCTCAAATACGTGCCAACAACGTCCCTCTGCAAGGAAAGCAAAAAAAAAAAAAAAGAAAGACCAACCACCAGTTCGCACAAAGGCCAACACAAGATGAAGACATTAAAATTTGTTTAGAGTGTGTTCCAATGGTGTCTTTGTGTTGGATCCCGTCTCAGTCGGTCCTTGTCGCAGAGAGGAGACCTGAGCAAAACTAGGCGCCGCCGCCGCAGTCGCAAACATTTGCCCAGGAATACAAGAGACGTAACCATAAAAAAAAAGGCTTAACACTAACTAACAATTGCGTTAACACGCATTTGCATACCACTCTCGCGGTGCTGTGGTGCTGCTCCACACCCCGCACTTGTGGTCTTTTTTTTGTTCCAAGAGCCATTGGTCGGCTGCTGACTGTGCCCAGCGCAATAAATGTCCAATTTGAGGCAATTCCCTGTCCATTTAGTGAGTTTATGTTGCTCTGGATAATTCTGTTCACATGGTGTACCAGGTTTCTAGAATGGGCTACTCGTTCTGAGAGCACGCTGATTGCCAGTTCCTGCACAAGTAAAGAACTGCTTCCAAGTGGCAAATGGAGCCAGCTCGTGGTCTGGATAGTTGAGGCGGATCGTAGAGCGATTCGAAATGGAACGCCTGCAGTTGACATAGAGACAAGTTCCATCGTCGGGAGACCTAGCC
Source organism: Xylota segnis (assembly GCA_963583995.1). Taxonomy (NCBI): domain Eukaryota; kingdom Metazoa; phylum Arthropoda; class Insecta; order Diptera; family Syrphidae; genus Xylota; species Xylota segnis. Next base: position 128,297,113 of record OY757236.1, on the reverse strand, counting down.
AGCTGGCAGCGGCGGCGACGGTGGTCGGCGGTATGTAACGTGTGTCTTATGTCTTAATTTGTTGATCTTCCGGCTTGAGAAGGTGTGCCCTGGGGCTAACTAATGGGGATTGTTGTAGGAAATTGTTGCGTTCGATGCATGTTTAATGAAAGGATCGGATGGAGTCTGGAGAGCCCACGCAAACGGGGATTGGACCAGAACGTGTGACGCTGGGAATAATGGTTTAATATGGAAGTAATTGACGGGTCTTTATGCGGTTTTATGACTAATAGAATGTTTAGCGGTGCTTTGGAGGGTTATGCATGAGCTGGTGAGGTCGGCACGTTTCTAAAGAGATGAGGATGGTGCCGACGACTACGATTTCTAAGAATTGGAGTAAGCTATTTCACGTTTCCATGCACAAAGGGATCACTGAGCCTACACCCACCAGTTTTGAAGCAAATGGTAGCACGTGAGTCTTTAGTGATCGACTTGAACTGCCGGTGTTAAGAGATGAGTAGTTTGCCTCTAGAAACAGTCTTCCTGAAATTTTGAAACACTGCTGCACCTCTAACAGAAACACTGAAAGAACCGGCAAGTTAGCCAGTATTGCTCCTTCCAGGATGACCTTTTGATGTCCATTTGATTAGGCCTGTGATTTAAAAAGTCGATTGTGTAATCAGGGTAGGTTTAGTCTCACAGGCCTACCAGAATTTTTACGTCTTCCTAACTAATGTGGGCCTATGATTCGTCAACGTTCGAGCAGAAGAAGCAAGGGCATTGGCATGAAATTCAAGCTGGAATACCATGGGACACATACCGGTAGGTATCGACTTTGGTGTTGGAGCCATCTTTGAACCAGAGTAGACTTTCAGGAACGAAACACTATCAAACCAGTTCGGACGGTTCAGTATTTCTGCCTCAAATAGCCTACCGAAGCAGTACTCTGACCATGATTTCAGGGATAGTCCTAAACATGTCCCTTTTGAGATTTGATACTAGATTTGTAGGTATCCCACATGGTCTTATGGTTTACACTAGTATTCTAGCTGCAGCTTAACAGCGCATCTAGTGAAGATGTATGGGGGGTAAGGACCAATGACGGCTTCTAGTACCGAAACTGGTAGTACTTCGGAGCTTCAGAAGCTTAGTTGCACACTTTCTGTTCAAGAACTTAGGCTTGATTCCGGACTCCATATGAGAGCTCCAGCTTAGCCATTTGTAGCGGACAACCCCGACATATTTAACCTCACTGAAATAAACTAAAGTGGTGGTGGCTTTGATCGTTATAGATCGTAGGTTGTCCAGTCTTCTCTATGCAAAGGGCACTGGGATGGTTATGGATTGTCCATCTATTCCGTTTAGGGCCTTGAATGACACTAGAATCGGTTGTGCCGTGTTCACCACTACTGAATACCACCAAGTCATTCACATAGGCTATTCCGATGTAACCTCATCTCTGTAGATCGACTAGAAGAATGCCAATGACTAGTGACCACAGAAGAGGAGGAAGGACTCTTCCTTGGGAACAATTCTTAACCGCAGTCATAGAGGCAGAAACTCCTCCTAAGAAAGATTATACTCGATACCTGGATACCTTTCCTGTATACGAACTGACTTGATTGTAAAAGGGTGGACAGGTCTAACCGGCCTCGAACTTCAATGAGTTTCTCCAGATGTAGGTAACGCACTAGACCTACTGCCTGGGTTTGGGATTAAGTTTACAGGTAGTCGGGTTCTGTGATGTTCTTGGACATGTCCAGGTCTAAACCAAAAGTAGAGCATTTGGCATGTTAGTACCAATAGTCTCGTAGGTAGATGGAATTGCTGCATAAGCAGATTACCACTGGACGCACTTAGAACTCCCTGTCGTGGAGTAACTTCAAAAGGAGACAAAAGTTTGGTTGCAGATTTTGTACAGATAGGTAGTCCTTAGGATGGTGACTTTCCCGGTTTAAGTAATTCAGATCTCCGAATTGGCCTCCTTGACTCGGACCGATTTGACCATTCTCCTCTCTGTCTGCATCGCCACATCGATTGAGTAGAATTCTACTTCAGTGCCGATAAACGATAAACTCCGTGAAGACTACTTTTAAGGAAAGAATATCCTTTGTTTCCAGAGAGTGTGCTCCATCTTTCATTGCTTCTTACAAAAATAAGTGGTGGGGGCGCCAGAACCAAGGTAGCAACCACTGTTAGGTCTTCTTCAAAGCGCAAGTAAGCGCATAGCATAACTCTATGCTGGATCTCCGGACATACGGGCTTCAAATCAAGTGAAGGAATCCCGACAGACCACTCTGTATGGAGCCTGTATGGAGTTCTGTATCGCCAGGTGAAGCTTGCTCCTGTCCTGGCATATTTCGAGGCTCCTTTGGGCGCAATACCTCGACAAAAGGATAACAGAACTTCTGTCTCTCAATAGAACACAGCTAATCCTTCTCACTGGCGTCCTTACAGACCACAATCCAATGGCAGTCCACCTCAAGAGAATGGGTTTGAACGGCTCAGACCTAGAGACTGCAGTGACACTGGGATGGAGGAAGACACGACAGATATCCCATAGAGGGGGCACAATGGATCCGAATGAGACTGCTCCCAGCTGATGAACTGATGGATGTTGCAATCACCCTCTCAACCTAACCTAGCTCTTGTTCTGATTATTTTTTCTGCTAATTTGTCCACTTGTTCATTCCCAAGGAAATCAGTGTGGGATCCTGGAACTCAAAAGAGATCTTTACGGCAATTTGTGACCACTTCTCTGTTTGATACTGCTGTCACCTGCTACCACTCAGAGAGCTTAAGGTTGGAGATTGAATTGACCCATTAGTTAACGATCACTGTGGCTATACCATTTGGGGGATTCTCCATAATCATGGCCCGCATGACATAGCCACAATGAAAAATATGGAGAAATCCTTAAAAAAAAAATATCACGTATACGCCACCGAAATTGTCACATTCCTCCTAAGCCTGGAACTTACCGACTCGATTCATCGCAAAACACTTGGGATATCCATTGGTCTATAGTTGGAGCTCAGATCCTCTCTTATCCTGGCCAGCTTGGCATAGCAAATGCAAAACCTCCGCAAGATCCTGAAGCTGACTATGAAAATCTAGATGCGATTCCATACCGATTCCAACTTACAACCAGAGATGTACGACAGTTTTTTTTATAGCTCAACAGGTCCTCTACACTATGTGACCTACTCCTCCATATGTGAAGCACAAGGGACCTACTAGTGGTGCTACTATAGTGCATCAAGTGTGCCTCTTAGCATCTCTCTGCCCTCGAGTCCATGGTGCTTAGTGGGTAGGCCCCCAAAGGATGTATCTAGGACGATTATCGAGTTTGGCCATTTCAATGATGCAAAAGATTCTGTGATCAATTCACACACAGATTCACAGATCAATGCAAGACCTCAGCCCTATGCCCTGCAAAAGATCAGTACAAGACCTGCCAACAGATCCTGGTACCCAAACCGGAAACCCGCCATTAGAAGCATCAACCCACATGATGCGAATGGTATCATTACATCGTTGGATTCGAGTCCATGCTATCTTAAGTACCCGTCAGCTCATAAACCAAGGCGTTTCTGTTAACTCGGATCAGGTGGCATTGCCTTATCCCTGCCACCGCCCATACAATCAGTTTCTTCCATCAAAAAAAAAAAAACAAAAGAAACCAAAACAACGGAAAAATTAAGATTGAAACCAAATTAGTCTGCCAACAACGAAAAATTTATTCTTCTCCCATCATCGCGATCATCACCATCATCATCATCATCGTCGTCATCGTCGTCTTCGTCGTGGTCGTGGTCGTGGTCGTTGTCGTCGTCGCGATGGTAATTATCATTGTCATGGTCTTTCGCGTAAGGGATTTCGTTTTCCATCCATCCACCAGCTTCACAATGGAAAAAGAGGAAAAGCATAATTTTCCAAACGGCTGCTGGCACTATCTACACCATGCCACCGCTGCAGCAGCGCAGACTGTTATTGTTATTTTGTTCTTCTCTGTGGATTTCTTAATTTGATGTCTTCGCATAGTTTTTCCATTAAAAGTTAAACAAAAACAACAACACAACGAAAATAGAAAACCACTTCTGAAAATACCGGAAACGACCTTCTAGGTAGGTGAAAATTATGAGGGAACTAGACGCTCTTCCTCCGGCGGCAACAGCTGTAGCCACCGCGGCTGTTGGGCTTTTCGGTTAACAATTGCACTTTTGATGATTACATCTTGTGTAGCGATGAAATTGGATTTTTGTTGATGTTTCGGTGAAGCGATAAAAAGAAAAAAAAAAGACGAAGGTAATGAGCTTCCCGACCTCAGGTCTTGGCTGGTTCGGCAGCACCACGGTGCGAATGGAAGTGGGAGTGGAAATGGATGTGTGACGAACATTCCGAAAACAATTGAATTCTCTGTTATCGTCGATCTGTTGGGAAATGGATGGTCCTCTGGTGGTGGAGGATGGTCGAGGTGGGGGACACATTGGGTAGTGATTTGTGTTTGGCGTTTTGGAGGATCGAGGAACTCTAAATTGGTTTCAAACTCAATGTCATTCAGGTCGCTGCTGATGGAGGAGGGAGGGTCCATTAGAGGTCGCCGATATCCTCCACAACTAGAAAATGATTACTTCTTCTGGCTATGACAGGATGTAGTGATTTCTTTGGTTATATTGACACTGACAGCTGTTTCCCGCTCCAAATTTTGACAGAAAGTCTGTATCATACCTGCGCTTGAAGAACAACGTTGGAAAATATTGAAAACTTATTTCCAGAGTGAGTGCTGTGTAGCTCAAACAGTGGGTTACTTGAAAAGAAGTTTTGGCCGAAATGAGGCACCCACCGCGCCTGCTGTACGCAAGTTTGTGGAAAAAGTTCGTGAGACTGGTATGCTAGTGGACAACATCATGGTGCCATGGTGCTGTAGCCGAGAGTGTGAAACTAACTTCAGGAACATCAACTCGCCATCGATCTCAATAGCTCAACATTGCACGCACTAGCCTGAGGAGAACTCTGCACACAGATCTCGGATTATTCGCTTACAAGTTCCAATTGGCTCAGCAATTGAAGGCGCATGACTATCCCTTAGAGCAGCTTGAAGTGGACAACCATTTTGGGCGAAGAATCATCTTTTCTGACGCGAGGCGCATTTTCATCTCGACGGCTACGTTTACAAACAAAATTGCCTCATCTGGGGCCCCGAAAGCCCGCTCGTCGAGAAGCCGATGCATCCACAGAGAGTGACAGTTTGCAGCGGATTGTGGAGTGGTGGCATCATTGGACCATTTCACGGTGGGCGTTACAGAGTCATGTTAACTTTTTACTGAAATTGAAGACACGAATTTGGACGACCTCTGGTTCTTGCAGGATGGTGCGCCATGCCACACAACCCATGCCACAATCGATCTTTTGCGCAGCAAATACCCAAATCAAGTTATCAACCGTCTTGGCGATGTCTGGGATCTGCGATTTGACCCCTTTGGAGTTTTTTTTAGTGGAGAACCGTGAAGGACCGATGTTATGCCAACAACCCAAAAAGCGACAGGCCCCCAGGAGAAATTCTCGTCATACAGACTGCTGCTAATGCTTCTCCTAGATACAGTAACGATAGTGTTGACGGGTTGTTGCTGGCAGACTTGAGCAGTACGACTTCTGTAGAAAACCAAGTGCAACCCGTGCAATACAAGTAGTTAAGGAGTTTGCATCGAACCTTTAACTCGATCAACTGGAACTACATTACGAGAGCTTAGATCCCTTTTTTCTATGGCACGGACGAAGGGCTGTTAAAATCGAAAAGTACTGGAACCCCATGTGGGTGCCGTGGCTCAGTGGTTAGTGCGTTGGACTATGGTTGTTCCATAGTTCGATGTTCGAATTCCAGTCGGGAACAGCTAAAAGTTTTTCACGGCCCCACCTCTCGTGAGCATCTGACAAACATCCGAGAGTACAACTGTCCTGAGAAAGCTTCTCAAATACCAAATTGCCCTTCGGATACGGCATTAAACTGTAGGGCCCCTCCATTCATGTAGAGAATATAACACGCACAACACGAATGGTTGTGAGAAGCTAGGCCCTGGATCCCACCGAACTGTAGCGCCAAGTATTTATTTTTACTGGAACCCCATAGGGAGCAGACCTAGGACCCGCCCTGTTTAGCATTATCTATGTTGGAGTACTAGGTATACGAATTCCATCGCAGGCAAGCATACAAGAAGATGAGATCTACCATTACTCCTAGCTCGTATCTATAGAGGATTGTGCTCCGCAGGGTACCACAAGACCTAGTTTCCAGGCAGTGACCAGTTTCGGTAATGTCTCCCATTAACTCAAACGATGAACAGATTAACCAATGAAAAGTGGGTACCATGATGTGTGGTTCCCACTTCAACGAAACTGCATTGAACCACCATTAACCTCTCAATTGAGGCTCAGTTGTTTCGAGTCAAAGTCCTTCATTCACAACAACCAATCAAAAGACATGAGCTACAGGACCTCCAAAGGACCATGGTCTTTCCATCTACCACGGAACTGCTTAAGAGGTAACAATCCCCTCTAAACCCCAACCATAACCATTACAAAACCGTTTCCCTGACAAACACATGGGCCATTTGTCATTGTACGGCCTTATCCCTAGACTGCGCGTTCGAAAGACTTTTCCTTTTATTTTTAAATTAGTCTTGACATCGAAAAAGTTCGCTTTTAATCGGTTTACGATTCATTGAATGCGTGTGTGGATTAGTAAATTATCCAACAAAATTATGCATTTTTAACAAAAGCAATGTTTATGTTTCCAAAACACCGTTGCCAGCAGGCTCACATTCTTCCATTATGGCCAATAAATCCATCGGAACATGACAAAAAGCTGCACTCTTCGGCCGATAGCCCCACATCAGAGGTAATAGAGAGGAAGATTACATCGGATTACCGACCTAACTGCCACGAACTAATTGATTTTCCGCTTATATTTTACAAAAACGTATCTCTTTTATGTCTCGGCGACATTATCTTCCGTGTATCCATTATTTTCCTGTTCGAGATGTCAGTTCTCTTTTTTCGGTTATTTTTGTTATTGTTTTTCCTTTATTTTCGTCTTCTCGCCGCAGCTCTGGGCTGTCGGTGTGCATGGTTGCATTTGATAGATGGGTTATCGATTGAGAATTAATTGACCAAATGTGAAATGATCAGGATTTATGGCTGTGGGGAGAATTTTTGTCTGACAAAATTTATATGGCCTCTCGAGGCTTAGTGGCATAATTTTTTTTTTTTCCTCTTTCCTCTTGGAATGCATTTAATTGAAAAGACTTAATTATCTTGAATAGATGTTTGAATAGATACTAATAGTCACACCTGGGTTTGTTTAGTGAGAGATTTTCATCGTCCCCTCACACCTAATAGCATACCAAACTCGAATCCCAATTATTCGGTACACTTTCCAAAAAAACCAAACCTCATCATGTTGACTTATAGTCCTACATCACGAAGTACGGAGCGCTACAGGTGAGAGCGCGCACACATTTGCACTTCAATTTGTTTTGTGTTCACGCAATAAATCTAATAAATTACGGTGCGGGTGCGCTAAATGTCACTGTTGCGGTACCTTTGAGTATTGTTGTATTTGGGAAGCCAGAGCGCCCCAGTTGGGAGGTGAACTAATGAAAATATTCTTCAAAAGGTGGACCGTATAATTGCGTTATTTCGACAAAACAAACAGAAAAGATCGATTTTAATTGCAGCACAACACGCGAATTCCTCATAAATCATTGCCTCAACTTATACTTTCCTTTGGGGGTGTTGAGATTAAAATATCGTGTAATGATGAGAAGCGATTTCTCTTGATTGCTGCCATTAAATTCTGATTGTGGTGTACTTATGAACACACTTTTTTGGATTAGGTTTATTTTTGGTAAGAAAAACTGGACGGGAGGCGCTTGGATTAAGAAAATTCACTCGTTTTGCTCAGTAAGGTAAAATTGAAACAAAAGAGTTGATCTGCGAACTGGGGGTTTCTTTAGTAAATTCCATTTGCCCTCAACCTACTCAGTCCTCTCTTGTAATCAAGTGACGATATATTTTAGCTGCTCTATTGAGAAGTGCTGAATTAGATGAGCAAGTCAATTGATACGGCGCGGTGTCCAACAATTTATTATTTAACTGCAACGAGATGAGGGTCGATGGCCCATGCATGCCCATGCGTTCACTGTATGTACAAAGCCACAGAATTGGATGTACTTGACAGCTGTGTTGTCAAAATGTAAATACATTGATATTTACTTGACATTAAGCAGATGGAATTAGTATAATGGAACGAAACAGCAGCTAATTTGCAAGAATTCATAGCCCAATCTTTGTAGAGACTGCCCGTTCAACTCCACATGTGTCTTGTCGAGGTTTGTACCAATTGGCCATCTTACAAATCGCAATTCTAATGAGGAACTTGGACTATGAAGTCCACCTGACACAAGTAACGATGCAACATCCAGTATCTGGTCTTTGGATTTTGTGTGTCAGGGTATCTATCTGTCAATCTATCAGTGTACTGATTGCAGTGTTTTAGTCGTTTTTGATCAAATCAACCACGAAATTACGATTTGAAAAACCTGAGATCCTAAAGATAGTCAGAATCTCAGAAGGTGGAGTATACAACTTTTAAAATTCTTCAAAGACTATCTCATCGATATTCGAATGAAAATTAGGCACTCTGTCACACAACATATGAATATAGTGATCGATAAGACTAGGCTCTGGACATCTAGTAGGATTTTCAACTCTGATCATGAGCGACCTGGCATATGCAGTACAATCAAGTGCTTATCCCTACATGAGACTTTCATGTGTTCTCCTTCTCTATGAAGAAACTACATCTACAAGCCTGTTATCCGAGTAAGATTTCCCATCTAACTAAATTTATGCGACAAATTGCTACAGATTGCCACTGCAATCAGCCACATTTGAAGGACAATTGAGTGTATCTACAAGTCTTTAATTCACTCCAATCTTAATTAATTTTAATCTCTGTATTTACAGCTCCACTTCTTTACTTCATGGCATCTCCTCTTCCCCCAGTTCCCACGCTGTTAACGGCTCACGCATAAAAACGCATTAAGATCCCACATGCACTCACATTTTCCCATTTGTATCGCCACACTCCCATAACTAAACAGTCACAGATACGCAGCATCCACAAGGTAGTCGAGATGTTTATCTATGGTCATAGATTTCCCCAGTGGTAAGAGATTCGTAAAGACGATAAATACGCAAAATTTATGAACTATCTCAATGCTGCTTGTTGCCAGTAAGTCTGACTTATGGAATAAAATTACCACATACGGCACCTGCTGGAGTCTTTTTTTATTCCTTTTGACTGACTGGAGGAGAAAAACCAGAGATATGTCCGACCAATGTGTCAAAAGTCAAGCCCCCGTGATAAAATTGCGATTTTAACGATTTGTTGCACTCGCATGGTCCCCATACTTTGTTGCAAAAAGAGACAAACGACAGACAAAACTTACAAGTAATTGTAATTAACTTCTTAAGACTTGTACTTGTAGATTTAACGACCTGTAGAGCATGGTGTGCGGTGCGTGTAATAAAAATGCCCATAAAGCGGCTTCCGCATGGGACACTATTGGCGCTAGGGTCTGTGGTAATTGGGCCCCCAAAGGTGTTGGGAATATGAATATGAATGGGCCCCGGGGGGGTCACATTTGTGTAAATAGGGGAATGTAAAGCAGTGTCATCTTGAATGGGGTTCTTCTGACAATACGATCACCTATGCGCTGGAGGCTGGACATAAAAGGCCACATTTTGCAAGGGGAATGCTGTCGTCTTTTTTGGTCGATGTAAGTGCTACTCAAAGCTACTACATTGTTAGGAACGACATAACTGTGAGTCGGTGAAAGGCAATCCATCAAGCATCCTGACACGTTAATTACTTTCGGTATGAAATGCAAATGTCATTAAAGTGCCGTATAATTGGCGTCGGTAAGAGAGACATTCGAAATTCCAGTGTCGAAGCTTGTAAGTAGATGCAAAAATTTGGCACAATAGGCCCTTGGGCCTGGCTTCTCACAGCCACTCGTTTTGTATTCTTTGGGCAAATGGAAAGGATCTAGAGTTGGCGTGACATACGCTGGGATGTATGTATGTCAAACGCTCGAAAGTGGTGAGACCATGAACCTAACACTCGAGCATGGTGGCCAAACTCTGTGTATTCAGACTAAGCCTAGGTCGAAGCTTGAACAAAGTCGCTTTTTGATTTTTTACCATATTTCAGCCATGGGGTGTCAAAATTATAAGTTTTTTGCTAATCTGTCTCGAGAGGTCACCTTGTCCAAGCACCTCACTTCTTTCTTGACATAGTTTCACGTTTCGTTAGAGGCTGATACTCATGAGAATGATGCCTTCGTGTTCAAAGCTCAGCACAGTGACGACGTGTCTTAGAGAATAATTAGGGTTGGACTACTAGAGGAGGAGTTTGAGGTTCGAGGATCGATTTCTAGACATGGCATGAGCATATGCCAATCCTTTCAAATAAAGTAAAGTCCTTTGGATACGACTTTAACCAGTAGCCCCCTTCCATTCTTGTCCAAAATATAACGTTCTATGCAAGTGGTGGTGAGAAACTAGCCATTAGGTCGCATGGACCCATCGAGCCAAACTCTCGTTACTTGAACCAAAAGACCGAAGGAAGGATCTTGGCTTAAATTCTTCAAGCAGGTGGAAACTGTTCCGGAGTAGGGAGTAGCAGAAGGCCTGGCTTCGAGAATTGGTCTAATAAATGTGAAGAACAGCATTCCTTAGGTCAACGTTTCACAGAGTGGACTCGGTCTACCCCAAATCAATCAGTAAGGACAGGACCAGGACAGGAGAGGTTCGCTACAGATAAGAAAGGATCTATGAACGGGAAAAACAAAAAGCTTGACATTTGTCTTCTTCAAGCTCAGAGAACATTTTTTGGCACGAGGTTGAGAAGTTGGTCAAGACGCCTGGAGTCTCCTTTGAAAACTAGGCAACATCAGAACCATAGGGACTCCTAAATCCTAGATCACATCAAATGGGATATGTAGCGCCAAGAATAGTTAATCTTCGCTTGGCACTGTAAGACTAATAATGTAATAAACTAGTCACTAAGATCGTCACTGAGGTCGGTCGAATTTGCTTTCAAAAGTCTGCAGACCTTGTGGAACATTGCTAGAATTTATTCCACACAGTGGCTCAGATTTCAGGAACTGGGTCGGACGGTTCTGCACCAGTATTCTTGGGCAAATGAATGTTAAGTGCCTTGACAGCCTTCAAGATGGGTTACAAGCACTAAGCAAATAGTAACTAAAGGACTAACTAGCTACTGCACATGACACTGTCTAGAGGAACGATCTGACACTCAAGCCCTTCTAAGTCATGCCATTCATCAAAACACATCGATTCTGGAGTATTTCAAGCATTTCGTATGGAATCATCTAGTAGGTCAAGTAAACTAAATAATGGACTTCCAAAGCCACTTTTAAAAACCACTCAGCACCAGCGTACGGCTAATACTAAGAAGACCCTTACTGAAGCACTTTAATCTTTTCATTCAAACAACTAGCTTTCCAATACGAAAGGACACCCCTCCTTCAACTATGTTCAACGGAACCACAATACCTAGAAGCCAGTCTAAGCCAAAGGCTTTCTTTCAAAAAATAACCTAAAAACGATGACCCTCTTGGACTGGATGATTACTCTCTTGATTCTGATGGTTTACTCTCTATAGTTCTGGAAAGTTATATCCTTCCACAGGAGCTCCCTTGCAGGAGCTCCCAAGAAATCCCCTTCCTCCATACCGCGCCTCTTTCAAATCATACCACAAGGTAGGTAGGAAGGTGGGTTGGCCAAAAAGAGAGAATCCTCTTCTCAGGAACAGTGGAACAATGTAACTTTTTCGGTGGCGTATGTGGAATATTTTTTTTCAGAATTTTCAAGATTTTTGTTTTTTTATTTCGAAGGATGCAGGATACTAGGCGTAGGTGGACGTGGATAGGTGAGTTGACTAAAGGGAGACAAATAGGAGATTTGCCACACTCAGGTCAATATGGCCTCATTGTGTTGCCCATAGGAGGGAAAGGTGTATACCTTACTATGGAATCACTGCCACTTACTGCTTCGGGTACTCGTATGTACCCATTCATACGTAGGTGCAAACCATTCTGTCATTTACGGGTTTATCAGGCAACTCTGCGATATACAGGAAGGATTTTTTGGGCAATGACACAGGAAGTGGGTAGCATCCTCTTGGATATCCTCTTCATCGCATCCACTATAAACATCTTCGTTGGTCAGGCGTAGTGTCATGTTGTACCAGAAAGTCTCACGCAGCTACTAACTTAACCAAGTTCTTATCTACTACCACTCGTTGGACATGAGAAGATGCCAAAGATCCTTGCCGACAGACTTCACCAATAAAGTCTTCGACAAAACCTCGAATGGAATCCTGCCCTGAACCATTTTGATTACATGGATCTTACCGCAAAGACCGGCAGTAGAAAGTCCTTTCAGAACCTCAATTTTTGACACCAATATGGCCACTTCCAGGCCACTTCCAGGTGACCATATAGCATGCAAATCTTCAGATATATCTCCGTTCGCACTGACTCTTTCCCCATCAGCCTATCTTGAACCAATTTTGGCAATTTTCCCAAAGTGTCTGGTCGAGTTCATCTGTTCAATCAGGGATGCAGTGCCAACGGTAGCATCTTGGTATAAAAGAGACTACGAAACCTACCAGTCTTGTATAGTTTTCGTAGTAGTATCCATCTTATAGTGGTATCTAGGTCTTCCAAGAAACCCTATTTACTGAAGTTCCCTGTAAGACCCTATAAGTCCCTCTAGGTGCAACGATAGGTATTTGAGTGCCAATTTCAACAAAGTTTGAGAGGACTTTGGGTCTGCTTTGGAACAATGTTTGGTCTGCATTGCAGACCCTTTCCCACCTTTTAGAATGGAAGGAGCTAGGATTTTTTTCATAACAGATGAGGTACGATCCATACGAAGCCCTCTGGGCCATTCAGGTTATTATCGTTTGTACCTGTAGGGGACATGGCGTAACTATCAAAGCAGTGAAACATCTTGCGGCACTCAGAAGGGCTCCCAGTTGCATTGGGAGTTGGCACCATCGTTTGCAAATTATCTGCAAAGTCTTGTCTCAGTGGCTTCGTTAATAAGGAAAAGTGTTCAGCTTGGGAGTAAGAAAGATCCAAAGGTGATCAAATAACTACCGATTCAGCTCGCAAAATGGAGTGTTTTGTTGGGTTTAAGGACTGCTTCCTTCAGGTTCACAACTGAAGCAAATCGAAATGTCCCCACCAATGGCGCCCGGCGCAGGGCCATGATCACCAAATGTAATCTGAAGGACATTTGGTTTCAACAGGATAGTACCACATGCAAAACTGCTGGCGAACCATCAAGCTATTGATCTCTAGAAGCTTTGGGTCCCAGTTTCCAAGATCGAGTGATCTACCACCGCCAAACTATTCTTTGTGAGTCCTTGGAACTGCTTCGGGTACTATATTATGCAGATCACAGCCTTAAAGGTCAATATCAGCCTAACAGTTATGTAGAGTCTAGCATGTTCGTAAAAGTGCTCCAAAATTTAAGCTTCAGGAAGCAGTTCCGGTCCCCAAAACCACTATTCATCTTTCAAGCCTTAAAATTCTGCCTCTGATTTGTTTCAATGCCAAACCTTTCAGACCTTAAGAAACACTCCTCAGTAGGTACTACTTCTGACCAGTGGACGTTGGTGATCTGTCAGTGCCTCCAACAGCGATCCACAGATACCATTCGATTGCTTGTTCTGACTTCTAGTTTGGGGTCCTGGCAGTACTTCTATCTGAAGGAGTAGGCACTGCAAGCTTTTCCATACCAACGGTAGAATCGAACATTCTGTAACCCCTTCCATGAAACACAGCACATAGCCAATTCCAACGCCGAGCACCTTTTGAACCCAGCTCCCACCCTAGCAGTTCCACTTTACCATTTAAGGCAGCAAAAGCGCACAATACCTCACGGCTATCTTAATCGCTGTCAAAAAACTGTCTTAAATTTGTCCAAGCCGCACTTGGCTACACAATACCTGTCAGTGTGAGCCCAAAAACAAACCCCAGGCCAAGACATTACCCAAAACACGGCCACAAACGTATGCATGTATGCCTAATACCGTCAAACAATGGCTAACCCTCACATTTATCAATCAGCCCAATGAAAGGTGGTAGTAAATTCAAAGCAATTACCATGTGCGTCCCTCCTAATGGCATTTGCACTGTGTCGGCGGCACTCCCGTTCGCAGGGGTCTCTCCTCCTCTTGACAGAGTCGACGACGAACCACCAAACCGAATGACTCACAGCGCACATGCGCAAGCGAGCGCGCACTGACCAACATGGGATCTGGCCAACTCCTTTGAACTCCGATACGTTTTTTCTGTTACCAATTTAAATTCAGTGCAATATCGATCAATATTCCCCAGGCTGTTGGCCACACCGACCGCCACCATCACCGCCAAATGGGTATCCAAATCGAATCTCGAAATACCCGGCATACCTGTGGACTTTTTTGGTTTCGTTAGATTTGCATTGCAGCGGGAGGACCATGACCATTAGAGTGGAGATAGGCTACGAAGTGCTCCAGTTTTGGCCAAAATTGATAAATTGTTGCCCCTGTTTGAGCGTGTGTGTGTGTGTATTTGGCCGAAATGAGAAGCATCCCGGGGAAACGCTCTTTATTCAAATCTACACTCAATTGTATTGTTAATTGGCCATTCAAGTGTCAAGTTCAGTGCAGCCACATTAGCGTTGGCTATAAAAGGACTCAGCGGCCAATGAGATTTATTGCGCGTGGCAGCCGCAAAGAACTGCCACAGGATGGATAGTCTCTGTTTCTAGGCAGAGAGGCAGCATTTTTGGATTTACTCTAATTTCTTTCTTCGTTTCGCCGGGTTTGGTGAACCAGTTGGAGTTGGACCTCTTCGAGGGTCACAAATGCGCAGAGACGCCTATTTCGGACATTCGGCATACGGGTGGTAAGGACTTGCTGTCTCATTAGGGTAATTGAAGTTTTCTTCTGGTCGACTTTTGGTTTGCGGAAGACGCAGATGTCTCTGTCGCTGGAGCTCTGAAAGGGGAGCAATTACTAAACCGCAGTTGGAAACACTTGCTACAGGATTGTGTTTTTGGCAAAAGTTATTCAAAAACAACTTTGTAGCTAGGAAGGGTATAGAGAGAGCTAGAGAGCTCTAGAGCCGTGCTAGGTAGCGGTTGAATACCCTTCGTTCATGCCTAGATGGAGGCATCAGCACCAAATTGGTGACGGGACCCAGACCCATCCTACTGTATGGAGTACTAGTCTGGTGGACACCACTGGACAAGAAAGCCAAAAATTTAGGAAAAGTTTGAGGATCAAACCTAGAGCTGCTCGCCTTACCTTCTGATAATTGTGAAGCTGATGGCGACTGAAGCTGAATTGCGGGTTAGGGAATCCTTGCAACTGGGAATATGAACCAGACAAGCACCCTCAACGCCCGTAATAGTGTTCCTAGTGGCTCGCACTACATTTTCTCCTATCTATCTACCCAGGATTCTTACCAGAAATGGTTGGGAATTGGGAGAAATTCTAAGCGAACCTACCTACAGAGATCTACATAGACGGATCCAAGGATTCTAGTGAACCAGACGATCGAATCACGCAGGAGTCAGCAGAAGCTGTAAGCGAATTCAATTAACTCAATGGAGTGACGCGCGAGTGTAAAAGCCTTGAAGTCGCCAATAGTATGCTTCAAGTTGATAAGGCAATCCAGGGGATCTCTAAATGAGATGTGTCCCTGTAGGGGGTTCCAAATCACAGAGCTTACCTTCTCTGACAATATGGGGGAATCCTCGATAAATTTCCAAACAGATACCGAAGTCATATGTCTCTAAGAAACCTACTTAGTGTCTTCACGGATCATTGTCTGGTAGATAGACGTATCAGAAGGCCAGGTGCTCGTTTCAATGACTTCTCTAAAAGTTTTAAATACGAAAAGGAGGGGGAAACAATGATATACCCTATATCCGAAGGCCTATCAGCCTATATGAGTACTTTTTCGAAGAAGATTTGAACGATCTAGCTACACTCAAGCCCGAACGGTCGCATTGCCTTCTGTCACATAGGTGGAGAGTTCTCATGCAGGTTTCCGGGGCTGGTAATTCGGTAGTAGTGCGACAAATGTCATTCCTTTGGTCTAAGAGTGTCCCTACATTGCGGCAACAACCACTGAATCCGACCTTATCCAAGCCTTGCTTAGCACTGGTTGATCTACCTTACGTTGACACTTATACTACGGAATCTACTTTCTTATGATGGAACGCCACGTGGCAGTTCTGATTATCTATGATATGCCATCTGATGCTGTTGGGCTTTCCCTGCGCTTGAGACTTGCTCCGACTAGAGTCTGAGCTTGGACTGAGACTTAGAATGGATTTTCGACAGATGGACCTACAACTCTTTATGCTTTACCACCTAAGCAAGCCTCTGTCTTTGTCCAGGGGTCAGAGTATCTGGGTATTTAGCAGCAGTGAGGAGCTTCTAAGGCCTTACTCGATCATGTAATCCGTTCCGCTGCCACGTCAGGGAAGGTGTTAACAGAGGCTTCCCCTAGTATATAGTTGACTCCTTGTTCCTTACTCTAAATGGTTCATATGTCTCGTTCAAATCAGGCTTACAAAATACCCTCTATGCTTACACGTAGATGGCATTAGACATTGTCAGTGAATGGACCTGACTTAGCCAGTGCAAAGGGATGGATAGTGAATCCAGACCTCCAAAGAAGGGATCCTAGATAAGAAACTGCTTTGAAAAAAGCTTATTAAGTCGCAGCCCCTCTCAAGGCCCTCTCACTTTTTTGCCAGTGTAAGGTACCTTTTGGCAAGACATGGGTTTTCTCACCGAAAAAGATCCTTCTTTAGGCTTTGATAGAGGCTTCTGTACTGCAAACTACAAAGCACAGCCTCGGCTGCACGGTTGCTCATCATGGACGGCTTTTGGTCCTACGATCCTGGTTCGATAGATGTGCCATCCGAAGTTACTGTTCAAGATTCGATTTCCCTTCCTTCAGAGCTGGCTTCAGCCAGAATCTAAGCCTGAACTGAGTTGTAGGGGGATCTTCACAGATGGCTTCAAATATAACCAAGGATCTTGTGCTGCTGTCTTCATAGAGACCACCAACACTTCACTTCTAGTGAGGCAAGCTTGTCTCTGTTTTTCAAGCCGAGATCCATACTATCCTAGTGGCTGCTGACTATTTGGTTCTGTAACGATAGCCAAGCTGGGCTTAAGGCCTGGCACAATCCTGCAACTGGTTCCAAAATAGCTGGAGAATTCAAGGTTGAACTCTTTGACTATTGTCGTGCTCCCAGGTCACACTGAGATTACCAGAATTGAAATATGTAACAAAATCGCAAGGCAAGGCTGTAGGAAGGACTTTCTAGGAAGTTTGTTACAAAAACAATTGTGTTTGGGCGACTCTTTACAATCCAAGAAGTCCAAATGAATGCTTTAGTACGGCTTGGGTACATTATAGGACACTAAGATCCACTCTACACTTAGTGCATCTCAGAGTCTTATAACTAAGCGACACTACCATTTCCAAAGGCAGTACTGTCTTGCCTTTGCTCGAATCAGTTAGTCTTTAGTCCTGAGGGGTCACCAAGTCATACAAAATCTAGTAAAATGATTTGATTCCGGGTCTTCTAGTGAAGTAGATCCTAGTCCGACACAACAAATGTTTACAATGTTAGTGAGGCTCATTAGTGGCCAAAAGTACTTGAACGGACAACGGCAGCAAAGCTTCAGAAGCTTGTCTTGGTATCTCAGGTGCCATGCGTACCTGCCCCACGGCAGCTTTAGAAGCCATCCTTGGCCTCACGCCTCTACAAATCTTTATTAGGAAGACAGCTGCTAGATGCGCTATCAAGTTGCAACTAGAATACAAGTTTAAGGCAGGTGACCACGTGGGGACACCTGAAAATTCTTAACTCAATCCCACAAAGAGGCATGTTCTGCACTGCCCCCGACGTTATGGTCAGGGACTACTGTTTGGGTAGGTTATTTTAACATATTAGACCGTGCAGACTGGTCTAATGGTGTACCAACACGGGACCCTAGAGGTCTGATATGGTTCACAGACGGATGAAAGACGGACTCTGGAGTGGGTGCTGATGTCTTTAGAGCCAATACCAAAGTCTCAATACCTATGGGAATGTGTCCCACGGTCTTCCAGGCTGAACTTCATGCCTTTGAGATTAAACCTTAGTAAGAGAACCAAGGGCGCAAAAATGTATATCTTCTCAGATAGTCAGGCAGCTCTCAGAGCTCTGTCGTCTAACTCAGTGGACTCCTTGGCAGTTAAATGCTGTTACGACGCATTGTAATCTCATGCTAGACATAATAGTGTGGTACTCGGATGGGTTCCAGGTCATCAGGGGATTGCAGGCAACGAATCTGCAGATGAACTAGCCAGGACTGGCTCAGCATCTGTGTTCATTGGACCTGAACCTTACTGTGGCGTCAACTGGGCTAATGCCACAGCGCTGATTAACGCATGGGAGCATAAACTTCGTCTAACCCACTGGGAAAATGTCCCGGGGTTACGACAATCCAAGAGGTTAATCAAGCCATATTCCTACAAGGAAATTCTAAGTTTAGACAAAGAAAACATTAGGAAGCTGGTGAGTTTTCTAACAGGTCATTGTGGCCTGAAATATCGCCTCAACAAACTCAATCTATGCCCAGACATAGAATTCAGGTTCTGCTCAGAAGATGACGAATCATCTGAGCACATTCTCTGTGAATGTCCAGCTCTGCATTGGCTGAGGTGGCGCTTCTTCCCCAAGGTAACATGCTCGCCGGCAGATATTAGAACCTCTGCAACTAAGGACGTTCTTTCCTTCATTAGGGAGGTGGTACGTCTCTTAGAGTAAAACATACACCCTAAGATACAACAGATCTTTTAGGTCGCAGTATCAGCTTTATGGGCTAGGGTCCAGAAAAGAAAAAAAAAAAACTAGGCTTGATATAGTCTCAAAACCTTGTGTTGCATACTTTTGCAGTCACTTATTTGTTTATCCAAATTCCTCAAGCAGTCGCGGCCCAAAAGTGTCAATAAACTTGTCTTTCAAGTGACAGATTCAATGAACAGAATGATGAGTATCTGTCAGTTTGATGGACATCAGAACACACATGATTTCTTCCGCAGTAAGTTTTTTTTAAGAAGAATCCTAATTCGCTTTTAAAGCAGGGTAAGTAGTCTGTGCCCCCATCTTAGACAACTTTTGGAAAATGCATATGTTTGAACCACTTTAAGGACAACAAAGTCACAGAAAGAAGCTTCAATGGGGCATTTCTGGTGCTTCTGGACACAAAAAGAGAAACTGTGTCACATCGCTTCTTCATTTTCCAAGAACTCCTATGTTCATACCGTTTCCACCTCTCCTTTCCTGTGAACCAAGCCATTTGCTTGACGGCATTGTGTCGATCTTTCTTCCCGACCATACTAGACAGATTTTAATGCCACATAATGCCCGCCACAGACCCAACACCTTGTTAATATTCAACGAACTAACAAATTCAACCAGACGGTCAGATTATTCCCATTCTACCCTTCAATGTGGACATTATTCCTGTGTCTCTTCCGTCAGATGAGATACAGGAATAATGGCCAGGGCTATCGGATGACCCCTCGCTCATTTGAATGTGAACCTCTGTTCTGGGTGACAAGATCGAGACTTATCCAATATCGCGTAGTGCCAACACTCACACCGCTGACAGCTGTCAGCCGTAATCTTCATGAGAATTGAATAACGAGCCGCAAGCCGTTGCGCTGTCATCGCTGTCATGGAAGATGAGCTAATTTTCGATCGACATATTGGTTACGAATTCGGTGTAATGGTGGATTACGAAGTTGACAGTATTGACTTTATTGGATTTATGCAGGAAATGTAGATTTCCCCAAAAGATCGGAGCAAAGCTCTCGAAGTTGGGTAATGTGTCAAGGTCTTTGGGTTGTCTGTCATACTACAAGCTTCGATTAATTCCAAATCCTGTAGTTTGGACGATCAAGAAGATCAGAATGGTGACATACGTCACAAAAACAGGGCAGTCAGTTGACATTGACAGAAGAAAACGTAAGTTTTCTTACAGTTGAGCTGTCATAAGATGAACGTTATGAGGAGTTAGTCTATTGGAAATATCATTTCTCGGAAACTCTTAGAGTCTCTTAGACAAGTAATCACAATATTTCCCTAAGCATTGTGTTACTAGCTTTATGTCAATATGTCATCTACTTGGGTACAAGTATGTCCAAAGTTGTCTCATTGGCAATTAAATTTAAAAGAAACTTCATCCGTGGGTGAGGTAGACTTTTATTGATCCATGAAGCAGTTGGCATCTGAAAGATATCATAGCTCTTCGTTTCAGTCTTTTAAAAACTGAGCTTGTTTGGAGTAGCATTTAAGAGGAGATGGATTAGCAACACAGCCATGTCCTAGTCTTGTTGGAAGTCTCATTATTTTAGTATTTGAGAAATAAGTATTTTTGACAGTTTTCATTATTTTTTGAGTTTGTGTTTGGGACATTTAACATTCAAGGCTTGATCTGAACGGTCCAGGAACAAAAAAAAACTGTCTTTGAAACCTGAACCGTAAGAACAGTAGTCTAAAGCTTGTAAGTTCCTTCCATAATCTAGACCAGCCGTACTCGTATTTCTTTGCTTTCACAGTCTCAGTCGACTCACTGCTGAGGCTGTGTCAAGAAATACTAGCAGTTCCTCGGAGGAAGTATGGGCTATACCGAGGCCTTTTCTTCCTCTTTGTGGAGCAGGAGTCTGTCCATCACTACTTTTTTTTTGCATTTCTTCGACTGCAAGTCCATCTTCCTTATCATCTGCCATAGGGGGAGTGGACAGACAACCCACACACAACTACCTTGATCACTTGACTTAGTACCTCTTGTCCTGAGCACTTTCAAATGCTCCAATTATTTTCCCATTGCCGTCGTGTCCCCTCCTCCGGCCAAAACCCCACTTGACTCCCATGTTGGCGATATAAACGTTAAATGGTCTCTTGACATTTTGTTTATGTCCACTTGGACTGACACTAAGAGGCATTCAAATGATTGACACAAATTTCTCGCACCGGTCCACGTACATAGACGGACGGCCGGCGAGAGAAATTTCCGCCGCTCCACACCGTGGGTTGTTTTTGTTTTCCAACTACACACACATGTATCTATGTATCTATGTATCTATGTATCTATTGATTTTGTCAAGTGAACCGTGCGTCGATCGGTCGGATGGTTGGTTGGTTGGTTGGTGGTACTCTAGATTTTTTGTCATTTCGACATCAGCGCGAACTGATTGATTCGAGTTTGTCGGTTTTTTTGACGTTTTTTTTGGCACGAGTAGCGCACACGTTTTGATTTCGGCCCACGCACCCGGTCGCACACATGCACACACAGAAGAGTGGCTTAAATCTTGAGATGATAATCCTTAGCTTAACAAACGGCTTAAGACTTAACAAGTCAATTAGAGTACGAATCTGTGATGTCGAAACGCGATGGTGTTTTGCCTGCTGCCACCGTCGGAAGGGGCGGTGGGGGGGGAAATTGGTGTTTTTGTTATTGTTTTGGGGGTGGCGGAAACCGATGAAACGTGAGACACGACATTTTTGTCGTTAATTGGAGATCAATCGAGCTGTAGCCATGGGTGGGATGTACTACTGATGTTGTTGTAGCATTGAAGATGATGCTTATGACAGAGGCTGGATGGATGCTTTGACGGAATACGAATATTTGGAACAGATTTGTCGGTTGAATTGTTTGTACGAGATTAATGGGCGGAATGGCAGAGTGCGTGGGATGTGTATTTGGCATAGACGAGGAGATTAGAAACTCGTAATCAACTTTCTTTCGCAATGGCTCTGGGGTATTTCGAAATACAGTGTATAATTGCGATTGTTCTGGATTTTGAAAATTATGGTGATCTAGAAATGATTACGCCATTATCGGATGTGAATGGAGGAGAGTATGTGGTAAATTGGTTCTTTTGCTGTTCGATGGGTGCTGGTCTTTTGTTCGTTTCGTCGATCGAGTGGAATGCCATTATTCTTTGGAATCTGAGAGGATTTTGGTCATTATCGTGATCGGAGACATATGTATATATGTAAGTACCTCCTAACCGGATGGCAATGGGTATGGTTAGAACCTATAAACTTACTTTTTTTTTCATGGTTATGTGCACTCACCTGAAAAGAGAAAAGAAAATGGCGTTTTTATTTATTTACACAAAAAAATTGTTTAGGAAAAAACATGGAAATTGTAGCCTGTATGAGGACAGGCCCCTCCAGTAAGAGGTGTCATTTTAAACTCCGCGCCATTATTGACCTGGCAACACTTAACCATCATCAAGACCACGTGTGATAGGTAGAAGGAAGGAGGTTTTGAAACATGTCTGCATAAAGAGTCGTACAAAGTTTTGCAATAGTGTAGATTAGGAACAAAAACAGTCAAAATATCACTGAAATCTTTCGTACTTTTGGGGCTTTTCCCAGCCCCTTCTCGCAGAGCTATGGAGAGTCAACAGAACCTGATAGTGTGACCTTCCCAGTCAGTCCCAGTGGTATCTATTTTTGAGACTGTCACAGGAATGATAGGCGCATCAGTAAGCGCTTTACAACTCACTTCCAAGGTTCAGTTAAGACAAAAGTTGAAGCCACCAGGTCTTCATCCACAACCGACGGGGATAGTTCGAAAGGATTTTTGGACATGTGGTGGCATATCTTTCGAAAAGGATCCTGCTGTGACCGTTTCAGTGGATGTTTTTTGATTTATTTTTGCCTAAAATTGACACTTGGATGAAATGTCACAAAGTTTGGGACACAGGGGCTCTGTTGGGTGATGATTTGCCTGGATTTCCTGAAAATAAGGACTACATTGGCCTCTCAGGTCGTAGGATTCAACACAGACAAAAATGGAATGGAAAATGCAAAAAAGGGATGAAAATTTTCATCAAAAGAAAGCCTAGTTAACGAACTCAAGGCATTGTCTGTGGTCATCCAGTTTCATATCTTACCTCTGAACATTTATTGGCCCAAATCTAACCGCAAAATAAGTCAGGTCGCCTCTCTGAGGATGCCCAATCCATTTGGGTCTTCTTTGATACTGGCCGGCTACGTCGGCTATGTTTTCTTTTTTAATTTCTCACCAATTTCTGTCTGATTGGTGGCTTAAGGTCCAAGAGAGTATATCTACACTTAAGCCTCTTCACGGTGCGACAAATTGACTGACCGACCTCACGACTAAATCCACGTTGCGTATTTACAATTGAGCCGGAATTTCGATAAATTTTTTTTAATATTTCCACGCTTTCAGTAAGCACAAAACAAAGCATAATAAAATGGCAAACCTTACCAAATATTCTGACAGCTAAATACCGTTGATAGCTTTGACAGCTGCTTAAACATAATAATTGAAAAAAGTATCATTGCTGTCTGGTCACCCTTTACCACTCGTTCTGGAGGAAATAGTTTAAGGAAACGACATACCCGTCTTATTGTCATGGTCTTGGCTGACACGTTAGTAGGATTTCCTCTATACAGAGCAGGCTGATGCGGCGATGGGTACAAGGAAGTCTTAAATTTTGGTTACCTTTGTCCACTCAAAGAGTTCACGTCTTCATGAATCGTTCGAATTCTAAATTCTATTTACTGCGACTCGTTTGCTTGGAACAATCCAGTCTTCTGATGCAGAAGGTCAGGGGATCCCCCTGTATGGCATATTTGCCAACGAAATTTTCTTCCCAATGAAAGATTCAAATGGTTTGGACACTGATATGACTTAATCAATCCAATTACGGCTTCCTTTTAAAACGACTTCACTATTTTCCTTAAGAGGGTGAACCCTTCTTCTCTCTTCTAGGTTTTGTGGTCTAAGGTCGGTTCTGGTTCTTTATGGTTCTGTCACCAAACTTCTACGAAACGTCACCACTTTGATTCACCAAAGCTTCATATAGAACTTCATTGCTTGGAATTATTTGGTTAGGCCAGCATATGGAAGGATGTGTGAGTACATATAAGGTCTCACCACTGGTCGACTTGAGAAGCATTCTTGTAATGCATGGTAGTGCCAAAGTAGCTTCTTGATTATGCCATCAATTACTTAAGCTTTGGGTACTACTTACCAATCGGTAGAAGAATGAATGCGTCATTCTTGAATCCCCTGTCACCTTGTCTTCATCTATATTACTACGTTCGGAGACATAGCATAGTTTGACCATCTAATGATAATCAGGGCATCACAGCCCAATCGCATTTGCCTACCACCTTCTTGCCTATCAACGAAGATAGTTACAGTAAGTTCTTCGAACTAAAATCGGCCCACTAACTAGCTTTTGAAGGAATTTTGTAAAACAGGAAGCAGGATACCATCCTGACTTGTTACACATCTTTTAGAACCTAAAATTCATACTGTAGCCTCCTTCTATGCAACTTGTGAGAAACCAAGAAGCCTGAAACCAAAGGTTTCCTTTCGATAAATTTCGCAGTGACCATCCTTCAAGGGCTTACCCTTAGAACCACCCCTCCTGACTGAAGCTATTGCTGAATAAAACCGCCTATTACTTGCATTTAACCTTTTTTGCGTCTTGACTTTGGGAAAAAAGCGCCGATATTTCCACTCAACGGAGCATGAAACCTCTGCACACAATTGCACTCCGGGAATCCCGTATCAATGAGGTTCTTAACACTCCGCTAATCACCACTAATTGTTTAGATAAACTCAACTCTGTTGTCTTTGCGGTTTTCATTTCTATTTATTTCATAGAAAAACATAGAATTACCTGTAAACTATGTACAAGAAAATACAGCCAAAGTAGGTACTAATTAAAATTGTGGCAACTCGAAGTAAGAATCTAATACTAGGCGTGGATAGATACTCGGTATCTATCGCAGTGCAACGGCACAAGAAACGCAATTAAATGGGTGCGCCATGAACTTAGTTGGCAACCGAATACGGATACCAATTGAAATGATAATGTACGCCGCAACCTTGGGTTCGTGAGTAGCCGGCCACCTCTGAAATAGCACCCGCAGCAATATATATGTAGACCTGGTCTCTGACGGACGGACTCGATGACCAAGAGGCGCGCGCGCGGTACTACTCCCAACTGTAACGGGGCACTAAAAGCGATGGTGGTAGTTAATAGAACGCCTGCCAGAATAATAGATAATAATTGTTAACAATTTGCAATTAGTAATTTGCTAGTTCTGTCCGATAGATACTTTTGTTTTTTTTTTGTATTTCTTCTCCCATTCTTCGATTCCTGGGCAAATTGTTATGGTCGTGGTGAAATAGTTTTCCAATTTGCAGACAATTGGCGTAAATTTCGTGGGAACCGAAAAAAAAACAGAACAGAACCGTATTCGAGTTGTTTTAGATATTATGACGACCTAGATTCGTTCTTATGATTGGTTGGTATTGTTGAGAAGCATTACAAGATGCTGATTAGTGGTTCGAGTGGAAGGAGTTGTTGGCTTTTGAATGTCACCGATGGTTTAGACAAGCCATATGTACATGGCCCCGATCTGAGCAAGAAAAACAGAACAATTCCCCATAGAAGTACATGAGTACTATCTTACAATTGACTGGTACTGACGCTTAGACGTTTAACAGTCTATACACCAGGAATACTAGTGTCCTTAAGGAAGCAATTAAAAAGCATTTTAACAGATGATGCATATACCAAAGTACAAGTGACAATCCTCCAGAAGAACCGTCATTATACAGACCGCTGTGACTTAACAGGAATGGTGCTAGAATCATTCGCGTTAGACTTGACCAGTCAACGGGCTTTCCAACCGAATATAGGCCCGCGGTCATCAGTTCTTGATCCTGGCATATGAAGCATTATGTTTGACCAAGTGCTACGTATCCGGAGACCAAAAGGGGTGATAGTTGCCAAAACCATAGAGGAGGCGACGCAAAACTGCAAAACTACCATCAAAGATATGGCTTCGCTCAACAGGTCCACAAAACATGGTAAGCATGCAGGAGCATCGAGTCTGGCTCCATACAGGATTCCACCCCTCCAGATCAAAAAGAAAAAAAAAATCCTAGACGTTTACCAGTCTGGCTGTCGCTTACGAAGACCGGAATCATGTAGAAGTTGAGATTTGTAAGTTCTTTCTAAGGATACATGTTCGAAGGAAGACTCATTACGCGTACCTCTGAGTCAAATCGTCTAAAACGTAACCAAAATTTATTCCTTATACCCATCGCCGCATTAGCCTGCTCTATATAGAGGAAATCCTACTAATGTGCCAGCCAAGAACATGGTAATAAGATGGGTATGTCGTTTCCGTAAACTATTTCCTCCAGAACGAGTGGTAAAGGGTGACCAGACAGCAATGATACTTTTTTCAATTATTGTGCTTAAGCAGCTGTCAAAGTTATCAACGGTATTTAGCTGTCAGAATATTCAGTAAGGCTTGTCATTTTATTATGACTTGTTTTATGATTGCTGAAAGTGTGGAAATATTAAAAAAGAAATATCGAAACTCCGACAAATTTAGTCGTGAGGTCGGTCTCTGAGGTACTCTCTTGGACCTTAAGCCACCAATAAGACAGTTTGGTGCAAAATTTAAAAAAAAAAACATAGCCAACGTAGCCGGCCAGTATCAGAGAAGACCCAGAAATGTCGATTCGACTTAATTAGGAATCGCCACAGACTCAACCCGGCCTATTTTGACGGATTGTGCTGAGGCAAAAATTAAAGCCGGGGGACCACAGACAATCGGAAATGTTGACCGATGATCCGAATTTAGGCCTAAAATTCGTCTTTTCGAACGAAGCTCATTTTTGGCTCAGCGGCTATAGAATGGAAAAGCTAACTTTAATGAGGAATGCATCGGATGACATACTGAACTGATCTGCCATGTAACAACTTGCCATCCATGCGCAGAGTTGTTGTGGTAATCTAGAGGAAACTACTTTACGAAGAAGGACCCTATACTAGACTTGAGGGAATCCTTTATGATGTTCAGTGCAACAACTCTTGGTTCACCACCTTGTTCGACGAAAGATATTGAAACCAGAACTGTCAAGAACAACCTCATGTCTCAAAATACAGTTCAGAATCTGGGACCAACCTCCTATTGGACATTAGAATGGGTCTACAAGAACAACAAGTGTTGTGAAAGGTTTTACTTTTTTCGATGATACCAGCCATCATCTTGTCCAGTGTCCTTCCTTCAGTATAAGGCTACATCGGGTCCAATGAAGCTTGAACTTTACCTCACCAAAAGGTAAAACTTTGAATAGATTTCTGGAGCATCTCCACATTTTTACTCCACTGTTGGCTCTATAGGTCCCTAAACGGACTGTCTTACATGGCTTTCTCTTAGATTCAATGACAGCGCCTCGATCTGGTTTAAGTACTGCCACCATGCCAATCTTCAAGATTTGGGTATTGAACTCTTGCTCCATTCTTACCCAAGTTAACATGGAATAAGTTCAGAAAAGTGTTCCGGACCTTCGGCTGTTTGAACTCAATGATTTCAACCAGAACCCAGACTACACGAATAGACCAATTGAAGACCCCAGTTTTCAAACCCGTTTACAAGTGTTACACTTGATCACCGGCTGGGTATAGGTAGTAAAATAGAAATACATACATTGTCGACCAAGTCTATTCCAAATCATCTAGTAGCTGGCAACTAAAATCCGTTTTTATGGCCAAACTTTAAAGAAACTGTAATGCCAATTTGTATGTAAATCCGAGTCAACACAAACACCAAACCAGTTTCTGGCTCTGACAGACCGATATGCACATCGGTCCTATGTATGCTAAAAGGCAATTAAAATCGAAATCATCCCAGTTACGTCCATAAAAATTCGAAAACAGGAAATTCCCCCGAACACCATCTCTCGGAAATAGAAACAAGTGTTGTCGACCATAAAATTTTTGGAATGAAAGACCTCTGCAGCAGCAGCAATTGCTCATTCAAAATCGCGCCCGCTCTAGTGATCTTCCGTAATGATCACAGCCACGACCAGAGTGTGGCTTGCATTCCAGCATCAGCATCAGCATCAGTATCTGAAGAAAGACACGCGCTCTCTATTAAAACCGGAGCCGGATCTTGGCGGTGCCCTCTTAACTGGCATGTGCACAGCACTCCACCACACAATGGGTGTATCTATTGGAATCAAATTTTATGCAAACGTATCATATGTTCACCTAGGAGAACACACCCGACGACGACGACGACGACGGCGGAGGCATGGTGTGTAGTGTACCACCGGCCGCGACGACGGTGTGCTTCAGATTGCATCCAGCATCCAGCATCCAACACTATCACAACAGTGTCGAGATACTGTTTAGTTTTAGTTTGTTGGGCAAAATGGCCTTAAGTGGCTTTTGGCGGTAATTAGGGAGAGGGGAAATTATATGAATTATCGAAGTTATTCTCTATCTCCCTCTCTCTGGAGTACCTCTGCAGGTGGAATAAATTATACCGCGCAGTGTGATAGACAATGGAAATAGTGTTGTGTGTTCTTTGGCTTCTAACTTGTCTCTCGGACGACGAAGACCGAGCATGGTTCTGAGCCAAGTTTGGTAATGCTATGAATTATGACAAATAAAGGTGTAATTGCTCCATTAAACTCTAAACGACGGCGAATATCTTGCAATTTACCAGTGGATTGACACACTGAATCAGAGAAAATTATGGAATACAAGTTTAATTTAGAAAAACAATAACAAGAACTTAAAGGTTACTGCTTGGGTTAAGGTCGGGAAACGGAAATGTTAGTCGTACTATTTTGCTGGTTTCGTTGTGGTGTGACTAAGTGGTGACTAAGAGTGAGCACAAGTAGCATTTGGCTGAGACTCGTATCTATAGGTAGAGCCGTGTCTTGTCAAAGAACCATTCAACAGTGAAGCAGCGAAACTCCAAGCAGGCACACAGAAGCATGTTTCTTTATCTTGCAGTTTGCTTGCAGTCACTGAAATCCATAGGTCGCACCACGTTTTTCCTAAAAATGGCCAAAACACTTGATAGACCATAGGTTAGGCTAGGTATGTGGGTAGGTGACTAGAACACGTCAGACCCATTGTGATACCCAAAGAGGAAAAAGTCCCCTACCCATTGGTAAACCCTGGCATTAATTCCCATCTTGTGGATCACCAAACCATCCTGTTGATGTGATGAACCTCATTCATTGATTGGTCTGTTTGCTAATTCTTCAAGGTCACGGAGAAAGTGACGCCCTAGAAATTTGAATCTAAGGTGGATAAGCCCAGGGCAGTGACAGAGAAAGTGGGTTGTATCCTCATTATCTTCCTCGTCTCCACATCCCCGACATAGATCTGCATCCGAGAGTCTAGAGTTATGCCCCGTAATAATTCCTATAAGGACAGAAAGGGACTTAATATCCTTTAGCATAATTCGGTCGGCCCTACTCTTGTCAAAGCAAACCGTAGGCTTCTGGTGATCACACAGGTGTCCAGCGAGGTCCATCTAGTATTGGCCTCACTTCTGGCCAAGATCCATGCCTCTTGCTTCAATGTGCAAGGCGAGGTGCCTACCTGTTGCGATGTAGATTCAGAGCCTCTTCTTGCCAGTTCGTCTGCCTTCTCATTGCCTGTAATACCTTCGTGTACAGGGACCCAGCAGAGGGCAACCTTGTGCTGTGTTCCAAGAACCCAGAGTTCTTCGCGACAGCACTTCACAAGCTTGGATTTTATTTCGATTGCAGTAATCGCTTTTATTGCCGCCTGGCTGTCGATAAAAAAGGTGATACTTGACCTCGCGACAGTAGCGGCAAAAAGGGTCCTAGTCGTGCCAAAACAACTCAATCGAACTGTGTACGATCACCAAGTGGTCAAATGTTGAATCGCCTTTGGATTACCTTAGCAGAGTTTAGCCCTAAGTTTGACTCCAAATTTCTCTCTTAAAAGAGCTAGACAAACGATCAAGTCACATCAAGGACTGGTCAACAATGTGCAAGGATACAGGCATGAGAATATACTCACAGGACACTTATCACAGCTAAAACTGGTTAAAAGAGATGAAAAGAGGAACTCAAATCTTTAAGCCCGACACATAGCACCACGCTCTGCTCGATCCCTGGACATACAGACTGCCAATGCAATGAAATGGCAGATGAGTTGAAAAGGTTCAGTGAAACCACCTACAAGTAGATCACTGGATCCCAACGCCTAACATCTTCTCACATCCAAACCTGCAATGGACCACCAGAACCTCATGCCGCATCTCAAAAACAAAGAACGATGGATCAAGTATTCAAGAAGAGTTTTCAAAACTTTGTGTGCATTTTGAGTCAAAGATTTCCGTCAACGAATTTGCATAGCCAAGCCTTACCCTAGGAAAGGTTCCATGTTCACAAGAGCGCTTGACACCTTCGAGTTAAAATAGTTGGCGTGACACTGTTCTAATGACTCTAAGCTCCATGACGATTCCTGAGGAAAATCATGGACCAGGGCGTGCAAATATTGAAGTCATCAACACAGGCTGATATGTTGGTTCCAACCTTCCATATAACCGACAAGTAGAAATGGGAACCGCTCAACTCATGGCCCATCTTGCAACTACTCTGTGGTGTGCAACTCGAAAGGACGTAGTGCACCACACATGCCTATTACTTTCGAAATTCTGTAAAACGGTTCTGTAGGCGTATCTTCCACAAGCTTTATTGCAGCTTCTTTAAAGGACAAGTCTTTCGCAGATATTTCTACATGAACCGAGAACACTGTTACACACTTTCAAAAATTCGATCTTATCTTCCAGGATCTTGAGAGATTGTGAATAGGTCACATGAAGCTTGTCTGAAAAAATCCTGAATACTCAGGTTCTAACCATGTTATGGTACACAAAATTACCTTCTGTTGAAAGAGTTAATAAAGCTCAACTGGCTTCGTGGCAAAGCACTCAACAGACCCATCATCCACTTGCTCGTTGGTAAAGCCATTCTACTTAACAGCTGCCGGCCCATAACGAGGTTTGACAATCACTTCCTGCAATTTTAGGATCCGCATCTACATTGGACACACGACGTAGAATCGAACTGAATATTCCTCATAAAGATCAAGAGCTATCCGGTAGGTGCTAGTGGTTAACTTCATTTTATATGACTACGTACGTAGGTCTGGGTACTTGGGACTGTTTGGAGAACTAGAGCCTGCCCACGGATATTCACAGTACACGCCAAGAGGGCGACTTCTAACAAAGAAAACATACAATTGCCACAGAAACGATTGCATAAAACGCAAGTGACTGACATAAAAGAAGAAAATCTAGGACTGCACTTAAAGAGGTTTATGATCTGTATAACTAGCCCTCGTTCATGTAACAGCTTTACCAGGTTCTTTCTTTCTATTCTCCATAAAACTGGAGCCTTACTCGTGGCTCATTCTATGTTTTATTGCAACGTTGTTCGTTCCAAAGTGTGTGTACCTCAAAGAAATTTTCAATATTTGCTAAGCGACTGAGAAGTGGTAATTAGTTAAAGAACCCACCCACCGTTTTCACATACCTTTCACATACCACAGACCTACTGAAGGCAAACTGTGTACATTTTTATTTAATTTAACACTTTGCGTGTGATTTGCATTTACAAGTTTAATTGTCTAAACCTGATGGAAACACTACTTACACAGCAGAAATATGTACCAATTCACACCTCAAAATCTGTTACCAATCAAAGTACTCTGTACACTACAATGCGTAACACACCTGGTTTGTCTCCATTAAGTCTAAGCCATGCACAGATCACAGAAACAGAAAAACAGGTAAATCAATGACAACATTGAAAGTTATTGATGGGCGTAAAATGGTAGATAGGTGTACGAGTATTTGGATCTGTTTTTCGTTTGTATCCCACCAGCATGTGGTCGCCCAAACCCTTTTTGGATTCTGTAAGACAATTTAACTTGTAAACGTAAGAGTTGATACAATTTTTCGTTTTACGATGTCGTCGTCGTCGTCGTTGAGCGTATGGTGATAAATTTTGTATCATTCTTTGAGATGTTGAGCGCCGCCGCAGCCGCCGCCGCCGATCGATTGTGTGCGTAGGCGTTAAAACAGTAGCTTTTTTGTTAAGCGACGCATAAAATTCCGTTGAAATTGATTGATTAATAGCCGCTTTGTTATGACATGTCAAGTTGGGGCGGACATTTGAGTTGAGGGCCATGCAGCGTGTGCCGAAAAGTGCAGCATTGTTCGAATAGTTTGGCTGTAATGGATGGCTTTAGCTTAAAAAGTGATATAGGCTAATTTTTTTCGCTGGTATTGACATAAAGATTGATTGGTGATTGTTTGATTATGTCGGGCTTGTAGCGATAGGAAGTCAAAATGTTGAATATGAAAGAGTTGACTTGCAAACTGGCTTTGATTTTTACTCCATTTTTTGCTGATTTATGCAGACATGAAGCCATGAGGTCAATTTATGTCTGATGGGCAATGAAATTGTTTATTGCATAAGACCTCGTCTTCGGAAAGTACGATATTGGTGGGATACCCCTCCATCTACAGAGTCCAAGAACACTTCGAAAGAAGGAAAAGTTCGGCAAGATCACTCGCGATTTGCAACTCACCAAGGAGTGATTTGCTAGTAAGAACTCAATAAACTCGAGTTCCATTTATGACACATTACCATTACGCAAATTCAAATCTGATTATGGCCACAGATTAACCGCATGATGGCATTAAAACCGAACCGAACGACAGTTAAATAATTACGGCTTACTGATAAAATGTCAAATTTAATCAAAAACTTCCTTCAATTCCAGAATGGCGGCAATAAAACCCTCATTCCTCCAACAATACAACATTGTAAACGAGATGTTCATTCCCTTTGAGATCCAAAAAGAGAAGAAAACAACTGAAAACATCCAAGCATGCATCAAATTTCACTTTTTTTTTTTTTTTTTGTTGTGCTTCTCCTTTGGCCAGAGCGTGCGTTTCATACGCACATCCAGAGCCGAGAAAGGGGAAGAAAAAAATTTTCCAATTTAATGCGATGTCATATTCATGTCGGGTGATTCGCCACACACACACTCTCACCGAGGAGGATTTATTCACATATATATGGTTTGGCAAAGAAATTATGTATCTTTTGTTGCTCCTTTATCTGACGAATATACCATGACCACCTGGGATTGAGTTACAGTTGCGAATATTTCTTTTATGTTTGCGTTGTTTTATGGTTACCAGCCGAAAGATATTTCTGCAAAAATTTTCGCATTTACCATGGAAACGATTTTCGGCAAAGAAGTTCACAATAAAACCGAAGAGAGAGAGAGAAAAAAAAATAAAATAATATTTCGCATCATACAAGTTTTGTAATTAGCGTAAATCTCTCGAGTGGATGTTAAATTCACAGCGTGAAGGTTAATGACACAATTATGTTGAATTTTGGTTATGAGATGTGAGGTCGGAGGTGTTTCGGAATGGAATTGGACTTGGCTGCGGTTGTTAAGCTACAACACTGTGCAGATTAATAATTTTTGCCAAAATTAAAGTCATTGGTTTTATGGGGTTTTGATAGGGTTTTCAGTTTTGGAAATGTCACTTACAGTAATGTGCACATAAACCTCCTTTTACGATTCGGATTAAACAATTTAACATGTTAGCCCTGATAAGTTCCAAAATTGTGTTAAGTGGAAAATGTAATCCGAATGCATGTGTCTATCAAACTTCTAGAAATGAAAGAATTTAAAGGAAGGCAGACTGAGGTCGAAAAGCATTCTAAGCCACGAAGAGGAGAAGTATGCTTAAGCCGAACTTACTTCGAAATTACTGCAATAATGAGTGTAGGTAGGTGGTGAACCCTGATGCTATGAATTTACGATTCAAGGCACCAGTTTTGCAATTTATCCCGAAGTTAGGCACAGTTCAGCGTGCAGCGTTACCGTTGACAAAGCATTGAACTCGATTATGTAAGGTTCAGAGAAGATCCACGCAGTTAGATTCGTGTACCATGACAACCATATTAGTGTATGGGACTCTATGGTCATAGCAGTATCTAAGATTTACTCCCAAAAGATCTGAATACTTCCCTTTGACTGACTAGGTTTGGTTTAGGTTTAAGGAGAAATCTCATTTAAATTTGCTTTGTAAACTCAGCATTCTCAAGACCACTAAAAGTTCATAGTAATGTTACTGCCTTCAAGATTCATTTAACACACATTACAACCATATCTTCGTACTTAGCATTCGATACTTCAGGGATAACCGGGCTGCTATTAGAGCTCTAAATTCGGCTGTATGATCGTTCAGACTAGATGAGGAAAGAACAGATCAGAGTCAGCATTTTTTGTGTGCCAGAGCATTGGCAGACTCCTTGCGGATAAAGCCAAAGCAACGGTGGGATCCCTCAAGGAAATAAATTACAGAAGCGAATGCCTTCAGTCCATGAATATTATAAGTTTAAGTAATATGCCAACCTCTATCCTCAATCTTGTATATAGAACCAGCCAGTGAATTGAAGTAATTTATGTTCCATTACCAGAAGTGCATATGTTCGTGAAGTACTAGTAGCTAGGTAGCTCGAAGAATAATTAGGACTCAGTTTGCCACCATCATAACGAAGGTACACTGAAAGGACTGATTGTAGAATAGAGTTCTTTAAAGTCAACTGGTAGGGACGTTTCTTTCAGTTGGAATCAGTTCAGTAAGCCAATAGAGAAACATTGATGCATACTCAAGGATAGGCAGCTAGAGGACTGTCGGGATGATACTATTTCTGTCATAGAAATTAAATCAGAACTAGTGCCTAAGCCTCGTGAAAAAACTATGACTTTGTGCTATGGAATCGCAGAGTATACTAACTGAAAAGACCCATGATATGGGAAGGATAAACTGAACACAATAATCTTAAGGACCTATGTACAAAGCAAAGGTTCCACCCTTTGTAAGAACAGAACAGAGGGTAGGCCTAAGTCTCGGGAAAAGTAAAATGCATTAACTTGCTTATATTTCTGGTAGACGTTCTTCGTATGAAGCTATGCCTCCGAAAAAATATTAGCTGGTATTCTTACCTACCATTCATACATTCCTTTCTTAACCATCACTGGTCTTCAAGTCAACTAGTAGTATGGGACCGCTAGCTAGTCTAGACCGCGAGGTCTTCTAGTTCTACATGCAGTCAACTAAATGTAGAGTTAGTGGCTAGAAGAACACATGTCATGATGCCGTTCTATCGATTTCCCCATAAGGTCAAGACCTTATAAAGAAAAAAAACTTCTTGGACTACCCAAGTACATTCCTACCTTATCATAATTCTTCCCGAAACCAAATAGAAATTGACAGACACTGGATGCTTTTTAACAATTCGGAGGTTTGTCAGTAGAGCCACACCACAAGAAGAGGTTATTTCGTCTGTTCTTTGGAACATAGTGGTGGACGGACTGTTTTTAGCTCTCTAAAAGGAAGGATTCAATGCAGATATTCTTGCTACTGCTGTCTCAGGCTCTCCTTCAAAACTATAATCTCTCAAAATGGAATAAAAAGTGTCGGTAAACTGAGCTGATCCAGTGATGTGCTCTTGAAAGCAAGTGGATACTTAGTGAATCTAGTGGACTCCACTAGAAAAAATCATCCATCTAAACCGCGTGCAAAAAACTTCATACATCTGTATTAGTTAGTTCCTGAGGGTCATTCTTATAGTGTTCCACATGCTAGTGCTGGAAATCCATTGCAAAAAAGTGGACCCGTCTTCGAGGTCGACTATTCTAAATAAACACGAAAGCATCACAATCAACGCACTGATTACACCCTCTGACAGCTAAACAAAAATTTTGAAAGCGATGTACCCTTCAGGATTGACTGGTAGGGGGTGAGGAACGCTCTCTCGTTCTAGGGATCCGTCTGCTTCTTTACAGACGATACTATCTCCTTCCACCTTCCTTATAACTTAAACCGAAAATTATTGCGATTATGGAGACTCTATCGTGACTCATATGCGAGGGATATTACTTCGGTTGAATCCGTGGATTTGGTCATTCGCAATTTTATCCACCGACGAACTCGCAAAGTGGCACAAATTCTAACGGAGAAGGACTATCTACAGGCCACTCGATGCATGTAAATCCTTAACCAAACAAAATACGATAACCGCTTCTAACCGAAACAAATCTGGCCCAAGAGTCTCCAAGGAGTCTTCATACATAGCTCAAACAGTTCCAAGATCCTCAAACTGTGCCTATATGCTAGTGATTTCCGCTGAAGTTGCATAGGTAAGGAAGAGGAAGACCTGCCAATCTTTCTTAACTCGAAAGAATACTACTCGCGTCTTTCGGAGAATACTTCTTCGGCAATCTCGTCAAACACCTCTCCTTCATGTTCCATTAGGATCCAGTTGAATACCTAGACTCATAGATTGCAAATACTTGATCCTTTGGTATCACAATGGGCTCATTCTGACACTCACTGCAGTCTACCACCAATCGTTCGTAATCTTGTCTATCTAGGACCATGGATAGAGCCTCGTGCTTTGAGGAACTTTCCAAACAGCTGCCGAGTATAACAAGAGAGGAAGAATCGAATGCAGAACAAATCTGTTTCACAGAAAAGCAAGTCATTCTCAATGGTCGTAGGAATGGGTCTTACTATGATGAGAAGGTATTAGGTATCAACAGTGAATTTTCAAAGCCTTGAATAGCAATCCCAGGGCCATAAGCGTGGTAAGTATCAAGTCACTCTGCCTAAACCCCATAGAAGTAGAGCCTCCAAGTACAAGCCATACACATGTTAACATCTCCATGCGACACGTGGACACCTTTATATTTATTTTCGGATAACAACTTATGCATAAAACATTTGTAACACAAGCCTCCACCAAGCCAATCAAACCCATAAAAGACACTAAAAACAACATAACAATCCCAAAAAAAGCCCACAAATTACCACCAAGAATGTGTCAATCAACCTTGGCTTTATCCAACCAACAACCCCTCGTAAAAAACTGACCTCAAATCTCTTCCATCGTTTCTTTGTACCCAAAAAAACAAAACAAAATGTATTTTACTAGATTTTAAATAAAATATAAATAAACACAACCTGTATACAGGACCACAATCAACTTGTATAGTTTAATGACCGATAAAAGCCAAAATAAAATAAGTTTTAATCCGCAACAAAACCTCACCAAAAGGGTGACATACCTACTTTTAAATGATCAAGTTTTTACCTCTTTTACGGTCTCTCTGCCTTCGTTATTAATTGTGGCCAGTTTTATGGCCATATTTATGCAAAGAAGTGTTTTTTTTAGTTTTGCTAATTTTGCTAATTTCACCCAAAAGGTAGTGATTTATTGTTAAATCATTTCTTGTTGGTTATTTCTATGCAGAGACTTGATAAAAGTGTCAAGCCAGCCTTCATGGCTCATATATTCAGAAGAACAAAAGATCTGCAATAAAAGTGTCAAGAGGAGAGATTCGAATATTTGATACTGTCTTCGGTAGAAATCTGATGCCATGAGATGGAGAAGATTCAGATACAAAATTCAAAGCTATGTAGAGAATCAAGTTTTCATGCATAGATTACATAAGCAAAAGCAATTACGCCCCTTCAATCCACAGTGACACTGTTGCCTGTTGCCTGTGATATACCAAACTCTACGTAGGCCGGCTACATTGATTTATGTAAACATACATAGCCATTAGCCTTCCTGTGCAGTATATTGCTATCCAATTGCATGTTTAACTATCCGCCTCCCGAATAGGAAAACGTTTTCTAACACAAATCACACATTTACATCGCATAATTGGTATCTAAAGCAAGCACCTTACCACTGCAATGCAATCTAATAAACCACATTCAATTACATCCCAACTTGGCCCATACAGCTGCTAGATAATTAACAACTCGCCACCGCACACAATTAATGGCTCAGAACTAACGACACACTGCTAATTACCAAACAAAATCGCCGAAACAATAATCAATTTGACTGCAAAAAAGCACACAAAACACAGAACCGCCACAATACTCGTTCTTCCACAAATATGGACTCATTTAGCGAGCTTGAATTAATTTAGTAAAAACCCCAACCCAACTCGGGACTGACACATCGGGAAAATAACCAAACAATTGCCGGGTGGTAATCCGCGGCGGCGGCGGCAGCAGCAGCATATTGCATCAATTCGTACAAATACCCTTTGCGGTACCAAAATGAGGTGTGTTTGTGCCTGCATTTCAAAAATAGAATAAAACCAACAATTTTTACTCTGGCTATTATCTGCCGTTTAGATTTAGTTTACTTCTTTGTATGTCTCCGTCTCGCGCACATAGAGGAGATTCATCGTTAAAACGAGGCGACTCTCTGGAATCTACGGCAACAGCAACAACATTCAGCCAGCCCCACTCAGCGACCGACCGCCTAACCTAGACAGGTATATTTCTGTGTTTGATTGTTGTAGGTTGTTGTATCTAGAGTCAATTATTTCATTCAGGTTGTGTTATAACAACATTAATAACATATTCCTTGTATCAGCTAGAAAAGTCCAAGCAAGTCACGACTTTAACATTTTTACACACATATTTGGCCTTATAAGTTATTGAGTTATTACTATGTTGGCGTAGGGACGTACGTATACGTATACGTACGTACGTACGTACGGACTGCGGTGTGGCTATGACTGTGTACGATTGCGCCGAATGATATGAGCATTTTTCGCATATTTAGACGGGGCTCAGGAGGGAGTTGTATTCGTATGATGTATTTTTGCTGGCAGTTCGCTGATCAACTCTTTTGTTTGACTGGGAGTTGCATGGAAAATTATACTATCAAGCGTTGGGGGATGGAATGAGAGCATCCTTCTGATTGAGGAAGTTCATATTTTCAGTAATATTCGCCATTTGAATGGTTCACAGTGAGGGAAGTCCATACAAATCAGCAAAAGGATGAGCGTAGTTAACCAGAGCCTGAAGTAAGTGAATTATACTACAATGCTTGCAATTAAATGAAGCCTTTTCATCCAATCGGACGATATCGTCATTCCTTTGGATATTCTAAAGCTCCGTAATCTAATGTTGAATGGTTAAGCATTTTTCCTACGTTTACAAGGGCACTGTTAAAGCCTAGATTTGGTGATATTTAAATGAATGTTCAAGTCTGATATTTACGTCGAAATCTACTCGTAAAGACTACTCCTGTGACAGAAATTACCGCATCACTGAAGGAATCCTATCGCGAAGAACAAAAGTAGCGTCAGTTCTTAGCTTATTTCTCGAATATGTGAAGAATCCTATCATTATGCAGAGAATATCCATAATTATAGTACGCAGTAGGCTGGAGTTGTTGTATAGTTAGGGCGTGAAGAACATGTTTAGACAATAATCAGCGTTTTGATAAATTGGCATGAAATAATTGTTGGTTGCCACAAAATGAGGTTTCATGTTGTGAGAGGATTTTTAGGGAATAAACACTAAATTAGTTATCGTAAGGAAGGTCAACAAAGCATGTACATAGCTTAATGGGTAACTTCCGATCCCTTAATCTATTTTGTACTCCCTACTATGAGTGATTCGAGATTTACTAGTAGACTCATCTAAGAAACTAGGATAAGTGTATTTTCGAACGAGATTCCTGCAAATGATTTTTTGTGATATAATCTAACTCCAAAATATATTTACTATCTTAGACTTTGGTTTAGTGCTTAGTACATCGAAATTATTAGGGTCAGTCGTGTAGTATTGCCGCGATACCTACCTTCATCCTGCACTCTCCTAGTTTTAGTGCAATTAAGCAGCTCTTTACCATACTTACCACCCAACTACTTACCTTTGTAAAAGTGCTACATAGTATAAAGTATTGACTTTGTTTGACCTTTTTCAAGGCTTTATTCGAGAAAGGTAATGTGGATTTGTAGGAGTATAACAACTGTGCTGTCCAAATTGGTATTCACAGATGAGACTGTGCTTTTCCTGTTCATATAAACTGTTGATCACTATAGTAACTCAAAGAGACTTCACTGATGGTAATATTACCGTCTTAATCGAAAGCCAATCAGGATTAAAGGATCAAACCAAACCGTGTCAAGTATCATCGTTTTGCAATCAGGTCATGCAGACGCAAAGGGAAACAAGACCACCAAATAGTGAAAGGAAATTCAACAGCAATTTATAAAAACTGAAGAAGACTTCAGCAAGGTTCGTTGAGATGAGGGGGGAAATACCTCTTCAGAATCCTCTTCTTTCAGAACCGGACGACTACGTGTTTCAACTGCGTGTAAACTATCAACGACTTTGAACAGATATTAGAGCAAGTTACCACTTCTATTAACAAAAGATACATAAGCACACTGCCAGACCCAGTCCCTAGAAACTCTTAGTGGGGCATCGCACTTTATTAGTTTAAATGTGGAACCTTCCGTGAACTGCCTTTCGGATGATGGGTCTTATTATCTAATGGTTCTTACAGGCTTGTCTACAAAATGCACTGTCAATGAGCTACTACTCGAATTGGAAGACATAATGCAAAGTGATATGGAAATGACATTGTTATTCACACCACGGATAAGCACTGCAACTCTTATGGAACCTAAATTTAATCCTCTGAACAGGAAGCTTAAATAAAAAGCCCATCTAATAAGTAGGAAATGGAACTATGGCTCCCTCATCTGGAATAAAAAATTGTAGGTAGAACCTGGGATGTGGAATGACAAATGCATGATGGTGCATGCCCTCATCATTGCATACGTTATCATCAGTTCTTGAAAAAAGATATACATGTCAACCATCAAACGAAATTGCTAAGATAACCATATGTCCATCAGAAGATGTCTAAGAACCACTCACTCCCAGACATTGGACGTACTGCTGCACATCTCTTGCATTTTATCCGAAACAGAACTTCCGCCTTTAAGATCGGCCATCCGACATAAACATTCTACCGAATCGGAACATTTCTAAACTTCGGATCCACACCATCAGGCCATTGGGAAGTGGCTACCACGCCAAAGAAGAACACGTTCAACACATATCTTCTTACACCTCTCAGATAGTTAAGTGAAATATATACTGTTTCAGCACAGTGTCTGGTAGAAGTCTAAAATTATGTCACTCACTACAGAGTCCCCGCTAGATGACGAAGCCATTTCATATTCACACCTGTCCATGGTGGAAATCCACTAATGAATTCCGGGAAACCGCAAGGCTGACCAGCTCGTCAGACAGGGCTACTGCTCTCAGAATTCTGATGAAATGGCGAGTGCTAGATGCAATCAGCAACAGCAAGGCTAACTACAACTGGGAGTATAGCATGACGTGCGTTATCTTCAGACAGATCTGGTCTAGGATAGATAGATGGGAAATGTAGCAAGCAGTTGACTGGCGTTCTCGGAAGCTTGGTTTAAATTTTCTTGTTGCTTTAAAAGCATTCTCCGAGGATGATGAGGATCTACATGTTGGCCGCCTAAGACATGTATTTGTGGCAGTAGTGCAACAATTAAGTTCGTAATGAAGAGGACGCATCCTCCGCCAGGCTAGCATTACTGAAATAAATTGTGCCACA
This sequence comes from Xylota segnis, assembly GCA_963583995.1. Classification (NCBI taxonomy): domain Eukaryota; kingdom Metazoa; phylum Arthropoda; class Insecta; order Diptera; family Syrphidae; genus Xylota; species Xylota segnis. Next base: position 128,255,547 of record OY757236.1, on the reverse strand, counting down.
GAAATAGGAATGACTAGTATCGGCGCCACACAAAGATGGCATGTGGAGATGATCCTTGGTTTATGGAGTAAAAAGGAAGGCCTTAGAACGTCTGATTCAATGTCTGATTTATTCAACTGGAAGATGCTTTGTGCGTTATAGTCTGTACATATTCAGAGTAGCCACGATAAGATGGCTAAATGCGGATGAGTACCGATCCCCAACACGTAACGTTGTACTACTCTATTCCACCACACTATCCGAAATCCTCCACAGACATGAAGTTGGATTGTTGGTAACGCACTTGGCAGCTGCACAGTAATGGAATTTTAACGGCCATACATTGTTACGCTTCAACAGATGAATCATCTGAGGACGGTAAGGACAATAGGGTGACGTTTTTAAGACGAAATCGGAATGACATCGACAGGGGTTTTAGCATGAACCAACTAAAACACCCCTTAATCCAGCCAAATTGAAGGACTGCCTACTTCAATGACGTTATACCAGAGGAGCTCGACTAATTTACGACGAAGGACCTTCAACAAATGATAGTGAGTGTCGAGAGGCAAGCAGAATGATGAGTCAAAGGATCATTTTAACTATGTATGGAGGGACGAACGACTGAAAGTGTAGATAGCTTCTAACACACCTTGGAAGTATTGCCTCAAGTGATGGCAGAACCGAACTGGATATAGCCAGCCGATGTAAACCAAGCAACAACTACGACTCTAACGTTAAGTCTGTGTTACCATATGGATGACTTGAAGAGTAACCCCTACTATCTGGCTCACCGTATATCGGAAGAACTGCTTTAGCAGAGAATGGACCAATTGACACAACCGTACAACGACGAGAGTGGGAGTGGATTGGACAGGCTTTTCAAAAAGGCGAGCAAATGGCGTAGAAGCATGAATACCAGGCAAGAGTTTGAAGAGAATTGTAAGACAGTTCCTAAAAAATAAAAACGAAGGCCCATAAGCATTGTAGCTTCCTAGGATTTGTGAGAGGATTCAAGACAAAAGCTTGGGATTGGGTTAGATAACTCTTGGGAGCTTGGCCTTAATGGTTCATCATTGCCATTGCAATGGACAGCGCTATATGTTTCCAAAAGAGGTCAGTACTGTGGAGCTCTTGTTATTTTTGATTCAAAAAAGTCGTTCTTTCATAGAACTCGAGACAGTATCTGCTGTGATGTAAGGTTCTGAAGTCTGGGTCTGTCTCTTGGCTTCATCCCAAGGCGGTTTAGGACATACGCAAGGTCCTCCATCCTTGTTGGCGCTAGGGCCTCTAGAACACCTACTAGACATCGTTTGTGTTTTCTGGCAATGTGTCTCAGCCCTCTCCAACTCTTTCCCTGCTGGCGTGATTCCTTCTCGACTATCCTGCATCATGTACTCCGACAACCACCCCATATCATAGCATCTTGAGTATGTGTATTCCATCCCATCGGGTGGTCAGCTATGGACTGATCACCTCTATGGAAAGTATGAGCCATCCACTGGCACTTGCATCGATGCATGGTTTTGTCTATAGACTGCTGGCCCGTTCTCCAGTAAAGTTGGCTTTTCAAAATTCAGCCCTTAAATCTTTCAGAGGCACCATCGAACGTTTGCAGCCTTTTCATGATAGTGGCTCCCATTCTCCAAGTAACACATATAGCAGGACGAATTCAATGGAGGCACGGAACAGCCATACCTTGGTCTTTAGGCTTTGCCCATGTATTGTCTGCTGCATGAGACACTTCTAAATTAGGTAGAGGTTCGGGTACTTTGTAAGTAGTTACTGGAGCTATTCCGAATTTACAGCCCTCTGTCAGTTGCTTGGCTATCCTCTAAAAGTTACTACAGTTCTTGATACTCTTTTTTCAGGATACGAAGGCAACTGACTCTTGCAGTTTCAGTTGAAACGTTGTCCTTGAAAGACGCAATATCCCCTCTTTGCCAAGACACTCATCTGGATAGCCTTTCGCACAAAAGCCAGGCCCAAACTACCGGCAAACTTCCGCAAAAGCTAAATAATGAAAGTGACCCACATTTTACCTTTTCACTGCTATTTGCTATTTTCCTCTCCGCTCTGCCAAAGAGATTACTGTCCCATCATTAAGCTAAAAGCCCTCTTTGCGCGCTCTAAGCCACGAAAATTACTTTTAAACATTTTGCTCCAAATTCTTTGCTTTTCGCTTTCAATCGATACAATGGCTATATGTGTGTCTGCTCCCGATTTTGTCTACACTTGGCGGTGCCGGAGAGGAGGGGGTACTACCAAAACCAAGCACTAAACAGAAAAAAACCAGAAGCACTTCAAGGTGATGGTGTACCTTAACATTCTGGAGCATGAGAGTTATGACTCGCAAGTGAGTCGAGTAATTAATTTCGTGTTGCCCTGGGTCGTAAAGTGGTAATAAATTGTTAAGTTTGTCACAGACCACCTGGAACAATTTTTTTTTTTCTTCTGTTTTCTGGTATCAGGTTGAAGGTAAGTATATGTATTTTTCGTTTAACGGTGATACAAATTAATCAGCCAGTCCAAAGTGGAGTGTAAAAAATGGGTTAGCACCGTGGATGATGGAATTCTTGGAGACGGGTTTTTTTTCCATACATGTATCTGCATACACATATGTGTTATCTTAATGAGGTGCTGCTCTTAAATTTGATTGGTTGGGCTCGGTCATGCTACTTGTTAACATTGCATTTTATTGACAAATTTTATTTTTATTGTTTTTTTTACTCTGGTTGAGATGTTTTTTTTTAGGTTGGTTGTGTGGTAAGGTGGGCGTTGAGCCTACGCTTTTGATGTATTTTTCGGGATATGCTGATGGACTGGAAAGTGGTATGTTGAGTGTGGTAGGGGCTTTTATTGAAAGCAATTTATAAGCACTTAGGTGCCTAGAACGATGGCACGAGGAAAATGCCTTTTGATAAGAAGGCTCAAGTCGTTATGATCGATCGTTAAAAAGACATAAAACAACATCATCAAGTACTGTTGGCTGAGACTAAAAAGTTGGAAGAAGGAATGAGAACAAAGGCTAAGATGGAGATGTTCTTTCATTCCGTCAAATGTTTTCGAACGGTGCTAAGACCGGCCCAACTTTTAGACACAAGAATCTGCGCAATACGAAGAAACTTTCAAGTTACCAATTGGTACTTCGAAGAAGAACTAAATTTCGAATATAATGACGCCTTTAAATCCGTCCTACGGGTAAGGGTGGAGGCGGAAATGGCTAATGTAACGAAATTTGGTAGGCATTTGAGGCCTTTGTGTATCGGCAATCTACCGACGGATTTGGTTCATTTTGGTATCAAAGTATGGGGTTGACCTTCGACTATGCCACAGTTAGTGGTGAGCGGAAGAAATATTGTACAAAGGTCGTAGGGCCGCTTTGCTAGGTTGAGTACACTTCTGTGTGTACATTGAACTCTAAGAGGACACTGTGGCTATACACTTTATTCGATTTAAATGCAATAAAATGCTTTCATTGCCTAAGTAAACCTTATTTCAGAGATAAGTAGAGTTATTTAGTAAAAATTTTGAAAATGGGTCTAGAAAGCGTGAAAAGATGTTAGTTAGGCCGAATCACATAAGAAACATCTTTTAACTGGTAGAGCGAATTAAGTAACACTAAAAAGGGCCATAATAGTACCATTAACAGGGCAGATTTAATAGGAATTTGAAAGGCCAATAAGACCCGGAAAGATAGGCCGTCTAGAAATGTAATTGACTACCTATGGCTAAAGATTCTGGGGGAGTTGTGCCCGTAGAATTAGTGGTATTTACTCAACCAAATGGAAACAGTAACTTTCACTACTCTTACGCACTATCCACGCAGTATACCTAGACAGTAAGTATCGAACTGATTCAGTCACAGTACCAAGGATTCGATTGAATCAGTCATACGCCATACCATCCCGGTTCACCCGACCATTAGCGCTGACTGAATCCGAGACCAAACTCAGCCACTTCAGGTATAGGGTACCCGGTGATTGTTCTGGTCTACCAAATATATACATAGTATCTCAATGAATCTTCTCCAGTTAACCTAGCCTACTCAAAAAACTGGAAATTAATAGCAAACAATAGCCAGCTAACACACCATAAAGGTCACAGGCTTGTAGAATGTAAAATGATGGAGTTCAGTACCCTTCTGAACCGTTCTATGTTCTTGGAACCGTGGTACCTAAGGATTGACACTAGTGTCTGACACAGCAATTCAACATACAATTTCGCTGAGAACCAGGCAAGTACTGAAGACAATGAGTTCTGGAAGTCTAGGATTCGAAGACCCTCTTAGCCGAATCCTCTATGGCTTTCTGCATGCGGCTGAGAGAATATGCTAGTAACATCGACATGTTGGTAGGATTGAATGGTTCTGATTTGGTCTTACCCGCTGGGCAAATACTTACCATAGGTTTGTGTAATTCAAGACTGTTCCCTGGAATCGGGTCTCTTGTACAACCGCAGCAGTATGTATCTTTCGAAAATAGTACCCTCCATGTTAATGCTCTCCAATGCACTGTTAAATATGTCCTCCATACTCAAAAAGGATGGACGGATGTGCGTGATAAAAGTCCCCCTTCCACTAGGTCACATGGCTTATAGATTGCAGACAAATTATTCATGGTTAACGGCAGATAGTTCCTAACACTTTCTGTACAGATTGATGACCAAGTACCATGATCTACACATTTGTGTAAATGGATAAGAGAATCCAATGCCTCTGAACGTCGTATGTGGACAGTAAATAGAAATCAATGAACCATGTCGACTCACCGTAGACCTGTAGAGGAGAGCCCTCACTTTTCCATTACCAGTAGCACACAATGGAGTCAATTCTTCTGTATCAGCTTACATAAATAAGCCCATCTCTGGCCATCGAGAAAATAAGAAAGTACACACCGATTTGGCTTCCTTTTAATCCCCTTACAAATCCTTAACAATTTCTTTGAATTTTTTTTTTTTCCATTTTCACAATAAATGTCCAAAGCACACTTCACAAGATTCCTAATCTTACCATTCACCTCCTATATTACACATCAATTATTAATTGTATACACACAAGTAATTTATGTTCACTTTTCCCGACTGCGCACGCCGATACCCATCTTGTAAAGTAAAACAGCTAACAAGATGCACACGCGTGCGCGCCCGGGCACCTACAAAAATTCCACAGACAGACCCGAAATAAAAATAAATAATAATAGTCACATAAAAGAGAAATAATAATAATTTTAATTAAACACATTCTTTTGCATCTGCACAATCGGCATCACAACCAGCAGCAGCAGCAGCAGCAAGATACCACCGCCAGGCAAGTGGTAAGCGGGCACAACACCGCGCCGCGCCGCTAACAAATTTCACGCACATATAACATCTCATTACAGATCTTCGGGTTTTGTGTGATGTGTGTGCGTTATGGCTTTGTGGTGCTTTCTTGTATGGCGCGCAAGAGCGGTTGAAAATCACGCAATCATCTCTCCGACCACTGCTACATGCGGATGCGATTAGGCACGACACACAAAACTATGTGTGTTTGTGTGTATGTCATTGTTTTTCCAACAAAGCCGTGGTTTACCATAGTCATCGTCATCATTAAAACCAATATACACTGGTTGCTTGGGTTAGATGGTGCGTTCCTTCTTCGGTTTTCCTCATTTTTACCATTCCTGTTGCGAGCTTTTAATTCATCTTATTAGTTAAACCTACAAACAGCACGCAAACTTCGGCGGTTAATTGATAGTGTCACAACTAATAAACAAGCAGTCAAGATGCAGTGAGCAAGTTTTACACGCATCGAGTGATTTTTTTCTTCTTTTCCACGAGACGGAAAGTTTTTTTTCTCCCCCCTTCCCCCACAGTCGGCATGACCTGTATGGGAGTATCTAGTAATCCCTACCCCCTCGGATTGAAATGCATTGAACTTATCAATAAATCTCACGACTGCGCAAAAAGAAACAAAGTAACTAGACCAGCAGAGTAACACTTCTGAGGAAAATAACACCATGACTCGAAGCATGTGCCGTGCAGGCACGCACTCACGATGCCCACATAATGGATCCAGATTTGTTGTTTTCATTTTTCTCCTTCGCATGAAAATGAAAATGCCACCACAAGATGCAGTGCGTCGTCATTTAGAAGAATTCTAGATCAAGGTGAATAACGCATTTAATAAATGAGTCTTACTTTTCGCAGTAGGAGAGTAGCCAACAGACCTGCCGCAGCAGGTTGCACATGCGTATTACATCATCATCGTCATCATCAGGTGGTTAGTGGTGATATTTTCTAAATATGTTTCACTTTTTTGTTGTTTGCTTGGTAATTGAAAAGTTTGTGCGGGCATTTTATAGGTTACTTGACGGAATGTCAAGAAATTAATCATCGATGGGTGATGCAGTGATTTGATGGCATTTTCTTTGTTTATTGTCGCTGAGAGTGTTTGTCGAAAGGTCATAGCAGTTGAAATTGTTTCCTTAGATGAGTAATGTTTTCAATTGGATACATACATGTGCTTGAGTAGGAATATGGCGACATTCCTTAGTATAGGGGAGATGGGAAACAAAAGAGTTGATCTGCGAACTGGATTTTCATTTATTCATCTGGTCGTTATGTCGACCGCAGAATTTGTCACAGACAACCTACGATTCTGTAACCAAAGCTGAAATCAAAATAAAAGACCTCTGAAACGATTGTCATAGAATCGGATTACAGGCACTGCTGATGTCTAGTTAGGCAGCAACATTGTACTGCTCGGCGTTTTGAAGCTAAATGACAGAGCATACCGTCTTCTGAAATCGACTGATAGACCTGAATTACATACAGACAAAACTTGTAACAAATGAATGAACAGCACTGGAGTTGGTTCGTAAGCTAAGCAGCAAAAATTAGTAAAAAATCGCTGTGAGAACACAGAAAGGTCAACAAAATGTTCTGTAAATGTGCCTGGTAGAACCAACAAAAGGAACAAATTCCAATGGAAATAACTTTTGAGTGACCATATCCAACTTGGCTTTCGTGATTTAGCTGCGATTCGGCTATCAGTCATGACGATTCCAGTCAGTAGCACTCTCTCTAGGTGGAACTAGAGATATGCTTCAATGTGAATCCTGGACCTGGCTATGAATAATGTTGTCTCTCAGTCAACTTCTATGATGGCAAGGTATTTATGTAGAACAGAAAGAAGAGGAATCCAAGTTGGCACGTCCTAGATAAGCTCTTCCTCAAAATAAGGACTAATATTCCATCCAGATGTTTGAAATGCACGGGTGTGTGTTGAAACTACAACACTTGGAAAGTCTGAGAGACAATCTATCCACTTCTTAAGATCAGAATGGCCAGGTGTCCTAATATCTCCAAGTAACCAACCAAGCAATTCTCTAGATGGAAACAAGGACCAAATCCTACAGACTCAAGTTATAGACTTGGAACCTTTCTCTGGTAGGAAGTGCTAATCTACCCAACTGCATTCCATTTTGACACAATTTCATTCCCTAAGTCACAAGAAGGGCCTCCAACAGTTGGACATACGGACAGGCAGGCAAACACTGAGCATTCAAATTAACCCAATAACGGTACCCAAGCCCAAGACAAAGGAAAAAAAACACATTTGAATCATTAGTTCCGTTTGGCATCAATCCCATTCGACAGCGTTAAGGCACCAGCCTATGCCGCAAGCCAAATTCAACCCACCGCAAGTGCCTTCCGGACCTATATTTGCATACATATACTGGAAGAGCTAATAAATTTTATTTTCACACAGAAACAGAAGGCAATACCATCAATTAAATACCAACAGACAAATGTTTACCACAAATCACCTATCGACTTTTCTCCCTAATGACCAGTTTATCAATTAACCCAAAATAACTTCTGACCATTTCATTAGTTTTATATACCCCCTTACCCTCTGAAATGCGGTATAAACTCCGAAAATACACAACAAAAGTTAATTACATCAAAATCCCCAACCGAACACAAGCCATTTGCCATCACTAGATATTTCATTCTTTGGCAAATATCAATCAAAATCTCGAGAAGTGAAGAAGTATGGCTTTTGAGCGATTTCATTCATTAACAATCAACGGTCTCATAAATATTTCATATTAAAAAGCAATTCTTTTTTTCGGTTTTTTGTTCCTCCTCTTGTTTTGTGAATTTATAATTAACGACTCCCCTCCGAACTGAAGTTGTGTTCCTGCCATCAATTGATTTGTTTTTGTGTTTTGGTCGACAATTAATAATACAAACTAAAATATGAAAGATCAGACAACATTAAAAGTCCAGCTACTAGCCACCAGACAACATGATGGAATGGAGGGAAATGGGGATAGAATCATATTGGGAGGAATTCCTAAATAGTCACTGACATTGATGGAGTTCGTTGATCAACTCTTTTGTTTCGCAGGAAATTTAACAAATTAAAAAAGTTTGTTATGCTTAATTGTCTGCCAGCTGGGAGGCTGAGAGGGATGAAATTGATTGAATTGGCATACAAATATAAATATTCGAATTTCAAAGCAGATGATGTCAACGTCGGGGTGAGAAATATCCATGAAAATGTCACTCAATCAAGTAGGCAATCCCTAAAATATCACCTCACACAGGCAATCTGTCAAATAACTATCATAACATGCCATTTCGCCATGCCATCGCAAAGCGAGCGACCGCTAATAAACTTTTCTAATTAGTTTATCGTAAATTAAAATCAAAGCAGCAATTATCTTCTCCTTTACTGCGCGCCATCATGCAACAAAAGAAACTACTCCGACTGCGAATAATCAAAACCCTCACACCAGAGTGCGCCAGACTGTGGCCTGCGCATGCAAATGAATTTCTGCGCGGGGAATTATTTGCTCACCAGCATTACCAGGATGACAAAAGATAATTATTGTTGCACGAAACTCTGGCAGAAAAAACGGGCGCATATTTCTCCTCCTCCTTCAGCGCTTCAAGCATTAATTGATGCCGTCTTCAAGATGGTTTTTTTTGTTCGATATGCCACGGAAGACAAGCAAAACCAATATGGTAACTTGGAAACTGGAAGCCGACACTGCAAATAGTTAAACAATAAACATTAATTTAACTGTTAACTGCATCGAACACACTATTCACATGGCGCAAGGCATGAAGGAGAAGAAATGCAGGTACACACAGATACAAAATACTAAAGTGCAGCTGACAGAGCGAGGTAGACACAAAAAAAAAAAACGCGGATTCATCTAATGCTGCGGTATAATTGCTAATTTATTGCATTTTACTTCAGCGGAATGTTATAATAATCATTCCGTCGTTGTTGCATTGTGCTGCTGTTGTCTACAGCTGAAGCGTCACGAAAGCCGAAGACAAGACAGAGAGACTACTCCCAGCCGAGTTGAGCCGCCGCCAAATCTTTGGGGGTGAGGTGCACTGACTTTAACAATAATTAACTTTATGGGAGCACCATCAGCAAATTACAATTGTTAGGAGAACTCTGTTTTTTTTTTCTTCTTTTTCTTCTGTCTGCTGTGTTGAGAGGGGGTTGGGCGTATACAACAACAACTAGTGAAATTCCTCATCAATTCACTACAAGTGAGGGCACAGGCATCACATCATTGTGTATTGGTGCAGACGATCTGCGCGTCTAATAACTTTTTGCCATATATGCCGTATGGCAATGTTCCTATGCAACGATGCTGGTAAAAAGAATGTTTTAACGGTTATGGCAATGGCGTTGATCAATTGGATGCAGAAAATGGGCAGGGCACTTAATTAAGTGACAAGCCGCAGTGGTAAGGCCTGGTATTGGTTTCCGTTTCTAGGAGGAATTCTCAATAAATATGCGAGAAGGTATGAAATAGGAAAATCGTTTTTATTAGGCACCAGGAATGGTTACATAATCATGGTGGTTCGATGATGTGTGCCAATAAATGTTCTTCCATCATCGAGATTGATGGCATAATTTTCTAGAGAAATTCTATGAATGCAGGCGAATGACATTGGTGGAGGAAGGATCGGAAAAACTGCGATTAGACAACATAATCAGAAGGCATAACCAACATGGAACATAAGTGACGTCTATCATGTCGAAAATGGTCAACAGAATAGAGAGCAATAAACCTAAGATAAACTCATTTGAGCTGTAAAGAGGCAATCAGGTTGAAAGAAGTAAGTTTTCGGTATTATAAAGCCAACAAATCTGAGGAAACCAAAATTCTATAAAACCAAAAATTGAGGCAAAAAATTCTACAGTGTCCCAACGGTTGGTCATTCGTAAAAAACATTAAAAAATTCTGCCTCATCTGCCATCTCAACGCTCATTTACAATGACATTCTAGCTGTCAGCTCCTTAGACAAGGCTAATCTTCTTGCTGCACAGTTTGCAGCTAATTCCACGCTGCAAGATAGTGCTTTTTGTGTCCCTGTGCTTGAGAGCGTCGAATTTTCCATGGGACAAATCCACTTTCGCACTCGCACAGTTGCAGGAGTTCTCAAAGACACAAATCCGCTGGCCCTATAGTTCTGAAGAGGTGTTCTTCCTCGCTGGCAAAACCTCTGCGTAAGCTTTCCTGTCTGTCCTACTCTTTTGGGCTCTTCCCGAGAAGATGGAAAACAGCATTTGTCCAGCCTATCCGTAAAAAAAACGATTCTTACTCTCCGACCAATTACCGACCCATTGCACTTACGTCCCTTCGTTCCAAGGTCATGGAAACGCTTCGGCGAAACAAAGATGGTTGCACTCGATATTTCAAAGGCATTTGACAGAGTTTGGCACCAAGCTCTTTTTTTGTCTAAAATGCGTGCATTTGGCATCGATGAAACTCTTCTTCAATGGATTAGAATTTACCTTTCGGGGCGTTCAATACAAGTTGTGTTGGATGGCTTCAAGTCTGATATTCACCGCACAAATGCTGGTGTTCCCCAGGGCTCAGTTTTGTCTCCGACTCTTTTTCTCATTTTTATAAATGATCTCTTGTCTGCTACCTCTAATCCAATCCATAGTACCCTCAGTTTTTCATATTCGTTCCCTAACTCACGTCCCTGCTCTTCGGCCGTAGAAGAGGAGCGGCAGCGTATGTTAAACTCATTAAATTCCGATCTTGACAGCATTATCAACCCACAGAGTGGAATACAATGCTTCCAAAACGCAATGCTGTCTTCTATCTCTCTCTAGTAAAACCAAAACCCCCAACCATTATCCTTAGCAATGGAGACTGATATTTCCTTGAAAAAAAAAAGTGCTGATATGCTACAGAACAGCAGCATTCCCATGTGGTAGGTTGGTGAAAAATGGTTTCAAAGCAATATCACTCACCAGATTGTAAAACTGAAAGTGGGATGGTGAGCCTAAACTCAAGCACACAATCTGCCCACCTAACTGTCAACTTCTGAACGAAATAAGACATTACTTTCAATAACTGCTCTATATCCCTGTTATTTGCGAATCACTTTCCACTAATCCATTACCAGTTCAATGCTGCACCTTAACTAATATACAGTCCTACCATCACTCCTTGTAAAATCAACGTCAATTACTTTATCCGATAGACAGCCATACCATTGATCGAGTTATTTGCTCTTTTCTATACTAAACCACCTCCACCACCTTCAACAGCACTGTAACATGACAAATCCTATAACCACAACGTAAAAAACAAAAAAAAAAATAATCATTTCGGTGAATTGACACTAATGAACGTTTCATCATAATTGATCATTAATCTTCCCCGTACGGAGTTGAAGAGTTTACATGATTGTGTGACAACACTGCCACTCTGGAACCCCGTAAGGAAGACGAACGCTAGGCTGGGGTCTTTAAAATAACGAAAACGTTTTCCAAATGATATTTGGCATTCGAAGAGTGATGGAATACCACCATCTATGGATATTTGACAAGCGTTTGACTAGCATAGACCAAAGGTGGTCGATCTCTGGGGCCAAGTGTCCATTTATCAATCATCAATAATTTTTAATGATTTCTCCTTTCAGAGGGTATATGCATTTCGATATATTTTTTTTTTTCTGTTTTAATGGAGAATCGGGACTAATTATTGGTAAAAATGCATTTTTTCTTGTGAGCTTTAAATTATTTCTCACACTATGAGTGGAAAATGGAACTACCTGTGGTGGTGGTAGAGGTCATTGAGCTCAGTGGGCAAGAAACAAAAGAGTTGATGTGCGAACTGCTCCTTCGAATGGAGTTGGTAAATGTTCCACTTCGATGATTATGCTGCCGGATCGAGCTCTGTGAAATCATATGTCCTGATCACTATATTATACACAAACTCACTATTTAGTGAAACATTTTCTGTGTTTTTCCCCCGTCGCAAGCCGGTTCGTTCCATTTCATTGCATCTGTTCTCTTGGTTAGACGACGCCACAACCCTCTCACTTAATTTGATCTTTCATCCATTCTCCCCCCCCACTTAACAGCCATCATAAACAATTCAAAGAGTTTGCAATGAAATCCCGAAATGTTTCCATCATTTCGCTGTGAAAATTTATTCCCATGCAATGCCTACCCTAATAAATCCTCAACCAAATACGATCCCCGTCTACTCGCATAACATCCCATTACAACGACCGCACAACATTTTAGCACAGTCATTAAAACGCTCCAACATACTTCCCATTCTCGATAAATTGTATACGCCAGGCTAAAGCCATCACACTAAACCACTGCACCGAACATTCAACCCCGCGCGCTATGTGTGTAATTCAAGCCGAAAATAATAAAATTTCCGCCACGCATCTAACACTGTGCAAAAGCCAAAAGGAAATTCGAGAACATCGACTTTGTGACAAGTCCAATGCCGACAACGACTATAGGTATTCTGCTGCTGTAGTTGCTGCCGCCACCGCCACCGCCACCAAGCCACGATCAATGAAGACGACGTTCCGGGGCGAATTAGACAACGAAGACGACGTCGACGTCGACGACAACGACTGCTGCGACACGACATCAATCCCACATGCTCAAGATCTAGAACGATTTCTAGAAATGCAGTCGCCATGGTATTTGGAACTACCACGAGGTCCACTTCCGTGTTGAAACAAAAAAAAAAATTTAAAAAAAAAGGCACAGAAACGAAAATTAATAGCTCACTAGCCAGAAGCAAGAGGAAATGGCCATCTCGCCATTCCTGCCGCCACCACACATTTTAAATTGTTGTGTACTCATGTGTTGTTGTGTTGTTGTGTTGTTTGCCGGCAATATATGTATAGAATGCAGCGCAAGGAGAGGATTAGATCGATCCACCTTCTGCGATTCCATTTCGTTGAATTTATTTATACTTTGCGAGATTTTCTTTTTTTCCTTGCTTTGCTTTACGACGAGGATGGAAAGTGGATGGGGTGTGTGAGGGTACTTCGATTTCAATACATAACTCACTATAACTGCGGTCCAGAGCAACTAACAACGCATATAAGCGACCGCCTATGTCGATGCCATGGTGGCTAGCATAGCATAGAGATAGATACGTGCTGCTGGCGAATTTCATATAACGAACTAGTTGGACCCGTTTACATTTGAATCGGCCGGCATGGAATCGGTAATAGAGTGGCTGATGGGATGGATACAAGCGGGGCAAGGAACGACTTCAAAATGTTTCAGCATAATTCATTGAATTTTTTTTTTTTTTTTTTCTTCTACTCTTGCTGTGAAATTATATTGCTTGTTTATTTAGGACTCGATTGTTGTTGCTTTAACACCGGAATAGGGTTTGCGAATATATGATCCACCTTGCTGGTTGTTTTTCTAAAGAAGTGGTCTTGGGGTCTGCTTCTTTACAACAAGGAAAGTCAGTTTGGGTGTACATGATATACTTAACAACATTAGCTGACCTTGAGTAGCTTTCCACATTCAACCAATGATCTGACTTCCAAGGTATTGACACATTTCTTGGAGGACTTCTCTATGATCTTCAAGCACATGCGATTCTTAGAATCTATTCTTAGCTACCATCAACGAACGAACTAAGATGTTGTTAAAGCTCTTTAACAAGAGCTCTACAGCACACAGTCTTCTTATGCTGTTGATAGAATTATTAGCAACGCCTTGGTTAGCATGACAGATCTAAGTAATAGAACACACTGTGAGTTATCTCTTACTAATTCGATACTTATCGATTCGATTCGCTCTATCATGAAGCTCCTCTCCTAAGTGGTAGAAGAAGGTACATAACTCAGTGCAAAAGTCGGTCACATAAATTAAAGACCCATGAATCAGTGAGTGCTCTGCCGAAGATCCTGCATGAGAAAGCAGAATTTCTCCCAACATCTCCAGTTCTTTGACATGTTAAATACGCCAATAAAATAGGTAATGGCTATAATACCTCTTAATATTGAATAATAATGGTGATTATTAAATAAATAACATACCCATGCTTGTACTCCGTCAATCTGCGTAGGTAGTATCAACTGTTAGACTTAATTTCAAATCAACTTGCTATTCAAAAATGTTCCTCTACACTCTGAGTAATATCGTGTATCATGAAATGGTTTCTGTACCGATTGCGGTAGCAACCTTAACCTAAAAATGTGTCACCTAGGCATATGAATTGAATTAGCATCAAAATAAATTCTATATCCATAAATAATACCAATTTGTGTGTATAATTACGAAATAATGACGTAGAACTGTTTGCTGTGGATGCTCGACTACTAAATATGCAAAATATGTTTTCTTTTTATACAGATCTTGACGTCAGTTACCTGGTTAATGTAAACAAACTTTGAAATAAGCTTAAATAAACCATTTAGAAGCTTCGATAAGATTGGTACGTTAATGAATTAAATATTTAATTCTAAGGACGGGGAGAAGACTGGCGATCGGGATCCATAATTATATGAAATTCGTTAAAAAGTATAATTTTTGGAAGAAAGCGAAAAAAAGAAGAAATGATTACATGATTTGGTCGCACAGGTGTAGAATGCAAAACAAAAGAGTTGACCAGCGAACTTGTTTATGAGTGGTTGGTGGTTGGCGGAGGAATAGCTTGTCCTTGAGTTGACTTTGATCATTTTGATAGGATAGCTTTCTACAGTCCAAGGAAATGGAAATGGAAAGTATGTGGGCAAAGAAATCGTGCTGGTCGATGTATTTGCGTTATGGACTGAAGGGAGAGAAATACTCCACTAACGCTTGAAGGAAATGCTGAACCAATGGAATACTCAGCTGTCCAAAGGGGGTTGGAGGGTTATTCAAACTAAGCCCAGTAAAATAGGTTAATTTAGTTTTTCTAGAAAGAGAAACAACTTCTTACAAGACATACCTCCCACGGCAAGCCTATAAGCAATGTAATATAGCAGATGATTCGAATGGTTCTTCTTCGCTATTTCCTGGAAATATGTAGTAAAAGCTCAATGAAACCCCATCGGATCACAGGAATTTTGAAAAGATGGGATCTTTCGAAGGAAGATGATTGAAAAAACTTTCTGTATGCTGAGCCACACACAAGTTATCCCCACTGGTGATATAGAAAAAACTGCAGGAAAAGCTGAATAAATTTGGGAGACCTGGCTAGTAACAAAGTAGCAAGGAGACAACTAACAGACACCATTAACACTTAACTGAGTCAGAGATAGGGACCACAAAATTATTGGAAAATAGACGGGAAAAGACTGAAGCTCACGTAGAAGAAAGCCAAGTCTCGCTACCCAACAGAACCGAAAGGACTCAACGGGAGATCCTGTACCACGAATGGCTGTAAATTTCTACGGATGGGTCCAAAACTGAGGCCTGAGTCGGTCCTTCAATCTCCCACACTATTGTAGTGACTTTCAAGCCGAAATCTACGCCATCCGTCAAGCAGTTATCAAATCTCTCGCGTCCAAGAGGTTCACCTGGTCTAGATAGCATATACGTCACCGACATCGAAGCGCCTGTGTCGTATGCTAAATACCAACGATCAACGCCGACACAGTATGGATGGCCAACCATCGTTAGCAACAGCTTGACTATTGCAACACTACCAGACTGCGCTGGCCAAGTTTAAACGAAAATAGGACCACAGGACTCCTAAAACGAGAAGACCCCTCTGCATGATAGTTACCATCCTAACCGGCCACTGTGATAGGTAGGCATGCTTAAAGACTGGGCCTCCCCTACAACGACTTCTACGAAAGCTGTAAGAACGAGGAGGAATAGGAGACCATCACTTGCCAATATAAAAAAGGCTACACCAGGTGAATACCTTTTCAACGATCTTAACGATCTGAGCACCACCCGTCATACAAAGGAGCCGATGGTTCACAGAGTAAGAGGGTGACCCCCCCATTTTACTTAACGACAGCACAATGGACCTTTTCTGGTCTAAGTGCATCCTTAGCGAGGGCTGGTATAACTAACCAACCAAACAAAACTGATATTCTTCGACAGGAACTTACTTGATCCCCTATGAGTCTCCATTTGAAAGCTGTCTATGGAGACTTTTAAAGATATGAGCTATCCAGTGCCATGCCATGAAACCATTTAGACAAGAAGACCTCTTACTTGAGCGGATTGTGTGTAGGTCTCATGGATATTTCACTATCTACCCAGCAGATGGTTGCTAGATATAACCAGACTATCAGACCCATGGACAAGTGCAAGACCAAGTATTTAGAAGAAGGACCTTACAGGGGCTTGAAGTCAGTTTACTGAAACATAGACTCAGCCAGTAAAAAATGAAGATATATTCTGTCCTCTCGAGAAACTTGGTTTCATTTGCAGGTCTTAGCAGAAGGATACTCAAAGGTAATAGCCTGCAGTATGTAGAGTTCCCTAGCGATGTGGGTTCATCAAAAATAAGTAAACGAAAGGGGCTTCCTTTGCAAAACAAAAGAGTTGACCAGCGAACTTGTTTATGAGTGGTTGGTGGTTGGTGGAGGGATAGCTTGTCCTTGAGTTGACCTTGATCATTTTGATAGGATAGCTTTCTACAGTCCGAGGAAACGGAAATGGAAAGTATATGGGCAAAGAAGGAAGTGGGTGAAATACTCCATTAACGCTTGAAAAAATGCTGAGCCAATGGAATACTCAGCTGTCCAAAGGCGGTTGGAGGGTTATTATGCAGTATGTAGAGTTCCCGATGTGGTTTCATCAAAAATAACTACACGAAAGAGGCTTCCAAATAATTCTTCAGTCAGCCTCTTGAGGATATCTAGCTAGAGTCATGACTTTAAACCATTTTCCAACCAGAGTGCTCGTATTTTAACCATTTTCAGTGTACGACGGCAGTGATCTCATGAAAGAAGAGCAACAACACCACTTGCGGAATCTACATCCTCCTAAAAGTCCACAAATCACTTGATGTCTAGAATCTGAAAAAGAGCTCTAAAATCATTGAATTTCAGGACCTATTCCGGACTTCGGTTAAGTGCTCTCCAGCCCTTCAACATGTACAAACTGAAATCAATCCAATCACGTACCGCCTACCACCAGAACGTGCCCACCATACCAAACATGGTTCTGCGTACATCACAACCACGTCTACACATACTTACCGTGATTAGGTTAATGCGCATCATTTTTTCGAATTTAAATAAAATTAACCATGGTCTCGGTTGCTTAACTAAATTAATTGGTTATTTCTCAAAACCAGCCAAAGACTTACAGTCCATTAGTATCGTGTCAACGAATTAACATAGTGTTATTGGAAATTCGTGCCGCCAATGGCTTTATGCTTATTTCGGCACCTTAAGACCATCGCAGACTAGAAAGGAAGTGGCCAGCTAAAATTAGAACCAAAAATATCGCACTTAATGTATTCCGCCTCCGACTTAAGCCACAGGGTAACCCGTCTAAATTTATTACTGTCACCACTTCCGTCTAAGACAACAGGGTTAATCGCTTCAGAAATTCCCAAATTTATATTCAAATCCACCGCGCATTCATCATAAGGAGAGAAAAAAAAAATTGAAAAGCATGACCTTTTAAGGCGCAGCGGAAAATCTCCATACATCTCGAGTCGTTTAGAAGCAAAGCGCAGCACATCACCCTTCCTTCTCGCTGAGGAACTACACTAACGACAGACACCTCTGTGGAATTCCGCGTGCTACCACCAACTAGTTGAACTGGTTGTTACGCGCCGCATTCGTGTACGGTCGTATCTCAAGAGACACACGGTAACTGGAACAGCGCACAGTAGTGGTGTAAAACTGTTGAAAGAACAGTCCATTTACAATTGTGACGATTCAAATAAAATCGAACTTAATACCTTTCAACCTGTTTTCGTTGGCTTCGTCGGGCCGTTGAAGCGCTACACTCTCTGGCCTATGGTGTCCCTGTCACACATCCTCTGTGTGCGCGTTTCCATCTCTAGTTTTCCTGGTGGCGACAACCTGCATTGGCCCATTGACATAGATTTCTTCTCTCGGATGTGAGCAGCAGCAGCACGCTCTGCATTTTTTTTTTTTGTTTTGTATTTCCTTTGGCCAACGTCCGTTTGGATCCACACTTGAATGTATGTATCTGCTGCTCGCGCTCTTGGTCTATTTTAGTGGTCTCCTCGGCAACAAATTGGATCTTTTCTTCGTTCTTCGTTCTCCTCATCGCTGTGCACCACTTCATACAAATTACGGCTTAATGGAATTCGTAAGTAATTCCTGTGACAATGAAATGCAATCTGCTACAGTACCAGTTGAGCTAGGGGTCGGCATCCGCATCGGCATCAGCATCGGCACGGCACATGGATGGCGGCGGCAACGGGAAATGACGTTGGTGGTTCGAACGACGAGGATGCTGATGATGATGATGATATAGTGTGGTGGTGTATAGGTATAGTAATGTCAAAAGAAATAGTTTATCTTTGTCGTTACGAAGGAGTTCTCCGTAAGGCTGGCTTCGTTGGCACGCTGCTGGTGACTTTATTTCTTCTTCTATCCCAGATCCAGTTGGAGGATGCTGGTCTTGCGAATCATTTCTAGATAATGACTTAACGATGTTATGTGGATGGGGATACTTTCAATTTTTTTATTGGTATCGCTGCTGCTTCGATTTCGTTTTATTTCTTTCGCCTTACTCTCGTTAAATGAGTAAGGAGTTGGTTTTATTTATTTATTTATGTTTGGTTTGGTTTGTAGAAGGAATTCCATGAGGGAAAGTCTTCCGCTTTTCGCTAAGACTGGCGAACTGACTGAGTGACTAACCGATTTAAATGATTGATTACTGTAACGCTGTTGGATATGGGAACTTGTTGGACTAAAATGCAAATTGTTTGGGTCATTTTATGACTTGGACAGTTAATCACCTTCTGGTCAGTAATTGAATTCCATTTTTAAAGACAGGAATCTTAATGGATTTGGCATCGAGGATAGGACATTTAGAATTCGGTAAATTGAATCAACGACCTGATCATTGCTCGCACTTAGAAGGAAAGCAATAAATGTCAAAGGAAACTAAGTGACTAGCTTGAGGGAAGACGTTTGAGAACAAAGTGTGTCAAAAGACCCTTGAATGCTGCATTCACTTAGTTGAACAGGATTTCGGTAGAGGTAGGGCTATGCTTAGGAATTGCAGCACTTTACGATTCAACTGATTCACGCTTCGTAAATAAGTAAGCAACCTTTGGTGCAGAGCCGAAAATGCCTTCGAGTCATTTCATCATTAGCCTAAATCCAGTCAAGTAATACAGCTGCATTGTGACGGAGATACCTATGATTATAAGGTCCTCTGAGACCTAATTGATGGTCGACACCATATCTATCAATGGTAGGTACTCTGGACCTCCTACTTTTCTCTTAAACTTGGTCTGTCAGTACCTCTGATGACTGTCATACCCGCTTCTACAAGAGTCATTCGCTGCATGCTTCAATCAGCAATATGCCGTAACTATGCTCGAACAGAAGACTAGTAGTTGCAAATGAACAAACATTTTTGGGCCTAGAATATACGGCGGAATCTATGCTTAAACATAAATGCACAAAAATAGGACCGGACATACTATGATAGCTTGAAGACAGGCGAGTATCAGATATTTTCAGTTTCTGGTGAAAGATCTAGCAGTCGCCAACCCATGCAACATAAATGTTGGTTCAAAGCTAATGACGGCGAGCTAGAAAAATGTAGTCTCTTACACTAAACTTCATCTCAAAGCATGAGTTAGTTCTTGGAATTGAGTTCCCGATGTTTGTAAAGAAATCTAAGTCTTAGTGAACCAAAATGAAATGCTTTTAGCAATTTGCAAACCAGACCAACGCTGTAACAGTTCATTTTAGCATACACACTGTGCATCAGTCAGAGCAATAATAGAAGCAATTAGGGCTATGTATGTTAAAATATAGCTCAGGAAGCCCAGCACATATTACAGAGAAAGAATGATATTCATAGTCGTTTGCCCTTCTCCCGATTCATAGCCATCTGGGACCGCTTAACACACAGTACAGCCATCTCTTGACCTTACCCTTACTTTTCTACTCTAAAACGAATAATGGAGTACCTACAAAATGTAATACAACTCAGAACAAGAAAGCAGGACATGTCTTTAGTATCAATGAAGGCAAGTTCGCAAGTCAACTCTTTTATTTCATAAGGAATAGTATTTGATTGTAGAGTGTTTCAATAAGGACATAACAATTTTGTATTTAAATAAAACCCAAAATGACTAAGGTATAGAACTGAAATGTATGCCATTATATAGTATATATATCAAATTTTAGTATGAATTTAGAATTTACACATATAGCTGTTGCGAGCACGTATAAAGCAATCGATCCTTTGGATTCAATTTTCCATCGCATATCGGCCTGAACGTTAGCAATTTCTCATTCGATATTACTGCTAAGCTCCTCTAAAGGAAATTTGGATTTCCACGATAGTCCAACAGTATCCCTGAGGTATGCCAGTCTTTAAGAAAAAATTGTCTAAATGCTTTGTTTACAATTTTCAAATAAACAACCTCATTGACGTATGCAAATATGTATGTATACACACATAAATATTAACATACTAACAGATATCCATCAGATAACGTTTCTATTTTTGCATGTCAAGTTGTCAAACTTCTTCATCACAAAGTTTTGCATTATTTTTCTTTGAAAATACATAGAGCACGATTATTTATACATTTTGAAGTTTTAGTTTAGTATTCATCTATCTATAAGTTATGCATTTATTTTAACTGAGATATATTTAGTAGTAGGATATGATGATGGGAAATTCTGCTGACTCATTACCGTTTCAACCATTAATAGTCATCACACAATCAAGTTAATGGTATTAAATACATTCTGTTTGCATATCATTAGTTGTTTAGCACTTGAACGAATCTTCTGCACGTGAAAACCTTTTGAGGAGTAGAACCTTATGATAGTTATTAAGAGGCCAACAGTCCTCGTTCAGCAAAAACCCAAATCGTCATCATATCAATGACCTTCCAATGTCGTTTTACTCATTCATCGACTGGCAAAAGATACATATATTCAGAGCACGGCCTAATCTAATTTTCAATTCCAGCATATCTCGCAGTATCGCAGAAAGTTCTAGATCCATTCTAATGTCGTTATGCTGTTTAACATTTACACTATCTTCATTAAGACCCAATAAGACATAGCGAAAACAAAAGAACTGATAAAACTGAATAAATCCGAACGTTTTACAGTTCGAACCGCCTAACAGTGCCCTAACGAAATGATTTGCATTCAAATAAAATTCCGATGACACTCTGTGATCAACGTTTGTTTCTAGAAGAAAACAAAACAAAAAAAAAAAACACAGAAAGGCTGGGATTTAATGTTCCATTTGTATGGAGGAGGAGGAGGCCATGGTCTAGCTATAAGTGCATGTTCTGAGTAGACTATTAGTGTTGATATGGTTACAGAGGTACTAGTATCCTTTTGAATATGGTATCGCTTCTATTTTTAACACCTCGCAATCAGCTACTTTCAAAACTAATTTATACCTCGGCAATGGCAAGAGGGGACCATGCTAAGAGCAAGACTCGCATCGCATAAAATCAGCTGACGCACGTACTATGAATCTCATTAACATAACATTCTGTGAAAGATATCCCATCCCACTGAAGCTCGCCGAAAAAAAAAGAAAACAAAAAACCAAACAAAACCACAGAAACAATTTCTTTTGAAAAAAAATCAAAAAAAAAAGAAGAAACATGTTAACATGTTCAACAGTAGTCCCCACAGTGGGCATAGAGTCGGTGATTTATGTTTATCGAAGAAGTGGGCGTGTGAGCACCAACAAAAACACATCAGGGACCCACGGGGTTACAACAATGCTTTGGGATGTGTTTGCTGTGTGAGATATGAGCGCGCGCGCGCTCACTAGCTTTGCGCACAAAAAAACACAAATTTTTTAAAAAAAAAAAAAAACTAAAAAAAGATCACCGAGTAACAAATTACTGAAAACAAAATCATTGACCTTATCGTTGGGCTTCATCAGAAATCAATTAGCAAATTGTCTCCATTAGGAGCATAAATAATGGCGGATTAACGCGTCCATAATGAGTGCTGGATGGTCTCTTCGCCGTGCGTAGGTGTTGTTGCCATTGTGGTAGCTTCAATGCTAATGGATGATGGTATTCTTTTTATTAAACATTTTTGTTCATTAGTTAAGCACGAGTGTAGGTGATTCATTTAATATGATAGCAAGGAGTGCGAAGTAGATTTTTGCTTTTAATTTGTTTTTTGCTTAATGAGAGTAGTTGGGAAATTTATTTTAATTGTGTGTATGTGTGTATCTGGGGAACACGATGTAAATTGCAGATACTTTCTTTAATGAAGCGCATTTGGTTTTTTTTTTCTTTTTTTTTTAAGAGCGATAAACGATGGGTAATCGGTTTTTTAGAATGTCTACAGTTTGGGTTCATTAAGAACACATTAAGCCGCCGATATGGGATGGGATAGTTATTTGGTGATTGGATTGGATTGTGTTGTGCAAATTGTTTGTTAGATGGCACACAATACAGTTTTTATGCAGGCTGTTAAGATGGTCTTATATAAGACAATCAAGTGCGGAAAACGGTAGAAATATGAGAAAGGAGCCATACTCCACAGAGGAGAGTATTTGTGAAAGGAAGTGAAACAATGTAGCAGCAGATGGACACTTTGCATTCCTGCAGGCGAAAATTTGCAAAATATGACCAAAAAGCACATCCATCATCACATAAAACCCGATGAGCTCATTCCACCTTTGGTGGCAGGACAAAGTTAATAATTGGAAAAGTCAGTATTGGCTCTGGCTAAGGACTTTGTGGTATTTATAGTTTAAGAAGAACTGGCTACAGCAGGAATTCACCATATAACCTCAATAAGGTCACAGTAATCGCAGTATTTGTGATAGTGTTACCCGATATACAAGAAAGGTAGGATATAAACTGCACTGTCTTAGTCCAACTAGCAGGACAACCAGCTATACTCCGAGGCATATGGTGGGACTCTTGTTAGAGCTACTAGCTAACAGCCACCAAACCATGTCAAAAAGACGAATAAAGTCCAGGATCTCCCAAAAACAGAGATGGATCTACCTCATCTGGAATTGAAGTTTCCTTTTACAACGAAATTTGCTTTGATTGTCGAGAATGTAATTTCCATTGTTCAACACTCCATAGTGGCGACAGAATTTGGGTGGTAATTCTCATTGATTCATCTTAGATTTCAAAGATTATGGAGACAACCGAGAAGCAACCAAAGTGGATCAATGGAACAGTGGATCAGTGAATCGTCGGACTAAGAACTCATTATTTTGTAGACAAATAAGTACTTGTCAAGAGGAAGGAGGAAATAGACCCCACTTTGCACAGGTCATGTGCGATATGACTTGAGGAAGAATGCAAGTGTCTCATCCAGTTTCACTGAACTCCAGATTGATAGAAGTACCACTTAGAAGGTACAGATCCTGGGCTAGTATTACTCACCCAATGAGCCAATGCCACGTTAATTCGTTGTCGTTTTGACTGATTCATGTGGAAATGGTTTCAAATGATTGTGAGCAGACCAAAGGATGGATAAATGGGTTTTGAAGGATTAACATGAACTATAGACATCATCCAGTTGTTGATGTTGAGTTTTAGTAATTAAAACAGGACCAGAGCATAGGAGCCGATGATTGGCCACTTCAATTGAAAGAAGAATCACTGGTCCTCATAACCAAGGGGTAACAAACGATCTATGCTTGGTTGACTCCTTGGAGAAATTGCTCGAAAAAATAATATGCACAAGGTTGAAGGTACATGGAAGGAGACTCGTCCTTACAAAATAGTGACAGAAGCGGTAGTAGTCCTCGATGTCAAGAGGAGTTCCTCAAAAGTCAGTGCTTGGTCAAGTCAGGTGGAATATAGCTAATGCATGACAGTATGCTGAGAACAGCAAGGCTAAGTGAGGTAAATATTATTCACAACGCTGATGGCATTCAATAGTTGCACCACAAGTGCCTATGTATATGCAAATGGCAATCAATTTTTCAGAAAATTAAGGACACTACTATAACCATATGAACTACCGAGGCATATCCCTGCTAAATGTCGCGTCTGACACCTTTCTGCAACACACTAATCGGCAAGTACCAGTGTGGCTTCCGGCCCAGCAGATCGACGATCGACCAAGTTTTCACGCCAAGGCAAATCTTGGAAAAGACCAACGAATTTCAAGTCGAGACCCACCACTTCTTCATCGACTTTAAAGCCGCATACGACAGCAGAAAATTGATCCAGCTGTGCCCCGTGACGCTGGAAAACACGCGGTCCAATGTGCAATTTGGGAACAGCTCCTCTGAACTATTCCAAACTTGCACCGGGTTTCGGAAAGGAGATGCTTTGTCGTGTGACTTCTTCAATCTAGCGCTGGAACAGATAGTGCGCAGGGCAGGTGTCAACACGGAAGGCACTATCTTCAATAAATCTGTCCAGCTGCTGGGATATGCAAACGACATCGACATCATTGGTGGCTCCCAGCGTGCCGAGTTGGCCTTGAAGTAAATGAGGACAAAACCAAGTACCTGTTGTCAACAAACAAAGAAGCATCGGTCCACCGCCGGGGACAAAACGTCACTGTTGGCAACAGTAACTTTGAGGTAGTTAGGGAGTTTTCCTACCTCGGAGTAAACATCAACTCCACGAACGACACCCTAGTGGAGATTCGACGAAGACTTACCCTAGGAAACCGCTGCTACTTCAGTTTGGCAAAACAAATGGGTTCAAAACTCCTAACTCGGAAGACGAGTTCTGCCAGTTCTGCTATATGGAGCCGAGTGCTGGACGATAAGCAGGAAAGCAGAGCCCATGTTGGGCACTTTCGAGAGAAAAATTCTTGGTCGAATTTTCGGTCCCATATGCGAGGAGGGCTAATGGAGGAGAAGATATAACCGCGAACTCTATGAGCTGTACCAAGGTGTGGGCAATAGTGCTCCAGCAAAGAGGATCTTCGACTCCCCAGGTTCGAGACGACAAGGAAGACCGAACTTCCGTTTTAAAGACCAAGCTATCGTGGATGCCAGAGCGCTTGGTCTGGACAACTGGAAGCAGCTTGCCCGGGATCAAAGAGGATGGAAAGCTACCGTGTCTCAGGCAGGGACTCTTCACGGGTCGGGAGGCCGTTAAGTAAGTGCTATAACCATGTAGTCTGAAACACCATAAGACAGGAACAGTAGAAAGAATTAGAAAGAAGGTCAATACTTCAAATACCAAGGAATGCAGCTGCACCACTGGCTTAACATCTCGAAAGATCTTCCCTGGCAATAGCAAAACAGATTGTCAATTGGCAACCTCCTTGCAATAGTGACCAAGTCCATCTCTATGTAATCATTCCTCATCTGGGGATCAGCGACGTAACCGGGAAATGTACATGAAACGAATGAACCCAGTACACAGAATCGTGTCTCTAAGACTCTGCGGTCTTTAGAACCTTCGGATGTCTATCGATTTGGTCCATTGGGGCACTAAGCAAGAACCAGTCCATAAGGAGGGAAACTACCAGCCAATGAAAGATCGA
This sequence comes from Xylota segnis, assembly GCA_963583995.1. Classification (NCBI taxonomy): domain Eukaryota; kingdom Metazoa; phylum Arthropoda; class Insecta; order Diptera; family Syrphidae; genus Xylota; species Xylota segnis. Next base: position 128,229,678 of record OY757236.1, on the reverse strand, counting down.
CTTACAGACTTCAACCGGACCCAGTTCCACTCGGGTCATGAATCCTTCCAAGGATGATCGTGCTATTAATTCAACATGACGTCCAGAAACATACTAGAAAGATCAATTGGTCCCAAGTGACGTAACCTGACATACACAAGACGGAATCATCATCAACTCTAATGGAACGAGGAATTAGCCTTCAACTTTTCTGTAACTATTTCTACGACTCCAATGCAGTCGAGATCATGTACCAAAGATATTTGGCAACGGTGACCACTTGGTACTGAAATACTGAGAATCAGCCAAGAACTGCTATGAAACTCATGGTTTGAGGAAGAATATCAGCAAGCACATGGAGCTAAGCAAAACTTCCTTCGAGAACCGAACAATCATCGACTTCTACAGAAGAAACCAAAAGAATATTAGAAGCCAAGGATCCAACGATCATGTTAAGCCAGCTGAGTGGTGGTAAAGACTTCAGACTGTTTAACACCAACAAAACCAACATCTTTCGATCATAAACTCCAAAGTTACGTCCACCTGACCAAGGGTTCTCGAACTGAACCTGATTCGGTAGAGAGGACACACCACCTCTTTCCTCAGATTTCGTCAGACGAGTATATGCCTGATAAATGGAATTTTAGTATCGTTTCTCTGATCCTCCGAGGTAGTATGAGTCTCCCCAACATCAGTGGTGTTTCAGACCAGAAAAATCCATCTCTCTATTCATTGACTGCATTTGTAGAAACTAGCTACAAACAGAGGCAAGTCTGGTTATTGGATTCCGTGGCAAACCTTTCGATTGACTGCTCTATGAAGTTTGGGAACAATTCTATGATGTGACTGTCATGGACTCATATTGAATGAGTTATTAGAAACTCACAAACCAACATCGGTGGGAGGATCTTTCTTGCTGAAGTGCTTGCCATAAGTCATCGGGCTGTGACTAGTACTAGAAGGAGGTAAAGCTTAACAAGAAAAGACATGAAACATCGACTTATAGGACAGAACATCATCATCGACAGCTATGCCTTTGAAGAACAACTGTCTTTTACCTTCGGATGGTACAAACCAATGCAATATGCAGGCTTTACCTTAATGGGCCAAATGAAGACACAGATATTCTGTCCAATTTTTCATTGACAAGACATAGAACAAAGGTACACAAGCCCCTCCAAATGCTAAAACATCTCATTCTAAGTAAACGAGACCAACTTTGCTTGTTATTTCGATTCAAATTAACAAAGAACCTATGTTTCCCTCAATTGTCCAATTACCATTGAAACCTCTGCATAAACCACCGATGGTCATACTCAAATCTAACACGCTATGACCTGCCACAATTGATTACCAACTCAACTTATAAATTCGTAACAACTTACAACATTATACCATGAAATGCATTCAGCCAATTATACACGCAAATAAAATTTGTAATGTTACTCGATAACTAGGTACTGTAATTAATTATTCATTAATTAGCTCCAACCTTAGGTATAACTTCACCGATTTTACGACCCGGTTGCTCTTTACATTGAGCCAATATTACCATTCGCATTTGTGATACAAAAGCAGGCAGAACCAACAAATAGCCGCATGTACCTAACTTCAAAGAGAAAATGTTAAATCGTAAACAAAAAACTAAATACCAATCATAAAATTGGAGCAGTAACTGGTTCGTAATTAGACAGCACAACACACGGCTAAATAAAAGACAAACCCATGACCATTGGCTGTTAAAAAAAATTAAAAACAAATAAAATTAATCGATAAATGTACACAAACTACTAGTGAGTCATGTCTTCGGCGGAACTTCCTCTTTTCCCGAGCCATTTGGTCGGCAATGAGTGTGCAATGTGTATTAACATACCTTTCCCATGGAATGTAATGTATCCTATTCCGATCTGTAAGAAAAGAGTAAAAGAAAATCTTGTTAATGGGCCGTAAAAACAAAATCGTGCTAAGCTTTTCGATTCCATTACGGAATATGGCAGTAAGATTCGTGGTATTCGGTTCACACCTTAAAGTATCTGGTGAACGAAAAAGGTGTAAAATAATAAATAGTTATTGTTAAAGGGTGCTGCAAGCAATCGCAGGACGGTGTAAGACAAGACTACGTTTAATGGTACTGGTTCTTAGGGAGCTTTAACAGTTGGGGTAACATTTTCATTCTGCAAGACATGATGGTTCACCTGCGGGCTATGTAGAGTAAGTGAATCAAAAAACAGTCAGAAACTTGGCCACATTTGAGTCAAAAGTCAGACACGGTGCTAAAATATCAAGACGTGAACAAGGATCTGCAACCAGACAAGTGATGAGAGAGTAGAAGTTAACCAACTAGACTACTTGGACGATGAAAGTCAAGAACGATCTGGTCCACCCGACCAGAGTGAAGTGAGGATAGCAATATCCAAACTCAATTCCAGCAAGGCTGCTGGATCGGACGGCCTGCCGGCCGAGCTATTTAAGGCAGCGGGAAATGACTTGGTGGAGAGCATACACCAACCCGTTTCCAAGATCTGGTTGGAGGAAAAGGAGACCCCCTCAATTGCACCAACTATTGAGGCATTAGTCTCCTTAACATCGCATGCAAGATCCTGTCGGCCGTTTTGTGTGAACGTCTGAAACCATCAAAGTAAGTCCACAACCGATCAAATATTCACACTACGGCAGATCCTGGAGAAACCCAAGAAGTCCAAATCGATACTCAATATCTTTTTATCGATTTCAAGGCCGCATATGACAGCATTTACAGAGCCATGTCTAGCTTTGGCATCCCTGCCAAACTCGTTCGCTTGTGCAGGATGACGATGGAGAATGCTCGCTGCTCCGTCAAGGTCGGTAACGATCTCACCGAGACATTTGATGTCAAAAAAGGATTTAGCCAAGGTGATGCGCTGTCATGTGACTTGAAAGAATTGTGCGAGACTCACAAGCCAACACCGGAGGCACAATCTTTCAAAAGTCCGTGCAACTACTAGCGTACGCCGACGATATTGACATAATTGGCAGAACCCAGCGGGCTGTCACTGGTGCGTTCGCTGGTATTGAAACGGAAGCGGCAAAATGGGTTTAACTGTGAATGAGGGCGAAACCAAGTATATGCTGTCAACAAGAAGGGACACACAACACCGACGAATTGGACAGAACGTCACAATAGACAGTTGTAACTTTGAGGTAGTTAAGGACTTTGTATACCTGGGCTCCGCTATAAACTCTGACAACAGTATCAGCTCAGAGATCAAACGAAGAATCACTCTTGCCAATCGCTGTTCCTTTGGCCTAAGAAGGCAATTGAGTAGTAAGGCCTTGTCAAGAAGCACCAAGGAAACTCTTTATGAGACCCTCAGCATCCCAGTCCTGCTCTATGGCGCAGAAGCATGGACGTTAACCAAGATGGATGAAGATATCCTTGGTCGTTTGCATTGACGGGCTATGGAGAAGGAGATTTAACAGCGAACTCTTCGAGAAAAGTACGCATTAGCCGTCTAAGATGGCTAGGACATGTAGAGTGGATGGACATCAACGCTCCGGCCAGAAGAGTCTTCGAATCCATCCCGGAGGAACAACGCGGTAGAGGAAGACCTCGCCTTAGGTGGCGACCTTAGGTTAACCAAAGACCGCGCTAACTGGAGAGACTTGTTGGTTTAGGCCCAGGTCCACCCCGGACTGTAGCGTCACCTAACTAAGTAAGTAGGACTAGAGTCGAAGTCGAAGTCCATTACTAATAACGGGTGACTGTAATGAGAAGGCAAAGATTGGGACTGTGATGAGACCAATATGTTGCTTCTTCAATGGTATTCCAATTGGCACAACAAATTTTTCCCTAAATCGTAGATCAACTAGACTCGCAGTACATCAACGGCTTCCGGCCCTCGGAAACCAATGTGAACTCTCTGAATTGAATAATTCTGCAGATCTTCTCATGTAAGTAGGCTATAACAGTGTTATTGAGGAAAATAAGGCCAACATGATTCACAGCAATGACGGAAGGAGTGGCTGGAGCAACTAAGGACAGTGATTCATAGCAACTTGTAGGGAAGTTTTTCTCATGAGGTTCACAGTGGAAACGAAGCCCCTAATGAAACTTAAAATATCGCAAAGGATAGGAAGCCAACAAGATCGAATCATCACACTGGCAACTACGAAAACCTGTCTGCACAAACAGTTTATGTTCCGAAGATGGAAAAGTACCTAAATCGAAGCAGTAGCATCGTCGTTGAACAACGAATATTCCTCTGAGTATTTTCCTTTCATGAAAAGGCATCTAGCTATCGATTAGTCAGGCGAGCACAGACTAGGAATTTTTGTCACAGGAAACAGGACGAAAATATTGTTACGATTGTTCTAAAGAATTTTCTTTAACTGAAAGGAAATATGGCAGTATACACTGCGCTCCTAAGTGTACGTGGCGCAGAACAGTTGAGAAGGAAGCACAGCAACTGGGAAGGAGTTGGATAGAACTGAAACACATTTCCAGAAACCGCACACGATTTCCCACAAGGGGATACAGGACCCACAAGGGGATACAGGACTTAATGGAAAGGAAATAAGCAACGACCCTCCAACAATTCAAAATAAAAATTGCTTAAGAGACAGTGTTCCTCGGTTTATGCAGAGTTTTTTCTTCAGAGAATATCCACCTCCTTATGAAATACAAAAATTAAGTAATTTGCTGGAGTGTCGCAAATTTTCAAAGACCAAGATATACATAAGTAGCAACCACCACAACATCAGTAGGTATACTCAGCATCAACATCTTAAAAGAAAGACGACGAGTTCGATGTTCTCTGAGGTAATTTTCACGAGTTCCAAGGATCTTTCCATAAGTAGAACCAATTCATTCCTCGAAGCTTCCTCAACGTCACTCTCTATGTGCACCAAAGGTCTCTCACAACACGATACGATTTGCATTTCTTCTGATCAGACGTTGCATTTCAACGTGGAGGGCCTGAGAATCGTTTATATATAAACATCCTCGTACCTCGTCATGAAAAAGAAGTAACGTGAGACTCCCCCTTCACTGATGACACCACTGAGCTCGATGAAAGTCCCCTCCAAGCTATGACTACCAAAGCACACATAAATAACTCGACTTTATTAACCAAAAAAAAAGAAAACATATCATCCATCTTTATCACCACGAAACAGATGTTCCCAAAAATAAATCAATGAGTCGTCTCTCCCCAAAAAAAAAGAAAAACTGGAAAATAAAACAAAAGAGTTGATCTACGAACTGGTAACGTTATGACTTTCAATCAGATTACAAAACAAAACACATTAACACAAAGAATTGGGGCAATGACCAATCCTAATAGTGTGCTTCCTCTTTGTTTGTACTGTACTTGCACTACACCAATCTTTGTCTACACATCTATTTGTAGAAAACACTTGAAAAGTCAATGAATTTTTAAAATGTTTCTTCTCATCGTTTCGTTTCGGCTTTTATTTCTTTCCTCATTCGTATGTATGTGTGTTTAAATAAAATCCCAAATTCATATCACATAAAAAATCATGTCGTAGTTGTTGTTTCGCTCCCCTCGTCCACCCCATGGCTATATATGTAAGTCACTATGCTCTATTTTATTTCAATTGAAATCCAAAACTTTAAGTGCTTCACTTCGACGGTTGTAGTATGTGTGTGTAGGCAAATTGGTAATAAAAAACAAGACGAATTGGCTGCAAACAGACAAAAAAAAATTACCTGACTCACAGTGCTCACAGAGGGAGAAGATACATACTTATACTCACGAATCGAAGTGCGTGAGTATCCTCGTATCTGTATCTCTTGTGGATAGGTTTTGCTCCTTTTTGGCAATCAAATTGCTTTTAATTACAATAAAAGTCTTTACTAATCTAATTCGCCGATCTCACCTGCTGCGCGGTGTCGTGTATCAATAGATCATCGCTGTACATGGTACATGGCTTGGTCTGGTAGTGGTGTTACAGATTTCTGTTTTTCGTTTCGAAGAAAATCAAAACTGCGCGACAAGCTTAGTAAAAAACAGAGATGAGGGGGTGTTTGGTGTTCGCCCCCCCATCTTGGGACAACCATTTGAATACACTGGCCGTACGTACGAGACTTCAAAAACTGAAATTTATATCAAAGCTCTAGATCTTGCAGCCAAGTCAGTACGCTCGGTCTGCTCGCAATATTCGCGCTATTAAACTGCTGCTGCTGGTGCTGGTGCTGTCTTTCAAACATATACCTGTTGCTGTTGATGGTTGGCGTTGCCCAAGTGTTTCAAGTTTTCAGTGGCTTTTCGTTAGCGGAGGAGATTTTTAGTTATGATTCGAAGCACGCATGGTAATTTTGTAGTCAAATTAGTTTTTATCTGCAGCCGGTGATCTCTTAAGTACTTGGCGGTTGTGGTCTGTGTGTTGGTCTCCCTCTCATATCTGGACGTTTAGCTAGTTTTGATGAAATATGCGTGAGAAGGCGTTATCCTCTTGCAGCGCCTCAATATGCAATTAGAAATTATGAATCGTTTGCGTTATCGTTCTACTTGACTACTGGCAGTGTCAACTGTTGGTAGTAGCCTGTTACTGCTGCTGCTGCTGCTGCTGGTGCTGTTGTTGGTTGACGATGGCAGTGCTGCGGTGGTTGGTGGTAGATTTATGCGTATCTTGCATTAACGATGATTTTGCTTTGAGCTACGTAGCGCTGATGTTAATTAGTAGTTTGAATTGCGTTATTGCCGAGCCGCAGTAATTAATTTCGTGTGACGCATTAAATGTCGAATACCCCTGTGTGTGCATGGTCGACTTTTAGGCCAATGCCGATGGCTATTACAATAATAATCATAACAACAACAGCAGCATGTGTAGTGCCAATAGGGCAAATGGATAGTCGAAACAAATTGTAATTTATCTGTGTAAACATTCGATTTTCGGTAATAATTAATTGACCTATAAATCGTACAGGTGTTTCGTGGGAAATTAATAGAGATGTCTGAAATAGATTGGAAATTTATGTCGAACCAGTCTGTTACACTGGTAGGAGGAATTCAATCAGTGTGGTTCATTAATTCTAATGATTGCGTTTCAGCAGGAAACGGGGAGGGTTGATCTGTTTTCGATTTTTCATCCAAACTGGAATTGTTAAGTGTTTGCAAGAATTTGTTGAACTTAAACGAGTATACAGGCTCTGCTGCATAGTTGTGTCTCTTAAGGCTAAAGTACGATGGACGATCTACTGGCTCTATCAAACATGGTCTTCTGGAATTGTTGGTCTTACCCCCTACTCGGCAGATAGTGTAAATTTGGTTGAACGGCTCATTCTTCATAAAAATATCAAAAATTCTATGAACTTACCATTCAATGGCATTGTACTAGTTTACCAGTATCGACTACAAAAGAGCGAAAATAGTTCAAAAATTCAACTAGACTTCGTGCTAACTGCAGACTTCTTAGGCAGAAATGTGCAATTCTCATGTCAGTCTAAGATAACCTAGTGGAGGTTCGGCGAAGATTTAGGCTCAAAACGCCTAACTTGAAAGGCGAAATACATGATCTACAAGGTATTGCTCCTGCCAGTTCTGCTATATGGAACCGAGTGCTGGGCGATAAGCAGAGCAGAATTTGGGAACTTTCGGGGGAAAAATTTTTCGTCGACTTTTCGGTCGCATATGCGAGCAGGACGAATGGAGGAGAAGATTTAACCGCGAACTCTTCGTGCTGTACCAAGATGTGGATGTAGTCCAAGAAGTCAAAACACGTCTGGACAAGAATGGTCCTCCAAAAAGGATCCTCGAGACGACAATGAAGACCGAGCCTTCGTTTTACGAACCCAGCTATCATGAATGCCACAGCGCGTAGTCTGGAAAACTAGAAGCAGCGTGCCTGGGATCAACGATAGTGGAAGGCAGAGAGAAACTCTTCAAGGGTCGGGAGCCGGTTAAGTAAGTAAGTAAGGATGTGAGTCTAGAAAAAACAAGTTGCTGCTGGTAATCTTTTAGAGTCCGACAGTACAGAATTAAATCGGTTCCACTAGCTACTAAGATGCTAACTCGCTTCAGTTTCAAGCGCAGTACAGCCGATGATCGGTACATGAATCATAACATTCGTTCGTCAAAGATAATTTTTGAGGACTTTTTGAGTAGATGGTGGAGACTTCTACAAAAGAAATCAAACCCAACTAGACCCAATCCTGTCACCTCCTGCTCATGGTAGATATCTTAGGAAAAGATACTGGATTGTCCACAACAAATACGTGCCAGTTCCTCACCAATGTGTTAACTTGGAAACAAAGCAATTTGTGTTCGTAAACTAGAGTCATGGAAGCAAAAAAGGACTTCCAACGTATGGTACTGAAGAAAGTGCTGGATTATGGGATGGTTCTTAGAGAGATCAGTACTGAGCCAGTTGCTACTGCTTTTATGGTATAAAAGTGTTCTAAAGCTGCTAGTTTGACAGATGGTATCCAACTGCAAGAAATGTATAAGTCGATGGACAACAGCATGATCTAAACTATGAAGCAGTGTCTAGAACTGATCACTAGAAGTCAAGAAAAATGAGGCGAGTCTTAGCAGAAGGTAAGTATTGTAAATCTTTACCTCCAGCACAGCGAAATGAAAAGCAGATTTTCGGAGGAAATCGATAAATGTGAGAAAACTGAAGGAAGACTAAGGATTAAATTCGGCACAAGTCTCTGTCATAGCTTTACAGAGACAAAGTAATGCAGAAACCTAGAAAGGGTTCTGAGACTAAAATAAAGGTCTTTCGAGAGAACTGAATTTTGCTGTTCGTTTATAGCTCCTTCACAACTCAGGACATACTCGTGTAGTACCTGAGCAGTGGACAAAGCTACAGTTCTGTCCGGAAACAGTGGCAGTACTACCTAAAATTGTGTATACCCCCCAGGTACTTACAGTACTTTTAAACCAATTAGTTGCGAATTGATCCTGATTGACATGTTGAACCATTGAGTTAAAGAGTGGTCCACCCATGAAGGAATGTCCAGCTCATTCTTGAAAAGAACTCTTCAAGATTGAACTCTTGACTTGACATTCCAATTGAGTTGGTCCGATGCGAAACTTACAAACAAACCCAGTTCTTAGCGAAAGACTACCACATTTTGGGAGTTAACCCATCAAATGTTCAAGAATCTTTTGTGAACTGAGTGAGAGATTCCACTAGACTCGAGGGCCCAAACCAGCGATTCCACAACGGTGAACAACATTTAAGAAGCAATCGGACTATGGTCACTAGCAACTTCTGCTCATGTCACCATCCTGGGTCGACTAGAAACAGGCAGACTAAAACTGTCTTAAGCTTATCCGAAGGCACAGTATAGTAGAATGCTGCACAGACTTCATGAGATGGATCCATATGTCACCGACAAAGAGAGCTTGAATTCTGACGGTTTCAAGGAATACTCTCGCAAAAAGTCATCTTTAAAGGCAACACTGACGGAAGGGCTATAACAGCAATTGAAGATCTAGGCTAGTGAATAATCTACGAACACTCTCTCATACAGATTCTTGTGAAAATAGAAGCATCAGAGAATCCAATAAATAAAGGACCCTATAGTCGAGCTTTGACAGGAGATTCGTTTCGTTCTGAACTGCATTGAGTTCGGAGCTTCTGCGGATATCCCACTACGACTTTGCAAAAGCAGCAAGGGAAACATAAAAGATATAATCGGTCCACCATCAGTAACACTCAGCGGTTACGCTTTCATGGAGTTGAAGGATGTATGAATAATTGAACGGAACGCCCGGGGCGCTCATACGTAGTAAAAACAAAGCCAGGATATCATAACTCGGAAACAGCAACAACACGCGCTTAGAATAGGCAATCAGCGCATTTCAGTAATTCAAACCATCAAGGTTGGAGGATATCATTTAAGTAACCACTACCACACATGGCTTGTATGTACTTTCACAACTGCATAGTAGAGACGAGAGAAGGTAGTTTTCATTACAAAAAAAGGTACAAAAGATCAAAGTCTACGGAAACCGTCTTATTCAAGACAGTTTACAAAATTGTACACAACTACCTAAAGAGGAACATAGAAGTATATCCGGGTAACAGCTGATAGAGATTGTTCCAAGCACTTCTAAAGAAAAAAAGACAGTGCTATGTGGTTTCTAGCACATAGAGGAGCCTTAGAGAGAAGACAAAAGGAGACTCAAATATGAATATCATGGTCAAGAGGATGCCCATAGGGAGGACTACTTTCGCTTTTAATATGAAGCCTTATAGTGGATCTACTGCCTGATAAATTGGCACACCTTTTATGAGGCCTTGTAGTGGATGATAAGGAGAACCACTGAGTAAAGTGGTCACGAACTGATGGAAGAAGTAGAGCAGAAGTCAAAGCATGAATCTCGACAAAGATCACATCAATTGCAGGAATGATAACCAGAAAGCCAAGGTACCATCAAGTCACTGAATGTCTGCACAATTTTAACAAACTGGGGACAAGGAAAAAGGTGACTTTCTGTTGAAACTTAACCCAAGGACAGGCCCTACAACAAACACATTCATAAGTCTCTCTACTGAAAAGGAGACCACCTCTCAAAAAATGAAGGAAAACGAGACTACAACGTGAAATATCAAGGTACGAGACCAACCAAGGAACTTCTACAGAAACATAAACAGAAAGATTCAAGGAATGCATCCACACCCTGTAGACTTAAGAAACACTTAAGGTACTTAGCCACGACTCCGAATATGAGTTACCAGCTGACCTGATTTCAGAGGAGAGAATCGAGTGGGCAATAGGTTCATTCTCACCTTATAAATCACCAGGGCTGGACGGAATCATACCGATCATGCTTCAGAGCACCTTATCAGCAGTCTAAGACACAGACATATCCCTAGAACATGGATATAGGTCAAGGTGGTGTTCATACCCAAGGCTGGAAAGCCAAGCCACACCACCGCCAAAGATTTCAGGCCTATTAGCCTAACCTTCTTCATTCTGAAAACATTAGAAAGGTTAGCCGATATCTACATTCGCAGCAGACTTCGTCCCGAGGTCATGTCCACAGCCCAACACGCTTATACCAAAGCAAAAAGTGTGGAAACGGCGCTACACTGCGTTCCCGGCTCTATCGAGAAGTCCTTAAAAAACAAGGAATTCACTCTCGCCGCATTCTTGGACATTGAAGGTGCTTTTAATAATGTCAAAACGGATGAACCTCGGCAGCTATAAGTGCCCTAAGAATAAGTCAGTCAGACAGCTGGAATCATAATGCAACAGGACATTCCATGATCCTGGAGAAATATCTAGGAAAAGTCTATACTACGGATTACCTCACTCCGTTCCTAGATTTTCATAGACCATTTACTAGCTCGTTCCCAAGCAGGGAAGAATGGAGGGATGGCCAGCCTGCCAACACACGTTCCACTTCTATCTATACAGATGGATCTAACATGGATGTAGCCTACGCCTACAGTCTGGCAGTTTTACTGAACCATAGCAGTGTTTTACAAGCGGACGTCCCGGCAGTCACAATAGCTGCCCGTGAGACTGTGATGAAGGCAATACCACCGGAAGGTATCACCTTTTTCATCGACAGCCAGGCGGCAATAAAAGCGATTACTGCAACTAAAATGAAATCCAAGCTTGTGAAGTGCTGTCGTGAAGAACTCAGGGTTCTTGGAACACAGCACAAGGTTGCACTCTGCTGGGTCCCTGAACACGAAGGTATTCCAGGTAATGAGAAGGCAGACGAATTGGCAAGAAGAGGCTCTGAATCTACATCGCAACAGGTAGACACCTCGGTGTTCATCCCGCCTTGCACATTGAAGCAAAAGGCACGGATCTTGGCCAGAAGTGAGGCCAATAGTAGATGGACCTCCCTGGACACCTGTGTGATCACCAGAAGCCTATGGCCTTGCTTTGACAAGAGTAGGACCGACCGGAATTATTACGGGGCATAACTCTAGACTCCCGATCAATGTTGGGGATGTGGAGACGAGGAAGCTAATGAGGATACAACCTACTTTCTCTGTCACTGTCCTGGGCTTATCCACCTTGGATTCAAATTTCTAGGGCGACACTTTCTCTGTGACCTTCAAGAATTAGCAAACAGACCAATCAATGAATGAGGTTCATCAAATCAACAGGATGGTTTGGTGATCCACAAGATGGGAATTAATGCGAGGGTTTACCAATGGGCAGGGGACTTTTGACCCTTTGGGTATCACAATGGGTTTGACGTGTTCTAGTCGCCTACCCACATACCTAACCTAACCTATCTACAACTCTGTAAAATCGTAGAATACGTCCTAGGACTCTGTAGAGCATTGATCTACAATAGACTGAAACCTATAATCCGATGTCTCTAGACTCTACTTGCATCCTCAGGCTCCTAAGAGAAACTGGATGAGAGGGAGATGCTCTTACTTAGATGGTTGTCTGTCATAAGGGCTAGAGAACAATACTCGAAAAAGCTAATTGCAAGAGGAGCTCGTTATACCCCTTCCTCACATGAAAGTACAAATTCCTAAGTTCTAAGTTCTCACCCAGAACAACGAACTCCACCTAACTCACCGCATCCAGAACGAATGCGGCTGCCCCTAAGCACGTACATACCACAGACGGAAGACAATACCCAAAGAATTCCCATTCCCCTTGACCAGTTGCCAAAGTCAATCCTGACGCTCAAGGCTGCTGTTAAACCATCCAATAGCAACGAATAATCAAACGCGGATACAAATGACAAGCCAACATGTCACCGCAACTTTCCATCGCCTCCTGAGTAGGCACAAGTGCCCGTAACCTCTTCAACTTCACATAGACCTATTTATTTTGGCCAAAAAAAAAAAACAAAAAAACCGTCATAACGATTAACCCAATTCAATCGATCAACCGAGAGAGTACGTGAATACAGTATAATAACCCCCCTTTGCGGTAATCCACTCGATAAACATTTAATTTTGACTTTAACACTTCAATACAATCAGCAATTCACCCGCGGGTCAAAGTGGCATCATTACTCTTCTTCAACAGAACGAAAAAAAAAAAAAAAAAACAGCACAAGATACCTGCCATCAATGCGTACCTAGATACATATGCATAGCACACACAGTTTGGTTTTAATTACGCTCTAATCAAATGTCGATTGCTTTGATGCCACAGGGGAGTTGTTGCCTCTCTGTTCTGTTTTGTTGTGTCTTGGGCTTTGTTTTAGCCGAAGAACAACAAGCAACCATCGTCTTCCTTTAATCACTCAGTGGCTTTGGCTAAACGCTGCCGCAGTCAGGCCGTGCGCTCGTCGAAAATAGCCCCGATAGCGTTTTAATCAATCAATATAAAGTAAAAATCACTTGAGTCAACCGTTCATCTTCCTCTTCGTCGTTGTGGTCGGCACTCTTTTTTGTGTTAAACACAAGAAGAGGAGACAGCCGAGCGGGCTTAATTATTGACTACGAGTCGGATTATGTACTCAGTTCGGTAATTAGCAGTTTTAGCAGATGTGGAACCATCCGACAGAGGACACACACGCAGATGGCATCTGACTTGAATCGGTTTGACCATTGAGATGTTAATTTATTCTAATTTTTTTCAATAATTAATGTTTACTGAGGGTAAAAGGGTGAAATGACCGACCGCCTTTTTAATATTCGCAGTGAAAAGATAATTTCTTAATTGAACGTCGGCCTGGCGAAGACATTCGGCTACTGGCTATCTGACGGACTACATTATCTCTGTCGGATGGAATTCCTTCACGCATTTGGTGGTGCTGCTGGTTGGTGGTGATGGTGGTGTATTTATGGCACGAAAAGAGTGATCAAACAATGTCTGACGGGGATGGTAATTTATGTGTCATTTCGGAATCTTATCGGTGGGCCTGGCTGGTACAGCTTTATGGGATTTTTTTTTTTTTTTATTTGCTTTGGGCTTTGTGGCGAAAAATTTTTATTGAGTGGCCGGGCCAGTTAAAGCCGTCGTCGTTTGGGTAGGGAAAGTGATTTATTTGTGTTTGGAGTTTAACCTTTGATCGCAGAAGTTCTTTGGTTTTGCATTGTGTTGTGCACTTGATGGTAACCGGCGCGGCAGTGTCGTGGCATTAAGACGGAAGTACACGGTTTCGAGTGTGTTATGCGTTAAAAGTTTCTCATTTTCACTGAATTCCTGGTGCTACTGTTGGGGGCTTTAAATATTCTGGGAATGAAGTCGCGAAATTCCTGCTCTTTCAATGGAATTGTTTCGTAATGTGGACAATGGTGGCGGCAGCAGGTACCAAAGTACCTTCATACTCTGTAGAAATCCTTAATGCAGGCGATTTTCTGGAATCTGTGCTTCTAAGAGACAGAGAGACAAATAGAATGTTCCAGACATCTGAAGAAACTAGAGGCCATTTCGATGAAGAAAGAAGGCTCAAAACAGAGTCAAGTTCTAAGAACTAGAGCCTTAGCCTTATTTAGGACTCACATCGGAATATCTTCGACTGAATGGAGAAGATTTCACTAACTTCTTTGGAAGAAGTGAAAGTTCTAAGCAAGGTCAAGAAGAAACTATCAGAAAAACTATCGAACGAAAAGAGGAGTCCCACAAGGTTGCATTCATTTTCATTTGTGAGTATCAATGTGCTTTTGGATGACTTAATGGACCTGGTTGCTGGTGATACTCCACAAAATGTTGGACAAACGTCAGTTGAAGTGGAGCATGATACACTCTATTACTTCAAGGAGGAATTGTTCGAAAGATTGGTTGAAGGAATAGAGATTTTCAAATGCCTTGAATGGATTTGTTCTAGCTAAGCTGAAACCAAACAGGGAACATAGGAGATGGCCGAATCGGGAGGACAATGTCAGCGTTTCGTATGTTGTCCAAGATATGAAGAAGCTTAAGCATCAAACTACAACAGCTTTGTGACGGTAGTCTGTCTCTACCAAGAATTCCAAGGATTGTTTAGCCAACTCCTATTTCTAATGAATTTATTCATTTGACTTTGAAGTGGCATGAGGCATACTTAGTAGGTTTGTAGGGCTTTAATTCGAGTGAAAGTCTGTACCAAAATACAGAGGTCGTTTATGATACCATCAATCAAAGGCGGAAGAAGATAAGAGGCTCTAGAGCCCACAGAGTAGGGTCAGACAAGTTCAGAGCAGAGGAAGGATGGGTGTATCCTCCTCTTCATCTCTATAGCTTCTGTAAAAGTAGTTTCAGTAAAAAAAAGATGACATTGAGTAGGTATCCGACCTACGGTGGCTTTAGTATACCCAAGTACTTAGTTGCTCCTTGAATGTCAGTGAGAATTCTTATATCCTTGACCAGGTTTCTTTGATCGTTTAGAGGTTACAGTGAAATCTGAGTCTTGGTGGGTGTTGTATGGTTGGTAAAAGAGTCAGGAATATAGAGAAAAACATGCCGCACTCGACAAGCAGTCGAAGAAGTTAAAGACGTTGTTAAAAACTGAACATAATGAGGCTCACAGATATTACTGAGAGCTTAGGAGCCACAGAGGGAAGCAAATCATTGTAGATTGGGAAGCAAGGCGACTGGAAGGAAGTCAACTTAACCTACGAAGAATAGCCAAACTTCTAGTGCCAATGCTTAGTCAACATGTCTGTCATCCTAGAGCCGTAGGAGTGTGGTGCAAGGCCAGGTCGATGAAAGTCAAGTGCACGTACTTCATGAGAAAGTTACTCCGTAAACTACTTACTCAGGTGACTCTACAGTCCGGTTGACCCTGGACCTCAACCAACAAGCCTTAACTGCCTCGAGTTGCGCACTCCACGTCGGTTGAGATCTCCTTCTACTTGTGTTCATCGCCTTAGACGAGGGACTTCCAAAACAACTGATACGTGAACTAGGAGGTGGACTCTAAAACAGCCAGAAAGCTGAACATTCCTTGGATTAGGTCCTCTTGACCTCTTCCTTGTTATGCTCTTCAAAGAAAATAAAATCAGTTTTGAGATGATTGACCAAAGCCGCATTCCTAGTTCAGCGATTGTTGACCAACTCTTGACTTGAACTTTGTGTTCAAGAATAAGAGTACAGGAAGAGTGTCAATCACTATACATATACTGTAACAGGATAGACAGATCCCTGAGGTTAAATATCGACTACAACCTACATTTAGAACTGAAGGTCCAAGGCCCGTCCATTGGTGTTGAAACTAGCATCATTCCATTGCTTGGGAAGGTTTAAATCCTATCTGTCCTTAGAACTACTCCTACAGTTGCACTGGAAATAATAGGAAAGGCACGATTTCGGAGCTAAAGGAAAATTTCGAAAGAGATACCCTGAGCTGGTGTTACTTCCTTTATAATACTCGAGCACGTCTGTGTAAAGCCATCAACTCTTCTATCAAAATTGGTTGAAGGAACTCCATGGCATGATAGGGGCTCTGTCCTGACACTAAAGTGAAATTCATCACTTCTTGGTTGACGTCAAGACTTTGGTTTTTTGGTTCACCCCTTCATCAACTGGAATCAGTTGTCCAGCAATGGTTAGTTAATCGATAATCTCTTACACAGAATACCTGACTCTGTGCTTCCTCTACTAAGTAATCAGCTATTCACCATAACGTATAGGGCTAGACATTTGGAAAATATTTTAGATCCAACGCTATCCTGAAAGCTAAGAATTTTTGGTAAAACATGGGGCCTACAACCAACCGTAGTACATCTGATCTTCATAGGATGTGTCGGTACAGTATACATTCAATAGGCACTACCGACCATTTATGCATCTTTTACTTCGGCATTAGTGCGACTCGACTAAGGGGGTCTGACATTCTGGTTTCTCTACCGAGAGACCTCATATCTCCTCCAATAGATTGTATTCCCTACGAGAAATAGAATGGCAGGATCTACAGGTAATTTCGAGGTAACAATCCACACAAATGGCTCAAACATGGACTGTGGAATCGAAGTAGGTTTATTATCCGAAGCTTTAAACATCTCAGGATTACATAGCCTTCCAGTTGCGGCTAAGATTTTACAATTCACTAAGCTTGTCGCCACATCAAAGTATGAACGCATGTAACACCGAGGCACAAGATTGGTAGATTAGTTGGAAGCCAAGCTACTATCAAAGCCATTGACTTGCGATACCATATCATCCAAATTAAAACAAGAATACCGCACTAGATGGCCACACCAAGGTTACCCTAATCTGGCTTCTAGGACAGAGAAACGAATTGGTCAACCAAAGCTCTACTCTGCACTGCTTACTACCAGAATTAGTATACATTTCGCTAAAAGCAATCAGGGCTTGTGATTACTCAACAACAGAGGTTATGCTACTGGACGATATGCAGATGATAACACAATCGTCCTATGAAGACCAATCACGATCAAAAGAATTGACTCTCAAGTTAACAAGAAGAAGACCACATACAAGCTTTCTACCAATTTGCAGACAGTAGCCCACGGACTCGGAAAAAACATCCCTGAAGAGAGTTAGAGCCTAGCTAAGTAAAATGACCATAGTTAGCTCCAATACCTCGGTTCCAAGTGCCAAGTACCGTACCCATCGAATGATGGTTACCATGGTCAATGTGGTTCTATCTAAGCCTGTTAGATATACTATGGCACCACCGATGTTCAGGAGGAAAGTAGAGCATTTCCTGAGTGAATACTTCGCTGAACTACTGGAAATTGTGCTCTGCTCATGCGCCCAAGCCAAAGACCGAGTCAGTGATAAAAAAATTGGACAAAATGTATACCAGAGGGGTTAGTGGGATAAACTGAGTAAGCAACCATGAACTCTCAGTCTCAGGTCGTAGCAATGAGTACTACAAAAAGAAAGAACTTCAGACATCCGTTCTCAATCTTTATGTCTAAAGGAGGAACTCGAATCAATGAAGCCAAACTATCGAGGACTTAGCTGTAATGAGTAGTTTATACTCTTAAGCTCCCTACGATTCGGGCCACTTCCGTTTCACAAGCATGACTGTACATAAAATTCCCTCAATAGTTCCCCAAGTGTTAGAAATTCTTTGTCATCATTCGAAAACAACAACTCGAACCAGCTTCCATTTCCACCTGCTGATTTGTTATGCTTTGCTTTGTGAAAACTGGTTAAACAATCCGTGCTCGCAGATATAATCAGATAATCTTCTCATGAATTTCTTTCGCAACACAGCACAGTTCTTTGGCGCCAATTTACTATTTCAATGAATGAAAGCTCCAAAGCAACACACATCTCTAGCTGCTGCTGCTCTCAAAAAAAATTATAATGACTAAAAAATTCTGATCGTAATGATCAAGTGTAACAGTTTAATGCAGAAAAAAAGAACAGATCTACCACTGTATACAGGCCATCCATCGATCGATTACAATCAGCGCCGCGCGCAATTGAAAACTTTGTGTTTTGTTGTTGTTGCTGTTGTTGTACTACCGCCTCCCCCCTTTACATAGTACAGCAGCAGTATAGTATTAATGATGATGGTAGTGTTCCGCTAACTAACAAAACAAAACAGCGCTATCCATCCCCACAAGGGAGAGAGCGACTTACCAGCGCACACACATACAGTTTGTGGCGCACCACAGATGCCCCTAAGGAATTCCAGCGATTTTAATGACCACAAATACCAAACCAAGAGACACACTTTCGCAATGGATACGTAAATACACTCTCGGACAGACAACAACAGAGCTCCACGCTGTACGACAAAAAGCGTTCACCATTTCCACCGCACAACAGAGAGGAGAATGCAGCTCCAGATTGATGTATCTATTTATGACTTGTCGTACATCGGGATGGACAGTAATGATGTAAATGGACGCGCTGTGTAAGATCAATCATTTCGAGAATTATCCGCATAGACTCTGCGCGCCAAAGGGCTACCGTCGGATAATTGCTTTACAGCATTTCATGTTTTACCGCCCAGTGCTGCAGCGCATAGCCCCTAAGAAGTGTCACAAATCCCTGGGAAGAGCCCCCGTGAGTAGATCTCAAATCATAATCCCAGACACTGGGCGCATATGACAGTGCCTAAGTAGCACAACCGGACGCAAATTGTCAGATCAGTCAGATCTATGGTGTTGGACAGACAGACATGAGGAGAAGTGAAAAAAAAAACCCAAAAAGTGACTCATTACGCCGCGCTCTCGCGGAAAACAAACTGACCGAGCGGCTGAATTAAACTGACTTCTTTAACGAGCTGTGTACATGTGTTTAACTCGGATCTGTTCACTTGTGAATGATTAATTTACGCCCAGGTACACGCTAGATCCCGCTCATTCGCGAGTGTTTTACGAATGAGGCTAATGCAGAAATTTGCTGTTGGTCTGTTGGTCGGTTGGCGAATTTCACTTCTTCAATCTCTCTCTCTCACTAAACGAGATCAATGAACCCTTTTGTTTGGATTTGTTGGATTTGCGGCTACTGCGCGCACTCGCGTCCCATGTTAAGGCGACTTCGAGGAAAACCTTCACACCACAAAAGAGTGGAGAGAAATTCAACACGCTTGTTATAACTTATATTTTTCATAAATTAGTTCCATAGCGCGGGACTGAGCGCGGCCCCAAGAGACGACACTCTATGACTTTGCCAACCGCTAATGTGACTAAATTGAGTTTGGATTATCATTAATCACCGGGGCTTAGTATTTGTTTTAGGTTTTTTGCATAATTAATTTCATCATTTTGTGGATTTATAAGACCATCCATTGGTGTTATGTGAAATGGGTTCTGTAAGATATATTGACCGTCAGATTTTATTGTGGCACTGGAATGCTGTGCAAATTGGTTTTTTTTTTTTTTGTTTTCGTTGAAAAATTGGTTTGATTCTGTGGAATGGTGTTTCGGAGCCGATGTATGGCGAGTCCCTAGAGGATGAGAAATGGGATTTAGTTAAGGCAGGGTCTAGTTCTTTGTTCTGGGAACGTGTTTGACTTGTACATGAACGCGGATCTGCTTCATAATTAGCATAAAGAGATGAGTGACCATCTAAAGGGTTTGGATTTGTCTGCCTTCACTTAGTCTGTTTATAGTTAGTTCGCAGGTACCACCTCCTTGACCTCGAAATCTGGTTTCTTGCCCTGAAGTAGAAGGGACTGGTCTTGAATTTCAATGAAAACTACTCAACCTTCAAAAAAGTTGTCCAATTTTAAGCAAAATTAATGCGGTGACTGAAAACTTATGATACAGCACAACAGCAGTCCTCCTCAACTGATGGCTCTTGAAGCAGCACACAGTCGTCTTCTCTCAAAAGCGTCAATTGGATATTATATCCACTAGAAATGTACCGATAACCTCTTGAAACTATCACTGTCACGACAATAGCGGCGCTGATGGCTCTTTAAAGTGCCAGTTCGCTGACCAACTCTTTTGTTTTAACATGAACCAAGC
The DNA here is from genome assembly GCA_963583995.1 of Xylota segnis. Classification (NCBI taxonomy): domain Eukaryota; kingdom Metazoa; phylum Arthropoda; class Insecta; order Diptera; family Syrphidae; genus Xylota; species Xylota segnis. The sequence goes on along the minus strand of OY757236.1, from coordinate 128,209,434 downwards.
ATTCATTTTCGGATTTCTCGTATATGCTTTGAATGCAATACATGAGAACAAAGCTAATTAAAAAGTCATGTTCAAAATTGAATGTCACTTGTTAACAATTCGAACATACCTCCTTATTAGCTGGTTAACTACCCAATTCACTGCATGACCATGTCCACCAATCATGTTGACGCAGTTTCCCTCCAAAAATTTAATAAATTACCAATTATCCACTTAACTGAGAGAAACAAAAAAAAAAAAAAAAACACCACAAATCTCCTCCTTTCCTTCATTTTGGTCACATGAACCGACATTGCCCCACTCCGTCGCCCGTGGTGGTAGTAGTAGTAGTAGTATGGCTTACATTCAGGTGCGCCTCTTTGTAAGCATTTTGATAAATTGCCAGCAATAATAATTACACATTTCGCCCCGTCCAAGCGTAATTTAAAACTTCACGCAGGCAGCAACATTGCATAACAATCTTGAACATCGTCATATGTCGTCGTGGCTGGTTGGTGTAAAAGAGGAAACAAAAAATATCCCAAAAAGGAATGCCCCATGGGGGGCATATTCAAGGCACCATAAGCCCACCAATTACATTTGCCGAGTGTAATTTGTCTTACAACTACCCAACAAGAACGATTGCGGATAAGAATTTTTATGAAACAAAATAATTATTAAAAAATTTTGCCCAGCAACGCAAGTGTAATACAAATCAGTTCATAGTTTCTGCCACCGAGTTGCACCGAGGGGGTTGCTATGTTTCGCATGTCGATTTAGCAGTTTCGTGTTTGGTATCGATATCCCCCGTGCAGTTGTTTATGTGACCGCAACAAGATTACGGCCAAGATACAGTTTGTTTACCAACAGACAAAAGTTTTCACTTAAATTCGATGAAATTCTTTTGTTGTGCACGTAATCGTTGTCTTCCGATCCAGGTGTTGGGATGCAATCCATACACAAGGAGCCTACGTATACCATTTCTGTGGTTTTTCGTTTGCATATACATTTACAGTACATACGTGCGTCTCGAGTTGTCACAATTTGACAAGAAAATTAACTGCGGAGGTTCCTTCTCTTCCTCTCTCTCTCTTTCTCTGCCTCTGGTTATTTTTGCAGAAAGGTGGAAAATAAGACAGAAGTCAACTGGCATGCATTTCTCATGTTTGACATGAATTTTCCATGAATAATAAAGGTTTACGCCCAGGAGAGCTGTGCGCTGTCCAAACGTCGTGGTGGCAAGAGAAAATACAAAAAAAAAAAAAAAGGAACAAGCCCGCAACTATTGATAGATTGCAGATTATGTTTGATCTTTGGCAGTGTGCCGGAATAACCGTGGGAAGAGGCACCACACTGGTCCGCTGGTTTGTGTGAAATTCTTTTGCTAATAATCGGATTTGACCCTATTTCCGGGTTTCTATAAATCTTCGTCTTTATTACAGCCCTCTGTAATGAGACCAACACCATCAATTCATTAAGTGAGATTGTAAGTGCATTTGCATAGAGATCATAGGTTGTTTGATGATTTAACACTTCGAAGCGTTTAACACCCATTATGGATGTTTTCACAATAAGGTGTTAACTGTTTGGGTTCACTGGGGTCTTTAACATTTCTTTTCATCTCGCACAGGACGTATTACACTGGCGGCGGCATCGTGTAGGCATAGACCTTGATATATGGGTGACAAGCAATTTCAAATTTGATTGACGGAAGGTTATTAGCACTAATTATAGGAATAAATTAACGTTAATGCAGTGGATGATGTGAAAAATGAATGCAGATGGGTGTGGGAGAGGTTCTTTAAATCAATTTTTTGTGCATTTATGTCTAGTCGTATATTTGCGAAATTGATGGACAGTTAGCGGTGTTTAAGTTTGTAAAGTGTTTGTTAATGAATGTGATCTTTCATTCTCTGTGGTATTGCCATGGTGTTTTACTATATTTTTAATGATGCCAGCAATTTATGGATCCTTTTATTTTACGTTGCTTTAGCGACAGAGATTCATGGTTTATGTTGACGGTGAGATGCGGTTAAAGTGAGTTATGGGTATCTCTTACAGTGTTACAAAAGGAGGCTGAAAGGAATTGTAGCCCAACTTCTAGATCAGCAAAGTGAAGCGAAAACTATTAAAGCTTCACTTTCTGCCGAGGTTCCTAGTGCTGTGTGTCCATTTTAATAACCCTTTCTGTGCTATTTAACGCCCATCAATGACTAAAGTCTTTTACACTGTTTTGAATGTATGCGGAGATGTAACCAACAAGAAGGGCACTACTTACCTGAGTGTAGGAATATGTTGACTACAACACTACCCATCCCAGCCTGTAAAATTGACACCGGGGATGTTGCTTTCAACCAACCCACTGCTGTTGCTGTTACTGTGGCACTACAAGGCAGTCAAAATGAGAAATAGATCGAGTGGACTTAAATATTATATCCACTTTCATTAAGTAGATGACCACTTACATGTCTCACTGCGAGAGTTGTGTTGTAAGATGTCATTTGAATCATTAAGCATGCCAGTTCGCTGGTCAACTCTTTTATTTCGAAAATAGTCTGATGCCACAATTTTTTGTTTTTCGTTCAGAATGTGTGCTTTCTGATATACAATTGTATGTATTAGAGCGACAATAGATTAACGATACAAAAATTGCTACTTTTTCAGTACACAAAGCATCTCATCACAGCATCCGGGTTCGATAACATTTGCAGTGCTACCGGCCAAAGCGATCGAACTGTGTCTGTTGACACATCGATACAAGAGGCGATATTTGTGAAATATCTGCGGAATTCAGCCCGATTTCCTACCGACCTTGTCCTGTTTCTATAACAAAAACACATAGCATTGGTAAATTTGCAAGCAATCCATCCATTTATGACTCACAATCAGCTGATGTGCAAAGAAAGCGAAAACCGCACAAGGCAACCTGTTGGTATGTATACCTACATATTTCTCAAATCCAAATACCTGAACAAAGCAAACAAAAAGTAAAGCAAATTCAAAATAACTTTGCGAATCACCGAGCACATTGTTGCACTAAGCCCCCAACTACTCTGTGTACACTTGGTTAATTTCCATTTTATGCAATAAATAAAACGATAAATTTATAAACAAAAAAAAAACACACAACAACAGCAGAAAATAACAACAAAGAGTAAAGCTACTTCTTCGCCCAATGCACAGATCAAAACACGATGCGGACAACACAGAAATACACAGAAAAAAAAAAGATGAAACAGTCGCCGCGAAGAGGACGTAGACGATCTGACGTTACACTAAGTCAGATCATTTCGAAACGGTCTACATAGCATTTTTATTTTTTTTTCTTACACTTCAGTCTCCTTACCACAGAGCGCAGTTTTTTGTTGAACAGCGTGCGCTGAAATTATATTTATTATCATTCTCTATCGGGGGAATTAATAATTGTAGCACTTCAGACCAGGAGGTGGTGATACAATCAAATTAATTGGTAAAGTTATGGCGCACACACAAGGGCCAACACAAGAATGGTTCTTTCTTCGTGTCAGACAATGGTTATAAAGAAACTTTTACTTGCTACTACCCGGAGGGTATCTTCTCTCCTAATTCCCTCGGTGTGGAGATGGAGAAAACCTTCTTTTTTTTTTTTTTGTCTTATGATGGCTTGGTTGAGTGCACCATACCATGCGAATAGATTGACACAAATGACATGCTTCAGATGTGATCGAGAATTCACCAAGTGACATTTGAAATTTGGTTATAAGCGTGATTTTTGGTCTCGAGAGCCTTGCCGGGCCATGATCTGTGTGTATGTACTTGAAAAAGGTTTCTTGGTCAATGTTCGACAAATATTTACACCGAAGATGCTTGGGCTTCGCTTGTATGTTTTGGTTCAATGACTGGTTTTTACTTTTTGCTGTCTTTGCTGTTGGTTCGTCGTCTGTTAATTGCGAAATTGATTGAAGGAATTGTGTTAGAGAGGAGAATCCATTCAATATTGGAATCAGGTTGAAGTGGGGTTGCATGAAAGAAATCAAATTGTGTAATTGGTGGATAATTAGACGACGATAACGATGATGACGGCGGCAGCGGCAGTTAGTGCTTTGATCTGGTAGTAGATACTTATTGGAACGGCTTAGTCGATGAGCTTGTTCGACTCACTTGGAATTACTTGTCTGCACAATAATAATGAAGAAGAAGAAAAAAATTGGGTTTTACGAAATTATTGACACCTTTGAGGTATGTTTGTCATATAAGAAGTAGTTGTGGTCGGATACAATGGAATGTTTCTGAAACTGAAGGAGAAAATTGTTGGTTTTTTTGAAATTTTTTGCAAGAATTGTTGGTGGCTGACGTAGCGTATGGTTACCAAAACTGTTGCCTTAAATAGTGTTGACCATGTTATTCAGAGAACCTTTATTAGTGCAAGTGCTAGAGTAGCACAAGCTGTTAAGCATGATTTCTGGCAAAGAATCCAACCTCGTTGGTTCAGAGAATGTTACTAATGTACGAGCTCCCCAGCAAAAGCTTGCTGGTTGGAATAACTTTTTGAATAGTGTGACACATTACTCCTAAGTTACCATATGGTATACGCTATCTACCCAAGAATCTTTACCAGGATCATGATCTTGAGTTGAACCTGAAGGAATAATAAACAGCTTCGTCGGATAAACTCTGTTCTGTTACCTGTCACCAAGATGCTGGAACCACTTTTTCTTCTGGATCTTGTGAATCACCTAATGCTTGAGCATCACCATCATGAACATCGAATAATCCTCTCCAGGAGAGGTAGAATTAGTCCTTGGCATACCTAAAAAAAAGCAGAACGGCTACTATCCAAAGAAGGCTTCTTGTTATTCTTGTTGTCTGTCTTTTTCATTCATCAAACATTAGAAACCACCTACGACCACGAAACAAATGTGTTAGCAGGAAGGTGCCTGGTGGATGAAGAAAGATGCAACACTTGCCGTTTATCATATAAGACAATCGGATTCTATCTTGTCATCTTCGTGCTCCCTAAAGCACTGAATGTCATCTAATGTCACAAGTGATGGACCACAACAATATGATCTCCGACCACCCTAACCTTTTCTTGACAACAATGGCACAACGAACTTCAAATTTAAAAAAATTCGACAGAAAGACTTACTAGGATGCGCTGATCACAATTTGGGCAGCATCCCGTCCTACCTACTAGAATGCGCTGATAAGTGTACAGTCACGGCAGTATCCCACCGAATGGATAGTCCTAGCCTCAAAGTGGTTCTTAGAAGCCGTTCTCCATCGACGCATGCTAGGAATGTACCTACCTAACTCAGCTGCCCTCAATACGATACCAATTCCTAAACAGCTACATAATCTCGACCATTCCACTGCGGTCAGTGGCACTATGGCCCTAGAAACTAGCATGCCCCCAGTGGAATGGTAGCATGGACAAGACAACTTGGATGTCAGACAAATGATGTCAATTGGTTAACAAGGTTTTGGGATATCACAGCTCCCAAGCAAATCGATTCATCGACAACTGACGAACTTTCCAGATGGACTATCTAGATACCAGTACCAGTACAAGCCACACTCCACCGAAAAAACGTATCCAACTACAGCTTAGAATATTAAGTCTGCAAATTCGGATAACCAGTAATTGCGTCAAACGCCAGATATCTCGCACCAACAGCCAGTGTTCCCCCATCCGCTTATCCTTATTTATCGCCTCTAATCCGCCAAATCTTTGTTCTTTCATAAATTTATTTCAAACGCACATCCATTCATAAAATCTTAATTAAAGAACACGGAACAAATATATCGGTTTATCCCGCTTTTCGAAATTATTATTCGGAGCCATGTGATTTATCTTCCACTGTCTTTGTTCTTTTAGTCAATGAAACCATTCTTTTCGAATATTTTTTCGGTAAGCCACTCGCTCTACGAGTATGTCATTCTCTCTGTGCACGTGTCAAATATTTCTCCTCTTTTTTATTAACTAATTACCTGACACCTGCTCCAAAAGCATTAATCATAATCGCTACCATACCGGAGCTTAGCGCTCTTCATTTCAAATTCAAAAAACCAAGTTCTTCTGCTTCCACCAGAGGTGGAAAAAAAAAACTGCATCTACACGCTTCTGCATTAAATTTTCCAAAAAAAAAAAAATGCTAATAAGCCAAACGGTGAAACCTGTACTCTGAAACTCACATAAATACATTGTCACACGAAATAAAAATACAAAATTCAGTAACCGAATGCCATTCATTGACTAATACGAAATAAACAATTTTGTAGATCTTCATTTTCGAAAGAAATATAACAGAAAATGCTCATAAATTAACGTTACGTTATATTTTCATATTCATAGATTAAAAAACTACAAAAACGAATCAAAAAAAAAAGACATCGGGAACCGTAAACTGTAGGCCACCGGCACAAGTTTCTTTTCTTTTTAAAATATTCTCTCACGCGTCCACCACGTGATCTGATCTTGATATGATAATTCTTTTCTTTTTTTTTTGAATTTTGTTTTTTTTTTTTGAAGCAAGAAACGACCGCTGTCACTTTCTTTTGACAGTTTGTTCGGTTGTGGTATGGTTTTTCTTTGGATGTTTGAGGGAGCATCTTAGAGGCTTTTGTTTTCTACCTTTGATGGGTCAATTTGGTAGGTGAATTGGGCGGTTTTATTATGTGTTTTAGGTTTCGGTATTTGAGGAAGGTCATGAAGAGGTATTTTATTGTTGGAGGGGGTAAGTGTAAATATTTGGAGCTGCTTTAGATGTGAAAGGAAGATAAGAGGGTTTTGAGTTGATACTGCGGAGTTGATCAGCGGAATTGGGCCGAACATGGAAAGAATTGGTAGATACGGTAGAAGTATAGACGAGGAATAGGGCTTAGTAGGCGCTTTAGACTAAATGGGGCTTTTTTTTGTTAAATTAAAACACAAAGTCGACCAAGTCCACCAAGTGTCTGAATAACCTAGTCAAAGCAATCCCAATCCAATATGGAGTTTTCAGCCCAGAAAATATAGATTACAGGAGGCATTGCCTCTCCGCCCTCAGAACTATTCCCTCAATGTGCCTTCAAATGCGATTATCAGACGATATGAGCAGAATGACTCAAATAGAGTGACCAGTTCGCTGGTCAACTCTTTCATTTCGTAGAACCTGAGACAAGTATTATATCCAAGCTCAGCTTGATTTTGAAAAAAAATAACATTTCATGGGGTGATTCAGGGATTGAAACTAATATAGCTTGTGGCAGTGATCTAGTATCAAAAAATTCATTCCTACAAGCATGGATGGAAAAAATACACATGCCTTCGAAAACTATACCCAAAACGCCTTTACGTACTTTGATCTGTTTATATAATATTGCCATAGAACTCTGAAACACCGAGAGTACTGAATTACCTTCTTACGGCACAGTGGCCGGAGAGGGTTCCTCTTTTGTGTTTTAGAAGTTCGATGGTCCTGTGTTCATTTAAGGTCAGCCAGAGCAGCCTAGCGGTGTTGAATTCGTCAACCGCATCGGATTTGATAAGGTATTTAGCACAAGACGTTGGTGCCTCGATGTCGGCGACGTTTATGCTATCAAAATTAGAGAAACATCTTTTAGCCATTGCGTCAGCTTCACCATTCCTCGGTATATAACAATGACTTGGCGGCAGTCTTTCACTGCCTTAAATCTCATAGTGCTGGATGCGATGAAGATAACAATATCCCATGCTGATACTGCACTAACCGCTAGCATTGATTTCGCCTTTAAAACACTGCAGTATTGGAGAAGATTAAAGGAGAAGTGCATGAGACAATTTCGACACCAATTCCATCCTCAGTTTTGCACCCGTCCGTAAAAATTGATCGATCTCTCATATATTTCTTAGAAATCTTTTCAGTTTTCTTATAAAATTGTTAGAACATCGAATTCAGATTGACTTTAGAGGAACCCATTCATCTAAACACCGAGTTTATGGAATTACTAATGTCGTTGACAACTCGATTTTGTTTTGGTTGTTCCACACGGGTTCGACAGACTGAAATTGATCGCAACACAGTATTACCCCTCTTCGCAGAATAAAATAAGTAGATACGTACCCGAACCTAAGCAATATAAATGCAGAGATTCTACTGGGAACCACTCCAGTTCCAATACTCTACTTTTGTTCTCCAATGGTATAACTATAACACATACCACATCTGGACTTCAGGGAACATAATCGGTTTATCTCATGAGAAGTACCACAAACTCTAGTATTTTTCGATTTTAGCAGCCTTGGCCCGCTTTTTTCCAGATATCTAGTCAATCTTTTAAAAATCAAACTTCAGTAAAAACGAGTAACAGAGATAGGTCCTCTGATCCTTGTCTATCAAACTTCCCAGGGATCTCACTATGATACCACTCCAACCACGAATCCAGATAACATTCAGGGTCCAACGTTAGAGAGGTTTACTATTTTTGAATTATTGTGAATCTGGTTAGGAGGTTCCATAACGTGGTTATCATTGCCGACACTGGATTAACCAAGATCCTAAAGAAACAGTACTGAACTGCTCCTTCTAAGAACACAAGTCTACATCTCACCTCAGATGTAGGTACTACTACTACCCTCTTCCAAGCTTGGCTCATACTTACGAGCCTAACAATGGAAATGAAACGTTTTCTTCACACAGCCGAGAAGCAAAGTTCTGAATTCTTCTCGGTTTAACGCTAAACAACAAACCCCACACATTCCATATTTGTGGTCACTAGGGCATCATTAATAGCGAAATTAATGAAGAACCGGTCTGATCGGTTGATCAAGGCCATTCTGTGGCCCTTCTACTACTTATTTAGAAAAAGAGCTACGCTAAAGTCCAATACTTTATGCCACCAAACACATCAGTATTTTCATCTGAGAACTTGATGACATTTAGACCACAAAGTCATGCACAGCATCTCACATAAGTTGGTAGGTCGTAGTACTCTTTAAAGACTCTTCTGAGACCTCCCACCTAGTAATTCATCTTGCAATTCTTAGACATTTAACAGCAAAGCTGCTAGTAAAACCAACAGTTTTATGTATTCAATTTCAATAATGTCTAACCCCTTGGCATCATTTTGCATCATTTCAGGTCCGAAACAGTTAAAACTAACAATTAAAGTTTAATCAGTCCCCCGTGGCTTCATAAACACGTGGACCCATATCAGCGGATACCATGTGCTCATCGCTGTTTGTTTACCGACCATCGGAACAGCCACACTCCCATAACTTACCTTCCCCATCACGACCCGCCTTCTGTTTTAATTTCGACCAGCTAGCCATCAATTCCGATGATAAACATGTCACAACCGTATATCCCCGCTGACAAGAGTAAACACAGCACGAAACTTGAAAATTTATTCCCAAAAAAAAATACCGAATGACGTATAAATCCAGTTTAAGATCAAAATTCAATTAAGTCCGTTTAATATCCATAACCTACTATTTTATACTCTTTAGCAAGCCCATTCCAAGCCAATAAGTTAATATTCATCGGGCCATAAACGAAAATGGCATTTCCAGGTATATTCTGATTTTCAATGATAATTTTCGTAAACTAATTTTACGATGATTGAAATGAGGAATTCAGCATGGGAATGCCTCGATTTAAATTCGAAATTAAGTACCAAAAGTGCGAAAAAGGCTAGGTCCGCCTTTATTTTTGGCCATCCAACCACAGTGATTAACAAAAAATCTGAAAATAGCTTCCCATCCTCGGACCACGTGATTGTGCCTGAGAATACCATGCTTGACGGTAATTTTGCAATTAATTAATGTACATTAATTAGAAAATGAATCACTTTAATGTTCTAGTCTTTCTCTCTCTCTCTGTGTTCTGTGTTGTGTGTTGCAACGACGTTCACACACATCATACGGCGGCGGACACATGACATTTTATAAAATTCCCTCCCGTCAAACGCTATGGTAGCATTAAAATTCCTCTAAATCGATTATAAATTCCTGACAATTTGCTTGCACTTTAAGGCGGCTCAACTCTGTGAGAAGCCACTTACCGCCAGTACCGCAAAAAGTATTTAAAAAAAAAAATAAGAAAAATAATCATCACGCAATTAAGACCACTCACTCGTAGGGAAACAATAATTAAACGCGCGGCCCGAACAGCAGCCGGTAGGGACGAGGAATAGCTGCTAATGAAAGAAAGAAAAGAGAAAACCGATAACTCTCTCAGCCGGATTAGACTAAATAGACTAAAAACTCATTTTATTAACAAAGCCAACAGTTACTGTTGTTTCTTCTAAAAAAAAAACAGAAAATAAAGGCCAGTTCGCTACTCAACTCTTTCGTTTTCTGTTTTCATCTCAATGCAAAACTAGTGTTATCTTCGTTCGCATATCTCACGAGAGATATACATATCGGTTGTATGGTATATATTGTCAGCATAATTCAAATTTTCAAAATTTATTGCTTTCGCGAACTTATTCTGTGTCGTACTCTGGCGGATATATATTTACATTTGATCCGCTATTAGCCGAGGCCTATTGAGATTAGAGCCATAAATCCATGACATATAGACACACGCGATGTCCATTATTATTGTTGAAACTATTTGCATTAGAAAATCCATTGGTAAGTCACTTATTCATGCAGATTTTCGGGACAATTCATCGCTTAACAAGAACCAAACCACATGTGATAGATCGATATTGTGGCTATTTTCGATTTTAGCACGCGATATAAATATTCATAGACCCTCCAAGAGGTTGTAAAAATCATTGTAATTATACTAATTAAAATAAGGAACAATGATTTGGCATAAATAATTTATTATAATTTCACACAAACACTGAGACATAAAACACGCCCTAGGTTACATTAAATCCATCATATGGCTAATTAATTTGTTAAATGCTTTTATTTAAACATGATTGATGAGGTCAACAGTTGACAGTTTCCCTCGGTTTAAAATATGCCTAACCCGTTCGCTTGTTAAAGTCCATTTTAACATACAAGAGTGTAGCTATTATGCAAAACAAAATGAAAAAAAAAAAAAAATTAAATCTGGTACTCAAAATTAAAAATTAATTTATGTACATAAACGCTAACACGCGTACTTTATATTACTGTCATAAATGAATTACCCCCGTGAGCTGTGAAATACACTAAATGCAGCATTGACAGGTGTAAGTTTATTGGTTATTGATGGCTCTCTGCACGACGAGAGTTGATTGTTAAGAAACTGATCCGTGACCGTCGGACTGGTAAAATTAGCAAATTGTAGACGCACTTGTTGACAAAATTATTCAGAAACTCTATGCTACAGCATCCGCTGTGATTCAATTGCAAAAAAAGGGGTATGGCTCTATCATACACGACTGCAGAACGAAAATGTCAAAGTCGCGCAGAAATGGAACAGCGTTTTGTTCGGCTGATGAGAAAATCGATTATAGCCATTGTTCAGATGTTTCGCTTCATTGACAATTTGACCAGATGGAGCACATGGACAATAGTGCCGAGTCATGATATGTTATTGTCTGTGACTTGGTGTTCACGTTTCTGGTTTGACAAACATTGAAAGAGCAGTCAGTGGAGTATTGTTTTGCAAGAACTACTCAGTTGTTTTCTCGAAAATCTTACGTTTTTCAGATCAAACCGTGTGCCTTGAACATAAGAGTACGCTCAACAGTGATATCTTGTCGATTTTGCAGATCAAGTGATCACATTTTTTTGGTCCAAGAAGGCACTAGCTCTCGTCTACCACTCTTACCCACGTCCTTTTGTTTGCCACAGTGGAGTACATATAGTAAAACGTCGAGAAGAATCACCTCAACCTCGGGTCAGATGTGAGCACACTGTCCACTATATCTCTCCCACCATACAGTCCATCTCAAGCCATCTCTTGACTAAGACCAATCCAAGAAGGCACTAGCTCTCGCCTACCACTCTTACCCACGTCCTTTTGTTTGCCACAGTGGAGTACATATAGTAAAAGGTCGAGAAGAATCACCTCAACCTCGAGTCAGATGTGTCCACTATACCTCTCCCACCATACAGTCCATCTCAAGCCATCTCTTGACTAAGACCAATCCCTCTGCAAAATATACCTCAGAAATGGTTAGACCAGACCTCATGTTTGTGCAAAATAAACCAATCAAGGCCATCGAGTCTGACAAGTCGATTCCAATGCCTCTTTACATACAAATTTCCATTAGCATTTCTTATCGAACAAACCACATTCATTAGTTTACTTAAGCCGACGTAACTAAATCATTTAAAAACAAATGTTTATTTATAAAAAATAAAAAAATAACATTTGTGCCTACAAAACCTAATTAAAAATTTACCATAGGTGATGGCAAAAACGCTTTTTTGAATTATGTATGCGAGAATGTATGCGAATGTCGGGAACTATTAATTTTATTGTTAATTTCCGTCAGAACGGTGGTAAATTGAGTGTCAAAAATAAAGAAGGACACTGAATACATGTATATTCCAAAAATAAGGAAGAATTTGTTTTCCAAAATTTGAACAATTTTTCAGTTTCAAGGCAAAGTGAGAGTTTGCTTTGAAATAGTAGGAATCAGCTGTGGATATGGTACTGACTGCACTAAGCCTGGTTAACTTTTGTGGAACTACTATGACTCTTCACAAACTGTTCTGGGTCATGTGAACCGAACTAAAAAAAAATACTAATGGCGTTGACATCAGAGGTCGAAGATTTAAATCAATGCCAGCATGGGAAGGATTTTATAGTTAATGGAAGGATCACGACAGAAATATTTTTTTTACTAGGAAAGTTGAGTCATAAAGTTGGAGTATGTTGAGAATCATGTTAAGAAAAAGATAAAATCCTCACTTTATGGTTGAAAACATGAAACAACGATGTACACTTGGAAAGAACAAGCGCAGCTTCACGATTCATTCCATGACTTCAACAGCTTTTGAGTAGAAAAACCATACGTCATACAAAAACTTCAAAAGCATCTTCAAAATGTGACAGGTTGTGATTGAAATGTGAATCGGAATGGACATAAGTGTCATATGGTCCCGTCAAGATGGTGAGTCTTGCGATGAGATTTTCCCTCGTTTCGTAGGCCGAAATTGATATCTTTCTTTCTTTTTCAGAAAAGTAACTTGTAAGTGGTTTACCAGCTCAAGGAAGACATCGCAATTTAGTCGCTTTTACCCTGCAATCCCATTGAAAAGGTTGTAAGGATGTACCTGTCATCAGAACTAGTCATGTGACTTAAATTTAGCTTCATGTGTCAACGATTGAATTTTTAAAAAAAACCTACTTTATGCGACGGAGTTCTTGGTTTTTTTCTAATTTGAATTCAAGTTTTAGAAAAGCAGCAATATAAGGAAATGAAATTAACCCAGCTTTCACGGATTTGGTATGAAATTCTGAGATATTTTCTTGAATTGAAATCATCCAGGCCACTTCTTTGATCCAATTCAGGGATGGATTGTCCTAGTCGTAGAAATATTGACTGTCCGCTCAAAAGAGCTCGAGACAAACCTTTAATAATTTCTTGTACCAAAATGTATGTAAAAATATTTAGAGCCCCTTTTTAGTCACAAGAATGGATGGTAACTACGTCTTATTTTGTATAGTTTTCGATTCTATTATCCTTTTTGTCGTCCTCTTAACTTTCTGAAAACTTCATCAAATGTGAATGGAGAGGCATGTGATTGAAGTCCAAGTTCCTCCCGACGTGGATATCATTATTTCACCACAATCTTGGCCCTCGACAAACAAACACAAACAGTCTACCACAAGCCATTGAGTCCAAAAGTCTTATTTTGTATTCCATTCGGATTCGGATTGCTATTCGAAAATGAATTCGCATTTTGTATGATTTTCGGATTGGATGTACATAAATGCTTCCAAACATTTCCGAAAGTCAGAAAACATATTTAAAAATACTTATTGGATTCGTTTTAATGGACAGTGTTGCAATTTGGCTTGAGGATGACGAAGGACGATTGAAAAATGTCGAAAGGAGAGGATTATTCTAACATTCTCGAACTGAGTCATGACAACATCCAAGACTACAGCTTCGGGTGTCGAAGGAAGCCTAGGTGTACACGTTCCAACATACAATAGGCAATAGAGTCACCGAGTGATACAAGACAGTCTAACCAAAGTTGGTTCCTTCCATTGACTAGATTTGTGTGGATCTCTGCCTCGACTTCTACAGATTTCCTGTTTCGGCATTCGACCATCTCGATATTTATTTTTAAATTTACATTTAATGATGAAAATCCCACAGCCTTTCGAATGAATATCTGCAAAAGGAGTTGACTTTGGCAAGCGTTTTCGAGATACAAATTTTCAAATTTCCCAAAACGAGTTGGTATTACATTTATTTCCCAAATTCGGATTGAGGCCTATTCTATAGAAATAGGAAATGCCAATGTACATTTGCTAAAGAAACGGAATACAAAATAAGGCCCCAGACTTTTCCAAAATTTCGAAGACACGCATCAAGACTTCGCTTCAAACAACACTTAAGAACGAAGTCTTTCGGTAAAGTGCTCTCTTTCAAGACTCAAAGACTATCCCATCCAACATTTTCAATTCTGTTTTCTATAGAGTGCAGGTTTCACATCCTATTGCCAAGGCCTATATTGCTATATATGTAGCCGAGTGCTGGACGATAACCAGGAAAGCAGAGCATATTTTGAAAAGAAATTTTCGGTCCCGTATGCGAGGATGGCGAATGGAAGATATAACTACGAACGCTATGAGCTGTACCAAGATGTGGATATAGTCCAAGAAAGCAAAGCAAATGGACAATAATACTCCAGCTCCCAGGTTCGAAATGACAAGGAAGACCGAGCTCCCGTTTTAAGGACCTAGCTAATGCGGATGCCAAAGCTATCTCTCTTAGCGGATGGAAGTTCGGTTGTGAACTAGGGACCATCCATCATTTTCTTTTCGTCGAAAGTACCATTACGTTTTTAAGATAACTAGGACACCTCAATCTCCCAAAATTTGATGTACCTTTGTATGTGGGTTCTCTCTTTTTTTTGTCAGCTCATACTTGCTAACTTTTCACATCTGGAAGAAGAAGAAGTCTGTTTTCTACAAGCTACTTAGGTGGCGTATGCCATAGTATCCTACCGAACATGTCCACCAAGTCTAAGGTGGTCTGAGACAGGAAAGAAATGACAAAATGGTATCCCAAATGATCTTCATCATGGACTTTACGAAGATTAAAGTCTTAATGTATGCTCCGGCCCGCAAAGTCTTCGAACCAAATGCGGAGGGACAACGCAGTAGAGGAAGACCTTAACTTAGGTGGCAGGCACAAGTAGAAGGGAACGTCAACCCACTTGGACTGTGCAACTGGACGCAGTTACCTAAGGATCGCGCTAACTAGAGAGGCTTGTTGCTTTAGGACCAGGTTCACTCAGAACTGTAGTGCCATCTAAGTAAGTGACAGGATATACAGCCAGCACTCGAATCACCCTGTCAGGGGGTAACTTGAAAACAATGAGATAAGTTGGTATGTGGCTAACTGGAGAGGCATGTTGGTTGAGGCCCGAACTATGTGCGCCACCTTAGTAAGTAAGTCTTAATGTATCCCAAGGATATCATTATATTCGAGGACGAAATACAAGTAATGATCTGCGATCTTTGGAGCCCTAGGACTACGTTGGACTAGTGCACAACCAGGATATTTAAAAAAAATAGATGTAAGGAGAGGCTAGCGCCAAAAGAAAGGTAACCTGGTAGTTGAAATGGTAACCAAATGGAAATATTTGGGAATGATAATGACACCCAAACTATCATTAACAAAACACTTAAGAAGTACGTTATCAAGAACTGTTTTCCCTGCCCGATTTCATTTCAAATTGTCTTCATGTTAAACTTCATACGCAGAGTATTTTCAAGAAACAATCGATCAGCTTAGAAAACGCCAAAAATTCAGTGCAAATGCAGCCATCGCCTGAAGAATATAAGACTTCAACTCTAAAGAAGGAACCACAAGCAAGATCCTTGAAATGGATGAAGTCAAGCCGCGACAGAACTTGGGTTAAGCCCCAACCTGTGTGAAGAGATGGATGTGAAAATGTCCAAGTTAAACGAGATGCTGTAGAGCCTACATGGAGAATCTAAGGACCAATCCAATGGACTACACAAACTCGTAAAGGATTCCTTTTGGTAGAGGAAAAGACATCTGCATGCATTTACCTATTCAGCGGATATAGCACACTAAAATCTGTACTAAGCATTGTTTACTAAATTAAGAACAGATATGTCTCTGTCCATTGGACTTATATTTCGATAAAGCGAGTACAAGATGATTTTCAAATCAGTTTTGAGTGATGCAAGACTCTGGTGCAAGCCAAGTTCTAACAGAGAGTCAGCACCTCTAAGCATTTACGGAGTAACACTTCAATCGACTGTCGACGGACATTGTTAAATATAAGACATGAAACTATGAACATTCAAGGAAGTTGTGTACTTCAAAGGATCACATTGCCGACGGCGAATACTACGTCTACTAAGTGAACCAATGCACTTCTGATTTATGTACTTAACCAGTGCTTCAGCTCGGTTTCATGGCTTTTGTCATCACCTAACCAGCCTAAGACGAATCACAGCACCCACTCACTTTCATTTTATTAATGACCATGCGATCTAAAAAAAAACTAATTAAGTCCCCAACTAGTGCACATACTGACATCATAAAATCCTCACCAAGAAGAAAAATGGTCTACCTGTTCGCACGCAATTACCAATAGATACCGAATGCCAATCAATCTTAAAACAGATGTCCAACACTAAATGCTCCCCATTCGCAGGTAATTTATGATCCTCGCCTCTATTAGCCGATCTACTCGCGACAATTTATGAAACAACTTCTATATGGATTGCGTTGTCAACATTCATTAAACTCTGCATTAATCTCTCGGCCATCCACGATGACTACTCACCCTAATAACAGCGCAAGGAGACCACTTGCAGCAGCATTCCACGTTCTAAAACCAAAACAAAAAAAAAACACCAAACACTCATACGTTGCTTCTTTTTTTTCTGATTTTTTTCAATCCACTCTCCGATTTGATTTGGAAATTTGAAAAAAAAAAAAGATTTCAATAAAAAAAATCGATCAATTAATAACGACTGTATGTAGTGTAGTATTTGCAAACACTGCTCTTTTACTATTTTTTTTTATTCCATCTGTGTGTGTGTGTGTGTGTTAACTGCTTCTTCAGAAGAAAACTGCGTGTGTGATTAATAGCCACGCTGATGTTTTTTAATCCATTAAAATGCTAATTTACTACAGAAAAACAGGATTTACTTTGAAAAAAAATATATAACACTGCACCACTGAGAGCACATGCACACTTTGTATATATTTTTGTGTTGAAATTTGTTGTTTTTTTTTTTTTCTCTCTTTTTATTTAACAGACAGTTCTTTGGAGAACAGAGCACTCTCGAAAACACTGGTTTTGTGGGTTAAATTAAAAAACACACACGCATAAGATGCAAAGCACTGGATAACTCTAATTAAATTGAAAAATTAAGGTCGTTCGACGTTGAATTAACATTGAATTGAGGGACCGGAGAATTTCATTTATAAATTATTACATGACACTACAACTTGTCCATGTTACAGTTAGAAACTGATTTGAATTAACCGACAAATGTTTGAGCAATTATTGCGCCTTCAACGATATTTTGTGATTTCTTCCGGGAAATGGGTTTCGCACACAACACAAAGCGCATAACGAGAAGGAGAAAAAGTAAACAAATTATTGCTGGCTTAACACTTATCTTTCACTCGCAGCGAAACCGTATCAAAACTTTAACATCAGTAAAAGAATGGAATACACACCTCGAGAGGGTGTCAAAAACCGCATCACAAAAGAAATGTGTAAAACCCAATACGACCGAGAACACAAGACACACGGCTCGGAGAATTGAAAAAAAAAAGAAAATAATAAACAAGAATGGAAAGAAAAAAACCCACAGCGCACAATCAATCCGGTAAGAAAGACGTACATAGACTGCGAGAGGATATGCCAGGTGAGCTTATGCTAAGGCACCAACCTCTAGAAGACCGACTGACCGAGTAATACAGTACTGGTTGTGAGCTGTTAGTTGGTGGTGCTGGTGCTGGTGCTGGTGCTGTTGCGCTGGTGTAGCTGCTTTAGCTCTTGGCATCGTGATCATCAACATCATCATCATCATCATCATCGTCGTCGTTGTCGTCGTCGTCAACATTTGCGCTTGCTACGAAAGGCAAACCACAACGCAGCGCGCATATCGTGTTTTGTGGAGTACTCCTGCATAATACTCGTACTCTGCAGAGTACGGGTAAGTTTTGCCTCTTGAAAGGTTGCTGTACTCTTGGAGTTATGTTGCTTCTTCTTCATCGTTGTCGTTGTCTACTTTTGCGCTCGTAGTCGTTTTTTTTTTTTATTTGCTGCTTCGCATGTGTATTGGATTTTGCGGTTCTCTTCCAATGAGAAAAACCATCAAACAGGCAGTGGCTTTAGGATTCAACCAATAAAAAGACAACTCGATGGTTTTGGCCGCCAACAGAAAAGCTACCACTGGAAGTTGGATTCGGTTTGTGTTGGTGCTGGTGCTGGTGCTGGAAAGTAGCAAAGAGTTGGTGGTAAGAGAAAAGAGTCGATGGTTGGGTTTTAATTTTACAAATAGAACCGTTTTTCTCTTCTACGGTCATCCCCTGGGTCAGTGGTTATGCGTTTGATTGAGAGAATTCGGATCGAAGGCGAGCGAGAGAAAGAGTATCCGATTTTGTTGAATAATTTCAGTGCAGTTCGCACATCAGCTCTTTTGATTTGAGTGAGTTTCAGAGTGTTGGTACGGATTTTTTATAGCGATATGGAGCTATTGCAGTTTTGAGGATCTTTGTAGGGAAAAGACATATACTGAAGTTGAGGGAACTAAATTTACGACTCTATTTGACTGGAATCTAGCACCGATCTCATGCCATCGGTACTTTCTTTGGTCTGGTGGGGCCCTTTTCAACGGATATGATGGATTCAAGTATGAACTTGACTGCCCTCATCGACAACATTTGAATTTCGGTTCATAACCATGCGAATCTCGTACATAATTTGACAATGAGCTGTGGGAAGTAACCAATTTCTGGAAAATGCTATTCTCAATCAAGGCGACAGCTCAGCGGCACTATTCTATCCGAGCTTGTACCAACGAAAATAGGCGACCAGCTGAGGTGCGAAGGGGATAGATGGATTGAAATTTAGGGAATTTGCATTGAAGGGACGAATACGTTTCCTACCATACGTATCACTTTCTTAGTGGCATGATCCGTCAGTTGAATGGCAGATTAAAAATATCTTCTTCATGGTTATATTGTCATATCCATAGAGAGCCATCTCAATTGAAGCAATTTGGTGATGTACTTAGTCCTCCATTCAGGTGCATGAAAGATCTCATCCAACTGTGAGGATTCGATCGAACAGTTATATGCGATGAGTTGATATGGGATTCCTCCTCAACGAAAATAAAATTCCTACTTACTTTCAGTTTTTCAACGATTTTTTTAGACCAAGAAGAGCTCGGAAAGTCATATGAAGAACAGGTATGCCATGAACTAAATATGGATTTTGTCCTTGTCCGGTTAATAAGGCAACGAAATGGTAACCACGTAGACTCTGTTACCATGAGCATTGGGCGAAGTTGTCGTTAGATTGCGATTTGTCCTTTACTCTGTTCTATATTCCAAAGGTGTGTACCTAACCAATTCTACTTAGACTATTCTTCTGAAACCAATGAAAACAGGGATATCAAGGATGAGATAGGGCATTGCTAGAAATTCCAACAATATCTTCACTGTCACGAGGGCTGAGCCAGGTTTGCGCTCTTCATGTGGTTCAAGATATTTTTGAATATACTCTCAAAGTCATAGTCAGCTCAACACAATTCATAACACAATACTGAGGTTCAAGTACAGGAAGACCAAAGAACATAAACACCGAAACTATAGTTTTTATCAGAGCAATTGGTCATCCCTTTTCCCGATCGTGTGGGGTGAAACACATCTCGACGAAATTTGAATTTTTATTTTCTCTACAGGGACAGGTTCACTGCAAATTATGGCGGCACTCATGTTACCTCTACAAATCAAAGAACATGAGATGCCTACCCATGAACAAGAGTGACCAGATATGACCTCGAATCCCAACCATTCCGTATGCATTGGGTTCAAACTCTTCCCAAATCTTACAAGCCCCTATACAATTCACTGAATGTTCATAAAAAGATCCGTCTAGCTATGCCAATCCAATCCATGACATTCTTAGTTACTGGACTAGACGAGGCAAAAATTCAGTCTCATGTAAGTGTTTTCAAGACCTTTTTCCATCAGGTTGAAGCCACACGAAGAAAATTCAAAAATTCGTGCATATTTCCAACAGTTTTGTCAAATTCAGTCCCTGACGGCATTGTATTTCTAAGCTTCTACCACAACATCGATCATAGCTTATGGCAAGTTCGCACACCAACTCTTTTGTTTTGTTCCTATAAAAACCCTATTCTCTTCGCCAAACCCTCTCGAATTCTCTTTCAACTCTTTTCTCGCACACATACACTCATAATATCTTTCTCCTCTATCTACCGATCTCTTCGACTACTCTTAAGCCCCTGGACAGCTCTAGCAGTGCAACAGCCCCTATCCGAGCAAAATAGGAAATTAAAAACTTCTCGTATTTCATTTCGTTTGTTTTTTCTTCTTTTTATTGCTTTTACTACGAAACCCGTTATTCTGGGGTAACAACACACATCCAACAAGCATTTAGCTTCACTCTGTTTCCATTGTTTTTGTTTTCTTTTATTTTTCTCTGATTCTCCTTCGGTTCTGTGTTTTTTTTTTTTTTTTGTGTTTCCCTCCCCTTTAACACACTGCATGTCGTGCGTTGGCCTGCGTTATAGCTGCTGGTGCTGGTGCTGTTGCTGCACCATCATCCTCCACACAGCATCTATTCATCGTATTCGCCGTGGTGGCACAGCCGTACCAGTGGTGTATAGCTGCAAAAGTAGGGGCAAGCAAATGATCAGGTGGATAATTAATGTGGTGCCAGTGTGCCAGAGCTGCTGCTGTGCTTTGTGGTTTTTTGTGTGTGAAAATATGTGAACAGTGGTGGCGTGAATTTTGATTTTTTATTCACGGTTGGGTACAGAGCAACCACTATACCACCTAATGCCATACTCACTCCTGCTGCTGCTGCTTTGGGGTGAAACTCACTTGTTTGATGGATGTTTCTAGGTGTCTTGTCTGTCTGTATTTGGGCGGACTGAATTTTTAAACTATTATCAATCAATTGCTGCTGCGCGCACCGTCTCATCATTTTTCATGAATAAATGCAAACAAATTCGCAACAGACGATCAATCACTTTCGAATTAAATAGTTGCCTGATCGTTTGGTCCATTGCGCGCGTAATAAACAAACAGACATCACTAAATTGAGGAGGATGAACAACTTTTCCAATTAACTCGGACTAAAAAAACAACAACAAACTTTAAAAATTATCCAACAGGCGACATGTACGCCGGATATTTAATAAATTACGAGTTCAATCAGATAATTGTTGAGAAAACAGAAAACCACAGGCAGATAATTGTTGATAAGTATTCGCCTCAGATCGGAGATTGAGTCCTTGAGTGTCGAATGTTGTTGGCACAAAGAGACACGTCTCATGCATCTTGTCTCTCGTCTCGTCATAGTAGTCGTCGCTGTGCTTATTCTTGTGGAAGATAAATTAAAAAAAAAGAAAAAAAAAAATAATTAAAGGCTAATTGCTGAGAGAACTAGTTGCGGACGAAGTGTGAACATCAATGAGTGTTCAACTAATGAGAGAGATTAGTCAAGATTTCTGTTCTATATTTGTTTAACCGATACTTTCGCGTAAAGATTTATTAGGTTATGTGTCTGTGGGTCGAGAAATCCTTGGATGATGATATGTACGAAGTTATAGCTCTCGGAAGGTCACCCATGCCCTCGTTGATACTGTCCTTTAAAGTGGTAGCTTCTGCAAAGCAGCCAAGAATATGTGCTTTCAGTAACATTACCATCATTGGTCTCCTAGTCAAGACTCTGTTAAGTACCAGCTGGTCAGGTACCAATATATCTCTTGGACTGGCTTTAACAGTATTTTGATGGTTGTTCTGCCTTGTATGGAGCAGTGATCATAAATCCTAGGTAGCAGTCTCTACCACTATTGCTGATATATCATCAACGAAGCCAATAATGTCAGATGACTTCTTTCTGATTCTCAGCTTAGGGATACTATCATACACTATGATCCACAGCAGGGGAACTCACATTGGTTTTGTTTCCTTCTCTATTCTGTAAAGCAACGCTCTTTGGCGAACAGGTTCCTAGTTTGATGTACTCAATGGTCTCTACATCTTCATTGGGGCTTAACATACTTAGTCGTCTGTATGACGAATTTTCTTCGGGTAGCACCTTCAAGTAGAAACTTCACCACCTCATGGACTTAATCAGATTCCCTTAACTAAAACCTCATGCAAGAACCAACGTCCTGTTAAGGACCACACCCGTCAAACAGAGGAACCGACAAGACAAAAAAATACTGTTTCCTTGTACCCAAAACACGATCCTCGTGTAACACCCCAAAAGTGAAATAATACCCTCGGACCGTTCCAAACACCGCGCACGCCCATCACGAAGTGTCAAAATGACACTCTGATTGTGCGTAACTCGTTCCAAATTAAAGCGAACCACAACGAAATGAGTTCACCTTTTGCACGCATGTCAAACTTTTGATGGTGAATCTTCCCTGATGTGAGGCGACTCAGGAAATTCTTTCCTGAATCGCTTTATGTCCGCCTGACAGCGACGACTCCCAAACTATCCAAAAAAAAAACAAAAACCAATTTTAATTACCATCCAACGTCCGATGTGGATGAGAAGAGAATCTTAATTAAAGGCCAAGACCGGCCGAAAGGTGATGTGCGAATGCCTGGGAGTGTTTGTGTGACACTCGCGTTTGCCCTTGAAGCAGAGTACCATCGCAACAGAAGGTCTAAACATTTCGACCCAGCAGCACTATGTTAGTTTCACTTTTACCATGTGTCTCTCGAAATGGGATGGCCTACCAATTTACGTTAACAAATAGCCCAGCACACCTGCTTAGATACACTTCGTTTCGTTTGAACCAAAAAAACAAGAGAAAAACACAAACAGATTCGATATCTGTATCGAAACGGCCTGAAAGCCTGTTGCGCATTACTTTTGTTTTTTAACATTTATTGCATTTGAGCGAACCCGTTCCCCCATTTCGGCCCATGGAGGAGAGAACACATCAACCTGATTGGCAGGTAGGGTACTTGTACATCAACATTTCGTTGAAAACTTGGACCGCATGTAGCTGTTACATAAATTACAATACAGCCAATCGAACAGGATGCTGGTACAATGAAAATTAATTTTTGTTGCCTTTGCTTTTCCTCTGATTCATGATGCTAATTATTTTTTTTTTTTTTTCTTTTGTGTTAAAGGCTCAACTTTCTTGAGGTCCAAAGTTCACCAAAGGGATTGGTGGTCGATTCGTGTGTTGACAACCAGTACAGGCAATACAATATTTCAATCTCCAATTACCCATCGTTTTGAGGAAAAATTTACACGTTGCTTGACATGCGGTTTATGTTCGAAAAAAAGCAAAAAAAAATTCAATATCACATGACCACTCTTAAAGTGTTGAGCCTTCGCAGCAAAAAGTTAAACTTATGTAAGAGGATGGAGGGAACCATATGAACTATTAATTAGATGTATCTGATGGCGGCAGTTCTGAGAGAGAACACTTTACCACATCAAAGTGAAGTGATTCTGTCAATCTAGTTCAATCTCTTGCGGCTAAAATGGAGCCATTAAGCCTTTTCTGGTGAAGTGCGCCGGCTACTGTATTTAATTGGTATCGGCGGCGGGACATAAACCGTTTAACTGATCTTGAATATGCATTCGCTAGGTTGGTATCTGTATCTGTATCTTGCACAGAAATACCTAGCAAGTTTCACATATCAGGAAGGAAAGCAGTCTTGCTCTGAATTTAGGTTAGGTTACTGTGTGAAGAGGGTGTCTGACTCGGAGACCTCCAGGTCCATTGCGAGTCTCCTTAGAACGAGTAGAGCGAGACCTGGAAATGAGTTAAATCGAAACCTATCGGCTAGTGCTCGCGAAGATCCTGGATGCTAGAGAGGCTAGGCGTCGTTTTTGAAATACTGGGTAGTCGCAAAGTAGCTTCTGTATGAGTCGTTGGACTCTAGTCTACACTTACGGAGCATGGCCCTGTGTCTTGGGATTATTCCAGCTAAAATGCGAATAGAAGCAACAAAATGCGACCATAACATCCAAGAGGTGGCACTATACGTACATAACGGATTTCTGATCCATGTAGAGTCTCTCTCGATCCCGGGTACGCTGTTTCTAGTTGTTCAGATCAAGCGCTCTGGCATCCACGATAGCTCATTAAATCGGAGGTTCGGTCTTCTTTGTCGTCTCGAACCTGGGGGCTGTGATTCGAAGATCCTCTTTGGTGGAGTAATATTGTCCATTCGCTTGAATTGACCGAGCCAGTGTAGTCAACGTCGAGGTGGCACTATGCTTCCTAGTTAACCAGGACAAGTTGGCCTCTTTCTCTGTTATGCCGTCAAAAGTGCTATTCAGTTTCTGATTTGGTGAAAGCATGTTCTTTTGCGACCAAACTTTTGGTAGAGCATCTGCCTCATCATTTCCTTGCATATGACCGAATGGTGGCCAAGGCTCACTTCCTCGCAAAGAATTCCTTACTGGCTTTGATTTGACTATCAACGCAAATAGTTTTATCCGACGGAGCCAGGATTTCTGTCGGGAATACACTACAAGCTTCTGGTAGCCCAATAGATTCCTATTCTTGTTGATCTTCCGAGTAAAGGCCTCGGAACTTGGCCTTGCAGAGCTTGGCTCCATACTTGGGTTGATGATGCAGCAATTAGCCAAGTTTATGGCAGACCTGTTTGCTATAAAATCTGTCAGAATTTTTATCATTGAATACGTCTTCATTCTCATTCATAGAACGCTCAATAGTCATGACTGCACCAAGAAGTACACTTTTCACTAATGAACCTGTAGGCAAGTGCTTCACATAGGTTTTGGAGGACTCTCAAGCCTCTGATATGAAGGTTAATGGGCTCTATAGCCTTTAGCAATAGAGTGGTTCGATTTGCATTCTTTAGGGATGTAAACCACTCTTAAATCTTTACATTTTCTACCTACATATGTACCTAGGAACGTTCCCATCCATTAGAAACTACAGAGTAGGCAGAGCTTTCTCCTCATACAAACCTTTGCTTACGATGGTATCTTACCAGTTGAGCTACAACTAGATTTTATTAAACCAATTCCCTGGCTGCAAAGAACTTTGACTAGTAGTAGTCTTTCTACGCATCCCTTAAGAAATTCTGTTTAAGAACAACTTGGGATAGTAAACTCCTACCGATGTCCAACTATCGTACCCGAAGCAAGGAATCTTGTAGGAAAAAAAAATTCACTAAGGTGTTGAGAGGTCCTTCAACAATGTCAAATGAGCTTCATCTGGGGCATGACTTAGGCTTATCCACTCTGAGTTGGGGCTTTCATGTCGCCTTATGCCGCCAATATTGTCAAAAAACAAAGAACTCCTACATGGAGTAGTTTTTTATGAGACAGAACTTGACAAGTGCATTGGAGATGGAGAACAGTTGGAGAGCTTCCTCCTCGTCATCGGTGCATCTTTTCCAGAAGTCAAGTGAAAAGAGATTCAATCTTTTCGTATATTGGGGAACCAAATAGGGTCCTGTCAGAAGGATCTTTTATGTCGTACTATAGTGTACATTGTTTCTTTTCACATGATTTCTACAAAAGCTGAACATGCTAACATCCCTGATGAATATTACACTACATTCCAGCCAGGTCAAGGCTTCTGTGATTGCCAAGATCTCCGATTGAATGCTCAGATTGAACTTGCGGCAGAAAACATCGCAGCCCAGCTCTACAGTCTTTAAGTGATCTGAACTGTCATCAGAAAGAGATTCACTACGATCAGGGATGTTCATGCCGAAGTCTCAGTCAAATAATAGGGTCGGCGACATGTAGTAGAGGTTTTCTTTGGTAAAATGGAGGAGATCAGTAGATGATGATTGCTAGACCACTAGAAAAAGGCTTTAAGTCGAATAGTCAAGCAATTGGGGAAGAATGTCAACTGACTAGTCATCAAATGTCAGTCGAGATTACACTGAACTTTATAAGGCATGCCATCCAAATTTGTGTTTTTAATGAAACGCCTTTTAAAAGTAGGCGTGGCTATATACGATGCATGAATTCTTGAGTATTTCAATACCTCAACATTTGGTCTTCAGGATTTTGTTTCTATATGAAGTACAATAGGGAATCTATGTGAAAGTGGGCGTGGACCTGGAGAGCAAATATGAGATTTTCAACAAGATTTTCAGACGTGCACTGTGGAGAGTAAACCCAAAAGTGCCCTTAATTCTCCTTGCAACCAAACTGGCTACCATGAGATTCTGGAGTGGTGTTTACTCAGAGAAATGTCCATCTTCATATATTAATGTGCTACGTCAACCAATGCCTTATAATCCCTCAAGTCCTAAGTGGGAACTTAAAGGAGTTTAGCTCCGCCGAAGACGACCCCTCTGCTATTTATCACCCAAACCGCCTTCAGGCCCACAAAATCTTATCAAGAACTCACGCAAATTAGGTAATTACTTCAGAACCCGAAAACCCCTCGACCGCTGGTCCGTTTCCTTCTCTCCCCTCCTGGGTTAAATCTTAAACCAAAAATCCTTGATATTTTGATATGACCAATCAACAACCACTCTTATCTTGTCCGCGCAATTTCGTCTCCGGTTGATTTATTTTTGCCGAGACCCTGAATGAGCATTTATCGTCAAAAGAAAACCAAAAAACTCGTTCATTACCTCAACAACAAATCAGTGTGCCCTTTGAATTATGTTTTTAATTTTTGTTCCCCCATATCCTTCGCCGCAGTGTGTTACGGCTTAAACAGATAACATTTTATAAATTGAATTAATTTAAGTCAACCTGTACGGCTTAAGTTGGGTAATTCGTCTCGTTGGCTCAGACATCCCTGTGCTGCACCACACCGTTGTGCACTATTCGTGCAGAATTTATGAAGCCGATAAGGTAAAATGTAACGAACTGATTTTTTTCGATGATACTGTGGTGTGTACCGAAATTTGGTTCGAAAAAATCAAAATAATTAATCGGATTTAATTTTGTAAGTGCATGCTGTGCTATCTAAGTGTGTCTGAGTGGTTAAAGAAAAATGTCCTTAAGCAGCCCATCGGAGCGAGAAAAAACATTTTTCTTCTTTTTTTTTTGTTTTTTTTTTTGATTTTTGAGGAAAAACCTCTTTTTTTGGGTTGTTACGTGGGTTAGTCTCTTGGGTATCGGTGCGTAGGGGACCAGAAGACATTATTAAAGTTCTCGCAATCGCAGGATGTGTTTGGTTTAAGGCAACTACTCCGATAAGTAGACTGATGATTCGGTTAGTCGTGAGTATTTTTCAATCATTCTCTAACATTCCACAGAATCATGTTCATTTCGGTCGTGGTTTTCAAGTCAAGATGACTACTTTCGTGTATTCATGGATTTTCAGTGATTTTGAGTAGTCTAACTGACCACAGTCGGGTCCAAGGAGTCATCGTTTTGCTGGTTGAGTCTGGCTGTCAGGACTATGATGACTACTTTCACGATTTGTTTATTCATGAGTTTTTGTTGGTTATTCGTGGTTCTGTTGTTCTTTTTGCTGAAGAATGTTATAGGATTATGCCCAGTCTTTCGTTGAAGATGTACCCTCCGATGACTATTTGCTTTTGATTTTTTTGCGTTTATTCGTGAATAGTTTTGTTTAATCGCAGTTTTGAGTAGTTCAACTCCCAGCCTGCCATCAAGGAATCAAGATCATGCTGCCAAACTATGTCATAAGTCTAAGCAGGTACTCATTTGTAGCAAGCGTTGTGTTAGAAGCATCTGCTCTCGATTATTCATGAATTTTTCCATAGCTATGCGTTTTAGTAGCTCAAATAGCAATCGAGGACTCAAAGAATTAAGTTCACGCTGTCGAGGGATGGTATAGGTCCACCAACTTGCTCATTTGTACCAAGTTTTCTCATGAATACGTTTTCGAATGATGACTAATTTTCGATTATTCATGAATTTTTGGCTAATTGGTGATTTGAGTAGTTCAACTGGCATCGAAAGCCTTCGTGGATATCAAGTTCTCGTCCCCAAAGAATGTTGCAACTGTTGGATGCAACTACTCCGATGACTACGTTTATTCATGAATTTTTCCTACTTAATCATAGTGGTGTGCCGCCTCCTCTACATTGACTAGTTCCACTCCAAGAAATCATCATAATTTTGTTAACGCCTCGACCATGTGGGTATGTCATAAATCGTCGAGATGGCATCCCTGGTATGCCCACCTAATAACACCACCTGATAACACTCGGCGCATTGTCGAGCTGTCATATTAAAACTTTCATCATGACACTTGTATAGCCACCTAGGCGCTTCTTCCTCCTTAACAGAGTAGGAATTTCAATTCCCTGCTCCAAGTGGTCTCCGCCCAAAAGGATGCGGAACAGCACTGCCAATACCAACCCACATTGGTGGGTTTCCCATTCCAGACGACGGATGATATTCCCATTAATGAAATTGTCATAAATTACAATCCCTAACGACACAACTGGGTGTTTTGTAGTGCCACCGTTTCGCATTCGACGCTGTGACCATGTTTGGGGGGAGAATATGAAATACAAGTCACAACCGATCGCAGGTTGCACCTAATGCTCTGCGCTACTGGTGGTGTTGCGAGAGTTTGCCTGTTGCCTGTTGCCTGTTTTGTAGTGTGGTGCAGGCTAATGTGACATAAAGTGTCCTTTTGCATTATTTATGACTAGCTACAGCTAGCCTAGTTTTTCATGAATAAATTATGCATAGCTGGTGAATATTGTTCATTGTGGGGCTCTGGAGGCTGGACGGAAGGCGGTTGGCTGGGAGCACGAGGTGACCTATCCATCTTCCGCGTAAGTGAAATATGAAAGTTTCGCATTTGAATTGTAAATTTTGTTAATTTTATTGACGTTTACTAGTTTTTTTCTTTTTGAAAATAATGAGGAACGTTTGGAGGCGGAAATGGGTGGTTTTGAATCTGTTTTAAGGTCCTCGGTCCTCTTCTTTTGGTTCAAATTAATTGATCAGAGGAAAGCAGTCTGCGTGAGTGTGAGAATACTCTGTTGGACCTTAAGCAACTAACCAGATAGGGATTGGTGCGAAATGTGAGCTGTGGTGGCCAGTGTCAAAAAAGACCCACATATTTCTATTCGGCGGCTTTCAACTGAATTGGACAACGCCAGAGAGTCAACCCGGGTTGGATTTGGGCCCACATCCATACGAGATATTGCTGGTGCAAGTTGCTTGAATCCGGACGACCATAGACAATGCTGTGAGTGGGTGGTTGAAATGTTGGCTGAACATCTGGATTTTGACCGAAAAATCATCTTCTCGGACGAGGGCCATTTTTGGCTCACCAACTGTATCGACAACCAGAATTGTCATGTCGAGCAAGCTCCAATGCATCTACAAATATTGGCTCTTTGGTGCGGTTTATGGCATGGTGGCATCATTGGACTTTATTGCTTCGAAATGAGGACGGAGTCATCGTTACTGTCAATGGTATCAGGTACAGCGATGACAACCGACTTTCCGTGCCCAGAGCTCTACAACATCGATACATCTAACCAATTGGGATGACCTCGAGGCCAACATTCGAAACGCTATTGCCGGAATAACGCCACCCATGTTGGACCGAGTCGTCAAAAAATGTACCAACCGCTTGAAGCACTGCCAGCGAAGGCGAGGAAGCCATCTGAATGACATGGTGTTCTGTACATGAATTTAGCTCCAAAATAAAGCCAAAATCATTTTCTATCTCACACCGTTGTTGTTTTATTTAATTTTTTTTTTTTCCATCGTTCTTTCCTGGTCATCCTGTAGGCATTGGTAGGACCTTCGCTTGGAATACACTTGCGTACATAAACTTGTATTCTTTCTATTACAGAGCCCTTTGACACACCAATCCTGAGACACATTCCTAAGGAACCATATCCCAAGATCTCTCACAAATCTGATGAAGTTCTGAGTACCCTTGACTTCGATGCACCATATGAAGTGATGTTCTCTTAAAGGAACGATTGGCACATGAAGAGTCAGGTACTTACTGGAGAGGTAGTAAATTACAGGTGGTTCTACAAGTCCTCAAAGCTCCACCATTATAAACATACTTAGTATCAATATCCATCTTATAGTCTTGTGGCAGTAAATCAGGAGAGGTCGCCCAATGCTTGGATCAAATTCTTGTCCACTATCATTGACTAAGAGAATCATTTTCGACATCAACATCCCTGTGACTGATGTCTCAAGGGCAAAGGTTGCCGAGGACTAATGGTATTTCGAAAGAAATCTGTGCACGTCAAGCATAAGGATAGCAATAGGGATACTCTCTGGTCATTGCTATCCTAATTGCATTGGATTATCGCATACTTGTTTGTTACAAGTCCATACCGAGCTGTTGTTCTGTCAAACAAAAATGATGGACGTCCAGTGTGGAGTACTATTACCACTACTGTGGAGGGCACTTGGCACTGAGATACTAATCAGTACAAACCTGACAATCTACTCTTAAAAAACTTGCAAGTTTGAGGGATAGTCTTGGAGCTAACCCATCTAAGACTGAACCAATACCAAGAATGTATCATGTTGAGCTCCTCCAAAACTCACGAGGCTTGCCTGAACAATGAAATAATGTCCCTAAGAGCCTCAATTGTCCTTTATTGTACAAGAAGGATCTGAGACCGACTTCCGACCTTCAATCTGAAAGTCGTCCTCATTCTGATTTGCAGAGCATAGGTCCGGTGAACTGCACTATGCATCACTTAAGAGGGTTCAAGGCAGATCCCGCGTCTTCAGACCGAACATCCTTAGAACCAATATACCCTACAGTTGCTTTATAAACTATGCTTCACCTTGTTCCCTGACATACTTCTACGGTTGACTGCATTTGGGCCGAGGGCACTCTTACAGCTTGATCATGCTAATATGGGACATGGGATCAGTATGACTACCAACAGGTGCCAAAGCCTCAGTACATGTCTCCTATCTAAACACATCTGGCCAAGCAGACCTGGATTGGGAGAAAACCAGGCTAAACTTGAAAAGAGAATTTAAGGTACTTTCTTGGAAGCCCATTGTCATGGTCATTGTATGGTAGGATGACATGATAGGAGTTAGGGTGCTCCGCCCCATTGAATAAGTTTTGTTGTGTGGCTTGATGCGTATGACATCAGCCCTCGTAATCCATCGACTTATGTATATATTCAACTTTTTGTTTTACCATAGCACGCCTAAAGGTGAAATCGACTCTTATTCTCAGGGACAATCAAGTGACGTTAAAAGCACTAGCTTACCACTTGATTTATAAATAAAATCTTCATCTGGTGCTTCAACATTTCACGGTCAGCTAGCTAGAGAGACTTATTTTGGACTCAATCCACAAACTCATATCGCTTTTATAACGATGCAATAGTTATGTAGGTACAAGAGGTTAAGAAGGAAGTCCTTGATGGAACACACATATCTAGAGTGCCTTCCGAGAACATTTCGAATCGAAGAGTATCCGACAAATCATCACTTTCTGACGAACTGGATTAGATTACATGAGATACACTTTGAAGGACTCATGACATTGATAAGTTCATCTAAGCAATGAACTAAGCGCCTCTTTTGAGAAGGCTCATAGAGAAGACATTAAGCTTCTCAAAAAGAAAGTCAAATTTAGCAAGAAGAACTCCTAAAGAAACTTCTGTGGATCTATAGAATATGCTACAGAAGCGGATCCTCTAAGAAAGGTTCTTGCCAATGCTCCCATACTTTCGCGAGAAAACCTCATAGAAGTGTCAGTCCCAAGGACTTACATAAGTCCTCTATCCCCTTGTAGGTCCTAGGGCCTCGACAATGCCTACGCGCCATCGTGTGCGGTTTCCGGAAATGTGTCTCAGTTCTCCCCAACTCTTTCCCAGTCACCCTCCAAGTACCACATCCGTATAGCAGCACGGAATCAACATTGAAACGGAACCGTCGTAGCTTGGTGGTTAAGCCAATCAAAGTCCCAAGGACTACACACAAAGCAATGAGTTTGTTCTCACTTCGGCTGGTATACTGCTTTTACACGGACAACACTTGAGTGACAGAGTGAACTACAGAAGTTCTGGGAGCGATAGTCCAGAAGCTTAGCAAGTAAAGCAGGGCCCAGGCGATAAGCTATGGACAGCGAGGCCTTTACTCTATGAAAAGGGCTACATAACACCTCTTTCTCAATGGAAATCATCCAATTTAGCAGAGAGGAGTGGGTCCGTGGGAATGAGTCCGTACTGAGGACTCTTGATGGATCCAAAGTGGATTTTGATACGGAAGATGGCTTCATCAGTGAATCTTGAGGTATTTTCAAGGGGCAACTTTGTTGATACCCCCCAAGGCACCATAGAAAGGCTACAATCTACTTCGGTAGGATTCAAACTCATACGCGTAAATCTCAACAGTCAAGGAGGTAACTGTTGGGTGACAGGACAAGCGCACGGCTTTGGAGAACTCCTGGTGAGAAGATGAACTCGTTAGCTAATGGTCGGATATGAACACTTTACATACTAGCTGGGGACCACTAGTCTTTCGAGAAAGCTTACAAGACTAGATCCAAGAAACTAGTCTACGATGACAAGTCTCATCAATTTTTTGAAGCTGAGCCCGCAGACAACAGGGGCTAGTCTGGCTAATTCTAGCCTTTTATGGTTTTTGTAGAAGCCGCAGGGTATCGAAGGTATACATGCATGTGTATGTAGATTCTATGCAGGCTGATGGTAGCTTTCTTTGAAGACCAAACTGATCCTCAGTAACTCAGTACGTAAGTTACTCCTACTGGTGGACTTCAGCCTTTTGACTCATTTGTGTTGGCAACTTGCTGCCCTGGGCTTCGATTTTGGTCCTGTCCTCGCTACTCCTTCATAATGTCCATCACAGTGGCGGTCACTCATTCCCAGTCCCTACTCATCATCTGTGATCTTGTGATCTTGTCCCGAGGTACGTTCTTACCCAGTTCCTTCATGACCTGGTATCGTTCCGCATCATCCACTGGTTCCAATGCACGTTGGGCAATAGGAATTGTTATCGACTCCAAACCTGTGGAGATAGGGTAAGAAGCATTCATGATCTGTAACCTTTCAGATCGATCTCTGACTTCATAGTGATACCATCTGCTATCGCTGTTGAATCCATTGTCCTGCTGATACATTATTGTTGCTGTGCTTCTTGATTACCTTGCCCCCCACCGCATATGAGGCGTCATTGAAGCGTGCTCGGAGGGCAGTGCTATTTGATTCTGTCAGACGCCTCTATCCTCTTTCGATATGACTCCTTCTTTCGTGGCAACAGCCCATTTATGGGAACCTTAGACCATTCATTTCTCCATACAGCAATCTGTTAGACCCCTCATTCCAGAGCTAGAGAGGCTAGGAAAAACACTGATCCGTATATTTAGTTACATTCTATGTGGCTTAAGTTAGCCGTTGATAATGATAGGCACCAGGACTCTGCCTATGAGCTCTCCCTTCCACGAGTTCCACCTCACCAAACCTATCACCACCACATGCCAGACTTTTATGTTTGACCTCCATTTCAGGGAATAAAAGTTCTCTCTCCAGCAATGACCTCTCCTCCCTAATTAACAGGAGAGCACAGCATTCAATTCCTTTTACCAATTGCACGTGCGCCACCGACTGACCATTCCGCATGACAATCATCGTCCAATCTCTCCTCTATCCGCATCCAACAATCAAAAGGTATCCAACACAAACGTCCTACATTCGCAGATCGAAACAACTGTTACATTTCCTGACTTACCATTATCTGGTTTATTAGAACTTCAAACTGCGTTTAGGCACAGAGACACACCCTCCAGGCAATGTCATCTTTTATCAATAAATCCAAACCAGGAGAGAACAACCAAACGGTACCTGTGTACCGGCCCCAAGTACAAGACCAAATCTTTCCCTCGAACTCGTGCAATTCAATTTTCCATCCGCAATTACCTGCGCAGACCTACCAGACATAACCGTAACAACACCGCACCCCATTCGCCGTGATTAAATCAAATTAATTAAACCGCTTTAATTAACCAATTGTATTAAACTGTTCCTTCATTTCTATTCGACTGTGTGTGTGTTGTGTGTTTTCTTTTATTTTAATGACCACACCGTCCTCAGGGTGCTCATTGCAGCAAGTGGACTCATCACTGTGCCCTTGATATAGAAAAAAAAAAAAAAAAAAGGCCAAACAGAGTGCTCGGCTTGTGGCCACGAACCGTGGTGTGCTGTGCCGTGGTGCTGCGCGCTGATCTCTTGGTCTATTACCAATTCGATTTGGATTCACTTGGGTTCCTTCAATTTCCAATTGATAATGAACTTCGTGAACCTGTGCTTGTGACTCATTTGGAGTTTTGCGCTGTCTTGCTACTTGGACTTGGACTTCAACTCCTTGTGGTGTGCTCTGGAGGAGAGTAGATCAAAAACGAAGACGAAGACGGAGAAGAAGATTAATTGATTGCTACAGCAAAATGTGAAGTGGGGTCGATCGATCGATTGCAATACGGAGCGGAGTAATGCGCACGCGCGCGCACCCATTGCCCCATGGTATGATGATCAATGGTCATTGCCGTGCACAAGTGCCACTGCGTCCAGCCTAGGTTTATGCAGAGTGCATTTGGATTATACAGTCTGTATTGGGTTTTGGCCTTTAATTGGTTTTGGCTACGACCATGGATACCGTTCTAGTAAGGTGGACGTACTTACTGATGATCTTACTGATCAACGAATACTGAACCATAGATCGAGCTTCCTTTATAGTGAGCTTCAGGAAGTCCGAATTGTTGCTATCGAAATTATTGCCGAATTATGGAGATCCTACCTTAACAACAAAAGTGACCAGGATGACCCTATCTCCTGGCAAAGGGGAGATTTAAATCTCCTTCTAGACCGAACTCCACAAGAACTGAGGGAAGAACTTGATGATCCAACAGCAAGGAATCCGGAAAAATAGTAAAGAAAGCAGGACTAAGACCTAGCTCAAGGCTTAACTGGAGCACGTATTCGTAATAGGTCCATTGTACTACCAGGAAGTAAGCCCCATTTCTACTTTTCAAGAGAACCAAGGATCAACTTCAGTTATGAGATCAGCACCGCAGAACTGCCACCTGATCCAACCAAGGACAAGACAATCACAAAGGAAATGATCTGAAGTATCCTTGCCCTCGCTATAAGCATCGCAGACAGAGGTTTCTCTAGAGCCTAACCCGCGAAGATACTTAGCAAAAGGAAAGAGTTCCGTACGACTTTTACAGCAAGACCACCCATAATTTCGTACAGATGTTTAGTCTTCCTGAATCCTAGAGAGCCATGCCAGTCACATACCATACCAGTCTTCATAGGAAACCCAATCGTCAGTGGAGGCTCTTACAGAGGAGGTCCTTAAAAAAAATCCTCTAAGCCTTGCTTAGCAATTCCATCGAAGATTTTCCGCACTCCCAGTGTAACCTAGATGTCGGACTGGAGTCAAGAAGTTCAGCCTTCCGGCTTGAATAAAAGAGTTCATCCATTCTCACACTATTTTCGAAAAGGTTGCAGGGTTCAGCAAGGCCTTAAGAGCGGCCTGAATTTCGCCACAGACCCAGATACCATTAGGGTTACCATTAGGAGCAATATATGTAGATCTCAGCTGGAAAATTAGAGGTATGCTTGCCTAAGTTGTGAGGTTTAGTATTGTCGGTCTCCTCGAAGACACCAGCATTGGAGCGATCCGTGAGAATTCGACGATAGCCCAAGCCAGGTTCAGACTCTGGTCAAAGTCGACTATAAGTTTTCGATTCGATGTCATTGGATCCAACAACATATCCATGGTACCAGAGTATCAGGATAAAAGTATCAAGCTGAGGTAAATCAAGGAAAGCATCTAGTGGTAGAGACAAGCCGATCTTTGGACTTTTGTGGGAGTCGCATACTTACGCGAGAGCCCATTCCGGCAATGAAACGGCACTAGCACCTCAAAGAATCCTTGATAGCAGATGCTGCAAGAAGATTGAAATGTTTTGGATACGACCTTTCTCAGAGTCATCAAAGAAACACCCCTCGAAGGAGCGACATTGACGACAGTCGAACTAGTCAGGGAAGTTATCACCAAAAAAACATAAAGATTCTGCAGGAAGGACTTGACGGGTGAGTCTTTGATTTGGACTTCTATGAAGCAAATTGCGTTAAAAAAATGTCCAAAGATGCATGTAGACTATTCCAGTAGTGAAACGAAAGGAAGGCTTTCTTTGCTGCTATTCAAGGACTCCTTACAAGTCTGGGAATGGCTACTTCACACTGAGTAGGAAGCACTGTTTGTAATTTTCGAAACACCTGAGGATGACGTTTTCCAATCTTCTCATGAAGTTCTCAGAGAATACGGAGATAAACATTGCTTTCTGCATTCCCAGGTAACTCGTTTTGATGACCAGATGGGCTCGAAAGTCCAGAATGGGGATTATATACATCTTTTCTATAGACCCTCCTACTGTCCATTACACCAGCCTGTACTTCACAAAAAATTCAGAATAATTCGGCCTAACGTTGGATAGAAAACCAAGGATATACGGAAAGGAAATGTCGCACTCGCTCCATCCAGATACCTAGAATATTTCTATTCACATTTCATACCGAAATAGGATCGTAGGATCGATATGTTCTAATGGAACAGTATCTGAAAGGCTAACCTCTAAAAGGGTGGTTTTCTTTTTCAATGGCTTCTCCAAGAGCTGCAGAGGATAAAATGAGTAGGCAACCATCCTCTGCCTCCTATCCAACTGTACGGCCTTGTCCCTCCATCTAGTAACTCTTTTCATTTATGACCGCAGCATACTAGGATCCTTAAATGATCACCATAGCCACCTTTCCTTTATAAGAAACTCTGATCGAGTCTAGGTATACCTGTCCATGTTTTCGAATTAAATTACCGATTTGCTATCAGATTTGCAGACTTCCCCAGAGCTCTTCTTATTCGAATCACCATCAGAGTGTCCTTTATAGAGAAATCCTTTTAAAACATTGTTTACAGAGCTACCACGATAAGGGTTCTTGAAATTCTTGAAAAATGAGGGAATTTGTTGGTCCCTCGAGCCTGAAAATTGGTCCTTCGAGCGCGATTCACTCGACTGCAGAAGGCTTCTGGTTCGTGGTTATTAGTATCGTTTCAGCAGCATAACGACTAGATTGATTCATCAGTCTCACCAAGGAGTGAGTCAATAAAATTGGGGACATTGTTCTTCTGTTCTTTCAGTTCAGCTACCCCTCCTGACCGGGGAAACTTCTCTGTTTCTGTGATCCTCTTTCTAAAGCTTTAACAGACATACCATTCTGGTTCCAAAAGACTGCGTTTTAGGATAGGTGCCAGTTGATTACGACTAACATTGAATAGTGTCCTCTAGAAGGGCTCCAGCTCAAGATATTAGAAATCTAACGTTCCCTCCAAATGAAGCCCCAACGTTCCTATACTAAAGGACCGTCTGTTGAGGCAGCCTTGCATGAGGAGGTCACTCTATCACAAGGAATTCACAACTGCGTCCAATTTGACCAACAAAAACCTTTAAATCCCAGACTCAGATTGAAACTAAGTACTGGGTGACAGCCAAGTATCTGGACTATAGACAGGATCGTCAAAGAGGAACTTCTTTCTCTTTGTCGAAATCAGGTCAGTCTTAGCCACTCATCAACATTCAACAACCCGTGCACCCTTTCTTGTTGGCCACACTCTCGTGCACCACAACATACTCCTTCGGGCTAGTTTCGATGAATTTCGCTTTGGGAGTGGCCACCAACATTTCTGAACAGAAATCGAATATCGATCGATTGCTGTGTGGTACACGGCGCACTGCCCAGCCCTGAAAGATGGTCGCGCTCGCGTTTCTGCGTTCTGGCCTCTGTCCGGGACTTAATTTTCTTAAGCGTTTGACCTACAAAGCCACAACTTAATGATTTTTTTTTTTTTTTTTTCATTTTCTAATCACGCAGCGGCCATTAGATGAATTGCCGATCACGGCCAGGTAATCGATCGTAAAAATGAATTTTACTTTAATTGAAACTTAAAACCTTCTTCCAATCTAATTTGGATTGCAGCGGCGCTACTGACCAAGTAGGCAGAGCACACCATGCGAGATGTAAATACGGCCTTTGATTGGCAATCTGCATGGAAACTCCTTTCGCAGAGAACTCGTCTAATTGGTATCGTTCGACGCACGCTGTGAGTACATCTCTCCCAGCCATCTTAGCCATAATTCGAGCAACATCTTCGGCAGAGCTCCAAGCCGGTACAGATGGTGTAATCGATTTTTAACATCCATTAGCCGGGCAGTGTATCAGTTTGCTGGTCGCACTGACGTAACGATAATTTTGTCATCCGATGGATGGGGTAATTTTTTTCAGCGAATTGTCAACGCTAAGCACCGCGATGACAGCTTGGCAAATAAATTTATAAGTTATGGTCAATTAGTTTGCAGTAAGAGTTGTTTTGATTATGGTCTTCTCTTACGGTAGCATATTAGACAAAGTTATTTATAGGCCAATGGCTGGGTAAAGGATTAAAGTTTCACAAACATACATACGTTGGAGGAGCAGGTTGGCGGGACTACTTTCCTTTGGGTTTAGATTACAGCTGTGAGCATAATCCCTCTGGACTGTGGAATGTGGACGGAAGTTGTATGTGAAATGGGAGGCTTTACGTAACCGATTGGTATCATCCTTGGTCCGAAAGATATGATTTGTAACTTGGTTCGGATCAGTTCCAAGGAGAAAGAAGCCAAATGAGTTAGTAATGCGTTTGATGACTGATCTCCTTACCCTGCAGACAGTATCAGGCGTTGAAGTAAGATTGATAAATACCATCGATGCTCCCCTTATACTTAGTTCGAACAGATACCATCCATACCCTTCTATAGAAGCCAGCCACACCCAATGGATGTACATATGTACACCGCCATCGTCGGTCCCATTCTGTCCCATGGCCCACAGCAGATAATACCATGTATGTACCTCGGAGCACTAACCAAGATACAGAGATTGGCATCTGTAGGGTCTACCGGCGCTATAAGAACTACTCCGACTGCATCCATTGAAACCATACTTGACTGTCAGACCTAAATATAAAGAAAATAGCTTTGAAGGATGCCCCATGCCTGAACCAGTCGAACCTGTGGAAAGACAACGACAATTGAGACCTTGCCATTGGAAGATGGGCACACTTGGATACGGAGACATATTATGTACCACAAAGGAGTGGGTTCAGCCATATACAGATTCATCTCAACTCTCTCAGACTTCCAAGCCATGGCAGTGGGACGAGAACTATCCATGAAACTGCAGTCTAGGACATCGACATCTATATTGACAGTCAAGCCCATCTCACCCACAGTCGTCAAATCAAGACTGGTAAAATGACGGCGTAAAGAACTCACAGCACTCACCCCAAACCATGACTCCTTTGAGTTCCAGGACTAAGCGGCATTCAAGGGAACAAAATGTCGTAGGAACTAGCAAGATGGACAATGGACCTGCCTCTGGCCTGACTCCGATCTGGCTCTTGTAAAATACACTATAGAGCAAGCTTTCGCGAGACTAGCTAATGAGAGATGGAAGGGCACTCCCATGACAATTTCATGGAAGCCCATCGTAGTCAAATGCGATTAGAAACTCATGACGTCTGTAGCACTAAGAGCACATGTCATACTTTCTTTGCGAATGCCCAAGTCTATGATGAGCTAGGAACACAGCCCTCGGTGCATACCACTTGGAAGACCTGGGTGAGCTACCAGCGCTGACGAACTGAAGCCCGTCCCAGTACCACAGTGTTGTGTCTAGCAAGAGATTTTCTAAGGTCTAGCCCACAACAGATCTTAATGGCATGGAATTCAACCTGGAAAATAGTGGGACACATTCACATAGTTATCAAGACTTTGATCTTGGGTTCAAAGTCACCAACTGCATCTTCAAAGTTCCGCCTGTGAACTAGACCAGACACCCTTGGTTCCAGTACCGGAACACTATTAGACCAATTTGATCCATCTACGTTCACCTCGTTCAACCTACCGAAACAGTGCTTCCTCCAGTGATATCGTGGACAGTGCAGAATATGACCTTCTTTAGAATTGAATCAAGAATTTTCAGGCCACCGGGCTTGTATTTGTCTTCTAAAGCGCATCTAGCGTCGTAAGGTACGCGTACGCATACCCTAGCCTACTGGCCACATGGCTCTAGTGGCACGCTCGATCAATAACTGACATGAGAGTTCCTACTAAGCGGTGAAGATCTGTCCAGATAAACTGGGTATAGTATGCACGGGTGGACGAACTGAGCCAGTTCTCCTGTGCCCTTGCCTGTATTCAGCATAAGAATGAATGGACTCTGCGTGTGACTCAGTCCCTAAGCCATCATCTCGCAGTCTTGGTATCGAAGGTGAGGTTAAGACTAAGTTCGAATCCCTATTTGGGTATAGATGCATGCGACTGCCATAACCGTCCGCAGAGTGGCACCGTTTTAGTGAAACCATTTATGCACCAAGTCTTCCTCTTCGAACTTAACCCAAAAATAGCCAGCCAACATGGTCTGGCAGGGATCTCAATTGACTGTGATTGTATTGCCAGGATCATTCAAGAAGACATGTGCATACACAACTAGGGCTCTGGCATGAAACCTGCATTAGCATTTCGTGATTGGTTTTGGGTGGTTATGTTAGCTTTCTAAGACCCTGATGGTGGCTTACAACTAATCAGCGCTTTGAGGTTAGTTTTTGAGTTAAGACGAATTTCCAGAAATGCAGGACTTACCGCAAAATGGCCAAAGAGATGTCCAATTCCTGAGATCGATACGGAATCGAAAAGCTTGATACCCACCGCAATATGCTCGGCACTTCTTGAGTTTCTGTATCTTTTGTACTTTTTTGGTTATCGAACATTGTGAAGTTTACAGCAAAATTTTAAAAAAATTTAAAATGTTCCCCAGTACGACGACCACGTTAACTTTTCAAAATCGAACGAGAAATGCGTTTAAAAACAAAATAATTTCGAAACGGGTCGTTGCAGCGACTACTTTTTTTTTTGCAAATATAACAAGTTTCAAGCAAAGACAACAAGTGGGCGTTGCGTCGTGGCTCAGTGGTAAGTTTGTTGGACTATGGAGCCAGGGGTTCGAGCTTCGAATCCCAGTCGGAACACCTAAAAGTTTTTATGGCCCCCACCTTTCGCGAGCGTCTGACAAACATCCGAGAGTACAACTGTCCTGAGAAAGCTTCTCAAATACCAAATTGCCCTTAGGACACGGCATTGAACCGTAGGCCCCTTCCATTCGTGTAAAGAATATAACACGAATGGTTATGAGAAGCTACGCCCTGAGTCCCCTCGACCTGTTGCCCCAAGTATTTATTTTTTCATAACCAGTTTCAGAGAAGGTTGGAAGGCAGGTACGTACCCTAGGGTTATGAAATTATCATAAAGCACTAGGTACCGCAGTACACCCATCGCGATCTCCAGAGAGCCTTAACCTGAACCACCTCGTCCATACTTTTGCTATCCTGTAAAACTTTAATAATTCATTGATTGGGTTCGGAGACCCAACTTCCTCTAAAGTTCATTCCAAGCTGCCCCCTTGCCAATCCCAGAGTAGATGTGTACCCTAGACGTACTCGTATCCGTATTTGATAATCCTAGTCTCATGGCGCTCCTGCTCCGAAGGCAATGGCCTATGCCCTCTGAGTTGGACCATTGTAGGTCAGCTAATTGGATGATACTCTCGAGAATAATCCGCTTAGCTACACTAATTGGTGGTTTTACAACTCTAACTCTTCTCTGCGTTGATTTGCGGAAGTTCTGAGTTTCTTTTGGCCATTTCACCGGTCCGGCCCTCTCGATTCCCTCAATGTAGTAGTCCTCACTTTCCCAGCACAATCCGGCACCGTTCTGTGTACATAATCCGCTGACTATGGCGCGGCAATTGCTGGCTATTTCAGGTTCAAATATGTTGGATTCTAGCGCCTTGAGCGCAGCCTGACTATCAAAGTAGAAAGCGATATCCATGTCAGATATTGATCCCATTTCTAGTTATTCCGTGGCTTTGAAAACAGCTGGAACCCTTGCTTGGAATACACTTTATGTGTACGGATCTCTCAGCCCTACTTGCAAGTATACGCCCCTAAATTCTTTACCTGAACCCTGAGAGACAACTTGCCTCTCCTAATCCTCTCTCTCCTGGTATATTACTTCGAGTGAAGTGTTGAAGTCCAGGGTAGCTTAGATGTCCGCCGATTGAACAAGGATGTCAGGAAGAGTTCTGCAATAGTGAGCCTGGTAACAGATACAGGAACATCTCAAATACAGCCTTGGACGTAGAGCCCAAAGCGTAGATAAAGCCAAAGCACACATTTCTTTGTACCTCGACCAACGTCTCGCGTGTATTCTGCTTTACAGTAGCTTCCCACCATACAAGAGCCCCTTCTATATGTAAAGCATGCATCATTGGAGAGCTTCCGGACTAATTCCGTTTATGTTGAGCTTCCAATCTAGCCTCAGTACAATGCCAAGATCCGAAAGAGTCAGTCCTTCCCTTATAGTTTGAAGAGTGGTAGCTTATGTTTTCTATTGAAGGATTCTGTATCTGTTTTGTTCAAATCATGGAGTCCACAATCTCCAAACCATTTTCCAAGGCGCGTATGAGGTAATTCCAACGATGCCTTACTCCTTTGTTAGTTAGTTCCTTCGGTACATCCTTGAATGACTAGAACCCAGAAGAGGCAGAACAGAACTCTACCTCTAGTGAGGGATTTGCTACCATATCCGAAGGTCCTCTACATGGAAACTTTCTAGAGCGCAACCCACTTCACGTTACTGAGCCGCCTTCTATGTCTAAGGAACCAGCTGGTGCGAACTCCTTGAAGTGAAGGCTAGGTTAGATCATGCCATCTAGTTTCCACCGATTTACCTATGCCTCCTTACTGTCTTAAGAAAATCTGTAGTCTATCCTTTGGCTGTGGCTTGATTTACCTACTT
Source organism: Xylota segnis (assembly GCA_963583995.1). Taxonomy (NCBI): domain Eukaryota; kingdom Metazoa; phylum Arthropoda; class Insecta; order Diptera; family Syrphidae; genus Xylota; species Xylota segnis. Next base: position 128,166,247 of record OY757236.1, on the reverse strand, counting down.
AAGGTATGAGGATGGTCTTCACTTTCATCCACGCTTCGGGTATGTAGCCCAAATCTAGACATTGCTTGAGAGTTTCAATAAGTCTGATCCTGATCTCTCCCGAGGCTTTCTGAAGCATAGCTTAGAAGATGCAGTGAGCCCCGGATACCTCGGATGGTTCGAATGACATATTAGCACAACACAAGTTCTTCCAAGTAACGAGATTAGGTACCTTCTCCTTGCTTGGAAAGTGAGTGTCAACAAACCTGGCCAACACTCCAGTGCTACTTTTTGCCAAAAACCATCAGATTTCTTGCCAACTAAACCCAAACTGAGTTCCGTTAAAGTATTCATCGTAGACTCCCCCGAATAGGTCAGAATGGGACAGTGGAGGAGTGACACACAAATTTCCAACATAGAGCCACATATTGGAATCTTCCTTGACTACCAGTTGACCATCAACGCTCTAGTTTCCTCTAAAAGAACAGACCTTCAGCATTCTCTCGGTGCTAGCTGCTAGCTCACAACAATATAAATGGAAATCATCCCATGACAGCTCCGTTCCGGAAGAAATCTGTCCTCCTTGTGATGAAAGAATAAATCTCCTCTCAGTTTCAGGCAGTTCCGTCACCAAAACACTGACCGAATAGTAGGACACCGCCACCATCGAAGAGAAACTCCAAGTCCCGGCGTTAATGAAAATAAATGATGCCATCGTAAACCCCTGACATATCAGTCTCTGGGTGTCCCAAGGATCGCGCACTCATCCACCACACACCGCCGGTGGGTAAACTGCCTCGGACAGCCATCCGATCTGGCCATTATTATTTTAATTTCTTTATTTCCATCCGGACAGAGCGGCTCGAGGACATCGAAAAACACTAACATCTTCGCAGTGACGATGAGGACGGAACAACAACCGTGATTATGGCAATGATGATGATGGCGCATCCAAAGTATCTTTTCGGGGGAATTTTCAGTTTTTTTGTTTTTTTTTTTACCAACTGCTAACGCATTAAATCGGACAAGACGCACCGCCCTGAGGCATGTCTTTCGCCCATTTTATTTCGCACATAAATGCATTAGCCAGCGCCGTCGTGCTGTACCGGAGGATTGGTTAATTTGTCTTAATTTCGTTGCCTGTTCTGTTTGGATTTTATTGCACGAAACTATTCGACACCCGAAGGAGCAATAAATGCTAGAGCTTGTCCGATGAGCAAATAAAAGCAAAGGATATCAAAAGGAAACCCGGAACAATGTCGCACCTTTCACCATGCTCGGGGGAATGGGGTGCCTCAGGGTGGGACTGTGTGGTCGTTACTTTTTCGAAAAATTAATTAAACCTGGAGGTTGACAAATTTCGGTTGCCAACAAGCATTTTGGCTTTGGATACTTTGTGAGGTAATTACAGAATGCCACTAGGCATGGCTTGGAAGTATTTAGGTAAGCGGGTTACCCAGTTAAGCCACCAGGAAGTGCTGGGCTAGAGGAATTACTTTCATTCATAATGTAAACACTGCCATCATATGTGTATCTGATGTAATAAAGAACAAGTAGGGTACCTCCCAGCAGATACTTCATTCACACCAGTTGGCCCGTTGATGGTTGGCTTTTATTGACGCAAAGCCATCGAGACTGCAGCAGCACCACCAGAGGAACCACGATAAATCTCCCATGATAGCAAGTAAATTATGCCATAAAATTTTATATTTATTTTCAATTTTTTTTTAATCCTTTTTGTTGGCTGAGAAGTTACTCCCTTCGAACTGCAGCGATTCGTGTCGATCGGGCAGTGCACCACTCATCTCTCATCTGCCAAAAAGTCAGAAAACCAACGTTGGCTCTGAGTTGAACAAAAAAAAGGGGAAAAAACAGATTACAGTACTAAAAATCAACGATCTCGTAATTTTGGACGCAGTGATGCGAGTCATTAAGGACTACAGCAACGGCAGCAGCAGTGTCGGCAAATACTCACGCCTCACCTGAGGCCAGTATTATTTTTTTATTTTTTTTGGTTTGGTATTCGTTTGGGCTTTCAACTGGTTTTCCCTTTTCATGTAGAATTCTTGTTTTTTTTTTTTTATTTTGGCAATTTCGTACACATCGGTCAGTTTGAATTTGGCTGATGTTGTACGCCTTTTGTACGGATTTACCGAAAAATTTGGATGCCTTGTTTGCCTTTCGGAACAAAGGTCAGGATAAGTTTAATTTTATTCTGTTAACACGATTTTTTTTCGACCATAAATGAAGTGCTAAATTGTGGAAAGCAGAATATGTAAATTAAGGTAGTGCTGGAATGGTGACAAGGTAGCCAACTTGGTTATGGGAAGACAGTTGGACTAGAGAAATGGTCATAGCATGTCAAGGGCTAGAGATTACGTAGTCAGATACATGCTGTGACCCCACAGATATCTCCCCTACTATAGTGCAAATGGCGATGTTTGAACTGCAAGTTCTTTTAAAGGAACCTAGAGGTCCAAATAGGTCCACAACCATCCAACTCAGTGGGTAACAGTGACGGCGTAATATAGTATGCATGTCAAAATTTGGGCCACCTTAGTGCCCAGTGTACTCCGAAAGCTCTATAAGGCTTCTTGCTCCTAGTCTTATGGAGTTTTCAATAAGGACATCCCATTTTACGAATCCGATTTCTCAGTCATGACTGAAGGATAGCCCTTGTTTTTTTTTGATACTTCAACTCGCCTATATCTGTCATTTAATCCCTGAAAAGCAGAGGCTTTAACTACATTTGCAAATCTTCCAAAATTCGTCTCAAAGTCCACATTCAGTTGTGACAACAGAACATACGTTGGCATTTCTTAGTCATGTTAGGTCTCATCCAGATGAACAAGGAATTGAACGTCTGATGGGAAAATTTGAGCCAACATATGCTCTATGAAAATTCTTCGTACCAAGCTAAGGAAGAAACGCAAGAACTGTCGAAAATATTGTAACTGCGGCGTCGATGACAAGCATGGTTCAAAATTTTTCGATTTCGTGTCGATCTCAGTACCATAAGACCACTTTGTGCAAAGCTTTTGCTTGAATCCCTGTAAAATAATTTTCACCCAAAAACTGAAGCCAAAAAGTCTCATAAGCTGTGACATAACTTCAGGGTTTCAGCAAATCAGTAGTTCAAAACCATTCACGCAGGAGGGTGATTCCTCCTTATTTCTTCATGAGTGATGCTGGCAATACCATGTGGAATCATGTTGTAGACAGTCAACAGACAGTTTAGAGAAAAGGAAGACTCGGAGAATGTGTGGTTTCAACACGATGGTGCCACATGCCGCACAGCTGACCGAGTCGGGTTATTACAGTCAAAGTTTGGAGACCATTGTATCTCAAGATACCGGCCTTTAAATTTGGCTACATCTGGACTTTTCTTCTGTATTTTCTCAAGACCTGGTCTGAACCAAAAAGCCACAAACTTTAGATAACTTTAGAAGAAACATCGCATACTATTTTACCGGTCTGTCGTCTCATGAGTGCAGAAAAACTAGAGTCAGTGGATTCACATAAGCCTACGTTTCCATGGAAGACATTTGAATGATATTTGTATTCCAAGATTATTGCCATAAATGGTGTTTCAATATAACATCATACTTTTTTACGTATCTCTGACACAAACAGTTTTACACTGAAAACAAAATGAATCACTCTTAAAAAAACACCTCCCCAAAGTGCATTTATTTCATAACAAGGATGCTTTGCAGACGTATCTGCGAGCAGTAGGCCTAAACCCATTTTCAGAAAAGTACCCCAAATCGATTCCTTGACTCTCAGACTGTGTTCAAACCAACTACACAAAGTAGTATGCCCTGAGGTTCATCAAACTTTGACCTCTCCAAAGGAATCATTAAACAGCCTTACTTTTATTTTTATTGCCAAACCGAATGCCTGTGTTAAGTACCTGCCTACATGCGATCCTTCCCTCCTCCATTAAGGCCCAAACTATTTTTTCATGCTCCTTGTCTTCCCATTGTTCTCGGCAAAGTTATTTTTGTGGTTTCGGTTTTTGGCCAAAAGATAAATAAACACCAACCAGCACACTTTTTTTTTTGTATGCGCAACGACGCAATCATGCAGCAAGGCCAGTGCCAGGAGCATAGTCCTGGAATATTCCCCAAACTGCATGCTGTCGGGGGCAGCGGGCCACAAAAAAATAAAAAACTGTCCGCATACGTGTTGGATTTCATTCCTCACGTTAACATGACACCACCGAAACAACAGCCGAATACCATGTTGACCTAGTTTCGACAGAGAATTTTCTGATTCCTTCGGACAGATAATTTTGGCTTAAAGTGAAATTTATAAATTGGTCTTGGCCGTTGGGACTTTTTTTTCTTTTGCTTGCTTTTCTGATTTTTTTTTCTGCGGCCCTGAAATTGATGTCGTCGAAGAGGGGGCTGAATTGGACCTCTTTTTTTTGTTTGTCTTATGTTGTCACATTCTGGCTTAGTCCTTATCGGATTCACTTTTTTTTTTGATGTTTTGAAGTTTTTTTTTGCGGTTTTGGTTGGCGTTTTTCTGTGGCATGGTCAACGGTGCCGATACGTGTTGAAATCACGAGTTCATTAGCTGCCAGATGATTGAAATTTCTTCGCCGGCAGATTGTTTGAGCGGCAACGGAGATGACCATGTTTATGGACAGAATTCAATTTGAAAATAAGTTTGTTTTCACTCGGTGGCAGTGGAACATGGGGACATGTCCGCGTAAGGACCAATAAATGTCGAATAATTTATGTTATAGTTGTGTTGTTGATGGTGTGCCAGGCGGAATGAGATAATGGAAACATAAACGACATGGGATACAGGTGGACAATACAATAAACAGGCATTATAATGATGGCCAGCCGAAAGTCGTCAGACGGCCATAACACTTTTGTTAAACACTTGCGGAGGTGCGATGGAATCCGAAAAGGAGACTACCATGGAGGATGACTTGCAAGTTATGAGCGTGGTAACATAGTCTGTGGAACAAACGAATATGGGTCAGTAGTTTGTTCCAACAGAGAAGGGACATTTGGGATGAGATTATGGAAAGTAGCTGGTTGCCTACAGGTAAGGTTAACATAGTGAGCCACATAAGCAGCCGCACTTAGACAAGTAAATAAGACTTAGACCCAGGAACCAGCAGCTAAAGCATACTGATGTTGGTATTAGCTAGTTCACCTAGATTGTACGTTCAGGTGTAATTGTCTGCGAGTGACGAGAGCTGTCCATGTACAGAAGAGGTGAAGTGTTTTACAGAAGTAAATACTAAGAAGGTTCAGAACAATAGTGTCTAAGCGCCGATGAGCCTAATCAGACAGTTCAAGCATTTTTGGATCCAGCTTGTACCCGAACCGTTGCATTTTAGACTAAAATGTGAAAGTTTTCAGGGGCTTAATCCAGCCTTGTGTATACTTTGAAATGGTTATATCTCGATTAGATATCACATAGCACTCCGACCTCCACAAGGCTTCCTTGGTCGCCAAGATCTCCATCTTGGAGACACCATAGGGGTTGAGAAGGCATTTTGAGATGTCTATATTCAGATCATTAGAAAAGACAACTCCTTGTCCTCTTAGTTCTGTTTTAGATACATACGTCCGTATAGAAATATCCCGATTATTGTAGCCGCTTCCCAATCAATTCCTAAGGGGATACGTGGTTCAAACTTCTTAACGAATAAAATACGTGGAAGTACTTCAAGGAAGGAATTCAAGATTCTTAAGAGTACAGGAGTATTCTGTGTTTAAAGTAGACCACTGAGACTTCTCTAGCCATCACTTGTCAACTATAAATGACTAAAGGTGGCAAGTGGAACAAACAAATGCAAATCTTGGACTACAAAAGCCAATCGACTCACAGCTGGGTCATAGTATAGTCCCTTTGATTTGGCCAAAGGCCCCATCTTGATCTCTCTTCGATCAGCCTTTGCATATTCATGGAAATCCTTCTCCGAGCGAACTACATTCTCTGCGGGATGACAGCGATTCGCTTTACCTTTTGGTCTTAAGAATGACATGTCGGTTAAAATGTCTGTGGAGCTGTTCGAGTGGTTCTTAGTGCTCCACTGATCCTAATTTGAGCTAGACTGCCTTTCTTTCAAGCGGTCAACTAGACGACCAGGGCTTACTTTAGTACAGGCCTCATGATAGATACATGGAACCAGTACGTGACTGTAGTGGCTATCGTCTCACATTCTCGAATATGTGGTACACCCATTGCCACATAGTTCTGGATCTTCAAAATGTGGAAGAGGACACGTTCTGCTTCATGAATCGTGATACTGTCCTCACATCCTTTAGAAACCTTAGAGAGAGCGTTTTGAAAAATGTTGAAATGAACACTCATTTTCATAAGCAATAAGCTTAGAGGACTAAAAGCAGTTCACTCACCTCTAAGTTCAGGAGGGGTGGAGCAGAAGAGCACCCGAACTTGCTTCGTACTCATACCCAGGTTTTACACACGACCTGGATACTTAAGACTAAGTATGTGGTTGGTGACCTAGCTTCTACTCCTACCTACTACCTACTTTGCACGGATAAGGCTATTTCAAGCTCCTTTCTATTTCCATTTATCCCTATCCGTGCAGGTGACCTGGGTCTCTTGGAAGCCGGATCCCTTCTGAGATCAAAACTCTTATTATTTAGGAGCCTTCCCGTAACTGGGGGGCTTTCGTTAATCGGATGATGATCCTGGGAATAGTAGCCTAGAAGAATTGGACTCATCCGTTGAGCCCTTGCAAGAGCGCCCACCCAAATTAGGTTAGCTACTGTTGTCGTCAAAAAGAGTTCTCCAACTCACGGTCATCGTCGTGCCTCGCCTTTCTTCAGGACACATTCTAGAATGGACTTAGTTGATCTGCGTTGTTTATACTCCTTCGCACTGGGGTTCTGCTTTTTGTTGGCCGTAGGACGTCCCGCTGTTGACAGACGTGATTGCTGTGATAATTTCCGAAACAGAACTCGCCGCCGAAACGGAATTCGTGTCAGTAAAAACGAGAAAGCCGTCAGTATTATCATTAACACTCAGCCTTTGAAGCTGCCTCTTCACCGTCCTTGTCCTGTGACACGCCCATTTGTTCGTGAAGTTGTGTAAGGGATTGTCTTGTCTGTCTTGAGAGCTTTTTTTCATGTCTGGCCCCACGAGAAAGCCGGTAAGAAGTGGTCTATCCGCAGCATAGCCGGTTTTACTGGGATAAGGAACAATTAAGACCAACCCTGGCAAAGCACTTGAAATAGCTCATCAAAGACTGATTCAACCCTCAGCTTGCTTCCTTGGGCAGGAATTGTTATGCGCTCACATTGGAATCAGGTTGGCTACTCTTTAGCGAGGATCCTCCTCCGAAGATCTTAGTGCAGTCGCCCCCTGGAATCATAGGGTCACATCTCTGGGCATCTCCACCGCAACAAGGTCGGAATAGTCGAAGAAGATGAGTTCATACCTCTGAAATGCACCATTTTCTGCGATTATCCCAAGGCTCTCTTATTCCACATCCAGATAGAGTATCATGGTATTCCTTATGTGCAACCCATCGTCGAAGTCAAGTTTGAGTCAAGCTCTTAGTCCTTTTTTGGCACAAAAAACATTGAACTGTTTGTCCCTCGTTCCCATATGGACTCACGAATCAATGACATTGTATCCACAGGGCATTGCATCATTCACGAATCCAACCAAAATGTCACATAATCATCCTCAACCAAAGGACATGACTTAGCCAGTAGTTCCCTACCCACAGCATGACCAACAAAACCTTGCGCCGATTTCCCATAAACCAACTCATGCCGCCGACATCCATACGAGTAATTGCACTAGACTCCTCCATATGGCCATCGCCGAGCAGTGTTGTCCTAGCCAACTGCACGACCCGTAAGGTAATAAAATTTAATAAATCATAAAACGATATCATCCGTCTGAACGTTGTGAATACATTTCGTCACAATTTGTTATTAATGGCGATTCACGTTGCATGCTTTCGGCTTTCGGGCCTGTCATCGTCAGGGCATTTGCGACACCACCACCGCCGCAACAAGCCGTCATCATAAAAGGGAAATCGATGTCAGCCATAAGGCGACAACGACGACAACGACGACGACGACGGGAACGACGACATCTAACCAAATGAGCGCTCCAAATGGCAAGGTGAATTGGGGTTCTGTTTGTTTGGTTTTGTTGTCGTTTGAGCCTTTTTGGCCACACTTTGGAATTCGACAGGTTTTGAGCCGTGTACGCCGCCGTTTGTGTGAAACGTCACCGCGATGGATAAATGGATAAATAATCAGATCGCGGATTTGAAATGAATTTAATAGGTGTCTGTGGCTTATACCGTGTCGATAGATACATAGATACAGCCAGCCATTGCTCCCTTGTCTACGAGACCTCGTGTCTGCTGGACTGACTGTCAACCGGTGGTGGTGGTGAATTGGCTGAGATTATGGTCTCGGTTGGCTGGTTGGCTGGTTGGCTGGGTTGTGTGTTTACTCTATTTTGGTCCCTTGATCGGTTGGCCATCGCGGTAAATCATTTATTGGCTGACATTATGCTCGAATCGGATTTATGATAAATGATTGTGGGCTAGAAATGTTACATAGATTACAAATGTCATCGGCGGATGTGATAAGGAGCACTTTTTGTTTTTGGATGAAGGCGATCAGTCGTGATCGGTTTTTCTGTCGGTTGGGGGATTTGGTTTTTGGAAAATTGGTAATTTATTGGAGGTAGTTGGTAGGGGTTTTGGTCTAATAGAGCCCGATGGTGGATAAGGTCCGGTGCACTTGTTGTGTGGTCCTGTGATTTGCACTGATAGAGTTAATCGGAGCCATTGGCTTGAGCACTGCATTGAGGTTGTTGTAAAAAGTCGGTTTTCCAGCAGGTGTTTCGAGATACCTATTTGTAATCGAAATTGGGCTGGTCGCCGCAACCAGCAGACACTGACACTATGGCTATAGAGTGAAGTATTTGTTTCGTTTGGCGCCCAATGCGCGGCCCATACAGCCTTAAACTGACTGCAATAGAACACATTCCTTTCAGTTGTTCAATATAAGTCTGGTGTTGGCAATCATTTGGTTTCTTTATTGCAGATTTGAGCCGGTACAGATGAAGCAAACTGCCTGCGAGCAAGGCCTAGAGTACAACCCTCCAGAGACATGCCGAAATTCAACCGAAAAAGAAGCGATGTTTAAAAATACCTGGAAAACACTTAAAATCACTAGTAGAGTCGCATAAAAGATGTTTCAAGCAACTACTTGATGTAGCCAACATAAACCAGTGGCTAAGTGCCTAAACGATCGATGTGATCACCAAGATCAATGAAATATCAAGATCGCACTGGAAAAAGTGACTTCTCGACTCTCTGATGCATCGAAGTTGTACAAATAACTAACCTAAGGCTAAGAGTGAAATACTTTCAAAGACCCCTTGACCATGAGTATAGCAAAAGATTTACTTCAAGGGAACCTATGATGCCCTCTGAGTCTACTGAAAGCACATAGCGATCCTTTTCTAGCCTCTTGGGTTACCCCTCAAGCATGCCTGATACATACTATAGGATGAAGCTTGGATGTTTATCATTCCCAGGTGACCCTTGGTGCGATATCTCCTAGAACACAGCATTCATAGTGAAAGTAGGACTCCTACAATCCTGCGTTCCATCTTGACTTCTGAACAAAGTAGTGACCAGACTCTGATTGAATCAGGACCGCTCAAAACAAATATTTTGTCTTTAGATGGAATAATTGGACTCGCTTAGTTCCATCCGCCCTTCATGTACTCATGGATCCCTTACAAGCCAAATACCACTAAGATCATCTCCACTGAATCTTGGAGTAGTCAGTCAGTTCAATGGAATATCTGAATTTTCAAATCCCTAGCTGGTGTCTTATGGTGTCTTATCCTGTTTCCCCAGTTTCGTTTTGGGCTGGTTCCGTACCATCACCAGCTAATGTTTATAGCTTAAAGGATAGATACCATCACAACCTACATGTCCTACTATCCAGCGATCCCATTGGTACCACTAGCGTGCACAAGAACTACCCAATTGGGGATGGTAAACTAACTCACTGAAAGGATCTATTCCTACTTGCCAATGGAAGTAAACCTCCAGGAAGGACCTTCATCATATTGACCCTAGAGTATGTATGCCACAATCATCGTTAACGGGGATACTACCAAACGTCAGTGCGCCTAGACATAGTCGCAGAGTCTTATTGTCCTGAGTAGTAACCAAGGAAAACAAAAGGGTTAAGACGAGCTGTCTATAGATTGATACTCGAAATGGAAAGAGTATCAGCTATCAAAGCCAAGAAATGGGTGCTCTCAGTGGTAACACGACAAAACCGATGGAATTCATTTCCCAGACAGAAATTTAGTCCAAAAGAAGTTTAGGAGAGGCAAACTAATATCCTAACTGGCCGTGCTGGCTACAGAATCGTGCTTGACAGGTCATCACTTTGTCTACGCTGGGAAAAGAAGATTGCCTCACAGATACGATTGACAGATGTTATATGCTGCTTTGAGCACGAGGATCCCTCCATAGCTTGGGAAGAGCCTTGTTAGAATGTTGAGTAGTTAAACCACAGTTTGCTTGGGAATTACAATATCCCTCTGAGAGGTATTAGCTCCTTGCCTTAGGGTTTACACTTTACGAGCGTCGATGTTCAAATCTTCCCTGTGATCTCAAGCCTTAATATTATTTAGAACTCAAAGATTCTCTTGACGTTGGAGTCCATAAATTCCACATGAAAGACACAATGTAGTCGACATGTATTGATCCTTAGGCATATGTTTCAATTGGTATGAACGCTCATACAATGTCTCACAAAGAAAGCTTGGAAGCTTATCCCAGCAGATTGACAGCCACCTTCCCATCTGTCGCTATAGCAGAAGAAATAGCACAAGAGTGCTTGTCTGGAAAAGTTCCAAACCAACCACCTTTTCTCCAGCGTAACGCGGCATCGGTAGATCCCTAATTATACCATCGCCATGTAGGTTCTATCAAAGCATGTTCCTTCTGCTTTTTCGAAGAGCCTCTCCTTCGGATTTAAAGCCTTCACCCAGTTCCTTGGTTTTCCTGTAAGAAATTCGCTTCGTGTAAAGAGACTTCTCGATCTCCTTAACCAGATAAGCTACAAAGGCCCTCCTTGGCTTCTTTGAATTGAAAATTTATCGCAATTCCATGGATCCTTCCTCAAGGTCAGCCTATAGTGGAGCCAATGGCCAGACCCTAGCCATTGGAACTACCAAGTCGATAGTACTCACGAGTAGATTTTTTTTTGCATGAAATTGACTTGTATCAACCGAAAGAGGACAAGTTGGACTAATCCCTCGAACTGGAAGAGACGGGACTCGATAACCCTATCTGGGTTTCATAACTCTAAGCTGGATCGTGAAATCATTTGTTAGAAGCTGAGATCTGTGGAAATTCCATCGTCAAAACTTGGCTTGAAAGTGTAAAACTTTCATCACTTGGTACTACCACCAACTCCACCCTAACAACCAAAACCCACTGTTATCCCCTCATCAACAAATAACAACCCAAACTGCCAAGTTGTTCTTTGCACACTTCGCTCAACAATTTCCTCCCAAAAGACCAACCGTCCGAACCCATTAAAGTATCACTCAATCGCAGCACACAGCGCCCCAGACAAGTCCGAAAATATTTTGATAATCCGTCCAGCTTTTCAGGTTCCCCCCATCTGGAGCCCTGCCATCGCAGCATTATTCCAACCAACAAGTAATTATGTGCGTTCATGAGGAGCACAATGCCTTCCATAAGCAGCGCCAGGATCGTTCATATGCAAACGATTGTGTGTGGGTTGTGCAAGTCATCAGGTTTCTGTTTCAACTCCATCTCTGGCTAGGCTCTCCCTAGCTGGCAGGCCAAGAGGTCACAATGAAAACTATTATTACGCCGAGCTGGGATTGCAAATGTGCGTTCCAAGATCCTCCATCCTCTGCATTTTCTTTCAGCGGCGGGCTCGTTAAATGATCCAAATTTTTCGACAGAACCAAAAAAAACAAACACACACACACACCAACCATGTGCATCGGATCGCCCTAAATGGCAGCGACCTTTTAGGACCATTAAGCCTTTTTTTTTTTGGTTTTGTTTTCTCTGTTCTTCTGGTTTCCCGGCTAAGTGCAATGATCCACGTCTCTCCGTCGCTGCAGAAGGCACACAACGATCTGCATTCCTCATCGGGCTGACCTTCTTAGCTTCGGTTTTGGATTCAGACTCCTCGGTTGGTGTGTTCATCTGGGTAGAGTGCGCGTCTTCTCGAGTGGGGTGTGTACCCAGTTGATGTGAACAGAAGCTGACCCGCAGCAACTTTGTTGGATGGCTCCAGCTTACATGTTTGGACCAAAATGATGAGATTCCGAGGGGCATAAGCGCCGAATTATTTATGAGGCCAGGGATAGTTCAGTTGGCCTTAATGGGGCGGTCTCAGCCAGAGTCCCAAATAAGTTAATGACACTGCCGAGGGAAAATGATTGCTGTTCTCGTTGCTGACGCAGTTTGGCACTTGTAATTGCTTTGCGCGTGTAACTTAATTTTTTGTTTTCTTCTTCGTTGAAAGACAGGGGACCATGGAATATGGTAAGAATGATGGCACTGCGGCGCATTCGATTCGGATCCACAGAGATTCTGATGTTACCACCTAATTGGATCATTTAACTGAAATTTATTAGCTGATTCATGAACAGCGATATTGCCAGTTTTATGGGCAATTTGTGGCAGAGTTCTTGATGTATGTTTGGGCATTCGGCATTAGGTTGGATTGTTGGCTTGTTTGCTTCGCTGTTGTTGTTGTGTTCCGTTCGGGCGATATTTATGGCTTTTACAATTTGACGGGACAATGCCGGCTAAATTGATGTGTTGCCATTGTGAAATAGTTGCATGCATGCTGCACATCGTGGTGGATGATGTAGCCGCTTGTGATGATGATGATGGCGATGGTAAAGGTTGTGAGAACTCTTGGGAAATTTGTTATTTCGTGAAGTGATTTGGTTTTCTTTTGGACGGGATTGGGTTTGTTCTATTACAGCTGTCTTGCGAGTCACACCATTCAAAGGAAGAAAAGTAGAAGATGCTGCTCACAGCCCACCTAGTACAGAGGAGAGTTTTGCATATTGTTGATCCCAAAACTGGACACGATCCCCGAACAGGATTAGGAATATATCAATACATTGCGACACTCGATTTCATTTTCAGAGATCGGGTGGTGTATAGTACTTCAACAGCAATTCCAGCAATCTTTCAAAGGGAAAGGATGGGCCTTCCAATCCCACTTTACTGTGATGAGTTTAAGTAAGTAAAAACTAGGAGGTTTGAAAATATGTATCGATATCTACTGGAACATCATCTAGAAATAGTGAAAATTCACAAAAAAAAACGATTCTAATTGTCCATGACTCTGGGGCATAAATGAGGCTGAATTTGACCGATGGCATGGGTTACGTTCGTTTTAAGGGCGGCTGTGGTTTGTGCCCTATTCGCATAGTCCTGCGACTTCAGAAAACCCCACAAGAATAAGTCTAACGGGGTCAAATCGCACGATCGCGGTGGCCAGTTCACATCACCCCCATGTGAGATGACCATGCCCTCGAATCGCTAGTGCAGAATCTCCAATGTGGCGTGAGGTTTGTGGTACCTTGGAAGTTGGTAATCCTATAGTGCTCGCCGTGGACGGTGATGGCCTGACCAACGTCGTTCTCAAAGAAATATGAAACGATGACGTCGCCAGCCCAAATTCCACACCAAAAAGTGACTTTTTCGGGATGCTTTGGATGCTCTTGGATATCATGTGGATTGGTGTTATCCCAAAGTCGGCCAATTTCATCCAGAAAAGGGGCTCATCGCAGAAGATGATTTTTCGATGAAAATTAGGATCAGTTTCCAACTGCTCCAGAGCCCATCTAGCGAGCACACGTCGTTGTCTATTGTCGTTTACCTTCAGCTCCTAGGTCAGTTGAATTTTGTACGAGTGCAGGCCCAAATCACGACGCTAAATTCGCCAAGTTGTGGCTTCTCTATTGTAAGACCCTTTACTTTTGGTATTGATCAAGCGGCCTCTGGCGGAGCTACATATATAGGTTAGTGATGTGAAAAGCTTAACTTTTGTTTGTCCAGCAAGATCAGCAAGACTGTGACTGAAGAGCCAAGAGTGTCCATTTCGAGACTAACACAAGCATTTGGCCTATCCTCAAGCTATAACTTCAACTGGTACAAGAATTGAAGCGTAGCATCGCTCCTTCAGGGTTTCTCACAAAAAAATGTCCAAAGGGGTCAAATCGCAGGTCCGAGTCGGCCAATTAACATTACCAAGACGGCTGGTAACACGATTTGGGAATTTGGTGCACAAAACATCGATTGTGGCATGGGCTGTGTGGCATGGCGCGCCATCCTGCATGAACCAGAGGTCATTGAAATTCATGTCTTCAATTTCAGTAAAAAAAATCGGTTAACATGGCTCTGTAACGCCCACCGTTGACCGAAATGTTGTTCCCAGCCTTATTTTCGAAGAAAAATGGGCCAATGTCACTCTACGTGGATGCATCGCCTTTTCGACAATAGCGTGCGGGTTTTCCGAGCTGAAAAGCTGAGAGGAAACTTCGCCTCGTCAGAAAAGATGATTTTCGCCCAAAACCGTTGTCCAATTCAAGCTGCTCTAAGGCCCAAACCCATGAACCGGATGATAGTGCATCTTGTAAGGGAATAATCTGATTCTTCTCAGGCTAGTGCTTGAAATGTTGAGCTGTTGAGATCGATGGCGAGTGGATGTTCGTGAATTAAGTCTCACACGCTCGACTACAGCAGCCACATTTTCGTCTGCACGACGAAAGGGACCATGAGTGTTGTGCACTAGCGTACTTTTTGCACAAACTTGCATACAGCAGGTTCAGTGGGTGCTTCATTTCGGCTAAAACTAACACACTGTTTGGACTCACTTTGGAAATAAGTTTTCAATATTTCCCAACGTTGTTCAAGCGTAAATCGACTTATTTCGTTCCGCCGAGGTATGATACTGTCTTTCTGTCTTTTTTTTGGGCCACCATTTACTTTAAGATAAAAACGGAGCTGTTATTCGGAAAATACAGCCCGCAAATGTGCGAAAACTTGGTGAAAACATTCATCGAAAGAATGACTGTCTCTAGGGAGTGCCAAGGCAAATACTTTGCAAATGTTGTACTACACTGCAAACCTCGAAGTTCGTTGTCTGGGTTTAGATAAAAATATCATCTCTTTTCTTAAAAATATTCCATTTTTTCATTGATTTCCAGTAACACCTTTTGTTGAATGACCTGACGCACACGCTAACTAACCCACCATCGTCCAAAGCTTGAAAAAAAAAGATATGCTTGCCTATTCGAACCACTTTATGTGCAAATAAAAGCAATACCTCCACTCATCTATGACATTCCTCACTCAACTAACAAAAACGAAACCAAAAACCACATAATCACTGCGTGAAACCAAACAAAACGAAAGAGCTGACGCGCGAACTGGCCTCCCCAAATCCAAACCCAATCAACATACAGACACTTGAAAATAATTAAAACGAATCAAAAAGATTTCGTGCAACATGAAAATTTCGCCGCAATCCGTCCAATTAAATAATCACCATTTCAAACACATTAAGTGCAATTTTTTCGGTATTTTCCCGTCCGTCAATGAAATAAGTAAAACGCGTGCAAAAGTGTTGCTCCACGCCTTTTCCAAATTAACAAGAGAATTTGCTGCGTCTACCCTGTTGCCTGCCACATGCAAGTCACTTCTTTTTTTTTGCATTTTTTTTTACCATATCGTTACATAATTAATATTTTCATGCGTCCCTCGTGAGTAATGCATTTCTGGCCCGCCATGCGTAGCACATAAATATCCGAAGGAGAGAGATATTTGCAAATTTATGTACAACTTCATAAATTTTGATTTGCTGCCTTCCGGAGGAATGCTCTGCTCTCAGTGTTTCTGGCATAACGATTTCAATGAAAAGCGAAATCGAATTTAATTGTTTTCCAACGATGCTTGGATGGCCTTTGGGCCTGTGGGCCTTTTGAACATAAAAATGACAAAACACGGGTGGGTATCCCATCCAAGATGATTCGTTACGTTTTCCTTTTTTCTGTTTTTTTTTGGTTTTTTTGGTTTCTTTTTCTGTTAACGCATTTCAATAACAATAATGACCTACTTTGTGGAGCGGCAGCAATAATTTTGAACCCAACGTGGCCATCGTATACAATGGTAATAACAAAAATCGGTAGAAGACGAAATAAGAATTACACCTGTGCTCTGTAATTTGGGGTAATAAAACGTACGAATACGGATGATTATTTTGGATTTTTATTCAAAGTGGCGGTACGCATTTGCATTGGCCGGGCTTCGGTGGGTGATCCGACGCTGAGAGGTTTCTTTCGATTAATTTAAATGCAATGCACTTATAAATATATTGGACGGATGTTATGCAATTAACTTCGTGGTGCAGTTAATGGTAATTGGAATGAAGCTGGGAGGTAAAAGTCCACAGGTGATCCTGGATAATTAAACAAAAATATTTCGGGACTCGCAATGCTTTCATTAATCGCATTATTTTCTTGAAAAATTGATTTTGATAAATGCTGGCGAGTATCACTTTAAAAAAAGAGGCTATTGGTCTATAAGCCCATAATGGTGAGGATGGAGGAAGTGTGCAAAATCCGAATGGCAAGATGGCCCAAAACATCATAACTTGATGTCTATAGTAGCTAACACAGCACCGATCTTGAACAAGAAATGAAAAAGAAGCAACTTTCCATGGTAATAAGTGACCAATTCCCACCAAGAAAAGCAAAACTGGACTGATGTTCCTTACCACAATAGCGGTCTTCATGTTTCCAAGGCTAATCAACCAATTGCTCTCCTTATCCTTCAGTGCCAAGTACATGGGTGTAGTACTTGATCCAAAACTAACCTCGAAACTCAACACTGAGTAGCGGGTACCTTCGGTAAGAAGTGGATACTTGGTCCGAAGAGGATCATATGAATGTACATACATACATTCCTATGTCGTGGAAAGAATATAACATCAATCTTATCAACAAATAGCGAAGAACTCTAGCTCTAGTCATCATGTTTACCATTCGATTTTCAAACTATGCTTCTACCATCACGTAGTGAGGCCAAATTTGGAGAGCAGAACGACGCTGTAGTAAAATCCAACAACCACCGCGGAGTGGACCGTAGATGAACTGACAAATGAGTTCAAAAATTAAAAGTATACTCTGATTGCCTTAACATTTCCTTGCCAAATCGAGCTCCTCCTGAATCATAGAGCGTCTTCCAGCCGGAAGTTCTTCTTGTATAATGAGGCTTCTTGCTTACTTGAGCAAACCACCCTTAACACCATAGCCATACTTAATCATCCTCAGCCCGGACGCTAGCAAAGCTATGGTATTATTATCTTCGAAGCTAGATCATCGATGCAGGATCAGTTTCCTTTGGCTGTCAGGTATCATCGAGGAATATCGAGGAATATGAGCGAGCTGATGAACTAGCAAGACGGAGACAGTAGACGTCCCGCTGGTGGACCTTAAGATTAGAATTCTTGAGCACTATCTCTTGAAAGCAGATAGTAGATGGCAGGGAATATGTGACTGAGACAGATTAGGCCAAATACTACTGGAATAGCTCAGACAGATGTTGCTAGAATTCTTGTAATTGGTACTGGCCAGGGCCCCATAGTAAAGGCACTTTTGCTTACATTCAAGAGGTGACTTCTGTCCTTGTAATGAAACATAGTTCTTTCAACACGGATTGCAGATATTTCTAGTTCTACCTACCTACCCACCAGTTGGTCCCTGGTGGAAAGAAAGTCAGAAAAATTCTTAGAAAAGCCACAAAAGTCTCCCACTGAAACCTTTTCCGATCCAAATAAACAGAATATTAGAAGCTAGGTCGCCTGTCGAAAAGTGCTTCGCTAGGTGAAAAATGAAACTCTAGGTGAAACCAGAAGGTTGGTTCAACTTCTCAAAAGAGGCAAGTCTATCAAATCGGAGGCACTTTAAAAATCTGACATTACCTGCACTAAGACGAAAGCAGGAACTTTCACTCTTTTGTTGGAAACTCACTTTCCTGGTAACCCCTTGTTCAAGTTGAGTTTGATTTAAGGCCCAAAACTTGGAATAGCTGGTATACTGTATTGGTAGTGAAAAAAAAGAGGCTATCAGATAATTGGACAGGTACAAATTACGTGGTGCCAATGGATTGTATTCAGCTCTGCTGGAGTCTAGCTTTTGAATATGTCTTATACCTCGGCGTATGGTTAGACTGGTGTTTGTATCAAGAGCTATAAGAGATGACTACTCCCTTGCTAGGAGTTTCAGACCAATAACTTTGCCTTCCTTCTTATTGACAACATTGAAGAGACTAATTGAGACCCATGTGCTCAGGTTTGCACCAAGGACGCACCCTCTATCTAAGATGCAACATACATACCAACGTGAAAAATCCAATGAGACCGCTCTTTAAAATTTAGCTTCTAGAATTGAATGCGGCTTTGACAGGATGAAGTACGGGAACATAGCGACTTTTCACTCAATAAGTGACTCTGCTAGACAAGGCGGAGCTTATGAGAATGAGACATTAATTGATATTCTGGTTCAGGGCCAGTTACGCACTCCAAGTTGGTTGAGGTTCTCTTCCACTTGTGCACGCCACCTAAGGCGAGGTCTTTCTCTACTGCGTTCCGGGGATAGATTCGAAGACTCTACGGGTCGGAGCGTTGATGTCCATCCGCACTACATGTCCTAGCCATCTTAGACGGCTAATGCGTACTTTTCTCGTAGAGTTCGCTGTTAAATCTCCTTCTCCATAGCCCGTCAACGCAAACGAGACCGAATATCATCCGAAGGATTTTGCATTCGAAACGACCAAGGATATCTTGGTTAACGTCCATGCTTCTGCGCCATAGAGCAGAACTGGGATGATGAGGGTCTTATAAAGAGTTTCCTTGGTGCTTCTTGACAAGGCCTTACTACTCAATTGCCTTCTTAGGCCAAAGGAACAGCGATTGGCAAGAGTGATTCTTCATTTGATCTCTGAGCTGATACTGTTGTCAGAGTTTATAAAGTCCTTAACTACCTCAAAGTTACAACTGTCTATTGTGACGTTCTGTCCAATTCGTCGGTGTTGTGTGTCCCTTCTTGTTGACAGCATATACTTGATTTCGCCCTCATTCACAGCTGAGCCCTCTTTTTTGACGCTTCCGTTTCAATACCAGTGAACGCACCAGTGACAGCCCGCTGGGTTCTGCCAATTATGTCAATATCGTCGGCGTACGCTAGTAGTTGCACGGACTTTAGAAAGATTGTGCCTCCGGTGTTGGCTTGTGAGTCTCGCACAATTCTTTCAAGTCACATGACAGCGCGTCACCTTGTCTAAATCCGTTTTTGACATCAAAGGTATCGGTGAGATCGTTACCGACCTTGACGGAGCAGCGAGCATTCTCCATCGTCATCCTGCACAAGCGAACGAGTTTGGCAGGGATGCCAAAGCTAGACATGGCTCTGTAAATGCTGTCATATGCGGCCTTGAAATCGATAAAAAGATGTTGAGTATCGATTTGGACTTCTTGGGTTTTCTCCAGGATCTGCCGTAGTGTGAATATTTGATCGGTTGTGGACTTACATACTTTGATGGTTTCAGACGTTCACACAAAACGGCTGACAGGATCTTGTACGCAATGTTAAGGAGACTAATGCCTCAATAGTTGGGGCAATTGAGGGGGTCTCCTTTTTTGTGGATCGGGCAAACGATGCTGAGGTTCCATTCATTAGGCATACTTTCCACCAACCACATCTTGGAAATGAGTTGGTGTATGCTCTCCACCAAGTCATTTCCCGCAGCCTTGTTGGACTTGAGTTTGGATATTGCTATCCTCACTTCACTCTGGTCGGGTGAACGGGAGTCTTGACTTTCATCGTTCAAGTTGAATGGTTCGTTCTGCCTGACAGCGGAATTTGGGTCGTCGTCGCCGTTTAACAGTCTACAGAAGTGGTTTTTCCATATCCTCAACACCAACTGCGAATGAGATCTATACTGTCCTAATATATTATATAAGCCAACTATATTATATAAGCAATAGTCATCCTGCGCTTAAAGCCTTTCTCAAGCCTGCAACCCCCTTCCAAAATGGTTCGGGAACGCAAGAACTCTTTGAGTTCGATCTCAAGATTGAACTCGGTCTGGGTCTGGGTCCCAGGTCACACTGAGTTTCTAAGATCTCTGATAAGACTGTGAAGCAAGGCTCAGAAGACTATTTCTCAGGACCTGAACCTGAGTTAGATGTTACTGTGTGTGTAAGTGGCATAGCTCTTCCGAATGCATTTAGATCAAAGATATGCTCCCGATCGTCTATAAGAAATCAGAAGCATCCTTGCTGTCTCTCAGTAAAAAAAGGACTCTATGTATCTTATTGGCGTTATTAGGGAAACTTTTTTCCTTTTTCCTAAGCATCTTGGCGTCCTAGCCACGCTTGTGGCGAGGGTAACGATACTCTGGATAATTTCCTTTGTAATAGCCCTGCCTTTGCTTCGAGCAGGTACTGCTGGTGCTGATGATGCTGATGTGCTGAGTGCTGATACTGTAAGCTCCTCAATGAGGCTAAGTGCACTCTCAGCTTTCTCAGAAGATTTTGTTCCTGGTAGTACAGGGGAGCAGATGCATCTGAGTGCCTTAGTGATGCGATCCCCACCATGTGGAACTCAAATTCTATGAGGAATCCTATGTACGGGCATACAGTCCGCCATCCCAAAGTAAACCAAATCCAACCCAAGTCTTCCACTTGAATTAGAAAGTTTAACCCAAGCTGTAGCAGTAAGTCCATTCCTGCCAAACACCTATGAGGGATAAATCATCTCCATGCGCTCATTACCCAACAATGGCCAAGAGTTTGTCAACCCCAACCACATGAAAATCGGTCACAAAACGGACAGCAGAAGCCGTCCATATCGCCACCGGCTGAAATACATTAATCGATCTGAACCACAAGACCGTCTAAGCCATAACTTTCCGACCCGGGCTAATTGCTTAGCATAAACGTCTCGTCACAGTCAAAACCATTTATAACAACCAGCCAATTGCCAATTAAAACTCTCCATTAAAATATGTTTATTGTTTCACATCTGCAAACATACATCTTCCCGCCAAGCCGGTTCCATCGACCGTTTCCAACATATAAATTCATAAACCATCACTTAGCGCTCCGAGAGAAATGTGATTTCCTTCATCCTAAATCATTTAAATTATAATGATTAGAGGAACCTCGCAGTCGCAGCCTGTTCCCGGCCGAACGCACATCAATACCAATAAAGAGCCGACCCCCGAACCGAACCGCAGAGTGCCATAACCGGGAAACAACACCGGAGCGACATCTTTAATTCTAGTATACAATTACAAGCGCGTCTTAGCCGGCTCACCGTACGACGGAAACAGTATGGCGCGCGCGCGCGCGCTCTAGCCGCCATTAGATGCATCAGAGTGCGGTGTCCTCCTAGAGTGAAAATTGCTCTCGGTAATTGATTTAAATGCGTTGTCGCATGCTCACCGCCGCCGCTGCAGCGCTGGTGGGATTCTCCTCGTCCAACTCGGCCCTCGCTCGTCTTCAGCACCGTCATCGTCTTCGTGGTCTAAACTAGTTTCGTGTCGACCGATTGGGTCTCGGCAACTACTATGTAAGCCTGTTGAGCAACTGTGAGATACAAATTACAAAAGTATCTCTGATAGACCGCTGGATGGATGGAATAAATGCCAACTCATGTGTACTTGATTTAATTATTATATTTATAAGCCTAATTCCAGGGAACCGACTATATGTGGCATCACGCTGTGAACGGTATTTAGAGGCTGCTTTTTTTCCAATTTAGTTTTATTGTTTTTTATTGGAAGATTTAATTAAGATTGTATGGCCAGAGTTGTAGGCTTTAATGGGAGCAGTTTATGGGTTGGCAGCTTATTCGGAAGTGAGGCGCCTTTTTTATGGGCTACTCGCGGGGGGAACAGAGCTTTGATTTACATAGACGCTTTGGTAGGAGATGGAGGAAAGTGAAACATTATAAGAGAAGCAGATAACAAGACTAGACTCCTTCCGGTGTGCGGAGCTAGTTTATGGAAATCAATTAAAAGCAATTCTATGGCCGCTGACGAAGGGTGTCAAGTTGATTGGGAATCGTTTTATGCTTCCAGAAAGGTAAATGGAGAAATCCGATGCTGGATAGGGCTGACACGTGCGTGGGGCTTACCACATGCCTTAGATGAGTGTCAGATCTTCAAATGGAAAATCTGTCCCAAATATCTGACAATCGAATGATATACTATATTTTGTCTAATAATTGCCAGGAATTGGGACAAAATCTAAGAGTCGTGTACACTCATTTGCAGATCTGCCAATCGTCTAGATGTAGCTTAACCTTGCAAGCTCTAAGATTTCAGTGATCTCTCGCAATAATTCAACTTTAAAGGAATGATACCTCCATGGAACTGTGCCATAAGGACCTTATACCTCTTCTACTATTATTGTCTTCCTTCAGAGGTTAGAGGTTCCCAGCATAGTCACGAATGACTAAGAGTAAGAGTGGCTGTGTAAACTCTATGTCTCCAGTCCTAGTTTTAGACATTTTAACTTTCCCAACTATAGGAGGAATAAAAAAAATAAAAACTTGGCGCAACAGCTCGATGGGACCCAGTGTTATACTCTTTAGATGAATGGAAGGGGCCTACCGTGTCCGAAGGGCTGTTTGTTATTTGAGAAGCTTTTTCGAGACACTTGCACTCTCGGATGTTTGACAGACGCTCGCGAGAGGACCTTGTTCCATAGTCCAATGCACTAACCACCACAAGATAGGTGGAAGCCACATGGAAAAGGTCAAACTTCCCTGCATGTCAACAGTACTACTATCCCCTGGAATAATACCATCTAGTCTTGATGATACTTATTGGGATTTTTCTTTACCCTATTCGGCTTGATCTACTCAGGCATCTGATTGGGAGCCGAGCACCATGCTTTAGCGACCTTTGACTTGGAAAAGACTGATTCAAGGGCTCTTACACCAACTCGTGGTCACAGTTAGTTCTGTTTAGATAGGACTATGGCCTGAACTTGTCCTTAATGGAAAACCTATCACCAAAGGTAGTCTAAAGTTGCTTATTGCATCGAACATTTGACTCGGCTAGGTTAAGTTAGGTTCGTGAGTAAAATGTTCACATCGCCACACTTACATAAGTCAATACAGTCCCATTGTGATGCCCATTGGGGAAAGATGTCCCTTGGCCATTGGTTAACCCTAGTCTTACAAATGGGTTCCATATGAAACATCCAACCATCCAGTAGATTTGATGAAGTTCAAGATGTCATTCATTGGTCTGTTGGACAATTCCTCAAGGAGAAGAGTCGCGCGAGAAATTTAAATCTTAGGTGGATGAGACCAGAACATTGACATTGACTTCCTCATCTCCAAATCTCAGTTTATTCAACTGATCCCGAAAAGTGATATGCCCCATGATTACCCCCATTTCCTATCCTCTTCCATAATTCTGTCGGTCTTGATCTTGTCAAACCAAGGCCTTAAACTTCTTGTAACTACACAGGAGTCTAGGGAGGACCATCTACTGCTTCTTGCTTCCACCCGTAAAGGAAGATGAACACCGAGGTATCTACTTGTTCTGATGTTGATTTTGCACCAATTCTTGCCAGTTTGTCTGCCTTCTCGTTTCCTGGTATACCTTCGTCTCCAGGTACCCAGCAAAGGGTAACCTTATACTGTGTTCCAAGAATCTTAGCCCCTTCACGACAGTATTGCCTTCAACGCTGTTGGACCTCCGCTTGGAAAACACTACTATGGTTCGGAGGGCAGTGTGATCTGAATATGCCTAAACCTACCGCCTACATTCATCTTTGATCCATTTTTGTAGACTTTCCCATTTTTATCTGTTTGGGAACAAGCTTGTAGAGGGTATCTTGAAGTTTCATAGGTTGAAGTATCTCTAGATATCTCTCCACGATCATACATTTCATTATGTCTCCAACTATCGTACTGTATTCTTAGGGCACAAATTGCTGCCGAAGCTAGAACGAAAATGTCCAGCAGCTGAGTAGCTGGTTAGAGCTATGTTCCACGAAGAGTCGAGAGACGGGGCCAGAGATTTCACCTTCTTCATTGTAAATGCAAACACTTTAGTGGGGATCCGGATAAAGAGTGACTTTAGGAAGCTAAGTCTATGTCGTTTTGTATCTAAACAACCTCGTTCGATACTTCTACATAGCTAGAAGCACGAAAGTTATAATCCATGAAACACAAGTCCTACCTACCAGTCGTACTAAGGGGCTGAAAGTTTTGGACAATTAGCAGGAAAGTGGAATGAATGAAGGATAAGATTCGGCTGCATTTCTAGCTTAGAAAATGTTTCTAAGATCAGGGAAGGCAAGTGTATCTGTAAATGGACCAATAGGCCAGTAGAAGCCCCTAAGTTCGGACACCATCGGTATGGTTATGGGTCAGTCTTTGTGGGGATTTGGAAAGATTATTGGTGGTGAGGTGGTTAGGACAAACGATGGAGTTTTTTCTTGCTTTCAGACTAATTGCAGGATTACTGACTATAGACTCCCGCTTTCGCTCTTCCGAACCAGATAACGATCCACTTTCTGCATCAAGTGAATTGATACGATCACTTTAGGTTCGGCAATAAAAAGCCCCAAAAAAAAGGGCCCATCGCATCGGTTACTGCCCATTTCCATTACACACACATGTACGACGCATAACTGACATCAGTTAACACAGGCAGATCTCACAGCCCATAAATAATGGAAAATGTACTGCAAAAGCGTGCAACAAATCGCCTCGGGATAACTAAAGATACTTTTTCTTGGTTTTTGGTTTCGGAACGTCCAACAGGATCAACATGGCCAAGAACAAAATAACCTTTTATATCTCACTTTAGTGCGGTGAGTTCTTATCGGAGATGAAAAATTACCAAAGCGCACGGTAAACTGTTAACAAAAAAACCAAAACCAAAAAAAAATTTCGAATGAAGGACAAGACAAAGATGGAGAAGAATGTTGCCGCTAAATGGCAGGACAGACTGCGCAGCGTTACGCTGTTGCTGCCAAGAGAAACTTCTTCTTGACTCATTTAAGGATGGCTATGTGGCAGGTTTACGACGACCACCAAGCGCTCACCCCGGTGAGAATGCGATTTATTGCATCGATGATTGATTGCAATAATTTATTGATAAATTAAATTATCACTAACAACGAAGAGAGAGAGAGGAATTTATGTACGTTTCGCGGACGCGGAAATGATGGTCAAGGAAGGAGGAAGGATATTTCAGAATGAAATCAGAAACCATCGATTGGGGATTGCAATGCTAGAACAGAGGCACATCCATTCACAGACAGAAAGGACCTTCAAACCTCACAAGGATACTTCAAGAGATACTTCGTACAACGTCTCCCACCAGAGTCTATAATATTTTCTCGATTAGAAGATTCCAGGACACAGTAGCACTCTGTTATAGGTATGCGATTTCATGGATACATTCACTAAGGAGCTCTCCTGTAGCTCTCAGTAAGGTGGCCCACAATATTCAGATGTACCTCCACATGACCATACTGCAAACCATATCTTCTCCAATAGTCCAGTCATTCTTGTGATAGTGATAGTAGTAGCGCGTTTCAATCTTATACGATTCCCATCTAGTATTGATTCAGAATATTCTGTAAAGACATGTCAGGTCAAGACAACATGCGGATGGTTCTGGATATTCAGAATCCAAACGAGTCTTACACCATCAACGTTCTTGCAGCTACATTACAGTTCGGTGTAAACCTGGGCCTTCTCTAGTCGGCTGACGTCCTCTTCCACTTGTGTACGCCCCTAACCCGGGATCTTTCTCTACTGCACTGTCCCTCCGGATTAAATTCGAAGACTCTAGCCGGAGCATTTGTATCTTAGACGACTGGTAGCCAACTAGGTCGATGCTCCGAAGCTCGTCGAGTCAAATAAGAACGAACATTTTACGAAGACTCTTTCTCTCAAATCGCCCAAGTCTTTACCCGCCTTAAAGATTGTCTAAAATTCAGGGCCCTAAAGCAGGACTGGAATGACCAGAGTTTTATATAGAATCGCCTTAGTTGTTCGGGATAAGGCTTTACTAGTCAAATGGCTTCTTGGCCTTTAATGAAACAGCGATTGGCAAGTGTTATTCTTCGTTTAATTTCTGCTGAGTTGTCACTGTCAGAATTTACAACAGAGCCGAGGTTGACTAAGTCCCTTACTACCTCCATGTTATAGCCGTCGATTGTGACGTTCTGCCCAATTCCTCGGTGTTAAGTCTATGTGTCCCGTCTTGTTGACAGCATATACTTGGTTTTGCCCTCATTTGTTAGTAGCTGGTAGTACCACAAACTTTTGAAAGATTACACCTCCAGAGTTGACTTGTAACTTCGCACAATCCTTTCAAGTATGTTGTTGAAAAAATCCCTCGACAGCGGGTCACCTTGTCTAAGTCCTTCTGGATGGAGTAGCGACCCTTGTCCATCATCATCCTGCATAGTTAAGCGAGTTTGGCAGGGATGTCAAATGGATCTGTACAGCTCGTGTCTACCTATAGGTACCGTCAGATGCCACCTTGAAATCGATGAAAAGGTGGTGTATATCGACTTGGACTTCTTGGGCTTTCTCCAAGATCTGCCTACATGTAAAAATGTCATCAACTGTAGATTTTTCTAACCTAAATCCACGTTGATAGGGGTCGATCAGGGTGGTGATGATGAAGGTCTTGCATGAGCTGTTTAATGGTGCACTTCAAGGGGTTTCCTGTCTTGTGGATCGGGCAGACGATGCTGAGATTATACTCATCAGGCATACACTCTCCTGATGTATAGCTTGGATATTACTATCCTTACTTCGCTTTGCTCAGATGGACGGAAGTTTTGGCAATCATCGTCTATGGTAAATGGTTCTTTCTGCCTGACAGCGTGATGTTGGTCAATGTCGCCATTATACGAGTACAGTCTTCAAAAGCAATCTTTCCATATTCTCAGCACAGACTGTGTTGCAGCTAATCGTTTTCAGAACCTCAATCATTTAGAAGAAAAGTCAAACCAACTTAGGTGCACCCCTGACCAATCTACAAATGCTGTTCCGTCCCCTTCGAATGGATTTCATCACCTACTACCACCCAATGGATCGAAATCATTTAAGGACCCCAGCCACCGTGAAGTGTATGTGGCTCAGCTCTCGCTAAGAGTGAAGGACACTTATCTAAATCCGACCATGTACATACACCCCATTATAATGCCAGCGATTATCTCTACATACACTCTGGGCGCACTTAAGGCTTCCACCTACCAAATATGGATAATTAAAAACAGATCACTCATGGATTTGGCCATTTGGCCATTGGGCCACGCGCACACGTCTCAACTGCCACCCATTCGCCTGATAAGCCGAATCCGCTGATTGTTCCATGCACGACTTGCAAATAGCTTGTCCTCCACTCAGCCAATGACGAAAATGACCATTCGACCAAAACGCCAACCAGCCATTCATTGCTGTCCAACTCCCAATACCTACACACAGGTACCCAGATTACCGCCCGACTAATCGAGTTATTCACCTCAATCGACATTAGTCCATATTTTATGGCAATGAAAACCATAATTTTTGAGTTTTTTCTCTTTTCTTGGTTTTGAGAATAAATTTTCGGAAACTCCGCCGACAATTTGTGAATTGATTACGGCTCCCCCCGCACGGTTGGGACACAACCCATAACCATGTCTTATCACCTAATAAAATCAAAACTATTCCAGCAGCTAATTAATATGAGCCAAATCCATGGCTATAGATGCAAAACTGCAGAACTGTAAAGCTGTGCAAAACTGTGGGACGAACGCAGATACTTAGATACAATTCGTGCAAACTAAAGGCGGGCTACAATCGGACCTGCAGCTTGTATGGGTAATGAGTGTCTCCTGGCAAAGTGGTACAGATACACGATGCACCACCGCCTAAGTATGATTTCAACATTTTGACAACCGAATCCGAGCATGCTCGAGTAGACCCCGCAGGCGTTTATTAAATTTAATTGAAAAATGGGTGGCAGCGCTGGGGATAGATTCGAAGCTATTGCACCTCGGAATCGGAATAGGGTCCAGTGTTAGTGGGATGGGGGTGCTGGGACATTGTATTTATCTTGTAATCTATTTCCAATGGGCATGGGTGAGTGCCCATGGTCAACGGAGATCACCATGATTGGTGTGAGCTGCAGTGGGAATTTTTAAATGCCAACTTCGCCCATAATTCCCTTTGAGGGAATTTGGCCGGTCCCTGGTTATAGGGCAAATGTACAAATTTGCATACATATGTCTGTACGTACCGTGCGAATCGGCGGATAGGTTGGGAATGGTAAGCGATATTGGTTGGTATGGTAAATAGGCAGCACTTAAAGGTGGAATGAGTAGTATGGACCGCTGACTCTTAGGCAGAAGCAAAAGCTACACTTAATGGGACCAAGACCAACGGAGGTAGATCACATCAAACGGAAATATCTGTTGCTTTGACTGGAACCCTGAGATTAATATGCAGTCTGACCTATGATACTGAATTTGGGTTTCGACGCATTCGTACAAAGTTCTCCGTTTCCACAAACTCACTCCATCCTTGTTGCTTCTTCTATGGACTTGATTTCAGTGTCATCATCACATACGTCTGGGTGACTCCTTTTGAAGCAATCTAGCATGGTATACAGGATAAATAGTAGAGGACCAAGTTGGGATCCCTGAAGAACATCGAACTGCCCTTCATTTTCGTAATTATTAGAGTTTTTTACGTAAAAGGTCCTGTCTCTCAGATAGTCTCCCGTCCAGCGTGCCAGCTTTTGTCTAGTTCCAATATCATGGAGCGCCTCGATCAGCTTAGTTTGGTTCAGAACATCACAGAATAGACCTAAAACGTGATCGTGTTTGTTCAGACTTGACTTGATTGAATCCTCTTTGGAAAGTCAAGTGCACAAGTCTCATGACTGTCAAAGTAAACAGCCTCAGGATTGACTGAAAATTCAAAGACATTTGTTTGTGTTTTTGAAAACAAGGTTCAGCATGGACTGTTGGTTAGTAAGCTCTCTAATAAGATGGAGATAAGGACAAGTCTTAAAGCCACTAAGAAACACTGTGATTGATGCCTTCCCAAGGATTAAGGTAAGATCGGTCAAAATCGGACCGCAAATGAGGAAAAAAGAAGAAGGGACATCCATTAGCAATGAATTATCGTTGAAAAGGTCTTGCGCCAATGAACTATACAAACTGCACAGATAGGTAGAAAATGTAGAGTAGAATCGTCAAATCTATTCCCAAGAGACATCATAGGTTCTCTGTGTCGAAAGTTTATCGGAGGTTTCTAAGCCTCGATTCTGCAACTCTATCCTACTGCAACCTTAGTACCAGCCATAGCTCAGTGACTCCAAATTAATAAGATTTGTTGCATTCGCTTCCAACTGAACTTCACATTCATATTGATCCAGAGAAACCAGAAGAAGATCCTGCATAAATGAAAAGGGCCTTCGTAACCTCCTAGCTAAAGGATATCTTTCAACATGAAACACAGGCTCTTCGAAGTACGAAAGGCAACCTAGTCACCGAAGCCATGGAATAAAAGACACTTAATGGCTATCAGGTAGAGAGACTGATATGGCAAGAAGGGAACCCGCATCCTCTCAATAAAGGCCCTCCTCACCTGGCTCACCTACCAAAAAGCTTAAAGACAACTAGGCTTATCAAACATGAACGTCTCGTCAAGGCTTGTATATGACATTGTCCCAAATTCGGGAGTCCGGGACAACTCATCCAACTGTACCACGCGGTGCTGGAAAACACGACAAAATTGGGGAAACAAATGAGTTCAAATCCTTACAAGAGAGGCAATGTGTACATGGATTCGAGTGCTGGACAATAACCAGGAAAGCAGAACAGATATTAAGCTTCAACCAGGAGCTCTCTAAAGCCGAAACACTTTTTTGTTTCAGCCACCATCAGTCTCAAAGTATGCTGCCAGAAGGTGCTATACACACTTAGCTTGTTGCCAGAGCTGAATGAATCAATCAGTCCTTAGGTATCACAGGAATGCTGATTGCTTCAAGTAAAAGGATAGTGTAGAGGGATCTGTATTTAGATATAAACTGGTGCCCTTTAGCACACGATGTCTCTCGCTGAATAAGTCAACCTATTTTCTAGATTTTCAACCAGATCAAGCAATCTCGAAAGGGACTCGCAAAGGTTATGAAACCATACTAAGAAAGTCCAGACTCAAGAAAGAGTCTCAGCAAACAGTTGTAACCTCGAGGTATACGTTGCAATGGACTTTGCTTATTTTCATTAGGGAGTCTCGCGTCAATCCATAAAGTTTGAAGCCATTCTTGAGAAACATGTTATCCAGAGCAATGCGAATTCCCGCTTGTAACTTAGCCTTCTTGGATTGAAGAGTCCCTTTAACTCCAGTTTAACTGCTAAATTCTTATTCACCTGATATGCACGGCTGAGATATAAATATTTTAAACTGAAATCTGAAGTTCTACCAGCTTTGAGGACATATTGATTGGGTTCATCACCTAAGTAAGTACAGAACCCATCACGGCCCTACACTTTATTAACTCCTAAAGCCTCTTCAAGCAATACATTTCTCCACTCCCTGAGACCACTGCTATGGATCGACTTCACTTAAAAGTTTATGACAAGTTATGTATCTTACCAACCGCTCCCTGGAAAACAAACTTGCAATAGGATATGGTTGGAGAGTCTATTACTCCTTCTAAATGGTTGGCAAGTCTGCTGTCCTAATACCAGATTCTTACCAAATCTGTTCTACTCTCTACATTTGATAGGTAATGCATTACAGAATACGTGACAGTAAGCATTACTATTGATTACAAGTGATACTACTTACCTTGCTTTCTATGAAAATTTTTAATTTTGACCATCAATTCAATACTTACCATAGGAATTACTTATGGCTCTCTTAATTCAGTTAGGGCACGAATCGTAAGCCTCCTTTTAACACACACTTCAACCACTAAACGACTGTACCCATCGTATGCCAGAAGGGACTCCCAAAAGCCCACCAGTCACCAACAGTCTATTTCTCCCTCTGGGCTTCCACTTCCCTCCCAATTAGAGGAACACAAACCTAATGGATAGCTGGGCACCTAATTCGAGTAACTTCCCTATTCGGGTCGTGTTCATAATTTCAACACGTCCGCTTGCCGTCCGGAAAGAACCCGCCTAAATAAAATCATCTTCCAATCCAACTCCATTAAAAAGATATTTACCTTGGCAACGGGCCTAAGTGCCGGCTTCCACAATATATAATTTCATACTTTAAACGGTGGTAATTCTT
The DNA here is from genome assembly GCA_963583995.1 of Xylota segnis. NCBI lineage: Eukaryota > Metazoa > Arthropoda > Insecta > Diptera > Syrphidae > Xylota > Xylota segnis. Next base: position 128,134,861 of record OY757236.1, on the reverse strand, counting down.
TTTGGGCCGATTCGGGTCCGAGTCTCTTCCTTCGTTTTTAGGCCATGATCGGTTTTCGACTCAAAAAAGCCCCTTCGGGAATGCATGTCGTCGCATATTAAAGTCTCATCCGGTTAAAATCAAGAACAAGCCCGAATCATAATTCATTCTGAAGCCGAAGAAGCTCCAATTAATCATTTTCATGTTTCGGGTTTTTTTGGTTTGCAAGTCAAGCAACAGGAAGGTATCTGTTCCTGTAATTTTAATGGGCGGGTGAAATTTCACGGATACTTAAAGCCATCGATCGAGATTTGATATCTCAATTAGTGTGGCAAGGATCTGGGGTGAGTCACGCCGGCCGAATAGAATGTGTGTGTGCCATTTCAAAGGTAATCTGACAAATTCGTCAACATTTCCCACCGAAAGGGTTAACTCGGGCATTCCGCATCCGAAAGAGCATGTCGAGTCTAATTGAACGATTAAGGTAATTAATGGCCAACTTAAATCGTTGCACAACCAAAACCAAAACCAAGAAATGGCTGTTATCACCACTGCGGGCCTGACATTTAAATTGAATTGACAAATGTAACCAGGCGCAGTGGGGAGGCAGCATTAATTAGTTCGTTTTGTTACGTAGAGTCTCAGTTGGGCAGGTGTGAATGAACTTCCAGCGGTGGGCAAGGAGAAATGGAAGATGAATGGCAGTGGACCCTATGTTATGTATAAAGGGACCGCAGGTAATTAATTCGCTGAAGAAAATTGTCATGATAGCGCTTAAAGTGGATTAAAGGGTATTTGGGACTTTCTTAATGGGATTACCTGCGATTTAAGGTACACGAATGATTGGGATATCTTAAGTGACTTACTCGCTCCAAGGAATTTGGTCTCTTAATTCGACTTTGGGAAATGTGCAGTGCAGTAAATCAGTTTTTAGGATTTGTACTTTCTTTGAATACAGTTATTCTCAAATCCCTTCTAAACTATCACCATTCTTTGGATATGTGCGCTCTGGTGTAGGGAATTTACCCCACCGTCTAGTGGGCAATTAATTCACTTTACGAATGTGGAATAATTTCCCTCTGGAAATGGGAAATAATACCACTTCACTCTATAAGAATGCATGGGACTACAACCCATCTCGATGGCAGTCTGGTGCAGTCGCTTCGTTCGCTAACAGGATTGTACCCTCTCTTCACAAAGTTTAGCCGCTTCGTCACTCCGCTACTGAACACCAACTATTAGTCCCAAGAACTTCATGGATTGCTAGAGAAATTCATTGAATGTTAACTAGGAACTTTTTCCAAGGATATTTTCCACATTCGAAGGATGAACTGATAGCCCAGAGGTGAAGTAATTTCCCGTGGATTAATTTCCTTGCACAATTTGTTCTATGCTATGTTGTCACTATTTTTAAGCCATTTGTAAAGTTGTTGTGGTTTTGGATGGACAGTGTACTTCCTTGGCTGCTATTTGTATCCTCACGTATGCTTGATGAACAAATTCATCCTGAGCTACAGTCTAACGTACGTTCGGAGAAGAGTATGCATTCACAATTCAAGGTGGACAGCAAGGAAGAGCAATAGTTCGGGCTGGACTGGTTTCAAATTGAGAGATTACTGGCCACTTTCTTCGATCTTGGGCATGCTATTTCCAGTCGTCTAGACAGAGTTTCGATCTTCCTTGTCGTCTTGAATCTGGAGATTGTAATTCGAGGATTGGCTTTGGTAGCGGATAAGTGTCCGTTCGTCGATGTATGTGTCGTCATTTTTCAGCAGTGACTAGGAACCCATTGTGCTCTCGGCTACCTCTTTGATGATGTCCCGATAGAGCTTCCACGGATTGTTGGTATTTGTGGATGAGTGTGCCATTCTGCATGTAACGCCAGATAACATAAGAGTCTCAGGAGATCCTTGAGCTTCATTTCAAAAATCTTTTTAATTTCATTAGAATCCTGATTTCTGTGAGTAACACTAGTCTGTGGGCCTTCCAAACAGTGATATTGCGGAACTTCGCTGTAGAATGCCAGCTCTTCCGCAAGCTCTTCCGCATTTTAGTTCACCTCTTTGTAGACATCATCAAAAGGTGCTCTCCAGAATCCTGATTCCTGTGAGAGCAGAGTTGCTCCTTCCTGGAGGGATCCACCAGCATGGGACTAAGTATGGTTTTCCGTTCTTATGGATCTAAGGATCCCAATGCAGGAGGTTCTAGGAATGTTACATGTGTGTAGCTCTGGCAGCACGTATGTTGCTGAATAGAGGACACAGTCGTTCTTCCAATTTGATTTCGAATCCAAGATAACGTCAAGAAATCACGTTGCTCTGGAAGTGTTCAGTTCTACTCCTTGAATCCTTTGGGCTTTTACTGTCTTTGACGCTTCAACTCTCAGACTATGGTTTCTGACTAAAGGCACCGACTCCTTGGACTGAATTATAGAAACTCGGCATTTTTTTCAAAAATTTATTAACACGTCTCTTCAAATCTACAAACTAAGTGAGCTAATACACATGTATGGATGTGAATGTACTTAAATCAAAAATGTTACACTTTAGGTCGAAATCCACTCAAGTAAAGATCCTTTTGATGCTTCATCGCAACATTGGTACGCCAACTGAATGGCCTTCTTTTGTTGGCATCATCAGCCGACAGAGGTCTAGGTGTGAGTGCTGGAAACTTATCTCTAAACTCCTTCCAACTCTCTGAAAAGTCAAAGAAAAAAAGCGGTTCAAAGGCATGCTCTCTGTCGATACAAGATCCCATTAAGACTTACTTAACATAACATTCACTGGACAGGAACAAGCAACAGGGACATAACAAAACAAAATTCACTAAACAACAAATTAAAAACATTTAGATACGAGTATATGGATTCTATATATATTTTCAAGCTGATGCAGCATGTTCAGATGGATTCAGTGATAACTGACGCATTGTGAAGGTTGTCTCTTCTGGCAGAAAACAAAAAATTAAACAAAAGGACGTTAACAAGACGCAAGGCTAAGTTATTCTTTACCGGGAGTCCTGAAGCCATCTTGAATCTTGTAATATTCACTCAACTCCCGTGAACTGCACAGAGGTGTGTCGACCTGTGTGGTTTCATTGAAGCGTTGGTAGTCGATTTCGTAGGCCTGTCGGTCCTTGTTGTAAACGACGACCGGATCGAAGCGGTGTCCCCAAAGGATTTCGGTGTTGACATAGCTGGAGCGAGCTTGTGTCGTCTGGCCGGTGGATTCGACTGTGCCCTCTAGGATGACAACAATCTCGAATTTGTCCTGAATGAGATCAGTGGCGGACATGTTGTAGAGTGGTGAGTCTTCGTTGATCTTGTGGATGATCACCATCGGCCAGATGAAGAAGATGTCCGAGCCGCATTCGTCGGTACCAATCTCGAGTTCGGTGAAGTGTTGTGTCATCACTTCACCCTCCTTGGAGGTCCTTGTGCGGATCAGCTGAGCTCGGACATTGGCACCGATGATGTGACTTTTCCGCATGTCACCGACACGGAACATCAGGGAGAGGGTTCCATCCCTCTGACAAATCACTGCGTTCTTTGAGAAGAGCAGCGTTTGGGTACGCTGCTTGGATCGTGTCATTTTGGCGAAGACAATGCCAGCCATGAAGGCTTGACTCATCACACCGTAGATGGACTGGAAGCACATCATGAATATCGCTTCAGGACATTCCTCGGACGTGGTTCGGACACCATAACCGATCGTGTGCTGGGTTTCGATTGAAAACAGAAAGCAGGATGTGAACGAATGAATTGCTGAGACGCATGGTTTCCAACCGCTGTCCTCTGAAATGATTGATTTCTTAGAATTTTCCTGGACTCCTTAGCATCTACTTACCTTGGTTGTCCGGTAGATGAAGTTCCTCCAAGTCGCCGTGGGTGAACATGATCAGCCACCAAATGACGGCGAATAGCAACCATGATAGGATGAAGCTCAGTGCGAAGGCGAGGAGTGTCCACCGCCACTGGCTGTCGACGAGTGTTGTAAAGATGTCCTGCAGGAAGCGAAGTCTTCGTTTGGCCAGGTTCTTCTGCAGGACATTGCATTCACCGTTCTTGAGGACAGCTCGTCGTCGGATCTTTCGCATACTCCCTGGGCGGAAGTTGCGACTTCTGAAAAGAAAAAAAGGGAAAACGTTCTTGTAGGTAAGAGGCTTGAGAAAGGAAGTATCTATGAAGACTTTTTCACTGGAAAGGGGCGATTTATTGCTGCCATCGTATCTGTACCAACCCTGACTCTCGGATTCACTAGCCTGAATCCTGAATTCCTGACGTCCTTATTCCCGTCGGTGCATCCATTTCGCGAACATCCTCATGTTGCTATCTGCTGTCTGTAGCTGATATCGTAATTTCACCCTAATCTCGTAAATATTTCTTGAAATCGACCTCAAAGTATGCAACAACTATCACTGAAGATCACCAGTGTACAAAACACTGCCTACTTCCAGGCTCATCTATCTCAATTTCAAACGAAAACGATCACTTTTTTTGCAAATCCCATTCGGTAGCTGCAATCTTGAACTTCTCCCATACAAAGGTCAAATAAATAATCTCTCCCCCACCAGCAAGGGTGAAAATTGGTCGTATTTGCCTGCGAATTATAAAATTTATTCTCTCGTATTGTCTTTGTCGCGATCGTCTTGTGATCTCGTTTATCACATGTGTGGCGTGTAATTAATTTGATTAACTCAAGCGGGATCTTGTTTGCTTCTTTTTTTTTTTTTTTAAGACACTTTGGTGGCTAATTTATGATTCCAGTGATAAAGAGGAAAAATCCAGATAAGTTGGAGGCGTTGATGAGCTTGGAGGCTATTTCGATTAAATTTCGAGTCAAATTAGGTGGGATTTACGGATCAGTTTTGTTCTAAGTAAATCTGTTTTGATTCCGTCACCTGAGGGGTTTGCATTGGAAGATCTTATTCAAAACAATGCTAGTGTATGATGTCTAGACTATGTACGTCTTGTTTGTTAAAAATTCCGTGGGAATGTAAGGCTGTATACGGAGGTTAGGGGTTGGCTGTCAAGTTCATTATGACATTATGACAGGAAGCTGGTGAGGTATTGTCAAGAGGGATCCGAACACGCATTCTGAATACTTTTTGTATTTGATTGGTGATGTTTGACCCTACTATGGGGAATTGAATTCAGCCTTGAGCACTATATTCCATAGAATAGTCCTCTTTCTGCCTTGTAAGAGCATTTTTTTTGGGTCGAAGAACTTTAAATTGAAATAAAATACAGAAAGAAATTTTTAATGTCCATAAAGTTGGCTTTATTTGATAGATAGTCTTATGGCATTAATGCTTGAATACAATATGTAATATTACATGTTGCGTTATTGGCGAAATTCAGCCTGTTTTACTGCGAAGAATGTGTGGAAATTGGATTTACAAACTGCCCAATGTACACGCCAGCCACGGCAGCCACGTGACCGAATTCATATTCAAGCATTAATGCCATAAGATTATGTGTTCGATAAAATCATTTTTATGACTATTAAAACAGTTTTCTGTACTTTATCTTAAATTAAAGTTCTCCGCCTCTAAAAAAATGCCCTTTGGTACTACATTCATTAGGATTGAATGAAATAAATTGTATCTACCCTTGTATTCCAAATGTTTTGGCATACATACATACATATGTGCGTATATTCCCTGTTTTCGAAAAACCTTTCGATGTACAAGAAACACTCGAACGGAACCTTTCCGTCTTCGAGGTTCTTGGTATGAGGTCTTACAGAGCCTCGATAGAAAATATTGGATTCAAGGCATCGCAATAGAGGTAGCTAGATTGAAGTAAGATTAAGGCCAACATGATCTCTGAGATGATCAAAGGAAAGTAGGTAAGTTGGTGGGTGACTGCAACTACAGAGCTGCAGCCTCATCCAGGTCTCAACGGATCCATTATGTTCCCATGTGTGGGATACCTTCTTCTTCTTAGGTGGCGCTACAGTCCGGGGTGGACCTGGGCCTCAACCAACAAGCCTCTCCAGTTAGCGCGGTCTTTGGCTAACTGCCTCCAGTTACGCACTCCAAGTTGGTTGAGGTTCTCTTCCACTTGTGCACGCCACCTAAGGCGAGGTCTTCCTCTACTGCGTTGTCCCTCCGGGATGGATTCGAAGACTCTTCGGGCCGGAGCGTTGATGTCCATCCGCTCTACATGTCCTAGCCATCTTAGACGGCTAATGCGTACTTTTCTGACTAGGTCGATGTCGCTGTACAGCTCGTAGAGTTCGCTGTTAAATCTCCTTCTCCATAGCCCGTCAACGCAAACGGGACCGAAAATCATCCGAAGGATTTTGCGTTCGAAACGACCAAGGATATCTTCATCCATCTTGGTTAACGTCCATGCTTCTGCGCCATAGAGCAGGACTGGGATGATGAGGGTCTTATAAAGAGTTTCCTTGGTGCTTCTTGACAAGGCCTTACTACTCAATTGCCTTCTTAGGCCAAAGAAACAGCGATTGGCAAGAGTGATCCTTCGTTTGATCTCTGAGCTGACATTGTTGTCAGAGTTTATAGCGGAGCCGAGGTATACAAAGTCCTTAACTACCTCAAAGTTATAACTGTCTATTGTGACGTTCTGTCCAATTCGTCGGTGTTGTGTGTCCCTTCTAGTTGACAGCATATACTTGGTTTTGCCCTCATTTACAGCTAAACCCATTTTTGCCGCTTCCGTTTCAATACCAGCGAACGCACCAGTGACAGCCCGCTGGGTTCTGCCAATTATGTCAATATCGTCGGCGTACGCTAGTAGTTGCACGGACTTTTGAAAGATTGTGCCTCCGGTGTTGGCTTGTGAGTTTCGCACAATTCTTTCAAGTATGATATTAAAGAAGTTACATGACAGCGCGTCACCTTGTCTAAATCCCTTTTTGACATCAAAGGTCTCGGTGAGATTGTTACCGACCTTGACGGAGCAGCGAGCATTCTCCATCGTCATCCTGCACAAGCGAACGAGTTTGGCAGGGATGCCAAAGCTAGACATGGCTCTGTATAGCTCGTCTCTATAAATGCTGTCATATGCGGCCTTGAAATCGATAAAAAGATGGTGAGTATCGATTTGGACTTCTTGGGTTTTCTCCAGGATCTGCCGTAGTGTGAATATTTGATCGGTTGTGGACTTTCCGGGTCTAAAACCGCACTGATAGGGGCCAATCAGTTCGTTGACAAGTGGTTTCAGACGTTCACACAAAACGGCCGACAGGATCTTGTATGCGATGTTAAGGAGACTAATGCCTCTATAGTTGGCGCAATTGAGGGGGTCTCCTTTTTTGTGGATCGGGCAAACGATGCTGAGGTTCCATTCATTAGGCATACTTTCCTCCAACCAGATCTTAGAAATGAGTTGGTGTATGCTCTCTACCAAGTCATTTCCCGCTGCCTTAAATAGCTCGGCCGGTAGGCCGTCCGGTCCAGCAGCCTTGTTGGACTTGAGTTTGGATATTGCTATCCTCACTTCACTCTGGTCGGGTGGACGGGAGTCTTGACTTTCATCGTCCAAGTTGATTGGTTCGTTCTGCCTGACGGCGGAATTTGGGTCGTCGTCGCCGTTTAACAGTCTGCAGAAGTGGTTTTTCCATGTCCTCAACACCGACTGCGACTCAACTACGAGGTTTCCTTGTTCATCTCTACAGGCCTCTGTTCGGGTTTTATTGCTTTGACACGTTCTTTTTACCTTCTGGTAAAACTTCCGAACATTGTTCCTGGAGTAGCACCTCTCAATGTCTTCGATCGCGCGCTTCTCATGCTCTCTCTTTTTCCTTCGGAGAAGCCGATGTTCTTCCCTCCTCTTTTGCTCGTAGAGCTCACGAGCCGCTCTCGTCCTTCTGTGCAGCGCCGCTTTGTAGGCGAGTTGTTTTGCTGCATGTGCTTGCCGGCACTCTTCATCAAACCAGGGGTTTCGTGGGGGTGGTCGGGTGAAACCCAGCACATCAGTTGCGGCGTTTCTGATGGCTTCTTGGCACCGATGCCACTGGTCTTCAGTACTTGATGTTGGCTGCATAGGACTTCTCGAGAGGTTGAGGGATACGCGATCGGCAAAGGCTCTGGCGGTCTGTTGCGATTGCAGCCGTTCAACGTTAAATTTCCTCACAGTATTTTCCCGATGTTGTGGCGTTTGGGATATCCGTAGACGTACCTTAGCTACAACTAGATAGTGGTCCGAGTCTACGTTGGCCGCCCGGAATGTGCGGACGTCCAGAATACTGGAGGAGTGCCTTACGTCAATCGCAACATGATCAATTTGGTTGACGGTTTGATGATCTGGCGACCGCCATGTTCCCTTGTGAATGTCGAGGTGAGGAAACCGCGTGCTAGCTATAGTAACATTACGCCCCGCAGCAAAGTCAATTAGCCTAAGTCCGTTTTCAGACGTGGTGTCGTGTAGGCTGTGCTTTCCGATGGTGCTACCAAAGACGTCCTCCTTTCCTATTTTGGCGTTAAAATCACCTAGGACGATTTTAACGTCATACTTAGGACACTGCTCATATGTTTTGTCTAGGAGCTCGTAGAAACAATCTTTGGTAACATCATCTTTTTCCTCTGTGGGGGCGTGAGCGCATATCAGGCTGATGTTAGCGAATTTTGCCTTGATGCGGATTGTTATAAGGCGTTCACTAACGTGTCTAAAGCTCAAGACTTCATGCCGAAGTCTGCCGCTTACAACGAATCCGCACCCAAATAGACGCTGCTTCTGTTCTCTATAGCAGTCACCGTAGTAGATGTCGCAGTTTTTCATCCTTCTTTTGCCCGGCCCATCCCATCGCACTTCCTGGATGGCGGTTATATCTGCTTTGTAGCAGTCGAGGGCCTCCGCTAATTGTTCGGCTGCACGTGGCCTATTCATGGTGCGAACATTCCACGTGCAGACTCGAAAATCGTTGTCCTTTTTCCGTTTTGCAGGGTCGTCAACAGTAAATCCGTCCTTTTCCGAGGCTTGCGGTCGTTTCTGAACTGCTGAGTTTTTTTTTATGTGGTAGGGAAGTTACCCCGACGCACAACCCCCAACCTGGAGGGCCAGTTCCATTTTTTTACCCCTAGGACGAGGGGCCGAAATTCTCCGGAGCCAGTAACCCACTTCGGGGATATGAGCGCTGCCGTTGACCCACTAGGGGTTCATCCGCCACCAACTCTTATCCAACACCCTGGCTTAGTGTTGGAGATCCCTATAGACCTGGGATTCACATTCGTTGAAGCAGCTCATATAGGGATACCACTAGTAGTTCAACCTGACTGGAACCGTAGGCGCCATCGTTGATTCCATCTGGGGGAAATTCGTCCGCTACCGCCTGGATCAAGAGGAAGTGCCTTAGTGAGAAGACACTCCTCCCCCCTCTCTCGTTTGCTGCCACCAACGACCTTCCAAAGGGGGTTGGTTACCCAATCTCCAGCCGAGGTACTAGGCACCCAGCAGCCACCAACGTGGAGGTGTAGAGTAGGAGTTGATAGTGAGAGGCTGGCGTGAGAGCGCTTGTGCTCCATATATTCCGCATCACTACCCTTTGACTACCCTAAATCAGTGAAATCTACGATGCAAGTATGGCTGGAATAGCCCTCCAACTTCGCTTAGGACATTGAAGATACTTTTTTCGAGAACTGTGCATCTGGTTCTTTTGAGAGTCGAGTATTCCCAAACCAATTGTGTTCAGTCTTCTTCTACATTTCTGCTAATTCTAGGTCGGGATTTAGTTGTGCCCAGTGATGATGACTCTAAGAGGAGTCGACTATGATCTATTTAGCATTTTTCTTATACTATTGGGATCATAGTTTCTTTAAGAACCATGAGATGTGTAAACGCCCCCTTGTTGGCCAAGTTGTAAAAATCGATGACAGCTTTGAATGAGAGGAGACGAACTAGTGTTAGAATCGATAAACCAACAGAGTTTGTTTAATTCTGTGCCTCTTCAAAGTTAACTCATAGGGCTTTGCATTACCATGGAAGTCCATGTGTCTTGAAATCCAACAGAGCGTAGAACTTTTGGTGATGAAGTGGAGGAAGACACAACGCACTTCCTCTGCAAATGTTCAACTCTCAGCAGAACCAGATACCAAACCTTTTCAACTAAGGCAGAAGCTGCCCTCTTGGACCAGACTGTCTTTCAAAAGATCTTTGGACGAACTAGCTAACACGCCTCCTAAAATCACCGTAAAGCTCATAAGAAAAACTGACTGGTTTAGCAGGCCCGCTTCTGCCAATATATGGCTCCGTCTATGGATCCGTCGAGAACCAAGTGAGACTGCACCCCCAACCTCTTTTCCAATTCAAACAGACTCTAAGATACATCAGATCGTGTATCCCACGTGCCCAGTGTCAAATCAAACAAATCTGTGTGTAACTCGGTCAAGTGTGTATCTGCTCCACGGATTCCATCACTTCTGATCTCCCAGCGGGTGATCCGGAAAATTTAATTCAACTAAACACACAAAACTAGGCGCCGCTTCACAGGCACCTCCCTCTGACAAATCCATCAGAACACGCGCTTAGTTGCACACACATGCTCAAGACCTCCGTTTGAATTTAATTAAATGCATCACCTAAAGACGGCTCCATCAGTCGGGCGAGGAATATTAAATTACACATCTAAGCCACATGTGGTGACACTACGGGTACACACCAGTTGGAGGAAATTAAACAATTCTCCATCTCATCCGATAGATGCGACTTCAGACCTCAACTTCGAATACGTAACATGCTAATGCGCCATTGTGTACTGTTTTTGATAATAAATTACTAAATCACGACCACATATCGACCGTATAAACTTGTCCATTGACATTGTGATTGGCATTAGCCGGGGCTGGTGCAGCACAATGTAATCTGTCCAAGAACCGAAGTGAGTAGGCGTCAGGGAACTTGGCAATTACGCTTTGGAAGATTTGTATACACCTAATGTTTAGTGCTTCCTTCTTGGTGTGTCTGTGTGCTTACTTGGTCTATGAATATTTATGCCGTAAGTGCAATTCAAATTAGCTGTGTATCTAATGTGGGCAAGGTAATGAATACCGCTGTTGACATAGAATTATTACATGTAAGGTTGAATGCAAGCAAAACGTGAGCGGGTTTGATATAGGTCTGTGAATTCTGTCTTGACTTGCAGCTTCGAACAGCCTGAAAGCTTGATTTAAAGGGCTCTTACTGGAATTGGATCCTTTAACTAACGCTTACATGGGAATCAGTTGAAAACTCAAGGCTTTAGTGAGGACGAAATGCCTAGGTTCAGTAAGGCTATTGGACCAGAAGGTCTATCGCCTGAGCTATTTAAGACAACGGAGCATGACATCGCGGAGAGCACGTTCCAACTTATTTCGAAGATTTGGTCGGAGAAAAGTACCTCAATGGAACCGCAGCTATGGAGGTACATGCACATGACCGAAACCATCTGTCAACGAGCTAATTTCTTCTCTATTACAACCGATCAGGTGGCAGATCCTGGAGAGATCTCGATACTCATCATCTTTTCATCGACCTCAAGGCTGCTTATGAAAGTATCTATAGAAACGAACCTTATAGGTTTGACATTCCTGTCAAAACCCGTCAGATTGTGCAAAATGAAGATGGAGAACGGTTGAAGGCTTAAGCATGGCCATGCAGTGTTTTTCAGCAACAAATTTGAGAAAATTGTGCAAAATTTGGAAGCCAACGCCGGAAATATAAAATTTTTAAAAAATTTTTAAAAAATTTTGTAATTATCGGTAGAATAGAGCGCACTATTACGGTTCGCTTGGTATTATTCAACCGGATGCTCAGAAAATCGGTCTGCCGATAAAAAAAAGTATGTTCTGTCAACAAGAAAGGACACAGGACATAGCATAAACGTCACAATAAGCAGCTCTAACAAGTTAAGGACTTTGCCTATACCCTATCCCAGGTTAAACTCTGACAGCAACATGACATATGAGAAATCAAATAAAGAGTTACACTTACCAATTGGTGCCTTTTGACGTAAGAAGCAATTGTGTAACAACGCCTTGTCACGAAACCATAAGGGTACTCATCATCGCAGTCCTACTCTTTGGCGCAGAAGCAATCCTTAGTTGTCTTGAACGTAGAATTCTTCGGGGATTTTCAATCCCGTTTGCATTGACCAGCTTTTGGGGAGGAACTCTACGAACTATACAACAAAGGCAACTTGGTCTAAGTAGTATCAGTCGTCTAGGATGACTAGAGCTGAAGAGTGTTCAGATCGAGAGGTAAGGGTTAGGCTAGCCCAATATTCCAAAATGGTTCTCTACTAGATCGTCATACTGAAGCATGAAGATAGGGTTCAAGTTCGCTTAATTTCAACAGAAATTATAAAACAACTCGATCTCAAGGCCGAGATTGGGGATACTACATCGCAATACTGCGCAAGCTACTTCGACATCAAAAGAAGACATGAAAGAGATGTCAAATTCCAATCAAGAAAAATGTATTTTATCTAGAAATGATACTGGGACATCCAAAAGCTCTCAAGAGTATCTATCAGCTCATCCATTGCCTGTGAGGAAATTTTATTCCAGCCTTTTCAACTTCTACACATTTTGGATACAACTTCTGGGACAACTTAATACATTAAAGATTCAAGGATCCTGGGTTCACCTTTAGATCACATCCAAATCACTGCAGTTTGCTCCCATCTGCATATAACAGAGATCACACGTAAGCACATTCAAATCTCACCTTCTCACTAGTGACAAATGGGACGAGGATCCCTTGAGCGGCTCATAATACATATCCCCCGCCTGCGATGGAGTTGCAGATACGCCCCGCATATACTGCCTTCTCCATTGCGACGTCAAGATAGCAGTGTCGTCCTTCTCATGGTCCTTATTGATATGCACATCCGTTAACGCCTGCATTTTCACGCACTTACAACACTCAGAGTCCTCAATTTTGAGACCGATTTCAAAGCCAGATCTAGAACCGAACGAAACCCAACCGTAACTGATCTACAATCCACTTAACTCCTCTAATTTCATCCATCGCCAATCGTTTCAATACCTCGAGGTGTTAATTGAATAAAATCCCTCATTTCCAGCTAATCATCTCGAATGGAGATCGATAATTTGCTGTCAGTCGGAAAAACATGTTATCGTTGGAATTGCACATGTTTACCCACGAATAACACACGCTAAGTGGCAATCTATCAATTTTGACACAAATTTGCTAAAAACCAGATACAAATACTTTCGAGACTAGACTCACCTGCAGCTACTTTGACGGTTGAAGGCTTTTCCATTACCATACTGTGAGTATCTGTATAGGCTGGCCGGTCGGCTAGGAACAATTGTTATGGGGTACGAGTCTGGATTGCTTATCACACTGTCCAGTGAATCGGGTTCCTCTTCGATTGTTACTTGCCGACGCAGTGGCTTTGATTCGGATTTTGTATCATCGGTGGTCTTGTTGTCCGTTGGACTAGCACCATCCTTCGAGGTGGTCTTTGAAAATAAGTTGAATTTCATTGTTTAGTTGGGAGCTGTAACGAGAAAGTGGTAGAATGGGATTAGATACTATGATTTCGGTCTATCTTAACCTAGGTTAGCTTAGAGGGTTAAAATAGGTTTAGAGCCTAAAGGGAGGGCGTGCTAAAAAGTTAGGCACATTGATTGCACCCAATAATTTCATCATAAGATCACATGTCTACACTAGGCTTGTGTAGTTCAGAACTAGTTCAGGTGAGAGCGCTAACAAGTAAGTTAAATGAACTAGTTCCCACTATCATTTTAGTTTAGTTCATTTAGTTCGGTAAGTAGTTGAATAAGCTTAGATATACTCTGCACGTACTAGCAGTAAGAAAGCTAAATTGAACCTTTTTTGCGTTAAATTTGTAAATTTTCTGAAGAGTAGACTAAACTGAACTAAATGAACTACAAGAACGAACTAGTTCGGTAAATAGATTTGAACCAAGCTAAATGCTCTCTGCACAGGACTAAAATGCACAAGCCTAGTCTGAAAGTTAATCTAAATCGAGTCAAGTCACTAATATCTCCCTCCATTCAGTCTCTCGACATAAAATAACCTTTCAGTTTAACCTACGCAGTATCTCAGATTAGGGACCTCAATATGTAAGTTTTAAGACTGACATCTGCAGTTCGGCCCATCGATTGTGTTTGACAGTATTTGGAGTTACTTCAGGCAAGACTTGGCTAAACGTCAAGCAAAACTATCTTAAAGCGATATTGTCAGATGACTGTCGTTACACCCAATATTTTCAATAACCTAGGACAAAGCTTCATAAAGGATGCGTTTATCTGTCTACATTCGAACAATATGGTATATAATAGATACGTTCGTCGAGTGTGATAAGTAGCCATGTACATCCAGATATAGAAATGTCTCAGACGAAATCTATAGAGTGATTTTGAAATACCCAGGGATAGGACAAATCAAGCCCGACTCAAGCTCGTTCTTTATAACTTTAGCTGTTTATAAGAGATATGTCGAAATGTGCCTTTCTGTTTCGGCTTTTGGTTGTACAATGGACCAATTGTGGCAGAGTCCTCCAACAGGTTGTTTCCGATCTCATTCTCGAGTATGGTACGAACCGGAGGAGTTGTTCAGATTTATCGCCTGAATTTGTTTGCCATGCAACCTTGAATCCTTACCTGCGTAGTCAATGTCCTTTCCATCTTTACAAATGTCAAAGTAGAATTGACATTTGCCGCCATTTGCAAATATTATAGCATTTTCCGATAACCTTTGCGCCATTTAGTAAAAGTCAAAATCGGTGTAACGAAAATTGGTAGGAATATCATGGGTCCGTACAGTAGGAAGTTGTTGGCCGATTTCAATCATTTAAATGTCAAAGTAAGGGGAATATAATCCACTACTTGACGGACTTTGCTGACTGTCAGATATTTTACACAGGAGGTGGCAGATGCACGCAAATCGTTGAAGTAAATTTCTCTGCATTTTAGGCATTGTCTGATTAAGATACAATAACCCGCATACGTTTGCTAAGTAGATCTATTTTGTTCTATAATTAGTACTCTTACAACTGACGGAATATCTGGAAAAAGTGAGTCTGAACGGACCAAAAAGTGCTGGGAATGCCAAAATCCGAGACTCTTTAGCTGTAGGTTTACATGGATACTGACAGCCTTTTAACTGATCACATGATCGAGGAAGAAGATAAATAGAAACGTTTTACAAATACAGAAAGTGTGACTCAGTAATATGTACTAAAAGACAGGGATGGTACAGGGAATGTCAAAAGTGGTGCCGCTTTTATACGATACGTAACAGAGAGTCAACAGACAACATTGAAGCATTGCCAACACTGTACGAGATTAAAAGTAAATTCTTCATCCATCTTCTAACTTTTTTCCTTCATAGATACATACAACTACAACCGAATTTTTTGGAACTAAAAAGAACGCAATTCCAGCAGCCAAATTGTATCACTCAGCAGTCACATTGTGAATTCGAGTGCGCGTCGGAATGATATCAACTTGATATATTGAGATTTGTGTTACTCAACTTCCACTGAAAGAGCTCTGTAAACATTGCTATCAATTTTGCCAAACAATAATGAAATTTTGTATCTCTGCCTTAGTTTCTATTTACACATCCGTAGTAGGTGTTCCCTTACACGAAAGCTCACACCTGATGCAGCGAAAATACTTGCAAATTTTTGCAAACAATATTATTTTATAAACAAAGTGTGTGTTTGCTTAGAGGTGCCAGTAATTCCACTTATTGCCCCTGCTGGAGGAGACTTTGAGTGATAAGCAATCATCTTCAGTTTTATCATTAAATCGCTGTTCACTGAAGCGCACAATCGATCAATATGGATGCCAATATTACATGGATACGATCACCTTCACTTTTTCAATAGTTATGTACATGCGTGGAGTTAAAGATACATATTTGCAATTTGTATCTGACAGTGACGCTGACTGACGCAAACATGACACTCATTAACCGCGAAAATTGTAACGAACGTGATTTGTTTCTGGCGAAAGGTAAATATTTTTTTTTTTTTCGAAAAACCAATCAATTACAAGTCTGTCATATTTCAGTGAATAATTACCGTAATTCATTACAAATAAACAGCAAATATTCAAATTGCATTATCAGCAGTTGACAATTGACTCGAAGGCTGTGCATTCGGTTTGGAAGGGGTTTTGTGCGATATGAGCTTTTCGAAATAACAACAACTTGGAGTGGCCTAATCCATTCACAAGTTTTATACTGCAACGCAAACAGAAAATTCATTTTCTAATGTACCTACACAAGTGGAATTTTAATAGATACATTGAGATGGTATGGGGTTTCATGTAAGGAAACCAGTTTTGTAAACGATACGCTGAGCAACTTGCAAGATTGATTTGTATCTATGCATGTTAAATGTACTTTGAATGTAAGATACTATTTTGAAATGGAATGGTACACATGTTTTAAGGCACTCTTCATAGTCGTTGGAATAAATAGTCTATGTGACGACACTAAGAAGAACTAGAACACTAAGAACTGACTTATGTTTATGATCTTATAGTATAGGTTCACATCAAGACTCTTGAACTACATAAATGAGCTGAAGTTTTGCTAAAAGTGAGCTTAACTCAAAACATCCGGCCCACAACACCAAGCTGTGCCTCCAGCCTACTCTTTCTCTATTCAAATCCCGAAAATGGGTAGAAATTCCCCAGTCTATCGATCAAATCTACCTATCTGATGGCGTCTTTTGAATAAGCTAGTAAAGTTCGACCATTCATCTGCACTAAGGTCTGTCAGTGTTGTTTCCTTTCAAAAAAAACCACAGACTTCCAAAATCACATTACTCTGGCTTTGGAGTCATCCTAAGCCTTCTACATAACATAAGGCGAACGTCGATCAACGTAATCCTCAGAATTACTGAAAGATATATCAGAACCTAACAGGTTCGGGATCGCATCCCTCAAATACTTTGATTAGAAGATACCCAGTAATACTTAGTAAACGATTTTCCCGACAAAATGACCTAACTGACCATAGCTGACATGTGTACATTTAGGCAAGGTGGCTAATTGCCTTTACCAAGAGAACTTCTATTCTGTTCTTCAAGAGGATACTGAATAAAAGTCCAATCATACTCAAATAACTTTCTAGAAACTTATAAATATGACGTTCTAGAATCCAGGAGATCTTTTATAACCCGTGCTTCCTAGAGCACGATCAACAGCTACAATATTTGTCAATATTTTGGCCCTTTCCGGGAATTTTGAAATTCTAACATCAAGATCCAATTCCTATAGTAAGAGAGACATATGCTCCAGGGTAAGCCTTCGGAAAGGGCACTAGAATACAAACAGCACTACCACCTAAGTCTTTAGATTCTATGCCAGTTAAATGGTACTGCAATGCCTTACGGACTAACATCGGCGTTCTTAGAACCAGAACCTAAGTATGGCGCAATTATTAACAAGAAATACAAATTGGTCTACCCACACGATAAATCAAGCCTTATCCCTAACTTAACGAAATCCTTACCCAGAGTTATACTCTCGGATGTTTGTCTGACGCTAGTGGTAGTGGAAAAAACTAAGTGTTGTCTTAGGTTCGAACCTCGAATTTCTCGCCCCATAGCTCAATGCACTAACCACTTGAGGTGCGGTACCTAGCAGGATCCTAGAAAGATATGACATTGAATCTATGTCCAGAGACACAATGTTTTTAGATTTTATAGATCGCTCTGTCGACCACATGGATCTAACAAAAAACCCGTGTAAGACAGACAGGTAGGTATTCAAGATCAGTCAACAAAGAAAAACTAAAATCCCAGAAGCAATCTGTTAAAGGGCCTCATCATGACTCCAAGACGAGGTCTCCATAAACAGAACGTGCCGATTCCTCTAACTAAGATAAAATTCTAGAAAATTGCCAAGTGAGGTCCTTAGAATGACCATTGAGATTAGGAAGAACGTCGATAAGAGTTCATTCCTCCAGAATTACCTATAGTAGCAGCATTGTTTCACTAGCTAAACAGAATGACTGGGTTACCAACTCTCTTTGTAGAAGTCTATCGCATAATAGTAAAACTGACAGTCTCAGACATGGCTTCGATTAACTCCTATATTGTTTATAAAAGCCAACGTCCTTAAGACCTAATGTCCTTATGTTTTATACAAAAGTTGATACATTGCCAAGGGATTGGAAATATCTAGGAAAAGCCTGGTCTAACACAATAGCTCCTCAGACATGGTGTGTCGTCCAATGCCTTTGCCGTCGGCATAGATGTAGACCTTCTGCAAAGATCTATCTTATCATCCATTTTACTTAAATCAAAAACTAGACAAGAGCAGTCGTCGTGGCTCAGTGGTTAGTGCGTTGGACTATGGAGCAAGGGGTTCGAGGTTCGAATCCCAGTCGGAACACCTAAAACTTTTTCACGGCCCCACCTCTCGCGAGCTTCTGACAAACATCCGAGAGTACAACTGTCCTGAGAAAGCTTCTCAAATAACAAACTGCCCTTCGGACCCGGCATTACACAGTAGGCCACTTTCGTTCGTAAAAAGAATATAACATGAGATAGGCCCTGGGTCCCCTCGACCTGTTGCGTCAAGTATTTATTTTTTTTTAGACAAGAGCAGTCTTACAAGAATCTTGAAGCCCTTAGAGTGATTATGCTGATGAAATATTCAACCTCAAAACCCTGCCAAGTGACTGACATCTGTCTATATCATGTACTATGGTAAGTGTTCGAAAGATCTCAATGCAGCGAGCCTAAAGTTCCTTTTTTTTATAAAATAAGCAATCGCTGGTAGAACCAACAACTATCTATTAGCTTTTTTGTTTACTTCACCTCTCTTCTATTAAATTGTCAGTTTGAATTAAAAAAAAGCCACTAGTTACCTGAATGTTCAGAAAGGAAACGAAATGAGAAGAAATTATAGCAAAATTGTGTGATAGATACTTTTCAATAAGGACATAACAATTTCATATATTAATACAAACATCTTTTTAAAATTTTTTTTTACAATTTGTTAATGTCAAAATATTTGTGAAGGTCTATATTTTTATTGTGGTGATTTTTATGAACCAGGACTGTTTAAAAATTATAAGAAATTATCACCGAAATTCTGAGTCGAGTGAAGGTATTCGCTATTGAATGCTCATGTGCCTGTGAGAGAACTCACTGGTCGAAGTACCAAAAATTACGCACCCGTAAGTCCTTCAGTTCAAAATGAGCCGAATCTGTCGATTCCTCAGGAATTGGGATTTTCTCAATCTACATTGTGGTGACCTTCGAGGACAGATCTTGGTCTACACCCTTACGAGATCAAATAAACAATAGCTGAAGCCTCTTAGCAACTTAGAGGGCTCAGAAAATTTCCGATTGGGCTTTTTAAAAGTTTGTAGAAAATCCTTGACATTGGTGGTATGTGGTTCCAATAAAATTGTGCCACATGCCAGAAAACTGACAAACAATTGATCTATGAAAGGAGAAGTTCGGTAAGTGTTTAATCTCGTGAGATGAGCCACCTCGCTCATGCGACTTAACGCCATAAGATATCCTTTTTATGGGAATCGGTTGGTTTATGCCAATAAGCCAACAACATCAGAGGAGCTCAGCAACAATATCGAACGCAAGATTTCCAACTTTTCGGCCGATATGTGCTGTAGTGTGGTGGAAAATGGTCTCCATGAAATCGTTTCCTACAAAAGTGCTCGTGGTGGTCATATGAACTAGAGTGAGTTCCATACTTAAATTTGACATGTGTACCACTACTGGAAATAAATTTTAGACCAATATCTCCATTATTTTGTTCTTTATTTGAGTAGAAAATTGTTATGTCCTTATTGAAAAACCCTCCAGTTAGACGCAACACATTAAGCAAGAGATATCTTTTTGCTCTAAAGGACATCACAAGCTGTCAACTATTATGGTTCAAGGAAGTACACTTCCTCTTCGTTAGTTCCACATATTCAAATCTAGAAAAAGTCTCTTTAAACTCTCAGGAGAAAATTTTGAAATCTCAGATTTAAGTAGATTTTCAAAAATATTTAACGAAACTTCCTCCGAAAAAAAATCAAAAGGAGCAAGAGATGAGGAGGAGGAGATGAATAGTAGAAATTAGTACACTTTCCTAGTCTAATTCAATAAATGCGTCCTAGTCTGTGGCGATATCTAATTATTATTCCAATTCCTCTGTGAGTCACAAGTATCTCAACATTCCATCGCCAAACTTTCAGGCATAACAATGGCGTGTCTTTGTCACCCACTTCCTGCAGACTTATAAGATCACCGGCGTCTGAATACAATCATTTTTCATAACTGTCTGCATCCACTGTAACCAATATCCGAAAGTCTAGTCCGAGACTTCACTTGTGATTATTCACATCGAATGGAGATGAATTTTTATGTTTTCCTCAGAACAACACCAGTTGGATTAACTACCGAAGTGATTTTTGCTTTATTTACTCACTCAGGCTTGTAATTAAAACCCTTCATCAAGAAACGATCACGACTTACCCACAAAACTCAGCAAAACACTTCGATAAACCAGAAGAAAAATCACTGAATCCAACAGCAGTTAACGAACCTAATTAGCAAGCATCGTTCCGCCTCGAATTAGGAAAAATAAATTTTCTATAAATATCACCGTCTTGGCGCAAATTAATGGACTCTTAAAGAGATCTTTTCACGATCACTTAACTGCGCTAAGTAGAATCACAAATTGCCCCTCAATGCATAACAATATTTGTGGGACGCGTTAGCACCTATCTCGCGAACAAGCACCCTTCAGATACTACCCGGCCCGAGTGTGGGTTTGGCTGTGAATGGAGGAGAAAAACGCTTTTCACACTTTCCGCTGCTTATGCGACCCGCAAGCCAATTACTGCACTCGACAGACGTCTTCTTGTGAACGGGGGCCAAGTCAAACACCGACTAATCGACGAACAAAAGATTTGGCGACATCTGAGATACTAAGTGCTAGACCGTCGCGTAACGAGTAAGTAGATCCGCTCTGGCGTATAGATTGTAGGGTGGCGCACTGGATACTAAAGCTTTTGGCTGGCATGGAAAGCTTGACGACTACTCCCGTCCAGTATGGAGTGCAACAGAGTCCGGGCCGTGTGTAGGCGGTCGGGCCGTCCCAATGAGTGTAGGTGCAATGACAATTGCTTATGTCATGGATACGTGGATACACTTGGGGCGTGCTTCGAACGGAGGTCATAAATTTTGCACGGATCGACTATTTCGGTAATTGGAAGTCACAGGTGCGCTGGTTTCATTTAAGTCACAGCTTCCCGCCATCCCAATCCAATTTGCATGCTCCGATGTGTTCCAATGCTGATGAAAGTGTCAAGTTCTCTGCCAATTGCGACTGAGCTGCAAATTATTACTATTGCCCTAGAACAAGCATAGAGGTCACAGTTAGATGAATGCCGGAGCGCCGCGCCGCAATCCGTTCCAGCGTTAGAGATCAAAGTCAAGTTCAGAAAGTATGCTTTAGGATGTTGATGTTTGGTCTGCCAGCTCATAGTGCGAGCGTGGGTGTGAGAGGTAGACAGACGTTGTCGGTGGCTTAATTAGGGTCGAAATGTGTGAGGCAGGTTCCGTATGATGAACGAGTGATGGATGTGACTTAGAAACGAATCCGAACGGATGCTGGTTGATGGCTGAATTGTCAATGGCGGCAGTCAGATGGGAAATTGGAAAATTTATTGCGCTGGTCGAGTCCGTGTGAAATGAAAATTCATCATGCGAGGGAATGACAGGAGAATGCATTTTGCGGGGAAGATGACAGTCTTATCTCAAATCTTTGTTCGGATCTTTCAAGGTTGGACATGAAAATTTCATGGAATTCTAAAGCGAGGTTCGTATAGTAAGCAGGTCTCTGTTCAAAAGCCTCCTTAAATCATTCGGAAATTGTTATAAATTTTAAGATATGTAGTTAGTGGTGACAGTTCTTGACAGTTCCCCCAAGTCTAGGGAATGGCATTTGGATTGGAAGTGAACTGTGGGTTCTTATAACTGGCTTCTTGCTAAGTGCTCCACCAAGAGACTATGAATAGTCCTTCTTAGCCCTTCTTTAAGGAGAAAGTTTTCTGAAGTTGTTATGGCTTTATGATGCAAATGTGCTCTATCTCTCATTTGTTAGTCTCAAGACGTACTGTGCTATACTGGGTTTGATCAGTACTAAGGATAGCAGGACAATGCAAACGATCAGTGGAAGGTTCTATTCAAGCCGGTTTCTTGGTTCTTCGTTGGCTAAGATGGCTTTATAGGGCTTGACTATGTATACAGATACCGATTGACTTTGTGGAGTGCAGTTGTTTGAATAACTCTCTTGTCACGTTTGCGACTACTAAGTCTTCGGTTTCAAACACACTGCTGTAGTTTGGAAGATTTAATGAGTCTTTACGTTCGAGATCGAAATTCTATTCAGGTGTATGTCCCTTTAAGCTGAAGCCAAGGAATTGTGTTCAATAATCTGTGCCTATGCCCATATGTAACTCTTTCCCAAAGTTGGATTATTTTTTCAAACGTAAGCCACTCTTCGTAGTTGTTTCTCTTAGATGTGGTTCCAAGGCCACTGGTAGCACCTAAGCAAGCCAATCTTGAGATTTAGTCCGTTCTCGAAGGTACAAGACTTCACCGTCTACAGCTCCATACATTAGGATGGGTCTGACGAGGGAATATGTAAGACTTATCCCAAAGTTTTTTTTCATCAAAGATTTTACTAAATGTAAATCCTTTCCGTCATGTTCTCTGTACCCAAGTACCTCACCTTATGTGAGAGTTGCAGTAGCGTACTATTAAATCTGAAGGACCCGATTCACCTCTGATTTCAGGCGTAGACTTGGAGACTTTCGTACTTAGGTAGCGCTACTGTTCAGGGTTAACCTGGGCCTCAAATTTGTAAACCAATTTATTAGATCTATGAACAAGTGTCTCAAAAAATCCTCAGAACCTTTTAAGATCCATAGATCTAAATGAAAACCTAGACATTAAAGATAGGAAAGTACTGCTCTTGGAACGATGGATTTTAAAACAATTTCAGGTTTAAATGTACTCTCCATCTATAGGGGACAGAACCCAACACTACGTCATAGTCCCCTGGGAAAGGTTTGGAGACTATATCAAGCCTAGTTTTTAATCACATTTACTTACACAAACAGATCTTGCTGCAGTAATCGCAATCGTTGTTCTGTAGAACCCACATGTTTTGAGAAGAGGCCTGATGATGGTTTTTATACGCAAAAATTCGCTGACTTTTTCAGGTTGATTGATAGCATCATATCCTTAAAATTACTTTTCTGAGAAATCATAGTCAGATCTTGGAGTCATTGGAGTCTTGTTTCAATATCGCTCTTTTCCTAAAAATAGTAGAGTGGATATTTTGCCTTCTTGAACTCTTTCTGCACCATCTGTCCTAGAAAATGTTAGGTGCATTCCCTTCCATTGGATATTAGACTCAAAATATTAGACTCCAGGTCGTCTTCGATCAGTTCATTTGGGTTCAGATTTGGGTTCGTTCAGATCAAGCCTTTCGGTTTTATCGCAGATGAATGTTAAGGTTCAAATCCCAAATGCAAGGACAAAACAACTGTTAAAATACTTATTTCTTAAATATAGAAATAATGAGACTTCCAATAAGAGTTTTACGTGGAGCCTACAAACTAGGACACAAGAAAATGGAACACACTTGCTATGTTGCTCATCCCAGGATTGGTACTCCATCTCCTCTTAAATGCTCCAAGTTTGGTACTCAATCACCTCTTAAATGCTCCAAACAAATTCAGTTTTTAAAAGACTGAAACGAAAAGCTATGATATCTTTCAGATGCCAACTGCTTCATGTATCAATAATAGTGTATCTTACCCACGGATGAAGTTACTCGAATATTTTTTTAAAATTTAATTGCCAATGAGACAATATTGGACATACTCGTACCCAAGTACGAGCTAGTAACACAATGCTTAGGGAAATACTGTGATCTTAATGACAGCTCAACTGTAAGAAAACTTAATTTTCTTCTGTCAATGTCAACTGACTGCCCTGTTTTTGTGACGTATGTCACCAAACTGATCTTCTTGATCGTCCAAACTACAGGATAATTAATTTCAAACTTGTAGTATCACAGACAACCTAATTCCCAATATTTGCAAGACCTTGACACATTACCCAACTTCGAGAACTTTGCTCCGATCTTTTGGGGAAATCTACATTTCCTGCATAAATCAAATAAAGTCAATACTGTCAGCTTTGTAATCCATCACTACACCGAATTCGTAACCAATATGTCGAAAATTAGCTCATCTTCCATCATCATCAACCGCAGCAGCACGATGACAGCGCAACAGCTTGCGGCTCGTTATTCAATTATCATGACGATTACGGCTGACAGCGGTCAGCGGTGTGAGTGTTGGCACTACGCGATATTGGATAAGTCTCGATCTTGTCACCCAGAACAGAGGTTCACATTCAAATGAGCGAGGGGTCATCCGATAGCCCTGGGTACATAATCTCATCTGACGGAAGAGACACAGGAATAATGTCCACATTGAAGGGTAGAATGGGAATTTGTGTACTATTTTGCAAATTTTCAATTAATCTGACCGTCTGGTTGAATTTGTTAGTTCGTTGAATATTAACAAGGTGTTGGGTCTGTGGCGGGCATTATGTGGCATTAAAATCTGTCTAGTATGGTCGGGAAGAAAGATCGACACAATGCCGTCAAGCAAATGGCTTGGTTCACAGCAAAGGAGAGGTGGAAATGGTATGAACATAGGAGTTCTTGGAAAACGAAGAAGCGATGTGACACAGTTTCTCTTTTTGTGTCCAGAAGCACCAGAAATGCCCCATTGAAGCTTCTTTCTGTGACTTTGTTGTCCTTAAAGTGGTTCAAACATATATATTTTCCAAAAGTTGTCTAAGATGGGGGCACGGAATACTTACCCTGCTTTAAAAGCGAATTTGGATTCTTCCTAAAAAAAACTTACTGTGGAAGAAATTATGTGTGTTTTGATGTCCATCAAACTGACAGATACTCATCATTCTGTTCATTGAATCTGTCACTTGAAAGACAACTTTATTGACACTTTGGGCCGCGACTGCTTGAGGAATTTGGATAAACAAATAAGTGACTGCAAAAGTATGCAACACATAGAATTTTGAGTTGAGTTCTTGATCCTAATTACATGCAACAATCCATCTAAGACACACTGCTTCCATGTGCCCAAGAGTATGCATTATTTTACGATCAAGCGAGCACTACCTGCGCATGTATGCTACCGATCGTGACAGGGTTGCCACTCTTTTGAACGAAGCCAAGTACAATTTTGGAAAATCGAAACGGAAGGTAGTACTCTGCTCGATGGACACTTGACCCCCAGCAGTCTTGAAATTTGTTGGTGAGTTCCACAGAAATTCGACAAAAGTCATCTCTGTGCAAATCGCAGCAAAATATTTGAAATACTTGCGCTTACTGAGTGAACCTATGGCTGTGTTAGATAAATTCTCTGCTGTCAAGTTTGCTTAATTTCTCAATGATTCCAATGCCTATCCTTGGGACTTCGTCCAAAATGGGATCGGATACACTAAATAATGCTCTTCATTGGGATTTTGGTGTCAAAAGTAACTTCAGTGGTAAAGCTGTCAACTGTGACATATGTACTTTCCGATTCATCGATTATAACGTCGTTTTTTGACAACAGACACCAGCTTTCCCAATAATATCTGTGTCGCCAATCATATCTAATAGTAAACGTTTCTGCTGATGTTAAAGAAATCACATGACATTGCGTCCCCTTGCCTAAATTCGTCTTCAAGATCAATGATCTGGAAGAGGTCTTTATCGATCTTTTTGAATCCGTAGGCATTCCTCATCGTTCTACAGCCTTCAAGTCCATGAACAGGTGGTAGGTACTGATTTAAACTCTTTGAATTTTCTAAGAAATGTTGGCAAACTGTGAATATATGTTCGAGATACTAAGAACATTCTTAATGGACTCTTCTCCCTCATAGATTTGGCAAACCAAGGCACATTTTTGGAATTCAAATCTTTGGTATTATCGAAGTTCTAGAGGACACTGTCTCATGAAAGTCACACAAAAGAAATGCACTTATGTAGAAGTACCAACTAAACCAAAGGAACTAGAATGTAGAAGCTGTCTTTATAGATTCGTTTTACAGACCAACTTAATTCAACCCTTTGAAAGTACGACCGAAGTAATGCTTCATACTAATTAACTTTGACCATACTATCATAGTTTCGTGTGATGAACACCTAGAGTTCAGAATGTAGTATATCAGGGTACCTTTTACATTAAATTCTTCAAAGCACATCGAGAGAAGACAGAGATTCAGTACTAATAGGCAGTGTACTTGGTACACAAAAGTCTCAGTAGGACCACGAGAAAAACTTTGATGTTTTCTGAAGATTGAAGCTTGCACCTAACCGCCTGCGTAGCGTAGGGTTTATGGTGAAAGCCCATGTAGAAGGATGGATTTGTTAGATGAATATTCAGCTCTTTTAGAAGAGGCCGTGTCGTTTTTGTTTCGTGGACAAAACTTGACCTAAAATACGTCCAACTGATCCGTGAGGACTCTCTCAAACTATGGGAATTGTCGGAAACGTCGAAAAAGCAATATGCTTTTCCGAATGATTGTCAATGGTCAATGCTTGACACAAGTCAATCGGCCATCATGTTTGCAACTGTCATTTTGTGCAGCTAACTTATAGAGTTGGCTGCTAAACTGCAGGGCAAATGACAAGCAAATGACGTTTTTGAATATCTGGCTCAAAGGAAACTGCATTATCGAACACGTTGGCAACAATCGACAATGCTGCAGATGACAATTTGATGCAGATGACGTTTCCTAAGATACGCAATAGTGACGATTTTCTAGCACAATTTTCTTCAATAAGTCAACGTATTTTTCAGTAACTGCCGTTGCAAGTTTCAACGATTCGATTAAGCCTTGCACTCTAGTACCTTTTTATGTTCATTTCTATCTTAAACCTGCAACTTAGGTATCTATTCCTGTT
Source organism: Xylota segnis (assembly GCA_963583995.1). Taxonomy (NCBI): domain Eukaryota; kingdom Metazoa; phylum Arthropoda; class Insecta; order Diptera; family Syrphidae; genus Xylota; species Xylota segnis. The sequence continues at coordinate 128,107,912 of OY757236.1, read as the reverse complement.
CATTGGACTTTTTCTATACCTATTTAAACTCTTCCTTAAGGCTCAGAGTTCCTATATATATTTAAACATAATGCTGGAGTTTGAACACTCCTTCTGTAACACTACTCTGTATAAAATAGGTACAAGCCTCCAGTACCTAGGACATACCAAAGAACCCAAAGGCTACCAACACTCTCCGCTGTAAAATCAAGTCAAAGTACAAAAATGTTTTTTTTAAATTGAAAATATAAATGTTTTTTTCATTTTTATTGTCCGCATCATCCGTCCATCATTAATTATCATTTTTCTTAAATTTTTTTTTTATCAATAACATTCTCTCGAATTGTCTCAACAACAAACTTGGACAATATACTCTTACACACCTTCTATACAACATAATATACAACTTGTTTGTTTCCCTTGCGATATCCAATTTCTTTTATTACAGTTTCGGCTGAAGTTTTTTTTTTGACTTTCTTTACAAATTCATTTGGTTTTTCGCTTTTGATATATTTTTTCCTTAATTTTTTTTGAAAATAATAACATTTTTCTTGAGATACATTTGTACTCCTAATTTAGGCTGACTTCTCAATTTTGTTTTTCTTTTTTTTTTAATTTATACAACACATTGTGTGTGTTTTTTATTTAAATTTAGCTTTAACCCCCAAAATCAATGCAATATAAGGGAACAGAAAAAAAGAATATTTTTAATAAATTCGTTTAACAAAACACTCGATACAATACAAAAATTTGCATAAAGCATTTTTCTTTATAAGATTTTGCATTTTCATATTTTGGATCACCCCCCCTCTAAAGTCTAAAAGAATTATTTAATTTTGTATATAAATTCATAATATTTTATAGCGGCTTTATAAAATAATTTCTTGTTGCGCAAATGTTTCAAAAGAAAACTAAAGTCAAGTGGAAGAGTGTGCTTTTGTTTGAAGTAAAATTAAAATAAAAAAATATATACTTTTTGCTTAACTTTACATTATTAAATATTAAATAATATTGGGTTGTTGGTTTTTTTGAGAGGAAAGATCAATTGAAAAACTATACAATTTATATATATGGCGAATTAAAAGAACTATTTTTACTTTACACTTTTGAAGGAACCTTGCCTAAGGTTTGGAGACCTATTTAGTTGGAAAACAAATATCAGCAAATTGAGTCGAGTGGTAATTGATTTTGTTTAATTGACAATCTTCGGGGCGCCGACTTGGACTTTGATTTTTCATTAATACTATTGATCATTGTTCCGGCTGTCGGCAGGAGTGCTGAGCTGCTGGAGGTGTTGTTATTATTGTTATTGGAATTACCATCGGCATCTTCGGTGGGCAAGATGCCGTTTGGAATTGAATTCGATCGCATGTGTAATCGACCGGAGTCTAGGGACTCGTCACTGGCAGGATCTAGGGAAGCAGCCGATGAGATCCGGGGCAAGATACCGGCGGAGAGGGCGCGTTCTGAAAAGGAAAGAAAAAATGGTTGATTAGTAAAGGAGAACAGGGAACTGAAGGACATTTCATAGCCTATTTTGGAATAAACTAAACTATCAAGACTTGTCCCATTAAGGACAGTGAGTTAGTCTGATCTTTACGAACCAAATACCCGCAAATCTAGTCCGAAGTTTAAGGTACCAACCCTATTATACTCAAGCTGTGGGCAGCTACATCAGAACGGAAACATAGGAAGGAAGTCATTGGTTTTATGGACTTTGAAACCCAAGGACTGTGAAACTTGGAGATCACTCGTCCATGTTTAGAAAGACTTAAGTGTCCTATTCTCTGGTTGGACTTCACATCAAAAAGAACTGGAAGTCTTTAGCCGAAAATAGATACAAAAAATATCTTATACTCTAGAGTGGATTAAAACCTGGAGTCGATCATAAAACTTTTGGGCTCTTGGCATCTATTGCTTGGGCCTCAGCTGTTAGTAAGAGTAAGAATGATTTTATTCCTCCGTCAAGTCTGATATACTCGATGGAAGATCTTCTCAGTCCGGTCTAACCCGTGAAGATCAAATGGTTGTACTTCACCTAACTGGACACAGTTGGTTGCTTCGTAAGATGGCTGGAGGACCTCAACTAATTCAATGGACACAGTATACACACAGAGTTGACCGGAACCGCGCAGATTTATTTTCAAATATACAATGTCCTGCTGACTATTAAGTTTATAAGTCTAAATTGGCATGTAAGTACAATGTTTGGATCATCTCTGGATCATGGTCTGGAGATTCTCAAGAGAGGGACTCAAATTTTAATATTGAAGGGAAAAAATGTTTCAGAAGCTACTCGTGCTAGGTATACTCTCGGATGTTTGTTAAAAGAAAGAAAAATGTAGTTGTAATCCTTGAAGTCTCTCACTGATAGTGCTACACACCAAAGTCTGAATCCAGAAAGTACTTCTGAATAATTAGGAAGTAGAGGGCATGAGGCTCTTTTGAATGATCACACAGCAGAGGATATATAAAAATAGAGTTTTAAACGATGGCACAGGCCTACATTTTCAAGACTAAGGACCGAAACTTCCAATTTTTTCAACAGCACATACCGCAAAGGATTACCAACAACCTGAGATCGATTGCTTCAAAAAGATCTTTGTAATGATTCTATTGTCCTGGGAAGAGTTCATGATGGCAATGGTCTACGGTCTCAATGTCCTTCAAAAAATCAAATGATACGAAGAAAGAAACACCTCCTCCATGAAGGTTGTTTAGACCTGATATGTGAATCTGAGATACTCAACTATTGGAGACGGTTGGAAAGAAAGACACCTAAGTCACGTAGACCAATCAGTCTAACACCATTTTTTCTCAAGATAATGGAAAAGGCCTTCAACATCAAATGACACACAGAGTAGGCAGCTTTACTAAGACTATTCTACGTCTGTTGAAGGAACTCATTCTAAAACCTCTTGATGCGAGAGAGGTAGTATTCGATGCCTTCGTGTATATGAATGCCTTCACGTGATACTATCAAACGAATCATAGATGGAAAGGGTCTTAGCTGCTGAAATTTAGATTAGAGAAGACTCGAACATCGAGCCTCATACATCCTTAATATCACCAAGGAAGGGGACTCTAAAGTGTTTATTTATTTATCAGATTATTCCTTCGGCGCTGAATGGTACAAACTCAGATGTGGGACTATGTGTCTCCCAAAGTCTACTAAGGGCGCTATAATCCACTAGGTCACCCCATCTAACAAAAACTATGTATCTATCACTACCTCAAGTCGAGCCATCCCAATGAAAAGGAACTTTTAGAAGACCTATACTCGTAACCTGCTATGTTCAAGGCTTAAACTTAGCCTGAACGACGAAGTTTCATAACTCGGTCTGTATTAGCTCAGGCTAGCAAGGTTATTGTAACGAAAAAAGGAGATTATTGAAGCCTCCATAGGAAGGCTAGTTATTGATAGATCTCGTTCATTTAGGTATCAACGAGTAGAGCACATCATCCACTATATGACTGTGTATGCAGAGGTTTATATCTATTACATACAATTCAGTAGATACACGCCTATATAGAACTACATTGTCGGTATCGCATCTCAGTTGAGAGGTCGTTGTCGTTACACGATGAAGATGCAGTAAATGTCATTTGATTGTTAAACAGAGGGCTGATTTTCTTCTGACATTTCTGTATCGGTTTTGTGAGCATGTAGACCAAGTACAGTCGAAATTAAGGTAACATCGCGTTACAATGGTCAAAGGACCGAATTCTAAACTAGAGTTAAGGCTCCACTTAAACGGATACTGTCGGTACTAACTCTTCAAAGGAGAGTATTTCAAAAGGAGTTCAAAACCATCAAAATTAGAATTCAGATAAGCTATAGACACCGAAAGAAAGAAAAGTAATGGAGTGACACTTTTTCCTCAAAGGACTTACCCAATCCAGCTTTGCTATTTTTACTAAACTCCGCCTTGACTTCATCGAGCTGCTTGGCGCTACACAGCGGTGTATCAACATCGTACGTGTTGTTGAATAGCGTGTAATCCACCTCATATTCCCCGGTTTCTTTCCTAAAGGACACGACATTCACAAATCTATGTCCCCACAAAATCTCCGATGGAAGGTAACTGGAACGTGCCTGCGTTGTCATACCAGTTGATTCGATAACACCCTCTGGAAGAAAATAAACGATTTTATGATTCAAATTCAGAAGAAATATTCAAAAATTCCTTACCCAACATAACGACAATCTCGAAACGCTCCTTCAGCATATCCGATGCGGACAGTGCATACAATGGACTCTTCCTATCGATCTTATGAACAATTGTCGTTGGCCAAATGAACATTAACCTGTCCTCGCCACCATCAGCACCAACCGTCAGTTCCTGCTGATAGAATGGCATTATCTCACCCTCCTTTGTGACCTACAACGAAACGGGGATTCTCACAAATGCCATCGAAACTATCTAGGTCGACGGTAATATTACCTTCTTTCGAATGATCTGCGCTCTAACATGCGCTTCGATGATATGACTCTTCCTCATATCACCCACTCGGAACATTAAACAGGGCACACCATCCCTGTGACAGATGACCGCATTCCTTGAGAACAGCAACGTCTGTGCCCGTTTCTTTGGCCTCGAAAGTTTCGCAAAAACTATGCCGACCATAAATGCTTGAATGAAAACTCCCATAATGCACTGGAAGCACATTGTGAAGATTGCCTCCGGGCATTCCTCCGTCACGAATCGATTGCCATAACCGATGGTGTGTTGCGTTTCGATTGAATACAGGAATGCCGATGTAAGACTTCTGACCTCGGTGACGCACATAGTAAAGGTCATATTCTGGACCGCTTCGGGATTTGACTCTCGCAAACGTATAAAATCGAGATCACCATGTGCATACGCTATCGTCCACCATATGAAACTAAACGCTGTCCATGACAATAGAAAGCTAAGCGCAAACACCAGCAGAGTCCAACGCCATTGTGCGTCCACCAGCGTTGTGAATATATCCTGGGAAAGGAAGAAGAGATTCTAAATGAATACTTAGAATTCATCTTGCTGCCGCCCACATCCAGTGAACACCAACAGGTAAACTGTATCCTTTTCTGCATAATGACTCCAAAAATACATGACTCCCGCCTCAAGGCAACGACGCACAAAAGGATACAGAAATACAGCAAAAAAAAAAAAAGTGGAACAGATATGTACATGAAGAAGGTTAGTTGGTTTGAGTTGTGTGGACTTGGGCGTTTGGGGGAATACATGCCGGGGATAGACAATAAAATTATGATAATCCTACAACTCACCTGTAGATACCTTCGTCTTCGTTTCGCGACATTTCCTTGAACAACATTACAGTCTCCATGTTTGAAAATTACACGTTTCCGAACACGCCGGGAAGAGAAACGTGTCTGACGGTACCTGCAATTCAAAAAAAAAAAAAAACAATTTAAATTAAACTCATATGAGGATAATTATGGGGAAAAGGATTCCCGTGTTTTCATTGTGATTACTAAAAGGATATTCAGTCTTAATTGCTTATTTAAATGCATCGAAGCGGAACGTGCTTAAGCACTGATTAGAGGGTGGACGGTCTGTTTTCCATCGAGAGGGAGTTGATGGCTTGAGAGGAATCAGGGATGAGGTTGGAATTGTCAAATGTTTCCCTGCTGTGGGTGGTAAAGTTGAATAAAATAAACAAGGAACGTGTAGGTGTTTAATAAAGTATCACCAACTGAGAGTCAAGACTATTTAAAGTCGAGGAGGAGCGATACTCTGAAAGGGACAATTAGGATTCTTTTGATTTAACAGGCTTACACTATAAAGGTCATAAAGACAGCCCACATGCTTGTCGAGAGAAGGTGTAGAATCAAAGGGGTTATCATGTATCCTTCAAATGAAAATGATACTCGAAACTGTAGCGAAGGCGTCATGGAGAACAAGGCTTAGGTTCCAATTGCACACTACCAGGCTCATAGAAGGGAAGACCCAAGGCTTACACTCTTTATGCTAGCCTCCGTATGTTCCGTACAAACAAATGGATAGACAGACTTTAGACAAAAGAGATGATTTCATTCCTTTCAGTAAGGCAATATGGTACAGACCGCTGGATATTTCAGGCTGAATTTTCATATAGATCCGTCGCCTTGCAAGGATATCTTTTGGCATTTTTAAAGTGAATTCTTTGTTAAAAAATATTGTACCTATCAAGGAAACTAATTGCATTGCAAACATTTATAAAAGATACACCTCCAAGCCCATTTAAAAAAAAAAAAGTGACCCCAAACCAAACCAATCGACATTGAGATGAAAATAATTCCTGCAGCCTCACCAGGTTAAGCCCAGATAAGCTGGGTTCATCAATAATTCTATTTAACAAACTTATCAACCAATTGCCACAGACGTTCACCTATATTAAATATAATTAACCTTCAAGCCACACAAGTGTTAAATTAAAATGAAATTGCATCATTAACACGATCAGCAGAATTTCATTTCAATTTTTTTTATTTCATAAAATCCGATCGATTGATAACTGGCATCTCGAATATGAGACGATACGTAGTTTAATAATTTTTATTTAAATTTAATGTCGCTTTTAAATTAAATATAAATTGCTTCAGTTAAAGAAAAAAATAAACTTGATCCGAATAAACCGAGTGAAACTAGATTAAGCCGATTCGAAGCGGATGGGGTGTCCTTTTGAAAAATTCTTTCAAATCGATTATAACTGAAGTGGTAAACAATTTTATGGGCATATCAAGGTGAAAGTAATAACCAGTTGCAGGTGGCTTCTGTTGAAACTGGAAAAATGGCTTTCTGGAATATATGCCAGATCCGTTAGTTAACTATTACCTAGTGATACTAGATATGGTATTTCAAGTCCTATTAAGCGTTAGCAGACAGATGCATTATATAAGGTTTGAAAGGTTAACCACAGCATATAGACGTTTCAATTTTAAAACTTAGTTAGAGAGATCTACATGCTTGCATGCATACTGACGGAGTTATGAGCAAAATTTCAGAGTTTGGTTGAGTAGACTCTTAGGTAAAACCTTCGAGTTTTGTACCATTTTCGACTGTGAAATGTACAAGTTTAACAGAATATTGGTAACTAAAATTTTACAATCTGAAGTTCCAGTTGGGCGCCAATTATTTATTTATACTTTTGCGAAGTTGAGAGCTTTCTAACTTTGAAATTGGTCCTCGGCTTCGATAATATGCTCTATGTGGGAACAGCACCTTAAAGAGTATCTCAAATAAGAGGAACGATATATTAAATCATTTCGCATGTCTGTGCAGTTTTTGGTTAGAAAATTTCACCACATTGAACCAAAACTTTGCGATTTATTGAATAAATGGAAGAAACTGCTTGAATTTTGAGCTAAGGGAGATATGCGTTTATTTTGTTTCGTTCGGAAGTATACACAGATTCCCCTTCGTTTGAATAAACTGAGACATTTAAAACAATCAACAGTTTGTTTCGACTATCAAGCACCAGAAAAAAACATCGATGTTGTCAAGAAAATCATCTTCAGATACAAAAGATACAACCTTTCCAAAATCTTGCCGCTCAGAGGATTTGGGAGATTTGAAGGTACTTCCGATGGAGACTTGGTAACTCTTTTAGAACGCATAGACTTTACCTGAAAGAGAAACTCTTACCTCGTCTAGGAATGACTGCCATTAAGACCAAAGTATATGTATGGGGGAAATGATTCCTTGATTCAGTTTCAGAAAAAAATTGGAATGAACTGACTTTGTTTCTAAAATTTGAAAGCATACGCCACTCGGCTTCAAAAATGGTTCACAATTTCTTATCCACGCAATGAAGCTTTCTCTATACATCGCCTTTCAAAATTTTGGGGTTTTAACACACAGAGGTGAATTTCACAGGACTGTTCAAGAGAGCAGCAAGAAAAGTAGTATCTAGATAGGTAGGACAAGGTGGCAGGAAATTACGGAAAAAAGCTTCAGGTAAATTATCAATGATTGAGAGGGTCTTAAAAATGAGAGAGGAATGCCCTAAGGGCTATAAGAAGACTAATAGTTTCTAGATCATGGTAAGTAGGAAACAGCTAAATATTTTAATATCTGCAATTGAAACAGTACCTACATTTCAAACCAGTGTCCGAACGTATTTGTTTAGCTTTAGAGCAACTTGAAATTGAGACAATTTTACTCAAAAAAAATCATTGTTTGAGGCCAAAAATTGAGAACTTAAATTTGGACGAGCTATGGTTCCAGCAAGACGGGGCTATGTGTCCCATAGACCATTAAACAATCGATTTATTGGACTTTAAGTTCAATAAACGTGTAATCAGTCATTTTGGTGATTCTGTTTGGCCGCTGAGGTTGGACTTCTTTTGGGATCCTTTAAAGCAAACAACTTTGACACAATGCAAACAATTTAGAGACTATTCAGGCACTCAAGAACATTGGTCAAGCTATTCGTAAAATAGGGGCCGAAACCATCGAAATGTATTGAGAGGCAGTCATTTAAATGAAATAAAATTCCATAATTTTTGGAAAAATAATGAACAATGTTATTTTATAGCCTTTTTAAAAATAAACCAATAGATGGCCCACCATTTACATGTAAATGGAGCACTTTCAGACGACGTTTTCTGACATTTCTAACTCCTTAACTCCTTGTTCTCACTTCTCACTGTACGCTGTGAGTATCTAGAAGTATGCATCCTGTATCGATGGTCACTGTTCACCTATTTCATCTGTTGGGACCAGTATGCCCAAAATTCAACTCATACCTAGTTGTCAATATTTATCCAAACCTATTTCATCCAAAGTAAAGGGTTTTTCAATAAGGACATAACAATTTCGTATTTTAATACAGACACATTTTTGAACATTTTTCAACAATCTGTTGATGCAGAAACGTCAACTAAGTTCTATGTTTTTATCATTGTGAAATTCATGAACGAGCAACGTTCAAAAAATATTAAAAAGGAATATCGGATTTCTGGGTCGGTGGTCGCAGTTTTAAGAGCGCTTACTCTAATTTTCCGTCGTAATAATTCTTCTACCAGACAGACTGTGGGTATTAAAGTGGACAAATTCGAGTCAACCTATTTGCAGTTGAATGTTCCTGTGCCAGTGGGACAACGCACCAGTCGATGCGTAAAGATCTTGGCCTATACACTAACAAGATCAAATGAACTCAAGAACTGAAGCCTCTTGATCATTTGAGATTTGAAGCACCTAAACTTCTGCGATTGGACTCTGCAAAAATTTACAGGAAATCCTGAATTTTATCGAAAAAAAACATTTTCAGTGATGAAGCTTATTTTGGCCTAAATGGACAGCCACAAGCACACATGTCCTCCAAGAGACTCCATTACATCTACAAAAAGTGATCTTATGATGTGGATTTGATGCAGGAGGTGTAATTGGACTTTTTCGATTAAACTGATCGCCACGTTACGATCAACATAGGTCGCTATCGTTCCATTTTGAAAGACTATTTTTGACCAGAATTGAATGGACTTGACATCTGTGATGATGCCACATAGCCACACAATTGGTCAAACAATTGATCTATTGAAGTGGAAGTTCGGTAATCGTCTAATCTCGAGAAATAGTCCAACCGAATGCACACCTCGTTGACGGGACTTAAAGCCATTGGTTTCCTTTTTATGGTCCTACGTTAGGACACTAGTTTATGTCAATAAAATGTTAGATGAGCTCAGGAGCAATACGAAACGAGAAATTGTGGATATGTGTAGAAAAGTGGCGGAAAATTGACAGAAAGAATCGATGGCTCCAAACGTATTCGCGGTGGTCAATGGAATGAGATCGAATTCTGTACTTAAATTTAACATGTGTTCTATAGGAGGAATGAATTTTAGTGCAGTATCTCAAACTGTCTATACTTTATTTAAGTACAAAATTGTTATGTCCTTACTGAAAAATTCTTGACACAAATGAAGGGTAAGTCCCTTGGTAAGTCATGGACTCTGATTGGGGTTACACAGAACCCTAAAGAAGTAACAATTTGAGATGAAATCAAGCTGTAATTCAAAATAAATATACACACCACAGGCATAATATCAGAAAGATTTTTTTCGATTTTTTACTGGCCATCAGTCGACTACTGAATATTTGCAAAAACACATCAAGATACGATCAATAAAATCCACACGACAAACCCGAAAGTAATTCAATAAAAAAGCACTAAAATCCGAAACAATTCGAAATACTTTTCGATTTAACAGCCCTATTTGCATTTGCGCATCCACTTAAAAGTCAAAACCAAAAAAACAAACAGGTTAGGGCATTTGACAACCCACCAACGAAACTGTTTAGCATCAACTTGACCACAACTCACTCATCATAATCATAACGAAACTAATAAACCGTCTGAAGGTTTCCAAATAAAATTCACAAAATTATTACATAACCCCAAAAGCAAAAGTACTGTTAAGAGCTAATAAAAACAAGGTACTTGGCAAGAGATAGACCCAGTTGGGTTGTTTTTGACGTTTAAGACAAGAAACCAGTATTTAACGACACCAGTGACACTTTTGAAGAGCACACACATTACTTTGCCATAAAAATTTGAAAAATATTAAAATTTTACCATAAAACTGGCAAAATGCAACAAACTAACAACAACAACACGGCTATTGTTATAAATTCCATTTTGGCAGGTTCGCTCGAAACGCTGTTGGTATGGTGTATGGTCTGGAGGTTATGCTGAGGATCACTTCTGTTCGAAGGGTTGTCACTACTCTCTGGAGAGGATGTCCTGGAGGTGCATATTGCAACTCCTTGAAGGTAGAACAAAATTTACAAATTCCTTTCCCAGGTTTGCACGCAAAGCATCCGAACTTTGACGACTAGATCACAAATGAAAACTGATCGCGGCTGGACATCGGTTTGTGGCTTCAGTCGGTTCGAATGTGGAAACTCCCTTATCAGTGTTTTGACTTGGACACCACATGTTCAGCGAATGATAAGGTCCGACGAGACAAAACAAGCCGAGAGTGTGGGGATACACATGAGAGAGGAGAGCTTAGACTTTGTAGAAATGTTTACAAACTTGGCTTTCCGCCCGCGACTTGCATAACTCAGCCGGAGTAGATGATAAGAGGCGCAATTATATTTTTTTTTTGAGTATCAAAGCGTTTTCCATAGAAAGTCATCTAAATATACTTTCATGTCTTTTTTGTTTATATTTGCGCACTAGCAGCGCCAATGCGTCTCGCTTTGATAAAGCCCGAGGATGATTGATACGTTTACAAACATTCAGTGGGTTTTGGATACATTGTGGTGTTTTGAAACTTGGTCAGGGTCAGTAGCAGTAGGAAGCAAAACATAGGAATTTCTCTATCGACAGACGCAAGGACGCGGATGATAGGCCAACTTTGGCGTTGTTGTGTCTATCATGTCTAAAAATACATTCAACTTGGCATCTATAGTCGAGGGAAATGCGTAGTCCATAGGGTCCATTCCTCAAGACGAGTTTACTACTTCTTGGTTCTTGGTTCAAAGCAATGATTCCCTCTTGAAGGATAGTCCGAGTATCTATGATTCAAGAAACGATTCGTATTTTAATTAAATTTGAAAAACATATCATTTTGGGAAGTTTTTGTGGGGTAGAATACGAAATGGTAACATCGCTGCAATGCTACTCAAATTTTACTGAGTATCTACTGGTAGTAATGTACATTTTGAAAAAATCATGAATTCCAAAAATGTTCTCTAGAATCCCTCCTGTTCGACCTAACAAACCAATCATTTGTCTGTCTGCCACCTTTCGGCTTCTGAACTATAAGACCTGCATGCATGACTTCCACTAGACTTACACTCTCTCTGTCAAGTATCTCAACAGGGATATATATACAAATTTACACGATATGGATATGGAGTGACTTCAGACATTACTGAAACCCAAGAGTATGAAGCACACGGTACAGTGGTAAGCAAACACGAAAAATATATCCGAGAAGAGTATGAATAACGAATCGTAACTTCGAACGCAACCTGCTTCAAAATACTTCACGAAACTTCAGTTCTCATGCGGAACCATAAGGACGACCTGTAAGTCAAAACAGCACTGAAACCACCAAAATCCCAGACAGAAATACGTGAACAAGAAGCATGTCACGAGTTCATAAATGCAATCCTATGGCAACCTGGTTAGACTCTCTAACTGATTCACAAAGTTACTGTCTATAGTTTTCTAGACTTGAATTGCGCATTGACAGCTCAGAAAATTCAGTTTTTAAGCTGCCACTCGTGGCAGAGAGCCCTACACCCTGGAAATGGCAAAATCCGGTCAATTTTCTTGATGCAAGCAACAGCCTATTGAAAATTCTGGGTAAAAAATTAGTGCGTATACGATACCGAGCCGGCAAAATTCATGCTATTATTGTCTTTTACTGAGGCGATTCATCGCAGGTAACGAAGGAATCTGGTTAGTCTACAGTTTGAGCCCAAATTCGCTTGGATCCTGCCTTATACAGGAAAATGGAAAATATTACGTATACGCCACCGAGCGAGTAAAATTCTTGTTATTTCTGGCTTCTAATGAGGCTATTCAGCGCAGGATACGGAGGAATCGGATTGCTCTGTAGTTTAGGTCCTTCCTTTTTCCGAACAGCAAAATGGAGAACATTAAACATTCTTGAAAAAATATTACGTATACGCCACCAAAGTAGTAAAATTATTCTTATTTCTCTGGCTTCTAGTGAAGCGATTCAGCGCTGATATCTGATAAGTGGGCAACAAAACGAGTACTCCTCTTCAAACAGGACAAACCTGTAGACAATCTCCTTATCAAATCCTTAGCTTTTAATGGTAGATACATCTGGCATGATTACATTCAAATCAATGGAGTAGAGACAGCAAGTGCGAATATGAAAGTTCACGAAAAACCTGTCTTGTTTCCTGCAACCTACAGATACGACCTTTTTTGGAACAGTTTGGAAATACATCCAAACGTGTAGCATAATGGCTTCGCACAAGACTCAACCCAATCGCATTCGTGTTACACAAAACGAATTAAATATTCCAATATGTCACTTTAATTCGAGTCTTTTCCATAGAAATGGACTGACACACTACTTGATTTTTTCCCCGTTCAAGATACAAAGATACGCATTTAAACTAGACTACTCTGTCACATACAAATCGCGTTCACTGTCCTCCGACGTCCAAGGATGCACCGACTCCAAATCCGTACTCTTCTCACTAGTATCCGTCTGAGAGTACTGATAGGCTTCAGCCTGCGTTAGATCTCTCTCCGGGAAGTACTTAACAAACGGAGTACAACACTGTACATCCATTTGGCAATTATTTCAAAACCTCACGCACAACCGGACTAAATCAAGACAAGCTATTTGACTAACTGAAAGCAAAACGACAACAAAGCCCTACTCCCCCATGAATTCCCATCAGCTGATGCGTGCTATTTCCGTACTGAACAAAAAATGATAATAATAACAATTTGACACTGAACTTTCGTCAACAATGTGTCCACTAAAAATAACTATGTACGGTATGGAGATACAAGTTATTATACATGGCTCACTGATACGGCTGATCCAACACTGTGTATCTCAAGGCAAATTGAGCCAGCAAAAGATGATTGGATACGTATGACATGCGTCAGATACTTAGATTATGTACGAGAGTCTCTGTAGATATGCTTGTCATCCTCAAGCCAGTTTCACCGTTTCCGTCACACCATGTGATCATCTCTTCTGTAAAAAAAAAGGATAATTCCATATTTTGATTCATCGATTGTTACTCCCGTCATAACAAATAAATCATAACAACTTACACGCGAGTGTAAAGCACCCAAATTGTTTACTACTTCGACTTTAATTACAGCAAGTGGAACCTGTATCTAAGTGCGACATTTACCACTACTACAGCGAGTTATTTCCACCGCAGATACTATCTTTCTCTCAGCAGATACAAACCAAACTCCTGCTAATTTTCTGGTTAAATGAACACCTCTGCACTTTACACTCAAATCAATCTCTCCTTCCACCTCTGGATTTAGATTAATCAGTTTCCAAGCCTTTAAAGAATAAATTGATTCCTAACCAAAACATGAGATTAAGATTAATATTTATTTTTGGCTAAAAGTTAATTAATTTCTCCATAGCAATGCCCATCTGGCCGAATAAAGAAACAAAAAAAAAAAGAAGAATAACGAACCAGAACGACTATAAATCTTTCGGTATTTAATTAAATTAATATTTTTTCACGGCTAATATCGATAGATACAATTATGAGGTTGTTAAAAAAGTTCTATCTGACGGGATGGTGTTTAGAATAAAAAGTATCTATGCTGTCTGAATGGCTAGCTGCTATTTTGTGTGGGTTAGATTGAATTTTAAAAATATTCACATGTGCTTCATGTCGCTGAAAATAGTACTTATTTTTAGCCGGGTTAGACAACAAAACAATTAAACTTGACTGTTTTGTTCTATCGACCACAACAAGTGCCAGAATTTTATGAAATGTTTGCTTTGACTAAGAAAATACTGACAGCCTATCGAGACTAAGAATTTCCGCTCCCGCTGTTGTTGATAAGTATTTAAGGAAACATATATTTTACATGGAACTTAAATATATCATGACTTATGCGAATTAGAGAGAAGAACCACCATATGAGTGGAATCCCTCAGGAAGGGGTGCTGTTACCACTACTCTTAATAATTTATGCTAGCATGGAGAGGAATATTTTCATGATTGTAGGTATGGCTAGAAGCTAGCTGGTTATAATAAGCTCCAACTAAATTTACGAAAATGACCAGCCGAAGATAAGACATATCTCCAATCAAGCTTTTAGGATCAAGAACATCATTATAAACTGACAACCATATCAAGCATTGATATGAATCTTTAAGAACCTAATCTTAAAATACTTACCTTGCAGTAAACAGGACTGGAATCGTCTAAGATGATAGTTGATTGTTGACAATCACAATGATCCCTTTTGCTTTCTCTGAGCTGACCATCAGCGTGATCATCGCATTTATCCTACGATTTGTGTTTGACACCGCGATCAGAGCCAACAAGGTGTGATCATCAACTTTGACAATCAAAAGTGTGACTATCAACTATCCCCTCAGAGGATTCCACTTCAGAATTCATAAGCCCTTGCCATTACCTCCACCAGTTCTGCGACAGCTTGAAAGATCGATTTTTTCGAAACTTTTTCTGATAAAACTGCAGTACCGCAGGGTTCTTATTTTTCACCAATTCTCTTTGTATAGCATATTATGGAATAACATAAACTCTACTTTTCGTGATGATAGCATTTTGAGTATTTGTTATCCACGGGTAATACTAACTAGCCTCTTACGATGAGACTTACTCAGTACAAAAAGATTATGTATCTGTGTAGCTTGAAGGCTAGAACGCCACGCAATAGATATCAGAAGAGTCTAATCAATCACATGGTTGGCTTGTTTTTCGTGATCTAGTGATCGTACTGCTCAAGTCCTCGTTTTTCCAATTGGTTCAGAGACACAAGAGAAACAAGAAACAATTCCAGGGTAGAGATGCATTTGGTGGACTTTTTAGTGATCATTCAAATGATCCGCCTACTGAAGACACAGTTCGAATTTCTTGTGTTTGAATTCAAAGTTCGATCTTTTAGTGATCGTTTCAGTGATCGCTTCTTTGTATTTCTCCTTCTACGTGTTTATAACAAATATAGACACTAGAAAATAATCATTTGTCTCGATCGATATTTCAGTGATCGATTTAATGACTCTTTTACTGATCACCAATTTGAACCTGGGAACCTGATGTGATCCTTTATGTAAGCCTTTTTGACCAAAAAATTATCGATCTTTCAGTGATCTCTTGAGTGATCTTTTTCTTCTAGTCGTTCAACGAAAGAATTTGAAAAACTAAGTAAGAAGCAGTTCCACTTTTTTGTTCTTTTTTCCAAATTGGTTCAAAACTTAGATATGAAGCCCTTTGAAACTGAAGACGAACTTCTTCGTACTTTTAGTGATCATTTCAACGATCGCTTCTTTCTAGTCCTTCTTTGCCAAGTTTTTTAAAAATGTGGAGGTGTACTTTTAAAGCGAAAGTTCTGATCGACATTTTAGTGATCGTTTTAGTGATTCCTTCACTGATCATCAATTTGGTTTACGAATAAATATACAAACTTGAGAAGCTGATGTGGTCTTTCATGAGAAAGTTTTTAACCGAAAAATTAAAAACTCGATCGATCTTCAAGTGATCTTTCGATCGACCGTTTGTCTCTACTTCTTTATAAGTTCTTTATAAGAATAATTGGATTTATAGTGGAAATCTTTTTGAATTCGTTCGATGATCATTCGTTTAAGTGATCCTCGTCTCCTAAATTGTAAAAAAAAGGGAACCACTGTGAGGTCCTATCCTATAAGATGTTCCTATTTAGTTCCTATTTTTAGTTTCCAGAAGTGAAGAGTTTTCCTCTTTTTTCATAAAAAGCTGCCGATAATTCAGTTTTAATAGTGAAGGTAGACCAAGTTCTCTCAAAGCCCCCAATTGTTACTTCAGATTTTTAGATTTTTCTGGTTCCCAAGTTGTTACTATCATGTACTTAGTCAATCGTATGTACACAAATCTTCTCTGAGCCTTGTGCGATCTTGCTACCAGACCAGCTGGCCTAATTTTAGGACACTGCCTCATTGACCAACACTCAAATGCGTCATTTCTAAAGATATCTACAAAGACAGCCGCAGTTGGCGCTTGGAATCGAGAGTAAAAGACTGTTTCTAATACGTATGTACATATCCCTTAAGGCACAAAATTCAGTCCTTCTGCCAAATTTTAAAAGCACCTGCAATGCCACTCACTAGGTTGTAACATATGAATGAATCTACATCGCGTCACATCTAAAAATATCAGTCTTAACCCCTTCGAACTTGATACAAATCCCTCAGCTCCCAAATACTCTCTCTCTCGCTAACATTTCATTCATCTATTTCAACGAACAGATACTTTTTCGATAGACACAAAAACAGAACAAGATTCCTTTGATGTCAGCAAAGGTCATTGCCATAGACCTTGGTAACACTTGTACATGTCCATGAACTAAAATTAGCCATTCGACTGACAGATACAAAATTACTCATCCGAAGCCGCAACACTAACAATTACAGATTGATTTACCACTTAAATACAACCGCGAAAACAAGAAAAATCATTTTCCCTCGTAAAGTAGGAAAAATTGCAAAAAATTAATCACAAAATTCTATCCGCAAGCATCTAATAAATTATTAATTTTCATAACAAACCCCAGGCGGCATAGCTAGCACGCTTCGCAACCCCAAACGTAAACATAAATAAACCATTTTGCAACCGAGATCACGATCGCCGCACAGAAAAGCGTTCCGCATCGTACCAGACCTTGATGTTTTCGAAACCAGATCATATAACCAAGGAAATTTTATGAAAAACAACAAAAATTGTACAAAACTTGTCTTCCTTCCTACAGTCGAAGGTGCCTTAGATACTTTTCCATGACTTACTTCAAGCACTCCTCGCGCCAGGTTCGTTCGCTAGAATGTGTAGCCCGGAAGACTATCATCGATAGCTGGCTTAGACAGCGTTTGATTTCCGTCATTTTTTTTTTGTTTTCTTAATATGTATACAATTTACAAGTATCACAATTTTTTTAATTGCTAATCAAGATATAACAAACCACAGAACAATCACTAGAAACACAACACACTGTCGGTTCCTGCGGTTAGCATAAGAACATTCTAAGAATAACCTTCGCTTTATGCAACACTTCCGATACCGAATGGCAATTTCTTATGGCGTTTCTATGTTTCATGATTTTATTTAAAACAAAATTATCTTGTTTTTTACTATAACAAATAAAAAAAATAATCTTATCACACTTGGATGACACTAAGTACTCCCAACCGGGCGGAGGAGATTTGAAAATCACTGAAAATAACTGAAGATTTATTCCTCGATTACAGGCGATATAGCGACGTCTGTCGACTTTTAATTAAGACTACAACACACAATTGTATCTAAAATTGAATTTACCAAGAATTGTTTTATTTAAAAAAAAAAAAAATCAAAGAAAACCACAATTGTCTACGAGCGCAGTGCAGTAGAGTGACATGTAAAAGTTTAATCTTGTCGCCAGAACTATTTTTAAAAATTAAAAGCTCTTACGAATCGGTGTACTGTCAGAACACGAAATGTCAGATCGGTGGTAACTGCGTAGTAAAAGGTGCCCATATGGCTACAAATTTACGACTGATGGAGGATAGAAAATCTACACTCTAGTCGGAATCGATCGAAGAAAAAAAGAACGAATTCATACCTGTAGCTCGTGATAGCTCGTGATTGATTTGCGATAGATACACCGACTGATACAACACATTTTCGACAGTATATCGGAATACCTTTTAACCAATATTAACGGAAAGCACCATTAACGTGTCGCTAAGTGATTGTAATTAGCGGCGTCATAACTAATGACGGGATTTCGAAAAGAGATAGGTTTTATCTTTTCCGTTCTAGTTTTCTGTTCTTGGGATTTAAGGAGTTGTCAAGTTTGAATTTCAGATTTAGTAAATCAGAGCAGTTATGACGTTTGACAGTTGACAGGTGACAAGTGACAGTTCACGCGAAAAACGAACTTGAATAGTTTTACACATGTTTCTGTGCGATCTGCACACTTTTAGATTGTTACTATGTTCTTGTAAATCGTTTGAAAACTGATAAGACTTACCACCGTTTCACAGAATTTTGCCATTATCGGCGATTTGTTTGACATTTGAAGTGAATCAACATTTAAGAACTATTCGATATCAGTTGTCAATAACTTTTTGACACACAGAAACCGAGATGGACTTTGGTGGTACTAAATCTAAAGCTTTTTGAGATTCCAACCTTTTTGGGGGATGAGTAGTCCTTCTTGTGACACTACTGGCCAAATACAGACTAGAAAGACTTAAGTCTCCTCTCGTTTTAAAATCTCGTTTCGATATGGTCCTCCAAGGCTTTGAGAGGAGACTATTTTTTCGACAGCGCAAAGTACGTCATGATGCAAGTTGTTCACGAAGGTAAATTAGACTGGAATCTCAACGTAAAGAAAAGAAGGAAGATCCCTATTGTAGCCTTCTATTCCCACAACAGAGTACGGACGGTTGGTAAGTTGATCTGGTGGTAGGCGTTGTGTCTACATTATTTAGCCAATGAGAACTGAGACACAATCTAAGACCTTGATTTTTCCGTATAAAGATATACCCCAGTGGTCTTCGGCTAAACCATAGTTTAAGCCAGGAACCAAGTCTGATCGGGTATGGGCAGATTCCACAAAAATCTACAAAAGACTGCCAATCATTGGTTACTTGGATATTCAGCTATCAGCCAGCGAATCATCGGTAATAATCTACGCAGATGGCTTCAAAATGTTAACTCGATATTCTACTCCGAAGTTCATGGACTATCCAGTTCAAACAGACTTCCTTTCTACAGTAGACTCTTTCAAGGTGAACTTCTCGTAATGACAACAGATGACAGTACCAAATCCTGGATACAAGGCGGTGCCAAAACTTGAAAAGCTGATGAACTGGCATAAAAAGAATCAAGTCTAAGAGTCCATCTTGTAATCTTGGATAAGCAATTGGGGCTAAATTCTAGTAGCAGAACAAACCATCCTGAGATGTCATTCAAAGAAAATGAGACTCATCTGAGTAAATTGATTCGTGTAGAGGATGTGGTGACAAAGATGATGCATGAGGATGCGCCACAACTCTTTGTCACTGGCTAAGACTCTGCCACATTTGAAATAAAAACCGTTTCGGGATGACCTCTAGGGCGTTGCAAGCATCTTTTGTCCCTTCAACCCTTTTGTCCCATTAATCCTTCCTAATCTAGGACTCTTAATCGGTGTTCTAATAGTTTTTGGTATGGCAGAGTGCTAATGACTCCACAGAAGTGCTCGAGCGTATTTATATATAGTGAACGACATACCTTCCTACTTTTTGAGACTCAGCCCGGAATGCGAGCCAACCTACTTTCAGTTGTACATGATTCGAAGAGTTTCAAATCTATCCAGATCTACCTATATTTATACGTCTTCGTAAGATCTTTGGTTCTGAAGGCTATAAAATAAACTTTAGGATTCAAGCCACGCCATGACCATAATCATGATGCAACACCAGGAAATCGCGAGAGGAATACCAATCGGTCGATGCTTAAACTAAATTGGTTATTAAATCTTTACCAACATTTACAGTCCTTCCGTCATGTATTTGTCGTTTATCGAACTGTCAATGCAAATGTCCTTCGAAGACATTATTGTTATTTCTGGACCTTTCATGGCCCACTTTTACGACAGTTAAGCCTGCCAATCAAGCTCATTAAATGTAAATTTTTGTTTTCTCTTTGGATGGTTTCATTTGTTTGCCATAACTTCAAGGATTTTATGTGCACACTTATATTTTTACCTTAACTGGTTGACGCATGATCACTTACTCAGGATAGTGCCCATTTCTTTAAGAGCGATGTTAACCTTATATTAATTTTTTTTGCAGAAAAGATTGAAATGTATACATTACCCTCTCTTCTATATCTCAGAAAAGTTGAGTCCCTCAATACCAAGAATGGAGGGATGAAACTACGTTTTGTTGCAGACTGTCACATTACCAGAAGGCAGGCGTGTTCCTTACTGATGAGACTGCAATATGGAGTGCCGCAAGGTGGAGTTCGTTCGCCCTTACTCTTATATTCATTTAAAACTATCCACTACTCACTTAAGTACAGACGACAACCAATTTGCTTTGAGAAATATCTTTGAATGCAATCTGCAATCAAATGCAAATCAACCTGGTCTCCATTTATATTTGAGTGGAATGTGTGAAAGTAAATCAAATAAAAATCATTAGACCTTGAGTCCGAATAATGACCCAATTTATCGGGGGAAATACTTTGCGTGGGTTAAAGAACTTATTTGCCTTTTAAAGTGCTTTGTTGTTATTACTAACAAGTTGTCTGGCATACTGGAACACTGCGTTGTTCTTTGTTTGACGGCCAGGAAGGAGAATTATTTTCAGTTTAAAGCAAACATGGTTTGGTGTGTATGTGGTTGATAACCTGACAAGATAGCCAATTGTCGTAAAAAATTGTCAAACTTAAGTGAATTTTGTGATGGTAACGACATTAGACTTGACTTGTCTAAGTCCTAACTCCTACTTCTAACACTTATCAATCGTTTAAGACATACTTGCCCAAGTATCCCCGGTATCTAAGCTTAGGATTTAAGGCGGGAAGCTCTGATTTAGACTGATTTCTTAGTGTAGATACACCTCTCTTCAAACCTGAACAAAATAATCAAAAGATTATCAAGGAATTTGCTGCACTAAGAACTTAGAGATTTTTGAAATCGTTTATATACATATATCAGTATCCTGGACAATCCTATATTCATCCTAGAACACTGCATATTTCGAAGGTTTGTCAGATTGTTGGAGAAAACTGACCCAGATACATGCAGATACTAAAGGAATGTCTATCTTTATAGCGTGACTGATTCCGAAAATGCCATGAGATGCAATAGAAATATAGACAGCTCGTACCACGCTTAAATTTTTAGTATTTAGTGCCTGCATTACAGTACAGAGTATCTCACCACTGAAACTCCTCCAGATCGAAGGGTCCATGACAAGCAACAGTTGTATTCACTAAAGAAGGATTGGCCATATCACATCAGCGTCTTTAATATCAAAAATACACAAGTATATCAATTTCCATCTCAGCGGAGAACTCCGGTGAAGTGGCAAAAGTCAATGTGATTCCATGATCATTTGAAGAAAATAAAATGAAATGATCTACCATCAGGATGCATTGGAATTGAAAAAAATTCTAGCGATCACTCATCCTAAGGATGTTTGCCTCAACTCAAAGTCGTACCACTCTTCATTAAGAATGAAACTGACTCTCTATCCTCAGTCAGAATGAAAATAGGATGACTCTCTAAAAATACCTCCTTGCTTAAGCAGTTCCCATTAGGCCTATGCAGTTCATGAACTAGTTCAAAAAAGAGCTATTGCAGTCAAACTAGTTCCCAATGTCATTTCGTTTTAGTTCATTTAGTTCAATAGTTCAAAAGTTCATATAGTTCATCTAGTTCAGTAGTTGAACAAGCTCAGGTATGTATATTATGCAAACGTACTGAACTAAATGAACTAGAAGAACGAACTAGTTCAGCAAACAAATTTCAACTAAACCAAGCTTCTCTGAACTGGGCTAAAATGCACAGGCCTAGTTCCAATTCCATCTCTGGCATCTCATTGTCCTTAGGGCAATTTTTTCAAACCAGTTCGGTTCTAAGGAAAGCTTAAAGACTCAAGCACAGAGGTAAGAGCAGCTCCTAACTCTTTTTGAGATAAACAAAGACCTTTTTCAATATTGTTTTCGCAACAACTTCAAGTCCTAAGTCTAACTTTTGATCCAACCATTCCAGATCTGCAGTAAGTCATGTCTAAGACATTACAGATACTAGGGATACCAGAAGGTATTCAATTGATATGGACACGATCATAGCTATGCGACTAAACATATTGAAACCGTAGTGCTAGCCCCGTGGTTGATCCACAATTTGACAGAATTTCTGGGGGAGAAACACTGACAAAGTGAAAGTTGAATTCATTGAATAACCAGAGCTCTCAGAAGGAGGCGAAAATTTAAGTCAAGTTCGACTATATAACAGCCCCTCCGCCATGGGTATGTAGCACACCTGACAGAGTATTCATGAAACAGACATAGAAAGAGCCATCATTTGAAAATTTTAGGTAAAGGTCATTACTTTAAAGCCATTTCTACTGTCATTCAAAAATGTCGTCCATCATCAGATGCCAGATGACTGTTGCCTTAATATCTGAGGAAGAACTGCACAAACTTGAAAGCTACCTGAATGAATAAATTCAGGGCTGCAGGATCAATAAGATATTTGAAGCAAGCCTTACTATAGGAGCATTGGCTTACAGATGGATTAGGAGAGAACATAAGTACCTCCATCATGTTACTAGAGGATTAAGTCAGCTACAAATATCCAGAAGTATCTACAGAAGAACAGAGGCCCTATGGGAGCTGTTTTCTGATGACTTCTATAGCCTAAGCAAGGCTTAGTTGGAAACTAAAGAATTAATAAGCAAAGTTACTGTATTTGTTACTATTAAACCAGATTTTGGTGGCTTATAACCAGGACGATGGAAGTAGTCTATCTATGTAGAATCTCAAAGAGAAATAAATCAAAATATCCAAAGTATCAATCCGCGTTTCGCTGTAGCTTCTAAAATCACAGCTTGGATAGTTCTACAGGGATACCAACGATCACAAATGTTGTAAAAACAGCAACCATTTAGGCGTCACAACGAGTCCAATGTTCAAAACAACAAACTACCTACACACCAACATTTCGATAACATATTATTGAGTTTTCGAAAACCCACCATCTATGTATCTATTTATCTACATTACAAACTATCGTACATACATACATGTTATACCTAAGGTATACAAGTACATTTTTGTGTGTTCACGTTCACTTCGTTCTCGTGCCGCCACCTCCCGACCATCGAAAACGCTTACACCAACACTCTAGATACAAATTAATCTCTTTTTATGTACATTAATAAAAATCACGACAGATGTTTTCTTATACAGATATCCGCACTACGAAATCGCTTGATGTATCTAAACTACAAAGTGGAACTGGCTACCGGAATAAAAAAAAAACACACACAACTCTGTCAACAATGACATCTTTGCGAGAGATTGCACTCCAAACTGCTACACACGGACAAGAACCAAGTTATAGGATAGTGCCCCATTGAATACACTTAATGTGATTAAAGAAAATCAGTTCTAATTGTCATCCCCCACAGAGGCACTTTGCTACAAGCCATTATACCGATGTCGTCCGTGGTCGTAATGGAATTAAGATCATTGCATTACCGTCATACGTGTACGACAAAAAGGATGCCAACACAATCCGACATCGGCCGGTACCATCACGACACACGTTGAATACGATAAATCTCTTTAATTCACGATCATAACGCAGGCGTATGATTGTTAATTTATCAACGAGGCGATAACGTTTACGAAAAAGATATTGTATCTGCATGATGTACAAAATTGTTTATAATTACCGGACCCGGCGCGGCACACAAGCACAAGCACGCGAGCGCTAAATTAGTGTCTGGAATTTTTTAAAGGTTTTCTGAGATGTGTGTGCGAAGTCTGCCAAAGATGTACATAGTCGTAGCTCGGGATTTCCGCAACTTTTTTTTACATATATTGCGATGAGGAATGGGGTGGGAGGGGTTTAATTTGATAATGAAATAATGACAAGAGTTGACGATATGAACTGGTTAGAGGTCGTCGTATGACAAACACTTGTATCCGTAGCTATGGAGGCGGTAAAGTATTTTGTTTTGAGAATAGATGCACGCAGAATTGTACACAATTAATGGCTGTGATTAGTGGCGCATGATCTTTGGGGAAGTAGGTCGGTGCAGCCAGGAGACTAAGATGACTTTGTGAGTCAATGTACGTCTTATGAGTGTGATGGATATAATCTTATCTATCGACGTAAAGATTACGTCAAAAATGAGTATTCACGCGTAGCCTTCGAAAAAACACGTAATCCACACAAGAATTGTCAAATAAATAAAAACATACTACCTGACAGCGTGTGTTGGTTTAAGAATGAATGGTTTTGAACAAAGAGATCAGCTAAGGCAGCAGAAAGTGATACCTACATCTACGTCTGGCACATACTTGACAATTGACTAGGATTCTCCACGCCATACGCAACACCTTTCACTTCTGTTAAACATATTTTTAAAGAAGGCCATATGCCCTACATATTGACACTTAAATGAACAAAATCCATCAATAACTTCCTCGGATACGAAGCCTTCAAATCACTACCAATTTTCGTTACATCGCCCTCTCTAGCCTGTATCCCTACCGACACACTGAAACTGAAAACGCCATTGCGTCGATATTTCAATTTAGAAGACAACTGCTAATGTCTTAATGTTGTATCACGCAGCTCTAGTGGCATTTGTGGTGCTAGAACCGTTTCGGAGGGCCTTGTATTGAGCATACAAAACTCATGTTCCGCATAGTATTCCTTGTCGACTTTCATTTCCATCATGCCGGACTTTGTTTTTCTGCTGTAGATACGAGTACTCCATCGCTCTCACAGACCTGACCCACCACATTTGGTAATCATTCCCGGAACCGAAGGAAACTTTTCAAATCGACATTTACCCGTCGAAATATTCAAGAGTAAACTCAGGTGACATTTCAGTATTTTCTTCTTTACAATTCCTGTTTCAACTGCATGGAATCCACTTACAGTTCAACACCCACCCGTGACATTGTTTGTACTTTTCTTAACCCCGCAACCTTTCTTAGTTGCCTTCAGTTCAGTGACTCGCTCCATGACTGACATTTAAAAACAAATATCACTTTCATAGAGAAACTTCCATAATTAACTGAAGATTTTCTTTTTCTTTTTTATTTTTTTCGTTATCCTTATACAATCCAATTATGCTATGCAAATTCTCTATCATTTTTCTCTAATTACTCTTTACACACCCAACATTATAAGTCTTAACAAATCCCTCATCTGTGCATAAGTTGTTGATCTATTTTTCTCTGCCATGAGTTTGCCATATAGATACATCACTGACGTCATGGCCAAACGATGGAGAAACATGTAAAGATACTTTGTAGATACATGATATATTGAAAGTATCTTTTTCTGTTGAGTAGCATGTGTAATGTGCATTGTATTTTCGAAACAATTCGATGAACAACTTGTAGATACTTTGAATGGATATGCTATTGCACATGCATCAATCATCCCGCTTATGTAGCGAATACGTGTTGATTTGCTTCGAACTCAAAATAGAACTACAGATAGCTTATAATACTTTGAAGTTCCTGGAACAAGTGTAAGTTGCACATTTGTTGGGATTGTGTAATAGTTTTTCATTCTAAGTGCTCGGATGGTCCTAAGGTGATGGATTGTCTCAATCATTAACGAGGAATTCCCTTCCAATATGCTCCCAATTAGCAGCAATAGCACCCTCAAGTGGGTATAAAGCAGGGAGACACCAATAACAACATATAAACGAAGTGATAAGTATTTTATTAGTACCTACGACTTGTAGATTGTTTATATGACAAGTACCTACACGGGTGGTGTAAAAATCTCAGCTTAAGCAAACATTTATGAATGAATTTTAATTGCCGCGACCATTAGATGTGAGAGATATAAAAAAGCGTTTTAATGGAAAAGGTAAACAATGGACACGTTGTTTATCTTGTTTTTTTTATTTATAGTCCCAAGTATAAAACAAATAAAAGAACAGCAACACTCAATCGAGGGAAATACAACTCAAATTAACGTCTAGATACTTTCTAAAAATACAGACCTCTGCGCGGAGATTTTCCTGTGCAACCATATGTGCGATGACGACACTTTATGCACATGACAACAGCATGTAGATACGAGTATGATTTGATTTAATATAGTATCTCATGTGAAACATAAGGTAAGCAGACTGTGACCAGGAAGTTCATTAGAATGCCAGTATGTGCGCGACGCCAGTGACGATGATATTGCGTATCTTTTTGGATTTTTGAATAATTTTTCAGGCCCAAACCTAGAGACTTGCCTTGAGAATATATGAAAGAATTCATATTGTGTAAACTGCAAGATACAGATACACAGTTTCTGCTGCAAATCCATCTCTGCCCCCCTCGAAGCGTATATTGAAATGCAATTAAACAAAAATTACCGCTGGCATCAAGCCAGTGGGTTTTCCTTTCGATAGCTGCCAATTTTTCATCGTTTTACACTCCTGGGGGGAGCGGTAGTGGGCGTTTGAGTTTGGGGCCTGCCGGCATTCACTGCACTTTATGACAGTCTAATCATGCAACAAGCTGTCAAATCAATTCAACTTAAACAACTCAAATGAAATGTATCTTCGAACGAAAAGAAAGAGAGAGTGTGTGAATTCTTTGTTGATTTTTGCTTTTAAAATATCTTTTAGCACGACCCGTCGGGTCGTATGCAGGATAAGGTCAATGTTTGCGTCAAAAAGTGTCGAATTTAACAAATGATTCATTGTTATGTGAATGAGTTTCGATTTTTATTTACTTCTCAGATACTTTTATGATTAATGCGATTTAATTACCGATAGAATGAGAACGTGTGTGAATTGATTTTGGCTTGGGGAAGGGAGAGAAACAATTAAAATGATTTTGGGATTTAGAAATTAATTGGATTGTAGTTACGACTGAATGGTTGAGTTGATTTTGATTAGCTATTCGGTTTATTTAGACCGAGAAGTGTTTAAACGGTTTTATGGTGTAAAGGTGTTGCAAAAGTGTGTCAAGTTTTTTGTGTTTTGAATCTTGGTAGTCCCAAGGTCAGACTATTAAGAAACTACAAGACCTGCATTTGATTTGGCAAACTTTTGAGAGCTACGTACATTCAAAAGTGGAAAGTCTTTGAGCTAGAGTTCAGAGCTAGACTTAACACCTGACTCCCTGAGGAGGTTTCGTGATTTCCAAACCAATCGATTCGACGAAACACTTGAAATCAAAATTGGTAAGGCACTATCCGTCATCTCTGAAAGGAGTATCTATGGTTCGCAATCTTCGCCTATTTGGAGTTCCTGGGCATTCTGATCCTAGTAGTATTTATAAAGTAGACGAATAGGCCAAAAATATTACAAAAGATGCAGAAAGCCTCTTCACTATATGGATGAACAGGAAGCACAATCACCAAGTCATCAGCTGTGCCACCGGCCAAACAGAGAAAGCAGATTTTGACAGTTTACTGGTGGTGTACCACAGGAATCTGGGCTAGACCCACTACTGTGAATTATTGTTGTTAGTGGCTTACAATTCCGGGAAATATCGTTGGTGAAATACGTAGACGCAAGGGATCTAGCAGTGGAGTGTATCCTAAGGGTGATGGAAGAATGATTGAGGACAGAAATTTGCAAGAAAAGCTACATAGACTTACACTTTACTGATGCTTCATAGCCAGACTAATTTCAGTATATCAACGATCCCAATAGCTACATAGAAAAACGTCCCACCTTAAGAGGAAACGATGTTCTAACCGGACAGACTAGATGATGTTTTTATTTCGATGATGTTCCTCTTGGGGTAGGCAATTTGTTTATGTAACTTAGGTCATAAGGAATATTTCCATGCTAGTCTGCCAGATACGAGTACCTTTTCCACTGAGTACCACTTCCATAGAAAAATTCTGTTGATTTGTAGATGTCTGTTTGTTAGAAATATCCTTAAAAATATCTCTTCTTTCCACTTAATCCTTAAACTTTCGCAAAAACAATGTTTATCTCCACTTAAATTCTGAGTAGGAAATCTTTCATTAGTACAGCAGACATACCAGCAGGATAACAACAGGACGAGATAAAGCATGAAAACAAAGTCTCACGGTGATCGTTTTAGTATATCCGCTCTTGTGATACAATTCTTAGAAGCCATTCGTATAAGAAACTATGTCATCACATTAGACTCATGCACACGTTTCCAGGAAGCAGGGAACTAAATCTTGTTATTTAATTCTAGGAGATGGATGTAGAATCCTTGCATACGTTCATCAGAGATGTGTATGGTTTCTCATGAAGCGCTCTTAAGAAGCTTAATTGCATTATGTGTCTCGTTTTGTACTTAGAACTACTGAGTAGATGATACTTTTTAATTCTTTGGAAGGAGAATAATTTCCCATGAAGTACGTGATATGTTTCGAAAAAGTCGTGGCTAATGGGCACCTTGTACGAATAGCTTCTAATTAGAACTGCTTAGCGTTGGAAAATTCCTAGACACAAGTATTAAATGGATGATGAAGTTTCAAGAAGGATGAAAAAGACCTTCGATTCGCAAAGCTTCATGGAATCCAAAGTCTAGCTTCTCTCAACTATTCGCGGTGTGGATGTTATGTTCTAAAGTTCTAAAACTTTTGATTTCGAGGTTCTTTTCATTACAATCATACCCTTGCATGTCTGTTAGATGCGCGATAGAGGCATGATCACGAAAGAACTTTTTAGAATTATCTGTGAACTGAGTCTCGGACTGCTCGCTTTGTGGTCTTAATCCAGGTTGTATAGAATAGATCCAAGACAGAAAAGAAAACATCAATTGAGCTTCTAGAATGGGGATTACGTAGAGAGAGGTGTCCTTCCGATAGTACCAAAGGTTGTTTAGAACAAGCAAGCAAGTGCATCTCCGTCTTACCGGTTTCGAGAAAACGTGAGATAGTTTAAATCAAGACTTAACCTGGGACACCCTCCGCATGTAATGTAATACAAAATGACATGCCTCAGGGTTTTATACTTACACCGTAACTATTTCTATTAATAAACTGAAGTGTTTTACCCTTGACTGGTATTTCGAGAAAGCTGTTAATGAACCGAAATGCAAACCTGAGGAAGTGACAGTGAAAAGGCATCAGATGGAATCCATTCAAACAATCCTGCAAAGAAATACGCTGCCTTGCTTGGACATGTCGCACAGAATGTATAAGTAAAACGAACCCAAAGACCACGATATAATCAGCACAAACTAGTTGAAAACACTACGCCTGCCTTAGCAACCAATGTACCTTTTGAAAGAAAGGTTCACTAGTAAACTACCGAAACATATGCATTTGCATCTGCTAAGACATTGTATCGCATGGACCTCAGGAGGATTCAAATTGGTATAAATAAATTTTGTTGAAACTCCGGTAGTAGCTATCGAGGTTGTCAGTATCTGTCGCCTGAAAAAGTTGCAAATTTTTAGTTCTATCAACCGGAATGTGAATGCAACAGTAGACATAAAGCCCATCAGAGCAATACCTTGCTTATCCTAAGCCATTTTCTAAGCTAACTTGAACTAAAGAGTCATCACAAAACCAGCGCGTCATGTCATCTATGTTTGAATGTGAAACAATTTGACATCGCGTTTGCTAAGCTTATCTCATCTGTCTGATGTCAAGTAGGCTATCTGGAAGCAAAAGCCCATAACTTGTACCTCACAACAACAGTTTTGCGCGTTTTATATATTTTTGATGCCTTTTCGTCTCCTGAGGCGATCACGTGAAATGAAGCAAATATTGGCGTTATCTGAGATTCAAACCTTGAACCTTGATGCACTAACCACTGAGTCACACCGCCACCTATATCTGTTGATAGATAAACTTGAAATGGTTCAAAACACGGCTAAACGCAAAGGAGACTATGTAATTGCCATCATTCCTTGAACAGGCACACTTTTTGAAGAAGGAGCTGTCCGTTGTCTGACAAGCTGACTACTCGGTCAAAATTTTGGCAATTTTTGATACTACACGGACTGAAACGTCTACAACGTAGAACTGAGTTAACTGTAATCTTAATAAGTATCTTTGACCTTCTCAGACTTTGTTATCATAGTTCCGCTTCTTCCCAAGGATCCACTGCCTATAAAAAGATATTCCATTTCATAGATATAAAACAAGAAACTCACCTTGTTATTGGTCCTGGAGATTCACTAACTGCCTTTAGTGACATCCTTAAATGCCTATGGAATGTTCCTAATATTGATTCTTTGCGATTTGTCTGTGGCGGGTCCATTGACAATGGACTCTCTTTTGGACTACTATCAGTATCGTTTGTTAGCTTAACAATCACAGCACCGTTTGTATCCTTTTCGTCTAGCAGCTTCGTCCAAGCGTGCTCGCTGACATTTTCCGTTTTGTCCACAATCATTTCTTCTCTGTGTTTTGGGCTCTTAGAATTTACAGTTTTTTTTTTGATTAATTTGATTAGATATTCGTTGATATGAGATTATAGTCCAAATGTTATGAGTATCCTTGGTGTTTCTGCAAAGACGAAGAACAAACAAAAAAACACGTTAAACAACAAAATCACGAGCGCGGTTGGATTTAAAAAAGACCATACCTAGCGGTAAGACGTTTAAAAAATAACTTAAAATGAAACCAAGCGTTGGCAATGTTTTTATTTGGACTTCCACAAACCGATAAGCTTCAAAAAGTATCTCGTACGTCACGAAATTACCGCCATTTGTTTGTGTGAACTTGTGAATCACATTGGTGACTACCTATCAATCGCACCTTGCTTGACGAGAAACTTATCTATACAACTCAATCCTAGGGGGGAGATAACTTCAGTGGTAACGTCGGCAACTTCATAATGTATTTATAGACTTTGCCGGAACACGAAGGGGGTGAATAGATACACACCGTCAGTGTCTATCATTTTGCAGTCGCATGGCGACTTCAGCAACCGCATGATGTACTTAGATATCACAGCGCTAGCGTTTGATTAATAATCAAGATATTTTCGGGGCAAGTTAGCATATCTATTGGCTTCATTTTATTTTTGGCAACCGCCACGCCGCGCCGCGCCGGGGCGGAGTTCCTTATCACATCCGCCCCGTGTAGGTGTACCACCTCATATCATGTGTTTATTAATTTACTGCGACTGCTGGTGGTCATTGTTTTGCTAATTAAATTCAATGAATGAGTGGGGACCAATTAAAGAGATAACTCAGTGTGCTTGAAGGGGGTGTAGGCCTGGGGGGCGTACGCATTCGGAGAAACGCATGTTATCGGAGATTTGATATTAGATATCGATTGTTTCGGCGAAAAAATTGCTGATGAAAGCCTTTCCTGGTATCGGAAAGATGAAACAGCAAAGAGAAGTGCTTTTCCTTGGCCGAGGTGGCATACGTAGGTAAGGACCTTAGAAGACATGCAAAACATACATCGCATGGTCGTGTACGAGTAATGTTCGTGTTAATTCCTGAAATGACCATGAGCCACACTATAACCACCAACTGGAAGGCATTCCAATTTGCTTACGTAAATTCTGACCTGATGTATGGTAATTGGAATTGTAATCGTAAATCTAAAGCATAATTCTCATGGCTGTTCTCATGGGAAAGAAGGAATTTGTTTGGTATAGATACTTTTTTATGTGTTTCTGTGAAAAGTATACAAATTGCAATCAACCGATGGCTATTGACCGGAAACTCAGAAGTGAAGGAAGCTCACGACGTAATCTTCCGTAAAAATAATGTATCTCGAGCATAAGTACCGGATTTCAAGAGAAGAATCGGACTACTTTCAAGGCCAGAGCGGATCGGACGAAGGTGTGACCAATGAATGGAACCTCAGCATCGATTATGCGATCCTCAAGAAAGGAGACACTCTAAAGTGTGCCAAATATAGAGGAATAAGTCGTCCACATGATTTTATCTGATGTTCTTCAAACCTGTTTGTTCCGTATAAGTGTGGTTTTAGGCCAGAAAAAACCTACATCGACCAAATTGTCACACCATGGCAGGTCTTCGAAAAAACCCAGGAATTTCAAATCTATACTCACCAAATCTGCAGCATCTATAGACATAGAGCATTCCTGCAACTCTCGCCCGGTTGTGGAAGATGACGATGGAAAATCCAAGCAACTCCATCAAAGTCGGGAAGATCTCACCGAGTTCGTTGATGGATTTAGTCATCGTTTTTGAAAGAATTGTGCAGAACTCAAACTCCAACAACAGAGGGAGAATCTTTCAAAATTCGGTGCAACTGCTTGCATATGCCGATCATATTGACTTCATTAGAAGGCAGAAGAGTGAGTTCATCACTGCAAGGACATCGTAGAACTCAAGCTTTAAACTATTTCCTACCATCAATGAGACGTACTTCTGTTTGAAAGACTGGGATTGACTTTCCAATTGCTACAGCTTTTTAAAAATTAGATTCGAACAACGTTCTGCATTTGTTTTCAGGGTCTTAGGTGGAAAGTTTTGGCGTAACAACGCCTTGTTGCAGTCTATCGGTAGAGGTATGATCATCAAAGGATTGTGTAACGAAAATTGGAGTAAGTGTAAGGGCTTCGTGTGATAGGAAGTTAATTATCGATTTGATTCATTTAGAGGTCAACGTGTTAAGCAAACATATAGCTAAAGCAATACCTGTACCAGAAAAAACAGAAAAACTTCGCTGATAGTGAGACTGAATGTACCACAAAGTAGAGCACGTGACGGAATCAACAGAAATCCTCTGTCAAAAGATGAAACTAAGATAGTTTTGATGTTCCGAGGCAAGATAACGAAAACTATCTTGCATAAGCATGCATCATAACATCATACTAGAGTCAAGAGCTTAGGAGTAGAACTTAGGTCTAGAGTTCAAAAGAGTAAAACTTTCATTTAAGTCACTAAAACGAGCCTCAAGGATGAATAAGCCGAAAAGTTAACGAAAAGTCCATCCATCGCATCCATGCATCCCTGGCGAGACTTGAAGAGTATACGACCTACATTGTTTTTTCTTGTAAAGAACATTAAATTCACTTTTAGTTTGCATCAAAATAAATTGATATTGCTACACAATTTTTTTTTTAATCCTCAAAGTATCTCATTAGTATTTTTGAAGAATCTTATAAAATAAAGCTTTCGCATCCATGTATCCCTGAGTAGGTGTGAACTCAATTTGGGCAATATTGTATTTTATACATAATGCCATAAGATTTACTCTATACTTCCATTAAAATTAGTAAATATTTTGCTGCACAACAGATTTGGTTCAATGTTGAAGTTCTATCAGTGTTGTTGAAACGGTTCATCACAGCGAATAGAAGCATTGCTGTCAACTAGTGTACTCTTGTTTGACAGCTTTAAAGAGATTTTTTTCTTTTTATTGTTCTTCCTCCTTTGTCTTTTCCTAGAAGAACAATCTCCAAGTCAACGAACTTCCTCCCCTGTTAGGCTGTCTCCGCAAAAATGTATGCAAAGCTAATCATGTCAACAACACGAAAACCCCAAATTCAATTCAAACTTTCCACACGCGTGGAGTCCATCTGCCCTCAAGTAGACAACATCTTCCTAATCACTTCGGCTTACAGCCTAATGAACTCTCTTCAAAGGGCCAAAAGGAAAAAAAAAAACTTTCCCAAAACTTTGCTCCCGTCATCCACAGCCAGCAATGACCATTCTCAACAGTCCATCGAACTGAATTATGATTTTGCAATCCTACGAGCATTCACAACAAACAAGTCAGTTCTCCTTGTGCCACATCGAGGTTAAAGACCCACTCACTGCAGAACGTTGCCGTTGGCTCACTCCGGTTTAGATGCACCCCCACTGGTCACTAAAAATAGTTTTCTTAAACTCCGCCATGCACGAGAGTGTGTTACACCACATCGCCGAACGTCAATACGATGATTTACACACGACGAGCTGGAAAACGAAACATAAACAAGCTAAGCGCTGCTCCAAGTTGGTCACTTAACCTGGCCTCAACACTTTAAGTGGTCGCCGCGCGGATATTTTTAGACCAAACGGCTGATGGAGGCAAGTCCCTTCGACGGGGGAAAGCGAGCGACTGGCCTCCGGGTGTGGCGCATTGTGTATGACTTTAACCTGATTCCAGAATCTACCTATGCAACTCCACAATTTGAAATTCACCTCTGCAAGGAGTCTATTTTTAGAACCGTTTCGAGTCCTTTGCGTGCTTTAATTTGCAATTTTTTTTTTTTTGGATTTTCCTTTTCGGAATTTTCCAAGAAAATTACCCCCGAGGAAGAGGCATGGAAGTGCAGGAATTGCATGCTTGTATGGCAGTGCACGTAGGTTGTTGTAATTAATTATCCAAGTGCTCTAAAGTTTCATCACGCATGCAACTAGTGCTGGTGCAATTGTGCGCACAAAGCGGTATGTAGATACTGTATCTGGAACATGGTGTACCTAGTCGGTGTGTGAACTCATCAATCATTGTCTCCGGAGTAGTCGAGGGAGTGCTCTATGGTTGGGTTAAACGAGTGAATCACTCGTTCAGGTGCGGAGAAGCAGTCTACATAGAGAGCCAGTTGCACTAGGGAATTGCTATGCCATTCGTGTTTCAGGTCAATGACTCGACAGCCTAGTTCGGCAGAAAAACGAGCACAGTGCAGTGGCGCTTCTATTCTCCTGTCGAAGGAGTTTAAAAATAGGAGTTTATTTATGGTTTTTTTTTTTGTTTCATTAGAACGCGAAACTTGGGTTTCTGCATTTAGGGCGAGAGCGATCTTATGAAGTTCTGCGGGGTGTTCTTCAAAGGATTGTGCTTGTTTATTTGGAATGAGAAATGCATGACGCTTGTTTATGTTGGAATTTAACAAAGAACTGCATTTGGAGTTTGAAGTATGCACACGGTGAAGGAGCAATGTAAACAATTTGCGAAGAAGTATTTGGCTTAGGGCGTTAGTTAGCAGATGGAAGACATCTATTGTCAGACAAAGGAGGAACGTATTGCAGGCTAAATGTGAGATAAACTGGTTTAACCGGGTTATGCTGGAATCCCCTAAGGAAACATTTTATATAGCCTGCCGTACTTCAAAGGACTGCGGGAAATTTCTAGAATCTATTGTGTGGAATATACTTCAAGTATAGATACAAGAAACAGGAATATTAAGAAGCTAGGGCTTAGCACTGTAAAATACATACATCAGTATACGTCACATTGAACAGCAATGGTCCAAGTACGCATCTCTGTGGTACCCCTATGTTCCTTTTTCTATTCTTCCCCAAGCTAGGATGGGACAATCTCAGACAAAGTGTTGGGAAGTATCGAATCCCTTTTCTATAAAGCAAAAGAAACAATGGAAACCGAAACCAAATGGAAAACTGGGTTACCAGCATCAGAAGCCTATTTCCAGGATTTTGTTTTAAGACAATAATGGAGCATTTCGACGGAAAGAGGATCATTGTTCTCTTTTCCTCATCATATCGATAGACTTTACAAAAGTGTTAAAGAAAATACTCTTCATTTGAACGTTGTTATCTGCCAGTGGACCCTGTTAGGGCGCCAATTAAGTTTCTTGAGTTTCCAAAGGGGGAACAATTCCAATAATGTCTCTCTGAACTGAATTCAAGGAGACTTTCTTCAGAATGAATTTGACATTTAGCTTAATTTCGATTCCAGGGAATGTTGTACATGAAAGTACAACACAAAATTGAAGACGAAAGCAGATACAGGATAGATTAAGGTCAATGAGGATTCGGATTGGAGACGCCTTTAGTAAGTTCTTCGGTGAGTCTCCGATATATACAATTCAAATTTATGACTGAATGGAAGTAAGTTTAGCCTCAGCCTTGAAGTATTTCATAGATCCTTCTTGGCGTAATCTCTAGTCTCAATTCGTCTCGAAAAGGATTAACGTTTTAAGAGCAACATACAATTCTGTCTTGCCTCAGATTCTTGCCATAGGTGATCCGAGAGCAGTAACCTAAAATTTAAGACTTCGAAGACGTTTTGATGTTGGTGCAGTTGTCAAGGCTTATCTAGATAAAACAGGATTTCTCGTCGGAGGAAAGCCAACATAATATCGGACACAAGCCGGTCTAATTTTTAAGCCTAATCCACCAAGCAAGCGTTGCATAATGTTAAGTCTCTGCTAAGATATAATGCTTCTTGACAAAGAACTTTCTACCTTGGTTCAAAGCAAGCCCTGACTGAAAAGTACAATTCCTCCGAGACAAAATCTTTAATCAAATACCGTCCTGAGAACAAAACGATTCAACGAGTGTAAAGTTTCAAATAGAATCCCTGTCTTACCCAGACTCTGAGCAAAAAACCCATGTTCCGATACAAATATCATGAACTCGAAATGATTTTGGTCTCCAAGGTATCCTTACATCACCATAAGACTGATCACCAAAGTAATTCACTATCCAGGATGGATGGCTGGTACTCTTTCATGCAACTTTGACAATTTTACTCAGAGAAGAGGATATAATGGTTATAATGGTTTGAAACTTGGATGCTGTTTCGGGTTCAGTGCTGGGTGGTGTCAGTGCTTAGCGGAGAGAAACTTATTTGATACTTTTCGTATCTTACTACTGACAGCTCTATTTCCTAATACTCAAAACTTGACATAATCAGACAAGCCCTTGTAGGACGCATTGGGCGTGGCAGTCATGTATTGTATATTATATGTTAGCACGTACTCAATGGATGGTGTCTAAGCTAAAACAACCACCATACAGCGGGTAACACATTAATTTAAAATTCGACTTCGAACCCGAATTGAGTTCGACTTTTAATCAGATGTGTCATCCGTTGACGTAGAAGACGAGTTTTTGTTTTTGTTTTTGTTTTGACTTGTCAGCTGCTCTAAGGTCTAATCAGAGACCACAATTCGAGTCATTCACCTACTTCAACTCAATTCATTTTCAAACGATTCGTGGAAAAAGAAATAATTAATTCGGTGATTTTTGTCCGTCAATGGCTTGCATAAACCGCACTTCGACAGTAAACAAATAAAATCCCATTGAAGAGGTGTGAGCGCCACTAACAAAATAAAAATGCCTTTCGCCTTCGGCAAAAACAACACCAACTGCCATTATCAGGGGAATTTCCGAACCAGCCTAATCTGCCTTGAGCTGCTTTTAACCAGTTTCAATGAAATCTCTTTCCAATTATGCTAAGCACAGTCTCTTTGCCAACAGGCGTGTTCTAATAACCAGTTTCCTCGATTCGCAAATGTTTCCTTAACAAAGCAATTTTTCCTTCTCAAAGGAATAACTTCCCTTTAAGGTTACGTTAAGTTAAAAGGGACTAATTTCCCCTCCGGGAAAACACAAGTCCCTGCACACACACATGTAGAAAAAGAGAAATACTCATTTCCGGTTTGAATAGCCCCTGCAGTCTGTATATGTATTTTTTTTAAGACTATTTGGCGCCACACTTCTGAATTTTCCATTGCTCACAGCTTTTGGGGAGATGTGGGGGCCATTTCCATCCTTACAAGTGGATGTAGTCACGCATCCCTTTCTCCTGGATTTCGCATTTTACATGGCATGCTTCGGATATGAAAGCAGAAAGGTTCCGTTGTCTGGAAAACTCAAATGGAAACTTTACCAAAGCAATGTGCCGTCCTAGTTGGCGTTGTCTGCCCGATGTCTGGATTAGGTGACTAATGAATGTCGAACCGCACACATGGCCATAAAATATGTATTCTGGATGTTGGAATCATTTTATGGCGCATATGCAGAATTTTTAGCTGCAATTGTGTCCCTACAGTGCATTCGTGAAGAGATTCACAAGTGGAGGATTGGAAAACAAAGGAGTCCTTTGTTTGCATGCGGCAAGCGAACTGGAATGGGATAAATGGGGGAATTTCTTTCTAATGAGGTTAGAGGGTTGCCCATAAATGGTAATGAGGCGAAGAGCTGGGAAATCTTAAAAGGTTGATTGTGTCCTTTATGAATGCGAACTTAATTGGTTCGAAAAGGGGTTCGTTTGCGGGTTTCTGGTGGATTATTAAGTAGAGTATCGCAAAGGTCAATTCTGTGTTGTAGACCCTTAATTGTAATCAAAATAAAGGTAATATGAGAACTGGTTCCTATAACCATAGAAAAGTTAGTCACCATGTAAGCTCATTGATTTTATGGCGACACCAATATGCAGATTTCTTTTTAATGACTTTAGGCATTTATGATCAAAATAAGGTAATCAAAATATACGGTCTATAAATTTCTACTTTCCAATCTGCATCATTGGCCAAGAAATAGTCGTTTCGTATGATGGGCCTTAAGGCCTATAAAATAAAATAAATCAAACAGAAGCGATACCATGAATCTGGAATGGATTGCTGCATGCCCTATTTCATTCTAAATACTTGAAGGAAACCTTTCGTATCTATTTTATGGTTTCTCCCCATTTAAGTCATCTTTGTCAATTTTTTGATGAACACAAGTTCATCAGAAAAACTATTGTTGGACATTTTCTGTAAGCCCAAAGTGGGCGTGGCTGTCACGAATTGTGATCAAAAGTTAAGAGGTTTGATGAAAACGTGCAAATAAGGCATTTTTTACTTGTTTTACAAAAAATCCAGGGCGAAGGATCACACAGTTTATAGGAAAATGCTGAAGTAGTTTTACTATGTATAGACAAATCACTACAAGGAGGTAAGGCTATGAAAAAAAGGAACCAACCTGGGTACTGTATGTTGACGATTCTGTGAGAATCTTAAACATTTTCGATGTCACTTTGACACTTCATCAACCATCGAAACAGCTTTGTCTTAAGTTGTCCACTGATCTGAGCCTCGATGAGTGATTGAGGTTACTGGTGATACTTTTTGGAAGAGTTGAAACAACTTTCCTCAAGTTTGTTAGAGGTAAAGACTTGTAATGGCAAACAAGTCGGAGTTTCCAAGGCAAACCAGGAAAGGTATTATGGATTAAGCGTTTAGAGAGTATGCATGTAACTTTTGTCGAATAACTTTGTACTACACAGTGCGTATAGTATCTAATACAGTGCTAGTCGATATTTTTATGACAAGAGCACAAGATACCTGCAGAGGCTGATGGACGGTCTAAGTGAGTACCGAAATATATGCAAAGATCGGCAGGAAACATGGACAACTGAATATCTACTTAAATCAAAGATTTCTAGTCTGTAGATACTCCAGGGTCTATAGTCACCGATTTCCTGTAGAAACTGATGAAAAAGTGGAAGAATAGTTATTATAGGCAGAATGCTGTTAGCCAGGCTATGCTCCTAGTAGGAAATAAAGCAGACAGGAACGTCAATGAAACACAGTGCAGGAGGTTAGAATTAGAAGATTCAAAAGATTAGAAGATTCTACAAGAAACTTTTATCAGATTCTAGTTTCAAAAACTCTGAGCAATTTCAAAATGGATGTTCGAGATGGTGTAGACGAGAATCGCGTAAAGATTCCAGCAATGAAAACTCACAAGATAGCACGGTAAGTGAAAGAAAATCTCTTCCAACTTGGAGGCAATTAGCTACAGACCGTGCTAATAAAATAGGCTCGGTGGTTGAGACGTAGGTCCACCACTTAAGTAAGTAACCTTTATTTAAAAATTTAATATTTATGCTGACCTCTGTCGCCAAAAATAGTTACACAACTCCACCTGTCGCCATGGCATATGGTGGGCCAAATAATCTGGTTTTCAATTTCCTCAGACATTTTTTTAGCCATGCTACCAACTCAGCCCTTCCAACGTCAAATACTCATGTTTTGCTGTCAATGTACACGGACTGACACCAAGGGTCATGAAACAACCAATATTGACATGAAAATTTGACTTTCCCCTACATGAACGAAGAAAAAGCAGATTTTATAGTTTTTAGCTATCTTTGTGTTTTTTTTTTTAAATGTCAATGTTTGGCTAGCTGCCTACGTGACATTTACTTTACATTACTTTACATTCATGGAAGATAAAAAAAAATGTCAAGATCCATGGACAGTTCTAGCAGTGAACATGTATCGTAGGCTCACTGTGACTGTTCAAAAATACATTTTAGATCTCGCTGACCTCACTTTTATCAAAAATGTTCTTCAAGTACTAACCAATTCGACTCCAAGCGCTTCGTCAAGTTCACAAGGCTCGTTAAAAAATAAAGCTCCACTCGAACAGTCTTTTTTTCGTGACTTCCGGTTGAAGTTTACTTTCGATTTCTCAACTAAATTTTTCACCATTCAATAAACTTATCGATTCCGATCGGCCGACACTGTTTCTCTTATTTACAAAACAATCGCAAAAAACAAAACCCGATTCAAACCATATCTTCGTTCGAAGTAGCACGATGTACCACCTTAAAGCTTCCCCAGAAAACTGTGCTCCATTAAGTACTCACGCTGGATAGAATCCCACTGTTATCGCATTTAAATAAATAAAAATAAAGAGTCGACATTTCCATAAAAAATGATACAGTAATTGCATTTTCTTAACAAAGTCCATTCCAAACACCGATAAGCCATTTGGATTAAGAAAAACTTCCAAATCCTGACACTTCCTCGTCAGAAGTGAAAACGAGAAACGTCAGATTGATTTATGCTAACTGTCCCTGTTCTCTTCATCCAAATACAGTTGTACCGAATGTCACAAATGTCACATACTATGCTGCGTCCTATTGTGTATGCCTCTGTGTGTAGTTATTTCGCAAACATACGTGCTTTTAATTTCACCTGTCACACACAGTGTGTTTGTACCTATATTTAAAATAAAACAAAAAAAGAACAATCTAATATTGTGCGTTTGTTTTGTTTTGATAGACTGATGGGCGAATAAACAAAAGGTAAATGGCGAAAATTCTTAAAATTACTTTCGTGTTATGCTAATCACGCGTGGATTGGTTTTATAGAACAAGGCTGGGGACGAGTGGGGTTTGACTTAACTATCTGGGGCAGACAGACAATTGTTTTGTCTTGGTCTTCAATGACGTCTTTATTTTTGAAAAACGAGAAATGATAACGAGGATGTTGGGATTACGTTACGATTACATGAACAGATTAAAATATGGCTACTGTACTTATTTGTGTTTACTTTGAAGCACAATTATACAACTGTCAAGATTGAGTTTTTT
Source organism: Xylota segnis (assembly GCA_963583995.1). Lineage (NCBI taxonomy): Eukaryota > Metazoa > Arthropoda > Insecta > Diptera > Syrphidae > Xylota > Xylota segnis. The sequence continues at coordinate 128,066,545 of OY757236.1, read as the reverse complement.
ACGATTTCCCCTTCGGAAGTTACATATGTATTTGGATTTATCAACAAGGATGCGTGCTGCGAGTTTGAAAGTGAATTTTTCGAACTGTAACTGGGAACTTGTCCAACGTTCTTATAGTTTTGACATATTGCAAGTGAATTGTTCGGTAAAGATTCGTTTAGAGCCAAATTTTGATCTGAACCAAAACTGGATATTGTTCGTAAGTTTTGAAAGATTTTGTCAGTTTTTTAAACTAAAAAGTCAACCCAGCACCAGGCTTAAGCAATTCAGTGAACTAGTAAGTCGTACAAGATATACATGAGGTAGGACAAGAGATAAGTATAAAGTGCCTAAAAAAATGGTATATTTGCAGCCCTTCTAGCAGAGTCTCCCACTAAAGATTATACAGAAGAACATATATACCTCTTAGCAATACACCAACTGCATTATACTGATCACCAAATATAAGCAAATGGATGATGCTCTTGCTAAATGGTAGACCTATTAAAGCCAGAAATGATAATGCTATAGTATCAGACCTAAAAGGCTGCATCCATGGCAGCATACTCTCACTCTTGCTTCAAATAGCCTTCATTAACTAGAGAATCAGAACCAGAATCAGGACCAGTTCTAGTCCCTGGGTGATAAAATTCATTGTATCTTGACACATATATCTAAGAGTATTGTGTTGACAATCCGAGTCCTTAACTCTGCTGATTTCCGAATTTACTTACTATATATCCTACTCGTCAATAGACCATCATCTATTTTACGGCAAGCTAGTGATCCTCCCTACTGCTAATCTAATCTAAGCCTTAACCTCGGAGCATCACTGTCATAATGATCATGTCCATCTGCTGAGATCTCTACTAGTAAATATTCAATTCACCATGAGATGACTGGACTAAACTTAAGCCCGTGGTTTTGAGATAATGGTACAATGATGGCTTCAAAATGTACACAAGGTGGGTCTTAGGCTAATCTTTGGGAGCTAAAATGCCTTCACATGGACATGTATTACATGAAAGTCATTTAACCAATTACGTGCACTTGACAACATTTTTGATAAAAAACAAATCAGTCTACAGAAGAAGTGGCATATCTACGTCTGATTAATTCCACGAACCTACAACAGGCATTGTTCATCAATGAATAAAGCATAATGTGTCAATATAGTTGCCTTGTGGGAGCTCAGAAACAAAGCGAAATAAACCGAAATTATGGATACTGGACTGTCCGATCAGAAATATACTCGTACATAGGTTGAGCGTCCGCAGACCTTTCGAAAATGTCCTAAAATCATGGAGAACATTGCGCATTTTCGTCAGACATAAAAGAGACCACAGCTGGGGCCATATGGTCATCAAATCGTGTCTCAAGTCACAACGTAATAACAAAGTTTTGTGCAAAAATTATGAACCAAATCCTTATACGAATATATGGTTTACTATAAAATAAAATTAGGAAAATCCTGAAAGCTGATGGTGGATGAGAACTTCTACTACGATTCTACCAAGAATCACAGAATCGGTTCTCAACTGCCCAAAGTGTCAGAAATTTACTTTTGGTAGTATGTAAAACCGAAAGTTAAATATTGCAATCAGTGACATATATGTCAAATTCGTATCATTTTGACATTTGATGTGACATGACTCCCTTTTGTTGCCTTTTCAAGATGTTTGTTACAGAGTCTTTAAATAAATATTGGTAGATCCTCTATACTCATCATTAGCCTAGGAATTTCGACAGGACGTACGCGGGTAAAATAATTAACTTCGAGGGGTTAGAATTGACAGTAGCCTTGTGAATTTTTATGAGTAGTTCAGTTCAAAGTGTACTCCGTTTAGTACAAATCTATATGCTGAACTAGTTCGCTTTTTATACCTAAGCTTGTTGAACTACTAAGCTTAATGAACTATTGAACTACTGAGCTAAATGAAGGAATAAGATGACATTCGGAACTAGTTCACTTAGAGCTCTTTTTTTGAACTAGTTCGTTGCCAACTATACAAGGCTAGTTGACAGACAGCTTTGATTTTTAGGAAGATCAGAACTGATGTTTCATGAGACCAAAGTGCATACCACTCTGCTGTCGATAAACATGAGCTAAACATGGTTAGTTCAGATCATGTTCAATGACACAATGGTTATGGATCTACAGCGGCCTCAATGCATATTAAAAATAAAGAACTAGGTAGGTTGATCCGATTTAATCATTTTAAAGATTCAATTGTGATCGACGTCTCAAACCGATATACAATGTAAGTAATCGAAGGCTTAAGATTGATAATAAGTTTCACTTTGAAGTATATGCTAGATATAGACTGATACATGAGGAGGTTCACAAGCCCAATTTCAAATAGAAACCTATTTGAGTTACATGTATGGAAAAAATTGTTTAGGGGCTTAATTCAATAGTGGAACCTAACCAGGAATATGACTAAGCCACCTTTGAGGCTGATTGTTGGTCTTAGGTTCATTATTTGGTACACTCTTTAGTTCTTGGTCAGAGAACACAAGGTTCCAAACTATGTTTCACGTTCTCGCTGCATCCATATACCCTTTACATTCTACCTCACCATCAGCGCTTTTGCTGAAATATTCAATCAGAGCATAGCCTTCTTTCCAAAGTTCCATTTAGGTCTAAACAGCGTTTTCTGTTTTGCTCAACGTCATGATTTAACTCATAAGTTTCCAACATTCCAGAGTATCTATTCACATAAGTTTTGCCAACTCTTAACCATTCAGCATCACAAAAATGGAATGCTGACTTCAGGTTCTTAAATTTAGACATTATGCAACACCATTGCTATTTTCATCACCCTTCTTTGCCAAAAGGTTCCGAACTGATACCCACAGAAAGGTGATTAATCGAAACGTAATTTTTCAAACTATGTTCAACATTTATCGTGTCTAGATACTTCACCACAGAACATACAAGAATGAATGACAAGTGGGCTCGTTTCAACGTCGGTCGGCATAACCAGTTTGCTTAAGTACCAGTACCAGTACCAGCGTCTATCCAAGCTTGTGGCGAATATAACGTTCTTCTTAAGTGCTACCTGTCCATGTTAAAAGCGGATAATTAATGGCATTGAACAAAAAGTTTATCAATAAAATTTCAAAGACCGGATATGGTTGAACATCTGCTTCAAAAACTTAACAGATACTTTGTACAAGAATCCTGTAATTAAGTACCTTCTCTGTACCTGACATCTGCCAAAAATTACATGGCACAAACCATCATTCTTCCAACAAATTAGACACTCGTCCTTGAACAAGACAGAGTGCTTTGTATACATTTCAAATATTTCCATGACGGTTTTTCATAAGAATTCCTTGAAGTCTCCATTAAATCTCTAGCACACACCTCCTAATCTCCATATTCCGTCACAGCTCACGCAAAACCACTGAAGGTTTACTCAACCCACGACCAATTCGTTTATTCGTTTTCGAAACCATATCCTGTTCATGGTCATTGTCTATTTCCTGCCAAAGTACGCAATACCCTCCCAAAGGATATTCAATTTTCCCCCCACAAAGGAATTCCGCGAACAATTTAATTAAACGTGTTGGCTTATCAACCACTATTCCCATATCGTATCGCCAAATTGGCTTTTTCCAAAATAGAATCCTGTTTTTCAGTGTTAACGCGACTGACGTGCACCCATTCGCGAATGGAAAATGAAATTAATGCAACGTTTCTGACCCAATTCTCTTGATATTCAAAATTCTTGCGATTTCGCGAATAATTACATTGTTTTTGGAACTATTTTTAGCCGTAAATTGAGCTAAAAGAAGACCACTAGGGGAAAACCGTCATCAACGTTGTGATCCGCTTTTCTTGTTTTTACAACAAAGATGGCGAAAACAAATAAAATTAAGAAAACGAGTTCACGTGGATTGGATACAAATTGGCTGGCAAAGTGCTCACATCTCTCACATGCAGTCTGCCACACTAAGGCGGACTGGAGAGCTGGAGATACAATGTATCCTGGCTGGCAAGTGAGGGTGCAGTTGGATTGTTTTGTTGGAATGATTTTGTGGAAAATTGACTTAGGATGTTGCCATGACATATTTCACCTGGACGAGGCAATTGGGTATTGAAAGACTGCACGTGTTGGCGAAATGATTCAGTCTGATGAAGTTGGATTGATTGATGGGGGCGAGGTGGTATTGATGACTTTGGTTTTGAACGATGGAGGGGGGAAGTATTTTGTGGAAATATGTCTTGAAGGCCAAGAAGTAACTTTTACTGTGATTGGACATCTGGGTGGTTAGGTAAGATTTCCTTGAGAAAAAGTTACTTTTTGAACAAAGTGAACTGTTTGAGAATGTACATTACTCTCAGTTTTCAGACATTCAGACCGAGGATACTACTTCGCATCCCTAGAGTATAATAAGTAAAGTATACATAGCTTGTAGATAGACCTTACTTTTTGACCTTAAGCTTTGAGATATGATATTTCAAGCGAAGGATAATTGAATCTCATCACAACTCTATCCTAAAATCTCCGATTTTTCAATTTTCTAAGAAAATAAAAAAGTTGCAGAGGGTAGCTCTGTATTTGTACTATAAAAATGCAGAAGTACACGACACGCCCCTTTTTGGATTAACAGTTCAACTGGGTGTTTTGAAATATGAGCCCCAAGTCAATAGTGTGTCACTACTAAGCGGAAGTTTCAAAGTTCGTTGCCCAACTCTTGCGAGCATCCGACAACCATCCGGGAGTCTAATTGTCATAAAAACGAACATGGCGTCAAAAACTTGACCCCTTCCATGCGTGTGGAAACTAATATCTTTGTTTCGAAAAGTAGTAGCAGCGACAGACATGGCCCTTAGCGCTTCTAGAATTTTTTAGAATTTAAAGCAATGAAGTATCGTTTCTTTTCTACAACTGTATCAGTCTGTCAAATTTGGTTTCAAATATGATTCGAAAATCATATTGTATTAGTTCAATACTATCATCAACCCCAATCCCATTAGTTCCCTTTCGGCCTTGACTTTGTATTTTGCTCAAACGACATTAATCGCACTATGCTCATACAGTTAGCAGATCTGAAAATGTTATCAGGTTTGCAAAAGAAAAATTTGTTCCAAATAACTGACAATCTTGTGAAATACTTACCAATTTTTGTCTGACAATACTGTTAGAACCATTGTCAAACAGATGCCAGACCCTCTGACAATGAATATGTGTCAGGTATCTGTCAATTGTCTTTTGTTTCATTGTCAGATCATTGTCAGATGTATGAAGCTTATGACATCTGACAATTAATTTGTTTGAAAATGATTTTTTTGTTTGGACAAAGTCTTACAACCGTATGAACTGACAACAGTTTGTCATTGTCAGCTCATTGGCAGCTCTTTTGCAGTAATTGTCAGCACATTTGTAGACTTAACAATATCGTCAGATCTGACAATCGTCTGAACATAGTAGTATTATTGTTTTCTGCGGTTGATTTCGTCTCAAAACCTTATGCACTGAAAAAAATCATGAATGCATAAAGTGGGAGACTCATAGATTTAATATTTCGTGTTAAATGAAAATAAATGCGACAACCTCACTTATGGGAGATGACTTTTTCATTAATTGAATGATTTCGGATTTTGGGAATCTGTCAAATATTTAGACAGTATGGTAACACCACTTAATTTCGACGTTTGACAGCAGAGTTTGAGCTGCCAAGAGGAGAACGCTTCGCGATATAAAAGCTTTTCTTGTAGACGCGTGCAACAGTGGATTTCATAAAAGGATTATAGAATTTTATATAATTAAGTTTTCTTTCAATACATAGCAGAATTGAAACGTCAATCCTTTTGCATTTATGTGTCAAAAACAGTCTACGGAATGAAGTTGCCTGTCGAATTAAAATTCAACGACTTTCTAAGGCCTGCAGGTAACTTTCCTCCTATAAGGCTCATCACAATAGTTTCCACAAGAATGGCAGAACTCAGCCCGTCTTCTGGACATACACATTTATGTTTATGTTCTCTTTATATTCTCCATAAAGTACTGGGTCTGACAACTTTATTTTGTGCAGATGGTATAAACATAAGTTTTGGAATCGTTTTTGAGATCGACTTTACCTAGTAGTCAGCATGTCTGTAGATCTCTCACTGTGTTATTTCGGAGTGGGGTCTCTTAGCTGGTACCCCAAAACAGAGCTCAGGATCAACTCATCTTCACGGCAGATAGTCAATACATTCCTTACAATCGAAATCTTCTTGTCTACGATCACTTTCCTCATAGATGTAAGACTTTTGAGGACATAAAGGTTTAGAGCGCATCGTAAAAGATTTAAGGACTAATAGTCCTGCTTGACTATCTGAAAAGATACAAATGCTGGCTTTTTTTATACAATTCTGCAGGCCTACCTACACAAAGTAGACGATACAGTCTTTCAGCGTTGTCTGCGATTTAAATTGAAGTATTTTTGAATTTAGCGTTGCCAAGTTGGCTTTCTGTACCTAATTTTGGGTTGATCCATTGATACATGAACTTTGGGTCCTTATGTAGCTGCAAGCTCTAAGCAGATCAATGAGAATGTTTTCCAGTGACACTTGTCTAAAATCGTGTTTCCTGAAAAAGAGTGTTTCTGAGATATGCGCTCAGTCCTTTAGTTCGGCACAACCTCGAAATTAGGTTGACATGGTATTATCGAATTTAACCCTAACGTTGATGACTACATCGTCTGTGTAACCTTGAACTCTGCGATCAGTTTTTGACACAGCGTAATGAGGAGGGTACACCACCTTGTAGCCAACCTCTATTGAATAGGAGCTACAATTTAAATTGACAGTTAAAAGATTTATTTGATATTTGATGGGAAATCTGTCTAGAACAGCCTGAAAGTCCTTAATGTCCCCTTTTGGACTACATAATCCAAATTCGATATTTTTCTTCGAGCAGCTTTAGGTGCCTAATAAATCATTGTCGTATGCCATGGGACAAGTCCTATCTCACGAGACAAGTATCACAACAAATAAAGCGATTAACACAGGTCAGTGACCAGTAGAGCCAAGTGCTGTTGGCTATCCTTGATGGACAAAAACAACTCTTAAAAAAACAATTCACCGAGTATCTATGCTCAACATGATACACCGCTGTACTACCTTCTATCCAAGTCAGATGCTCTATTTCCTCCCACAGCCCATAGAGCACAAGTATACATACAAGCACTCGTAAAGCACTCCTAATCGATGATCAAAGAGATAAATCTTTTTTAACATCAAATGCCTCGTTTTCACGCAATTACTTCCATGTAAACTATATGTATCGCATAACATGCAACGCAGGCCACTTGAAAAGATACATTTATTTGTTTGATAACTTTCCACACTCAACACGTTGGCCCTTAAGTAGGGCACTTGAGTAGATGAAAAATCATCAGCATAGGGCCTGGCTTGTAAGAAATTGTTTTATTTATTTTCGTTTCACACGGAAACGTATTTTATTTTTGTTTACAATTTCCTTCTCCTAATGGCGGTGCTGAGTGTTTTCGGAACAAAAAGTAGAAAAAAATATACACAAAACCACTGAATTAAATAGTTTGTCAACCTTGAACCAACACGAATCCGATAGATAGAAAGATACACTCATGCGAGTACTAATTTCTTCTGTATTCTGTAAGTCTTATCTCGCAAAGTCTACGCTCTAATTAGCATATGACAGTGACGACAGTGACAGGATATAGTGCAGTTTGTCCATTTGAGTGACTTTAACTAACCAAACCATGTCAGGTGGTAGACGTTATGTGATTAGTGTCCATCAGTGGCTGGAGATATTTATTGCTATCATCATCCATCAACAGTGGATGGCAACTATACGATACACCTGCCACATGACACTCTGTTTGATGAGGCGCAATAAAAGCGTGATAGTCGTACTCGTTGTATTATCTTTCCTTACCTTTAGACGGCGAGTGTGGTCTATAATTTGGTTAGATGAGATAAAATGATGGCTGTAAATATTTTCTGTTTTCTTTTCTTTCAGTGTATAACGCTGAGGCTTCTGTTTCGCAAATTACGCACTTTATGTGAGATTTATGGAGAAATAAAGCGTGGTGGTAATTTGAATATGATTTTGTATCTCAAAGTGGTAAGAGATAATGGCTGCTACTAGAGTTACACTTTTTGAACTGAAGTTTGTGTTTCGTCATAGAACAACGCAATCTACTTACAATGGTATTCGCGCAGATTATTTGCTTGAAGAGGTCTAAAGCGTGCAGGGAAGTCGTAAATCTGGTCGAAAAAGTAAACACAAACTTTATCAGGAGATTGCTGACATCCACGCTGCTTTCTAGAAGCGTGTACATAGTATGTCCGGTTTAAGGTGGTTCACTCTGGTTTGATGTTAATTGGTTTCCCATTTTTCTTTCCATCGTTTGTGGGAATATTACAACCGTCCAGGAATGGCTTGACTGGAGAGGAGTTTCATTCTTGTAGATGCTTTTGAACACCCTACAAGCTGAGCACTTTTTTCAAGCAGCCTTTCTAGTGAACTCCTCTGCAAATGTTCCAACGCCTTTCGGTAAGTATAGGTACTTTATCCATGCCGACCGACATCGAGAAGCGATGGAATTCGCAGATATTGAGTACCCTACTAACTCTTGGACAGATACGTATGTATTTGATGGACTTGTGGTCTTGCTTAGCCTTAGCAGAAAGAATTGAATCTAGCCATGGGATTCATCTGATAATTTGTATTTTGTGGTTACTACATCAAAGTACAGCGTTATTTCAGACTCTAGTCATATTTTGCTCTCCCAAGTTTCCTATATTCGTCCTTGAGACTGTGAACTCCTATTCCACAGAGTGGTTCAGCATGGTTTTGCAGACATTCGTACAGAATTTAAGACTTAAATTGTAGATTCATCATCTCAAGAAAAGGTAAAGAATGGTTGGTTTATTGGTTTGGAAGTGAGAGCATCACGTAGGGCCCCGATTGGGCATAGAGTTGGGTAGGGTTCAGTAAAAACATTCGAGACTGGAACTTCTAAGATAGATCAGTTCAACCAGAACCTATCTTCTCAGGTATGGCTCGAGGCTTTCTTCCCCTTCCTCGCATTCTGAGCAGCTGCCACTAGTCTCAGCTTGTAACTTTGTTTCTTCAGGTTAAGGTGTCCGGTAGACAGACCGTCGATCAGAGCACCCATTTGGCTTGTCGATGGCAAGAGCGTGGTGTTTGAGGCAGCAAAACATTACTATCATTCTTGGTGTTTGTCGAACCAAACTGCTCGCTTTCACATACCTCGATCACAAACTGCAAAAGAGTCTGTTTCAGCACCACCTCCATGGCTGAAAAGTTGGACAAGCTCTCATGGCCTCTGTAATACAGAGCCCTACCAGTCTTTGGACTTTATTGAGTGTCTCCCCAGTTGCAACTAGATTGATTTTCTTTGCTCATCTGATTGCTTTACGAGTGATCCTTAGTCTCACAAAAGCATACATGTGTATGTACGTCCATTTAAGGATAGTCGATTTAGATCAGCAAGGGAGTTGGTCATTAGCCCTCACAGTTGTCTTTTTCGATCTTTGCCGATAAGTTCATTGCCTGGATGCAGTCCCTAGAGTTTCCATTTTCTCCTTTTGTCGCATTCGGGCTTAACCCAGCTGTATAGCACTATTTTCGAGTTACTTAACATCCCTTAGCAAGCTTTACATAGGCAACTTTCCTCAAGGTAGGTTAATCCATGTTATAACATTTGTGTTACAAACTCTGGAGAACCACAGGGTTCTATTCTTTCAACTACACTCCTTCTACTCGAAATTGGAAAGATATCAGAGTCAAGAAGTAACAAGAGATTTAAATACGTAGTCAGCTTAGATTGCAGCATAGCCATACCTTATTAGAAAATCATTGGTGAAGACTTCATACCCGACGTTATTCAAACCACAAGGTGCTGAATGTCCCACAAGACCTGAGGCTGTTACAAATAATCTTTGCCCATCTCGAAAGCATTAAAATAACTTGCGAACTCTATTCCATTACGAAGTCATTCTACGTATTCCTCAGACTTTTTGAATTCCCACTTTGCAATGTGGTTTACGGAAACTCTCCGCAATCATCCTGGTAGATGTCAACAAACTCCTCGTCAACCTTTCCATCCCACACGTGTAATAAAAAGCCGAAATAATAATTTATTTACTAAGTAAGGCCACATGGAAAGTCCTCCACTTTAGGGCCATCAAATTTCAATCATTCGTTTGAAGTTTTTTTTCGTATCAACTCATATCTTCCCACAGTTGTATTTCCAACTGCTCCTGACCTCCTTTTTATCCGCTAGCGGTCTATTTATTTTTAAATTCTCATAACAACACGTTGCCAACCGTTGCCAACCTATACCAAGTGACTTACCATTGGGATAGGATCCGAAAAATGTATCGCTTGCTCCTCTGGAAATACAAGAACAACAAGGAAGAGAGAAGAAAAAAACGAAAGTTAGACAACCAGCATCAGAGCAAAGAGTAAATTCAATTATTTATTTAAAAAAAAAAAGAAAACTAAAAAGGGAAACAAGAACACGTACACACAACGCGGAAGACTGACGAATAAAAATGTAAATTCAATTTTCACACTGTAAACAGAAAAAGTTGGCAATTCAAATGCGCAAATACAGAAATCGCAACATTGTCACACTTTGATGCGAGGGGGAATCCCCCTAGCCGGGACACCCACCCGATGGTTATGTCATGTTCAAGATACTTCTGTCACATCATAGACACTCCCTTCATATTATAGATAGATACTCGTGCAAATTTTACTCTTAAGAGCTGAGTAGCTTCAATGAATCACCCTGTGGGTGAGGCGCATACTTATTTCACTTAGGACGCGAAATTGGACGTCATTTGGACGTTTAATGATTTTTCAGAAACGTTTCGAAACTGGAATTGGAATCCACCTACCTACCAACAGGTGTCTTGCTTTGACAGATTGATGGAGAGAACACGGAAGTTCTAATAAAAATGTAAAGTAAATATTTTCCTATTCTTGTTTTCTTCCTGCGAAAATGTGAGAGGCGTTTCGAAAAAATATTTATTTGAGAGTAATGTCTGTTTTGTGGTTCTAGTTTCTGGGAAATTCGAAGGTATGGATGCATTATTCATGCAACGCTTTTAGAGGAGGTGTTTATGCGCAAATTGGAAAGGGTGATTCAATAAAAGGGGGAACTTCTTTCTTTCGGTTGGTGGTAAGAGCTCCTCAAGAAAACAAGTCTGTTTTAGCATGTCATTCCGACTAAAATTAGTTCCGCTGAAGATGTGTGGTATTTCCTCTGCGTCAGAGATGCCCTTCTATTTTATTGAGACCCCCTCCCTGTGCAGACATTGTTGGGTATGCGAAATGGAAATTTTTTTGCGCTGACTATGACTTGGCCTACTTTGCTAATTATAATGGACGTTAAATGAATTTTTATAAGGTTAAACTATAGTCAAGGGGTTGACAAATTCACCGGAAAGTATATTCGCTCTGACACAGACACTAGGCCCATGTAACGTTTCTGTAATGAAAATGAGTTCTGATATTTGACAAAATTTTATGTAGATTTGCGAGACCTTAATGAAAAATGGACAATAAATAGACAGCAATGCTTAAACAGATTGGATAGGATGGATGCATATGATGGGAAAGAGTATCCAGTAACCACAACACCACGATGTAAATGCACCTCAAGTGAATGGAAACAAAACCCAGAAGCAATCGTTTACTAAAAACTTTACAATGTAGGCTATTGTGGGCAGAACCCGGTCAGTGGAAGGAGTGATTATAAGACTCAAGCCCTTTTAAACCTTTTTATAGCTAAGACAGTACTGCTCTGCAAATCGAGTTAAAAATGGAAGCAGCCACATGATTCACATTTGGAAGTCAGTATGTCCTGAAGGCTTACCAGTCGATCTGTGTTTAAAGCATCACGAGATGACTTGGTTGAAACCATACACTAACTCATTTCTGGTGTATGAAGCTTCCCCATCACATGAAACGAGACCCTAAACAATGACTTGAGGTATTAGTATCTAATTCTTGCCCTAGAGTACAAAACTTATCAGCTTCATGGGTTTTAAAATTGCCACAAGCAACACCAATGCCCCAAAAAGAACGCTTGTCTTATACCCTGAAAGGCGTTCTGTGATTTTGTCTACTAAGTAGCTCATGGATAAAACTTAGAATTGTTTGAGCTGAGGAGGAAATGACATCAGAAGACACAGTAAAGTCTTCTAAAAGCGTCTGAACCTAGTTCGAACAATAGCAGAACATTCACGTAAAATCTTTTCGAAGATTTCTTTTTGAGGAAGTATTTGACAAAGCAATGTCTATCTAGAAAGTCCCTTAGAATCCCAAGATACCCAAAATCACTCTTTCGAGAAGCTGGATTACAAGAGATGCCTGCCAACTCTCCTGACTATTTATAGTAAGAATCTCTTTCCGTATCTGCCATATGTCATAGATTTTGAGCAAGAGACCCCCTATGACATGCCATTAATGGCTACATATTCCTCAAATCAATAGATTTGTGCCATTGGTTTCCCACTATTCGAAAACCAATTACTTCAGAATCTATGTTTTCGTTTTGCAGTTCTTTCCACTAAACATGAAGTTCTTCACTGTACTGGCGCTGTCATCATAAATGCCATGTTTATCTCTTCTTATTGATTCTCAGAAAATTGTGGCATTTCCAATGGCACGTGGGGAACGTTTCTTTTCTTCGCATTTATTTTTGTTTTACCTATATCTGACTAATATGGGCCAATACCTGAAAAGTGTGCCAACTGCTTCATTGCCAGAGATATCTTTAAGTCCTGGTACCCACATTATTGAGAGTATTTCTGTTTTGTACAGCTCACTGTAGGAGAATTTGAAGACAGTCTTAAACGAACTTAGACTCAAAGAGGTTTCTTCTGAGCCACTCTCTGATACAGAGTTTGATAGCAACGTTGATTGTCATAATGGCAAAGACAATTTGTAGTTGGGTCCGAGAATTGCGACTTCCAACGTGTTTGACATTTTTAAACCGTCAGTCATTAAGACTGAGGAGTTTTTTCTAGGATTTCCCTATGTCCAACGAGCTTGATGTTTATGTTGATGCATAGGAGAAAAAACATTGAAGCACCTCCAGGCTTATATGTAAGGATGGTCTAGAAAGACTTCCAGTGCACCAGTCGGTAAGGTATGCATGGCATCCGTAATATACCAAGTTCTCTGAGCATTTTTTTTTTACTAACCTCTACCCACCATGAGAACGATGCGCTGGGTATTCTTGATGTAATGATAGTGACGGAAGCCCAGTTTTTGGTTTTAATCTCCAATTTGCCTCGAAAAGTCTAGACCCAGTAGGCTTTAGAGTGGTTCTATCTAGATGAGGTCTCCAATTCAGTTTGTAATCTAGAATTATTCCGAGATATTTGGTTTCATTTTCGAGGAGGAGTTGTTGGCTTAAGCTTTAGAGACAGTACTGATTTTATTGCTAATCATGTAGTCTATCTATCTTTTTGTCTGTAAGCCGATGCATTTGGCATTAAAAGATCTTACATCAAGGAGTCCAGAGGAGCTCAGAAAAATGTAAAGAAATGCTGATTTCTTGCTTTGACAGAAACTTTTTAATCACGCTTACAAGATGATGCAAGGATATTACTGTCGATTTCAAAGGCCTGTATTTCTGATGTGAACATCAATATACATATGTTGTCCATTACCTTTAAGAGCACTGAGATGAGACTAAATAGGAATGAAAGCCATTGGATCAGATCTCCAGCCAGCTTTGGGTACATATAAGCACAACATTAGAATTTCTCGATATGGCTGTTGAGATATAACTAGGTTCATAGCAGTATCACTTGTTTTAAAATAAGGAACTGATGGATATACCCTGGGGTACCAAGGGTTTTCAGCTCGTCCTGCAATATTTCAACAAAAGTAGAGGCCGGTAGATGCTGCAAGTATCCAACAAGAGGGGCCATTTTAGATGAATAGAAAAATACAACATTTTCATGCAGGTAAGTTTTTTTACGTTAGTCTCAGGCACAAGCTCTGAGGTAAGTAATTGAATACAATATCTGTCAAATCTGCCCCTCAGTTATGCCTTCAAAGGCACACATAGTGCGATGCTCGATTCATGAGTATACGTTCCAAAATATTCTACATTTACCTAGACTTGGGTGATAATATCGAATGCCTCTGACTGGCACGGCATTGCGTCCCAATTGCATCTATCCCATTTGGAATTTTTATATATTTTGACACCTTTAACAGAAGACTACAAGTATCGCACGCAGTAGCATGCAAATTCACAAAAATTTTAAAAACAAACAAATTCTCTCTCAAAACACTTCAGCTAAGCGATCATCTGATTTGCAGAAATATGCCCCATTCCTCGTGTCTAATAATCTGCCAAATGACGCATCCGTCTATGTTTAATCAAAAACACTTCAATACAATCTAAAAGTCCGTCGATGATGATTCTGTTTATCCATTTTCCTTCCCATGGATAATTGCTCCTCTTTTAATATTATAAATCTTCTTAAGATCACTTTGATGTGAGACGCACGTTTCTCGCTCCTAATCTTCTCGTATATGTCTGACTGTCTGACTGTCTGTCTGTTTGGACATACATATGTCTACAACACTATTTGGAAGTCCTAATATTTCGACGTAATCCTACGCAATCAGTTAGCGAAAAATTCACCGACACCCACCTACCGACAAGGACATGTCAATGTGGCCACAAAAGATATTTATTTAATCGTTGAATTATCGTGCGATTAAAAAAAAGTTATTAGCGCGAAAATTTTCAGTTGATAGATACTCATAGATACTCATAGATACTCATAGATACAAACGGATAAGTTATGATGTCTCAATTTGTTTGGCATGTGAAATGGAAAATTTTATATTTTTGCGTTCGGTAGATACATAGATTGAATCTCTGTTTGAATTGTACTGATCGTGGTTTACTGGGGATGTGTCCGAAAATAATTTATGCGCACAATAGCACCTCTTAAAACGGGTTTATTGTGCGATGGCGATTAAATTGACTGTAAGCGGTGAGTCTGATTCACGGCTCACCTAGCAATCTCACATACTAGGCCTGACATCATGGCCATGGGTTCATTCATGAATTTTTGCCATTCAAATTGTTTTCGAATTAATTTGTGAACCACCGCGTGATGAAACGACCTATCATTTTCTGGGTGGTTTAATCGGTTATGTTTGAATGCGAAAGGGCTCTCATAAATAATTGTTTCGAAGCCCACGTGGAGGATGCGGTAATTGACAAACAAAATTGTGAGGCTGTTGGCCCAGCTTTATAGCCTCATAGGTCAGTGTCTAGACAGGTGCAATTTTTTATTGCATTGTTCGCCTTAAAGGTTCTATAAGACTGTAAACTATAGTCGCAGTCATAAGCTAGAAAAACATTTTACACCTCCCGAGGTACCTTCGTCATTTGATCAAATGGCAATCAAATCGCAGCAAAAAATTGTTTACAACACAATAGAGGCAAAAACATGGTTTATGACGTGCTTTATGGCAAATTCCCCAATTAAAAACAATGAATACCCAGCTTAATGGATTAGGTGTTTACGAAAATATTGACGTTTTCATTTTTTTGATCACAAATATTGTAATTACAACCTCAATCAAGTCGATGTGCAAATTCTGTTACCACAAATAGTTAATTGAGTAGACAATGGATGTACAGGTATATAGTATACATATATGTTCAAGGCTATATATTATAGGTACCAATCAAGAACTTGTTTTTAAAAGATCCTATGAACAAAGACTTCAAAACGAAGTATAGGTTGTACTTTGAGCCAGCTAGCAGTTCGCTGTGTCGGCTTAGTACCTACTCCACGTATTCTGCCAAATTCAACTGACAACTAGAAACTCTTTGTTAGTACCTGAGAGTCCGAAACATGCTAAGCTACTATCGAAACTAGATTTCAAAACGGAGAACACATTTCGTTGTAGGATAAGACGGAATGCTTCTCCTTCAAACTAGGGTAACTAGAGATAGTATTGCTCTGGCTATATGTCTCTGACTTGATGTAGCTACCAGCCTATGACCTTCAGTAAACAGCAAGATTAGGCCCTGTTGAAGTCCTAGACATGAAGATTTACCAAATAATGCGAAAACTAACAAATTGGTTAAAAAGGGTTCTACTCATGGGGCAAGACACTTTGGGGATGTGGAACCAATGCCATTCTCCTAGTCTCATCCCGCTTTAGACATTTATTTCTCAAACTTGAAAATTCAGTCGAAAACCACTGGAATATTTCAATAGCAAATGAAGACATGTCCAATGACTGACCTATCAGCTCTATATGCCCAATCTTTGAGAAAGGCGATTCGATGCCTAATAAGAGCTGTCAATGTAAACTCCTTTCCCATATTAGATCCAACATACTGTCTGAAGGTCTTGAACCTTTCAGAAACACACTAATCGGAACGAACCAGTGTGGCTTCCATCCTGCCACAATCCTGGAAAAGACGAACGAATCTCAAGTCGAAACTTATTATTTTTTCATTGACTTCAAACCCTCATATGACAGCGTTCGGCGTCTTGAACTCTACAAGGCGATGGCCGAATTCGAAATCCCGATGGTGTACATAATTCGGCAACAGATCCTCGGAACTTTTCCAAAACATGCTCCGGATTTAAACGGGGAGATGGGCGGTCTTGTGCATATGCAATTTTATGAAAAAAATAGGTAGTGAGCAGGACAGACTTCAGAGCGAAAGGCAGCTCCCAGTACGTAATCATCGAGGCTTTTATGGCAATGGAAGTACAGGCGAAACGAGTTGGCCTTGAAATAAATGAGAACAAAACCAAGTACTCGTTGTTAACAAATAAAGAAGCATCTGGTCACCGCCTGTAACTATTCGCAAAAGTAGCTTTGAAATGACTATACGATAAGCAAGAAAGCAGAGCAGACGTAGAGCACTTTTGAGAGAAAAATTCTTCATCGAATTTAAGGAAGGCATCCTGTATTCAAGGAGGAGAAGAACTCGAGAAGCTATACCAAGATGTGGATGTAGTGCAAAACGTCAAAACACGTCGACTACACTCGTGTTCGCCACAAGAGGATTTTTGAATAACAGCCTGCATGATGAAGACGACAAAGAACCTCCTTTTTAATGATCATGTCATCACGGATGCCTTTGTTTAAGAAGCAGAGTGCCTGGGATCAAAGGGAGTGAAAGGCCTAAAATTGCGGCGAATGTGTGCGATATTTGCACCATTTCGTAGTGAATTTACACTATTCCTACTTTCTACTTGTCAAAAGCCATCACAATGACAGTTGGATATTGACAGCTTAACAATGGCGCCCAATTTAAAGTGACACCTCTTGTTGGATGACTCTTTGCACTCTACTGTCATTGCAACGACATATGTAACCATTTCTCATTTTTACAGTTTCCTGTAATGGGCTTCATTCTCTCAACAGAATCCTTCCACATTTAAGTGAAACTTTGAGATCTTGAACTTGAAACCATCAGCTCTCGAATGCCCTAGAACGTTAATTCCAACATCCGTTCAGTTCTAAATTTAGCAATAATCTTCTATAGCTAAGTATTAGTTACTTAATTCCTTATAATGTCAATTGAGTTGGCACGTCATTCAAGATGCCTCTAAGCAATAATTATGACAAACAAATCCGGGCACATAAAAACGTTTTATTCTTTCCGCTAATGAGTGTTTCCTCAGAAATAGCAGTAAGCACATTAGTTGGGAAAAGTGAACAGATAGATAGATAGATAGATAGTGGAGTCAGTGAAGAAATTATAAATTCCGATAACGATTAGAATTCCCTCAGGGAAAGAGCTGCTTATGGATGAATCAAAAAAGTTTTCCAAAGATCTGGTCATACACTCGCATGACTCACAATAACTTAACTTTCGCTCAACTTTAAAGTCTTACGCATGGATGACAGACGTTTCCTTGAGGATACAAAAAAAAACGCCAGACTATCTATTTTTAGAAGGAATACTACGTCCTCTGTGATGTCATTCGCAAAGCCTGCCTGCATGACATGACGCAATTTATCGATTTTCTAAAGAGGATAATTCACAAACAGATATCTGCCGGCTACTTACACAAAAGAGTAAACAAGTATCTATCTACTCATTACCCGGCACAATGCGTGTTCTGATTAATAATTTCAACAAAAAATAGCAACGCAGTCCGCCCACTCTTTCATTTCAAGTAGAATCCCCCGCTGAACAGGAACACGAATACTCGTACTCACGTGAAAAATTCGCAAGCGAATCCTTGTAAGTAACACGTGTGGTACAAGGGTCTAGAACGTTCCTATTAATTTATTTTTCAAAAAGCTACATACATGGTAGGCAAAAGGACTCCGTACACATACACATAATAATAAATAGAAATCCAAGGAGCACAGGACACGATGCGCACGAAGAAGGATTCCCCCCAGGTAAACAGATGTCTGCCGCTTGGTTGGCTTATGTTGTACACGTTGTTTGATGGTGTTTCGGTGTTCTCCGGCTTTAACAGGAAACCCCAAGCAACCGGAGTGTGAGAAGGGAATTATTTCTGTGTTTCCTAGCAGTGGGCGAGGGTGGCCATAGAACACCGCTGGAAGACGGATAAACAAATGAGATTCCTGATGCACTTGGAACTCCTGTCGCCATGTTTTCTTGTTTATAATTGCTCTACTCGTGCATAAATCATAATCTCTGTCTACTTGTACATACATTAAGGAAAAGGACCTCTTTAGTCGAAGCCAAAGCTCCTGTTGAGAATATAAATGAGAAACAACATTGGCGATAAGGAAGGAAAGAAAAAATACACGTTAACCACCAGGATTATGGGTTTGTGCACGAATGCAGCAAGTGGTCACATGATGGTTGGCACAGTGGTACGCGCTCTTAAGGTGTGCAGTGTAGGGATATTGGTTTTTCCTTGCAAATACTCTGCATTGTAGGTGAGAGTTGTTGAGGAATTTTGCAGTTGTAATTGAAATCGATATTGAAGCGAGTAATGGTTGTTTGTGAACGTAAAACGAGCGGAGGAACAATGGTCATGGGTTGTAGTTGCTTTGAAGTTCCACGTGGTGCAGAGGAGTATATAAGAAAAACGTCTAAGTACCACTGATTCATTAAGGATTTTACTACGAACTATTTGCAAAGATAGGAGGACTATAAAGATCCATTCTAGTTGATTGTACGGGATGTGGGTTATGGTTACCCAGAGTCGATAACAAAGAAACGTATTTCTTTGCAGCTTACAACCGATAGAGACTAAGATACATTCATCGACATTAAAAACAAGCAGTTAGGATGTTCTAGTTTACGGTTTACGAGATATGCAGAGAAATGAGTGGTTGAACAAGAACAAAGAAAAAGTATCTGCACCCAGTATAATGGAGTATAGAGTTATCGAAACTAGGAATGTCTTGAGAAGCCGAGCCATATGCTTCAGCTACCAGAAAGGAGACTCTACGTCTCCTAAAATCCTTATCGCAAGCAACATCTTGCGTACAATGTACAATACCCATAGTTGCTGAATTCTATAAATTACAGATGGCGCTATAGTACGGGGTGCACCTAATCCTTAATTCACAAACTTTATCGTTTGTTTGTTGCCTAGAACTTCGTATATGAAATTGGTTGAGCTTCCTCTTTATAAATCGAAAAAGGCCAATGGATTTGAAGTCGAAACCTACCACTTTGTTATTGACTTCAAAACTAGAAGCTTGTCCGATAGAGACAATATCGACGCCGATAAATTCTATGAGAACAAAACTTATTCGATACACAGTGGCAACGGAAGAAGGGTGTTCAAGTGAATGCTGAATACTTCTGAAAGAAAAGGAGGGTGGAGAAGGAGATTCCGACGAAAACTGTATGAGAAGTCCCAAGATATGCCCCAATAAGCTACATATGTCACGTCTATAACATTTGCTTGAAGAGCTAAGATCTGACAGCCCTATATGTCAAAACCAACGACGAAGATCGAAAGCCACTTATCTCCTCCATATTTTGTAAGAGTATAAGTTTTTTTAGGATCGATACCTAGAGTTTTGCTCGTACTGCCAATATGCAATTGTAGACTTGTAGTCTACTTTAATTTGAACGTTACCTGCTGATAAATAGGTTAGGGTAGACTTTCTGGAAAACCTTTTTCTGTTTAGTATACGTAATTTTGAAGTCAAGTGTATGACCCAAATATTGCTACCAAAATGAGTGAAATCCATTGGAAACTTTCTATCGTACGAGACTTTGAAACGCCTACCGATTTTCGTTACAAAGCACTTTTTTCATCTCCCTTCCGTAATAACGAATTAAGATTTGCTGATACGTTGACATTATTTGCCCAAAAGTATTCTATTTTAGCCACTCTTTTGGATTTTTTTAAAGCGCAATCCTTCGGACAAGAGTTAAGGTAGTCAGATCATATTGTGTACTATGGTATTTGACATCTACTTTTGTAAAGCAGAAACCAACTTACTCTGCTTATAAGAATGATATTACAGAAACTACGGCACCGATTCGCTCGATCTGCTTTCTGATTTGCTCCGCTTTAGTGGTCCATTCGCCTCATATTCATGTTAAGAGATTTACTCAAATCTGGATAAGTTGCTGGTAGGAGACATCTCTGGACAAAAATTCAGCGGGGCTGGAATTTACATAGAATATTGGCGACTCTTAAACGTCGTTCTCACAAGGATCAATCAAAATTGTTCAGTGTCGCCAATTACTCAAGTTACCCATTCTGAGCGTATCTTACCGGAGATACGATGTCACTTTGTCAGAGGCGATTGTAAGAGTCAATTCGTTTTACCTGTCATTTATATATTTTTGCTCCTTAGTTAGACGATGTCAATAAAATCTATGAACAATTACCCTTATGACACTAAAAGATACATCAAAACAAGATTCATTTACTTAGGATCCCCAAAATGAAAATTAGATGACTTTTAAGATCAAACGTCAGATTTTCATACGAAAGAGCGAATAGATACGTTCGATTTCGAACACAAGACTTTGACTTCGACAACATTTCCGAAAATGCATATGGTTTTCGAATACAAATGCAGTCAGAACTCATTCGTCTATCATGAGTAAGTGAACATGAGAAGCTTTTCGACCATCTTTACAAACTGAACAAAATCTTTCCATAAACCCAGAGACGGTCATTACTTCGACCGCCCACTTATTGCCAAAACAGAGTCCGCCACTGACAGTTAAATTATTTATTTTATAAAACCAAACAACAATAAAACTTTTACTACCCTAAATTCAATGCAGGTGATGTCACTAAACCATTATGTCACAAGAATTTAGAAAAAGCTTAGTAGTAAGGAACAGGAATAAAAATGTGCAAGCAAACAGAAAATTTAAATTATGGGGGTGTGTTCGCAGAGCAAGCAAGATTTATGTTGACAAAAATAAAATGTAAACATTTGAAAAACAGACATGTTTTCTTTTTATGTTTCATGCTATTGTTTCTTTGTTGGAAATAGCCTTGGTATACATATGTACATATTTGCTAACTAGTGGAATATTTTGAAGGCCTAGACTTGACAACTAAATGGTGTTCCCCACAAAACTTGGAAGGAATCCAAAATTGTCACGCCAGAGGTCTTCCTTAAAAAAAACATATCACTGAACCTGTTGATTATATTTCATTTATAACATTTATAACAGCGAATGACTAATTAAGTCTTAAAAGACTGAATGGAAAGTTCAAGAATCTAACTTGTGCTAATTGTCGCTATCAACACTGGAAATTTTGCAAACACAAGTAAGTTAGATTTATCACCTCGATTATGGTTTTTGTGTACACATGCGTCAGGTCTAAGATCAAGCTGTCGCTGACGAGAATTCTAAAACAAATGTTGGTAAACAACAGGAAGGGGATAACAAGAATTAATTTGGAACCATGTGGTACCGGTTGACAAATTTGACAATGAGTCAATGGCGCCTGGGGTTTTTGTGAGTAAATAGACAGTGGAATGAACTGACAGCGAGTATGTTTGTCCTGTCCTGGGAAAAGAATTCAGCAATTCAGCATCAGAACTCTGGTGACACAATTGCTGTCACTTACACTATTGGCACTTCATTCATCATAAAGTAAACTACTTTCACCCGAAGGAAAACTAATTTTTGGTTATCCTTTGACCAGTCCTTCCGATTTCTCAAGTCCACTTTATTTAACTGATTACATGGCGACACTCTGTGAAAGCCCATTTCCAATCACGTAATCAGTATTTGCTGGCAAATTAATAGGATATTCCACTTAATCAGCAAAATGACCCTGAACCTCAACTAAAGCCTTCCAACTGTGAAAGATGGCTGTCTTTACATTTTTCCTATTTCTTAGAACACCCTTACGTGTACGTCAAGTTGTTTCGCAGAACACAAAACAATTGGGTCTCGGTGTGTGATTGTGAAATTGACTCCAATTTCGAACACACCCACAGACTGTGGATAAATAAATTCCATCTTCTGAGAAAGGAATTTGATATGAATTTAAGGACATAGACCTAGTTGTTCAGTCAACATGATATTTCAATTTCCAACTCGTTGGCAGTGAGACACAGACAGCGAGGATGATTGGTGTTGGTAGAGTGAATAAGGTCAGCAGTGAAAGTACTTTCTTTGAGGATATTTTGTGTTTTAGAATATTTAATGCGATTACGCAGATGTCTGCGAATGTCAAATGCTCTTTCAGTTGACATTTCATTATATTGGTGAATTTTTTTGTGTTTTTGTTGCTGGAGAGGCTTATGGGAAAGTTTTCTTTAATTGAAAAGTTTTTAATAAGTAGGTAAGTCAAAAGCCATTAGGAATGAAATCCTGCAATCTGGTCAACGAGAGACTTCCCGATAACAATCAACTTAATCCCTGTTTATGTACTGTAAATATTTATGAGGTTATTGTGGTCGGGATATGGTGCTTCCTTATTACTTCGTCGCATGTTCTTTTTCTTAATACCCAGAGCCATGGGACTTTGGCTAAGTCTAGCACGTGTAGAATGTAATGCAGACAGTGGTAGAGCAAACTAAAAAATATTTCACAACTAAGCACAAATGTTTGACAGCATCAGATACTTACACATTGAGTTGTTCAAATTTAAGAGGAAGCAAAGGACAAGCCTAACGTTAATAGGAATTAAAGGGCAACTATTACTCTAACTTCTTCTATCCTGACGAACATTTGTTTCTAAAAACATAGAAGTTCTCTCATCTCTGTCAGTGTTCTTCGAACATTTAAGAGAAGTGGAAATTTATAAACTATAGCAAGTCTGAATTCCAAGACACATTTTTGTTGATGAATAACTCCAAGTCCATTGATTTCTTTAAAAAGTAAAATGGGATGTATTGGAGTCCAAAAACGTAGAGATGTCAATGGCTGTCCGAACTCAGTCAGAGATGAGATTAGGCCAAAAGAACTATCCATTGGGATACCCACAAATGAAACTACCCGAACTGTCACCACTGGAATCTATGAACATTCAAATTCCCCCAACGGAATCAAATGGACAGTAAGACGTTTCTGAACCATGCCATAACTTAATTTGCGTTTGAGGCATGAGACCACTTTGGAGACAAAACTTTTGATCTAATTTAAGTCGAGTCTGTCTAGGTCTTCGAAGTATTGACCAAAAATGTTCCTTCTCAAAGCGGATAGAGCAATGGACAAGAGATAGGTCATAATTTTTCCCTTGCTGCAGCTTCTCAGAAATCGATGGAGGAAACTAGGAGCTTTCTGGTATGCCTAGCAGACAAGTGATAGAAATGTCCAACGCATCCATACCAAACCTCATTTTGAATCTCTCTGTGTACTCCGTCGCAAGATTATGCAAGAGCTCCAGAATCTCAAGCACTTCCACTGTGAATCCCGCTTTTATTCCTGACGTTTAAGTTTCAAGAAAGAACCATATACGCCGGACTATTAGGAATACGAGGATTACTCATTAAATTAAGGATTACTCAGCCTTAAGTGCTAAACGCAAGTGTAGTGGCATTTCAGATCTTTCAAAAAGCTTGACATTCCTCGAAACAGATACAAATTCATACATATCACTGTTGCTGTTAAGGACTCAAGAATTTGTTTAAAAAACTGACCCTGGAGCTATAGAATACAGAATTCTCAGCGGCGCACAACAGGAGTCAGTGCGAGGTACAATATTATTTATTATTTTTAAGATGGCTTATAGATTTTTTCGACAATATCCTCAGGGTTCCGATAGCTAAATCATTAGTGAAGTCTAAGCAAATCAAAACATCAACAATGAGAATTGTTCGAGAGGTGATGGCTTGCTTTGGTTGGCCTAATATCACCGGGATCTTTAACTAAAGATTTCTCTGGATTTCAATCAATTTTCGACAACCAATTGGTAAACTACGAAGCTTTAAAGGTTTCATTTTACTACCTACACTTCCAGAGTCCGCCATTTAACTTCAATTCTATGAAATACTATAGCGATACCCATTTTTCCTCATCTTAGGACCACTTTACCCAAAACTAATTAAAATTTCATAATTTTAGTTTCAATTTCTGAAAACGTATTCCCAAACTCTAAATTTAGCTTCTGATTAATGGGGAATCGTAAAGTCGGTACGAATTCCTTCCTCCAAAGTGGTTCTTATATATTTTTAGACAAAAAAAAAACCAATTTCAAACATAGCCAAAGCATCTGTTTTAATGAAAGTCTTCACACACTTGTGTCATCAAATCCTATTGACGTCTGTAAAACGATGAGGTGGCCTTTATAAGTCCCCCAAGATCATAAAAATGACAGAATCGTAATTTATTTAAAGTGTATTACTGCAGTTTTTGTGGCCATGAGACTGACAATTAAATCAGAATTCTGACATTCCTCACATAAAATGTCAAAAGAGTTAATACACAAGAAACAAACACAACTAGACAAGGACTGACTAATGTATTCATCATTTGATGTATCAACTTGTCACGTGTGCCAAATGATTTTTGAATATTTGTAATCTGTCTACGGTTGTCAGACTGTGTCGACACTATATCAGTGACAGATATGTCACTCTTGACTATTTTGCGTGATATTCTGCATTGATAATCTAATCGCTTTACAAATGGTTAAACCCCCTGTTTCAGTAGTAAAATGTCACCTGGCTTATCGTGTCAAACCCCAGACGACCATATAAGCAACTCATTCCGATTATTTCTAGAAAATTTGTCACTCACTGCTTTTGGAAATCGGACTCTTTCCTCTAGACATTCCTAGAAACCTATTTGATTCATTCACCTGTCATGGTATCGCAAAATTTCTAAATTATAACACTTTACACCAATTAGTGCCACCAACTACACTCATTTACGGTTTCTTCATAAGACCCTGACTAACTTCGTTAATAGATCTATGATGGCAATCATTCCTACCTACTCATGGAATAAATCCTGACGTATAATTTAGAATTCTCAACGGGTTTTGGTCTATATAACCGCCATGTGACTGGCGATGTTATCGTTATGTTAAATAAAGAACAAATAATACTTCTGCTAATTATAAAGTAGTAGATGGCTCATTTGCTTTGTAGCCATGCCATCATGTAACACCACCTTTAATTCTACATTAGAGTTGATTAAAAATTCTCAGCACTGGGGAATATAGCGGTATGCGTGTGCTCCTGAATAATAATCATTCTCACTTAATGGAGAATTAATATTGCTAATTGATTGTTAATTGATATACGGGATGGTGGGCTATCGAGGGGCAATTTATTGATGGATTAAGGTTTTATCATGCTTATATCGTGTGTGGTGCTTTAAAGCACCTTGATGGGAAGTGGCTTTGGATGGAAAATACTTGTGTTATTGATGAGCGATTAAATTACAAACTGTTGGGAAACAAAAAGCAAGAAGATGGGGCTTATCAAACTGTCGGTCATATCGGTAAAATTTGTGGATGGTTTAAGGACTCAACTGTTTCAATCTTAAGCGGGTAACACAGGTGTGCATCGAAAAGCTTGCATTTGAATTAGCGCATCAATATATTCTTGACACGACCTGTCATTCGAGATTTGTTCCCTTACCTAGCCCAACTCCGTTCCCTTATACAAAAACCATCGAAGGAAAGCGAGAGAGGAAAAGATTTATAAATTTCTTTGTGTAAGAAGTGTGCAATCTGTCAAAACTGACATTTTTATCGAGATACTTCTTTTCTCAATCAAATTTGTTGCGGATATAGTTTTTATTTTGGCAACACAAGTCTCTAAATATTTGTTAAGACTTGACCGTATTTTTTGTGTGTTTGTCTCCTCAGATAAGCTCATGACATTTCGATTGACATTTTCAAATTTTTTTGACATTTCTCTGATATTTTATAAATTTGCTAGACCTTCCTGGATTTAAGTTGTTTCTAAAGGAACAATTGCATGTGTTTGCAATTTGTTTTGTGGATGTGACGGGAAAATAAAATCAAATGTAAATGTCAACAAAATGGCAGGGGAAAATGGCGTATGTGCCTTAAACCGCAGCCGAAGGGGTTGTTACATAATTCTTGATACTTGGAGAACATTTGTCATTCAACTGCATAGTACTTCAAATAAAAAGCAGCCAACACTATCCTAAGATAAAGTTGTCAAAACGCTTCTACACAAAGAGTTACACATTAGTCAAAATGTCAAACAGCTTAAGGGGTCTTTGGGTCATTCTACTTAGAAGACCTTAAAGTGAGAAGTCACGTATTCGCGTATTCACAGACACACTAGTGAAGGTAGTGAAGGTAGGCAGGAAAAGAACTGCCTTCTGCACTCAACTCCAAAGAAAGAGTTCTCTCCTTGGAGATCATACCTTGTTTGATTGACTTTCCTTGATATCATGCGCTTTACTGTCGAAGTTATCTACCGTCTTAGACTATCCGGTTTTTGGGATCAACCGCGCTAGACCTACGAACGTTTGTACCAGTATGCCGTCAGACCCAATGACACCGGAACGTCAGCCCTTGCGTTACTGCTTCCTTTCAGGACTGGCTTTGACAAAGGTCTGAACCTGCACTTCATTGCGGTCTAATGCTCATGGGTAGCTTTAAGACGACAGAGTTAAAGATCCAGTGCGGATGGATGCTAATAATGCAAACATATTTCGTTTTTTAAACGGGGATCTATATGCTTCTCTGTGTGGTTAAGAATAGCTGTCAGGTTTGGGCTTAACACAAAATAGTTCGAGAATGCATAAACTCGTAGCAGGGCTGAGCTCTTTGACTCTCGTTTAAGTCGAAGGTAACACTGAGATTCCAAGAAAAGAGATTAGATTGCTAATCAAGGTGTAGAGGATGAGTCCTCAAGACCTGCATCTACATACGGCTTTCCCGCGTACTTTGTCAGAGCATCTATTAACGATTGAGTTTGAAGGTAAGTATTTGTGGGACTGAAATTTAGAGACATTCTTACCATCTCTTAACAAAGAGGGAGTTTTAGAGAACTTATAGGTGAATCATATTCCTTTTTTCTCCCATTTGAGTGCTTTAGTAGAATAAGTCCTTCCCCAACATAAGAAGCAAAGTAAGAAAAGTTTGCCGACCTCAGACATACTCAATGTTTCATCGAATGCATTTTGCAAATACTAGATTCCATCCACAAATGCTTCCAAGAACAGAGTACTCTTTCAACTTCTATTTACCAACTTCAAAAGGATTGCAATATCCTTGAACAAACCATGAGCAATACAACCACGCAGTTCCCATTCTGACCTTTGTCAACCACATGCCATAAACAATAACAAAAAAGGTTAATGACACGAACATCCTCTAACACCCACTAGTATCAACAAACTGCTAAAATGTCCACAAAGCTATGTCTTAAGGGTTAAGCCCCCAAAAACACTGTGTCTTACCACATCGCAGCACCCACTCCAATGGTATTCATATCAAAATCCGTTTCGAGTTCAAAAACTTGTTGCGATATCTACGCATAAATCAATTCCCTCGACTCAACAACCACCACACGCCTGGGTGTTCTTCTACGCCGCAAAAATTCCACCCAAAAGCACTGGGAAAGTTCTTCGCATTTCCATCATTTTATCTGCCACACGCGCCCCATCCGTCCTTAAAATATGAAATTTATCCTCCAGATACGAAAAAAATAAATGAAAACACCACCGACACCCGTCTCCCGGCAGCCAGGACAGAAGCAAACAATTACAATATTATGAATTTGTCTTCCTGCGAAAACAATTATTCCGCTAGGCATTTTCACATACATATGTACATATGTATGTACACCATGTCGGCCGGCCGGCGGCGTGGCATCATATCCTTCCAAACGTCCCGACACCACACTCACTGGCAAGGAACAATAAACAACATCTATCAATCGCGATGAAGAAATATCGCAAAGAGAAGGATACACACCGGCAAGTGGGTGTGCACTCAACCCATCCGTCAGATGCGTGTCTCCGCACCCCAATGTGGTGCCACCCCAGGGCAATAGAACGTTTGACAGGACTTTCTGTTTCGGTGTAGAGGAAAAAACTGTCACAAACGCTGCCTAATGACTGCGGAAACTGAGTAAAGTTCTACGTTTCCCTTTTGCTTTTCCGTGGAACCGTCGTGTACGCTTCCTTATTTGATTTCTTTTCAGTTTACTGTCACAGTAGTGGGAGAGGTGGCACCTCATAAAGACAGGTCGTCTTTGAGGTTTATATTTTTGTAAATATTTTCATCCTCTTGTTGTTGACACGACGGAATATTTTATGTCAGTCTGACGATATTTAATGCGTTGTTTTGGCGATGCTGTGAAATTTTTGGGATATTTTCCACTGTGGTTACACGTGATTTATCAGAAAATCTGCTCTGAAATCGTTAGGGGGAATAATATGTTTTCCATTTAATGGCGAGACTAATTGGTTGGAAGCGAAAATGTTGCACATACGCCCCAAGCGACAGAGGAGGGCATTATTTCAGAGGCACGTCGCTTGAGTCGAATCTGTTTTTAATTAAAATGTTAACTATCTGATGCTGGCCTTATGAATATAAACAACACTGGATTCACATTCGCGAGTGTTATTTTTATTTTTCTCATTTTTTTCTGTTTTTTTTTTATTTTTTTGTTTGTTGTGCAGTTCTTGACATAGAAGTTTCCAAGGCAGGGGCGATTAAATAGTCGTGTTTGGACGACTCTCTCTATTACTGTCGCAGCAAGGCTAAGCGTGCATTAGATTATACGATCACCAGGCACCGTGGGGACGTGGTGGCCTAATGGCTTCCGCAAACGAGTTATGAGGAATATATGCTAGAACTAGACTTTCACAAATTATGTGCGTAATATCCCAGAGACGGTGGATACCCCCTGCGCGCTACACACAGACATTCTAAAATAAATTTTGTCCTGGTATCATAGGAAGGAGTACTCAATCGAAACTCTCGAGACTTTAAGACATTTTTGTGCCTATTCTATGGACTGACGTGGGCATGCAGCAAAATCTGCCTCCAAGAAAAGATATATACTCTAACCGAAGTCCAAGATAGTGTTTAATAGGTCTTGAGCTGAACCACTACTTTCCCAACTACTATGAGTACTACTGTACCAAAAATAAGGGGAATACCAACGAATAGCAGCAAATAGGTGACCAGAACTTTAGACAACACCTGCTGTAAGCCTTGGGCTGAGCTCTGGGCATGTTCAATTAAAACATACTCAAGAGATAGAAGGTTCATATCGCAACAGTTTTAAACCTTGTATGCAGCTAAGTTGAAGTCACTGCAGCGATTAAAACAACCAAGAACCACAAGGGGGTTCCGGAAAAGTATTCTCAAAAAGTTATTGAAACCAGAGCCAGCATCATCTGCGAAATCGTTCTAAGAAAGGAAATCTCATGCCATGCGAGAAGGGGCAAATTAATAGCAAAAAAAACACTCTCGACGACGAGCAATCCGAGTTGCGATTGTCCTGTATCGACTTCATCAATTCCTTGGAGAGCATGATCCCTCCTCTTCATCGATTTCGAAAAAGGGTTTGATAGTCTTTATTTAGTTTGCCAGAGGCATCAAAACTTCCAGAGCAATGGGAAATCCAAAACGGCATGCTGCAAGGATGTACGTTTTAGCCGATATTATTTTTTGATAGTAACATCAAATCCAAGCTTAAGAAATCATGGATTTAGCAACGACAGGACCTGACAATGGTTACATTTATTCTACCGGCCTTATCTCTTGTTAAATTCAGTATGGAGCAAGGCTCTGTGAAACTAGCTAATACGAGATGGAACGCACTCTTATCTTGTCATGTCTTCAGAAATCTCTGGACAAAACATGACAATGTCAAGATCAAGCAAGTTCTAATGTTCATAATCACGGAGATTGTTACCGACCACAACCCATCGACAATGAATGCAACTACACGCTGATGAACTCTGTCGATGCTGTTGCGGCATAGATGTGGAAGAGAGTACGTTTCACTTCATATGCGAAAGCTCAAACCTGTGCAAAGCTACCACTTTGAAGACCTCGGTGATCTGTCAGAAAAACCACCATTTAACCACACTGAAATTCATTATAATATCGGGCTAGCTCAAAGGGACCGCTTAAGTACCCCAAACCTACAAACCTAAGTTTTGTCTTCGTTTTTAGGTTATTCACAATGGATCCATTGGTGATCCGAGCATGACAAGCCACGCCTACCTACTTACCTAATGATGGTGATAAGTGATGTGCTTCACATTTGTTGTCAATACCTTCGGAGTATCGTCTTGGACGAAGGCGAAACTGAAGGAGAGAGAGCCAATAATCTATCAACCAATTCTATGAATCCGAGGTTCCGAGGTAGATTGGTTACGAATATGTGCACTACTGCGCTTTTATGAAATCAAAATAGACTTGAGCTTTCTTCAGGCTATTGTCAGATCTATAAATATTATCATAGTGCCAATGACAAATTAATTTGAAACATTAAATTCTCAGTTCATACAGTTGCTCGATTTTGTCTCAATTTCTGACAACTTATTTTCACACGGCATGTCTGCCAATTGTCTGACAGTTGTTTTACTTACAAAATTGTCAGTTCATACGGTTGTCAGATATTTGAGACAAATTTTTCATTTACAGACCTGACAATGTTTGAAGATCTGACAATCGTCTGAAGGTTGCTTCAGTCTGACTTTCGTTAAATTGTGTCTGTTTCGTATGTTTAAGGAAATTTCAAAATTTGACATTTGAAAATATTTTTCATTCATTTAACAACGTAAACAAGTCTGACAAATTTTTAAATTATTTTTCTTTTTGTTAAATATCCTCTTCAATCATCCATCAACAACAATAACTTTATGACACTTTTGACGGATGAAAATTAGTCAGTTTACGACATGCCTTTCTGGGTTCATCATGCATTGACAGTGCATAGCATTTGTCATTTTCTGACAGCTTTGCGAAGTTACCACATTGTGGATGGAGCTTAAGTGTGCATGTAAGTGTCATCAATTAGAATAAGTCTATTTGTACTTTCTTTCCCTAATTCAAGCAGAAATTTTTACCATGATGTGCCAAATTAGGATAAATTAGGGGAAAATTCCTAACGAAGCAATGCTTGACATTTTCATGAACCCTATCCTAAAGTTAAGGACACACGTGAGGCTGTAAAATTTTGACAATCCAAACGTCTCTCTAAATACACCCAGTGACAAGTCTACCTCACTGACGAACTTCACATAAATAAAAATAAAAGTCAATGCGAAATATATAAAGATATTCATTTTAAGAGAACAAAAATGTGCGCAGAATAAATATTTAAGCACTTTAGACAGCTAAGAAATGTATATCACGTTTTTAGCGGTGGGAACCTATTTAATTCCGCTTAGCATTCAATATTAGCACGACCGCATGAAAACAAACATTTTTTTTTTTTTTTTGACAAATCCATAAGCAAAAGTGTCATTCGGCATTGTTCACGGGCGCAAATGCTGGCACCCAGCCAGTAAATCGCTATAAATTACATACAAGGCAATAAATTCAAAAATTTTCAAGCAAAAACGTTCAAAACAGCGAACAACTGTTGGCTTGAAAGAGTGAAAATTAAAAACTTAACGAGAACCGGCATACTTTCGATTTTAAATGTTGAATCTAATTAGCCGCAAGTCGCATGTAATTTCCCTCTGAAGCGGGCCAACAGTTGGCGAGGTTTTAAATAACCGCCCATTCAAGGTAGCAACACCTCGTACTTACGTCATAGAAATGGCTAGCAAAAAAAATATGCAAACGAGGTCTATCGAGCTCGTTGACCTCCCTGTACAAAACAGAAAAAATTGCAACCACCCTGGATGATGATCGGGTCGAAACGACATTATTGAAGTCACAGCAATTTTGTGACTGTCACGTGATACTGGTAGTCTCGCATACAAAGTGCACACCACAATCGCATTTATTAACAACCGGGCAATTTAGAATTCCATCCGAGAAAGTGAGGAAGTGTCATGGAATTTAAACGATTCCCATCCCTCGGGCATGCAACCATAACTCAACGGATACCAGATGACCCACCATGGGGAATCGAGAATGCAATGCATAGACCAGGGGCCTGGGCTATTTTTAACAGCGTTCAAGCGGTGAATGACGTCAGCTAGCATCCTGCATATGATATTGTTTTTAATTAATTGTTTAATTGGCTGAGAGAGAGGGGATGCACTTGTGTGTTGAGTATAAATTGTTTCACATCCCCCGAAATAGGGGAGACTCTCTGCTGTGGGGTGGATTTTGGGAGTTCATTCTGTTGACTGTCTGCATGGATGGAGTGGATGTGTGACAGGACTTTGGATGCGTGTCAGATGTGATGGATTACTTTCAGGGGGGGGATGATGCCACTTCTTTATGCTCTCTGTATACTATACTTGGGGTAAAGAACTATTGCGAGAGTTCGATGGCTCCTTTGGGGTTTTATTTTATTCGACAGGTCTTTAGCATTCTTCAGATGGTAATAACACGACTGAGCGGCAAGATAAAAACAAACGGTTCTGTTTACATTTCGCCAAATTTTATGGTTCACATGAATGGCTTGAATGGTTGGAATGGGCGAACAGTGCAATAACTTTGCGCTTCTAGAGAATACAAGGATGGTATTCTGTATTTTTTGAGAAAGGCTGCTCGAAATATTGTGACAGGACATTATTTTGTCTGTTTCTCTGTTCAACCAAATTCATGCACAAACAGGGAAAGAAAATCACTTAAAGTCAGAATCAGGTTATGAAGTTTCAGAGGAGTTTTAGGCACGAGCTATCGAACAGCTTGTTTTTTCAGTCAGTCCTATGTGAAAGTGTTTTCAAATGATCTTCCAAATAGAGCACGGGTTACTCTTTTTAAAAGTGGCTTCCCATTGAAGACCGTCCTAGGAAAAAACTAACAAACCTATAAGGACCAATTTCCTGTTTAAATTAACTCCATAATCTTTCAAAGTATAGTCGAAATCTTGACGTTGAACCTTGGGTGGAAGATCTCCATTTAAGAATTGATTTACTGAATTTAGTCCACAATGGATGACAGTCTCTTCATTGGCAAAAGAATGATGATCAACCAACTGCAAAACATTTTGCGAGCTGCTACGTAGAAATTTGACAATTTTGACAGTCTATTCGGAATCTAAAGACCCTCGGGCTTGAGTACTCCGTTTTTCTACAGTCGGTACTCCTATGTCCAAGATTCAACAGAATGTAACGTTTAAATGTAACGATTATATGAGAAGCTTAAACCAGTTGGGGCGACCTTATTCCTATCAAGATGTGAGTTTTGTCGATGACAGGGAATCCTAAGGTACTGGGACAAGTTCATTCTAGCCTAAAGCTAGCTATGGTTAGTTTTTATGTTCCATGGAGCTGGGACTAGGACTGGGACACAACTAAACGTAATGTTTTCTAAATCTTTAACTTTTTGTAGAAACCATTTATCAGTTTCGATTGGATCTCTGCAGATCAGACAGTGAAATATTGACTCAATTTTCAGTATCTATCATCCGAAAGTAAGGTGTGATTAATGTGTCATAGATGGAAGCAGACACGAGCAAGGCAAGACACTGCAAAGATGTTAGAAAACACCGAAAACATCAAAGTGCTACTGTGTGTCAAGTGGTTCGTGCGTTGGACTACACATCGATGTGTTAAAGGTTCTATTCCGAGGTAACACCTACAATTTATTTAACGGCCCATCTCTCCCTTGATTCTAACAAACATATGAGGATATAACTTTCATGTAAAACTAGGTACTGGGTCCCAAGGACCTGTGTACACAAATGGTTTGTTTATTAACCAACGAACTAGCAAAGAGAGTGCATGAAGTTCAAACAAGTTTGACTTGTTAAGTACAAGTACATCACTTCGCTCGCTACTTAAGCCGAAAAAACCGGAGACATCCCGCAATGATAGTTCTAGAAGACTTCTTGCTTATGTCGTATGAGGATTGTTTTATGCAATCGTCTTCATCCATCAATTCTCTAATGAGACACTGCTCGGACTGAGACCCCCGAGGTAACAAATGCCAGAGCATGCACAACGTACCTTGATAAAACAACCTTTCAGCTCAAGCAGCTTCAGCAAGATGTTCGGTTTCACTTGTATGTAGACTTTTATGACTGAGACAAATATGTATCTTTTCAGATTTTTGAGTTCCAAATAAGGCAAGCTGTTCTTATTGGTAATAGGCGATGAACTTTGTTTTACCAATTTTGTTCTGTCATTTGGTTTCCCAATTAATGCATCTAAATTCAAAAACTTCTTTCATCAGAATCCTACCTTCAAGTTGAACCCGAAAGTGGAATATATTTCCTTCAGGTTGACTCCTAAATGAACAAAATCCATCAATAATTTCATATCCTACCCTGGCTTCTACATGCTACCCATTTTCGTTACATCAACACTTTTAGTTTGCGATTTTAGTGGAAACACCAAATCTATAACCTCCCTGCTTTTAAATTTGAAAATACGCTTGCAGTCTTAGGTGCTGATGTCATCGATATCCGCATACGGTACGTATACTTATAACTTGAAGCTCAGGCCACAGCCTTAAAACGAATTTTCACGAATTTCTACGAAAATTCACAAAGTTCTGGTCTAGTATGCAAAAGTTTGGAAGTTTAGTAGTCACGACAGAGTGGTACGATTTTAGTGCAAGAAATTTCATTGCACTGATTTATGACATCTGTCAAATCGTTGTACGCAATTTTTTGTTGTCTGTGTACTTATAGGTTACATTTGCATTTGGCGTTTAAAAAGTGTTTACTTTTTCGTAATTTTACCTCGCTCTGAGAGAACTTTACCCCACTTATTGAAATGTCACAATCTACAAATAATGATTATTGTCTGCAAAAAGAAATACCAGTTGGCACCCCTAGTTATGACCCATTTTTGCCAACTGCTTGAAAATTAACTTAAGTTCTCTTTTGTTTGCTATTTGGCAAAAGTCATAGTTACTTAATTACACTATTAGCACACAAATCAGCCTTTCTTTTCCCCATGATGACGTTTCTTATTATTGTGGCTCCACACTGCGTCAGACTCTCTGTCAACTGTGTACATATTGCATTACATCATTAACCGGCAACATTAAAACACTTTACGAAGTGTCACGTGTGGTTTAATGACATACTATTAAAGTTTTGTATGAAATGTTGCGATACGAGAAGTATTAGTATCGCAGCAATTAGTTGGACGTGAATTTAAGCAATTAGGTAAAAAGAAAAACCACACCAAATGTCAGAGAAAGCTGTCAAAGTCTGTTCACCTTTTAATAAAGTCCCAGTTCGCCCTAAAAACCATACCACCACTGTTTCCCAAACCACAAAACATCAAGAAAAGCCATATATTTTAATTTTACCGCCAGGAACAAACCAAAAAGAATCAAGTATCACAATCGACAAATAAATTACCAACACTGTATCTGCTGTGTCCTTCAGCAACAAAGGCAGATGACAATGCCACAAAATGTGTACTGTCACTCAACCAGATTGTAATTGACATCATCCGAAAGGAGGACCACGAAGGCATCCAAATGGAGTACAATCCATTCACAAAAAAGAACAACAAAACATCACTCTGTCTGCTTCAATGGAGCTAAGTAAATCATCTGGAAACATGAACACCATTGTCCGCAGTTACTTGTTGCATCTGGAAGTTATTAGTTGTGATTTTTGCTATTAGATACTTTCGCCTGTGTAAACACACTGATAAGCCTACGCGAACTTATCTCTTCCCCACTTAAACTTTGATTGAGGGAAGGTCATATGTTATTGATTACCTTGTTATGCACTTGTTGTTGTATACTAATATGCCTGCTTAATGCGCAATGAAGCGTCTAATGGTATAATTACCCAATCAAGTTGATGATTTTCAACGACAACCACCTAGCCACAATGAATTCCAGATTAACCTTGGATAGTTGATCACATTCCAGTGAGACAAAACTAATGGCTTAGCGGTAATTGAAGCTGGAAAGTGCACTTTCGTGCAAAAATCCCACAATTCGCCAGACGGTCCCGACCGCAATCCAATCGGCTACTACATCGAATGGAAAGAGTGAAATCAAAAGTCGATGCTCGGAAAATCAAATCAACCCCCAGAACGACAGATTGATTTATCTATGCATAGATACTCGTACGTACATGGAAAAAAAGGCAAGATATCGAGGACAACGCCACCATTGGTGCTGTTGGCCATCGGTATCAAGGCTAACTAGAGAATTCATTTCGTATGCTATGCTGGGTCATTGGAACCTACGAGCAAGTGCGATAAAAACAAGGTTCAGATACTTTTGCGAGTATGATGCAATTTGGAATTTTTTCTTACGAATAATCGCTTCTCAATTATGGTACTTGTACATATGCTTAGCTGATATGAGAAACATTTTACGTACCGGCACACAAAGAAGTTAGTTGAGGTTTTTCTACTTGTGGACGTAAAAACATATCTGAAATTAAGTGGAAGATATTAATAAACATCTAAGCCTTTCGAAAAACCTTGAGAGTTACTAGATTTGCAAGAAAATCTATTATGAGTGTGGGTTTACTGGGTGTTTCCCTTCGCGTCTATGTTTTATTCTGTTTCCAAGTAGATTGCACCACCTTGTGCCTAAACATTTGTCTGTTCGGGTACTTTTCTAAGATTTCATACGAAAACTGATGAAATGTCAAAGTAAAGTGTTGCAATTGGTTAAATTCAAATGTGTGACTGTACTTCTGTCAAACCGACATTCTTTTGAATGTCACGTACTTCTGTCAAATGTATGTACTTCTGTCAAACAGTTTATGACATTCTTTTGACAGTTTTCATTTTATTGCGACGAGATGGTCAAGTAAATGAAAATTTAGCAAAATAGTTTCATTCTTTTTCTTGAACTCTTCGAAATCTGGATAGGATTTGAAGTGGATATCCGACGAACGTAATATTGAACTTAATTATGTTTCGTTGTCAAACCTAAATCGTGTCGATGACATTCACATAACATTACAGCGTTATACATTATTTTTACTTCAAAAGTATCTACTTCCTTTGATCTGGCTTCATTCCGGATATTGCTGATCAGGTTTGACGGACATACGATAGCGTTGGTAGCCTTGGGGAAATGTAATCTCAATAAATATGAGAAATGGAAATCTAGAAATGAAAAAAATAATTTGCTGCAACAGGTTCGCTCAGGATTCGTGATCAAGGTACTCATAACGATTCGAGTACAAATGAAACAGTCCTCTACTGTTTAATGTCATTGTTGTCATACTTAGGCAAGTAAATTGAGAGAACAGTCACATTTGAGGGTAAGTTTTGTTTGACAGTTCTTGTCTCGAGTACTTGTCAAACGTTCGAGAGAAGGAAATTCGTTTTATTATGGCTACTTCCGAGAATGCCAAGAATTAAGGCAAGAAAATGAAGTCCATATATACAAACATGGAGTCATCTTTATCGAACCTAGAGCAGAACTATTTAGCCCCCTTCTCTGTCGAATCTTAGAGTAATCAACTCCCTATGGAATATGACTGACCGTGCTAGGCAGCAAGCTTGTGAGCTGTTAACTACCAAAGTCTTAATAACCAGTGAACAGTGATAGCTTCAAATGGAAACCAAAAGTGTCACAACTTGGGAGATAGGATAGCATACTCACAGAAAAGCTTGTTTATAATGGTCTGATCCTATTCGAGGCTACTCGGTGAATAGGACATCCAACAAAGGATGTTCAAAACCATACTTTAAGTGAGAGACACCACAGAAGAATACTTTATGGTACAGAGGATCAACTTCCCTGATTGATTCTTTACTGGATGACAACAGTATAGTTTCGCGCACTATTTCGGTAATTCTGCACTGGAAATGTACTCTGTTGGATCTAAGATAGGTAAGGGCTTACAAACTAGACTTCTAGACTTCCCTTGCTAGAAGCACATTTTTTGACTACCAAATTGTTCAAGTGTATTCCAAAAGTAATCAAGTACCCTACTCAGACTACTGTCAACGACTTCTGTTAAGGCTTTATGGATGAAGACGAGAAAAATTACCATTTCGCCTTCTTTGCAGCTCCAAGAGTCTGGCTCATATGGTAGCACAATGGATCTTCTCTAATCCAAACGTATCCTACGGAGGATAACCACGTAAACTATAACCAAGTTCGGATAGACTTGATAGACGTCGAAAGTGAGATCTTTATGTAATCTAAAGTAGTATAAGGAAGTATCAGTTTTTTACCATTTGTTTAGCTTTACTTTGGTGAACTTGTAAGTACTGCTAAACAAACTAATAGAATGCGTCTTTTCTGTCAATGTAATAGCAATGGCAGTGCTATCCTAGATTCATGCTGAACATTCGTTTTGTTGCTATTAAACAGTCTTGAGAACAGTCTCTGCAGGATTCTTTTACTCTGACTTCAGAGATCTATTCATGTAAGCGCCTGCAACCTAAGATGTATGGTCTCAATCAAGAATAAGTTTCTCTTAGGGTCTTGTGACATCTTTCTTAGATTTTTTTTTTTTTGTTTCTGGTGGTTACGGACATCACTAGGTTTTTGAAAGATACTTTGTACTACTTTATACTTATCAGTCGTGCTTGCATGCACTCTTTAGACTGTTTATCAACAAAGCACAGATATATACATAAAGGCATCTTGTTCAGGAATGTCGGCAACTGTTCAGCTGTTCGCACCATTGTTTAAATATGTACATCGTAGCCTCACCAACTACTTAGGAACGAAAGCTACTCTGCTGTACACAACAACAATAGAAAAACTTCGAAATATCGCATTTTCCTTATCATTTCCGCATTTCGTTGACCTACATCTCGCAGCGGGTTGTTCAGAATTCCAAAAACCCACAGCTATTGTACAAGTCAACGCTTCTACTCCAAATCGCTTGAATAGAACAAAAACCCAACGACATACGTAGCCCCTAGATCCTTATCTCGCAACAAGACTCAAATAGCGCGAAGCGAAATCCGGATTTTTCTCACCCAAACCACCGCAGTATCTGTATCTGTGCATATTCCATTCTCAAGTACTGCGGCAAAGTTATTTCGTTATTTATTCGATAATTCAATTAAAAAACGCTTCATTTCGGTCGGGTTTCGATTGTAAACAAAATCAAAGTGGTAAGCATTTTTCTGGTAATTAACGATGCTTTATCGATCGCCGCACTTAGGAGTATGATCGGCTAGCGCCACCGCAACAGTGTGCCCCGGAAAGGCATACACTAATCAGTTGGGGATATGACTCGTCGTTGAACTTTGAAATGAAATTGTTTTTGAAAATATAATTCGGCAACGCACGCTGACGACACTTTAGGGTGAAGGTCATGCTACCTTGTTATGATGAGAATAATGGAATAGATTTGTCAAATTTAAATACGAAATGAGTTTTCAGTTTTTGAGATGACATTGCATGATCGCCTGCATGCGGTGTGTAATCGATTGAAATCATCAAAGTGATCTTGAGATACCCAGTTCTAGACACACTCGCTGACAGTCGCTTTTCATGAAATGTGTTATAAATGAAATGAAATGAGTGTGAAAATTGAAAATAAAAATCGCAATCGAAGCGCGAATTGATTAGGCTATTTATTGATTTACAGAGCGAAGTCAGTTGGCGTGCAAAGAGTTGCATTATGAAACTGCAATGATTTCATAGTCATGGAACTGCAACGTTCTAGTACACTGGTTTACTGATCAAACAGAAAATGGTGGGAAATATATAAAGTCAGTTTGACATGTTTGTTAAGGATGATCCAAAGCGATGGCCAGATTTTTATTTCCGGGTCGTTTGCTTCTTGTCAAAGAGAGGTATTTTGACAGCTGTCATGTAGACAGTTGGCTGTGGAGTATGTGGTCGAGAAATATAGCAAAAACGGAAAAAAAAACTACAGATATCTGCCAATTATCTGAAAACCTTAAGTTGGAAAGGTTTATTCAGTTTATTCAGAGTATAAATTCAAAGAATTCAAGGATATCAACTGCAATCATCCGTCAGTCGTATCAATGTTTGCAAATACATAAGTAAATAGAAATTTTTATTACAGAAATAAAGTACTCAAATAAATTTAACAATAAATTAGTAAACACATTAAAACTGATCTACATTGACCGTGACAGTGACAGTGACAGGTAATGACAACACTTAAACTTCAAGTTTTAGGACCTGCAGTAAAAAAAAAACAAAGAAATTTCTGTATGTACGTACGTCAGTAAATTTAAACAAAAATGTTAAACAATAAACAACTATTAACTATTGCGATTGCAATAGAATACCAAGTAATTGCAGATTTGAGTTTGAGTAGTAATTTCAAATTTAATTGAGTTACAGTGCCAGTAATTAGCAGAATATAAAGGAATTGACGTCTTAAGTTGTCAATTGGTTACTTAACTGGTAAGGCTTAGTCAGAGCTGCATTATATCGCAATTGTACACCGAATTCATTTTCAGGAGGAGATTCGAGTAATTCTCCAAGCTTGCCTACATCTCACATTGTCTATTCAAGTCAATGAAACAATGCTTGAACTAGTGAAATGTTATAACGATGAGCTCATACTTTTTTGGATCCCAAATACGAGAAAGGGTCCTGATACACATGACACCCCAAGCTTAATGAAAGTTAAGCATAAAATCTAAGCAGACAGCCACCATTGAGGAAAAATATTTGATTCGTGAAAATCCAAGCAAGGCTGTAAGGCAAACTACTTAATCCTTCCGAGGTTGTCCAACAGATTTTGAGTTGGGAAACTGGACCAGTGCTTCGTGATACAGAGTATTTTTGGTTAAGTTGTAAGCTCTTGCTTCATGTACGTAGTTTTAAATTGATTCTTTTTGAAGTGGGGTCACCGAAATCTAGCTTTCGCCTTTCAATAGTGCAAAGCAAGACTGTATGGTGGTAGCCTCCAATAGTTAATTTCAAATATCTATCACTTAATCACTTGTTTTAGTACATATAGTGAACTAACCATATAAGGATCAATTACAATGGCCTTCTTCTGGTCAAATTACTTGTCCACCAAACATATCACGATTGACGCAGTACATTTGTCGACTGATCGAATCTCGTTGCAGTCAATGCCAAAACAAAGCCGATGCAAGGAATCGATAAGAGTCTGTGAGAGTCTTTTCCGATTGTACATGCCTGTATCCTGTATTCCTAGTGCTCAAGATTATAAAAGCATTGTCACATTGAGTCCGACTAAGTCTCTTCATATGGCGCAGTATATCCCTCAGTATAAAGTTCGAAATATCCGTCAGGCTTGTTAGATTGGACTACACCGCCACGTGGAAGAATCTGTGTACGCATCGTTTCAGAGATTTTTTGACCAAATTTGACAAGAAAACGAACACATCTCTTGATTGACCAGATCTTAAGCCGAGAAGACAATTGAGTCACAAAATATGACACGACTGCTGGTTGCTCCTCACAAGAGCTTTGTTTTGTTTAGTAAATTACAGATTTTTGAGTTGAATACAGTGGAACACATTCCTGCAGAGCACCTAATCCAGAAGTAAAATACATTTGACAGAATTGTCAAAATCAGCTGTTTTCATAAACTATTTATGTACTTTTGTAGCAAAAATGAAAATATTCTTCTAAACATGGAAACATACAATGAATCATTTGTATGAAATTCTGAAATATTTTGACAGCTGTCATTTATCTATTTGAATATATCCTATTTTGTATGATTTTTCCCATTCTGACCAAAGCTTTGACGATTTACATTCGAATATTTTCCACAAAATAATCTATATTCGGAATTCAAAGTCAATAGTTTGAAGGAGCAATAAATGTTCCTTGGATATAGTAAGACGTAATAAAAGACACCATACTCGTATTATCTAAAAAAAAATCTAAGAGACAAGTCATAACCTTCCCCTTTCTACTTCCAATTCTTTAAAATGGCAAACAACTCCGTAACGCTTAGTAAAAATGTATCCATTTTAAGAATCGTCTAATCTTAACTTACTTTTGTAATGTCTGCATGTCAAATAACATGACGGTAGCTGATGACGTTTAGCACCATT
Source organism: Xylota segnis (assembly GCA_963583995.1). Lineage (NCBI taxonomy): Eukaryota > Metazoa > Arthropoda > Insecta > Diptera > Syrphidae > Xylota > Xylota segnis. The sequence goes on along the minus strand of OY757236.1, from coordinate 128,024,113 downwards.
GTCTCGTGTTTGTATTGTCACACTACACTTTGTCTAATGACCGAAGAATGATGCCAATAAGAAAACCTTTAGCTCCAACTGCGTTGAACCTATCTTTTGGTACAGAGCAGATCTCCTGAGTCATAAATATCATTCTACCTTAAGAATGACTCGATCTTAATAGGATATTAAGAAGGTATATCCTACTATATCCCACAAAACGCCTAGAGACGTATTCGTTTAGTTTTCTTCTAGAAGACGAGAGTGGCACTTGATTCCCAGTTTTTTTTTTAAATAACTCTGTTCATTTTCATTTTGGAGCAAACTTCATCAAAGGCTAGGTATACTGACTGACTGAAATCTAGGCTAGCTGTAGTCATATGTGATGTACAAGCCAACCGATGCATCATGCCTAGCCTTAGGGTAATCGATTTCTCCTTAGTCACCGCACAAGGCGTGATACCTACAAAAATCAATATCCCAATCCCATTTAGCATCACCTCCTCGTCTCATGTTCACCGGCAGGCCATGTCTGCAATAAAGTCCACACTTATTCAGGAAAACCCCAAAAACAACATAAAATGCATTGTTTACGTTTTCGTTTACACTCCCTAAATTGTGTTTTTATTTACCAAGAAGAGCCGTACAAACAAGGCTTATCACTACAATTTACAAGGCCGCCTTCAACAAGGTGCTAAGCAAATTTTTACTTAAGTCTTCCGTACACACTGTCTGCAGGAGTAATTTTTTCTTAATTTAACGCCAATTCTAAGCAAATACCTAACCTGTATCCAATTGGAAATTTGCAAACAGAAATACTAAAGTCTAGCGTACAGCGATAAGCGAGACCTCATTTTCTTTTCTTTTTTTTTTTGTAAAAGGAACCTTTCACCACATATCAGAGGGTTAAATATAGAAAAAATTCAGAATTTCCCCTGAGTAAAAGGACCTCAAACCCAAGTTTTTAACAAAAGTACACGCCGACAACCACATAATAGTTAATTAGTTCAAGCTGAGAAAACAAAAGAGAAAACCGCAAAAATAGGAAAAAACAAAAGCTAAATAATTAAATAAATTATCACACATTAATGCATTCGATTTGAATAGAGACATTCGTTCCACAACCAGGAACGACACCTGTTGAAATAAAAACAAACACCCAATGGCTTACGAAAACAAAAGAAAAATAAATAAAACTAGAAACATATGCAAAAATTAAACAACAATCAAACCCTACCTTTACGTTTCAATTATATTCGTTCCACTAGTGTCGTCCCGGTGTACGGTGTTGTGGATTTGTAAACCAAATAAACGTCCAGATCTTGCTGTAATTTATTCCTCAAAAACTCATCCAAGCGCTGAATAATTCAAAATTCACAACAACACTATTTTGACTATTATAGATACTCCCTCTCTCTCTCTCTGTATTACGTAGATTCAGATACTTTAGCACGTAAACGCAAACGAATATAACAACTGGACGCACTCCAAGATGAATACTGCACTGTATGCACCCTCTCACACACGACACGATATCTCGAATTATGAATATTCTAAGATTTTCTTCTCCCCAAACGCGGTAGAATATAGACAAAAACGGCAAATTGATATTCCGGAGCAATTCTCCAAACTGACTTACTAATCGCTGGGACTCGAAAGGACTTCGACGGATGCAAATGCGATTGCGAATACTAAGAGCAATTTGTGCACAGCGGGTACAGGAATGAACAGAATGCAGACATTTTTGAACCAACTATATGTATCTACCATGGATTTGGGGGGACAAATTTTGTTTAAAATCGCAAAAAACACCTTATTGCAGATAGTTTTTTGTACACTTTTTCAATCACTAGACGAGGAATAGTAGCTCTCACGTACAAAACCGAAAACTAAACAAATTCTCAAGCGACAAACTTCCAAACAACAAAACGGATCTATACATGCGATTCGAGCGACGGTTGTCACATAATTAAATCTCACCAGAGTCAAATGTTTTGATTTTATTTATAAAACAAAAAACCAAAAACAAAAAAAAAAGAAGTTTTTCAGTTTTCTTCCATGTGAGCTGGTATAGTGTGTACAGGGTACACACAACGACGATACGGCGATGCGGTACGAGTACGAATACGAAATACGAAATACGAATACGGATACAAGTACGAGAGCGCGAGATACTCTATCTATTACAATCCAAATCCAACAAACTGTGAGGGCCAACGTGTAGAACTGGTAGTCGGTGTTCGGGTTAGATGTGTGCACAAAGTTGGTGGCGCGGCGGCGTTTTGGGTCATTGGTCGAGACGGCCGGGATGTGTGTGGATTTTATCGTACGCAACTTGTTGTGTTTACGTTTGAGTTACACTAGGTGTGTGGATTCTGTTGGAAAAACACTACAACAAGTGGATACTGGCTCTGCTATTTTCTCATATTTTCTCTTGAGGGGGTGTGTATCGTGCCAGCAGCCGCCACCGCCGGTATGTGCAACAGGATAATGGTTTCGAATTCAACTGGAATTTGTAGTAAAAAGGATAATGACGACGATGACGATGATGATGATGATGATGATGACACGGTATGCGATGTTTATGAAATGTGTGTGTGGTACATGTGATTGAGATGTGTTACCCTGGGGAAATTTGAATGTTTTTGTTCTTTTTTGCTGGGCGACAAGTTGGGGTCGGTTGGTTTCAATGGTTTCAATGGTTTTGGTGAAACGAGAGGCACACGTGACAGAGTTATTGGGGAATTGTTTTACTTAAATAGAATGGGGTCGTTGGTTTTGTTGAATGTTGGCCCACGACAATTCTTAGCTCAAGTTGGTAGTTAGTGGATGTGTTAAATGAAAATGAGGGAGATGGCTTAATAGTGTACATATTTTGTGATGAGCTACAATTTTGAGCATGATACTCCGTATTTTTTGAACAAATTTGGTCTTAAAATCTATCGCGAACCCAAAATCTAATATCGGAACTGACAGCATCTATCGAATTTCTAGATCTTACCTCGATAAAATAGCCTGAAACTTTGACCTAATAAAGGAAACATGCCTTATATGCCAACACGATGGTGATGACAAAATAGGATTCCATGTGCAAATAAACGTAGCGAAACCAGAATCAGTTCCGAATAATGTAAGAACTCTGCCTATAGAACAACGAAATGGAATACAAAGAAAGTATTTACTAACATATACTCGTTAGGACAATAAGCCATCAAATCTTGAATTACCAGCTTGATGAGGGTTTCGAAGGAAATAGACCAGGATTAGGACAACTGTTTAGGGGTCAAACCAGACAAAGTTTTTCCGTGGAGTCAGTGAGAAAAATGTGAGATTGCATAGTTTGATAGCTTACTTACTTACTTAACGAACTTCCGAACCGTGAAGACACGACAGCCTTCCATTCCCGTCGATCCCGAGCACGCTGCTTCCAGTTGTCCAGACTAAGCTCTCTGGTATGCATGAGCGATAAGTCCTTAAAACAAAGGTTCGTTCTTTCCTGTCGTTTCGAACCTGGGGCTGTGATTCGAAGATCCTCATTATTGTCCGTTTGCTCGTTGTGACCGAGCCAGTTCCGATGTGTTTTGTCTTTTTGGACTTCATTCACCGCTTGGGAAATTTGGTCTCAGGACCGATGATGAAGAAATTTTCTCTCGAAAGTGCCCATAATCTGCCCTGCTCTCATGCTTATCATTCAGCATGCATTTCATCTTCCGAGTTAGGGGTTTTGAACCCATTTGTTTCGCTAAACTGAAGAAGCAGCGGTTTCCTAGGGTAACTCTTCGCCGAACCTCCACTAAGGTGTTATTCGTGGAGTTGATATTTGATGTCGATGTCATTCGCGTATCCCAGCAGCTGGACAGAAAGCCTTCAGACATTCACACGATACATTGGATTGGAACTTATACGCGACATTAAGAGCTTGATAGCATGCCTACTAATGATCCAATGTCTTGTTACCAACTGTTTTAGCAATGAGGAACATTTTTAATCGTATTAGACAGCATTAAGCTTAAGTATGGCTCTAAGAAGCTTGTTGAAGTTTCCCTTATCCAATATCAGCACACTTGGCGAGTTCATTCCTCATCCTTCACTCAAAAAGGGTGAACGTTAGATTGTAAAGAGACAGGCGACAGTTTTAAGCAGGCTTCCATGATCTGGACATGAAACACAAGGCAAAGGGAAGTGCTCATATATTAGGATCATTAGAATTAATACCTCCACTCATTCATGGAACCATATGGATCATTTTAGGAGCTGGAAGAATGCATGTTTTGAAAGCTGTTGTTGACCATAAGTTTTATTTACCGTGACCCACGTCAAATGGTCTACTTTGTCTTTTGAAAAATTTAGAACTTCCACGACTGTCTATCTAGCAATATTTAGTTGAAATTAAAATTTGACAGGCTGTGGGCTTTTTTTTGACTGATGCTCTTGCCTCAATTTCTACTTAGCGTAATCAAGATGTCTTATATATAATGCCATTGCATTTCTTCCATCCATGGTGCACGTCAAACTTCACTGACTGAAGTATGCTGCAGTCACTTACTTTTCTCGCTTGATCCTATTGCGTAAGGCCGACCAAATGGAATCTCGATTTACACACTCAAATACCTTCTCAAAGTCGATGAAAGACATTATGTAATGAAGGTCTGTAGGTTATATATATATTGCTCTATAAGGATCCGCATAGTGTCAATGTCTTCGATACAGAAACATGTTAAGCGAAAGCCTGCCTGTTAGATTTGTTTTGCTACAAATTTTTACTCAACTGAAAGAAGGCAATTATTTGTTCAATGTTTTCATCCTATCAGGTAGCCTTTTGTAGTTTGATGATCACTTTTGAAAATCAGTATTTAAATTTGAGAGTTCTGGATTAACGTTCAAATCGTTTAGCACCACCAATGCGAAGTGGTCGCTTCATTGCCTCAGTTCTGATCCGAATTTAAAATCGAATAACCATCAAACTATGCTTGTCTTTTCGCATTAATTTTTATTGCTGTAAAACTTACATATAAGAATGAACAGTCTGTAAAGGTTATCAACTTTACCTACATTTCCTTTCCAATTTCCTCTTCTTTAACCCTGAAACAGTCTTTATATACGTGAGAACCAATAACGACAAAAAATACTATATCAGTCATTCAATAACGACTTCCTCTGGTGAAGTCTATTGGTATCGTCTGGATAAAAGGAAAAGTGTCCTGAAGAAAAGGCAACCTTCTCGCTTTTCCTACAGTCAACATAGCTGTGTTTCAAGAATTTCAAGGACACAAACATCAACACTAGCTCCTGACGCAACTTCAGCAACAGTTTCACACATAGCTTGTAACATAGAAAAATCTTGAAATAGACCCTATAAAATCTTATATTCGTGATCAGTATCAAGGAGCCATGTCTGTCTATCTGTATGTCACTAGTTTTTGGGCCATTCTCCAGGTAGGAGAGTAAAAATCTGATCTTTTGACAATATTCTCTACATTTCGTCCATTATGTGTGTCCACGCCCAGTTTTTGCTGGCATTTTTATCATTTTAATGAAATTTTGCTTGTAACATCCATAAATATACGAAAATATCTATAATTCAATCAAAATTGTAGTAAGACCACGCCCACGTTCTTTTTATAAAGACCCATAGGATGGAAATAAGGGAATTACCTATAATCCGGATTGGAATCTTTATTTCAAAACACTACCATCATTGACGTTACAGATCTGATCTGATGTGATGGTATTATATAGACATCTTCGACAGTGAAAGTAGCATATGTACGTATAAGCCGAAGAGTGGAAAATACTTCAACATGCTTATAGTATCTTCAACATGATACAAACCTGAACGGAGATACTAAAAAATTTCCTAAATCCACATCTGACACATCTGAGTTCTCATTTCTCCGCCAGACTTGAAGAGTTGTGTAACAATTTTTGTCATGCCCGCCAAATGGGATAAAGTCCAAAATACCAAACTCAATTCAGTGCAATGTTTCTCATTTGCAGACGAAACGTGATATGGTTATAGACTAAGTAATCAACATCACGACAAGTTAGTTTTTCGTTACGCAAGATGCCTCATAACCTTTGTGTTTATGACTTCGTGAACTCTAACACTTTAGGCATTGCAATGTGATAGGCTTAACCCGGGACTAGACGTGTAAAATGCACGCTAAAGCGTACCGACTTAACGTGAGTCGTGAACTAGGTGAGGTATTAGAGATAAAAATAAAAATTAACTACGTAATCAACATTTATTTATAAGTTTTGGTCTATCCATCGATTTTAAATTTATCATTTGGTTTCAAATTCCTTCTCACCCACGTAGACTCTGAGGCGTACTATATTTCAGAATACAACAGTCACCTGATACAAACAAATTTATTTCGAAAACGCCCCAAAAGATTGCAGTCTACTAAAAATGTATATATTTCTGTAGATTCCATCAATATTTATTGCACTCCCAACGGCAGTCATATGACTGATATCAGTGCTTACGCGCGAGATACATGCGACATCTTTGCTCTTTTTTACTTTTTTAATTAAATGATTGGATCTGCCTTTCAAATGCATGTCTATGGACTTAACAAATGCAAAATCTAATTGATAAACCAAAAATAATAGTTCAAAGTAACTGATTGAGATAAGCGATAATTTGGTTGAAGATTTACACCACCCCCAATGTTGGAGGGCGTAAAAGGAAACTACGCCTTCGTGTTTACTATACTAACTGCAGCACTTCTTTGGGAACACAATCTAATCTTATGTCCGGTTGCGCAAATATGAAGTCCAGTCTTGGCAAGGAACAAAGGAACGTAAATAACCCGAAATTTCTTGAATTTATTGCAGCGATTGAACAGCACAATCAGTCATCAGTGTTTGCCTGAGTTAAACCACGGAACAGGGCGTTTACTTATAAAAATAAGTCTGACTAAGTTTATTGCATGGAATTTGGGTTTTAAATGTTTGTTAGCTGTTATGTAATCAGTATTTAAAGTTTTACCAAACTAGATCGATTAGATAGGTGGATACGTGGGAAGTGTAGGTGGTCAGAAAGTTATGGATTATCTTGGGTGGCAAGTGATAAATGTAAATGACATCATCTTAAAACTAAAATCCACAGTTTCACAAGGATTTAGTAGAATCTGCCAAAGTCTCCACTAAATTCCGAGGATGCCCATCTATAAAACCCATTTTAACCTACTTACGTGAAGACAAGCAGGGTGTCTAAATGACCTTTTTTCTCTAAATCCCGAATATAGTTCTTGATGGGGACCTAGTATTAAGCAAAATCTAACCTCACGATGTCGGTAGTGCCTTCTTATAATGAATTTTTTTCAAAAATAAACTTTTCTGCCAACGAAACGGCACTACAGCAAGATGAGGAAACTTGTAAAGTTTGTCATGATTGATCGAACCAAAGCCCTAATCTATCTTTCTTATTGGGCAACTGGAATCACTATCTCGTTTCTTCCAAGATACACTATGAAGAGGACTATCCATAAGGCAACACATGACAGTCATAGTAAGTTTTCAGAATCATGCCAACCGAATATCCCAGAGATGTCCTAAGACACGTCACGTCAAAAATCCCTATTCTGACGCAGAATGCAAGCGAACATGCGCAGCAAACCAAGAAGCACAGTAGGAAGCAAAACTGCACGATTTCTTGAGAGATTCAACTCTAGAAATAATGTACGATTCCGCTGTCATTAAACGCTGTTAAAACTTAAACCTAATCAAACGAATCAGGAAGACCTGGAGATCACCTTGTATAGGCTCAGTCAAATAGTGTAGTGTCTAATGAAAGGAATCTCAACTTTGTTTTCCCGACTTAGTATTTCAGAGAACGAAGTCTTTTTATTCTCAACTTTGCGCGGTAGATCTTGTTTGCCAAATTAGATAAATGTCTAAAATCCTGGAGAAACCCGGGACGTTCAAGCTGATACTTACCTATGACAGCATTCTTGCCCAGTTTTACCAAGTAGTTACTTTGTGTAGGATGAGACGAATGATCGTCCCTGCATCAATGTCAATAATGATTTTACTGTCAAAACAATAAATCAGTTACGGGACAGGAGCTGTCAAAAATGTTTAGTGCTGAACGATTACAGACGTTCTGTTCGAAACGTCATAATTGACAGATGTACAATCATTGCTATAACTCCTTAGTTCCATTGACATTCAAACACACCACTTCAAGAACTTTTAAAGTCAGGCGTTAGTTACAAGAAATCAAGTTGATATCACCGGAAATTGACACTGCTTATTCCACAACCCTTGATTGCTTTGATTACTGAATCCAACCACTTCTGTTTACCTTCCCATTCAAAACAAATAAACCTTACCCATGATATGGAATCCCGACTATCGTCTCAAAATCACTTCACTATCACTATCCGGATGGTTATCCTCTTCACACACCGCGCCGCCGCTGAACTAATAATAACAAATTATAATTAATTCTATCGCAAATCACTAGATGACGCACAGCCGATCCCACTTGGCGGTGCATTGACATCTGTACAAATTTACCACACTTCCAAAACTTTCCAGTCATGCGCCATTTCCTTAGTCTGTTTGCTTTTGTTTCCCACCAAGCGCGCGAGCGAATTACCACACCGATTTATTTGGAAATCCACACCTCGAACACCGTTTCGAACAGACAATCGCCGACACCCTCACCGCACCTCTAATCGGACGCGGACGCGGACGCGGGCGCGGAGCTATAAACTAATCGATAATCTTTTATTGGCCAATATAGATATCGCCTGTCATTAGGTGGCTTTTATAGCACGGCTTACAATAAGACCGATCGTAACATATTTATGGCCATTTGCAGTGATTTGTTTCTTTATTTTCGAAACTCCTACCTGCTTATCAATAAATTGCATTTTCAAATATTCGGCGGATTGATAGGCCCTATCGAATCGATTTGCGTTGGTGGCATTCTTAGGCCGGAGGGTGTCAGTTCGGACATGTTTATAGCTTATATGGCCAATGTCAGTGGATGGGTTTTTGAAGGTTGAAATGAAGTTGACGTATGAAGATAACTAGTCTCGTGGTAATCTTCAGCTGACTTTGGACGATTTAGAGCAAAGCTTTTGGTGTTTTTATTTTTTATTTTAATCGGTGTGGCGTATTGGGACATTTGAAACTGATAGCTGGTCATGGCGGAGTCACATGTTTAGGGTTCAGTTCAAAAACGCTTGTCAACACAGCAGCGTGGCGTGGTTTGATTTGGAATAAACTTCAATTATGTAATCTTTTGATCTAATTCGTGGGAAAAATGGCAGCTGATAGGGATGAATATTCTTTTGTGGACTTTAAACCATTGACATGGTAAACCTTTGGAATAGTGTAAATAAACTGCTGTTTGTGACGACATTTGTGATCGAGTTAATGGCCACAGGCTCTAGTACCTTACGTTAATTGGTTATACTTTAGAAAACAATTAAAGTGTTGATTTGGTTTCCTCAATCCATCTGATCATGACTATGAAGTACGCGTATTCTAAAATAAAATTCTGTATTTCTAGAACCGACTCTCATTTGAAAGGCTTTGCAGAACCAAAAGTGTTACGCCATTTCTTGAGGCCGACAGAGTACATATATTTTAATATTTTTACAGAAGAAGGACTTGCAGTTGTATGCTAAATTGAGAGCGAAAATAGGACCAACTGGAGGTTAGCGCTTCAGTTGGTGTGTAGCTCTATCTGTCAAAGTAGGACATTCGTTCAAATTGCATGAAATTAGTATACCGGTCACTGATTTCCTTCAAACTCCTCTGTAGAAATCGTCGATGTAAAATGTTGGTCAGCATTCTTTTTTGTCGGGATCATGGATTTGCAGAGCATTCTAGCTTAAAGGCATTGACATATATTCCTGTATCCTAACCTGTAAGTATAATTTCCTTCCTGTTGAAAGCATGAGAAAGGAGAACAAAAAGTCACTGTAAAAAAGATCTTGATATGATGGACATAGAGGACGGATTTGATCTTTGACAGCACAGAGTATTGTAGACCTAGAATGGATTGTAGTAGACCTGTTACGGGTGGATTCTTTGGATTTGACTCTTGGGTGTGTCAAACTTTTGAATGGGAGTTTGAAGTTCTATTCCCAGGTGCAGTGTCGCGATAGAGATCATCTGATAAGCATCCCATATGGACTAAAACCAATCAAGGATCCAGTGCTAGTGTCTTCTTAAAACAACAAAAAAAAAAAACTAGCCTTGGAAACATTGGAGCAAATGTGTCTGTAAACAGCGTTCAATTTAATCAACTGATTAACCAGTTCACCCGAATGCGAGGCGTCTCAGATCGTAGAGAATCAGATCTCCGATGAGATTTCTAAACGAGCTCGAAAGAATGATATCTCAGGACCTGAGACATTCCTATTTCTTCTTGTGAGCCGTTTACAGCCCTAATCGAATGGTGTGACTATTAGGGATAGATAAACTGTCTCGTTGTTTTCTGCACTACAATGAAATAGTACATCCTAATATCTTGAGTTGAGTGAATGTTCAGTCTCCATTGCGTGTACAGAGGATGACGCTACCTTAGAGCCCTTCCTTCGTGATGATCTTGACCTTGCTCGTATCAAGTGCCACATCGTTGGCGTTATAAGTTTTCGATCACAGAAGGGAGTGCCTATTGAAAACATTCACCTGAAAGGGCTTTGTACACATACACATCATGTAAGGATAGAGCTAATACAAGATTCTTGTTCAACTAACACTCATTTTCTAATCGAAGAGGAGTTCCTTATACTTTAGTTTGCGTTTAGGTTTTCGAGCAAACTTTTACTGATTTATGGAGGTCTCGACCTCCTTGAATTCAACTTGGCTGTTTCTATAAATGGCGATGCACGTCCATCTCTTATCAATCATTTTGTTTGTCGTCATTTTGTCCAAAACTCAGAAATATGAAAGGAAGGCATAGTTTGTTCAAAACTCGACTCATCGCTTCTTCTGACTGTCTTGCTACATATTCACCACACATAGTCTGTGACATTCAGTAAATTAAGCAAGACATTGAGAGCATTTAGACATTTGCGATTCCAAAGCAGACTTCGCTTCCAGTCTACACACGAGTCACTGTAGCATCCTGGATTTCTTCTACATACTCACCATCAAGTCATTCAATATTTTACCATGAGGAAGCACAATTCAGAATTTCTCCATTCCCTCCTTTAAACAGACAAACTTTCACTGAACCTATCTAAACTTAGCCGCTATTATTCGAACTAAGTTTTTAAATCCCCGTACTTCCGGCAGCCATTGTTGGTTGTGAAAGAAGTAATGCTTTTGAAGTTTACACAATTTCGTACACCACCATCCCCTAACGTGAAACTTTTAAAGCTAAAGCTTGCTTATGGTTTGTACATATGCTAAAGTGCTTAAAAGTTTTAAAAGCTATTATTCACTCAAATACCTAAAGCTTTTGTTTTCTGAAGTAAAATCCAAACAATTTTCTTTGTTCAATAAAATGTCAACTTTAATTCAATTTCGAGTACAATAAGTCATACCCTATTCACTTAAGTTGATGTCGTTGAGTTAGTTGTAGCAATGGATGGATATGACTTCGAATAAATTGTGTGCGATGTGTGCTTGTCATATGTATGTATGTGCAATATCTACATATGTATGTATGTACATCACACATGACCATAAGTTTAACATTTTCCGGTTCTGGACACACAATGTATGCCATTTGTCAAAACGTTTGTCATTCTTAGCGATGAGTCTACACAGCTTGAAATGTCACTTGTCTAGTTACAATTTGTCATAGAAAACTGAAAGAAGAATGAGAACACGAGACAATACGTTCACCTTGTCATTGCCTGATGAGAGATCACTGAACTTAACACCTCTATAAGTGTTTTTAACTTATTGGTCGACCTTGGCGATGCTTTGTTAGATATTCAATGCTTAGCATATTGCTTAAATAAATTCTAAAGCTTTTCAACTATAAATGCCAAATTTGAATCTATTTTGTTTTTGTATTTGCAAAAGTCTTTCGATGGCTACTACTTTCAATTTTCGACAAAAGTCCGCTTCAAGCTTCCAGTTCGAGTATAAATAAGAATTAGTTTATGGACAACTATCGTAAAAAACTCAACTTATTAATGGCTTCTCGCCTTTTTAACTTTTTTTTTGTCTTACAAAACAACATGAGATAGGGTGTCTTATCTTTTGAATGCGAAAACCTTTTGAATGTTTTAAGAATATACTCGTGGATATATATGGATATATATGGATGTCCAAAAAAAGTTATTTTTTGTTGAAACCCCGTGGAATCAACTTTAACTAATTTAGGGTCTTAGTTGGATCAAAAGTTTAAGTAATTTCTTATTAAAAGGTTTGTCTGTCACGAAATTAAGTGCACGATTGGCTTCCTGACTTTAGAATTATTAAGTAGATTAGGACCAGCGCAAGGTGTCGCTGATCTTTTAAAAAGGAAGACAAACAACTATACAAAGTTCTAAGTAGGTCATTGGGATACACCCGAAAACTGTCCTCCAAAATTTACCCCGACAATAGTTTTCAAAGCACAATGCAGGAATATCTTCTCAAAACTTGGAAGTCCTTCAAAAATCCTTTCCAAGTTGCCCTAGGAAATGAGTTATTCAACTATCTTATGGCTTTTTCAAATGAAAATTCTGTCCTGCTTCGGAATCATAATGTCCGTCTAAGGTTATCAGATCGAAAGTCACGATGTGAAACCACTGTTGTACGACTTTATCGCCAATAATATTGTACACATAAAATGTCATATGCGCAGACTTGCCATTTATTTTTATTTTTTTTTTATGAGGTTGTCGGCTCTGATTATTTGTCATCTGCTGAGATGGATCGCTTTGGGTACGAGTAACGTGTGTATGCTGACCATTTGACGAAGATATTTCCCATAGTTTTTGGAGTTTTGGTTCAGGACGTGCACTAAATATGATTGCAGTTGCACTTAAGGAATCAAAACGGAGGACCTTTATTCGAGACCGCCTTTCAAATACATTCATGTATGAATTAACAGCTTCGTGAAAGGACCACAATTTGGAGCATATGAAAACTTTGAGAGATTGGTGCCTATGCATTCTGGATAAGCTGTCGACAATTTCTGTCCATAATAGGTTATACTTTTTCCATGAAATGCGGTGACAGTAAATGGCATCCATTACAACATCATGTTAACCGATTTCTTGGGACCCTAACTGATCGGTGTGAACGTTAATAATATGTGTTCAAGCGAGACGAAGCGAACCCTAGAATTGATTTGTTGCAGTAATAATTGACCGAAACATTTAATGTCTAGAATAATGAAAGCATTTGCAACTTTGTAAGTATTTGCTTACTCAAAACTCAGATCAGTTTCATAATCTGTGAGATTTATCAAAGCATCCAGCATCCAGCCCTAAGGTACACTTTTCTGAAAGATTGAGTACTGTTGTAGTATTCGTAGTTACCATTTATCAGTCTTACAGGTCCGTGGAATATCCCTTTCCCCTGGCATGGTTAACACTTTTGTATTTAATTCAGAGAACATGATTTCAAGGAATGACCTCTGAGACTCATAAATCAATTAAGAGCCATTCACAGCTCAGCGACCTGGGAATGCGAATGAGCGAATATTCGCAAATTTTGACATTTCATTCACAACCACTTTTTCTCTGGTCGCAGCAATCCCATGAAGCACAAACCAAACGAATTGTGAGGTCAAACTCTCGCGAATGTTTTGTACGCTGGGAGGTGGATTGCGTCCTACATTGTTTGGAATGCAAATAAACTTTACAAGCTTTTTATAAAAGTTGTTCTTAGGCTGCACTATGGCTTCGAAGGAGATAAGTACTTTTTCTTCTGTCGAACCTTCTTTTGGGGAAAATTTCATTTTTCTTAGGTTTAGGCTGCCATCGAGCTTTCAGGGTGTTAGTGGCTCCTTGGCCAGTTCTCCACTGGTTTTGACACTGTAACTTGTAGTAGACCCCTTCAGGTAAGTATTGATCTAACAATTGATTGATTTATATTTCGTCCGAAGAAGAATCCTGCCGTAATGTTGGTACCTTTTGCCGAAGGTGAGTAGTCCTAAGATCTAGTCTATTAAATACATATTTCCCACTTTTTGAACTTGATTAGGTTTTTTTTTTTTTTCTCCTCGGACCCTAGCCCATGTGGCTGATACTGCGACCTAAAAGGTCTATTTTATCTTATGGTGTAATTTTACTCGAAGAGACGAACCACCTCCCTAATGAAGAAAGGCTCGTCCTTAGTTGCAGAGGTTCTAATATCTGCCGGCGAGTATGTCACCTTGCGGAAGATGCGCCACCTCAACCAATGCAGAACTGGGCATTCACAGAGAATGTGCTCAGATGATTCATCACCTTCTGAGCAGAACCTTCATTCTATGTCTGGGCATAGGTTGAGTTTGTTGAGGTGATATCTCAGGCCACAGTGACCTGTTAGAAAACTCACCAACATTCCTAATGTTTTCTTTGTCTAAACTTAGAATTTCCTTGTAGGAATATGGCTTGGTTAACCTCTTGGATTGTCGTAGGCTGTGGCATTAGCCTAGTTGACGCCACAGTAAAGTTCAGATCCAATGAAGGCAGATCCTGACCCAGCCCTGGCTAGTTCATCTGCAGATTCATTGCCTGCAATCCCCTGATGACCAAGAACCCATCCGAGCACCGCACTATTATGTCTAGCAAGAGATTGTAATGCATCGAAACAGTATTTAACTGCTATGGAGTCCACTGCCTGACTATCTAAGAAGATTTAAATTTTGGCGCCCTTGATTCCCTTACCAGGTTTAATCTGGCGCAGATCTCAATGGCATGGAGTTCAGCCTGGAAGACCGTGGGACACATTCCCATAGGTATTGAGACTTTGGTATTGGGTCCAAAAATACCAGCATCCTTTTGTGAACCATATCAGACCTCTAGGGTCCAGTGTTGGAACACCATTAGACCAGTCTGCACGGTCTAATATGTTAACCTCAAATAACCTACCGAAGCAGTATTCCCTGACCATAACGTCGGGGACCTAACTTGATTAGGTTTCTTTCCTTTAGTTTTCAGAAATTCAAATGTAACGAATATTTTCCTATCAAATACCAAAGTCCACTGGCTGCTCTTTCTTTCAATTAAAAACCTCTTTTGAATCCTTTTTTGGTTTGTAAAGGATTTTAAAAGCCAAAATCTAGCCATGGTTATGTTAGATCCTGAATTACGAACTTAATTTTATACTGCAGACCCTTCCACTCTTGCTACGAATACTCATCCTTTTTTTAAAATTTAAAATCTCCTTAAGTGCGCTCCTCATACTTGTCCCTTAGTTCCATACAACAGTTGGCCTAAAAGTAAATGAAGCATGTATGTACAAACTTATGTACCTACATTGACCGATTTTATTATAAATGCCCTTGAAGGTTTTTTTTATTGACATTGTAAGTTCCCGAGTGAAACAAAGTATGAAACAGTGAAAGCTTTTACTTCCAAGTATTTTCTGTACGTTCTGTGGGATTCCAACCACTTTCCATTCTTTTTTTCGGATCTATTTTTGTCCGTCAGTTTCGAAGTCAGTTAATGAATTCTTTTCTTATCACAAACTATAAGCAAATGCGAACTTTTAGGTAAATCTTCGATACGCTATCATTCCATTAATTGTGTGAAAGAAGACTTTAAAATAGTTCCGCTCTAAATACAATAATTGTAAATCTCACATGACTCGACCTCTTTCCAAGTTTATCTTTAGAATATGGCTCACGTTTTTCATGACAACAATGGTGTGTGCCCCAGTGTGGTATTGTTACCTTGTTAGTCGTAATGGAACACTATACCCAACCTAGCAGGTTGTGTTTCTCCATTTTATTCGCACATATACATTACTTTATTCCAAAGTCACTATTCAAGCCATGTTCCTTGGGAGACACTAGAATTGTAGCTTTCACTTCAATTAGAAATAAAATAACAAAAAAAAAAAGCTCCAAACGAATCTCTATCATTCGCATACCTACTATACTCTGATAAACGTGTACACGTAAACAGCTGCTATGTAGACATAGACCACAATGTATCTCAAATCTCAAATGGTTTCCAATTATAGTCATCGTCGTTTCAACCCAAATCGTTGAATCCAGTTTATTCGTCATTCGAAAACAGTTTATCTTGCAGATGCCATAAACCTACCCATACTGGTGTAGAAAACCAACAAAGTAGAAGTGAGAGGCGAAAATAATCGTTTTGAAGGTTTCTTTTATTTTTTTTTATTCTTTTTTATATGATTTTTTTTTTTTGTTTTTTTTTTGTAGTTTCATTATCGTAGGTATTCGAAAAAACCAAACACACGACAGAGTATTTTTAACGTTTTTCAGCGCAGACTCTAAAAACTGGTAATCAACGCGTCGACTAACGTTGGAATTGATTGCCAGCTATTCGTGTGTTGAAATATTTCCACTGCGACGGAATTTAATGCATAGCTATACTATGTATCTATGTACATATGTATGTAATATTTTTTAAGCTTATTATCTTTTATGGATGTTTTTTAAGTACTTGAATAGGGTTTACAGCCATATGGTTTTGTTCTATTTATTATTATATATTTTTTTTTCTATATTTCTATAGAAATGATTATGTTTATTGGTATAGAAAAAAAAATAGTTCGAAATATAATTTTATTATATTTTATAGAATTTTACTGCCATCTGTCTGCATTGTGTTGAAATTTTAGCGGTTTTTTAACGACTTTATAAAAGTCATACAGATGCATACTTGTCTACTACCTAAATGGCAACACTGAGAAGGGCGGTATGTCTTACCAATTGTCTAAACCCAGTTTTGCTAACAGAGTCAGATTGACGACGGGAACAAGTAGAACTTTTACTAAGCCCTCTAAGTCGAGACAGGCTCTACAGGGATTGGTTGAGCTTGCTTACATATGATTGTAAGACGCCTGTTGCTAGGAGATACAGATGTTGCCCATACATCTCCATACATCTTCCAAGGACTCTAAGAGCAGAAGAACTTAAATATTTCGATACCACTTACTCCCTAAGCTGATCATAGCCACTAAGAAACAAAATAGGCTAACAACCTGAAGACAAATATATTACCCTGGTTATACTTCGGTAGGTCAGCCTATTCAATCTCCTGTTAACTAGAAGAAACTAAACGAATAGTAATGTTTGCAAACTATCTCGTATCTCTTCATGCGATAGTTAGACAATTTACCCCTTGGTCGGTCTTAACGACATTCCAAGGAATTGTAAAGCCAACGACTTAGGTTTCTGTGTAACGAACAGTATAAGCATAACTAAGTTGGACACACCTTTATAGTTTTTATCAGGCAGGCTTAGATAATTGCAAAACATCCTTGGCATTATTAAAAATAAATAAATAAATAAATACTTGGCGCATCAGGTCATTGGGACCCAAGGCCTAGCTTCTCACAACCATTTGTGTTGTGCGTGTTATATTCTTTACATAAATGGAAGGGGCCTACTGTTTAATGCCGTTTCCGAAGGGCAATTTGTTATTTGAGAAGTTTTTTCAGGACAGTTGTACTCTCGGATGTTTGTCAGATGCTCACGAGAGGAGGGGCCGTGAAAAATTTTTAGGTGTTCCGACTAGGATTCGAACCTCGAATCCCTTGCTCCATAGTCCAACGCACTAACCACTGAGCGACGGCGCCCACATCTGGTCATGGCATTATTAGACCAGAAAATGTGTAATAAACTCCTTAGTTAGTGCATCCTCAGTAGTTAGTCCATTGGACTACCGGGCTCAAGGTTTGTGCTGCGAAGCTTAGACAACACTAAAATTTGTTAATGGTCTTAGCCCGGGCGTATGACAAGCATACTCAACTGTAGTCCCCTTCTACTCGAGACTATTTTAACACGGCCAAGGTAAATGGTCCTATCAGGCCCAATTTGCAGTTTTGGTAAGTATCATAGACGCCATATTCAACGACCAACTTGTTATTAGCTGCAGAGTCGGTGTAAAAAAAAAAGTTCTTAATCCACTGCTAAAGCTATTCAATGATCCTTATGATGTATAAAGTAAAGGAGAATGGATTTAAACCTGATTGTTTTCCGACCTGTTACCAAATTTCTGTTGTCTGTTCTGTACTGTACTTTTCAATATCTTTCAGCACTGTCCTAGCCAAAACTGGTTTTCTGTGATTTTAGCTAAGAAAACGTTGACATTGGTACTCTATGTCTTACACTTTTGAATGCAACTGTCCATCTCCTTTTCGAAATGACAGTAGGTACACGATACCTACCATCGCGATCGTCTTCCTGCTGATTAAGAGAACTGCCTCAGTTATACGTGTCTCTACCAAAAAGTTAGGCCATTTTATCAAATTTCGGGTCTTTAAGTAGTCATTTTTCTCATTGAGCTTCTGTTTGGTTATCTACAACGAATTTTAGCTCTCTTTAAGCAGGTTTAGGATAACCCAGTCTTTCTTCGGATCCCTCTCTGTCATGTAACGTCTACTTTTGACTTGTTACTGACTTACTTACGAAGATATTTAAATAAATTGCTTAGCCACCTATTTTCAAAGATTTTTACCCTACGACTGACGATCATTTTCCAAGTTATATGAGTACACCCGCGGAATCCCACTCCATAATAGGGCTACACATTCACCGCTTCTTAATTTTGAATTGCATTTTTAAGGCATCATCTGCTTTTCCTAATCTAATCCCCAAGTCCTGATCACTGCCAGGCTCGAGTGTACCCCTGTCGTAGCTCCCTTTAGGTTGGGTTTAGGTTTAACGTGGTTGCCAACTATCACCAGTATACATACATACATAGATCTATAATATTAGGTCCATTGTGATACCACCTAGATAATACAATCCTTCATGGCTACTAATTTAAGCTTTGAATGTAAACCGAGTCTAGTTGCGTGCCTCTCCACCTTAGAGATCCAGGTTTTCTTACATCTCATGTTCAAACATGACTTTTTTTAAAAAAGCTAACTCTTATGACCAATATAAACCTACATCCGATTTATCTTAGGTTTCGCCCCTACATCCCGAAGGAGTGTCAAAATAGTCCCCCATGGACTTTCGAAGTGTATTTCACGTAGACAAAGCCTTTTAACTAATGCAGTAGATGGCAGCACATTCTCAAGTTCCTCCCCACCACAACTTAAGTATTAGTCCTCATACGCTAGACTATTGATTGAAGCTAACATAAAATTGCATGTCCCGTTCCTTCGTGCAGAAATTTTAAACACACTACGCAAACTGTTGCAAAAACCTAGACCTTGAGCTCCATACACACCTGTTGTGCTCAAATTATTTATTTATCCATCCATGTGCAAACGACATTGCGCTTGACTGACTTTAGGAGCAAAAAATATTGATACTCCTCTACAACAGCTGTCACCACTGACATGCACAATATAAATCAAAAGTCTATTTCTCACAGTTAAATATTAAAGCAATTCCCCATGCGTTTGTGCAATCCATAGAGAATAGCTTCAATTATTTAAATTTCCACACAATGCCTCGCAATGTTCTCGTTCGAAATTAAATTACAAAATACGACTATCTACACTCGTACACATTGAACTACCCACAGTGCCTCGAGTCAAATCTCCTCCGATTTCCAACAGTATTATCGGTTAAGTTAAAGAGAAATATCTTTTAACCTCAAACGACACAAAGACTCCTTTATGTGGAGATTTTTGTACTCAAGTATTCATTTCAGAATGGAACATGCAAATGCAAAGAAGTCGAAAACAGCAAAATCAACTTTGCACCAGGAAAACCGGTCCCCAATAGGTTCGTACTTGTGTATTGGTATTAAATGTGGGAATATGAAAACTCCTGCTGAAGATAAAACAGTCAAGGTAACTACAAGGTGCAACAAATGAAATACGAAACAAAAAAATAAAAAAAAAGAACAACTAAAACCAAGTTCTATCCAAGGGAGACTCTGGAAGTAGAAGATCTATGAATCTTTTGCTCTCACTTCAAGATTGCAAAATTGAACACACAGAACTAGAGAAATAAATAAAAAAAAAATGTATAAATAACGATACTTTCAGAGTCTTCTTTCTCCTTCTTTGCGCACCGAGAGACAATGAAAACAGATTCAATTCCGTAAATGGAAAAATCATACCGCAGCAACAAATAGATATACAAAAATAAAGTTGAGAATTAAGTTTGAGATTCGAATTAAGTTCAGGGTTGCCAAGCTATGATTAGGTCAGATGTTACACTTTGAGCAGAGTTGAGTTTAGTTATTTTTAGAAAAAGTAAACTTTGAGGAGAAGGAATTGTGTTAACGCTAAGACCCCAGCGATTGTGATTGATTCAAATTCGCACAGCTTGAGAGGTTAGATAGCGTTTCTTGATAGGGTTCTTAGCTAGCTTTGTGGCAAGGAATGTGGTCAGGTGTTACAAAAAGAGATATCTGGTAACAAAAGCCTGGCATGAAGTCCACCAAAAAAAATATAGACGTAGTTGTTGTAAATTGTGAATTAATGCCACTAAACCCAGCGAAACTAAAAATTTTGTAGCTAAGTCAAACCAAGTCTTAGAGGACTTTATTATTTCGCCACATAATCAATTCGACTTTCCGAACAGCTCTTGAAAAATGTAAGGCTCACTTATTCGGAAGGTCAATCGTTTAAGTGGAGCTTGTTCATGCCTTTGAAACCCTTAAATCTAGTGCAACTCTTAATGATATGTATTTCGGATTAAAAAGTAAGAGAAAGCATTTTTAGTGAAACTAACTTATGATTCTAGTCTCAATTTTCGAAGATTTAAGCCGAACTTTTCAGATTCAGTCCAAGTCTATCGTTACTCCAGGTTAAACAATAAATAATTTCTCCGTCATATGTCATCACATCCTCTTAAGTGACTCTGACATCGTTAAACAGCACAAAAAGAGCCCACAAAATGCGATCAATATTCCTCAAACTTCCCGTCCTAGCAAAACTGTAGGAATAATATGATTTATGTATAATTTCTACCGACTACCAGAAACTTGCATTATCGATCTCACCCTCTGCTCTCATAACATTCCCTTCAATCATTTTACCGGAAAGTAGGCTCACTTGCAACTTCCTGGACTAATATTTGTAGGCGTTCACTTCGGGAATGTTATGTTATGATGATTATCATACTGTCCAGCTGTCTCCTTTGTATTCCCATACAAGGATCAAGAGATTTTTAAGTATATAAATGCATCAAAATTGGTCCTGACTAGATCATGCAAAAATAAAGGAACTGGAGGAAGGCACTATTTAGGGCACTATGACCAGAAAAGACTTTGGGAGCCACCTAGATCATGTTCATATATATTTTCATTGTCATCGATTGCGGACTTAGCCGAGGATTATTCTCAAAGTAAACGAAGGCAACTTTATCCAATTTTCACTTGATGAGTGAACATCACATCACATCAATTGTTGGCTGCATAGCACAATGACAAAGTGATTGTTCTGAGTTGAAACTCAATCACTTGTGCCTAAGTCATAGCATTAAGAATCATTGCATAGGGATATGAATATGTCTCAGAAATGTAAGACAAAAACTGACCTACTACTCAGAACGTACAATTATAAAAGTATTGTTAGGACAAGCAAGTACAAAAAACCCACCACGTTCATCGTATTTGTTTCTGCTGTCCAGAAAAACTAGCCATAGTTTTTTTAAGCCTAAACTGGCATGAATAAGTAAGGAAAAATATTATCATGAACGCAATCCTAGAAAATACATACTTACTTACCTGAATCTAAATATATTCAGTAGTCTGTTAACAGAGACTACATGTCCCAGTTCTCTAGCCAATCGGAAAGACAACCCATGAATCCCTTATACGTCTGAGGTAGCCCTTTATTTGTTCTTAAAACTTAAAAGAAACTTATTATAAATAAATGCCAAGAGACTTATATAAAAGTTCCAGAGTTCAAATCATAGAAAACGTCGAAATTGATAATGGGCTCATGTCTCGCAAACGTCCAAAACACTTTGGTAAGTATATCTCAGGACTTACCTTCTCAGTTTAGCATACTACTACATATTCTCATTCATGAAAAAAGTACAATTCGCTTAGAACTGTCAAAAGCTACATAGGTATCGGCCCAGCTACCCCTCTTTTAGCCTAATGCTATTAGGCAGGAGGTCTGTTCACGTACTTTCTGCACCAAAATTCGAAGATGAAATTCTCTCAGAGACTGGTAAAATCACAACAAGTAAACGAACCCGAAAACTTCGAAAATCGCCCAATTTTTATACGTCAAAAGCAAATGTATGCCAATACACAAACAACAAAAAAATCCTAACAGGTATCTGACAGATTTGACAGATTTCGTAAATCAGTGCAAAGAAATTTCCTGCACTAAAATTCGTTGCATGGGGAAATTTTTGACTCTCTCGTGAGCGCTGTCTTCTACGAAAAACTACGAAACTTTTGCGTACTCGAATACGATTTGGTGACATTTCGTAGATTTTCGTGAAAATTCGTTGTTTTGGGAAAGTACGCCAACAGACCTATTATCTGCAGAATGTGTAGCGAGGACGAATAATAAACAAAACATATTTTGACACACTGTCACTGTCCAAACAGAATACGTCACTTCGTCTCTTAGATAAATTCTACCTTGAACCAGGTATGTGCATACAAAAATTTACTTGAAATCATCGCGAACTCGGGTGCGAGCGAGCTCCAATTTTGAAGGAAATCACAATCTCTGGGCGCAGTGATACTGTATCATAATTCCACCGCAAACTTATGATCTAATCTAATCTAAGCTAATACCCATTTTTCCAAGAAAAAAACTAGTGATTCCACCAGCTGAGCGTCATTTTCCATCATAGTCCTGCGACGCTAAAAGCACAAAAGAATGAATTGACTGATTGGACAATAAAGATGAAGTTTGAAGGTCTACAAACCTAGAATTTGACAAAGTTCCATCGTACCATCGCCCAAAACTGCACCAAATCACCTGAAATTCAAATTCAAAGAGACTGCTTTCGAAAGTTTTATTTTAATTGAAAAATGAGCAACAACGTACGACATGTGCTTTCCAAAAGAAACCCAAAACCATTTGGATAACTATGCAATACCATGGCAACCCTACCAAGCTCCCTCCTATAAACGACACGCCTCGTTAAGAGCTCAATTCAAAAACACACAAAACAAGAACAAAAATTCCCAAACCGAGACGATAATTTTTTTCAGTCATGAAACCACCATCCATACATCCATACACATGTATGTATGTATTTAAATACGGTACAACTTTGGAGCTTTGCGCCGAAACTCGCACAACACGACGCCAATAATGTGCCACACATATAGCCACATCGCCATTTATATGTACATTAATAAAAAAAAAAAAAGTTTTTTAAGTGGTGACCTGTTTTCGTCATACCTGTGAGAATGTACGAGAAGAGAAAAAAAAGAAGTAAAATAACGCACAAAACGAAAGCTTAGATAATGATATTAAAATACACATTTTTATCAAATTGCTTGAAACGTTGCGTTGGATGGGAAAGAAGAAAATGTCTTGGAAACTGGAGCGCGGCGAAGAGCGTTTGTTGTTTGATTTCGAAAATGGACCCCAAGGCTTTCTACACTCTCCATTGACCTATACAATGACCTAAAACGGTTACAAGTCCAAAATGTATTGAAATTTTGTCTTCGTCGTCGTCGTCGTTGTGGTTGTCGTTTGTCGGAGCTGAAGCGAGTAGATATTTTGTCGCAGTATTGAAAGAGACTTCAAAAAATAGGTTTTTTTATGACGAGTGACACTGTTGCTGGCAGCTTCTCTCTTGTCCGTGTCGTCGCTTGGATTCTCGTTTTATTCGCCCTCGAATACACCGCGCACCGCTTCTGTTGCTGGTGCCCACTCCAGCAGCGTAGATTTATCTTCTGCCTCTTCGTCGTTGTCGCCTTTGCTGCCATCGGTCGGTCGTCATCTCATCGTCGTCGTAGTCGTTTGTACATTATTCTTTTGCGTTTGCCTCATTCTTAGGAGGATTACTTGGTTATGGTATTTTTCTTGCTCTGTACTCGAGCGAGATTCTAAGATTCGGGTTTTTGTGTGTTGTACCTTTTACCTTCGCTTCTAAACAATAAGAAGAAGTAGACGAAGACGAAGACGGTTTTGTTGGTTATTTCTTTACTTGTTTTTTTTTTTTTTTGTACTTCACTTGAAAAGAAAAACAACGAAGCAACTTCAATACACGGATGAACCAGAAGAAGAGGCAGTAATCGCGAAACGCGAAACACGATGGCCAGTGTGTGGAAAAAGATTTGTGCTACGAAAACGAGTAACCACGGGCGAAAAAAAAGAGTTCAAAACGAACTTGCGAGGGAAACAATTTGATACAAAACCAATCACCACCACTGTGCCTGTGCCGCCGCGTTGTGTTTAAGAAGGTTTTCTGTTTACATATACTAGCTGGTTGTTCCTTGGCTGTTACTACTGTTGCTGCTGCCACTGTTGCTGCTGGTTTTTCAGAGTCTAAGACACGTTTTCGTGCAAACGAAAAACCAGCACACCGTTGGGCCGCACACAAGTAACGAAATTACGATAGCGGCGAAGTTTGTGATGACGACGAGACGTCGATGAGGGTTTTTGACATTACGGCGTGAATGTGAATACTCGTGTACGCTCTCCTCTTCCATCGTGTCGTTCGTACAAGCTCGCTCACAATCACCAGCCAGCCACAAGGCATTCATTTCAATTCGACGACGATTTCGAGAAGACTGGAAAAGTAAACTTCGCTGTGTGTTGAAACGACAGTATTGAAATAAACGTTGACGGTGTAGGTTCGTCGTATCGCCGTTGGTTCGTGTAGTTTTTTTTTTTGGTTTTCGTTTTGTAGTTGTTTTCTACTGGCTTTCGGTGTGTTCGGGTTTTTGAATACCACTCTCTCGAAAACATGAATACACATAGCGCAGAGCTACCAATACAAATAGAATTGATGGGGACAACAACAACGACGACGCCATCATTGGTTCGCCCCGAAAAGCCAGAGCGTAACCTTTGGCGTGAACAGGAAATGTTAACCGTTCTGCAAATTATACGAGATCACAAGTACCTGGCACTGTTGAACGATAAGACCGTACGCAGCGAAACGGTATTCCGTAACATAGAGAAGGAAATGAACGATCGCGGCCTGCACAAGAAGAACTTTCAGCAAATTTGGACGAAATGGAAATTTTTAAAGTCAACTTATATGACGTCACGGCGAATGCATCAGATACCGAAAATTATACCGCTGGATGTGTACGAATCGCTGGATGAGCTTTTGAGCGCGGAATTTCGAAATGACGGTTCGGTGTCATCGTACGATGGGGGTGATTATGATGATGGCGGCGGTGGTGGCGGCGGTATGAGCGGTTATGAGATGATGAATGCCTCGGCGGCATCAACGGGAAGCAATGATGGATTGTTGGTGATATCGAATGTACAGGGTGGAGTGGCTTACAATGGTGGGAGGAATTTTTCCGAATTCAATGGTTTCAATGGCGGCGGGAGGAGGAAATTCAAAAATGGCTTTCGTTCGTTTAAGTGCGAAGAGGATACGGCAGCGGCAAATGGTTTCGGGATGCAACACCCTATTTTTGGATATCGATTGGGGGTGGTGAAAGATGAACCGATTGATGATGGTGAGTTGTGTGGTGGTGTTGCGATGCGTGTGTTGATTGAGTTTTTGTTTACGTTCTTGGTAATTATTGTTTTTCTTTTTTTCCTCTCTCTCGATTGTATATGTAGTAGATACATACTCTATACATGTAGATGTGCAAAATTAATACGATTTCTGATAGTAGAATAGAAGATAACAAAAAGAAGTGATATGTTTCTGTTTTGTCTTAGAGTAGCAAAGAAAATTACTAATCAGGTTGGTATTTTGAAATTAATTATAGGAAACTGTTCATAGAAAGTGACTCAGTCACGGTACTAGCTAGCAGTGAGTTTCAATTCTTGGTTTCTGTGAAAATTCGCGTAATAGGAGATTTGTTTTGTATATTTCGTTGACTTTATTCAATCAATTGTGTGGGCAGTTAGGTAGGTACTGTGTATACATGTACTCTGTCTGTTGCTGATGTTTTTTTTTTTTGTGTTTCGTGGTATACCCTTGTATGTACGTACATGGGGGTGATTTTGAAAATGAATTTATGTTCTGCATTATGAGGAGGCTGTGTGACGTTTTATTTGTGTGAAAAAAGAAAGATAGTGGAGAATACTCGTTGTAGGTGTATTATTCCTGGGAATTGGGGGTGGGCTATATACTATATATTTTCTTTATCTCTGTTGATAACTTACCTTGGAAACTGGGAATTATGTAGCATGGGAGCTGTGTGGGGTTTTCCACTTAATTAGGAGTAGAGTAGGAGCACACTATCAGTTCCGGACTGAATGTCAATTAACTGGAAAAGTCAAGAACCGTCAGAAAACCACAACATTTTTCAGATTTCCCAATTTCTATACCAAAATTTAGGAAATTTTTTATAGTTTTATGTCTGTTTTTGACTTTTGGCATCGGTGTAATTGATTGGCATTCAGTTCAGGCCTGATAGTGTGTACTTTAGTTCAGAAGGAGGCTGTATGACAGTTTTATTTGTATGAAAAGAATGAGGGAGAATAGGAGGTTCATTATTTCTGGGAATTGGGAGGGTGGGCTATTTGTATACTTACATAGTATGTATATTTTCTTTATCTTTGTTGATACCTTGCTGATACATTAGGTACCTTGGAAACTGGGAATTATGTAGTAACTGAGTTGTGTGGGTTTTCCAACCTAATTAGTACATTTATTTTGAAAAATTGTGTAGGTAACGACAGGGTATTCAGGGTATTCAGGGTATTAAGGATATTCATTTCTTTGTTACTCGACTTAAATTTCAGGAATTTAGCTACGTAAATATGTATGTATCTCTTTAAAGTTTCAGTACTATAGATCATAAATATTGGAAGTAAACATTACATACCTTGAATGTAACCTACTTTATGGATAATGGATTTGTTTACTATACTCCAACTATACTACCCTGTACATTAATTTCGTGTATTTAAGTTGGCATTTGACACCTGCCAACCGCAGCTGTCATTTGAAGAGTTATAATAGGTCTATTCGTGTACTTTCTGCACCAAAATATGTACGTAGATTGTAAAATTTCAAGGAGTGGGTGTAAAATTCTCTCAGAGAGTGGTAAAATCACAAAATGTGAACGAACGCGAAAGCTACAAAATTCGCCCACTTTTTAGACGTCAAAAGCAAATGTATGCAAATACATAAAGAACAAACAATTTCTTACAGGTATCTGACAGATTTGACAGATTTCGTAAATCAGTGCAAAGAAATTTCCTGCACTAAAATTCGTTGCATGGGGAAATTTTGTAATCTCTTCTACGAAAATCTAAGAAACTTTTGCATACTCGAACAGGATTTGGTGACTTTTCGTAGATTTTCGTGAAAATTCGTTGTTTTGGGAGAGTACGCGAACAGACCTAATATTAGTTGATTGTTTGACATTTACGATAATGGTTCGCTGAGCAATCGAACAACGCGTTAAAATTATTAAAACTTACTGCCAAGGTGGTGATTCAAACGTAGCCACTTTTCGCGCATTACGCGATGATTATGGTCGTCGACTACGCAAGCATTCGGTAAAATTGTGAAGAAATTTGAAGAGAGTGTTAGCGTTACTGATGTCGTAAGATCTGTGCATCATCGTAATGCACGCTCAGTTTAAAATATTGCAGCTGTAAGGGCAAGTGTTGCTGATGATCCGAACTTATCGATTTCCCGACCGATTTCTTTGGCCGGCTATTGAAGATCATGACTTGGACGATATGTGGTTCATTGTGACGGGGCAACAAGCCACACAACACGACCAATTATGGCTCGATTGCGTGAGAAGTTTCCTGGTCGCGTTATTTCAGGTTTTGGCAATGTCAATTGGCCACCTGTGATTTGACACCTTTAGATTTTTTTTACTGAGGCTATGCAAAAGACCGTGCTTAGCGCCTGTAATGCGCGAAAAAATGGTTAAAAATTTCCTCAAAAGAATCGCCTTCCCGAGGCGGCCATTTGAATGATATTGTTTTTCACACTTAATGGCAAAGTCCAAACTTTAGAATGAGTTAAAATTTATTTAGCGTTACTTTCGAATCACCCTATACATATGTAGGTACTTTGCGGTAATTCTTAAACTTTGTAATAATTGTAAGATTGCTGCGAAAATCTGCAAATGAACTGACAATGACACATTAATTTGCAGCGTTAAATTGTCAGTTCACACGATTGTTAGATGTTGCCTCAATTTCTGATAATATATCGGCAGGTGGCTGCTCTGGTAAATGGCAGACAATTGTTTTGGTTACAATATTGTCTGATTAAAAATTTCCAGTTCACACGGTTGGAAGATAATTTGTTTACGAAAAATTTGCAAATCAATTGTCAGGGGTTGTTAGACTTATAATGTTTCACAGAACTTTTTCGTTCGTGCCGTATTGAATTAAAAGTCTAAAAAAGTCCGACGATTTTGGCCCCATGAGTATTGAAAAGCAGCGAAGTTGAAGACGATTCGCCACAAAAATGCCGTGCAATGTGGACAAAGGATTGAGTAGTCGCAGTAACAAGCAGGGAAAATACGTACCACGGATCCAAAACTTATCGCTAAAATCATTGTAAAATGACATAAGCTTCGCACATCTGAAAATGTTCAATCAGTCTGGAAAAGTCGTAAATGTCTGACAATGACACAAGGTATGTATCTGCAAATTAACTGTCAGGTATCCGTCTGACAATTGATTTGCTACAAAATTGGTAGTTCACACGATTGTCAGATATTTGCGATACATTTTGCATTTGCCATATCATAAATCACCGAACGCGATATGTATCAATCAATGCTCCCAACATCCACTCTTTATCGGTTGACCAATGTTTATATGTAACTGTCAATATTTTCATGAATTCAACTCATGTTTTGAAGCCGTATTCGATAGGTATACTTGCGTCCGTCAGTTCACCTGTCGGTCATGTGAAAACCAGTTTTCGGGCCTTAAATTCTGCGCTAGTAGTATTTCATTAAAAAAAGCTGATTCTTCGAAGATATGATTGATATTCAACAAAAAGACGAAGTACGACAGCGTCCACTTGATATGAGCTACATATTAAGAAAGATATGTCATCCATTTCAGACGGCTTGTAGCCTCTCTATTAGTTTTTACGTTTTGCTCTGCTTTGATATCCCCTATTCGTATAATACTAGGCTTCAGGTTGATGCAGCCACAAATCATGATATCTAAAGAATAAAGCTTTTAAATCCGTTTTGCAGCCGTTGGTATACCAAACATAGAGTATTAAACTGTTTTTACCAGTAGTCCACTCTTTGAATCCTAAAGAAGTTCTTAAAAGACCATATATTTCGGGGGTTTTAAGTTTAAAACACAATAAGATATGAAATACTGATAGAATAGGTATTTTATTTTCATTTTCACCCTGTTGGCACCTTTACCCTAACAAATAATAATCTCTAGTGTAATCTGTTTAGGTGTTTAGCCGAAACCATTGCTACTACAAACATTGATAGTATGGTTCACAGTGTAAAGATAAAATTTAGCATAGAGTAGACGCGTATCTTGACAACGTAACTTCAAAGAGACAATGCGATAACCCTACAGTGTCTGCCTTTCCAATCTGATCGGGAAACTCAGGGATTACTTTCGTGAACATTAGCATAATCAATTGGAGACGTAAACAGTTCTCGTTGTAAACAAAGGTAGCACCATCCCACTTAATACTCGGCTACCAATCCTAGATTTGGATTGAAAGGCGCGACGGAATTCACGTAACACGTTCAATATTTTGTAAGAACGCTTTTTTGTTAATTTTTCCTTCCTTTGTTTATAACCTTTAAAAAGAGTCGCAAAAACAGTTACATGCATACACTCTCATCTAAACATTTCGCCGCAAAAATTTTCTCGACTCTATTGCTTATTCAGTTGGCGAATCACAGTGTGATGCTCTTCTAATGAAAGTCACCTGCAATGGATTCTGTACAGTTTCTTATGTTACTGTTTAAAGCTCAAAGTAAAACGGTACATACTTTGGTTTAGGAACTGCTGTCGAAATGGTGGACTCCGGCGAACATTCGCTGGTCAGTTGATCTTTTATTTCTGACATATTTTTCTGATTAAAAATTCTTACTTTAACTAGAACTATTCGTATATTCATACAAACCTTCTGCTCTTATTCCAGAATATGAAAACAATAACACTACAGAAGAGCCATTCTCAGATGTGCAACTGGACGAACAGTCGAATCCCCAAGAATTCCCTGAGATTAAAACAGAAATGCAATCGCCACCTCACTCAACACCACCTCCACCAGAAGAAGATGATCTCCCACCAGTGCCTGTTATGCAACTACCCACAATGCAAGACATATCATCGTGTCCCACATCCCTGCCTACAATCTTGGATTCACCCATGCCACCTCTGCACAGATACACACCACCACCTTACACGATGTGTCGTCAACCAGAAATATCACTACACCCACCACCACTCAAACAGATGCCACTTGTGAAAATTGCACTGCCCCCAAAGCCACAGGCCCCCATAGTTCCACAAGTGAAACGATCACCACCGCCGCCGATTCCAAACATTCCGACGACAGGGAATTCGAAGAAAATTCCCGTTCTAACCCTTCGCAAGCGCAAAAAGCGTCTCAACATTCCACAACTGTCCGAGGGCACCAATTCCCCTGCACCGAGCTCAAAACATTCCAAAATCTCCGAGGAAGAAGATACAAAGGAATCCGCCTCAGAGACTTCACGTATTCCATTCGTGACCTATGGCAAGGCTATGCGCGAGATGAGCATTTCACTACGCGAAATCCAGCGTGAGATGATTGATGAATTTTTCAAACAACAAATGGATTTGGCTAGATCAGAACATGAATTCCAGAAGCAACAAGATACAATGCTATTGCGTTGCTTCGAGGATCAAACGAAATTGCTACTGGAGGGTGCGAAGAAATTGTTTACGGCCAGCGTACCAATGGCACCAGATGTTGTGTATATTAACGATGAATAGGAGATTTAGTGGCCCAAGTCCACGAGTGAACTGATCATTCCATTACCACAAAAGACTTATTAAACTTAGAATTTAGAGGTTATATTTTCATTCCATAGAAGTATTTATTGTATTATTCGTTAAGAACGACGTCAAACGGCGTTGTGTTTCCTTTCCTTGTGAGTTAATAAAATGATGAATTTTATTTTTTTAGAGAATTCATTTTGTTTCCTTAAACTCTCGATTCACTTTTATTTTAAGTCAACATCCTTGTATACCTTGTGAATGTCCTTACTGTACCTGGGTCATCTGGAAGTCTCTTCAGAACTCGCTGTGCGCAATAATGGTAGGTCTTACTTGAAATAGCAGTAAGTTACTGGATAAGGTTCATCTTGGTAAGACTGATACTACTCCTTCTTCTGGAGATAGCACTGTCGAGGAAGCTTTCATAGATGAGAACAAAGGTCATATGTACTTCACCATAGCCGTCCGTTCGATGTTACAAACCGAGATTCAGATCTTTCGGTCTTTCTGAAGGTACCCACCTTTATGCGTGAGAAGGCTGGACAATCGCATCCGGGTGAAGACAGCATTACTTCATCTTATCGGGCTCCCGACCCGTGAAGAGTCACACGGTAGCCTTCCATTCCCTTCGATCCCGGGTACGCTGCTTCCAGTTGTCCAGACCAGGCGCTCTGGCATTCGGGATAGCTTGGTCTTTAAAACAGAGGTTCGGTCTGGAGGGGGCTGTGAGTCGAAGATCCTCTTTGCTGGAGCATTATTGTCCATTCGCTCGTTGTGGCCGAGCCAGTGTAGTCGACGTATTTTGGCTTTTGGCTATATCTTCTCCTTCATTCGCCCTTCTCGCAGACAGGACCGATAATTCGACGAATAATTTTTCTTTCGGAGATGCCCAAAATATACTTTGCTTTCCTGCTTATCGTCCAGCATTCAGCTCCATATAGTAGAAGACAGCATTACATGGGCCCGAAATTTGCCTACCGATGGTTTCTAATGCCAGTTTAAAGAAAATGAAAGCTATGGTGGCATCTAATGTACCCAAACTACATCTGTTCAGACCTAGCAAATACTTAACCGCACAAGAAAAAACAAAATCATTATGGACCCCGAATCAAATCTTTTATGAAAGGAAGGATTCAGGAGGCTAACAACGAGAACAAGCCCAGAACTTTGATGGAAGTCTTTGTGGTCGGACGTGGGGTAAGGGACTCCTTGGAGACTATAATCAAACAAGACTGCAATTGTGCCAAAATCTCAGCAAAATAACGCAAGAAATCGACAAGGCTTCTAAATGGAACATTGTAAACTCAAGTAAGACCTACGAAAGGTAGGTATCGTATATTAGATCATGGTCTTGCTTGATTCTGGAATAAGCCCAGCGGAACCGTAGAAAAAATTCTAGAATCGTTGGGGTATTGAGCTATGCCGATTGTACCCGCTTCTCATTCTCAGATTCATGAGAAAACTGAATTAGAGAACTGAGAGCTTCAGAGTGCTGTATCCTTGGTATCCTTGACACAAGTAAGAGTGCAAAACCCTCAAGAACGATATTTACCTTAGTATTGATGCTCTGGCTGTTGCAACGACCATTATCACCTTAAAACCTTACTTTCCAAAGCAAACGACCACAATTTACTTATGTCCTTGTTAAGTCTCATTTATTTAATTGTTTAGCTTTCAAATTCATTTTCTTTTTTTATTTTTTATTTAGTGTTTACATATCGATTTATTTTTCATTTATATTGATTAAATATATGTATATACTAAAAAAATATTTTATAATTTATTTTTTAGCAAAATATTACGTTTTTTTCGATTTATTTTAGTGTTTGGTTTTTTATTTAATTTTTGCTTACATAATCCACGAAGGAAAATTAATAGGAGTTAGTAATTAATTTAACTTGGTTTTCTTCAAAACATCAAACTTAGTGTTGGTGAATTTAGTTAACTCATTTGAGTTTTTGTTATCTTTTACAATTTTTTGTGTTTGTTCTCTTACATTGAATTTGTAACAAGTGCTAGATACTATTACTTTGTTTTAATTCGATTTCATTGTGTTTTTGTTTTTTCTTTTTATTTAATAAGTTTGTTTGTTTACTTAAGTGGTAACAAATCGGCGTGTAAGTATTGTTATTAATAAAAGAAACAGCAAATAACGAGTATGCTTTTTTAGAATATGTATTTTAATTTTTACTTTTTCAGTTGTATGTACATTTTTGTTAAAATTTTGTCAATTGTGTTTTCTTTATTGTTGGTATAAGCGTTTCTCTTTTAAACTGTGTTTCTTTAAAATTAACAAATATTAGTTGGAACTTAAGAACAAATAAATGAGACGGAATCATTTACTTTAAATAAACTTATTACGTTTGGTGTTAACTAAAGCTTTAAACAAATATTATGTTTAACAATATTGTTGGCAAATAATGGAAGCATTACTCTTGTAATTATCATTCTATTTTAGCTATACATAGACTGTAAACTTGGTCTGATGGTTTTTAAGTGTGATTTTTAGCATTACTTTACTGAATTATCAACAAAGGAAGAAAACAACATTGAGGACGAATCTTATTTTAAAATAGGATCACATAAGATAAACATTAATGAATGGTTGTTGTTATTCCCGGCCTCACTGATGAA
This sequence comes from Xylota segnis, assembly GCA_963583995.1. Taxonomy (NCBI): domain Eukaryota; kingdom Metazoa; phylum Arthropoda; class Insecta; order Diptera; family Syrphidae; genus Xylota; species Xylota segnis. The sequence goes on along the minus strand of OY757236.1, from coordinate 127,990,432 downwards.
CATTGGAGAAAGAAAAAATAACAATAAGGATTTCCAGCAGATGCTGAAAGTACATAATGCCCGGCGAGTCAGCTTAGAAACAGTCCCCCTTCAAGTCTTGGCGAGATTGGATAAGTAAAACCTGGAAAACTTTTCAGATACTAAAATAGTTGCATGCAGAAAATCATTAGCCAAGTATGGGAAGACAAAAGCAGCCTGTCCATAAAAAGGCAATCCTATGTCTTACACTAACAACCCAACCATATCGATGTACAAGACTAGAGTAAGATAGGATTGTTTAACGTAACTACTACCTCAGTAGATCGACTATAGACAAAATGTACAGGGCAAGTTAAATCCGAGAAATCTTAACGTATTTCAAGCCGAAGCTCACCACCTACGTTTATTGATTATACAGCCGTGTATCATAGTAGAATTAGCGATTCCGGTAGCACGGATCCAGCTGTAACACGTAGCTAACGCAATCATGTAGGTAGGTACCGGACTTCGGCGAGGATATAGCGAGAATGTAGCCAGAACGAAATAAATAAATAAAGTCAAGGCCCCCATCGGAAGACACAAAAAACTCTAAATCTGTCGATTCGGCTGTACGTTGGCAAGTGCTGGTTCACATCTAGTTAAGACAAGGATTAAGGAGTAAAAGAAAGAAATAATTGCCAACTGGATAAAATTGGATATCCTTTTGCATGGTGTCTCCAGTGGAAAAATTAGTAGCACAAATATTGCCAAAGCAGATAAAAAATCGCCTCGTAGACATAGTTAGATCGTCAGAATTACACTCCGGATATCCTTATGTAGATCACATTAGCACATCAATGTGCAGTGTGATGAAAATGGATCAGTTACTCTTCATTGCTTCTTTTTAAATGCGAAATAGATAAGAACAGGTGAACATGTAAGAAGATTTATCGAGAAGTCCGTGCGAAACTCCAAGTCTGACTTCTCACAATCATTTGTGTTCTCCGTGTTTTACAAAAAAAGTTATATAAAAGTCGAAAAGCTGGAACGTCCCAGGTGGGGCCATGAAAAAACCTTTATGTTGTCTGGAAATCGTACCTCGAGCTGAGTAGTTCAACACACTAATCCAATCAATGAATCACACAAATGAGAGTACATATCAATGCCAAGATACAGAAGAAATTTTTAGATTCGCTCCTCTTTCATTTAAAGTGTGTGGAGGTTGAAACACTGTCCCAGAATATGACTTTTCTTAGAAAATTTCTTATCGTTACATTTTCTATCGTTTTTGTGGGGCTCCATGTCGTTTAAATCAATGCCTAGTTCCCTTAAAACACAGTTTGACTATGTCTTCTTCACTCTGCAAACAAAAACCAATTAGGCTGCCGGAAACAATTACGCTAGCATCACAATTTTGCAACCAAAAACACAAAATGCAAACCAAAAACCAACCAATAACAATAAAAGCAAAATAAATTTCGGTATTTTTTTTCCATATTTATTTTCGTTAGTTTACTACTTCATCGTTATATCCAAAAAACAGAACTAAATCAACTTTTACTTAAAATTAATAAAAAATCTTCTATCCTATTATCAACTTTCTGTATTAGTTTATAATTTATTTTCTTACTTTTTCATCTTTTAAATTCTATTTACAATCTATTTTTCTTTTCATATTCTACATTTCTTTTATATAATATATTAAAATTAAAACACAAAATAAAAATAAATTCAAGCAATGAAAACAAAAATTAAATTAAACTAAAGCTAAGAAAATAAAATTCTATTAAACAAAACCAAAAATGTACGATATGCCAAGTGTTTAAAAAATTTTGATTTTCTTTTGTTTTATTAAATTTTGTTTCTTTTTTTTTTATTTGAATTTGTAAAGCTATGATCGGTATCGTGTTTTGTTTTTAATACAATAGTTTTATTTTTTTTTATAACAAGGTTTTATTATTATTTTTTACTTAATACTGCCAATTCTTATTCAAAATCTGTTTGTATCCTTCTTCGTAGACTACAAAAAAATGATTCAAAAGTTCATTCCTGCTTTAATATAGCCAACAAGCATATAACAGCGAAAAAGTTATTTTTTTACTAACAATCCAGTCTCAATTTGTTTGCTTTTATATATTTTTTTTATTTTAGAATTTAATTTTTTTGCTTTCGTCCTTCAGAGGCAAATGGGAGAGTGATCGGCGGAGGGCGCATTCGGGTTTGTTGTTCATAATATTCAGGAAAAGTTGCCTTGTCCATGCATAACTACTCTCATAGTAGAAGAGTACTCTTTACATTGTGACACCAAGCTCGAACTGGCATGTCGAATAACAATGGGGCATCTATCCAATCACAGAAAATGACAAGATCCCCAGTACGTACTTAAGGAAATGTACAACAGACCAAAGCACTACTTTAATGTTTCTTATGCGGCAAACTACGACTGAATATTTCCCGCCGTTCAAGGCGAATAATACTACTTATTGAAAATTCGACTACATCACTGAACGTACCAATCATCAAGAAGTCTTTGTGCGACTTGTCGTTTATAGTAAACAGCTACTAGATCAGTAACAAATAAGTTCTTCCTCGCTTGCCAAATTCGATGAGTACATTAGTGTAAGCATGGTGGCAATGCATCTCTTCAGGTCCTTTAGTCTATTCAAACAACAATCCTAGGCGATTCCTTGCCAAGTTCTTGTACAATCCCCTGCGAGATTCAATCAACAATCACTATCCTCTCATTAGGAAATTACTCGCCAAACAAAGAAAAAAAAAGTCAGATAAAGCAAAAATTTCAAACGTTACGCGCACCCAACAGCAATTTAAAATTAATAATAGTTTTTCAATCAACTCCAATAAACTTATTTTTATATTTACAAATACTCTTTCTTTAAAATTCTTATTTACAATAAAGTTAGTACATTTCTTTTGTTTTTTGTTTTGTTTTATAAATTTTTTTAAATGAACAACTAATGGCAAAAAAAAAAATAAAAATAAGAAATAAAACAAATACGAGATTGCTAAAAACGCAACATTTTCTTAGTTTTAACATATAGTTTTGTTATAGTAAAAAATGTGTTTAATGTAGGAGTAACAATGATAGGATTTCACGATTGACTGAGAGTAATAGGTCGGAACATAACAAATGCTAAAATAATTAAGTTATACTCTGTTAAAATGTAGCATTCATTAGACCGTGTGTATTGACTTAAGTCGTTAAAAAATTCCTTTTTATCTTATTATTAGTTTTTTTTTACCTTTTTTACCTTTAAGTAGATTTTCTCTTTTCCCCACTATTTCACTTTAGCTACATATAACAACAAAAAAAAAATGTCTTAACTGAGAAATAAACATTTTTGTTTTCTTAAAGAACTCCGTTTTATATAGCCTCTAAGCTCTGGTGTTTTCTTTTTATTTTTTATTGGATGTGTTTTGTGTGTTAAAGGCCAGGCTTAATCGGGACGATATATAGGTGTTTTCGGTATAAATTCGACTTGAATAACATATTCCATCATCGAACTTGAATCACATTGTTGCTTATTCAGTCGCCAGTGTAGACCAAGTTTATGATATAGATGACTATTTTCCCATTCGAGAAGTTTGTCCAGTGTGATTTGCGTCTGCAATGGAATGATAAATGGTGAATAAGTGTTGGAGGGATAGATTTATTTACTTATGTATAGGATAACTTACCCTCTTACTCAGGCATATAACAGGCCATAGAGAGCAACCAAGGGTGCAACAACAGCACACGCAGCCACAAAATAACCATTTAGCATTGACAGGAAGGGTTTTCTTTAGAATACCATTGATCCGACCTATAGTCGCTTTAAATTCTTCGGGCGCCACACGGGAAACCAGCCCTGGAGGAAATTCCGAGTTGAAACGATTACTGAGACCAAATCTGAAAGGAGAACAATGAAATTCTTTTTATTTTGGAGTAAAACAATGCATTTACTTGATTTTTCCAAACCAAATAGAGGCAAAAGTGGTCGTTGAATAGCCTTAAGAGACAAAATTCTCATTACTCCTACCTACAGCTGATTTTCAATATTTTTGTTCGAGGGTCCCAGCAAAAAAATATATTTTTCCGCTCATTCTTCTTCCCAAGAGGCAGCTGTGTTTCGGAAATCTGATTATTCATCCAAATAAGCTCAGCGAATTGTAGAAGTTGCCTACTCCTAGGATATTGTCCATTTTGGACTCTGTACGTTAGTCCCCTCAACATCAGCCTTATTAGCCCAACGCCTAAAATCCTTTTTCCACAACCTAGTCGCCGCTTGAGGATGGTGGTATAAGGCTCACAAAACTCACGAAATCTGCAATCAGTTCGTCAATTTTAAGCCTGCTTATGACACCAAAACATAACAGCGACAGGCGGGCAGCTATTAATTAGTATTTAGTGACTTTGTCTAAGTAGTCTCTGCTGTAGACTACTCTTAATTTACATACATATGTATCCGTCAAGAAATAAGAAAATTCTTGACAAGATAAGAGAACCCAGTTTTGTGGATTAGTTTCGGGAAAAAAGATTCAACGACGAACTATTCGAGTTGTATAGCGACTTCAGAATATGCAGGCAAAAAGATTGAATGGGTAAGGAGTGTCATAGTGTCCTACAAAGAGGTAGTTTTCGTTTTCCTTTTCAGTTCATTAACTCGCCATGAGTCTTATGGAATTTTTATAGTAACTGATGCAAATATTGCAAAAACCACGGTCCGTTTAACACACATCCGCCATCGGACTACAGACTACGGACAATGAGAGCTTTCCCACTACAAATACCCACATCGCTTCGACAGACACGACACTCGCCTTATAGGATAAACAATTCAGCCCATCAACACCAAAATCACGAAACCTGCACGTGATATGCTCATCATAAATTATCGTTCCTCAACGCCCTCCAGAAAATTACAACCCTTTCCAACTAAATAAATCTCCAATCATCAATTTAAAATTAACGACTCATTCATAACGAAAATCATCGCTTACGGATTATGTCACAACAAGGACATTTTCCTCTTTTCATTATCACTTTATAATAAATATGCCCCATTTCTCGCATAATACCAGACATAAAAGAAAAACTAATAAAAACTGTTTTCATTTGTTCCACTGGTTGTTCGCATTAAACTAAATGGTATTAATTTGTATTCGCTATTCGACCAGCCCACGCACCATGTCTCATATGCATTTTGCTTTGTTTTTAATGGAAACGTCGAGTGTAAGTGAAGCAAATTTAATTAACATTTTTACTGTATTTTGTTATGATTACGGCTTGTCGTGGAATATTGTCATTACCACTACAAAAACACAAAAAATTAACATGTGCAAATATGTGTAACAATTTTCATCTTTTCCTTTTTTTTTGGTTCAAAAATCGGGTATTAATTCGTTTCCGTTTCGTTATTTAATTATGAAATCATCACTCTATTGTGGTGTTGTGTAAATAAATTGAAAAGCTAAATTAGGAATTGTAGGGTTTTAATTAAACTGAGTATGTGCACACATTTAATCGAATTTGCGAAAATCAACTCGATTTGGTGTATGGACAAAGCCGGGGGGTTTAGACTCTCAACTAAAAGGGACACTGATCATTTGCTGGCACTTGTAAATGAGCGCATACTGCATAAATTGATTAAATTGGAGCAACCAATATGAGTAAAAAGGGGGATATCTAGTAAACGATGGCTGGATTTATGTATGATAATGTAAGTGATGGTGTGCACTTGCTTTTGGTATGAATCAGTTGGTATCAACAGATAAATAAAACTTCCTGCTGGGAAGATGAATTATCAAAAGCAGCAGGCGGTTCCCAGGCTCACAGTCGATCTCTCAACAACAACTGAAGACAACAGAAAACCACCAATTTAGTTCGGCTTACGAAGATCCTTAAAAAGAATTAGACGGAATTTCAAATACCCCTTCCAAGTTGCCATACCTAATCGCATTTATTGCTATAATCTCAAATCACTGAATCATAATGAGACTCTAACCGACGATCCAAAAATTTCAATACAAATCGGGTATCAGTTACCCTGCATCACTTTTATCCTCCGAGCAGAGGTCTGTCGAGCTCATAGGCAGAAATTAATGCACATAAACATTGTATCACGTAGACAAGCTCTCAAATTCTTTAAATGGTGGTTTGGAACTGTCTAACTCTCTTGCAGTTTGTTGCGTTCGATAAAACCCGCTTCTTACTATCGCATATAGCTAAGCTGCTGGCAAACTACCCAGATTCAGCCAAATAAAAATTGAAATAAACGTTTAAGACATACTTGGCAAACTCTGACCAATTACATGCTTCTAGTTGGTTGCTACTTGGTTACTTCATGGAAATTAGGTCTTGAGTAGTAGCCACGAAATGGATTGGAATGTTCTCTGTGCTCTGTGATTTTGATGATCCTCATCATCCATAAATCCATACAGTTCTTTACACGATCCACGATGCCATATGCATCAGCGATACATAGAGGAGAAGGTAATTAAACCATCGCATCATCTGACTTTGATGAAGCCCAAGTAAACTTACGTACCAGGACTGAGTATATAAGTACTGATCTCATAGGATTCTTCTCCCGTCCTTTGCATCGCTCGAAAACAGCGGTTGCCAAGATTATCTATTTGTTGTCCTCAGCAAAATTAACGACGAAAGACAAATTACCTAACTTCCTAGATCAACCATACATCGTGGGCAATTCTACTTCTCTGTATCTTCGTTTATATCTTCAGATGTAGACACTGAGTTATGGAAAACAATGATGGATTCAAGAAGTTCTTCGAAAAAATGAGTTCTCTTCGAAGAACAGCTCTAACAACGTTGCTATATGTCTCCACTTTTACATAGAAATTGTAATCAATTAGGAGTTTGGGTTTCAAATGATTTCGAAAGGAAAAAACTTTAATGTGGTTTGGGAATCAAACACCCGTCCTTTGGATAGCATTCTCGTATTCTCTTCCATCCAGTACTCCATTTATGATTACGTTCGCAAATTTTTGTAGACGCAATCAAATTTTCGTATACCTTTTCGCCTGACACCTTCGCCTTACAGTACAGTTTTGCCGAAGGTAAGTGTGATAAGAAATGTATAGATTCTTTGCAAATAGTATGCAGGAACTACACAAAACCCTTGAACTAAATTTAGTTATACAAACATTAACATCACATTTGTCTCGCCTTGTTATCAGTTCAAATTGATGGCAAAAAAAAAACTATCGATAGACCTTTATCATATCAGTTCTAATGTTAAAAAAAAAAATCAAAACATTGACACGAATATGTTAGCCTTGAAGTTTCCTCTATTCATTAAGTGATCACTCAGTGGAAATTGTTGAACTTCTAAGCAATTTGCATTTTGTTTTCCACTCTGTGCCAAATAAATTTAAATTCCACTTAAAATGTTCAAAGAGTGATTACTTCTTCATGCTCGAGGTACGTTTGAAACGAATTACATACTTGTACATGTCCATGATGCCTCAAAGAATATGAATCCAGTTCCAAATAGGTTAAAGTTTATTTTTATACTGACGAAATGTACTCCCTATAATAGATATCTTTATAAAGTCAGAAAAAAAGATGAAAAAACAATGTAGGTAAGTATTTTTACGAGGCTATTTGGATAATTGCACCCAAATGTACTATTTCTGTACGTGCGTGACACCTAGAATGTGATACGCCTTCAGGTTGTTGTCCTTAGACACGACCTTAATAAAATGTAATCGCGTAGCTTATTTATACAACATTAAGGGAATATAACCGGCACTCAACAAAAACTGAAATCAGTCATCGTTATGAAACACCAACACTTTATAGTCTGATCATAAAATTTCTGCTAGAAATAGGCCCTGATTGGTTGTCGCAATCGTCCAACCAAGTAAGTGATTAGCTCTACTGAAAAAGAACTTTTCAAAAGAGAGGATTGAGGGAAAGGCTATAGGAAGAACCATTTACCGGTCATGTGCCATGACGTTATTCTTATTTAACAACTCCTAACAAAGCCATGCACATTCAGAGCCACCTGTACTTCTAAAAGACTTTAAAAGACTAAAGAAAGATCTGCAGCTCTAGACGCTGTCTGAAGTTTACAGATCTGCCTCTATTGTGAAGATTACAAAGCTAATAACGACTCAAAATCACTCAGCTTCGCTACCACAACTTGGCTAGCTCTGAATAATGATGCCTTTTACTTCAGAGATAGGAACAAATACCATTCTACATTACATTTCATTTCTCTTATTACATACTTCGTAAAAATTTAAAAACCATTCGAAGCCTAGGTCTTACGATGGCGGCTCCAAATCTCCGGTTAAAGGCGAAGCACACTGCAAATCTGGAGAAGGTATAGACATTTTCCGAAACCTATTTTGGCTTATTGAGCACACAAATGGTCCTTACAGTCAGAACTGCTGCTGACGATAGTGTAGTGTAAATGATCCTACCAAGTCTACGTGATCACAGATCAAACAATTTAAATTCATCATCCTGGTCGAGACAGATTCAATGATGCATGTTACAGAGGCAGGCCTGTCTCGTACAATAAGGAGGGAATGGCGCGCAGATTGTCCCAAGAATCTTCGAGCCAATTAAGTTTTTAAGCGAATCCGACACCTTGGGGGAAAATATCATAATCAGGACCTCCTAGTCATATACCGAAGGTATGTCACTATTAAAAAGGCGAAACTAAGTTATGTATGTGAAGAACAATGATAGAAACAACCTTGTAAAGTGGGAATGATCAACGAGAAGAATCAGATAAAGGTGCAAATATTGGCATGCATATGGATAGATGGATATACCTGCAGTACCCCCTGAGCTGAGTAGATATTCAGAATGGAATCTAACGCGAACAATTTCAAGTGCTAGTCCAATCTTCCTCATCCCTCCAACCACGATACAACAATCCATTTCCCAATAACGTTGTAGCAACTTTTCGATTGTTTAACTCAGAAAACTAGTTGCCAAGCCACATATGTACACGAATATCCTTCAATTTATCTCATCTGCCACCACTACGTGTCAATTAGAAATCTGCTTGTCTCACACATCGACTCTCGTACGCTTTGATGCTGCTTTATCTGTGCACATTTCCAGACGATCTTAAATTAATTACAGCTCTTCGGAAGAAAAAAAACCCTGCTCTCCATTGGAAATACCCCCTTTTTTCAATTCAATCATCGAAACACAAAAAAAAAACCAAACGGAACCAAAATGTAACTCAAGGTTTTTCCACAACAAATTCGCAGTACCTACATTTAGCCTTGAAACTAGAGCGAAAGGGTGAAAAGTTAGACAGGACAACCTCCCCCTCCAGTCCGAGGAAGAGAAATCGAATTGCCTAAGGACACTTGTACTTACACTGTCATATTTCCCGCACCGCGTATAACAATGGGATCCGGCACTGGTGCCACTGTCTGATCCTCATAGTGCTCCTCCAGCTGTTCGTCCTCGTAGATTGCATCGAAATCTGCCATTTCATCCAACCAGTGCTGGGACGAAAATGTATGTGCTGTCCTCCTGGCTGCTGGTGTTACAAGTTATCCGTATGCGGAGTGGTTAACACTAGTTCAACTAGTTTCCTGCGTTGTGCTGGCGGGCAGGATGATTACCTCACAACGAATTCGATTTTATTATTAGAAAATTTATTTAAAACAATAAAAATTCAATAAATTCAATTTTCATTTTTGTTACACCACACAAAATAGCTTTCACGTTTGCATTTTGACACCAAACCACACACAACCACACACTGACGTCGACGACGGGTCAGTGACAAAAGAGAAACTATGATAAATCACGAGAAGGAAGTAAATAGATGAAAATAAATAAAATTACGAAATTCATCACACAATTCATTCATAATTCATTATCTTTCCTATTTTCTTTTCTTTTCTTTAGTTGTTGCGTTGTGTGTGTGTTGTTTTGTTTGTTTAAATTTTCGTCTGTTGTTTTCTTGTTAATTTGCTCGTCACAGCAGAAAAGAACAAAAAGAGAAGAGATGAAGCAAAGTGCAGCAACACGGTGGCAAGACTGAAGAAATCCGTACGAAAATACAACGAAAACAAAAACACAAGAAGAAAATATGAGAACAAAAGAAGTTCGATGTTTTTCAAAATATTTTCTCCGAAATTAAGGACAATGGATAAACGTCAAAATGAAAATTTAAAACTTCGTCCTCGGCAGTTCTTTCTTTCACTTTCTTTATTTGTTCTTCTTTTTGTTTTTCTTTATGCTTCACACAGACAAATGGTTTTATAATCCGACTTTGTCATATTTTTTTACAGATTTTTTCGAGGATTTCTATTGTTTCAGCATATTAAATGTTGGATTTGAATATTTTGGGGGCATTTTTACAAAATATTTGAATAGATTTTTCACAGGAAGTAACAGTTACCGAAATGAATTGCAACAGACGAGAAAAACACTTGGAAAGAAAACTAGGCTACGACAATTTTTGTGTCCTCCTTACTTGATTTTGACAAATGTAGGGAATTTCGATTTCGAATGGTGGTTAGACTGCTACAGTGAGTTGAAGGTATTCGGTAGGGAGGAGAATTCGAAATTGCATTAAAGTAGAACACGAAGGGTATTCCAACGATAGGCTTTGCTAAACTTTTCCTAAACTGTTGTACTAAATAGTTGTAATTGCGCTTTGGTAGACGGAGCTGGTTTTCTTTGTTTTCAGACTTTGTAACAATGACTACCTTTTCCTTTCGGTGAGCGTTTTGAGGTAATAAGGGACTTCATCTACCTCGGCTCTGCTATAACCTCGGAAAAAAACACCTCAGCAGAAATAAGGCGAAGATTAACTCTAGCCAATCGCTGTTTCTTTGGGCTAAGAAGGCAATTGAGTAGCAGAGCGGATAGAAGAACTAAGGCAACTCTTTATAAGACCCTGATCATCCCAATCCTGCTTTATGGCGCTGAAGCATGGACTCTGTCTAAAGCGGATGAAGAGATACTCAGTCCCTTCGAGAGAAATATTCTTCATCTAATTTTCGATTTAACGACGAACTATACGAGCTGTACGGCGACATCGACCTAGTCAGAAAAATGAGCATCAATTCTTTAAGATGGCTAGGCATGTAGAGCGGACATCAATGCTCCGGTAGAGCCTTCGAATCACACGCAGTAGAGGAAGACCTCGCCTTAGGTGGCGTGCACAAGTAGAAGAGGACTTCAACCGACTTGGAGTGCGCAACTGGAGGCAGTTAGATAGGGACCGGGCTAACTGGAGAGGCTTTTTGGTTGAGGCCCAGGTTTACCCCGAACTGTAGCGCCACCTATGTAAGTAAGAACGCGTTTTCTTTGAATCTCGACCATAGCGGACTGATTGTCGATACCACTGTTCACTGATTGGTGTTTTATTCAGCATGCATGCTTGGGTAACTGATTGATTAAGATGTCTTAAAACCCGATTGTAAAACACCATGTCCGTCTTGTTACCTTGATCTTAAGGGACTTATCATAGCCAATATCTACTAACTCGCACTATTATGTTCCATGATCACTCTATTTAAACTATGAGTTTTCCAACTACAATTTAAACATTTGTGAGGATCTAAGCTTTTAGACATCATTATACATTGCTTTGCACAGGAGGGGCTGTAGCTCAGGGAACTCCGCCAGTTATCTACTAATCCTTCATTCTGTCAAGAGTTAGTACTACTGTTGCTGTCATATCTATATCCTTTCTCATAGAAACACTCTTTCTTTGTCCATATTGTGCTGATTTGGGTAAATTCAGTGGAAAGTGAAAAAAACTTCTTCATCAAGTCAGTTTTATTTTAGCAAAGAATCAAATTTCAGTGCAGGCATACCACAATCTAGTTAAGAAATTGTTTTTCTACGCGCAATGTTAGTAGCACTGCCATTCAGCAGAAGTAAAAGCGAAAGTTTTCATTAAAAATTGACAGCTCACAAAGGGACTGAAAGAAAAGGGACTATCGCAGTAAATAATTCGTGACCAATTGAATAATTTAAAGTAATCTACATACTAAAGCCTTTCTACAGCTCCCTGACTTATAATTAATTCAATATTTTATAATTTTTTCATTTGGTTGCGCCACCAAAGATGTCTCTAATCGATAAACTACAAGAACCCGATGACAACATACCCCTGGCCGATGATGACCCACAGGGTAAAAGGGTGGAGAATCTGATTAAGAAAAAACATTGACTATTCATTTATGTATTTTGCAGTAATCATCAACGATGATGATGTGCCCCATATTCCAAATGGCCGTTCGATGGATTCCCTTCGATCGTCGTACACCAATCGCAGTTCAACACCAGACTCATCCAATAACTCCCTGGAGCCCGACGTTAGTCCAGATGAAAAAGAGGAAAAAGCACGTCTCATCACCCAAGTATTAGAACTACAAAACACCTTGGATGATCTATCGCAACGGGTTGACTCTGTGAAGGAGGAAAACTTAAAACTTCGCTCAGAGAATCAAGTTCTCGGACAGTATATTGAGAATTTGATGTCAGCATCATCGGTATTCCAGTCGACAAGCCCCAGTGCTAAGAAGAAGTGAAGTGTGAAATATGTATATCTCCAGCTACAGCTTCGTACATATAAGCATTTAATCTCGAATTTGTTTTTAAAAAAATATCAAGAAATAGCTGCCTCACGTCATTTCATTGTTTACACTCCCACAGCTCCCCTCATCCCTTTAGATAATTTGGTATGTTTATATTTGTATGATAACGTATACTATTTACAGTCAGTTATTGTTTAATAATTTTCTTCTTGTCACGGTATAAACAAATTTTTATTTATTGAACAAATAGATATTATATACTTACATACGTGAAATAATCAGTAATTGCCTTTATAATAATATATTAGTATATAAATGTATTTTATCTTTTTGCTATTAAACAAATAATTATTGAAATAAATAAGCTTTGTTATTTGAAAGAGAGTCTTTCAATGTTGCGAGTGTGGTACGGATAATTCGGTGACTGAGGTGTTTCTCGTGAGGGACTCTTGCAGATTCATTATCGAATGAAAAGGTTTTCCAAGGGCAAAACTGATCCCTACCCTGTAATTATCATCATCACAAACATTCAGCGTATTATTTGTTGTGGCTTCTGGCGTCAAACCGATTAATTTTATTCATTGTTGCCAATCAAAGCCACTACTTTCGTCACAGCTAACTCAAAACTGATCAAGAGATGTAAAGAGGAGCTCAAATGCGTTAGCTTTAGGCTAAACGACATGCTAGATTTCGGGACATATGGGCTTCCAATGAAATGAAATGAAGAGGTCGATCAGAGGACATCCCAAAGCCCAATAGCCTTTTCACTTCAAAATCTCCTCACAACTTGGCCAATACTAAGTGGAGTGGACTAATCCTGTACCGTGTTTCGCGGCTACTTTGGGGCACCAGAGTTTTGAATTTCTTCTTACGTGTCCTCACAGGCTACAACCCAAAGGCGGGTCACCTCAGAAGAATGGCAGTGAGCAGCACAGACTTATGCAGATGCTTCGACGATACAGAGGTAGAAGAAGACACAAAGCACTTCCTCTGTGAATGACCAATCATCAACACAACCAGAAACCCAACCCTCCGGAAAGTATTTTTCAACGACATAACCGAACTAACTAACACGCCACCTTCAAATTCATAACGAAAACGGGCTGAGGGCCGCTACTGCCATGGTCTACTCTGTTGGACCAATTATTCTTCTCTTTCTTCTGTACTGTACTCCTTTGGGTGTCTACCTATTTATTATTGTAGCTAATGCGCGGTCTGAGTCTCTCATGCTCTGATGTATGTATATAATCACTCCACTCTTGCAGTTACAATATATCGATCAAGTCAGGAAATTCAGATCACACTCCGGGTATTAACAATTTGATTTTACTGACAGAACTACGAGGTATTTGCTGGCTCGTTTCTATAACTTAGTGAACCAACCATGCGGTCAAGGATTTGAAAAAGCATTGCGAAGTCATTTCTTCAGTAAAGGTGTGCTTGGAAGGTGTATACATAAGTGCGACTGTCACTCATCCCCGACTCGGATGTACGTATGTATGTAGATGCAACAGCCATGAAGAACAAAGTACCTCTGCAACCCAAATGCTTTCAGACGACTGTTGATACTGTTCTTGATTAGCTTTAGATTGAAATTCTGCCAGAGAGATAGCCACTTGGTTGGTAGTTGACCATGGACGTCGAGATCATCCTTGCCTTGCCCTCTTCTAGTCAAATTCGATCTTCTCAGATTTGGTAAATTTGACTAGAAGATGGCAAGGCTCCACAGTTGGTGTGAACACCAAAAGATACATTTCCTGCCATATTAAATTGGAAGTTCGATTTTTTGATCGCATAGGTGCGATTTGAAAACTTGATCGCATTGGATTCACACTCGTCACACACAATTGCTTGAATTACTGCGCAGGGTGTTAAAAACATGTAATTGGCTTTGCTTGGTAGTTATTCTGTCAGGGAACACTATTATAAATGGTTTTCAAGATGAAACTTCAATGCAATGCAAATGCATCCTTTTTTACTCTCAAACAAAACAATAATAAACCACTTATCAGAAATTCCTCGATGCCAGGGACGTAATCATTTCGTCTAAGGTAACATTATGACAGTTGCTCGTCGAAATTGATCAAATAGATATTTAATGATATTACTTACTTATTCCTGTTAAATCATTATCTATACGTGTATGTAAAATAACTGATCGATTATTTAAACTGAAATTTAGATGTGCACCCGACTTCCCCTTCCGGTTTTTTTTCATACCAGGTTTGTATGGAGATCCACTTATCTTTCTATTACCTACCAACTATTCCATTTTTTTAACAAATTTATTCAAATATCAACATAATCATAAAAACGGCTAAAACTCCATTTGAATACGTTCGTCAGCCCCACACGCTATTTACCAAAAGCGAATTGATTTCGCCGCCTCAATCCCAAATAATTTGCTACCATATGATACCTATGTATGTATCTACTTACTACAACGCAATTTCAGGGTTGCTATTGATTCTTGCTTTTGTTGCAATTATAGCACCAACCATGCCGTAGTGTACACGTCAAGTTGGCCTCTAACCTAGAAAAACAATAAAACTTAAATTTTTTTTGGCGGCAATCGACAAAAAACATATTTTGGTAAGCATACGTATAATTTTCATATTTCCAATAAGTAAGCATATGGAATCAAATGTGCTTCCATAAATATTTTGGCATATGTCAAATTATCTTTGGTTTTCTTTACACCAATTTTTGTGTATCTCCATCTCGTTTTAACACCTTTATACCAGTATTTCCTCTTTACTTGCGCCATTTAGAAAAAGTACAGTACACCCCTACACACATATGGTAGATACATTCTGAATTGGCTATATATAGCAGAATTCTATGCAATTTTTCATTTATGAAATTAATTTTACGCAAAATCCATCCAAAATCCAATCTCAAATAAATGGGGAAAAATTAAATAACATATATGACGAAAAATGAAAACAAAAAAAAAAAGATTCGACGTCATCGTTGAGCTAGTACGAATTTGAATCTAGTACGTTCATCGATGTACCGCCATTTTAAACAATCTCAACTCACTTCAACTTTATTTGAAATACACATAACTTTGTAAGCAGAAAATCTCAATTCTTGGAAAATAATACCAATTTGAAAAGGTTTTCTAATTTTTTAGAAGAATTTAGATCCCCAATCTCACGGTCTGAACGCATTCGAATCCGCTAATCATCAGGGATGACACTTATCGTGGCGTAGTAGATGTACCCCATACGACAGTAGTAGTTTTATATATGTCTTGCATTTGTTTTTGGCGTTTCCATCGATGCCGATAGATTTTAATAACTTTTTCGCAAGTAAAATTCACTCGAAAAATTTATAATTTATTACCAATATAATATTTAGTGAATGATTAATTAATTGATATTAAAATTGCGAGAATATCTTAACGGCTAACTAGTGGAAAGTGAAATTGAAAATTTATTTTGACTCGGTGTGTTCCCTTGCTGCGGGAATTCGGTTTTGTTGCATCTACTGTGCCAGTGTGGATAGCAGTGGTGGCGGGTGGTATTGTACTGTTGGAAAAAAATATTACCATTATCAATAAATTTATCCAGTGCGGGTAATTCCAATTGCAATTGTGGAAAAAACAAAGAATAATTCATAGAAAAGGTAAATAATATGAGATTTATGTAAATGCAGTTCATTTAATGTTGCCCCTGATTGTCTTTTTGGGCAATAGAGTGAGCAAGAGGGAGCAATCGTCAAAGTGACATTCTTAGCAGGCAGCAGAAGAGTACGGCGAATGTAGTTTGAGCGTCGCTTCGGCGGGAATGTTTCTTGATTAGTTATTAGAGTTGCCATCACATTTCAAAGTAAAATATACACATTTTCTACTCTATTTTTAGTTAATGCTTGCAAATAAGTTATATATCACCCACGGAATATGGAAGAAGTATCACAACCCGAAACGAGTTTAACTGAACCAGTTGAAGATGCGAAGTCGCCCGTGGACACAACAGAGGAGGCGGAGGGGGAGGCAGAGGCGTCTGTTACAGTGAAAACACCGACTTTAGAAGAAAGTAAATCACAAATCAAACTAAATGTTAGTGACACCGATGCTGGACAAGCCCCAGTTGATGACAATCCAGCTGAGGTTGTGGAACCAGCGGAAGAAAAGGAAAAAGAAAAACCTATTGAAGTGGACGAACCTAAAGATGAGGAAAATGCAAGTCAAGATTCAGTGCATGAAGAAGTGCTTCCGACCGAAACTGTCGAAGCTGATGATAGAGAGGTAGAAGAAGTCAAAGCTGATTTAAATGAGACTGTTTTCGAAGAAGTTGATGCGAATGTTTCAGCAGAAAAGCCAGCAACATCGGATGAATCAGACATGCTAGGTGAGTCTGATATGACTGTTCCTGAGAAGGAAGACAAAGCTGAAGAAAAGACCCAATCATCACCTATGGAAGTGGATGTTTCTAGTACTGAAGACGTTGAGATGGCATCGATTGAGGATGAGGAAGCAAATAAAAGCTCGAAAGAGAAAGAACCTGAAACTGAGGTTGAAGAGGTTGAAAAGGAAAGTTCCACTTTGAATGAAGAAAAATCTCAAACAGAAGCTGAGAACGAAGACGAAGTTATGGAAGTGTCAGAAGAAGATCCAAAGTCTGTCGAACCTGCGGCTGGGGGTGAGGATGTAGTTGATACAGTCACCGAAGAAATCACGGATAAGCCTGACAAGGCGAATGACAGTCCGGTAGCTGAGGAGGAGCATGGAGAAGATGTTGAGCAGCCGCCAGATAAGGAGACAAATGAGCCAGAAGTGATTGCCGACGACACAAACGAAGAGGAGCCAGAGAAGGAGGTAGTTGAGAATGAAGACGAAAGTGTGGATAAAGAGAGTTCGATGCCGGAAAATGACACGTCCCATAATAATACGTCTGAGGAGATGGATGTCTCAGCTGCTCGGGAGGAGGATGCTGACCGTGAGTATTATTTCAAAGAAAAAAAAAACGTTTTTGTGTTGAGTAAATCTGGGGGCGACAATATGTTTTCGATAGCCAAGATAAATTGACGCAGTTCTGGGGCAAACTTTGATTCTACCTTATATTGCATTCTTTGTGGGCGCCCTACCCTTTTACATAGCTCAAGTGATTAGTGCGTTGGACTATGCAGCAAGGGTTTACAGGTTCGAATCCCAACCAAAACACCTCATCATCAGATTGACAAGTATTGCGTAACTCTGTTCCTCCACCTATCTTAAGTACAGACCGTTGTTGATATATGACAAAACAATGGGATTTAACAAATTAGTCTGATTGGTTGATTGAAACGCGTCAAATCGCATAGTTCTATATCAACCTGTGTCACCTGACTTTTGATTTGGAAGATGTAACCAAATTATCTGTTTATTCAGCCGGAAACAATTAAAGTAACTTTACACTGTATGTCCCTACCTAATTGGGGATGTTTCTACCTGCACCTGACCCACATATCCGTATGTATGTATATATTTTCTATAATGAGGAATAAAAAAAAAAAATCAATTTCCGCTCCATGGCAACCCTACACCTACTGACATTTCATTTGACCATTTGACGCGTTCAGTTATACCACCCTTCTCGTTATAATCCAAATGATTTTGATATGTCTCCCAACGCAATCGTCCCATCTAATTTAATCGTTATGTCAATAAAAAATATGTTTATTTTCTCCAAAGTAAAATTTGTTGAAACAAATAAAACGTAATAACGTCATCAAAAAAAAGATGACATTTGTTTTTCTTTTTCGCTGATCTCTCAATTGCGCACAGCAACCAAATAAATTAAGTCGTTGCTCGATTTCTTTTCTTCTTCACTTCAGAATCAGCTGTTGAGCTAAAAATGTTTGTCTCGTTAGTATTTTAACTGTAAATGTCAAAATCAAAATGGTGGCTACTTATCATTTTCAACCAATCAGAGGCTTTTATTTTTCCCGTTTTTATCTATTTGTAGGAAAAGCCCACGTTATTGTTTTTTTTCTGTCTTGTGCACCCATGTACGAGAAAAAAAGTAGTTTGTTATTTCTTTTTTTTACTTTCTTGGCGGCAAACGCAAGTAGCTTCGTTGGAGGGTAATGTTATGATGTTAAATCAGTTTTTAGCTTGAACGTTTGCTGTCGGCACTTGACGAAATGATAGGATTTGATGAAGACTTTGATCCGGGTATGAGGAATTTTATTATTGTTTTTTGTACATATGTACGTTTTATTAATGCTTCTGTTTAGATAAATACATTTTTTAAATTTTGTTATTCTACAAGTAATGTAACGGTAATTGGGCGACGCAGACGTGAATATATTTTTTGTACCTTTTGTGCTTCCGATTCCTGTTGAATATTTCCGGTACATAACTTGCACCATACACACATATCTGCTGTATTGTATTTATTCGTAAAACATAAAAATAAAAATAAATACTTGGCGCTACAGGTCGATGGGACCCAGGGCCTAGCTTCTCACAACCATTCGTGTTGTGCGTGTTATATTCTTTACACGAATGGAAGGGGCCTACTGTTTAATGCCGTATCCGAAGGGCAATTTGTTATTTGAGAAGCTTTCTCAGGACAGTTGTACTCTTGGATGTTTGTCAGACGCTCGCGAGAGGTGGGGCCGTGAAAAACTTTTAGGTGTTCCCCGACTGGGATTCTATCTCGAACCCCTTGCTCCATAGTCCAACGCACTAGCCACTGAGCCACGGCACCCATAGTAAAACATAAAGAAAACAAAAATGATATGGATTCCAATTTGACGGTAGATATATGGATTGTAAATGTAGGATGTGTTTATTTAAAGGGGATTCTCTCTAATTGATACGGACCCTGAATCCATGAGTCTTATGATGACCGTAATGCACAGTATGTATCGTTTATTGTGCATACGAACAGTATAGAACATTTTCAACGATTTCAAAATACAATTGGTTACATTTACATATGTATTTGGAGTTTAAGCGTATAATTTGATATTTTTCTTAAGTTTTTTCTCCTTTAGGGAATTTTGTTAAACTTTTAGGTTAGTTTTTGTTCTGTGTTAACCTTTAACCGCATTGTTTGTCTTTTCGATGACGATGGCGCAAACTTTTTTACGTACTACCTTCTGATTCGAAACCGAGGCTTGATTTTTAATTCACACGAAGCTCAAAAGGACAAAGTGTAGGTATGTACCCACAAATAATTTTGGAGGTTAGGGTGAAATTGGAATTATCAAGCGGAGGGCTCGATAATAATAAGAAAAAATGCATACATTAATGTGTGACGCTTGAATTTAGCTATCCGACTACTTTAAATGCTAAATATCTGATCGTCTTCTGGATAAGCTGCCTAAGTCTGTTTCATTGACTTAACCTCAAATTATGTCCAGAGCTAGGCAATGCGGACACTTTTTTGATGCGTTATCCGATTAATCCCGATGCGAAAGGCATTACAAATCTATAAAATGAACTATTGCACACTGAGGGCGTCTTTTCTTGGCAGTAACTAATCAGTGTCCGCAAGTTTCTCTCAAAGCACACCAAAATGACGAAAGAAGAACGAGTTCTGAACCCTTCTTACCCACAAACTAACAAACCGATTGAACAATCGGCATCTGAACAGGCTCGTGGAAAGTCTTACGAATTTCCCTCATTCAATTTCTGTACGATCTGCCACACGAACTGGGAGGTCTGCTGACAGACAGTATGAGAAGCTTGTCCACTTTCTTACTGAGTAAGGCATCGTGTAGTTCTTAAGTAGGCTACAACTCAAGGAGTGTATTAACGTTAAAGTTTTTTCCTTGGATTCTTTCCCACCTTTATAGACTTAATGTGGCTACTATTATCAGATTTTTCTATATAAAATGATTAATTCCAGCTGATGTCGAAAATGTGCAAGAACCGGAAGAATCTGACGTGTGTCTCATTCCCGACACTGAGACCGAAATGACCGATGCTGAAAAAGAGCGCGCAATACAAGCTCGAGAAAATGCCGAAAAAGAAAGCGAATTAGTTGATGATACTGGTGGTGAAAAGGAACCAAGTGATCCTTCATCAGAGGGTAAGTTACAAAAAATCACATTCCCTTGAATTGTTTAAACAAATATCTAACCTTAGAAGCCGCTCAGGAACCTCTGCTGGAGGAATTGCTACCATCAGAACCTGTAGTTGAAGGTGGAGCACCACACAAAATCATCATCTTTTTAGCTGTCTCTTCTCGGCACAAGTGTACTCAATGTGATAAGCAAAAGATATGCGGATTCCGTTACAAGGATACCGAAAAGACCACAACAGATTACATCTGCGAAATGGATTGTGTCGATAACTTGTTAGCAGCTAATCCTGGAAAGTTTTTCCTTCGTCGTAAGAAGTTTCTTGTAGATGAAGTCCCCGATGAAGACACTGACGATCACAAATGTTTACAGTGCAAGAAGAACAAATCAAATTGCAAATATTTCTTCAAACAAGAGGAGGATTTGTTTTATATTTGTTCCGAGGACTGTTACAAGTCACTGAGCACAGATGAGCCAGAAAAATTCAATTTGAAACGGGATTCAATTCGTGTTCGCAACATTGGACATACGACAATCTCATCTAAGGGATCCAACAATACGGATTCGCGTATAGTATCGCGGTCCGCATTAGAGGCGGAATCGGCTCGAGTGGAACGTGCTAACAGCTTTCTACGTCGCTGCTCTGAGTGTATGTCGGAAATTCAGCTGCGCTTGAACAGTAAGAATTTAGTTTGGCAAACAATGGATTTTTGTGATGAGCTGTGTCTGGGGAAATATCAGCGTAACATTGGCTCACAATGTCAGACATGTCATGGCGAAGTACCCCATCAGAGTTTGGGTAAATACTGTGTTCGATTTGGATTCGAAATCCGGCAGTTCTGCTGCGCGGCGTGCTTAAACAACTTTAAGAAGGGTCTTAAGACATGTTCTTGTTGTCAGAAGGACATATCGGGCAGTGGAGAGGGTTTCCTAGCCCCAGTGGGCGATAAGGAGCAGTTTAAGGACTTTTGTAGTCAGTCATGTATGCGTCGCTATGATACTATGTGCAATGCAAAGAAGAAACTGCGTACTGATCGCTGCGCGGTATGTAATTTCGAGAAACCGATGCGTGTCGAAATGACAATAGACGGAAAGGAGCAGAACTTTTGTTCAAATCCGTGCTTCTCAGCTTTCAAATTTGTGAGCAACATTGTCCCCGATCAGTGTGGCATGTGTAGCAAATATTTCGAGCGCAAGTCTGCAGATAGTTTCACCATCTATGGCGAAAAACAGCGTCCGAAAGTGTTCTGCTCTCGCATCTGTTTCAACGTATTCATCATAGTCACCCGGCAGATCACCTCTTGTCAGTGGTGTAAGGTGAAAAAGTATGATTTCGACATGATAATGAAAGTTGTAGAACAGCGGCAAGTGATGATGTGCTCCCTGAATTGTTTAACATTGTATGGGGTTTCGATAAACGCATTTAGTCGCGCAGCCATCAAATGCGACAATTGTAACGCTTGCACAACTCCACAGTACCACCTGACGATGTCTGATGCTTCCATGCGTAATTTCTGTACATACCAGTGTGTGATGCAGTTCCAGAGTCAATTTGCAAGAGTGCCGCTAACACTTGATTCGGAAGCAGTTGCAACGGCCACGCATCATGTGAGTCCAAAACAAAATTCGAAGAATGCAGCCGCACCATTTCCGACGGGACTGCCTAAAAGAGTGAAGCTAAATGCTAATCAGATGAAGAACATACCGTCACCAGTGCCGACTACGACGAAAAATCAACAAATTCAGAATAATCAGCCACAGATCCCCGTGATGCCAGTGATTTCAAATGTGGCCTCACTGGCTACGGGCCAAAATGAAACGTTGATTGGTAACACAACGGTAAGACGAGGAGTGAATCGAGCAAGAGGTCGTGGTAAGAAATTTGTCAATGAAAGCCGACCGCCTCGGATACCAACACCTCCACCTGTTGCACCTCCAACAACTCGAACCCGCTCTTCAACAGCCTCGCCAATTCTAGCGGCAGCACCACCACCTACGGCCAGCAGCAAGCCTCAATTGCGGGGAGGAAGAACATCCACAAGGGGGAGTGGTGGAAGCACTACAGAGAGCACACGTGCAACCAGTCCGATCATTGAGAAACATGTAGAAACAAAGATCGTCACAGTACCACCCTATCCGCCAATGGTACGCAACGTTCAGACAAGTTGTCAACCGAAAACAGACGACGCATCTGTGGATTGTAGACCCCAAACATCAGAGATCGGAATACAAACCGATGAGGACTTCAGTTCGAAGATTCTAATTCCCGTTCCAGTTCCAATTTTTGTCCCACAACCCATGTACATGTATTCAGCACCGTTCCCAGTACCGGTTCCCATCCCTCTGCCGATTCCTGTACCGATTTTCATCCCCACCACAAGGAACTCATCAAATGGCATTCTCAAGGAGATCAAGAAAATTCAAGACAAGATGCCCGCAGATCCATTCGAGGCTGAGCTATTGATGATGGCGGAAATGGTGGCCGATGAGAAAAACGAGTCAGACTCTGATTCGGAGGAGGACACCAAACCGGAGCCACGAATGATTCAAGTGCAGTACCCGACGCCGACCCCACAGACAAACAACGTTGTGGTATCTATGGAGCCACAGAATAATTCAACATTTGGCGAGGATGTTCTCCAGATGGCGTTGAAAATGGCCAGCGGAGAGTATGAAGAACCAAGCGTCGACCTTGAATCAGCGATGACGGCTAACACAATAACACATCCACCACCGGGCATGGTTCAATCCTCGCCGGTGGGAGAAACTCCTTCGATGCCGATGGATCACCACATGATGATGGATTCACAGAGGTGGGTTTTGCGTTTTCCAGAAAAATGTTCGTTCTAAATTCTTTCTCTATTAATAGGGGAGGTCGCGCACGTAAACGTGGGGCAATAGCATCGCCAATCACCCCACGGAGCAATCGGTCACCGATCAAACGGCCACGTTTATCTGTCGACAACAACACACCATCCCAGCAGCCGGTGATACCAATTGAGAAACCCGACGCAAATATGTGTCTAAAGTTCACTTTTGGGGTGAATGCCTGGAAACAGTGGGTGATGACTAAGAATGCAGATATTGAAAAGAGCTCGATACGGAGGCGTCTCTTCAAAACCGAACTACTGCAAATGACTGCAGATGAGCTTAATTACTCGCTGTGCTTGTTCGTCAAGGAGGTACGCAAGCCAAATGGGACGGAATATGCACCAGATACCATCTATTATTTAGTACTAGGTAGAGTGCTCGCTTTGATCCGAACTTTCTTTTAATAACTCGGAATGATTTACAGGAATTCAACAATACCTCTATGAAAATGGTAGGATAGACAACATATTTACAGATCCGTATTATGAGCGGTTCACCGACTGTTTGGATGAAGTGGCGCGCAAGTTCTCAGTGCTGTACAATGATTCACGTAAGTCTCAAAACAGCACCTCCAACTGATTTTATTTTAAACCTGAATTTCTTGTTTTGTAGAATATATTGTTACCCGTGTCGAAGAGGAACACCTTTGGGAGTGCAAACAACTGGGCGCGCATTCACCTCATGTGCTGCTGAGTACTCTGATGTTCTTTAATACGAAACATTTCAATTTGACGGTGAGTTAGGACAGCACATTGTTTGCGTGGTTTTGAGGATTTCATTTCATTTTCTAGACCGTTGAGGAGCACATGCAACTGTCGTTCTCTCATATAATGAAACATTGGAAACGTTCTGCACAGAATGCCAAATCACCGGGCACCAGAAACGTATTGCTACGCTTTTATCCACCACAAGCTGGACTTGGTGAGTATGAAAATGTGATTTCGATGAGAACGAGATTATAATGATGAAAGTGGCTCCCTTTTGCAGATGCAAATCCTCGTAAGAAGAAAGTGTATGAACAGCAAGAGAACGAAGAAAATCCACTTAGATGTCCTGTGAGATTATATGAATTTTACTTGTCAAAATGGTAAGTAAAAATAGTCCCATCAAGTCTGAGCATTTAGTTGACAACTCTCTTGCTTTTATATGCGTAATTATCACTCAATCACATCACTTATTGCAGCCCTGAAAGTGTAAAGACCCGCAATGATGTATTCTACTTACAACCGGAACGTTCCTGCGTACCCGATTCACCAGTTTGGTATTCCACGCAGGCTCTCAGCCAGGAGGCCCTACAAAAAATGCTGCATCGGGTGAAAATGGTCAAAGAGATCAACATTGCACTATTGACGAGTTAATTTGTGTAACACCAGACCCAAATGGAAAACAAAAATATATTTATTACGCAAATGCAAAGCACATTCAGTCTCAGCCATGTGTATGCAAAGCATAGACGTAGAGTACCCATTCATCCCTCTCTCTGCTGGTGTTCTTTAAAATACAAAATACAACACACAATTACTTCTTTGTCTTTTAATGTGAATAATAAATGGAAATAATCAAAAAAAAACTTACAACATTAATTAAGTGTCATCGATTTTTCTTATCAAATAATTATTTCTGTCTTAAATAAGGTGCGTGGCACAAAGTAATATGTTTATTCTTTTCTTTTTTTTTTTTAATATTATTTCTATAGGAATAAATCGAATTATATTTGAATTGTGAAAAATAAAAACGCTGACGGACACACAAATAATTGGTGTCGTAATAAAAACCTAAGGAAAATCATATTTTTATTCTATAAAAAGTAAATCTTAATGTAATTGTAAAAAACAAAACACTTGGAGGCGTGAATATTGTATCGAAAGTAAACAGGAAAGACGAAAAATGAACTAACATAATAAATCTTTAAAATATATCTATATATATATATAAATATAAACATTAAACACTTAAAAGAAAAAACAAAAACTTTAGAGGAATATATGAATTTGTATGTATTTGTTTTTGAACATATGAATAAGATTTAAATACTACGCCGAGATGATAGTTGTTTCAATAAACTGTATTGTGACAAATATTTAATGTGTTTTGATTCAAGCCTACAAGGACTTTCGGTAGAAGGAACTGGTATCGAAAGGTACTTAAATGACATTCGACTTCCGACTACAGACAGAACAGGACTGCCTTGCTCGTGGTACATACAGACAACAGCAGAGTGCAACTCAAATCAGCAAATGAACGAGGATTACCTGACGATATGCACAAACCTATTGACAGACAAGCAGGCAAATAGGGATATACATAAGCTCTTTATATTGGGAAGCAGGAAGGAAATAAATTTCAACCTCAGCCATTTCCAAGAAAGACCTCAAATGGAAATCGGGACTCACTTTGCTTTAAATAGTTGTTGGATGCTGCAACTCAGTGCAAAGAAGAGCTTCGTTAATTATTGTGGGTGTAAGTGCATTTCCTGAATGGCTTCGGGTTTCTGTCTCAACCAAATGGGAGAAATTTGTATTTAATCGAAGCTGTTGTACCAGAAATGGGCTTTATCGTTGAGAATAATTTTTGATATCTGAAATCGGAGAAACTTTGAGGTAGTAAGGGACTTCATCTACCTCACCTCTGCTATAAGCTCGGAAAACGACACCTCAGCAGAAATAAGGCGAAGATTAACTCTTACCAATCGCTGTTTCTTTGGAACTGTTGAGTAGCAGAGCCCTATCTCGAAGAACTAAGGAAGAACTCTTTATAAGACCCTGATCATCCCAGTCGGATGAAGAGATCCTCAGTCGCTTCGAGAGAAAGATTCTTCTTCTAATGACGGGCTTAAGTGACGGGCTTTGGAGGAGGAGATTCAACGACGAACTATACGAGCTGTACAGTTTAAGATGGCTAGAGCATATAGAGCGAATGGACACCAATGCTCCGACCCGTAGAGTCTTCGAATCAAACCCGGAGGGACAACGCAGTAGAGAGAGACTTTGCCTTAGGTGGCGCGCAAGTAATCTTATCTTAATATTGCCCTTCGAAAACAGCATTAAACAGTAGGGTCCTGCCATTCGTGTAAAGAATATAATAGACAAAGCACGAATGGTTGTGAGAAGCTAGACACTGAGTCCCATAGAGCTGTCGCGCCAAATCTTTCATATGGATGATAGTATCACTTCGTATTCTTTGGAGATAAACCTTCTCAGCACGGTTTCTGAGTACAAGGATTTACTAAGATCTTAAGACCTTTTACATTGAAAAGTTTCTAGTATTGTTTATTAAGATATAAATTAATTTACATCTTAATCTATAAGTTTATGGGCTATGGTCGTTAATGAAGAAGGGTAAGTAATAAGTTTATGCATTTTATGTTAAATAAATGATTAACTGATGGGCATCTCATGTCTGCCACAGGAGGGTTGTCTTTCCTGAGATGTCATATTTGCATGCCCAAGTCTCAGTCGCAAAAAATACCTTTTAGAGGAAGTGTTTGTTGAGTAGGAGGGACATTCGAGCTTGATTGGATGGTGGAGCGTGATGTTCGGCTGTATGGAGTTATTTCAGACTGCGATGTCTGCTCACTCATTACCGCGGATGTCGTAAAGTGGAAACGTTCTATAATTCGTATAAAAATCATGAATGCCATGACTCACTCGTGTCCATATTTATAAATTTACATTGACAGGCTGGGATCTGCGTCGTAGGATCATCTTTTTCTTTCCAAGTCACCACATTTTCGGTATCGTTTTCGTGTGAAGTCGAATTGTTTTGAGGAGAGATAACAAGTTGTGATCATCAAAAGTGTGACTATCAACTATCATCTTAGAGGATCCCACTCCTGCTGCACTATAATAAAACAGAACAGGACTGCCTGATAGATGTCCTTTCTGCATATAAGAAAAGAAAAAACCCAAATTGCTTTACTTAATTTTATTAATTTTAATATCATAGTATGTTTTGTGTTTTTTGCTTGTTACTTCCCTATATAATAGCACATGCAATGTTAGTTAAGTTCTCTTTTATTCAAATTAATTTTCATTATTATCATTGCCGTTCTTTTCCGTATCCACTAAATACACTAAAAAGGTGTAACCGATAATATTATAGACAATAAAAACATAAGAAACTTGTTCTCCTACAAAATACCTCACAGTCGGACACTATAAGCAAAAATGTAGAACTTTAGCTTTTTTTGTTTTTGTTTCCTTTTGGGTTTAAAATAAAAGAATTATGTATATTTAAAAAGAATAATAACGGGGAATAATCTAAAGAACAAAGAAAAAAAAAAGACCAGTCAAAGACTGTGTCTACCATTCGGCATCGCCGTTGGACTTTTGGAATACGTAGTCCTTCCCACCAATGTTCATGATTCCGTCCTTTAGATAGAATTTCCATTTGTTTCTCGACCGGGTGATCTGGAGAAAGTACGAATAAGTGAAAGGTCCATAGGACAGAAAGTGTAACACCAAGGCCCTTACCTTATCATATTGACAGACGATAACATTATCTGTGTCAAATAAGTCACTGGCATCTTCATCAGTCACATCATCCTCACTGTTTAGAGGCTCCTCTTCGGCTCCGCCGTCATTCTCGCCATCCTCGTCTTCTTCTTTGTCTAAATCATCATCATCTTCATTGTCCATGTTGTCGTCACTTTCTTCCGACTCATCCTCGTCAGATGAATCCAGAGCACCATCCAATTGCTTGGCTGTTGTGAAAGTTTCTAAAAAGAAAGCAACATCTTCGAATATATTCAAACCAGGGAATTCACTTCGAACTTACTTTGCATGGCGGCATTCTGTAGAGCAGCGTTGACATGCTGCTGTAACACCGACGAGGCCAAAGGTGTCGGTAGCGACATAATTGACGAAATCAAATGAGATGTAAGGATCTGTGTCAACTGACCCTCTTGTAGCGCAGACGCTGGCACATGAATAGTCAAAACACGCGGTTCTGAATTCATGATACCGGGTTGAGCAGGTAAAGTTATCTATCGAATCAAAGAAATTAATTAAAATTGAACAAGATAAGCGCAAATGAAACTTACATTTACGGGCATGATCTTGTTTGGATCTAATGCAGCGACCGCTGGTATAGATGACGCTGATGTTGCTTGCTGTTGCTGCACAGGTTGTTGGTTATTTTGGTTTGGTTGTTGCTGCTGCTGCTGCTGTTGCTTCTGTTGTACTATCTGTTGTTGCTGCTGCTGCTGTACTTGTTGTAGATGGGTCATAGTTTGTGGTTGCAAGTGTTGTTGCTGGTTCTGAGGAGGTTGATTTGGTTCTGTTTTGATTGTTCCATTCACAGTCGATACTGAATTGGCTTGGTTTGGTTTCACATCATTGTTTTGATTTGCCGCTGTATTATTTTGAGATGCTGCTGTTTTAGCGGCTGCTGCCGCTGCGGCTTTCTTTGATTTGTTTGCAGCGGCCTAAAAGAATAAACTCATTAGCATAACGAATTGGGAACTTTACTGCAAAGCCAACTATGCCAAAAAGCAATAAAATAATGCAAATATCAGATTTGTTCATACCTTTGATGGCTGTAGTGGTTGAGTGGATATGTTCAATCATGGAAGTCGCAGAAAATGGGTAGTGCGATCGAGCAAACGATACATATATATATATTTTGTTCGTGGCAGTGGTAGATAATGAAGTTTGGTTCAGATGGTAAGTGGTTGGTTGGTTGGTGGTTGATTGTGGAATGTTATTATATTTTTTTTTGTTTTCATACAAGCGAGCGATAATTGCAGATTATTGTTTTATTTAGTTTTTAAATCAAAACACGCAGTAGTATACACAGCAAACATTGGACATAAAAAAAAAGGAACAACACGCTATTAGGGGTTCAACAAAACAAAGTTCCACTTTTCAGCGGTGGCGAGAACAAACCTTGCTTACCTTCGGATTATTAGCAATAATCGGTGGCGGCTGGGGCTCTGGTGGTTCTGGATTTAGTTCTACCGCTTTGCTTGCCATTAACTTTGTGCGCCATATTTGCTTCATCTCTTGTAAGACTTGCTCGTCCACGCCTTCGTCCAGGAAAGCATCGCGCACACTGGTGATGACATCTTCTATTACAGTGTGATATAATTTCAACTGAAATGGTTAACAGAATAGTGTTAAGTGTTAGGCATATGATAGAAACAGTTTAACTAAAATACCAAACTCTTGCATTACCGGCTCAATTTTATAGACTATAACTCGACGCGATTGAACGATTGGCAATGTCAGTGCCAATGTTACGCTAACAACAAACAGACTGTAGTCATTAATAGGGTTTCAACTGCAACTGAAGCTATAAAGCACGTTTGTCTTCACTGCAATATAGCCATAAAAAAAAGATTTGTGTTGCAATTTTTGCAATGAACACTTCATTCAGTAAGACGTAAGTACATATGTGCTGTCGTTACTCATTAGAGTCTTTGTTTTTAGCATCACTTTGAAGCCAATTACCAGCTAATTAATTCATAAAATGTATATTGTGAGGCGAACAGTTGGTGGTATTCGTCACAATATCAATAAAATGCAGAAAACCTTCAAAAAGTCAACGGCTACCAATTAATTGCTGGCAATAAACCAAGAGGTACTGTACACAAAAAAGTCTGATACATATCATTACGACTGAAGTGCGATTAAGGGAATAACATACATACTTTGGAATTAACTAGCAACACCAGTTGTCTGTCGGATTTTTTGTTTTAATTTCTGGTTCAGGAAGATTCCAACCCACAAGAAATATGGAAATCAATAATCAACATCAATGGCCTATAATCAATACCTTCGTGTTCCAAATTTCATATCATACAGTAGTACCTGTAATTCTTGATTACTTCCAACAAATCAACCACACAAATGATTCTGCAGGTGTCACAGCACCAATTAAATCGAAACAACCCGTAGATACAATGACTACAATACGGGAATTACAATTCAATCGCATGAATTCGCGGACTATGGCATTGTTATCAGCAATGGGAAGACACAATCAGTGTACCGACCCCATTCAAACCTGCAGAACCGAAGCGGAATTAATTCAGAGAAATGATAAAGTTAAACATGATAACCATTTCATTTGTTTTCTGTTATTTGTTATCTATGATAATGTGATAGTCATGGATTTTCTTTAATTCGGAATCCAAGTAATTATGCGGTAGGTCTGTTTGGATTATGATACTCGTATGTATAGCACCATCGTGTTGAGTTGAGACTGGTAGGTGCTTTAAGATATGAAAATTGTGCTTCGCACACTGCTGTCCATTCAATTAGTCCTATTTTTGGAAGAGGGGCGTTAGTTTTAAAAACACTAACGTGATTTTGTGTTCTACTTATTTACAGAGTTAGTCGTAGGATTGGGGAACAGAGCAGAAGTGACAAACTTTTGTAGGTAGGAAGGTAGGGTATTTCAGTGACATTAACCCAGCCAATGGCAACCGATATATTGATGAATTAAAAATACTTTTCTACCAGTCTACTTGTAGAGATGGGATGACAATTAGAACTACATTGTGCGCACATAGTCTGAAATGGGTTCTGACATAAAAAATTAACAAATTCAGCTTACTTGTACCTTCGTCAGTTCTCCTGCATGAATACCAAACCATTGATGGTTGAACTACGCAAAACAAAAATTCTACCGATTATGCTTGCAGGGATATAGCACCCAAGCTCTTATCATCATCACATTCATGTGGGGTTGTGAGTTTTATTTTCAAAACATGAATCTGTATGCTAAATGACGTCAAGACGAATCAAGATTATTTTATTCGTCTGGGTTTAGAGAAGGTCATTTGGATGCAAGTTCAATACGATTATACGCATGTACATATGTTGCAGTTACAGTGCACCAGCACACTGGTCGAATGATCATTTTTACAGTCTGGTACATGATATCCATGTTCTTTGTTAACCGGTGACTCAGACTAAAGGCTGCTAGCAATCTTATGCTTGCACTACTGATATTCCGATGCCAGATGATCTAATGAAAGTAAATCATATCCGCGTTCACCTGGTAGAACAGAATCTTGTTCCGCTTACACTTCAGAACGCTGAATTAGACAATAGTTTGTTAATTTTGTGAAAGAGATGATTAATAAAAAACAGAATGTACATGTTGTTCATTGGTGCATAGTGGAAGCTCACATTAAGTTCAACCAGTCAGCAAAACAGAAGTTAAACAAATTGATTTGAAGGTTGCGGCAGGTAAGTAGTCACCTCTACCATTTCATGGTATGAAAGTCAAACAAATGCTCACCAGAGCAGGAACGGTTCTCTTCGGCGTTTGCGGTATCTGAGACTACGTTTCTAACTCGGTTCAGTCCATTTCTATGGGACATGAAGCCGTCAAACGAGGAAGCGTTATTGATAGCCTCTCCAGAATCGATCTTGTTTCCAGTCGCTTTAAGTGAATTTTATTGCTAATTGCTATTACAGTGTACTATTTGCTTTGTGAAAAGAATTCCCGTCTTAACAAGGATCTCCGCTTAGCAATGCAAACAATCGGAAAATATGACAGAAGATGCACACTTGTAAGCATTGCTGCAACCAACTATGTAGAAGCAGATCCTCCAAGAAAATCATCAACTCACACAAAATTGTAGATCAACATTTACAGTTGGATACACATAGTTGAGACTGAGAGAGAGATAGGGCGGTAAGAGGATTTACTTCGACTCAACGAAGAAGTAGAAGTGTTGATACCGAAAGCATGCATATATTGCTTTTGATTAAATTCTATTCGATTGGATTGACCTCTCCCTAAACTTTTAATTTACTCACTTTCCTATTTTCCATTAGACACCATAATTAGTTGTTTAAATTGTCTTGAAGTAGAGATTCTACTTTTCTATGTACTTCTTGAAAGCAGTCAATCGGTTTCTAACTTCCTAAAAATGCCTCATTAATATTCTATTAAATAACCATCAATACATAAAACGCATTTTAATTTCTTTCCCCATTAAATCCAATTAAAGGACTGAATTCGTTTCAAAGAAAAACGAAAAAGAACCCATTTAAACAGCAGCAACAACACAAATTGAATCAACCACAACTTTCACTAAATACATCACCACCAGTTCAGTTAAATCAATCCTTTGCATTGGCAAACAACATCACACAAATAATACCTACTAACGAACGACACCCGGTTATTTTGAAGTTCATTACCCTACAACCAGCCAGCGGATGGTAGGAGAGGTGATACAAGCACAAAATTGGATTTTTCACCTTGTCGCGGATTCATACTTAATACTTATTTATAAATAAATAAATAAATTTCCAACAAATATTTATATTTAATGTCTCACAAGCACATACACCCTGAGGCCAATTTATCATGGAATGTGGAACAAAAGAAAATTGTTTTCTTTTCGAAATGCTATCTGCTAGATAAGAAGACACTGCAACTTCAACGGTAATTACGAAAACCTTAAATAGAGTTTGTAAACAAATGTGACCTCCAAATTGAAAAAAAATATAATGAAAGAACACAACATTTTGAGACTCAAAGATATCGCAGTGTAAACAGAGTTTCATAAGTAGGTATTTTGAATTTTCAGCTTTGCTTGGAGTGCAAAAGTCTATTTGAATGTAATCACAATTTCCATCGCTTCGTCAGAGGCAACAAACAAAAATACAATCAAAAGCGTCATTAATATTTAATTGGCTGTTTGAAGTGCACTGAGATGTTGTCCGATGCACACAACCGATTTGGGAGCCCAAGTGTGGCGCATGTAGCGTGCTGAATATAAATATAGCAAAACACCCTCTTATCAGGAGAGGAGTAATAAAATGTCTACAGAAATCATTCGACAGGGGGAAATATTAATTGAATGTGTCAGTGGTTATACGTATCTGTTTTGGCGAGAATGGGAAATGTGTTTGCACGTTGAAATCAAATCGGATAACAAGTCAAA
Organism: Xylota segnis; assembly: GCA_963583995.1. NCBI lineage: Eukaryota > Metazoa > Arthropoda > Insecta > Diptera > Syrphidae > Xylota > Xylota segnis. The sequence continues at coordinate 127,957,125 of OY757236.1, read as the reverse complement.
TATTACTCACTATCAAGAACGTAGAACTGATATAGCCAGGAGGAGATAAAAAGAAAAATAGTTCAAAATTTTTATAAAATACCACATCCTTTCTTGGATTACGTCACACAGTGGCCGGCCAGCTGCACCAGTGGTGCGGAAAGTTTGCCTAAACATAGAGTTGTTAACCGCATTTAGCGTGATATTGACGTGGCTTATGATAACAATTGATTTCTAGATATAGTAAACGATAGAAGATATTTAATATTTCCAAGTATTTTTCAAAAGCAAAGCAATTGGATACGATTCGATTATTTGAAATACAATAAATAAATTATAATAAAAACAAACAGACTGTAAAGATTGTTAATGAGCCAAAAGCGGTAATGCCCCTCTTACGAAAGCTACGCATATTTAGAAACACCGATTGATACACTACTTAGAACAATAGCTATGTAGCTTCGAACAGACGTGCAAGCGCATCGTTCATAGATATATTCTGTGCATGAGTGGATATAAACTGTTCGACATACTGACTAGGTATAATCAATAGATTACTGGCAGTAGCGTGCATCTCATCTACCAGAATGGTTTTAGAGAATACGCAAGACGTAATAATCTTAATAGAGTTAATGACAGGCAGTTTGAAAAAAGACACCAATCATTTCGGAATTTATTTTAATAACTATTACACTGAAATGATTAGATCATGATTGGGACTTAGTGTTCGGCGTACAGTTCCCTTGTGTTTGTGTAAAAGTATGGGGTTTTGTTATGGTAAGGCGTATTTATTAGAATAGGGCGGCATTCTGTACGAGGATGCACACAAGCAGTTCATTGATGTACATAGGATCCACCGCACTAACCGGAGCTTGCTTTAAAGCAGCGGACGGCCTGAGTGGGACAATCTTTATCAAAGATTGATGGAGTATCATTTTTCCGTTTGAAACTACATTATCAGTCAGACTATTGAAGCGCAAGGCTATCCTATCATCAATAAAGGAGCTCATCGAAAGAAGAACTGTCTGTTCAAAGATGCTACTGCAAAAAGAGCTCCAGTTCTATTCCCAGGAGAAGACATTCATCTTTCACTGGAAACACAGCGGTCATCTTTCTACCAAAATATCTCGTTTAAAGGATAAACTACCTCTAGAGATCACTACCAAGAGGCAAAACTGTATTTAGAGAAGATTTTAGTCTCCAGTTAATCAAAGCAAAATTCCACACTCGGGCGATATCTTGTACTCCTTGTTTCGTTGATGTTAACCCAGATTTCTAGCTAAATGGTTAGTTTAGTGAACAAAAACATACGAATCGAGATCACCTCAAACAAAACTCACAAAAGTCAGTGCATGACTTCGACTGTTTCCACTGATTATTTCCAGAGTCAGCCTCAAATCGATTTGCTTCAAGTCATCAGAAGTTTTATGGTTGCTTTTTTAGGTTAATTAGTTTAGGGTTTAGCTTTATTTTTTACATAATATAACAAAGAATAGTTTATAGAATAGAATAGTCCTGTCGGCCTATAAACTATAGCCTTGGAGTTTAGGATTTCAGACTTACATTGTCCTTAACATTGTGGTACGGACATTTTTTAAGTAACCACACCTTTAGGCTCACTAATAACACAAATTTAAGTTTTCTTTAAGAACTACTTTACATATTCTAAGTTCTATCAATGGAGTCAAAGCGCTGAAATGAGGAGATAATCTTCATTCGTGATATTACATCGTAGGTGGAAGGATTGTCGGGTCGATAGAAACATGGGAACACCCTTGCCACAACACTAGCGATAATCAAATAATAAAAATTCCCTCTAACTATAAACTTTACATTTAATACTCACTGTCGTGCCAAATTGTTTCACTTGTTATATAGCCAAGTTCAGAAGTATTTAAACGTGTGAACATGCTAAATTTTTGCTCACCCGTTTATCGATTTCAATGCAGCGTGTCCATGTAATTCAGTGGTAAGGGAAGTTTGAACATGACCTCTGTACAGAACATCTCATTTCAATGATACTTCAGCACGCACGGCGTGACTGAATCTAACACCAATTTCCGTGCTTTTTCACACTGACTGAATACATATTTACTCGCCAGCATGTGCACTTTTCTACGCGAGTTAAGTTCAACATAAATTTTTCATAAAACGGAAGTCGTTCAACTGGTTAACTACCCGCAAACCATCCTCAAATTGAAACACTTTTTTTTAAGTGTATACAATCATAATGTCATAACTCATACGCAACTGGCACCATCATCAACAGTATGCCTAGCACGAGCGAAGTGTGAAATTCCCAATGCATCATATCACGATGCATATCCGTTCGGTATTGAGGTCATAGTGTATGGAGACTCATCACATCTCAGACCAGCAGTAAAAACAAAAAACCAAAACAGACAACAGAAGTACGGATTGAAAATTTTATATTAATTGCCGCAACAACACAGACGACGACCCTGATGTGCGCTGGCTTCTTATGAAAACCAATTTTGTATGGTCCCACGACGAAAGAAGCATAAAATCCACTGCTGGCTCCGTGAAGCTGTTGCTTCTTGGATGCGGTACCGATGCCGAGAGCGTCTTAAGGGAATTGCCAACTTTCTCCCATGAGGAGCACACCATCAAGGTGTTATTCAATGGGAAACACTGTCTATTAATGCACGCAATTACGCAATGGATGTTGTTGGGAGTCGCTAGAAGACAACACTCGAGTGGGGCTTGCTAAACTTTTGCGTTGTAGCAAAGAAAACTTATATGCTGTGTGCATAATTTATTCATGAATTCTTCGAACTATACAGCTTACAGCTCCATATGGCAAATTCTACATGCAAATATTTTAGTTAATTTCCCACCCTTACACGTCGAAATTTAGTTAATATTCGTTTAATTACTGCTCTACTTACCACTGAAGTCTGGCATAAAGCCATTGGCACCTTCTTCTCCGCAATTTTAAGGCCGTTTTAGTTTATCTGCCCGCAGGTGAATCAAATTCCTCTATCAATAACCGAGTGATACTCCTTCGCCCGGTAGCGATTGGGAAATCCCAAATGCAAAAATAAATACAGAAACGAACTCACCAAGAATACGAATCGAAACAGAGTTATGTTAACTTGTTTCTTTTCGTGTTTTATGAACGATTTTTCGAAAAAATCAAAAATATCTACTTTTTGAATTAAATAAAAAAAAATAATCAAGACAAGAAAAAAAATCAAATGTCAGCGGCGATGACACAAAGGTGGCAGGCAAACGACGGCAAAAGTACACAACTACTACGTTTACGTCCTCACAGATCAAGTGAAATTCCCACAATGGCGACTGCGACAGACTGCGACGACGACGACGACGACTGTGAGACGAGACAACCACATTCATTTGCAGAAAAAAATGTCTCCCTCCTCCTCTGCCCACATGTGCGGAATGGATTTTGGACTTCGAGTTGACAACGAAGCCGGAGCCGCCAGTGAAATGAAGGCTTTTTATACTTTCGTCGTAATTTTAACGAGTAGTACCGCAGTCAAGTTGTGGGTGAATATTGGCTTAAATTATTTTTTGGAGAATTTCGATTGAATTTTATATGCGAATAACATTTATTAGGTAGATTGGCGAAAATAAATGAGATTGGTGTAGTATTTGGCTTGTAAATAGGGGAATTTATATTAATTTATCGTTTTTAAGTTTCCCCGTATAAGCGCCAATGCCGGCAAAAATTGTACTAGATTTTTGATAAAGGGTTTTATAAGTTTGAAATATTTTTTTTATACTGACTTTCGGGAACAATGTTTAGAATAATTTGGAAGAATGTATTCTTTCTAGATATGTATGCGTTAAAAATATAAAAAAATGTGACTTACTATAACGAGAAACTAAATGTTCAGAATTGACAGCAATTGTTGTTTTATATTAACAGCTTTTAACAAAAATGTAGAATTTAGTAAAAATAAACATTAAAACAGATTTATGCTTTGTTAATCCTGCTACTTGAAGTCTTAACAAATATGTACATAAGTACTTCATTATTGATCTCAATAAGTATTACTAAAGAAAAAATTACAAGTTTGTGTCGTAAGATTGAAAAATTCGCACCTAATCAGGGTCTTATTTTGGGTTGACTTCTTGTTTAGAATTCATTGGCGTTGTGTTAAAGCGAACAAACCTAAGAATCTGTAGTAAACGCATTCTGTGTCATTTTCTCTCAAAACTGCCATCACTAGTACTTACCTAATTGTCATTAAACTGACATTTTAATCTTAGGTTAAGTCCGAATATTTTTCTCCGAATACATTCTGTGAAACCAATTTTGTTTTCTTATTTTTCCTCAAAAATGAATGTTCCCGGAAGAATATTAAATAAAAATGTTTTCCATCAAAAGAACCTCAAACGCATTGGTATTTCTCTCATAAATCCTTTGTTGTCAGCTTTATATTAAACAGTTTTCTTTAACTTTTCAGTCACGTTCTCCACCAAACCCCAAGTGAAGGAGGCCTCTGTTACTCAATCAACAACCACCCAAACTCCACCCTCTAACCCACAGGAACCAAGGAAACCAGTCACTCTCACCAACTACAGATTCATTTATCCAGAGTTCCTTCCCGATCCAAAGATCGAATGGCGGAATTCTGTGCGGGAAAAGCTCGAACGCATGGATATGATCGAGCGTCGAAAAATGATAGATATACCAGAGTTTTATGTCGGCTCTATACTAGCTGTGACCAGTTCTGATCCACATGCAGCTGGAAAAGTCAGTCGTTTCGTTGGTAAGTGAAACTTTACTCACCTAATTCCCCAGTTGATTAGTAACATCCGATATCTAGGCATTTGCATTGAACGCGATCGTTGTGGTCTGCGGGCTCGTTTCATCCTTCGCAATGTAGTTGACCATCAAGGTGTTGAAGTACGTTACGAGATGTATGATCCAACAATTCAGAAAATTGAAGTCCTCCGCCTAGAGAAACGCCTCGATGATAAGTTATACTATCTGCGAGATGCCCTTCCTGAGTATAGTACTTTCGATATGAATATGGAACCAGAGATCCTTCCAGAGGGTGCTCCAGTACCAATAAACGATATTCAAGTAAAATTGAAACCTCGTCCATGGCTAGAACGATGGGAACGACAGAATTTGTTAGGAGTTTCCAACATTAATGAGTATTTGAAGGAGAAGCATATCCTTAGTGCAGAGAAGGTGCAGAAACCGTGGGAAAAATACGACTTAATGAAGCAATATCGCAGTACAATACCTGAGGAACAACAAAAGGAAATCTTTGCTGAAGTTCACTCGCAGTTGCATCAATTGGAGTTGACCAGAAGGAGGATGAAGCGCAAGCGTACGTTCATCAGACCGACGAACTTAGCTTAAGGTGTAAGAGTTTTGTTGAAGAATACTTGTGAGTTGTAGGAATAAAATTTTAAATAAAAACCAGTGGGTTTGAAAAATCGTTAAAAGAAATGTTTTTCATTTCGAGTTTTGTCTCGGAACCGGTCCTGGAGTTCATTAAAATGACTTCTGCAGAAGCTGTATGAACGCGGGAAAGAAAAAGACAGTTTTTTATCTCAATAGTCCCAGCTCTCGCTGAGCTCATGAATCATTAAAAGCGGCACTGCACTGAAGGGACATGCAGCTACTCTACATTATTTTTGCCTGTTGCTTGTTCACTGTGGGTGGAATTGTGATGACACAAGAAGGACATTCCTATAGTAGTAACGATCCCATATTTTGTTACATTCACAGCAATAGCATCAATTAATGGGCTTTGAGGTGAAGTACTACCATTTTCTCGTGGTCAGCGCAGTCACAAAGATTTAACAGGAGAGACGTTTACACATCCAACCGAAATCTCTTGAATGTTTGGAGACTGAACAAAGCTAGAAATACGTCTCAGGAACGTTCAGCTTCTGCTGAAAATAGTTTCTCCGCTTCACATCTCTCAGAATCATGTTTCTGGTGAGTAAATTATGCCATACGTGGTGATTTGCTGGTCATATCAATCTGCCTGCTTTTGGCGTTCCTTTTTCCGTAAATTTTTCTTGCAAATTATGTCTAACAGTTGGTATTTGTCGTTCCTTAGTACATAATGCAGATACCCTAGCATCAGATCTTTGTATTAGGTATGACACATCTGTTTTTCGTCTGCCTTCCTTGCACTTTATCGTTTCCAGTCATGTAAAGCTGAGAGATATGCGCATCCTTCTATACACCCATATCGGGTATAACGTTAAGTAAGTCTAGCGTTCGTGTTCAGATGTATTTTTCGTCAGAGTGTAGCATTTTTTGTTTTCCGGAAAGGCTACCTTGCTTCTTCTATTCTGCTTCATGTTTATACGGAATCGATCTGATTCTATACTATCTCCAGATTCTGTTTACCATTATCATTGCATTGCAGTTGGCTCTGCATAAACACCATGAATTTCGCCTTTCTGGCCCAAATATTCACCTTTAAGACTTACCCACATAAAATCGTAAGAATCCTGCACCACTAAGGACGCCTTATGCAGCTAAAACCAAAGAAAATGATGCAATCGACCTCCGTGTTTGAATTATGTACCTATTTTTGTCAGTTATTTTTTTTATTACTATATTAGTTAAACTAAATTGTTAGAAAATGTATTTCTTATTTACAATCCATCTGTGTCTAATACAACCTATACCTATAGAATACGATAAACGAAACCGTTACATTCCATCCAATTATCAGCGTCACTAGGTAGAACAGAAATATGATAGGCAGGGGGATGAGAAGCAAACGTGTATTCTTCAGATGTGGTATGCCTGCAACAAACAAAAGTTAGTTTTACACAAGTCACAATCGAATTCCCTTACAATTGTATCCCAAGAATGTTATATACACGTAATAACAACATGCGAGCAGCCAAAACGTATTCCCAATAAATCTCGATATGAACCACGTCTGACTTATTAGCCAGTTGTAGAAGAACAACTGCACAAAGTGTAACAGCATGAGTGGGGGAAAGAATGCATTCAAATGTACATCAAATGCATAGCCCCACTCGATGTCTTGTTCTAGATTGCTGCTCCGCAGATATCGGTTCGTCACAATCCAGTAGAAAGTAGCTACTATGACTCCAGCAAATATACAATCCACAAAAACTACATAAAATATAAACGAGACACTTTGCCAGAAGTTGAGACCCAACACATAGGCGAATCCCACGGAAGTAACTAAAACAGAACTTCAATTAGTTTGAGAAGAGGATTGGTAAAATGCCTTCCTGCTTACCACACAAACAAATTACTAAAAGTACCAAAAATGCTGGATCATCTCGAGCGAATTGTGATTTTGTTTCTGAAAATAAAAATAGTAGGCGTCAGCAAGTTGCATCTTAGAAGTAATCTCGACCTTCTTACGTTTTCTATAATTGAAATTTCTGTAGACCTTCTGTGGCGCTATGAACAAGTAAAGCATCTGCCAAAGGGCGAACTCAAAGTCCATTTGATTGAATTTTAACAATCTTCGCAGATACTTGTAGCTCTTCGTTGTGGCAGAAAGACAATCTCGTTGATGGTTCACGGGTGGTGGCAGAGGAGACGGTCCTCGGGATGCATTATAGCTTCCTGCACCGCTGGTATAGGAATTACTTACCGAGGGTGTGGGAGAAGTTGAATACTTCATGTTGGTTAACTAGAATTTGTTTTACTTATACTGAGTTGGAGAACGATGCACTTGTGAAATTAATAAGAGAAAATCATTTTATTTTGTTTTCGTGTGATCGAAATCGAAATCGGTGATGAATATTTTTTTTTTTTTTGTTGGCTTTTGACACATCATTGACGTTAGGAACGTCAATTTATTTGACGTTTTTGGAAGTGTTCGCAAGACTTGGGAAACACGAAGATGGAGTATAGTTTTCAGCGCAGAGGAGAGTGTTTCTAAGTTCCAGTACATTCCGGAGAAGGAGGAAAATGTTGAATTTTGAATTTGCACAATCATTCTGGCGAGATAAATCCATATAAAAGAGGAAATGATTGTGTGAAACAGAACTCTGCTGATGGCTGAAATGCAGAACAAGCCAGATTATTTTTATTGGATCAAAAGTCAAATCCTTTTAATAGAGGGATTCGTTTGTCGGACAGGGATTCAGTTTCAGTAAACCAATTGATATGACAAATAGTGTTGCTTTCGTTCCTTAAAAAGCCTTCGTAACAAGGAATCCTACTAAGATTGAGCCTATTGTGTCTGTTACATGACTTTAAGCCAACATATTAGCAGATTAGGACTGCTTTGGACATCGTGTTGTGTCTCTTCCTCAGGATGTATCCTAGTATAAATCTCAGGACAATGAGGTTCAGTCTGGCATACCTGCCTACCAAACCAATCCACATCTTTTCCTTTACTTTCAGTGCTGCTAGACACACTCATCTTCTTTAACACCACCATACGAACACCCCCAAATGGCACTTAAGAAAAAAGAGAATACAAAAATGCACTGTCGCCATGTTTATTTTAATTCTACGAGCAACTTTTTCTGCTGCGAATTATTTTCCACAGATCGCAGGTGTATTATAAAATATTTTGCATTAAAACTAATCATTTTCTATCAAATAACATCCTCGCATCGTTTGTTCACACAATCGGTGCAAATTTAACGTAGTTTTTGCACAATTTTTAACGAAATCAAAGCCGAACTTCAACGCCGTGTGTGCATAGAAGCAAAACAAAAAAATAAAAAAAAAAAATCCCTTCCGATTGGTGCGCGAAACAAGAAAACAAAAAAAGTTTTTTTTTTTTCAAATATCTCCCCTCAACAAATCCAAATGTTGCGAAATTAACATAAACACAGTGTAAACGTTTGTTTAAACAAAAAAAAGGAAACAAAAAAAAAAAACGATTTGTATATTTCTTTGGCGGAAAGGGCAGATATACTTCGCATCAAAGTGGATGCCCGGAGTAGCCTGGGAGTTCCCCAGGATTATTCAGGAATGGTGGGCCTTACCGGTGGTGGGCATTTGTATGCAAATGTCTCACCGCAAGATAGTAAGTGTATTTTAATAATAAAAAGAAATTAAACACCGAACTGATTATTAAACATCACCACCCACCTGGGTATTTTGCAGCGATCATTGTTCGTGAAATGAATTCAATGCCTCCGCCCCCGACATCGGCACCTACATCCGCTGACGCATGCTTGAGTATTGTGCATTCATTAATGTGTCATCGACAGGGTGGCGAGAGTGAAGGATTCGCTAAACGCGCCATTGAATCGCTGGTAAAGAAACTTAAGGAGAAGCGCGATGAATTGGACTCGTTGATAACGGCGATAACAACAAATGGTGCACACCCCAGCAAGTGTGTCACTATTCAAAGGACTCTAGATGGCAGATTACAGGTAAGCATTGAACATGACATTGTTACAGTACAATATATTTTGATATCCAGACTGTTGCTGATTAGGAGATAATTAAAGTGATTACGTGATAATAAAATCAGCGACACGTCTGGCAAAAGAAGTCAAAGTTCGGGTTTTGAGAGATTTGTGTTAGATTGTGACTTGTTCAGGGACTCGTTAGATACCAAGGAACATTCGTACCATTGAACCTTTGTAGACATGTATGCAAACGTAACCCGTGTTACTTGAACTGATCAGTGTACGCCCTTTCTCTAAGCAATTTCACATGTTTTCGTGTGAGTTTGTGGACATGTGCAGTACTTTTGTTCCAGTGGAGAAAATAGCGATGTTACAGGGTCATTTCCTATTTTTATTTGTATCAGAGGATCGTTAGATAGTTAATCTAAGTGTCATACCGGTTTTGCTAAGCTAAGAACTGATCGTTTTGACATGAAATTAGAACATTGGATGGCGAGACTTCAAAGTCTACAATCCAGAGCAATTCTATTGGAACAAATGTTCGAAAGTACATTAAGCTAGGAACCCATTCGTCCAGTAACCAGAAAAGAGCTGGTGAGTGTATTTCATTATGCTGCAAACGATAGTGCACATTTCAAGCTAGTTTTACCTAACAAGGCAATCGCAGTTGACATCTAATGCCAACAAATCTAGAGCTTGTGGTTCTTCCTTACAACACAAAAAAGGTCGCTCAGTTATGGATGTTGGATTGAAAAAAAAAGTTCACTTCCTCTACATGTACAGTCTTTTTTATTTATTCCAAGTCTGTCGAGATACAATCATGTCTCGAGATAAGGTACAGTAAGGTACTCTGTCCTTCCTTGTTCTGTGCGGATTCAGTATCTGTATGTCGTCTCTCCAGCATGGTGCTGGCATACCGTCTTTTTCTCAAGTATTCCCTTGGTCTCTATTATGTCAGTCTCTTTGTCCACATTGCCTTCGCTATTTGAGTTTTTATATCGGAGACACTAGTTCTTCTTCGGACTTCTTCCTTTGTTATCCGTTTTCTCCTGCTTATTCCCAACATCGCTCTTTGTGCTACTTCGAACTTACGAATGGTATGTCTTGTTAGAGTTAGCATTTGACGACTTGGCAAGCACCTCTCACAGTGTTTTGAGTCTGCAAGGGGCGAAATAAAACCCTCTTCACTGGCTTCAATGACTGCTTGAATTGTCATAATTAGCACAGCCTTACACTAATTATGACCCTTTTCATACTTCCACTCCATTTCAGGTTGCGGGTCGCAAAGGTTTCCCTCATGTCATTTATGCGCGCATTTGGCGCTGGCCCGATCTGCACAAAAACGAGCTAAAACACGTCAAATACTGCTCCTATGCGTTCGATCTCAAATGCGATTCAGTTTGTGTGAATCCATACCATTACGAGCGTGTAGTATCGCCAGGAATCGATCTATCTGGCTTGAGTCTGCAATCGGGTCCAAGTCGCATTGTTAAGGATGAATACTCAGCTGGTCCTGTGGTTGCCGGTGGCATGGATATCGATGGCAATGACATTGGCACAATACAACATCACCCGTCGCCGCTTGCCCCACAGGGCTATGGCTACCCTCAGGGATCTGGTAAGTCAAAGCCAATATTTCGTTCAACTCTCTATATTATTATTATTTTTGTTTTCTACTTTGAGTTGCTTACGGTTGGTTTTATTTTTTTCGTTTTCATTATGGTTTCATTTTCTTTTTTTTCTTTTTTTTTCTGTGACTTCTTTTCCTTCCTAATATAGTTCCCGATCCAAGTCAAATGAGTGCAATGTTCTCGGGACGAACTATACCAAAAATTGAACCGACTGAGGGTCCGCGGAGTCCATGGATGGCTCCTCCACCTCGGTTGGCGCCACATCCGCTCTGTAAGATTTATTTTTTATTTTTATTTTTGCATTTTTCTCTCTTTTTTTTTGTCATATCTTTTCTTTTCTTCTTTGGTGCCTTGTTCGGGTCTGTGATTAGTGACCAAACAGAACATGTGTGTTGTGTGGTTTGTTAAAAATGCGATTTCATTTCAGCGGTTTCACATGTAATGCCATTGCAAGCTCAAGGCGCAATGAACCCATCGGCTGTGATGCCTCCACCGCCGCCACAAGCACAATCAACTCAATCAGCTCAGTCGTCTCTGCAGGTGAGTTTGTCGGGTGGCGGCGGCGCTTCTGACGGCGCTAGTCATCTTGGACAAACATCACCCACAGAATCGAATCAACAATCTCAAGGTGGCGGTGGCAGTGGCGGTGGTGGAGGCGGAGGTAGTGGTTCTTCAGGTGGATCTGGACAGGGGTCGTATTATGGTCAGACGGGCTCATCACAAATGCCAAATGCGGAAGGGAAGTTTGGTTCCGCATTGAATAATGTTGGCGCGTCATCGGTTTCACCGCATATGCAACAGAATGGTTATGTGACTATGGCTAGTCAACAACCGAATTCGGTGCAAGCACAGACATACACACAGCCTCCGCCACAGGGTGTGGGCGGAGTGGTTGCTGCCGCTGCTCAGGGGACATGGACGGGATCAAGTACACTGACATACACCCAATCAATGCAACCTCCCGATCCGCGATCCCACCATGGAGGCTACTGTGAGTAAAGAGCAATTATTTGAAGAATATTTGATGAATGTTTGGTCTTGTAGGGAATACTCCTATTTCGGGTGATATGACTGGTCAGCCGAGGTTGTTGTCTCGTCAGCCAGCTCCAGAGTATTGGTGTTCCATTGCGTACTTTGAATTGGATACGCAGGTGGGAGAAACATTTAAAGTGCCCTCGTCGAAGCCAAATGTTATTATCGATGGGTACGTGGATCCATCAGGTGGAAATAGGTTTTGCTTGGGCGCCCTCAGCAATGTACATCGAACAGAGCAGAGTGAAAGAGCAAGGTAAGTCGACGAGAACTAGTCGAATGCAATTTTTATATCTACTTTCGTATCTTCTTTGTAGACTACACATCGGTAAAGGTGTGCAGCTAGATTTACGAGGCGAGGGAGACGTTTGGTTAAGATGTTTGAGTGATAATTCGGTATTCGTGCAAAGCTACTATCTGGATAGAGAGGCAGGACGAACTCCTGGCGACGCTGTCCATAAAATTTACCCTGCAGCTTGTATAAAAGTATGTTTATACATTTAATGCTTGTACTCCCTTTTTATGCTCTATCGTTCTCTCTCAATCCATAGGTATTCGACCTGCGACAGTGCCATCAACAAATGCATTCACTTGCAACTAATGCTCAGGCTGCTGCCGCAGCTCAAGCCGCTGCCGTTGCTGGATTGCCCAGTACACAGCTAGGAGGACCACCACGAGGTAAATTTCGTTGCATTTATCGAGGGTCTAAGTATTTTCGTTTCACTTAAAGAGCCCCATGAAGGTGTACCCATCGCATTGGGCTCTTATGCATATTTCTGAAACTTTTATCATTTAATCACTTTACTAATGTCCTCCCCTGCTGTTGGCAGGTATTACAGCGGCCGCAGGTATTGGTGTCGATGATTTGCGACGTTTATGTATTCTACGTTTAAGTTTTGTCAAAGGCTGGGGACCTGATTATCCACGACAATCTATCAAAGAGACGCCATGCTGGGTGGAAGTGCATTTGCATCGTGCTCTACAGCTGCTCGATGAGGTTTTACATGCAATGCCAATCGATGGACCTCGAGCGATTGCGTAAATCCAAAGCGTGTTGTTTTGGTGGCGTCCTCTTTGTTTCACACTTAAACATAACAAACACACACACACCCACACGCATAAACACACACTCTCTCTATTTATTGATTATTTTTCTTCATTCAATCATTGTGTCTCTCTTTAGCTCTGTTTCGTCTGTGTTGTGCGAAATGAGTTAAACGAAACATTAATTTGCTAAACGTTATCGTTAAGTTAAATGAAAATAGTAATTTTTAAGAACTTATTCAATACTTGTGCGCGCCCTCTGTCGGCTAAAGCGGATAACAAATTAACTAAAGTTATTTTTTATGTATGTATTGATTGACAAAGACAAATTGGAAATTTGTTTAAGCTTAAAAAAAATGATATGATATACAATTTGGAAAATTATTTATCTATATTCGCCTTAATGCAGCAGTTGCAATTATTTTTACTTCTTTTTTTTTGTTCTTAACTTTACGTTCTTTTTAGAGCGTTGTATATGGAACATTTTAAAAATGTTCTTTAAGTTTTTCTTTTGCTTATTTTTTTTATGTATATGTATATTTTTTTTTGTCAACGAAGAAAACCAAATAAAAAGAAAAAAAAAATTAAATAAAAGTAAACGACTGAGCCGTAACATGGTTTCGTATTCTGATCGTTGTGGTGGCGGTATGGACGGCGTATTTGCAACACGAGTTAACGAAACGATGACGTTTTTTTGTACTTAACCAACTAAACTGTTGAAGTAGGTCAATCTAAACTTTTATATTCAAAATTGGGGTTCCATTAGGATGCGTTTGTCTGCCTTGACATGAATCCGAAGCAGTTATCCTTTTAAAAGGTGGCCATTGTGTCCCTAGACTAAAGTACATTTTCATGATCATGAAGCCACCTTCAAGTGCAACGCATTGGATTACAGCTAATGCTACTATGAACTGAAAGAACTAAGTTTTCATTCACTCTATACATAGTGTAGCTCTCTAGTTCTGTGTATCGTTGAGAGCCATTATCTTACATAATCCTTTCGTGGAAGTCAACGATATACAAAACTTAGTTGGGCACGTTAATACATATGTCCATCTACTGCATGAAGGAGATATCGTCCTCTCATTTCGAATGTCTTATAGTAAGAAATTGAAGGACATTCAACAATTTGTTTTCCCATACTACATCCAAAGTAAGACAAAATTTAGCGAAAAAAGGGAAGTATTGGCTAATAACATACACTTACTTGCTTACTTAGGTGGCGCTACAGTTCGGGGTGGATCGGGCCTCAACCAACAAGCCTGTCCAGTTTGCGCGGTCTTTGACTAACTGCCTCCAATTGCGCACTCCAGGTTAGTTGAGGTCCTCTTCCACTTGTGGGCGCTACCAAGAGCGAGGTCTTCCTGTACTGCGGTGTCCCTCCAGGTTGAACGCAGACTCTTCAGCCTGGGGCATTTCTGTTTTAGAGTACACAGACTGGGAATTAATTTCTACTTTCAAATAAAGACTATCTGAACTTAGAAAAAAGTTGGTGTACCGGTTTTTTAAAGAAAATTTACATGTATCGTGAGCTGTCTGCACATTTCGCAATGTAGCAGCCGTCTCACGTGATTGATTGAAAGAGGATTCACTCGTTGATTCAGAGTATTGAAACGGACAAAATGCATTACGGGGGTCCCTTGATTTACGTCCCCTGTTCTACATTTACGGTTCACACAGACATGACCTATATTTTTGGTTCCATAAACCAAAAATTCAAGACAACCGAAACCAGCTATCATATAATTTGGTGAAACGTTAACGAGGAGGAGTAGTGAATTGTGCAATGACGCAAAACTGTGTTCCAAATCTAAGATCATAAGAAACAAGTGTTTAGCTCTGAAAACTACGGCTCTACTCTTTCTGCAATTCATACTTTCAAACTCAATGAATCAGAAAACAACAGACTCATCGAATAAAGTAACCAATAGACTAGGAATCTATTGGATTATCTGGCATTGGTGCAAAGTAATACGTGTCCAACTGGTAGCTTCGCCACCATGGTGTTAAATAAAATTCGTTTCACCAAGATTTTGTTATTTTTTGTTACTCCTTATCAAACAAAAACTTAAAGAAAACCTCAAGTAAATCACAAAGATTTTGTATTAAAGCTTAAGCAATGAATATTAAATAATAAATTTTGTATTTACTAACTAAACGTTCTATCTTCACATTATATAAACGAATATTATAATAAAACAAAGGAGGGTAAACTATTTAACTCTATTTTACTAATATATCTTACAGAACTCTACAAATTGAAAATATATTTCGTTTTTTCTTTTCTACTACGCAGCTAAATACAGTTTTTTGTTTGTTTCTTCCTTAAAAAAGCGATAGTTTTTTGTTTTTAAATTATTTAATATATACGTACATATATCGTGAAGACCTCACAGATAATTGAAAGTTCTGATATAATCTAAAAAAATAATAAAATCACAAGAACTATGTGTAAAAGTTTTACAAAGTTGTAAGTAAAATAAAATAATTTTTCTTAAATACTTGAAATACAAACAAAAACAAAATAAGAGATATTTAAATAAAGCAAAAATATGTATACAATAGGACCACATAAGTGATTACTTTATAACGGAAAAAAAGAAAAAAAAAATAAATGAAACAAAGATTTTTTGAGAGCTAAAGTGTTTGGTAACTTTTTGTTTTGTATGTGATGGGCGTCGTGGCTCAAGTGGTTAGTAAGTTGGACTATGGAGCAAAAAGTTCCAGGTTCAATCCTTACCAACACGGCCCCACCTCTCGCGAGCGTCCGACAAACATCCGAGAGTATAACTGAAAAGCTTCTCAAATAACACACTGCAATTCGGATACGGTGTGGGAGCCGTGGCTCAGTGGTTCGTGCGTTGGACTATGAAGCAAGAGGTTCGAGGTTCGAATCCCAGTCGGAACACCTAAATGTTTTTTCACGGTCCCACCTCTCGCGAGCGTCTGACAAACATCCGAGAGTACAACAGTGCTGGGAAAGCTTCTCAAATAACAAATTGCCCTCCGGACACGGCATTAAACAGTAGGCCCTTCCATTCGTGCAAAGAATTTAACACGAAAGATTGTGAGAAGCTAGACCCTAAGTCCCATAGACCTGTCTCGCAAATATTTGTGATGCGAAGCGGGAATCTTTTAAAGACGAAAGTGGAGCATCCTCTAAAATTACTTCCCGTTTTGAATATGTTTTTAGAGTTTTCGCGGGATTGCTGTTTTAGTTTTGAAAGTATTTTTGTATTCAACTGATTCTTTTATTCATTGATGGGTTGAGCTTACCTTTGCTATAGTCTTTCGGGTTCGATTCTCTGAAGTCTCTGTAAATATTGTTGCAGACATGCTTTTAACTGCATCCTAGACCTCCGATTATATCCTATTTCAATCGCACTGCAAATCAGGACCAATTCAATTCATGCTTAAGAGCTCCTCAATACTGACTACATTTTCAAAGTGTGTTTGTATACCGACCTAGTGGTCTATTGTACTCCCTACTAGTACTTTGGTGAAGATTGTTCCCCCATTTGTCTTACCCTCATCCTATAATTCTTCAGGAATTGTGATTGAGGTCTTGAGTTGTTGCTTACAACAGAATATCTTGTTGTCATTCTTTCCTTACCCTTTTCTGCAAGGTATTTGCAGGGGGCCTAGTTGTAACATGAGCCCTTTGGTACATCTCTGCTTCTGCCTCACTAGAACAGCTTTAAAGTCAGTTTCGTGGTACCGGAGGTAATACCAGAAAACCGCCTCTCTGAGACTACTTTTCAAAGTGCCATCGTTCCCATCAGGTTGTTCAGAGATGGGATTTTAGGAGATGATTATCCAAGTGCTCGGCTCCTCTGCCCAAATATCCAACACAACTCCTTTGCCCAAGACTTTCAGAGTTAGAACTCTGTTTTCGTTCAAGCAGGCATAGTTCACACAGTAGCCCTAAATACTGTCTAATGATCTTGTGGAACCACCTATAGTGTTCCTTCCGGCTTGTACCTCTTTGCTTATACCTGATCCAAGCCGCTGACCCAACCCAGGTCCTTGTAGTATAAATCCTACAACGATTTGTCCCCGATAAAGTTTTGACTGCTCTGCCCATTTTATTGAGTTGAATCCTACAGTGGGTGATCAAATTATTACGGCCACCATAATAAATTAGCTATTTGCAGAATTTAGTTCAAAAAAAGGAATTAAATAACAATATTAATACATTAGTTTCCTTCTAAAACTAATTTGTGACCAATTAACTTTGATAATTAAAAAAAAAATTATTTCAAATAGCGTTTATTTTTGTGGTAGCCATCTTCCTATATAGATACCTAACTTCCTATAGGTTATGCTTTATATTTTTTTAAACGGTGTAACAGCTTTTTATGGAAAAATCAAAGCCTACTGTTTCGATATCGGTATAATTGATACAAATGTGTTGTGTGAATTATTTTTATTTTAAATTTGCGTGCGTTCGGATTGTGTTGGTTGTGTTTTTTCAAGTTCTTGTTTTAAGACGGTTTTTTAGCAATGGGTAGACGAAAAGATCTTTCTCCGGCAAAGATTTCAGAAATTAAAACTCTGCTTTTAAATACAAAGCATTCCCAAAGGAAAATTTCAGTAATTGCAGGAGTGGCAAAGTCATCGGTGGATAAAATAAAAAAAAAAATGAATGAAAATGCCACCCTCTCCCCCATGAGAACCGGAAAATGTGGCAGAAAAAAAATGACAACACCACGGGATGAGCGCAAAATCAAAGACATTTGTATCCAAAACAGGAAGAAGCCACGGAAGATCCTCACAAACTTAATTCAGGAATCAGGAATTAAAATTTCGGACATGACAGTCCGACGTCGAATTAAGGATATGGGTTTCAGTTGTTGCCGTCCTGCAAAGAAGCCACTTCTGACAAAGGCGATGACGGAAAAACGTCTAAAATGGGCTAAAGCACATAAAGACTGGACATCTGAAGATTGGTTAAAGGTACCAACCCGTTCAGTTGATTTATTAATTTGCTTTTTTATCTTTTGAAGGAATAATTTCATGATTTTATCGGTAAATGTTTTTCTTCCAGGTTTGTTTTTCCGATGAGTCGACAGTCCAAATTTTGTCAGATAAGGCCGAGTTTGTGAGGAGAAGGCCTAATGAAAAATATCAAAAAGAGTGCATAGTGGAACGGGTAAAACATCCGTTAAGCATTATGGTCTGGTCCATTATTAGTGGAAAAGGGACTGGGCGTCTGTACATTGTGGATGGGACCATGCGCCAGGACCAGTACATTCAGGTCCTAACAACAAAAATGTTGCCACAAACTACGGAATGGTTCCCAAACGGCAATTTTGTGTTCATGCACGACTCTGCACCATGTCATAAAGCCAAAAAAGTGACAGCCTTTTTGGAGGAAAAGGGTGTAGAGGTATTGGAATGGCCAGGGAACTCTCCAGACCTGAATCCCATAGAAAATCTTTGGGAGCTCATGAAGAGGGAAATAGGCAAGGAAAAAATCACTAATAAGCGGGCTTTAATAGAACGCCTAATAGAAGTGTGGCATAGAAGTGAAGCAATAAAAAACAACTGCTTAAAATGCATCCAAAGTATGCCACAAAGGGTTAAAGCTGTTATATCCGCCAGAGGAGGTGTAACAAAATATTAATTTTTTAAAAAACTTTATAAGTTAAGAAGAAAAAAATACCTTTTTTAATTAGTTTATAAGTATCTCTTAATATGAAAAAAAAAATAAAGACAAAAATATTAAAAATAAAAATAATATGTGCGTTTCCATTAAAAAAAATATTTTTTTTTCTAGTGGCCGTAATAATTTGATCACCCACTGTATTATGATTGAATAAACAGTCGAATCATGTCCTAGTCCTGAGCAATTTTTCAAACTAAAACGTACCATACCCAATCAAATTGCAATCACATCCAACTTACTCCCTATTTGCCACATCCACCATAGTGGTAAGAACAGTTTTGACATTTCCACTTCAACGAACGCATCCAGCGGATAATAACAAACCTCAGTTTTTCTCGATTTTCCTTAGCACAAAACACCTTTTCTTTTATTTACATGTTGCGCCTTTCAGAGATGCCGATTTAAAAATAGAATATTGCAGAGAAATACATATTTTTTCATCCGCATGAGGAACGAAATTCGTCTAGAGTAGTCCAGAAAATTCTTGCACCATAGACATCGAACGTGTGACGACACACGAAATTTTATAAGAATTGGTCCGCACGATTTGTGACTCATTTTGAAAGCGAAATTCATCAAGTCCAGTAAGAAAAACATAAATTTACTATATTCCAAGTGTTTTATAACAGACAAGTGTTACAGAGAGTAGAAAACCACACAGGAAATGACAAATTCCGACGCAGATATTGCACTAACCTACAAAGATAAAGGCAACGATGCCTTTAAGAGTGAACTCTGGGAGGAGGCCATCAAGTACTATTCAGAAGCGATAAAGAGTGGAGAAAAGCACAAGGATTTGGCAATATTCTATAAGAATCGTGCAGCTGCTTATTTGAAGAAGAATGAGTACGCCAAGGCGGTGGATGATTGCACGGAGTCGCTGAGACTTGCTCCTACTGATCCAAAGGCGCTGTTCCGTCGTTTTCAGGCTTATGAGGGGCTGGGCAAGTTCGAGGAGGCGTACAAAGATGCAACAGATCTATTCAAAGCGGACCCGGGAAATAAAACAGTCCAACCAGCATTGGCAAGGCTGCACGTAATAGTGCAGGAGCGAGCACAGAAGAATGCCAAGACTTCGACTAAAGTAAAGCAAATGTGTGAGTTGGCGTTTGATATTGCAACACCATTGGATAAACGTCGTAGCGCGGTGAATAATTTGCTGGTTCTGGCTAAAGAGGAGGTTGGAGCGGATTTGATCACAAAGGAAGGTGTGATTCAGAAAATCGCCAGTCTAGCAAAGACCGAGAAGGATCAGGAGGTGTATGTGAACGTGATTCGAGTAATTGCTGAGTTGTGCAACCGAAGCATTGATAGGACCAAGGTTGTGTTGACCGAGCTCGGTGTACCATGGTTTTTGCAAGTGCTGGACAGTCAGAACGAGGAGCGGGTGTCAGCTGCACAATACTGTCTTCAGACGATACTCAACTCTCTCTCGGGGATGGAGAACAAAACCGACAGCAAACCGAATAAGGAGCTCTGCACGAAGTATGCGAAGGAGATCGATACGTTGTTGACTTGTTTGGTGTACACCATCACAGATCGAACCATTTCTGGACAGGCGAGGGATGCTGTTATTGAATTGCTTACAAGGAACATCCACTACACCGCTCTGGAGTGGGGTGAAAGATTGGTCGATATCCGAGGATTGTACAGGCTTTTGGATGTCTGTTCAGAGTTGGAGGAGTACAAGTACGAGAGTGCAATGTCTATAACTCCATCGTCCAGGACAGTTGCATCGGTGTGTCTGGCCAGAGTGTATGAGAACATGTATCATGACGAGTTGAAACTGAAGTTCTCGGCCCAGATCGATGAGTATGTGAAAGACAAGCTGTTGGCTCCTGATTTAGAGTCAAAGGTGAGGGTTACCGTGGCGATTACTTCCTTGCTGACTGGACCTTTGGATGTAGGAAATGCAATTGTTGGAAGGGAAGGTAAGTACGTGTACAGTTTCGTTTGACCTGTCGTCATCATTCTCTTCTGATTTTAGGAATTCTGCAGATGATCCTCGTAATGGCCACAACAGACGATGTCCTTCAACAGAAAGTAGCTTGTGAATGTATAGTCGCCGCGTCATCCAAGAAGGACAAAGCTAAAGCATTGTCTACCCAAGGAGTTGACATTCTGAAGAGGCTCTATCACTCGAAGGATGATGGTGTTCGTGTGCGTGCGTTGGTTGGTCTTTGCAAATTGGGCAGCTACGGTGGTCAGGACGCCAGCATACGTCCATTTGCCGATGGCGCCACGACAAAACTCGCCGAAGCCTGTCGCCGTTTCCTCATCAAACCCGGTAAGGATAAGGACATTCGTAAGTGGGCTGCAGATGGTCTCGCCTACTTGACTCTGGATGCTGAAGTCAAGGAGAAACTTATTGAAGATCACGCCGCCATTCAGGCTCTTATCGAATTGGCAAGAACCGGGGACCAGTCATGTCTTTACGGAGTGGTGACAACGTTCGTCAATCTATGTAACGCTTATGAAAAGCAGGAGCTCCTCCCAGAGATGGTGGAGCTGGCCAAGTTTGCGAAGCATCACATCCCAGAGGAACATGAACTCGATGACCCCGATTTCATAAGTAAACGAGTTACAACGCTGGCCAACCTAGGAATCACGACCGCTTTGTGTGCCCTGGCCAAGACCGAGAGTCACAATTCACAGGAACTCATCGCTAGGGTGTTAAACGCGCTTTGCAGCCTTCAGGACCTCCGCGGAAAGGTGGTTCAGGATGGCGGTGTGAAGACACTCCTCAAACTAGCCCTGGAAGGCACTGAAAAAGGCAAACGACACGCATGCCAAGCTCTTGCTCGTATTGGCATCACAATCAACCCGGAAGTGGCGTTTGCCGGTCAACGATCTTTGGATGTCATCCGTCCTCTGCTAAACCTCCTCCATCAAGACTTCACCGCCCTGGAGAACTTTGAGTCCCTCATGGCACTGACAAACCTCGCCGCAATGAACGAAAGCACTCGACAGAGAATCATTAAAGAGCAAGGTCTGTCCAAGATTGAGTTCTACCTCATGGAGGATCATCTCTACTTAATCCGCGCCGCTGCTCAGTGCATTTGCAATCTCGTCATGTCTGAGGATGTGGTAAAAATGCACGAAGGCGACAATGATCGTGTCAAATTCCTTAGCCTCCTCTGCGAAGAGGAAGATGAAGACACAGCCAAAGCTGCTTCTGGTGCCTTAGCAATGCTGACCTCAGTAAGTCAAGCGTGTTGTCAGAAAATTCTACAAAACCCCAAATGGCTGGATAACATGCACACGCTGATTGCGAATCCAAGTCCTGAGGTCCAGCACCGAGGTGTGGTGGTGATTTTGAATATGATCAATGCTGGAGAGGAAATCGCACAGAAACTATTCGAGACAGATATCATGGAATTGCTGAATGGCTTGGCACAACTGCCAGATGATAGCAGAGCAAAGGCTCGGGAAATCGCTGGCCAGTGCCTAGTAAACGCTGAGAAATATAAGATCATCGAAAAGTCAGAGAATGGAGAGATTCCAGATGTATTCAAAGAAGCAGCGAAGTTGGAGGAGATCGTCGACGAGGAGTGATGTGTTTAATATTTGCTAAGTGCCACAATCTACCAAGAGGTTGGATTTAAAAGTGAACCAAGGTTTTAAAAGAGTTTTTTTTTTTTTCTAATTAGTGTCCTGCCGGAGTATGTTTTTTATGAATTTTTATTTATTTTATCTGTTTTGTGTTCTTTTAAAGAGGAAATATAAAGTTTTTCTAAATTAATTGAGTCTCTTGCGTGTTAGAGTTCATATAACTTTCATAGTTTAGGTCGGAACGCCTGGTTCAGTGGTTATCGCGTTGAGGTAGTTACTTGGGCCCTGTGTTGCACATTTCCTGTACAATATAAGGACTCTTCGCCTGTTAATCTGTAAAGGATTTCTCCCTCTTCATTCTCTCTATGCTTAGATGAAGATACACTCGAATCTAGAACTTTACGGGCTGACTGGTGGGGTTGGGGTATTTTTGTTGCCTCGTTTATACTAGGTGAAACTAAATGATCAGGGACTTCGTTTTCCCAAGAATACTTGAATACTTCAAACCGTCTGTCCAGACCTTTTCGTAGTCGTTTGAAGTCCTTACTTACATTGCGGGCAGAGAAAGCTAAACTAACTTACCTCACATAGTTGTCAGGTGAGCTGTGTACCGAGTACGACTCCTAAATACACATACTTGAGTTATAGAGAAAGTAGTCGATTGTTCCATGGGAGTTCCAATTCATTTTTTTCGGATTAACATTGTGTCTTACTTAACTCGACGTACCTTTAACGATCTCACTAATCGCAAAGAAAAACATTCCTAACACCATGATTACCGCGTCATCTGTATACGCGAGTACCTTGACTCCATTTCTCTCAAGTCTTGTTTAATCCCATTAGCCATCAAAGCAGAGAGATGGCCCTTCTTTGAGGAGTCCTCTACCAAAGATTGTTACCTAGTTCTCACTGAATTACTCTTGTACTACTCTCCAGTGACTAATGCTCGATAGTTTGAGTCACTTGCTATATGCTTGTTCGCTTACGTGTATTCTTTGAAGAAATTAACAATTAACTAGCGTAACACTTGCTCTCGCATGCATAGGTAAGCAGAACATTTCGATTTTCACAAAAATCCACGTCAACTTCAGATTTTAGAAATCATGTGCCATCAGCTTGACTGAGTTGGAGCTGCTAGACACATTTTGGATATGTTTATGCATCGTAACGGCGCAGGATTTGCATCTATACCTTGTCACTGTAAATGTCCAAGGACACGTCACTATTTCTTTCGAGACTTCTAGGAGAAGAGTCAGTTTTTGTCAGCTTATCCATTCTGATGACTCTTTTACCCAGTTATCCTAAATTTGTCGGTTCATTGATAGATATTTCCTGGACCTCCAAACTATCTTTGAGTCTGAACATTGAACTGGAACAATATTTTCCTCAAAGGCAAAGCAAACTCTTGTTTGAATAATTTATTCATTCTTTTACATGAAACATAAAAAAACAAACCATACACTTGCTACAATTGAATTAAATAAATCTACAACCAATATATTCTATTTATTCAGAAGATCTATCTACTGGAACCAGGGCCAATAGCTCTGCATCCACGTCCTTCAAAGCGTTTTTGTACTCTGAAATCTCCAGTGCCTCCCATTCGGCTTTGAATGCATTCTTTGGATCTGGTGGCATGGCCATAGCCGCTCCAGACATTTGATTCTGACTAAACTGTGTCTGATCAGCTTGATTATTCTCTCCCAGTACCAAGGAATAAATACTTCTCAAACCGAAAACGTTCAGGAAATACCATGACGCAGACGATACCCATGCAGCGTCCAAGGAAGCTAATTCCACACCACGTTGCAGCATCGGTTTGAAGCGCAACGTCAGTGGGAAAGGAACTTTTGTTGTGACAAACCCGGAGAACATCCAATTGATCCAACCTCCAATAATAACCATCGGCAGGACGTTGGTGAAGTTTCCCTTTACCATTTCGGAAAGCATTGCAGTTGGATTGGTGTTTGTGGCTGCAACCGGCTTGGGGGCCTTGAAGTAGCCAGATTCCTCGTGGTTAAAGAAACTCTTACGCATAGCGTAGGAGTTTTCTGTAAGATATTTGCCATTTTCACGCAGCAGGCGTGCTCTTATCATCGCTTGGCTATCCTGGATTTGACTCAGTTCGACTTGTTTCTGACTGGAGATCAAGATGGATATGTAGTGACGAATGATTCCGACGAGGAATGTTATCACGATTATGGGTAAAAATACCCAAACACGAATATTTGGATCAATTAAGAGCTCGGTCATCTTTTTTCGTTCTGAAGATATATTTTCTTCTCGGCACTACCACTGAAAGTGAAAGACGTCAAAAATGGCATTAAGTCTTTTCTAAACTGTACGTGGTCAATTTTCTGAACTCCGGTGTACAGTAAGGGACAACTTTTCCACCTCAGAGATAAAATTGAAAATTTTAAAAGAAATGAAGAATATTAATATGTCAATGGGTTATCAAAATTTTCTTCATGGATTCATTAGAAAATTTGAAAAATTAACATTTCGTATTGCGACTGCAAAGAAAACTACGTCGTCGAATTTTCGATTCCATATGCGAGGAAGGCGAATGGAGGAGAAGATATAACCGAGCGAATAGACAATAATGCTCCAGCCCCAGTTTCGAGATGACAAGGAAGACCTAAGCTCCGTTTTAGGGATCAAGGTATCGCGGAGGTCTCGACAACTGGGAGCAGTGTGGCCGAGATCGAAGAGAGTACAGGGCCACCTTATCTTCACGGGTCGGGAGCCCGTTAACTAAGAAAGTAAGTAAGTATTGTCAGTAAAACAAGGCCCGTACAGACCTATATAGAAATTAAAAAAGATTTTTTGTACTAAGCTCCTGAACCTGGTTGTTTAAAATAGGATCTGAGCATAGTTATTTGCTGGACGGACGTCAACGAGGTCTATTTCTAACCCAAAACAATATCCAAATTTTAAAGTCGGTTCTTAACAGAAAATAAAAATGGAAATATGCCTCAGTTCTCTCTAACTTTTTCCCAGTTGCTGTGCTTCCTTCTCAACTGTTATGCACCACGGAGTTCTAGCACCGCCGCGTATTCTGCCATCCTGAGTAAGCTGGTTCCATTGCATCACGTAGTTAGTTGTGGGCCTTTTGGATTGGGCCAGTAGCGCAACAATCATGTTCGTAATGTAGTGCTTGCTTTACCTTCTCGTGGTGGTCCCCGGGTAACTGCATGTACAAAGCTTTAAAAGATTGCAAGTGCGAGACTGTCTAGGGTCTTATGTTTAGACTCGGTAACCTGGGCCAGCAATCCGCGTTACCGAAAATATTTAAAGCTACTTAAACCGACACAGTGCCTCGGATTTCAAAGAATGGGTAATCATCCAATAACCTTAGATATTGAAGAACATCGTTACTTACCTGAGTGCTCCAGACGATGCAGTCTACAATACAAAGTCTGGAAGTAAAGTTGTGCCTTACATTTTTTTTAAAACCTTGTTGAGTCTATTCTTTTAAACAAAATCTCACCACAAATGATTCAGAATTCAAGGAAAACCACACCTTCACATGAATTTTATAAAGAATCGCTAAGAGGAGCACACAAGTCCACAATTACAACCTGGCGATAGGCCTATCCCGCGCTAAAATATGCACTCCGATCGGGGGAAATGCAAGTCATCGATGGCTAGCCTAATGGAGCTCCAAGCAAGCATGCCGCACATGCAAACATTGGGACAACGTCAATGGAGCTAAAATAAATGTGATGCACCCATAGCTAATCCATCTCCACCGAGGGTCACTCCAAGCCAGCCTACCAAACTAGTGACTCACTCCAAGGTCGCTTTATAAATATTAATTTTCTCCAAGTTGTTGACACTCTGAAAAGTATTTGCTCGTACCCTCTTGGAACAATTTAAGAACAAGGACGAACAGTATTCGACATTTTTTTTTTGACATTTTAAGGCAAACTAGCTTGAAGTATTTTTTCTTTTAGACTTAAACTCCAAAACCTACACTCGTTACATAGCTTGCATTACATTACTTAAATTGTTGCTAAAATATCCCAATTCCTTCAACTAAATTCCATTGTGTTGCATTGGCTTGAAACAACAATCCCCTAGGGACACATAACATGGCTCATAATGAGTATCACCGCACCGGGCCATTACATCAAAACATTTCAAAATTCAATGATCACCTATGGACTCTTGTTGTCGGGTGACATTACCACCATTTCATGCCTGTTTTGGTCAAATTCCACGCTAACTAATTGAAATCGAATTTGGAAATTGAGATCAACCAATCCGTCGCCACTGTATAGTCGTCTTACACTCTCAGAGAAGTCCTAAGAAGAATTTACAAAAAAATAAATAAAAAAAATCATAAATCGAAAGAAGCAGCATCGGATTTTTGCTAATTAAACGTCTAGCGTGACAGCAACAGTGTTTGCTGTTTAAAGCGTTGGTAACACGCAATCGACACTCTTGTTGACGTACCGCGCTCGTGGCTAAGTATAGTTGTTCTGTGTACAATTGGCAGTTTAATTTGGCAGCTTGACTAGGCACAGTTAATGGCTTGTTCTTTGATTTATCTTGAAGTTTGACGCATGTGAGGAGGTGACTGACATAATGTCAGTTTAATTAGTCAAAGCGAACCAAAAACGAAAAAACTATGATGTAACTGAAAATTTCTTCCGATTATTTACTACCTGAAGTGAGATACATTAAATCAATTTACCGTTAAATTATTGTCTTTCATTTGTTTTTACTTTCGTTTTCTGAAGTCTATTCAACGGTCTAGGCGCGATGAGACGAAGATGATGAGTTGCGCGGGGCTTAGCTGAATTGGAGTAGAAATTTAAATATTTAAACGGCAAGTGCAAGTGGTGAGGATGGGAAATTAATTGCCCAAAGAGCAAATTAAAAATGATTGAGACAATATTGTTGTGTGTATAGGATGGGAGTTGAATGTTGTTTTCTTATGGTCGGTTAGGCTTTTAGATGATGGGTATTTGTTGCATGTGCTGAACGATGTAACTGCGCACAATTAACGCATTGTTTTGTTAATTCAGAGCTACCCAGAGAGGTGGGTTCAGTGTTAAGTAAGGATTTCCTCGTTTGCTTAGCCAGTGAGCCTGGTATTACTTCCGTAGTTTCTGAGGAAGTTGTTCATAGTTTTCGCAGGAAGCTCGATGAAATATGCCAGGTATGTTGTTGGAACTGTCATTTGCATGAAGGAATGCATTTTGTGCATCGCGTTTCCCCAACGAACACATATCAGGGACCACGGTTATGGGGTTGTGTCTCAGCTGTGTCTCTATTATGATTCATCAGAATTACAGGTCGTTAATGAAGGATGGAAAAGTATGAACTCAGATATTTCTTTCAGTTTGGCCTTGAATTATCCTTTGGTAAGTATCACAATCGCTGATGTCTTCATCTATAGAGAACTTGCTTGACACCCTGGATAGTTTGAGCTTCGAGAGTGTCTGCAAACACGCAGGTTTTAAGGTCAAATAGAAGGGTCGAGCTAGGTTGGGTTCAGTGTCAGATTTGCACTTAGACCAAAAGACGTTCATAAGAATGAGAAAAAGGATAAGCTATTTGAATACAAGCCCGTATTTTAAGATTTGCAATGTAGCTCTGCATAAAGGATTGCTGAAGTCGAATCTGGAGAGGTGACAAAGATTTTCGAAGAATTTTTTTGTTAAGGGTTTCTCTTGTCAAAACTGGCCAAGTGCATAGTAGTTGGATCGCTGTACTTCTTCGTCCTCTTTTCTGTAACTTCTACAGAAATTGTTGAAGGAAGGACCGAGTCTACTGATATTTTTACTTAGGAAACAATCTGTGTCTTGATGTTGCTAAGAAACAGTAATCTCGACTAATTGTTAGTCCTGGTGATACAAATATCTGGTGCAATGGAGCAGACTGTGCAGTACTGAATGTCTGTCTTTGATTCATCTGTCTACTCCGGTATTGGAATATCATTTTCAGTTACTATAGATTCATAACTACTCCTCCTAGGAATCGTTGTTTTATAGTTGACGTTAGGGTCATAATAAGAAACAATGTATTCCGAATCGCTGGGAACAGAATTGACTAGACTCTAAGACCATGTTGCTTTCCTTGCTCAGTAGTGTCCACTAGAAACGAGCTCCTTACTTATTTCCTAAGGTAGAGCTACAGTTTAGGGTGAACCTGAGCCTCGTCTCTATCTTATGCTGACTTAAAATCTATAAAAAGGTGCTGGGTATCGATTTGGAGTTTCTTTGCCTAGGATCTGTCGGAGTTTGAAAATGTATATGGAATGGATCATTCGTGACTAAAGGGCCCATTTCAGACACATGGCCCTATCACATGAATTAAGCCCCTTTGAGACCTTTCTGGCACGATATTGAACATTTCGAACATTCCATGGTATTTTTTTCTATAAGTATCATGAAACTGAAGTTTCACCAAGCCTTGGACATTCGGATACTTAGGAAAGAATAGTCACATGTTTGGTGGTTTAAAAGTTAGAAAAGAAAACAGAAACAAGATTGTAATGAACATCAACTTATCGAACTCAAACATGACAACTATTTATTAGAGCTATGCGCAGTTGTCTTACTTCCCAAACGTGTACAAAACCATATTTCTCCGCTTCAGACCATAACTCATAAGACTACAAAACCTCCAATACCGTTGTTCCTATTGATTCACTTAAACCATTACTCCAGTGAATCATAAGATTTCTACTCCAATAGAAGCAGAAAAAACCAATCTACAC
The DNA here is from genome assembly GCA_963583995.1 of Xylota segnis. NCBI lineage: Eukaryota > Metazoa > Arthropoda > Insecta > Diptera > Syrphidae > Xylota > Xylota segnis. The sequence continues at coordinate 127,928,162 of OY757236.1, read as the reverse complement.
AGCATAGCACACTTTTTCTTGATTAAACTGAGCCCAATAAAAGGAAAACATCAACAACACAATGTCCAAACAAACGTCAAGCCGCAACTTTCATTCATCAAAACGTCATCAGAGAAATTGATGCACATCATACCTCGGCGTAGTTGTACATCACATCGCATTACTTAAACCAGCAAACCTAATAAACGATCACTTGCCTCGCTTGGCCCATAATTTCGAATAAATATTTATTAATTGAAAGTATCAACACAATCCCAGCAAGTCTCAGCAGTCTCCCAGTTGGACTTGGAGTCTGGGTACTTGTACTCGTACCTCTTGTGTACATCATAACAACTATAAGTACTGCCGCCACCACATTCTTCGAATGGAATTGGATGGAAGAGAAAAAAAACAAACTAAATGCGACCACCATACGCAACGCAACGGCATTTCTCCATAAAAGAGTTCAAATTGACGACGTCTGGTGGTTGAGCCTGGTCAAAGAGCTTAAGTTTCCGAAGTCGAAATTCTTCATGAGCTCAGGCACCGCCACCGCATGGAATCGATTGAATCCAAAACTGAATCCGAAACCGATTGGATGCACTTAAGCCGACGACAGACAGGCACAGAGAAAGAGAGTGTGTGTGTGAGAGAGAAACAGAAAAAAAAAGTAAACATTGAGTATTTGGCTGACATGTTGTCACTTTAATGGCCAAAATTAGGAAGACCACAACTGTTGTTGAAATGAAAGTAAGTCAATCTGTTGCCCGTAAATGGGTTGAACTCTCGATTTGTCAGTTTACTTGTCGTCGTGCGTCGATGATGGATCAAAAATGAAATGGAAAATATTTATAAGTAAACGACACGACGGCTTTCGTAGACTTTTGTGGAGATGCACCTTTTACCATGGTTTAGATGTCATCCATTAGACAGAAGGAATCCAAAAAGGAGATACACAAGACCATAAGCTACAGGAAGTAATAGAAACAGAACTCAATCAATCGAAAGTTGATTTGATGATGCTCTTTCCGTGTGAAGCTTGGGAAAGTTGGGCTACTTTGACAGCAGAACTGTCACTGTATCTAAGTGTATGACGTATCCTCTTTTGACAGCTAATGGCTGTGTGTTATGGAGAGGTATTAATCCTAGGCTCCAATCCGAGTTTGGTTAAGTTGTCACGTTTTGGTAACCTTTGTTCCATCGATTCGGTTAGCTTCATCCTGTTTATTTCGCACTCGGCTGGGCTTTGACTTTTAAGGCTTTTTATACTCAACTGGTTGTTCAATAAAACATATCTACTTCTACTTATTTTCTAAGAATGAATCGTTAAATTCAGTAGACAGTAGAAGACAAGTATTTTATTTCCCATCGACCAATAAAATACAATATTGGTGAAAGAATGCAGCCATGCGGAGCTCCACTTTCCCCTGAGCATGAGGTGAGTAGCTTTGACAAACTTACTTACTTAAAGCCCTCCCGAGCCGTGAAGAGTCTCTGCCTGAGTCACGGCAGTCTTCTACTTTTTTCGATCCCGTGCACGCTGCTTCTAGTTGTCCAGACCAAGCTCTCTGGCACCCGCGATAGGTTGATTCTTAAAATGGAGGCTCGGTCTCCCTTGTCAAAATATTGTTTAATTTTAAAGATTTCCTTAAAGAAGGCATAACACATCTAATCGGAGGTATCATGCGATTAGAAGTCTACCATAACGACAGTAGAACTTTTGCGGAAATTTAGAGCTGATTTTGTTGGCGTTCAGGCTATACTTTTGATACTCATTTGAGTATCCGGTCTACTGATTGTCATTGAAATAACTTGTGGAACACATAGCATGGCTTAGAGCTTTGATGAGGTATGTATTTGGCAAAATGCCATTCATTTCTCTGAGCATCTGCTTAACGCTTTTTGAGCCCCCGGCTGGGATATGTCCGTCAGACCTTCATATGCCTAGACCCGTGGCATCCGCATCAATTGGATTAAAGTCCGATGGTTAAGATTTGATATTGCTTCAGCATCTGGATAGACTTTTTGAATATAGTGGCTTCAGTAATTCAACAATTTGTTCCGAGATAGCAGGCAGAAAATTACATATTTTTGCTGAAATTGTGTGCACCTTAGGAAAAGCCTTAACGATTTCCCTTCAAATCATACGTTACAGAATCGAACACCATTTTCGAGTTCGAAATGATATTTTTAACGAGATCGCACATCATGTACTCCACGAATGTGAGAACTACTATCTTCTGTAAAAATTTTCAAGCTTACAAAGTAAGCTGGAGGTCCAAACTTCATAAGTTTTCGTGAAAACAGAACAAGTCACATCCTAAGAGAGTCCTCTATATGGGGACAGAAAGCAAAAACACCCAGGATAGTACACATACATAAGTTTGCACTAGATACTCTCTACAGCTCAGGCGTTTAGTATAAAGAAACGAGTAATTGCTTTTGTTTTCGATTAAGTCTCCTCCGGAATTGAAACACCAATGCTTTCTCAAGTATAAAACAAGCTGCGTACTCCGGTTGGATGGGATTCATTTCAAAACTAGCCCAAAACTTATCAAGCTATGGACAATATTAAAAAGTCCATTTCTTCCGCTCAGGTAACTTGAGTTTTATTTCTTAATCTAGGTAGCCTTTGTACAAATACTTTGGTAATTCCTCCTTCATCTCCTCAATGAATTGTGGAATAAAATAAAACTGCCCACGATAATCTGATGACTGCATGATTTTCGGAATATCGTAATCATTTGGATGGGTAAATGCATAGAATAGCGGGAAGAATGTCGTCACCATGAAGATTTCTAAAAGAGGATTCTCAGTATAACTCCAGTCATCGCTCATCTTGTAACAAACTTACCAAACTTTCTATTCTTGATGAATTCTATGTAGAAATCCGCTACAGTGGGAGGCTCTTCAGTGAACTCAATCTTCCTCAGAGTATCCAGAAAATTCGTGACATAATAGTAAATCACCTCATCACGATGTTTCCTTCGGACGTCCTCATTGAAAAAGGTGAATGTTGCGTATGTTACATCGACTGTAGCCGGTCCATAGAAGCACAATTGGAAATCAAGCTAGAAACGATTCAATCCCATAAAGTCTGTCTTGAAAAAAGCGGGCTAAATGGCCTTACCAACAAAACGTCATCCGTGGTGTCGTCTTCCTTCTTTTTGAACATTAAATTCTTTAAATGAAAATCTCCATGATTCAGCACATAGAGTCCCTTTTCACCGTTCTGATAGGAATGGAATATATCGGCAGACTTTGAAACAAGCGTCTTGTCGACCTCTTTCAAAACGGGTATGTAGCTCTCGTAGCCCTCCAGGGAAGATAACATCTTAGTCAACAGCTGTATGCCATTGGTTGCATAAGGAGATGTTTTGAAGTTTGGAATATCAAAGAATCCCTGATCGTACCTTGTGACGAGGGGATCAGACTCTAGACCCAGTTTATAACTGACAGCGTGCCATTTGGCGAGTTTCAGGAGAACCGCTTTAGTCTCTTCCAAGTTGAGGAGCCGATTTCGAATGACTTCATAGCCTCGTGGAACTAGATCCTCAAAGACGATGACCTGTCTTGGTCGAAAGGAGTGATACAGCATTCTGAAAGGTAAGTAATGTAAGTATTTGGTGTATCGAAAGGGGGTACATGGCAGTTCTTACCTGGCTCCCAGTTTTGTGTTATCACCAGCTTTCGTCAAGAGTTCCTCAAACTTTGGGATCGTCTCTAGATACATTCCAATTTCAGTCTTGAAGATCTGTGACTCACTAAAGAATTCCTTCTTGTGGCAGTCCTGATCCGGCAGAGTCTTAATAATGATCGATTTGGATAGAGCTGCTCCAGTCGCAGATCGATAGTCCACAGCTGCACGGAACATGATCGTGGCGTAGTGATCCCCCTTCTTGGTGGCGGGAGATAGTTTAATATCAAGCACCTGTAGATACATTTATTGAGAGTACAGTGAACAAATGAAAATTCGTATTTCTTACCTCAATAGTGTCATCTTTCTCGGAACCTCTCAAGACTTCCTGGACGAACTGTTTGTCCATCCATTCCGGAGCGTGTAACTCATCAGCGTTTAAGTCTGACATCTTCTTGGTTGTACTCACGAGTTTGTAGTTCCTTCAAGTACACGAAACACGTTCACTTAAATACTTTCACTTGTTTTCTGATAGAGTACCTATCGATTATTGGCGGGCTATCTTATCGCCGCGTGGTGCTATTTATGTTCTTTACAATTCCCCTCCCATGGCTGAAATGATAAACATTGGAGGTATTTCGCAACCGGCCGCAAGTAAATTACAAAATGTTGCGAGCGCGATGGACGTGTAGATACAGACTGACTGAGGCGGTTCTCGCTACTTAGTGAGCATTTCAGCCAAAAAGCTTTTCATTGCCAAAAAATAAGAAAGAAACTGGTTCTCAATTGTGTTCTCTCCCGCATAGTACTGAATTCGTTGGATTAACAATTACGTCATGAAGAGCTTTAGCCGCTAGTAGCTGTTGGCGCTTTTAGATGTTCCTATTTAGCTCGACATCAGGGCCTTCCAGACAAATTAAGTGACATTAAGCAACTAGTCAGAACGTTTCGAAAATTAGAGATAAATAAACGCGGAATTAGTCAGCTGTTTGTAAGCATTGATAGCTAGTCTGTGATTGATAGTAACGTTTCACTGGCGGTACGAGTAATTTAAACAAAAACAGTTTAATTAAAAGGTATTCCGTGTGTGGTTTCATTTGTTTTTTTGAAATAACGTTTTCATGATACATTTCTACTTCTCTTGAGTAGAAGATACTCTGTCGAATCAGTAATCTTCTGTTGGATACACTATTTGTTTGCGAACTATATTCTCGGAGATATTTTATGCAGATTTATGTAATATATCTGTTGACAGTTGTGATTCATAAAGTAAAAACAACACAAAGTTTAGTTCGAGTAGGTAAATATGTACTTGTTTACTGAGTACATCGTATTTACTTGTAAATTCCTCAAAATCTGAGATGTGACTTCTACGAAGACGATCTGTACAGTGTCATTGCAAGTCACTAGTGCTTATTTCTTTGTTCGAAATTCAAAGTTTAATTTATACTTATCCCAGATATGTCTGTTTAAAATCTCTTTGATCTGATTCCACCATATTGCGTAGGATGTGTAGAATTTGAGGATCAGATGACAGGATCAGATTTTTTGATCTGCAGCAGCCACTTTGTTCTTTTGCTTTCTAAATAGATTATTCAAATCCTAATGATCTTTCCATTTGCCTTAATACCAGTCTCACCATTTATTGTTTACTAGCAACTACACCTAAAGAACAAGTATTAGTTTAGTGAACAACTTCGAACTCAAATTTTGAGTCAAACTTGACATTACTATGACAGAAAGTACACAAAATGGGTCCTCCAATTCTGCTTATCTGAACTCTAAGCTAAAACTTCATATATGGGGTCTGTGGTGGGTCAATTCGAGGAGAAATCAGATCTTACATTTCAACCTCAAGATTAAGCGTACATACTTGACTGTATTTACGGAGCAAGGAATTCCAGGTTCAATCCCTACACAACACCTAAAACTGCTTTCACAGCTCGACCTCTCTCGAACGTCTGACAAACATCCGAGAGTATATCTGTCATGAGTGACAGTAGATCTCTTTCAATCTTGTAAAGAACACGAATGGTTCGGAGAAGCTTGGTCATGGGTCCCACAGACCTGTTGTGCCAACTATTTCCTTTTAGAGGTCAGCCAACTTTTAGATATGCCGCTGATAATGGAAGTTTTATGCTTTCGCAAGACCTCAAGATTAAGCGTACATACTTGACTTTATTTACGGAGCAAGGAGTTTCAGGTTCAATCCCTACACAACACCTAAAAGTGCTTTCACAGCTCGACCTCTCGCGAACGTCTGACAAACATCCGAGAGTATATCTGTCATGAGTGACAGTAGATCTCTTTCAATCTTGTAAAGAACACGAATGGTTCGGAGAAGCTTGGTCATGGGTCCCACAGACCTGTTGTGCCAACTATTTCCTTTTAGAGGTCAGCCAACTTTTAGATATGCCGCTGATAATGGAAGTTTTATGCTTTCGCGACATCCTGTAATGGCTGTAAATATGATTGGTTAACCAGATCGAGTGAAGACAATGGAATTTAGTCGTGGAGGAGTCAATCCTCCGTAATATCAGCTGGTCATTTGATGCAATGCAGCATAGTGGGAGTGTTTAAGATATCCCGGAAGCCAATGTCGAGAGACTGCCCTATGAATCACAACCTTTATAACTTGCTGTCAGTTCATTTGTCCATTTGTCTTCTATAACTCCTTGGTGACAAGGTGCCCGATTTTAGGACATCAATTCCACTTTAGGCGTTCCGGACAAATAAACGTGTATTTTACTCGTGAAGCTCTTAAGATTTTTCTTATGGTTGGCCTTGTAGCAAAAGGCCTAAACAAATGAGATCCAAAGACATTAACTTCTAGATTCTATTATGATCAAAGGTTCCCCATTAGACCATTCTATATAGCCAGTCTTTCAGTATACCCTCACCAAAACGTTGGGAAAATTTCAAATCCACGGCCTTGCCTAGTAGCCTAAAGAAGGCTCTAGAAAATTTACAAAAATAAAGTATGACAACAGAGGGAAGTCTATCTGGCATTATCGAGCACGCGTTTCATATTTTCATATTTAGCAATCATATGTGTAGGACCCAAGGTTTTTCTTTCTTTTTGACAAATGTAGCCAATTTAAACCGATCTATACTTTACATTTACCGTAGAACTGTCGAACAGAGATCTCAGACTGTAATTTTGTGCAGAACAATAGAAAAAACATAAAGCTACTGTCGTAATGGAGACTTTTTACAACAAGGGACTAAGTATCGACTCCTGTGGAACCCAATTCTGCTATCATCAGTATAGGAATCATGGAGTTCTCCCATGGAATGGTATGGTTTACCAGTTTAGAATACTTACCGGAGATACTCACATCTGAGGCCTATTCGCTTTGGAATCGTATATTTAGAACCCTGCTGTTATGTCACTTCTTCTCGTCATGAGTTCATTAAGCGAAGATGATTCTCAAGACCGTCCATGAGACGTCTCTAAGTACTTTCAATGTTTTTTTTTAAACTGGTTTCTAACACTCCAAGCCCTATTATCGGTTAATTATCACTCATAGCGTCATAGATTGAATGTTTTATCGCAAACACCTTAGAAGGTTAATGAATCGAAAACGCCTAATCACGATAACGAATAATTCTATAGGTATTTATGTCAATATATCAGCGGGCTTGACAACACCTTACATGGAGTATCTTAGAGACATGATATACATGTATTCTGCTTGATGCGGATCTTCATGCTAATTGTTATTCAGTATTGAGTGTTTTCATGGCTATGGAATAAAAAATACTTGGTTAACGCTAGAATTGTTGAGGTAAAAGTAAACGGTCTAACCATCCACAAGTCACTCTATCAGTTATTGTCTCGAATACAATAGTAAACCATATTTACCCTCTTGTCAACTTAATATAGCCACGCTTCTAGTTGCTATCTTAACAACCCAAGGCGTTTACCTCATCTGCAATTAGATTAGATAAGAAAGTTAATCACTACCTATGGTTCACAAGTCGTACATGTTATTAAACAAGTGCCCTTGCCAATCTTTATTCGTATCATCATTCAAACGTACTGACCTTTAGAAAGCTCACCAAATGGCGGACGAGTTCAACGATGACGAAAGGGTTCCCCCAAGTTGGCTGAACAAGGATTTCTTTGAAATGGTTTTAAGGAAATACGAGGAGGATGATACGATCACGGTAAGTCTGTTCATCAGTTTTTAACACCTTCTGAGTCTAATGAATCCCTTTTTTAGATCAATGACATAAAATTCACTCCTGGTTCAGCTAAAAGCGATCACTTTGCCAGCATCATGTTTCGTGTAGTCACAGAATATAGATCAACTTTGAAGGATAGTAACTCACGGTCCATGATTGTTAAAACAATTCCAGAAGTGGATGGCTTCAAGAAGGAACTTTTGGAGGAAGCCACATTTTTTGAAACCGAAATCGGTATGTACTCCACAGAAGTTCCGAAATTCGAAGAACTTCTTCGAAAGCACGGGGATAATACACAGTTGTGTTCGAAGTAAGTCGAAAATAGTGGAAACCCGTCGAAATTGTAATTGCATGATCATATTTCAGAACTCTGTACCATTCTCTGAAACCGTACAAAGTGATCGTTTTCGAAGATCTAGTACCCCTGGGGTATACATGCGTTCGCGATCGCCATGTCAATGTTGACGAAGTGAAGGCCTGCCTTTCGAAAATAGCCAAATGGCATGCTGCGAGCTATAAACTAGCATCAGAAGGTGATGAGTCGGTCAAAAATTACACTGAAGGCATGCTGACGAAACCAAAGGCGGAGTTACCACCATTTATTACAGGAGGTATGCAACACCTGGCAGATAGTATTGCCAAGATCCCAGGGCTAGATATCTATGCAGAGAAGCTAAAAGCTTTGGAGGTCACCTTCATCGATAGGTGTAACGATATTTTCAATGCTCATCGTAGAGGTCACAAGGCGCTAATGGTCCTAAACCATGGGGATTTACATGAGAGAAATGTCATGTTCAAGTATGATGCCAGTGGCAAACTTGAGGATGTAATGTTGGTGAGTTGCAAGGGTTTGTGTCTCTGCTGAGCGTTGAATTTATTTGATTTTCAGATCGATTTTCAAATTTCGTGCTATGCCCCGGCGGTCGTTGATATAGCCTACAGTATCTATATGTTGTTCTCTGATGAAATGCGACGGAATCATCGGGAAGAATTGATTTATTACTACTTTTCGACATTCCTTGAGACTTTAAAGAACATTGAGTACAGTGGAGAGTTGCCAACACTGGCAGAGTTTTACATTGATTTGTACAGATACAGAGAATATGGTAAGGACTTCAGCTTTATAATCCGGAATGTACTTATTTATCTTAAATGTTTTAGAACTCTGGGCTATGTCGACGTTCTTGCCGATGGTCTACGCGCTTATATCCGAGAAAGGAAAGGGTAGTTCGGAGGACTATTTTGCATCAGTTGACGCTCAGTGTAGGATGTACTTTAATCCGGATTTTATAAAAGAAATGGAGTGGCAACTACCGAGATTGCTGTACAACGGTTACTTGGATTAAACTAAGGAAGAGAAAAAAGAAATAAAGTATGTTTGGAGTGAAAAATCAAAGGTTTATTTCGATTACAACTCGGCGTTTAAATATCCCTTATGCAACAGCTTTGGCAGTACTTCTTTCAGTTCTCTAATGTACTTCGGATGCCGGTATAGTGTTGCTCGATGATCTGCTGATTGTATGACCTGATCGGCCTCCAAGGGTTCAGCGGGCTCCATTAGACTGAACCACATTGGCAGGAAATTTGCCAAGACGAAGATTTCTAGAATTTAGTCAATTTTCGAATATATTTTTGGAGTTGAAAAAGTCATATTTTTTTCTTACCAAAATCACGGTGTCTTATCAAGTCTATGTTGAAGTCAGCGAGGGTGGGTGGTGCTCCATTAAATTCGATCTTCTTCAGGGTATCGGAGAAGTTTTCAAAGTAAAAGTAGGTAAGCTCTTCGCGGTGACTTAAACGAAGTTCGGGGTTCATGAGCATGTAAATACTGTAAATGACATCAATGATTGCGGGGGCATAGGTGCAGAGCTGGAAATCGACCTGTGGAATAAAAGGAAGGTTTGAGCTTTAGGTTTACTTTGAATCGCAGCGCCATCTAAGAAAATAAGAAAGTACGACAAAAGCATGAAGCGTTTCTCTTCTGTTGGTTGGGCCACCAAACTACTTTTTACTACGTTAATGTGCTGAACAAGTCAAGGGAATAAGGACAGTTCAATGGGTCCTTCAGAGGTTGTATCTTCGAATCAATGGGCGTGTCCATAACCTCAAATAGAACATTCAGAACTATTGCCTTTGCTTAGCAGATTCTTAAACCTTTTTGCTTCACTAACAAGGAATATTGAAATAATTACGATTACAATAGTGTCACCTGAATTGAATGAGAACGGTTATCAGTCGAATGGTGTAACCTTCTTAATTAATGTGCCAAAGGCCAATGATCGATCAGCGAACGAATGAGTAACACCGATTTATCGCTCTTATCTCGAACAAATTTTGTTGTTGACAGAGAAACTAAGCTTTCGTTATCAAATTTCTTGCTGGTATGACTAATGGAATCGATTTTGATAAAGCTACGATTTATGGTCTCACATTTCCTGATTGTTTTTATATTTTCAAACAATGTCTGGTCAAAATCAAAATCAGGTTGCTCCTCCGAGGTTTGTGCATCGGACAAGTTCGAAACTTCCCTTCTGGGCTCTTAGGAAGCCCAAGAAAAGAGCTGATCTGGGTCAAAGTCACTACTTTACTTTTGATCATGAGAAATCTGTCACAGATTTCTCAAAACTTTCCGTGGTTCGAGTCTCGGAATAAGCAAACGGAGTAAGATCACTGACATATGTCAAATAATTGAAACTGAAATGTCCTCTATATGATACAAACAGAAATCTCACCAATAAAACATCCTCCAGCTTCTCCTCGCTGTACTTAACCATGGCATTCTTCATATGGAAATCACCGTGATTTAGGACGAGTATACTTCGCGTATCTCCTTTCTTGTAAGCATTGAATGTGTTCACACAGTTTTTCAATAGGTTAGCTCCAACCGCTCTCACCTTCTCAGCATACATCTCATAGCCCTTAAGTGTTAAAGTCACCTCGGCAAGGTTATTGATTCCACTACTCAAGAAACTAGCCGTTGTGGGTATTGGATTGTTAAATAGCCCCTGGTCGTATGCTTTAATTGCCTCATCACCTTGTGAAGCCAGTTTATAGCTAACAGCATGCCATTTAGCTAGAAGAAGTAGCATTTCCTTTGTCTCCACCATATTGAGAAAACGTCCTCGTATTGGATTGTATCCCAGGACACATAGATCCTCAAGAACAATCACTTTCCTTGGTGCTAGGGAGTGGTAGAGAACCCTGAAAGTACACTATTGAGTATTCATCTTGAACAGGGAAGGTTCTAGACGTACTTAGCTGCCAATTGTGTGTTGTCGCCATATTTCTTAAGCTCAGCTTCAAACTTTGGAATTATTTCAGAATACATTCCAATTTCGGTTTCAAAAATTTTAGTCTGGGCCAACAGCGCGCCCTTGGGACTATCTAGTTCAGGTAAAGTTTTGATTATCATCGATCTTGTCGATGATCCCTTCGCGGTTGTAAACTTAGCTACAGCTCTGAACATAACACTGCCATAGTGATCCCCTTTTTCTGATCCGGGAGTGAATGTTACTTCTGTGATCTGGAAAATGAGTTTTCTTAGAGACAGGTTTCTTGGGAGGAGAAACATTGCTCACCTCAATTGGGGCTTCAGTTTCACAGTTCTTGAGAACAGTGAAAATAAATTCACTGTCCATCCATTGTGGCGGCTCTAATTCATCCTTGTTGTAGGCACTCATATTGCTCTATGTTTTCACAACACCAGAACACGAAACAGGACGAAAAACACAAACGTTCTCAACAAAATATTGAAACCGACTGAATGTTGTACGAAATACTGGGAGCTCTAGCCTTCGTGTATGGTTCTTATTTTGCGGAATTACGTCATCTGCTTCGCTATCTTCCCAAAAATAATAATAATAATGGGCAACGTGGAGCTTTCGATTTGTTTATTGTACGAACGACGACACATCAACATACTTAGGTTCAATGAATTGCTTGCTCTGCTTGGGGCATACGTATCTCCCTACTGCGCAGGAACTACATTTGTTTACAAACAAAGTGCGTGGGGAAGACGTCAATTAGTCATGGTTTTGGCCCATCAGGTGTTTGGTTGGCTTCGTATTAGATACACATGTGACTATAGGTACGCTCGTAACACCCGGATAATATATCTGAGAGTCATGGTCCCACCTGTGTCAAAGAACCAAGTCAATTTCAATTCAATTCCACTGGTCAATGATTTGAGAAAAATGTATAGATAAGCGGATGAGGTGAATAATCTTTATATCTTGTCCTACATTCCTATGTAGGTGCAGATAAGAGGCGTGCAACCTTATCTGAACACGGTGCCATTTGGAGGAGCAACTCAAATTAACAATCTACGTAGAAATCAGTTGAAGTGATGCTGAATTGCTGAATTAGCACAGTTTATAGCCTGCAAAGCTCACAAATAATATTTACGTACGTAATTCGCAGCTGTGACTATAAATTCTTTGTCGCGCTTTTCTGGAGATGCAATAGGTTAAGTTGGTAGAGCCGTCTTGACACTCCAGTGACAGGTTCGATTGCGCTAATGCATTGCTAAATTCCCTATTCAATGAGGAGGTCTAGAATTAAAGAAGGAAGGGTCTAGCTTCTAAGCTTTGTAAATATATGTGAACTTTTGAATCAGACCCAGAATAAGATTTAAAGACTCAACATAGCGCTGACAGCCCGTCATTCAGATCGCAACCAGAGGTTCCAATTGCTCTACCTTTACAAATAGACATCAATAACAAGCCTGCCCTTGATGATTCGATCGTAGCATGGGTTCTAGCACGAGACCATGGTGCTTCGGATAGTTTCGACAGATATATGTATACATAACTGTCGCATGACGAGAATCTAAAGAAGGACGACATTACTATGCTTTCAGCGCTCCATGCCTGAGTCCTTCACAGAATGAAGAATGGCAATGAACGAGCGGGAAGAAGCCCAAAATGCATCACCCTATCGGAAGATCCTATAATTTTTGCAAATGGCGGCAACTGTCAGTTTTGTTTTGATATTTGTGAAGTAAATAGATCCAGAGTACAAGTCGCCATGGAACGCTATACTCCTCACGCTATACGCTCACTATTTTTTTGCGGAAGAGTCCGTCAATGATTTTGGCGCAACGTGAACTTGGTCGGAGACATGTGACAGCTGTGTCTGGAAATTTCGTGTCAACGACTGGTGAGCGATGCAGAACCATGTTGAACGAGTCTTTATTGCCGTAAGTTGATGAATTAGGACTGGAGGACCAGCATACACACCTCCCGCAACAATAGATATAGGCTTGTAATAACATTTGAGCGCCATTGCTTTCTCCTCAACTATCCCAGACTAAGTTTTCTTTGGGTGAGCTACACTTACTCCAGCTTGGAACTCATTAATTTCATTCCATGGCATATGTTTTTGTCGGAATTGTCTTTGCGCCATAAGCAGGTCTGCCAATACTTCGCCTTATTCTGATGTCGATAACTTCCTGGACCGTCCTCCCTAAGAGTTGTACGTTCAAAATACGGTTCGCCCAGAATATCCTTAAAATGGTGGGTAGATTGCTATTAACAAAAATTTGGAGTTTGCAAGTGACCCATACCCATAAAACAGCTTTTTCTAAAGTTGAGTACACCAGTCGTTCTCGGTCTTAAGTTGATAACATTGCGTTTCCCAGTTCCGAAGAGCATATCAACCACAGCAGTTGAGTCGATAGAATGTAATGTAAGGAAGTTATATAAAGTTGCGTTGAGAACTGAGGATGGAACTGGAGGAGCACTCTAGATTTTCTTTTCAAAAATTTAAAAATTTTGATCACTTTGGGCTTTATGATCCTCAATATTCCATATACCACCCAAGACCTTAAAAGAACTAGGAAAGGGGTTAATCCATACCTTTCTAAGATTACTGCAAATAAAACACACACTTGAAGTGCCAAATGGAATATTTATTTCTATCACAATTCGCTGTCTAGATAACCCTTATGCAAAAGTTTTGGTATTACTACCTTAAGTTCTTCCACATATTTCGGATGACGATACAATACTGCACGTTCATTCCCCGATTGCATGATCTGATCGGCGTCCAGAGTCTCCATAGGCCACATCAGATTATACCACATTGGCAGGAAATTCGCAAAGACGAAGATTTCTGAAATAAAAGGAGTTTTCGAGATTCAACCTTTTCGAAACCGATTCCAACTCTCACCAAAATGACGATGTTTTATTAGATCAATGTTGAAATCCGCCAGAGTTGGCAAAGCTCCTTTAAATTCGATTTTCTTCAGAGTATCCACAAAGTTTTCGAAGTAATAGTAAATGAGTTCCTCTCGGTGATTCAGTCGAAGTTCAGGATTCATCAACATGTAAATACTGTAAATGACGTCGATGATGGCAGGGGCATAGCTGCACAGTTGAAAATCGACCTGAAAAGAGAAACAGGAGAGCAATTCGATAGTGCGACACAATGACATTTCTCTGACATATGTCATCTACTTGTATCAAGCTCAGATAACACCCTAACAGATAGCAACACCCTACAGATGGCAGCATTGTGTGTATTAAAGTTTCACCATTGTCGCTTGGGTTGAATGTGGATGTCCATAAAAGGAAAGGCACGCTACCGGAACAATAAATTGATCAAAACGTCAATATCGCCAACTGTGTTCACTGATTAACAAGTATAGAAACTGGAGCTATCGTTATCTTACTCGTTAGGGGATTTGGTAATAAACTTGAATTCTTAGAACACACGAATGAAAATAAACTTGATAAGGTGACGAAATTTAGTCACACGCCGCACTTTCATTACTAAGCAATATTGCAAATCAGATACTTTCAATTCAGGTAGACTTACCAGCAGAATTTGTTCCAGCTCATCCTCGTTGAACTTAAACATTGCGTTCTTCATATGGAAATCACCGTGATTTAGGACCAGAATGCTTTGCTTATCTCCATTTTGGTAAGTATTGAATGTTTTTACACATTTTTTGAGCAGATTCGGGGTGATGGCTCTTATTTTGTCCGCATACATCTCATAGCCTTTCAAAGTCGACAGAGCATCAGAAAGAAGCTTCATTCCGCCATTTAAAAACGGAGAAGTCTCAGCGAGTGGAGAGTTGAAAATTCCTTGATCATAGCCCTTAACAGTCTCATCACCTTCCGAAGCCAGTTTATAGCTTACAGCGTGCCATTTGGCTAACGTGAGTAACATCGTCTTTGTCTCGATCATGTTGAGGAAACGTCCCCGAATTGTGTTATAACCCAAGGTGCATAAATCCTCGAACACAATAATTTTTCGTGGTGAAAGAGAGTAGTAGAGAGCTCTGAAAGAAAAAAGACGCTAATGTTGGCCCTGTGGACGGGTAGTAAACTTACTTGGCACCCAATTGTGTATTGTCGCCATATTTCCTTAGTTCAGCCTCGAACTTTGGTATGATCTCAGAATACATTCCAATCTCGGTCTCGAAAACCCTTGTCTGAGATAGCATTTCACCCTTGAAGGTGTCCAACTCGGGGAGTGTTTTGATGATCATTGATCTTGTCGACGATCCTTTGGCGGTTGTGTACTCTGCTACAACTCTGAACATAATACTTGCATAATGATCACCTCTCTCTGAACCAGGACTAAACTGAAGATCAGTGATCTTAGGGGGAAACTATTTGGTAGAGTCTTAGAGTCAAGGGGAAGAACTTCTCTTACCTCGATGGGCTCCTCCGTTTCACACTTCTTGAGAATAGTTAAAATAAATTCTTTGTCCATCCACTTTGGGGGCTCTAGTTCATCTTTGTTGAAAGTACTCATTTTTTTGTGCTCTACTTCAGTACGAATAAACAGAAAACAAAAGATAAACTTTCTCGTCGAAACGTTGAAATTAACTGAACGTCGCGAGACCGTTTTGAGTTTTCATCCGAATGAGCTTTTTAGTTTGTTTTTATTTCCTGGGTTGAGTCATGTTTACGCCATCAGCGTGTAGTATCTTTACAATGATAATAAGTAAAAGCTTTTAATTTGGCTGTCAGTTGAATGGGTGCCGAGAGACGTCATGAATAATGACAGGTTAATCCATCATGAGTTGTGCTCAATCAATGGATTTTGTTGCGATCTCTGCAAACCATTAGGTGAACAAAATTATCTCAATTTTCATTAACAAGTTCGCTTACTGGATGTCAACATTGAAGAGATCAATCTATGAAGACACAAGTGTCAACACACGAGGTGGGTATTTGCGAATGAAAATTTGTCATAAGTAGTCTACCTTATAGAGAAAAAAGTTGATTCTATGTCTATCGCCAACTATGGAAGCATTTCGCAGCAAAATGACGCATTCAAGATACTGTCCAGCGTGCCTTCCAGTCCGACACATCAAGTATAAACTAACACACTATTTGTGTGTTGACCTTAACGCTGCATATGACAGTATTCATCGGTTGGAGCTCGACAAGGAAATAAGTGAATTCCGGATCCCGAAACCCCGAATCACGTGATCTGTATTACATTAAAAAATATTGAGAACTTTTCTAGACATGTGCAGGATTTCAAAGCGATGATCAATTTAGTTCTCGGATAGGAAGAACGAAGGAATGGTGTCAACATAAAAGATAAATGGTGTTTTTTTTAGAGGCGGAGACTTAAAAATTTAAATAAACCACAGAAAACTGTTCCCTATATCCATAAAGTTGGCTTTATTTGACAGACAGTTTCATGACATCAATGATTGAATATGATTCTAGGCATGTGGTCGCCGGGGCTGGAGCGTACACAGATGAGAGCAGAACTCCACTACAGGAGGCAGTTAAGGAATTCCTTCCGACCTACCTCGAAGTAAATGTTAGCTCAACGAATTAGACCTTATTGGAGATTTGCTGCTTTTTCAGTTTGACAATAGAGCTGGCTTCCAAACTTCTTACATGAAGCACCAAAGTGCTGCTCTATCATGCCTGGTTACTGGACGATAGCCAGGAAAGTGGAACAGATTTTGGAAAAAAATACTACATCGGACTCACATGTGGGGAGGACGAACAGAGGAGGAGATTCAACTACGAACTCTATATACATGTAGGCTGCACCAAGATGTGGACTACATTGATGGAAGGCTACATTGACTCGGCCACATCGAGCAAATGGACGACAACGTTTCAGCCCAAAGAGTCTTCGAATTCCAAGACTAAGGTTCGAAATGACAATGAAGATCAAACCTTCGTTGACCGATCGCGGATGGCGGTAACCTTGGTTTGACGAACTGGCACCAGCGTGCCCGGTACCGCAGTGGTAAAGTGTCTCAAACAAAGACTCTACATGGGTCGGGAACGGATTATCATTAATATTGTTGAGTACAGGTTCTGCTGATCTGATCCTTCCTACGAAAAAAAATTCAAATTGAGGATGGCGTCCCACAAGGTTGAGTACTGTCACTTCTATTGTTTCAAATGATTATCACCGAGGTGTTTCACATCATGTTCTTGTTAGAAACATGTGAAATCCAGTAGAATGGTGATCGGTTTGATCCGCCAGATTGGAAGTATGTACTTGAACTGCTTGCCAGTTCGGTGCTTGTCTATAAATGGCATTATGCCGAGTTATTTGGATCGATCAGTGTGTTATGTGAGATCACTGAGTTCAGGAGATTTCTAGTTGCAGTGGGAGACACGATAGGAGTTGATTCAATGGACTTGTGCAATACATGCATTAGCTTATTGGGGAGAGGCTCTGTGAGTCTCTCAGTCTGTTGGCAGATGTACAATTTGTTCTCTAGAGCTCCTGTAGAGCCCCTGCATGCAAGTTACTAATCGCTAAATATATCGTTAAAAATCGTGAGATATTGAGCCCTTGAGCTAGGAAGGTAGCTCCGTTTTGTCTGATTGTGAGCGTTTTCTTACACATTCCTAGTATTAAGCAAACCGAATTCCATTCCCATCAAAACTGATGGATACAATAGAACACTCCTGTCTTCCCGGTGTCCAAGTGTTGTATACTTTTTTCGGGGACTTGTCTATAATGGGAGTTCAAGTCCCCCGTACGAACCATATTGTTTAACATATCTTCAATCTATTCGAATAGTTTTGCAATTTAAATGCGTTTGTTCGATTCGATTTGGTCAGTCGCCAGTGAATGCTTTATAATCTAACTCGAACCCCATTGACCCTAGGTTCTGATTGCCCATGACGAACGAGAAAGAAAACGTTCCTCAAACCCCACAATCAAATACTATGTAACTCCAATTTGGTGAAGCCATCTCGATTTATCAACGAAACCGTCAGAAGTTTAATTGCCACTAAACGATCAATTAAGAGCAACCAACCAATTATTCCCCTATAATCCGTTCTGCACTCTTATAAACCGATCTGTATCCCACTGAGGAGAACAAATTCCCATAATCAAATCTATCCACACTGTGTGTGCGACGATAATAGAAACCTCACGACGACAGCCCCATCCAGAGACGACCCGAAACAACAACGACGACTACGACGATGCGACGACTGTGTACATCGACGACGACACGATAAAAGATGAAGATCAAACGCGCAAACATAATAAATCATCGATTCAATATGTCTGCGCGGCACGTTTCCTCCGATCGATGTTCCGCGCAATCACATAAATCACATACAATGGTCCCGCCGCCGCCGCAGCCGCCACAGCCGCTGTTTCTACTGCTGTTGCTGCTGCTGCTGGTGATGGTGCTGGTGCTGGTGCTGGTGCTCCAGCTTCAGAGCTTGAGCGCTCCAGCAATGCAAGCCAATTGCTCGAGTGTCAATAAAGTGTCTGAAGATACATTCCCCCCGACTAACTTGCGGGGCGGGGAAGGGGTGAAATTTATTATTTGTTAATAAACATGACAATAATTTCTCATGCTTTCTTTTCTCTTTCACCATTATGAAGTGATTAATAAAGAATACAATTCATGCCATGGTCGACACACACGAACCAGGTAGACACATTGGCAGAAAGCCACAAGACGCCAATGAAGAAGCGCTGAGAGAAAGGTGTTAGAAGAGAGCTCGAGTTAGCCACAACATCGCCGCCGCCGGTGTTATTCACCTGCATGGCCTGCTCCGCTATGTGCGCTTCTCGAATGGTGACCCAGTACAGGTGATGGTGGAGGTGCTCCGGTCGGTTGTTATCTATCGTGACGAGCGGGAATTTGCACTACGATTTTGATGAATGCCTTAAATTGTTTGTTTGCGTTTTCCAACTCCCTCGCCAGGCAGCCCTGGTTGGGGCCCATTGTGCACCTTTTTCTTGTTTTTCTGCGGATTTTCCCATAATTTTAGCGCACAGCGTGAGATATAACAGGGGGAGCGTGGGCCTGGGTAAGTTTCTATGCTGCACTTAGGATTGGGAGCGCACACGGTGACTTTGGGGGAACGAATGATTTGTAAAATTTTCTGATCGCTGAACTTGTAATTGATGGCGCTAGCGTGGGGGTTTTATGTATTTTTTTTTTCTTTTTTTCAAGAGAAAACTCAAAGTTTCAAGAAAGTCGAACGAGTTACCCAATAAATAGTTTGACATTCAATATGTGGGGTGGGCTTAAGGAAATTCCCCACTGTGAATCGGTCTCAGCTGTTGTAAATGGCTTCGTCTGTCAAAGGTTGTTTGACACATTCAGACTCGTGCAGTGATTGTACGAAATTTTATGAATCTTGGTTCAAATTCGTTTCTTGAAGCAAACAATTCGAAAAAGAAAGGGGAAATGAAGGAGAAAAGCAATTTTTCTAAATGGAAAACCTTACGAATTATCACCCAAGGAATTTTTGTGGTGTGATCTGGCAAAGCCGCTGTACAATCAAATGTCATCTTAGTGGAATTATGTCTTTTGCTCATACCAATTGATTTTTTTTAGGATTTCATTGGATTTGAATGCTACCTTCTTGAAATTTTTATCACAAAACGTCTTTCAAAACGCAGTCAAAAGATTGTACACCTTCCAACTGAGTTTTAAAACCAGAAAAAGGCTTAGAGCCTTAAAGTTTCACAAAGTTTTGCCATGCAATTGACATATTTTTCTCTCATTTGCTGAGCACGATTTTTTAAATTTGAATTGTTTCTCTAGTCCTTCAAAAAGACCTATATAGTTCTGACGTTATGCACCTTAACTACTATATGGTTAGAAGTCGCACCTCTTTTGGGTTAGTGGTGTGTTAACTTTTATTCCAAGGAGTCGTACATGTGCGACGTAGGTTTTGGTACTTCTTTCGAGTCAATGTTAGACAATTAATGATAAATTGTAAGCTCCACTAGGTCCTATAATGGCGGTACACGATTCTGGTAGAGCTTCCTATACCTACCTTCTAGTTGAGGCTCTGTCAGCCAAAAGTTATAATTCCAATAATAGTATGAGAAAGAAGTAATCTATGCTTAAGATCTAGGCCTAGACTATGTATAGGGACCAAGATTTGGGCTTTACGCCTGGCAGTTTGAGTTTAGACAAGCTTGTCATACAGTGTAAAACTGCTGGAACTTCTACGGTGAAATAGAATCAATTCGCTTAAAAGCGAGGACGCCAAGAATTTCACTCGGATTGAGATAGTCAGATGGCAAGATTGAGAGCGGGTTTGGTTTAGAATGAAGGGCACCCAAAGAGTTAGTTTTCGCTACGGAAGGTCCGAGTGATACGCAACTATAAAAGCTTTGTACTTAAGTACTTGGATGTAGCTAAGATGAAGATTAATGATTCAAAAGAAATCATTCATGTTGAAGAACTTCATTTAGTCTGTTTGCATCCTCTAAAGGTGCGGGTAAATGCCCATAGAAGCTTAGGTTCAACACTCATCCTCTAAGCCTTTTCCACCTATTTCCTTCCAAGTGTGACCTTCAGACAAGATTTGGGAAATTCTCCCTTGCAACCAAATTCGAAGAACTAAACAAGGTCTTAAGTGCAGTTTAGCTGCAGACGCAGCTAGTACATTTGGTCCTCCACTTCCAATATAGTAAGACAGAATAGGCAGACAGGATACATAATAGGAGGGACAACCTAGTCTAACAAGAACAAATGTTTGTATTGCCGGTTTACACGAAGACGCCAGCCTTGAATCCTTGACTGGCTTGCACCTATTCGTAAGAATGTGAGTACAACTCAGTATCTGATCGGAAACTGATCTGCTGTGCCGAACGTAGCTGTGGTTCCGGTGGTAATGCATCGCACAGTATATCTGTGAGACAAAAATCGTGGGACTATACCAAAAGCCGCCACGTTTAAGACCATAATTTACTTGGATGGTACAGTTGACTACAAGGGCAGACTTATCATGAGAATCATGAAAGCTTTCTAGAAAATGTTTTATACAAACCTTAGAGACGGGGAAGGCAGGTAGTGTCAAGGGTGGTTACAGCATTTGAATTGCCAAAAAGCTAGTAAGAACCAATGAATGTGGTCAAAATGTTCATTATACGGATAATGGAAGGTAAAGGCGAGGCTTAAACATCCTTGGCCAACAGAAACAAGTGGCTATAGACTTTGAACCAAGTGAGGGATATCTAGAAGAATACAAACACAGACATTTTAACTCGTTAGTCCATTTTGGGTGCGAACCAACCCGTTTTCGTTATGAATTTTAAGATGCTTTCAGAGGGGATGTCAGCTAGTTCGTAGAGTTTGTCGAGCAATGTTTTCCCCTAAGGTTTGGTGCCTGATTCGGCTGAGATTTGGGCTTTTGCAGACGAATTGTATCGTCTCTTCCTCTACCTTTGCATAGCTCTGAGCCGTTGAGACCCATTCTACTGAAGTGGGCCGCCATTGGGTTGTGTCCTGTGAGGACGCCGATGGGATTGATCAGCTGTGTTCTATTGAGTATTGAGTTGTACTGGGCCCAAAGTAGCCTCAACACACGGTAGGAGGAGAGTGCGTTCCATCTAGCGTTGGCCATGTTACGGAAGTCCATAGAGATCTTGGAGGAAAGGAGGCTAATGGGCGGTAAGCATACCATTAACACGCCCACTTCTCAGTTGGAGTTGCTTTATCCAATATGATCCTCAAACCAGGTCTTCCAATAATCCACGCTACTGACAGTCTGCTGTTTCAAGCTTTGAGTAGCTACCATCCTCAGTGTACATCCACATTCTCTTGTACTGAAGGGGTGAGAGTTTCTACCGTTGCGCTAGATAGGGTTACAAGAGATCTCCAAAACAAGCCTAGTTTTAAGTTTTTGTAAAAGTCTTCCAATCTTACGTTGAACGTAGATCTCAGACATCAATCGCGCCGAAGACTGTCCTAAATATCGAGAGCCATGTTATGTGATGTCAATTTATGAGCCACAGCTTCACTCTCCTAGACTCTTGACAAAAACTCGTGCCATACAGGTCTTCCACTTCCTAACACCACTTAGTTACCCAAGATCTCCAACGCCAAGTCAATATTGCACCCATTACGCACAAATGACACTTGAAACTCAAAAATCCATACAACCACTCCGTCCGAACCTGTCTCCAGGCTGAACTATTTAACCCCGTTCGGTGAGTTGAATCATGCGTACAGCTTACAACCAATTAATGTAGGCAGCTAATCTCTTCAGTAAAAGTGATTAATCGCCATTAGTGCACTAGGTGTCTCTGCCAGCAGGAGCAGCTACAGTGCGGTGGTTACCCACTAAGTGAAAGAGTTCGGTCTCGCGGAAGAACCAGTTGAAATGGTTACCACCCAGGCCAGTTGTTGTCTCCCCGCAGAATGTGCGAGCCGAGTCATTCGATGCACATTATGCGAAAATATCACTTTTATTGATCACCTGGTCGTTTTTTAATTAGTCTCGCGACTCTAAGACTGGTCATCGTGTCTCTTTAAGCCAAAAAGGTAGTTACAGTCGGTTTACGTGTTTTTTTTTCTCATCTCACTGCGCAGACGTAAACACTCGACGCAGACGTCAGTAGACATCTTGTGGAGTGTATCCGTATCTTTTACAGCAAGTGCCAATGGAAAGTGATGCCAACTGTAATTAGGCCACAAGCATAACAATAATTGACCATTTCGCTTCAATTTTTTTTTACCTTTTTGTAATGGTTTTCCCAATTTGTTAACGGTCTCGTGGGGAGGAGACGGGTTAAGAATCTCATTTCTCTCGGCCTGATCGTGACTTTCTTGTTTGTGTGACAAAATTTCTTTGGATTTTGTTTGCTTCTTGTTCTTTAGCTGGTGGTCTTGGTCTGTGGAGCGGGAGGTTGGTTTTCTTTTTGACGATTCCATGCAGCGAGGTGCGTGTACTTTCACTTGGAATCTGGTGGCCGCCCAAAGTGTGACCATTGATTTAGCTGAACAGATCTGGGAGTTATGTGTGACTGGGGGGTATTGACGGTATCTGGAGTGAGGCTAATCATGGCACTCCATTGAGTCATTTCAATTATTTCCACGAGGACTATAAATAACCAGCACATCCTTTGGATATAGTTGTGGGTAAGCAAACTGCCTATCGCCGAATTCCGGGAATGCGTATATCCTTTTGCGCTGCAAACTTTGACTACTGTCCAGCAGACAATGTCTCCTACTCCACTGACCACTGGTGCGGCTAATTACTTGACTCCGAAATGAAATACCGGCGTTGGTATCGTCGTGGCAACACCGAAATGCACCCAGGGAATGCCATCGCCTCCTGGGCAAAGGCTAAGTATTTAATTTCCCTTTCGTTGGATGGCGGTGATTTTTAGCATTTTCTGTGAGGCATACGTAATTGTTTCTTTGTTTTTGGTTTAATTTAAGCCTCCGTTTGTCATTGCGAAAACAAATTGCAGGAACACGTTTAAAAAATACCTACTAACCTCCTGCCAGGCAGCAAGGAGCACCACGGTGGTTTGGTTTTGGTGGGAGATAAGCTAAGTTACACTGCGAAGGCATTAATCCAGAGATTGGAGGGAAGAATTCCAAGTATCTGTGGGGTTTGGGTTGTTTTTGTTTTGCATAGCAATTCGATGGAACAGCAGAGTGCAGCTTGTAAATGAGAAGTGGTACATAAAGTGCTTTGCATAAAACATTTAGCCTGGTGACAGGGTGGTGACTTGGTGCTGCAGGATGTAGGCATTACCGTGGAAGATTTTTTTTACTTTAAAACAGACACAATATTCAAGACGGCAGTGCACAGTGGTTAATAGTACTACGGGGTTCAGGTTCGTCCAAAATAATGAAGGAATATCCGTTAACTAAATCTTACAGCTTATGACTGGCAATAGTGCTGTTGAAATGGATGAACTAGTCAGGGCAAGGTCATATCTAGGGTCTTCGGAGGTCTTTCCTAAAGATTAGTTCATTGCTTAGCATAGAGATTGAACTCAACAAGGAGGCTAACAGGTATATAGATTTATTGTAAGAAGAGATCTGGAGATCTAATGAAACTAAGTGAGACATTCGACATGAGAGACATTCGGACAGTTGTTGCTGTCGTGACAGGACACTGCTTGGTAGGCAATCATGCAGCCAGGCTGGGACTAACCCAGAACTTCCATAAAAAAATATCCACTGAATCCATTCGTCACTGGCTTTGTCGTATCATTGGCTATCAAAAGGAAAGACACTCTGGGGAGTTGGAAGTATTGAGCTGAATGAACTCCTGGTATTTTTGGTCAGTAATACTAAGTCAGTAGTACTAAAGAAAAAAAAAGCGAATAAAGCATGCAGCCTTGTGGCAACCCACATTGGATATCAAAATCAACAGACACTTTACCGTCGTGCAAGGCATGGAGGATAACATGGTGAAAGAATCCTACTATGGAACTCATTATCTAGTGATCTGAGGATCTTAGCCCTGAAATTTATCACAACACGCATAGCATGAGATCAGAGATGACATACTGTTCGCATGCATACCATAGCCAAGCAGTTGTCCAGTTCAAGTACTAACACTGCTAGGAAACACTGCTAGCTAAAAGATTCAAAAAGAAATCAGCAGATATTGAACGGATATGTCCACAGTTCCATGTCGATATACTTTCGTGTTTAGGACGAACCTGTGAACTGTTTGTTCTAGAGACACCCACGTAATGTATAGGTTTTGGTTTGGATTACCGTGAAAGGCAAGGCTCCCACGTTTCACTCCGGTACTATATATGTAAATGAAATGCTTATAAAAAACTACACGCGGAACCACCAGCAGAATAGAAAGACAGTTTACCTAAATTGTCCAAGAAGTAGGATCCTAAATCGTCAACAAAAGAGGTGCAATGTACTTTTTTCCTTCTTCTTCGTTCACGTAAACTCAACAAAAGTCATACGTAAGGAGGCCCACGCTAATGGCTCGATAATTGTTATGAGCGACATTCTCTGTCTAATCAGACAGTTGGAGGATTTCTGATTCAGCTTGGGACAAATCTATTTAGTAATGAGGGTGAACACCCCTAATGTCTTTGTGTCCTGGTACCCAAATGAATATTGAATTGTTTGGCAATTTCGTTAGCAAGAATTTGAGGCAGTTTTAATCCTGAATGCGAAAGATTCAGATCGCGACTTGATTCTCATTAAAAATTGTGACTAGGATTCCTTAATGATCTCCATGATCACCACCTTGGAGACACTACAGTGATCAGGAAGTCGGAAAGAGATTTTTGAAGAAGACACCTTGGACACCTAAGACAATAGGATTTCCCTATTCTGATTTTGATCCCAATGAACTCTGGAGCGTATATGTGCTTCAAAGCTCATATCAAACAGAAGTTGTAGAAGTACGTGATCGATGTCTTTTACGAGAAATTCAAGATCATTAGGAATAGAGAAGTCTCTAGTCAAGATAACTTACCGATGGCCTTCAAATGAGTGGCACAAGTTGCTACAGATGTTTGAAGGCTAAAAATGAAGCGAAATATCAAAAGCTACTGTTGCAGAATTTCTTGTTGTGTTGTTTTTTGAAAAATAGTGGATTTCAGCCAAAGTCACATATTTTGGTCCCAACTCCGCGCCCATGTCTGACAAAAACTCGTTTTTGATGGTAGAAATCTTTGGCATGATCTGCGACAGGACTGTTGGGAAACTTCAAAAAGCCTACAAAAATTATTTAGTACAATTCTGAAAGCAGCCTAACCTTACTTTAACCCCTGAAACAAATGACCATATTTAACTATTTTGGCATAATAGCAATGCACTAACTACTTGCTTAGTACTTATCCTGTTTGTTTACAAATCTAAACAAATATAATTATAGATAATTACATCGCAGGCAGTTAAAGTCCGACACGCTTCGAGTCGTAATGACTAAGCACAAAGCACGATAAATTGAGCTGTCATCATGCATGACGTCGATATGACGGATCTATGGTCGGAACTACCATCGAATTCCAAGCTTTTTTTTGACAATTATTATCAGAAAGTGTATTTCGAACGCAATTCTGCAAGAACAATCAAAAAGCTCATTCCGCGTAAAACACAAACGTTCCGAATGACATTTAGTTAAATTCCAACAGTTGCACGGAACAGTTCAGCGGAATAAAACAATATGACTGCTTTCAATCAGGATGAGCTAGAGCCCCCAAAGTGGATGGACAAAGAATTTGTTTTAACAATTATCAAGAACTGTGAGCCGGAGGAGCCCATTGAGGTGAGAAGAGTTCTAACTTCTGTCAAAAAAATATATTAAAATTGTTTCGTATTAGATCACTGATTTGAAATTCAGTCCTGGTTCGGAGAAAGGCGATCACTATGCTAGTGTTATGTTCAGAGCTGTAGCAGAGTTCACAACCACCAAAGGATCATCGACAAGATCAATGATCATTAAAACTCTCCCCGAGTTGGACACCTTCAAGGGTGAAATGTTAGCTCAGACTAAACTGTTTGAGACCGAAATTGGAATGTACTTTGAAATAATTCCAAAATTCGAGGCGGAGCTAAGGAAATACGGTGACAATGTTCAATTTGGTGCCAAGTAAGTTCGCTATCCCTTCAAGATGGGGTCAACATGAACTCAAGTGCATCATGTTTGCTTTCAGAGCTCTCTACTACTCTCTTTCACCGCGAAAAATCATTGTGTTCGAGGATTTATGCACCTTGGGTTATAACACAATTCGGGGACGTTTCCTCGACATGATCGAGACAAAGACAATGTTACTCACGTTAGCCAAATGGCACGCTGTAAGCTATAAACTGGCTTCAGAAGATGATGAGGCTGTCAAGGGCTATGATCAAGGAATTTTCAATTCTCCACTTTCTGAAAATTCTCCGTTTTTGAATGGCGGAATGAAGCTTCTTTCTGATGCTCTGTCCACCGTGGAAGGCTATGAGGTGTATGGAGAAAAAGTGAAGGCCATCGGAACGAGAATAATGAAGAGTTGTATAAATACGTTCAATGCTTACAAAAATGGAGATAAGCAAAGCATTCTGGTCCTAAATCACGGTGATTTCCATATGAAGAACGCAATGTTTAAGTTCTGTGAGGATAAACTGGAGGATATGTTATTGGTAAGAGGGTTTTGACTTCTGTTTGTGTTTATGTCTTGGCCCAGACGGGAAGTAAGCACTCTGCTGTTTTTCAGCGTCATTCCTTCTTATCGCAAGACGTGTGCAGTAGATAACGATAGTGGGGCGTGTGGCTATTTTCACTTTTTGATTCTACGAAATCAATTTCAGTATTACCCCGGCCTATAGCCCCCTAAAGAGCGAACGATAACGAAATAAGTAAAAGTACTTTGTACAGTGAAAGACAACAGCCTACTCACCCATTTTGTTCCATTGATCAGGCATTGAATTTCTGATGTAATTTAATGACACATGACAGTGTAATCTATTACCGCCCTCTAGTAATTCAGGTGATAATAATGAAATATGGATGTAAACAATGCTGCCGTCTAGCGCTATTGCTTACATGGTCGGTTCTTGTCTTTACTTGTCTTGTGGTGTGCTTATGTAGATAGAATTCATCCGTCACCACGATATGCAATATTTTGATCAATTTTGTACATTCCAGGTCGATTTTCAACTCTGCAGCTATGCCCCCGCCATCATTGACGTGATTTACTCTATTTACACTTTAATGAATCCAGAACTTCGATTGAATCACCGAGAGGAGCTCATTTACTATTACTTCGAAAACTTTTTGGACACTTTGAAGAAAATCGAGTTTAAAGGCGTCCCGCCAACTCATGCTGATTTCAACATTGACCTGATCCGACATCGCGATTTTGGTGAGAACTCAAATCATGTGACTTTCAAAAGTTTTTTGAATGATTCCTTTCATTATAGAAATATTTGTCATAGCAAATTTCCAGCCATTGTGGTTTAACGCAATAGAGCCTCTGGAGACGTTGGATAGCGAACAGATTATGCAGTCAGCAGGGGAACGTGCAGTATTATACCGTCATCCGGAGTATGTGAAAGAACTCAAACAAGTACTGCCGAGCCTTTTGTATAGGGGGTACTTGGAGTAGACGAAATAAACCTTTGATTCACCAACCAGATGTGTTCTTATTTCGTTCATATTTCAGGGTTCAGGATCTGTTTCATTGTGTCAAGCCTAAAGTCTCTCAAGAAAGTTTACTATAATCCAAATGAAATGTGGTACAAGAATAGAGTGACTCATTACTGGATACCAGCCCTCATGACACGGCAGAGGCCAGCAGTATCCAGCACAGGGTACACTCTATTCCGAGAAAAAGATGATCATTTCTTAAAGGAAAGTTCAGAATGTAAAGAAAAAGAAAACAAGGCTGGCACCAGGAAAAACCTACACGGCCCGAAACGGGCTTGGAAACTCTTAGAGTAATTCAATCAAAAAGGATAATGAGGATGATAAGGAGCATGTGACCTAGGAAAAGGTGTCCACGTAAAATATATTACCTAGCGTCAGGCTGTACTTCAAATGTTGTTGATGATTGCCACAGTCACCAACGACATTTAAGGGGGGAATATGCTCTATTGGACCTTGGGGTCCTTGTGCATCTGTTCCTGTGTATGACATGAAAGTTGATGTAATTTTAAGAATTTTTTGCACCTTTAAGCCAGGTACTTGTCACTGCGCGATGGGTGATTTGTTTCTGCGTATTTCTCAGTCACAAACAGAAGAAACTGCATGTAAAGGGTTTTCCAAACGAGACAGAACAAGTTTGTGTTTAAATATAAACGAATCCTTGATCTTTTTTTTATGATCTGTCAATGTCAAAATGACAAATAAGATTTGGATTTTTACTATGGTGAAGTTTGCTCATGAGCAATGTTTGAAAGTTACTAAAAGTTACTAATGAAATTCTGAGTCTCTGGTCGCAACTTTAAGACCGCTTTCTCCAGTTTTCGGTCACAAAAATCGTCCCACCAGACAGGATGTACATACTATAGTGGATAAAGTCGAGTCAACTTATTTACTACTGAATGTTCCTGTGCCAGTGAGACAACACAGAATTGGATGAACTTGACATCAGCGACATGTGGTTCCGACAAGATGGTGCCGCATGACATGCAGCCATTGCCAATGTTTGGAACGACTTGTATGGAAGAGTGTTAGAAAATCGAATCCGAGATTGAGTTTTATACTTAAATTTAAATTGGATTGAATTGACGCCGGCTCTACGTAAAAACTAAAAACTATCTAAAGAACTAGGGGGCGAAAGGGAAAGGTTAAGACAAGAAGGGATAGGGAAGACAGGGTTAGGAAGAGAAACAGCGGTGCTGAAGAAATTTGCGAAGGGATATTCTGCTAAAAGTCAAGTCCCCCACGTGCAGCATTCTGGCCATTGGTGAATTATAGCTATATTTAGTGCCATGAGGAATGATACGAAAGAGAGGTATGGATCTTAGGTTGCGGGGTTTCATGCTGAAGGATACCGATTCGAGAAGCGCGGGACAATCTGTGTGACCGGTAATTAGTTGATGAAGGAAAAGTAAATCACCGATTTCGCTACGGTTTTCGAGGGATAAGTTTTAGACGATCGGTGTTAGGAGGCAAACTGTTTCTGTCGATCCAGGCGAAGTCGCGGAGGGCAAAACGTAGAAATCTGCGCTGGACAGCTTCAAATACGTGTAGTCAGTTTAAAATCAAGTTTAATCCTCATTAGTTCATTAGCAGAGCCACACAATATTATTTATATTTCAAAAGACTTTTGATTTACAAATTGTCCATGGTATACGACTGAAAATGAGTTAGTGAACTTCTTAGAAATCTATTCTATAGTCTCCTTCCCCTGTGAAATAGTGAAAACTATTTTAAATCCAAAGTCTAACAACGTATTTTGAAATTCTCTAAAGACGCAACTTTGCTCTGACGTTATGGCTTTCATTCTTGAAATCCCTGGCAGTATTTTTTGAATCCTCAATACATGGAGGTTTATTCCATTTCTGATCCAATAAACTATTTATTTTTGGGGAAAAATATGAGTGGAACTTATCAACATAAGAACCAACCATCTGAATCTTTTTTTCTCATTACTACAGCAGGTAATGAAGGTATTTTGAAAAGTTTCAAAAAACGAGAAACAAAAAGTGGATAAGTGCCACTTTATTTGCATTTATATCGACGTTGGTGGTGCTTTCCACGCTCATTTCGATGTTCATCATGTTTCTACAGAGGACATTGAAGGAATAGATGATTGAAGCCGAGATTTTCTAGAGCCTGGAGCCTTCAAACACAGGACAAAGTCAGTGAAAGGTTTTAGTGGATTTTCCCAAAAATGGTGGAGTTAACTGGGAACGTGTTTGAACAAAGTTATAGAAAGCATAGCACTTCTCTGTGTCAAGTAGCTATATTGACAAAATTTGGATTCTCTGACCCTAATTCTTGAACTAGAGAGTTGAAAAGTTGACTACTGATTCTTAGGAATCCGACGGATGGATGTATGTGATAGTATTTCTAAAACTCGTCCATAAACATGCCTACTATTCAAAAAATCAATTTTTTCAAAGTTCCTACCAGGGTTACGCCCACTTTTTAGAGGTGTTTTCTATGTAATTTCAAAAAAATTTAGCTTTATCAGACCCATTCAGCATAATTATTTGAGATTTCAATGAAAATCATGAATTTTTTTTCTAAATGGCGAAAGCCACGCCCATTTTTTTTTTAAAGAAAAAAGGCCGTAGGAGGTGATTCTATATCGAAATTCCTTACAAATAGTTTGCGTTTAACCTCTCCTCTTCCATTTAATCCTTCCTACTCAACCTAACAAGAAGTCAACTGCGGACATAAGCCAAGTACCTTCCCACAACGTCATTGCACCTTCCTTCCTCTTGTGAACACCCAAAGACCACCACCACCCAGCCTGATGGATTTCCATTGCATTTTCATCGCAAAAATGTCGCCACTTTTCATTTTCATTTCATGCACTTGGCCTCAAAAAAGAAAAAAAACCACAAAAAGCTGAAAATCCAAAAATTATCGCGATGCGCGCCGCAAAATTTTCTCCATAAAACCGAAAGTGCACTTTTCCTCTTCGGGTCTTCTTTGCCATTTTCGCTTGAAGCAATGCAGATTCCTCACGCACATGTCCCATCTAGTCCCATACCGGTTCCGAAAATGAGACTCCAACGACAACGACGCGTCGATAATCTACCGTATATGCATCGACAGACAGCAGGCCATCTCCTGCAGCTCTCCACCCCCGATATTGTGGCCACAAAAACCGCGAAGCCCAGACCCACTATTAGCGGTGCCGGTGTGATGTGGTGGAAAACGAAAAAAGTCATCCTTCTGGCAGGTGAAGATTAATATAAAAAGTGAAATGGATTTTCCATTTAAGAAAATCTCCTCCACCACAAGAGTCTGGGCGCTCGCTCACATGCCTTGAGCATTTGGCGCGCGAGTGCCTTATCTTGGGATTCATTAAATAAATGAGGTTTTGGCATGGACGACGTCGCCCGTCTGCCAGAGTCAAGTAGTCGATATGTCGGCCGATATGGCTGTTCGCCTCCGCGTGCCGGCCAATTATTGACAA
Organism: Xylota segnis; assembly: GCA_963583995.1. Taxonomy (NCBI): domain Eukaryota; kingdom Metazoa; phylum Arthropoda; class Insecta; order Diptera; family Syrphidae; genus Xylota; species Xylota segnis. Next base: position 127,896,574 of record OY757236.1, on the reverse strand, counting down.
AATCAAAATGAAATGAAAATACTTAATGAAAAGAAAATTGGAAAAGAGGAAGAAAGGGTGTGCTGGCTGGCGGAGAGGAAGGTTAAATTGGAAATCTAAACAAACCATTTGTTTCTTGGACTTCTGGAACTGGGGGGCGCTGAGCGATTGCGGGGTCACCGCACACGGTCAGACGTCTTCTGGTATTTGCCCGGCGGCGGGTGCTTTTAATACTTTGTAAGGTACTTAGGCTTGGACGATGTGATAGCTTGGGCGAGGCATCATCGTTTTCACAGAGAGACGCATTGATGGTTGGCATAGATCAATGTGTCTAGCTTGTCTGCCTTGCGGCCATGCGGTTCAAAAGTTGATGAGGACTCATTAGACGGAGTAATAAATATTTTGCTGGTTAGTATTGAAATGTTTTGGAAGAAGGAAGTCAAGGATTGTGGATTTTTGGCAATCCTAATCGACAAGTAGTAATGAGCAGCTAGCGTCAGCCTGTCCTAATGGTGACTTACTTTAGTGCATCATGTTATGTAATCAAGACCAGCTAGACCAGGGGTTAGGACAGAATTTAACAAGCATCTCTTCTTTTCCCAGATCGTTCTTAGGTTATAGAAACGAAGTCATGGGTTAAGTTTGCTAGAACGACAACAAGATCTTAGGTGACTTCACTGGGTCCTGACCTACAGTAAATCGGTACCACGTGAGTGTTAGGTTTAGTTAGGTAGTTAGGTCCTTTAACTCTGTGGACATATGACGTCAACCACACCCGTATGCCACCGAGTTCGGGCTAATAGAACGCGTTTGAACTGCCTCTATCTCATTTCCAAAGAGCTCGATCTCTCCTTGATTGTACGTTTGCCTAAGCCGTCCCGCAGCGCCATTAGAAATCGTATGTAGCTTTAGCCTTCCTGATCCTGTTACACACATTCAGTTCGGTGCCATCACGGTTAGCCAAGAGTTGTCAAATATCTCGACAGTCTGACAATGTTAAGTTGAGCTCGAGTGTTGGAAGTGCTAGGGGCTTTTATTTTGGCTGTGCTTATTTTGAGCCTCACTTTGTTTGGCTCACCTTCTAGACTATGAGCCATCAGATCAAGGTGCCTTATCCTGTATGAAACCAGACAAAACTTCCGCCTTTAAATGATTGAATTAGACAGAATTCCGTGTTTAAAGCATCGAACTCAACCTGGCCTCGGATTTGAGTTCAATAGACATTCGCTCTACTTTGGCTTCAAACTGTTTGTGCGGATTCAGAGTTAGAGGAAGGGAGGAATGGACTGCTCAGGGCAATAAAATGGCCGACTGATACTGTAGAATAGGCCCAGGTTCACCCCGAACTGTATCGCCACCTAAGATACTGTGGAATAGAGGAATTTAAGGATTTCCTCAAGAAAGAATTTAAGGATGACACTAGAGGCAACTACGAGGGTACGCAAGCCAGTAGTCACATTCCATATTTGAATAGCTCCGACAATTTCTTGAACTTAAGTTTATGCCTTCTGGTACTTCATCAACTGGCTGTAAGACCTCTTCTTGCTGTGGATGGATAGTATTAAGAGTATGTAACGTTGACACCCATATATGAAAAATATTCTGGATAATAAGTGATTAGTGGATCGATTTCCAAGTAATATCATACCTCTCACGAACGTCTGACAAACATTCGAGGGTATAGTTCTCAAATGTTTGTAAAAAGCTAGACCACGCGTCTTATGGACGGGTTTCGCCAAATATTTGTATTCTTTTTGTTAGTCAAGTAGCTGGTGCTGCCATTCTACTTTGGAGCAACAAGTCGATTGGACCCAGAGCCTAGCTTCTCACAACCATTTGTGTTGTGCGTGTTATATTCTTTACACGAATTATTATGTGAGAAGTTTTCGCATGACAGGTTATACTCTCATATGTTTGTCAGACGCTTGCGAGAGGTGGGGTGTTTTAGCTGAGATTCGAACCTCGAACCTCAAACCCCTTGCCCCATATTATAACGCTGAAAACCACTGAGCCATGGCGCCCACCAGTTTGACACACCGACTTATGATTCCTCGAACAGCTTCTGGAGAAGTTGTAGAGACTAGGAAAAGGAAAACACAATCCTTAAGCTTGTCCTCCAAATAATTTATCGAGGAAAGACTAGTACGTATATCCAGGATATTTCTTGTCAATTGAATATAAATATGATTATAAGTGAGTAAGGCAAATACTATACCCAAAGGAAGATTCCTAAGCTCATCGAAGATCTAAGTGACGCCCAAGTGGTGCTGCCTTACTATCACTTGTCTTACTGTCACTCTTCTAAACTCAAACGATATCTTTACCTGCACAAGTGCAATATTTATTCTTAAAAAATGGTGGGCCATCTCTTGGATTCTTTTTGAATCTCATGTTATTTTGACACTGACACTTATGTCATTGGACTTTTTTTGTAGGATGTCATTTAAGATCGATCGATGTTATGCCATTCAGGCACTCAAGAACAATATCAGTTCAGGTGCTCGTCAAACCGGGGTCGAAATCATCGAAAATGTTTTGAAAAATTGGGTTCACAAGATGGTTTATTGACAAGCCAGCTGAGGATGTCAACAATCGTAAAAAATATTGATCAGTTTTTCTATAGACTTTTACTTTCGATTTGTGCGTCATACTTTGTCGAGATCTTGAGAAACTTGGAGAGGCCATACTTACGTGCTTTGTGTCTAAGACAACGGTCCCACCAGCCGATCCTAGAAACACTTTGACAGCAGTAGTAGTTCAGTAGAACAGTGGAACTCTAAAGGCGTTGCCCATCGTACCTGTCCTCTCCTGAAAAGCCTTAAACCAACTTCTTCCATACAATCCTTTCAGTTTTCAAAATAAAACATTTTCACAAACCGTTATATATATTTATATGTATATTTATTGCACAACGGCATCTCCAAAATTCAATATTTATAATACAATATTTTTTTTTTGTTTAGTTTCACGTTAATAGAACATTTTTTTCGTTCCTTTCTTCGTTCTTGCGTCGTTGTTGTTTGTTCTTAATAGTTAATAGTTTGGCTATTTACAAAAAATATCAACAATTTACGAATTAAACAAAAAAAAATAATAAAAAATACGTATAAAGTATGTATATGTTGTTTAATTACAGTTAGCGACTAATTAAGGCAGACTTTTACTAGGTACATTTATTTAATTCAAATATTTGACAGACAGGAAAACAAAATATATTTATATATATATAGTACATATGTAGATAAACACTTTTCCATAGGTATATACAAAATAATTCTAAAAAAAAAAACAGAAAGATTACAATCATATGCAAATGTATGATAAAAATAAAAAATAAAAATAAAACAAAACATAAACTAACCTAATGACTATACAAACAAACAATTAATATCTTTATCGTTTCCGTTTTGTTGTTTTCTTCATCTATTAACGCCTTCATTAAATGTTTTCTTTATTTTTGTGTTGTGTGTGCGTTGGTTCTTCCTTTTTTTTTTATTATTTTCATGGAAGTCGTCAGAAATGTTAGGTGCTGTAGAAAAATTAGCACTTTTGGCTTTAACACTTGAGCGCGCGGAAGCCGCTGAAGTTGGCCACAATTCGACAAATTACTTTTTATATTTCGATTCGAATATAAAAGCAAGTCTTTAGTCAGGTTTTTTTTTTTTTTTAGTCTAAGTTGGGTTAGGTTGAAGGGAGCGCTGAACTCCTTCAGCAATGGCATTTAATTGCTTCCAGGCAATTGACATTCTCGTTTTGGGGTTACCCTCAGGTCATAATACAACATATGACGTTAAATTTAGTTTTTTTTTATATTTTTTTCTTCGAAAGGAAAGTACACTGTACACGGAAAGCCGCAATGGCATTTCAAATAAACAAAAAGTAGAGAAAAAAAATAACGTCTACACAACCTGCACTGTGGCGAACGCACTAAATGTGACTTTCTTGGGATACTCTGGTCCCGGTGATCCTCTTGTCTTAATCACCGGCTTCAATGGTTGTCGTGGCTTAAGCGACATTAGGCCAGCCGATGCGGCTAACACACGTAGCTTCTGTGAGAAACCTCCACTGCCAGTGCTGGTGTTGCTGCCATTGCCATTGCCATTCGCAGTCGTTGCAGATGATAGTGCTGATCCGCCATTGGAATTGGAATTCGATTGGTGTGATGTGATTCCGGTACCGGAAATTGTTGCCGATGCAGGATGAAGGCGAAACACTTGGCCTGTTGCTGTTGGGTAGATTAGGCTGTTGCCACCAGTTGTTGTGATGTGATGCTGGTTAGACGGGGTAATGTATCTGCAAGAGGAGAAAGAGAAATAGAAGAGATTAGGAAAAGGAGTTTTGGTGGTCACAATTTTGATTGATTGCTAATAATTTGATCGTGAGGATTCGAGTTTCAGTGTCAAGGTTCAGTGGAGGAAGAGAAATTTTGTTTGTCCATTATTAGACAGATGGTGTTAAGTGGGGATCAATTGAATGGGAGATGACCTATGGACCATCGAAAGGCGGATGCGTTTGCGAATCCGTTTGCTCTTTCAAAATCTCATCAATTAGCTTGTATTGAATAGTTCGAGTTTTGTTTTGTAAGGTTGGTGCCCCTTATAGTCTGACAAATGTCATTTGCTGTCACTGTCATTGCATGAAATGTTATTTGCTGTTGTCGTTTAAATAAACTGTTTTGAGTAACCGCTGCATCGTGCTGAAACATCAATTTTGCAAGAAGTTCCTCCCAGTGAGTTCTCACATAAGACGTTGCCATGACCCTAGACTTTCTGGTTCGTTCAAACTATTGCATAGTAGACTTTCCAGGGTTTGTTGGACAGGCTCTATCGGTTGGAAACGTTTTATCAAATCCAACCTGAGTAAAAACGCAATGTCACAATTAAGTTGAATTGACATTAGTTTAGGCTTTCACAAGACTCACCCCGGAGGTTCTGACTATATTTTACTATATTTCAGAGAAAATAAGGTTATGCGGCAAAGTAATATGCAATTTATTGGATTCAAATCGGTTACTGCGTTACATTACAGCGGCTTCTTAAAGTTAATGGCGCTCCTGGCATTTACTAATGCTACCCGTCTGTCTCCCAACTTGGCGAGGACTGGATTTCTTGTTCCAGATACCTATTCGCTTAGTAAGGGATATTCCCTACATTTTGATACTAAAATGAATAAAATCCATCAGCAAGTTCCTATTGTATGAAGGCTTGAAATTACTCCCAAATTCCGTTACACATTTACAAGGCATTAATGCCAAATTTCAAGACAATGGTTGACAAGCAGTTCATACCTGCACTTGGAAAGAACTTCAAGGTCGCAAGGAGGGTCAGAAATATACATACATATATTCGGATTCTAGAGGGGTATAGGGTACAATTTCAAGGATCGTTGAAATACTGCATATTCTGACAGTGAGTTTGGATCTGTGAAGCATTTAAAGGACTCCTAGACCTGCTCAACAATTAGAACCAAAGAGTCCCTTAGTCCTTCCCCAATAAACCCGCTTTTAAGTACTCTGACCATACAATGCAAATTTTGTCTGATTGCAATCGGGCCCAACTTCAGACTCATAAAGGCGTCGACGCATTTCCACACAGCAATCACTACAGAGTGAGGTTAGATTGCTTCTTCTAACGATTTTTCACAGCCTTAACGCTCAATCATATAATGTATGGATTCACGATCTATTACTTTAAATGGCAGACAATTATTGTGGACTTTGCTACTTTTCCTGGTAATTTCCATCACCCCATCGTCAGCACAACAAAGTTGCGTGATAAAATTAAAATATCAAATTATTTCACTGCATGTAGCCGCCACTAAACGAGGTGTGTATGCAAATTATCAAAGCAGTAATATCCTTGTATTAAATTAAATTACAAAAAGCATAGGATCGTCATGCAGATAATTTATCTCCCGCAGATTGGCGCGCACACATTTGACCAGCAAAAGAGGCTTCGCTGCCAACCTCCAGCCGTACGCACGCAGCACCTCTCGAGTGAAATTGTCGCAGAAGACGACACTTATTTTATTTTATTTTAAATAAATGAATAAAAAAAAACAAAATAATTAACATTTTATCTACTCCAGTCGGGGATGGACAGAAGTATGTATCTGTACCTGGCATTCTGTGAAACCAGTTAACGCGGTTTGTTTACATTCGTTTTCAAGATTCCAAAGAAATCAATGGCACCTACGGGCTGGTTTAGGCCAAAACGCTTGGGAATTCGTCGGCACAGTGGGTTGCCCTTACTAGCACAATAAATACCAGCAAAAGTGCTAATTGGGCGAAAGGGAGTAAATTGCCTTCCCGAAACAATAAAAGTGAACAAATTTCCCATCGTACTCACGTACTCACGTGCCGGCGTGCATAAGGTCACGCAGGGTCATTGCATTGTGCTTGAATGGCATTCACGAATTAGTGGCAAAATTAACACGTAATTATTGAATTATTAGTAATGTATGTTTTATTTTCCTCTCAAGGATGGTAATGAATGCTTTTCAATAGCAACAATGGTGCGGCTCATCTTCAGAAGGCTTCTCCATTGCAATTGCATTGGAAATAGCGTGTGCGGGGTAATTAATTGCAATTAAACGAATGATGAGCTTGCGTGTAATACACACTTTTCAATTGAATTGAGTGACAAGTTATGGCATCGAACTGTGTCATTAACTGTTGGAGATACACACAAAGTTGTGCTGACTGACAAGTGATATCATCAGCAGGGGAGCGATGAAGACCACACAAGACGTACATATGGTTTAGTCTTACTTGACTTGAACTACAGTCCAGTCTTAGAATAAGACTTAAAAGTGAGCTTCTTAAGCGAAGGTTTTCAACAAGTATGCCCTCTGCTATAACTTCTGAAAATAACAACTCAGCAGAAATAAGACGAAGAATAACTCTTACAAATCGCCGTTTCTTTGGGCTAAGAAGGCTAAGCAAAGCCCTATCCCGAAGAATCGAGGAGACTCTCTATAAGACCCTGATCATCCCAGTCCTACTTTATGGTGCTGAAGCATGGACTCTGTCTAAAGCGGATGAAGAGATCCTCAGTAGCTTCAAGAGAAAGATTCTTCGTCTAATTTTCGGTCCCGTCTGCGTTGAGGGGCTTTGGAGGAGAAGATTCAACGACGAACTATACGAGCTGCACAGCGACATCGCCCTGGTCAGAAAAATGCGCATCAGTCGTTTAAGATGGCTAGGACATGTAGAGCGAATGGACATCAATACTCCGGCCCGTAGAGTCTTCGAATCAAACCCGGAGGGACAACGCAGTAGAGGAAGACCTCGTCTTAGGTGGCGCGCACAAGTAGAAAGGGACCTCAACCGACTTGGAGTGCGCAACTGGAGGCAGTTAGGACCGGACTAACTGGAGAGGCTTGTTGGTTGAGGCTCAGGTTCACCCAGAACTGTAGCGCCACCTAAGTAAGTAAGTAAGTATACCCGATAGGGGTTCTCAGCTAGGCTTACCGTAGCTTGTATCAATGTCTCAACTCACCTATATCTGCCATTTAATCACGGAGAAGTATCCACTTTAGGATCTCGAAACTTACAAGAAATCCTACCATCATGCTGAGTAACTATTTCTGGGATAAATTAGAAGAAGAAGACTTGGAGCAAATGTCGTTTCAATATGATGACGCCACATTCTATACAGCTGCCCAAACAATGGAGTAATTGAAGTCGAAGTTTGGAGATCGTTTTATCTGCAGAAATGGACTTGCCAATTGATTCGCTCATTCATTTAGTCTGACGCGTTTGATCTTATTGCTTAGAGCTATGTCAAGTAAGTCAGATACTTTGGATGCCCACAGGAGCTATCGAAGACCAAATTGTCGGCATATAGCTTGACTTATTCGAATGCGACATGACTTCAGATCATTTTGTATGAGTTTTTACTGGAACACGCGCTCTTACCGAAACCCTTTGCAAGACTTTCCACTCCAATCTCCTTGAACTCCAATTCTGTTTTCTGTCGAACTCGATTCATACTTGTGCTTACGTGTTTGGAGAAGGCACTCTTTTAAACACAGTTCTAGATATGGTCAACAGTAAGTGCATCAACAGTAAGTGCAAAATGAAATTGATACAGTCATGCGCCGAGGATGGACTCGGAGCCTGAATTTTCTCAGAGGACTTAGGCATCCACATCTCCTTAAACTCCCCACACTACCGTAGCGTCTTTCAAGCCGAAATCTACACCATCTGTCAAATAGCTGGTTGAGTGACGGCTTATGCAATATCAGAATTGGATATTGTCATCTACATTGAGAGTGAAGCAGCTATCAAATCTCTCGCATCCAGTACTACGAGATCCAAGGCAGTAAAAGGTTGCCGCGTGTCTCTTAACGAGATAGCTGGTCAGTACAACCTCACCCTTTACGAAGCAGTAAGGTTAGCCAACCATAGATGGCATCTATTGCAACACTGCCAGACTGCTCTGGCCAAGTTTAAACAAAAATAGGACCACAGGACTCCTAAACCACAAGAGAGAAGCCCTCTCCATGATAGTTAACACCCTTATTGCCCACTGTGTCATAGGCAGGCATGCTCAAAGTCTGCGCATCCCCTACAAAGACTCTGCAGAAGCTGTAGGGGCGATGAGGAAGAGGAGACCATCAGTCATTATCGAGGACCGGTCTAAGCAACCAACATCTCTCATGTATTTTCTATTATGACCAGAGGTCGTCCAAATTCATGACTTCAATTTCAGTAAAAAAAAGTCGGTTAACATGGCTCTGTAACGCCCTCCGTTGACCGAAACGTTCCCAGCCTCATTTTCGAAGACAAATGGTCCAATGATGCCACCACTCCACAATCTGCACCAACTGTCACTCTCTGTGAATGCTTCGGCTTCTCGACAATAACGTACGGGTTTTCCGAGCCCCAGATGCGGCAATTTTGTTTGTCAACGTAGTCGCTGATGTGAAAATCGTTGTCCAATTCAAGCGGCTCTATGGCCCAATCTGAGAAGCGATAACGAAGCGGATGGTCGTGCGCCTTCAATTGCTAAATCAATTGGACCTTCTACAGAATTCTCTGATGTTCGTGAGCCTCATACTCCCTCATACAGCAGCCAGATTCTCGTCTGTCCGCATCGTATGACGACGGGGATCATGAGTGTTGTCCACTAGCATACCAGTCTCACGAACTTTTTGCACGAACTTGCGTGGTGGGTGCTTCATTTGGGCCAAAACTTCTTTTCAAATTACGCACTGTTTGGGCAACATAGGACTCACTTTGGAAATAAAGCTACTCATTTCGTTCCGCGAAGGTATGACACTGACTTTCTGTCAAGATTTCGAGCGGGAAACAGCTGTCAGTGTCAAAATAATCTATGATTTGAATAGAAACCACTAGATGGCCCACACTTTATATCTAGAATACAAAAAGTATCTTCATGTCCTTAAGGTGAGACTATACTCAAACTCAAAGATTTGACAGTCCTTAATAGTAACCAACTAGAAACTTTGACAGCTGTCTTCTCCACTTGAGGGCAATTGCCTTTCTCAAAGCCAAGATACTTCAACTTACGTAAGGTTGTACCAACAAGAATAAGATTTATGTAATTGTAACCTTCTAGCAAAGTGTTTATAGTAATTCTTGTTTCTTGTAATGCAAATGTAAACAAATAAAAGAATATAATTCTCCACCTCCCTTCGCATTCGTAATGAAAGTAGATTTTATGTACATAAGTACTCTTAAGGCAAGCGCAAGACTATTATAATTAATAAACCTCCTCGCGTAGTAATTAACATAATTTAATTATAAACTTTAAGTCATCCAGCCTTATCGCCAAAGACCGACTTACTGCACAATTTTTTTAATTTTTTCCATTTTTTCAACTCCAAATGCAGTAAATGCCCCGCCAATACCTGTTTTTCAGCCTCTTAGTCTTTGGCTTGAAAAAAACAAGGTAAACAAAAGTGAATCTTGTTTAAACTTGGAATTACATCATTATATGAGCCATAAAAAATAAAAAAAATAACAAAAATTAATTTATTCTAGGGAGATGGCCAATATGAACGGTTAGTCATGGTTAGAATATATTTAAACTGTTATGTATAAGCAGCCTTGCACGGTGTTATAAAGAAAGGTGATTCGTTTTTTTTTTCGGTTTTTTGGCTTTTTGGGCGATGGGAACCATCATTATAAACAACCAGTTGAACAGGTCTCCTTTAAGTGTTGTAAAAGTCGGTATTTAAAATATTTTTGATTTATTTAAGCAGAAAAGAAGATTAAATGTAATTTTAATTCGCTGTCTATGGAAATGATTTATTGGTAGGTGTTAACTAAGTGATAAATATATATTTGGGTAGACTATGAGTTTTTAATTAAAAGGCAAAAAAAAAAAATTGGCTTAAACTCGGAAGATCGGCTTTGGTTTTGATCCGACAGTGGATACCCATGTCGGTCATTTGTATGCACCTGACTCAGAGTTGACCGGTTCTTGAAATAAAGCCAGATCGGTCGGGCTACATTGTAATTAATCACTATTTGAATAATTTAGACGCCATTATGGGTTGTGTGTCTTGAGTTTCAATCAGAATGCCGGAAACATGGCACACGTTCTGGTGAGGCTCAGACCAGTGCTGCATCGGCAGGCAATAGTTTGGAATTAGTCAGGGTTTCACTGCTACTGTGAGCTAATAGTTTGGTGCTTAGTCAGTTTTTTTTCTTATGGGCAAACCTTACCTTATATGTGGCAAGACTGGGGCAAGAGACATGTCAAATTCTTTACGATTGCAGCTTTGAATTTTTAGGGAATCGGGTCATTGCTGTGAGGTTGTCAACTAAATAAAATGGTATCCATTTGCCGGTTCAACAAATGTTACAGTGGAGAGCCAAAGGACCAAATGAAGGGTTAGAGCCCTGTAAAGAAGCTCGATTTTATGGCTTCGATACTTTATGCCCAAGAAAGTTTAACCGAGCCTACCCACATCAAATATTGATTAGCCAAGTCAATCTTTTATAAACATTCACGCAGCTCAAAATCAGAACGTTTTTGACATCATAACGAGATATGATATTCAATTTGCCGGTAGAGGGTGCTAGTTACTATAAAAGTTGGTTTAACAAAAGCCGGTAGGCGATTTAACCCTTCGTACGACAGGAAGTTACTGTTGGATTTTGTTCATTCAGAATTCAACATATAGGGGACATCTTTCGCTCTATGTCCGGTGGGTGGTATATCTCGTACAGGGAGAGTGCAAGGCCCCTCACGACCTCTTTGTAAAGGCACTATGATTACATGAGTTTCCTCAATTGGATGGAGTTGCTAGAAAGTCAAGGAAGTAAGGGCTTCTCAATCAATTGATCACAATTATCCAGTGGACCTGAGGAAGCGGTATATGGAGCAAGAAAAGATTTTGAGTGGATACGGACGTTGCGGATATAACACAGATGCACACTGCATTTTCTACTATTTTGAGATGCCAGCTATGGTTTGGCATTCCGGAATGCTTTTTGCAGATATTGGACTTTTCCGCCTTTTACTGCATTATTACCTACTATTTGCTATGAACTTGTACTTTACTTTACTGCCTAAACTCTCGATTCGTCTGAATACTTCCTTCAACGAGGATGGCTTGTTCTGATGTCCTTGACTTGCTTACTTTTATTATTATTTGTTGTTGCTGTCATCTAACGCATCGTCTGTCAGATTCACAAGACAGGAGATTCCCTTAATCTTATCTGTCATATTGTATGATGTCTGAAGCTCTTCCTTAACAACCTGTTTGAACCCAAACGGTGTGGTTTTCATAGATCTACAGATCCTAGAAAAAGTTCATGAAGTCCAAATCGGTACTCGCTTTCCTTTCATCCAGTTTAAGACCGCATATGACAGCATTTACAGAGATGAGCTATACAGATCTGTGTCTAGTTTTGACATCTTTGTCAAACTCGTCTGCTTATGCGGACTGACGATGGAGAACATTCGCTGCTCCATTAATGTCAATGACGACCTCATCGAGACCTTTCCTGTCAAAAAAAGAAATGAGACAAGGTGACGAGTTGTCATGTGGCTTTCTTTACATCATACTTGAAAGAATTGTGTAAAACTCAATTGTGTAAAAGCCACATCGGAGGCTAATGACATAACTGACAGAACTCAGTGAGCTGTCATGGGTCTGTTCAATAGTACTGATGTGGAGACTGTGGTAAACGAGAGTAAAGCTAAGTACACGCTGTCAACTAGAGAGAACAATTGGACAAAAAATCAGGGTCGTTAGCTAGGTGGAACTTTCAGGCAGTAAGGATCCTTGTCTACCTTGGGCTTGCTATATACTTCAGCGCACTGAACCATGGCGAATATAATCCTCGGTCGGTGACAGAGAAAATATTTGGTCCCATTTCGGTTTGACGGGATTTGGAAGAGCGACGAACTACACGAGCTATATATCGCCATCGATCGCCTTGTAGAATATTTGGTTCTTACAGCAACGGTGTAAAGGAAAAGCTTGGCTTAAATGGTAAGGAGAAGCGGCCAGTGAACTTCCAGTTCTGTTAGCTAAGGACTAGACTAACTTAAGAGGCTTGTTAATCGAGGCTTAGGTTCACTCCGAACTGTAGTGCTCTAGGGACTGCAAAAATGAGACGTTTTTGAAGAAGGACGTTGGTTTTTGTTTTGTCCTATTATTCCGACTTCTTACTTAGTTTACTTAACGAACCCTAATACCCTTGATTTCATAAGGATTAGATGATTGCTCCATCTTTAAAGCAAGAGTAAGTTAGAAGACTCATAAAAGGTTAACACCCAGTAGAACTTGATTGTTCAACAGTAGAGGGCCTACCATCCAATGTTAAGGTAGTCCATAACTTTTATATTATTTTGTTTTACTAGGGATCATCTAAGCTTCCTCAGTTCATTTATTTGCTCTTAAACTATCTCGTATTTCCTTGGCAGTTTCACCGCAGAAATGTCTTAGCAATGCTAGGTGCTTTGGGCGTCAATGCATGAAAGGAACCATACCTCGTTCGATTTATTACATTCGCACTGCATTCCTGCGAAGTTACACATTTTAGTGTCTGCCCATAAACCGAAGGAATTCAGAACGTCCCAAAGGGCGTATTTCGACCATTAAGGCCCCTTTTCCAGAGGCGACTTAAGTACGTCTATTTCAAAAAAGAAACACTTCGTACTCAATCGATTCCTCACAGAGTTTCTCTTACACTTCCAACGATCGACTTATTTCAATTAATTGAAATGTAGAACACTTAATCCAGAAATCATTTGCTGCACACCACGCTGTAGGGTCTACACGACCGGTCCACTAGCCAAGAGTATGTAAAACAAACTAACAGACACCATTTATTACCAACAAGAACCACAGACTGCCTACAGTGAATCAATTTCCTGCTTAGTCGGATCGTAAAAATCGATGAATTAACCCGAAACAAGGTAAAGATGACATGGAGTTGTTTGCCGATCGTCCAAGACCAGGTGATCTACTGACTATGAAGGCGCACATCAAGATCAGCTCTCATTGAAAAAATTTAAAAAAAAACCTTTTCCGGTCAATTTCGATCCAATTACTTGTAAATGATTTAAAATGCAAATTAAAACTAAATAAACTTTTTTTTTTTTTACTCGTTTTCAATTAATTCCAAGGCTCCGCACAGTGGACGACCACGTGCCCTCACTATGGGCACGTATGGGGCCATCACTTACACACATTTGGTGTGAGTTAAAGAATCCAATTACCCTCGTCACTAAATGTGGTCAAACACCTCGAGGAGGTAGGCAGGTACGAGAGTACACCTAAGCGACGAAAATCGGAATCAATGAACCAGTAACCAGCGCACACTAAATGGCCATTAGGCCGCATCATAAACGTCGACGACTTTATGCCGATTTAATGTTCCAAGCCGTGGTGGTGGGCACTTGAACCAGGTAGCGTGCTTGGCTGCTTCTTATTGTCGGAAATCGGTTATTGGTGTCGCATTTTACAGCGCGATTTCCTTAAATCCCCACAAAACATGAAACCCTAGCCGGAGTTCGCCATCGAGTCCGACGACGACGACGACGATGGGTGTTGCATGCGTAATCATGGGAACCCATCTGCGACAGCAGCACCCAGAAGAGCCTTTACGTTTCTATTAGGCGAATAATTTTTTACGATAATTAGATGCAGAGAGACGTTTTCGCGATCTCATTGTGTTCGGGGCCTGCAGATACTCAGATACTATACTTTCTTTTTCGCTAAACACTTTATGACACAAGGAAGTCGGCGCGCGGATTGTTACGGGCCCGAACAGACCGCCCCTTGCATTAATTGTGATCTTATCTATTCAAATTGATATTCTTGTTTTTTTCGCTCGCGGTTTCATGTCTCGGAAACAATGGCCGTGATCGTCATCCTCATCGTCATCGTCGTCTTCGTCGTGGAGTTCCATTGCACTTGACTCTATTTTGGTTTTCATGGATTAGGTTATACACTATGGACTGGAGTGGGTATGTAATTGAAAAAAAAAAAAAACCCAACGAATTTGTTCGGGTTGTAAAAAGCAATTGGTCAATTGGTATAGTTAAATCGATGGGAGTATCTTGTTCGTCAGGATAATGGTTTGAGATTTATGAGTTTCGGAAGACGCCTGGTTGATTGGCGAAGTCATGGGAATGGAATTTTATTATTGAATGTCCATCAGTAATGAGCAATTAATGGAATTATGGTGGGATTGGTGTGACCCACTCGTTTAGTACAAAAGTAGTACATACACAGATACGTGGATAGATTTGAAGTCAAAAAAGATCCCAATGCAAACAGAGGCATCTGTTATCCCAGTACATGATGCTCGTCTAATCCAAGGCACGAACCATAAAGTAAGTGTTTGTTGAGAGTTCGATAGATGGCTTGATTTATATTTTTCAAAAGACTATAGCTTCAAAGTTGAAGGAATGGGTACCAGTGCAAGCTCAGGCATTAATTGGTCTAAAAAGTCGAAGAGAGTACCTTCGTGGCTGATCTGTTATGGTTTTGGTTGATGAAAGGTTTTGCTGTCTGTACGACGATGTAGAGATCTTTTGCGATCCTTTCACCATGGCTATCATTGAAGAAATGAGTTTTAAAATGGAGATTTTTGTAACTTCTGAAGAAATCACTCCTTTTAGTATGTTGGCATATCAGACATGGTTCCAGAAGGACGCCGATTAGGTAGCTGATCAAAGCAACCTAGTACTACGTTTTGTGATCTAGTGTAGGCCAGATCGGTCTTACTTTAAGACATGCCGATCCATTGCGCCCTACTGAACTCTTCTAGCTTTAGAGGTAGTCTGGATCATGCCTCATGGAGTACCTCGTCAGCGTTGATCATGATCTAGAGGCCAGAAAGGATAAGAGGATCAAGTTTGGAACGTTCTTTGATGTAAAACAGCCTGATTCTAGGGACTTGACCTTCAGTCTAATATTCCTGACAGATATTGCTGACTTTCTGCTCCGATCCTCGTTAACCATGTTTTCAAAAGTTCTGGGTTCGAGAAGTGCTTGCAGTAGCTCCTTGTTTTAAGACACAGACCTAAGTTTAAATCTAGGGTTACGAGATAAAATGCAAGTCCAACGCGCGATACATAAATAAGCAGCTCAATCGAGGTTGCATGCACTCGCTCCTACCTACAGACTTTTACAAGTTTTAAACCACAGACCTAAACCTAGGTTCAGGAGAACTAACTTAATGATATCCATCTCATTGAAGGTCGAATACCCGAGCTCCTACATACAGAGTCTTACGTGAATAAAAGGCTACTTAGTTCTAGTAGGCTAGCTTTTCAGTTTAGTTTCCTTTTTAAAGTAAAACCTTGTTTCCATATGAAGGTTTTCGCTCGGCTCAGATTTGGAGGCCCATCTGGTATGCAAAGGAAGTTCATGTTGAAGGGTTTACCTGAGGCTGCAACCCATGGAGCTAGTAACCCATAAACTTGCTTCGAACTTCGGCACTTCTGACAACAATTTGGGTTGAAAGGCAACTCTGTTTTCTACGTTTTCGATGACCTACTTCTCAGAAGTACACTTTTGGATTTCAGATATGGAGGGATTCCTTCAAAATTCTCCAAAGGAAACTCCAGCTTTTCTCTAAAACGTGTCTTTAAATTCTTATAAAGGCTTTTCTAGACGCTAAGTGAAAAATAGGCTACCAAAGCTTTTCTTTATTCCTTTCATCGGCCAGGAATATATCCCTATTTATGGTTTTGGCTAACTCTTCTGGAGTTTAAAATATATATCGTGTAAGGGCTGTATGGACAAAACCGATTCTAGTAAGCAAAGTGACCCGGAATCCACTTGGGTACTATCGATCTTCCTGTCTATTTAATCAAGGATTTCCAGATCGATAGTCAGCATAGTGGTCAGTGTCACTGGCCTAACTCTTGTCAAATCATTTTTAAAAGCTACATCATCCATTCGACTGAATAAAAGCAGAAGTTTTGGATAAGCTTGTCGTATAGGAGAACCATATTTGATCTTCCATTACATAATCTCACATATCTTTGTGCTAATCCTTCCTCCATCCTGATGCATTGGTTAGGGCATAAGACTACACAAATAGGGCAGGCTTAGCCTTACTTAAATACAAATCCCTTCTTTCTCCTTGTAACAGCTCATAGCATTTGAAAGCTATGAGCGCCTACAAATCGTTTCCAGGAAGTACGATACCCCCACCTTTTCCTACGCTCCAGCGTTAGAACTTAACAAAACAAGTTCTGGAACATCCAACCATATCGCCAAGCAATTACCTCCAAACTTATCAAAATAAAAATCTTCCCTACAATGCTTAATTACTCTCGCTTCTAAGATAAAAGTAACGAAAAAAAAAACCAGACAACTAGGAGCTCCCTTATTCCCGGCACCAAGGCAATTACGGTCAATTGTCTTGGTCTAGATTTTTCGCATCGCAGACATCTTGAAGCGTACGCAGCGATTAAAAGAAAAAGAATGTCAGACATTTTTTTTCCGGATGACGATTTCCCAGGGCAGATACTTAGATCTGAGAGATTCCAAAAAAAAAAAAAGAAAAAAAATCATAAAAATCGAGTTCGCAAGTAGAGAAAGTCAATCTCTCGACTTGTTGTCAACTTGACGTCTAGTACATTTAGTACATCTTATAGCAGAGCATCGCAGACGATGTGCAGTTTCTGAATTAGCTTTTCCTTTTTTTCTGTACATTCGTTGGAGTATTTTTTTTTATTTTTAATTACTCGACGAAGATGACTTTTACTGGCAGAATTTTTCGAGATCAATGACAGGATAAGGAATGGGAAAGAACTAACAAAGAAGGAGGATGATAATTGATTTTGATGCTGTGCGATGACGTTTGGGCTTTTAGATTGATTCTGAGTAATCTGTTCCGCAAATCGCTGGAGAATTCCACTACAATAATTGTTTGAGATATATGTGGTTTGTGTTGAACGGAAGTTTGCACGACTTTATATGAATCTGTCAACCTAAGAGGGAGTTTTGTAAAATCAGCTGTGGATTGGTACTGTCACTTCAATAACAGAGATGGAACTTCGAATTTCGAAGTTGTTGTACTGTCAAAGTCACATGATTTCATTAGGATCATTTGATTTGGAAAATGACTAGTTTTTTGCAGCCACTAGTTCTCAGATAATAATATGTCAACTGGTATTTGACAATGAGTAATTGGATGATATGTGATCAAGGTGACAGATGGTGACATTTCACCATAAGGTTCAAACAGTCTAAGAAACTTTTTGTCGGAAAATTGAGTGAGAACCAGCTCATTTGTAGTTGAGTGTGAATAATCTGACAGTCAAAGAGAAGCCCTAAGACGGACTGATGGATTGGACTTCAATTCATCATGGAAGGCTCTTATTGAAAAAAGACGGCGCTGCTTTAGAAAACTGTGGGTATATTGAAGGATTGGCCATACGAAGAGGCTCGCATATATAGTACTGAATCAAATTAAGTATCGTACAGTGCCATCTACAAGGAAAGCGTAAGTTAATTGGTTCTGGTATTGGATGGATAATAAAACCCAAGAGTTGTGGCAATACATTTTCATGATGATGTGAATATCACGGCGATGATTTAAGAGTGAACCACCCTTGTCTCTGGTGGGGTGTCATAACGTATTGTGGTGATATGGCTTTAATATATGACTTATGGTTAGGACCACAATCATCTCGTGTGTTCTGTCATGCAGTGAAAGATTGACTAGCAAGAGTCTTGAGCCTTGCACTAGCTAAAGTGGGATATTTTGCAAGGCAGTTGCCAAAAACACAAATTGATTTGGTGTAACTTATCATGGACATGTCAATGGACAGAGTTTAGAGAATACCTTCTGGCTTCATAGGAATTACTGCTGAATGGAGCTTTCATCACATTTCATTGCAATCTGATATTAGAGTTTCAGTAGCGTAGATATAGCATTAAGCAACTTTAAGAGACTTAAGGCTTGTCTAGCTTTCGTCATGCAGGGTGGCAGTTATTAATGTTTGAATGATACGTATTCTTGTCTGTTAGGTAGCTTTACCTTCGACCTTAAGAACATTATCAACATTAGTGAGAGAATCAGTTGAGTTGAGGGACTTATAGGGATTCCAACCTCTAAAATCTGGCCGCGTTATGACATGACAGATTGCCATCACAGATAACCATAGATCTACGTCGATCTTGAAGAGTATTTCAATCAGAATCAAATGTACTCACAAGTCACAATCATCTAAAATCCCAAGAACTTGTAACCAAGCTCTTTTTGTAAATTTTAGGGAACACAGTCTTCATGACAATATCGTCGATCTTGTTAGTGGAGCTACGATTCTAAAACTGATCTCAAATTCATACCATACTGGTGCAAGGAAGTGACATTAGGCATGACTAAACTTGATCATGTGCATTTTCATCATGGACACGATCCAGTTCCCAAACATCAAACCATAACATGACGAATGCACACTCTCTAGTGTCACCTTGACAAGAATCACATGATTGACAGTTCTTACTGACGGAAATGAAATTGCTTCCTCCTCTCCATGCCATGTGCTTTTATACCACAAAAATTCTTTTTTTTTTTTGCAAAAATGTTATTTCGTATCTCAGTGCGCGCCATCACTCAGTCGCACAAGTACTCGTCGTGTACTTTCACCTTGCGGCAGAGAGCACGAGATTGAAATATATGACCAGTTGCAGTACTTTTTCTTCCTTTGAATGTCTGATTTTCCGGTCTAGTAAATCTGCACTACAGGGAAATGTAATTCACGGAATCCACCTAGTTTTGCTTTTTGTCTTCTTGATATTTTTTTTTGCATTCTTTTAACCGCACTTGTCATTGTAAGCATTTTCATTTCTCCTCAACTTTTGTGCGAGAGTATCTTTGTATCTGAACAAAAAAAAAGAATGACTTTTGAAGTTTCTATTACAAGTTGCCGGTAGATTTGCGGGCTATCTTGATTAATTTCTGGCCAGTGGGTCAGTGGTGGCCGTTTGTGATGAATAATTTATTTATTGTGCTGTTTTTGGTTTTTTTTTTGTTTTTTAATTTCACATCATGTGACACTTGTTACGGTGATTCAACGAATTTTAACCTCATCATCTGCAGCACATAAATATTTTATAACCCGAGGGTTAGTACGAATTAAGAACCGTAAAATGAGGTCGTTTTGAGTGTCAGATGCGAGTGAACAGAGTTTGAATTGCTTTGAAAGAATTCACTTATGGCTTAGATAGCTGGTTCCTAAGCCAAGTCTTGCAAGACTGAGATCGGATTAAGAAACTCGACTTGACACAAGGAACTTGAAGGGTATTGGGACAAGCCAACAACAGAGAGAATCTTTGGATTTTAGACTAAGATGAGAAGACGATGTAGACAATCCCATGTAAGGTAAGATGGCTGTGAAAACTTTGATTAAGACAGGCTCAGAGGGATCATAATGCCTTCCCTTGAAATTCTTTTTGAATAGATTTTATAAATAGAGGTGGTCCTAACAAAGCTCTGTGATGGACTAACTTTTCCTCTTCTTTACAATAGCAGCACTAAAAGATCTAATGAGACCAGGTTTTGAGTCTAATCTAGTTTGGACCTCTCTTCAAACCCTCCTACTCTAACATAGGCTGTAGGACATACTATATTGGTATGAAGCTACTGACGAACTTTCCAGATCTGATGACCCATATATTTTTCCTGAACCCTTCTGTGGTCTGCCTGACAGAAGACGGATTTCATGTCCTTGAATGTCCCGCCATTGCTCGGTCTTCCTTTAGCTTTCTTCCTTAACTCAAATAACATATTTAAGGGATAGCACCAAAGATCTCTATGACTTCATGGTGCTTCTTGGGGACAAGCAAACGTAGATTCCAGTCCTGAGTAGGAATTCTCAGAGCCTTGACAAAGGTTCAATCGAATTCATAGAGTTCATGGGCTTTCCAAACATTTGACTAAATCTGACTGTTGCTACAGACTCCTTCATTTGTTCCTTATTGTATAGTCCATGTTATTGGACATAAAATTTCACTTGAGAGACATAATTTACAAGGTTTTGGAGCCATCCGTGAATACTCCTTTTGAAGACTGACAAAAATGCTCAAAATGTTTGGACAATCGTTTATATGTGGACCTTGGCGCAAGCCACTATCACTTTTTTCCAGAAATAGGAGACCAATCACGTCTTACCGCTTCTTCCGTACTTTGATATATCCAGAGCTTAAAACTGAAATCAGATTGTGTTCTTAAAGATCCCTGTTGTCAACCTACGTCAAGGAATTTCGGAAACCTCTCAGTGTGTTGTTTGAAAAAGTAAAGGAGTTTCCTATCCTGCGATACATGTCTTTGCCAATCGCGTGCTTCAACAGGCAACACTGTTTTGACTGTCTGTTCAGCTAGCACAAAATTTAGTGGGTTCTCATCGGATTATCATCTAAATTATGGATTCAACTTTTAAAATGGGAATTACGGAGTAACGGAGCAAAAGCGGTGCAAGGCGGAGCAATAAGTAAAGAGTTGTATTTTGCAGCTCTTTTTGGGAAATGGAATGGATTCCAAAGAAGTCAAATAGAAAGGAAACAGTCCTCATCTGGAAGAGATTCTCGTGGAAATTGGTTGGTTAACATCTTACTAGAAACTACATTCCAGTCAACCATGACGCTGTAGATATAAGTCGGGTAACAGATTTTTAAGTTCGAAGAGTATTGGCACAGATCTTTCCAACTCACTGGCTTTTAAAACCAATGACCTGCTTCGACATGGACTTGGACCGTAGTAGGACCGGAAAAATCTGTCAGTAGCTAGTATTAGACTGCACTAAACCAACATGGTTGCAAAGAGCTCGTCTGGCATTGAATCTCATCGAGTGTGGATTCTCTTTATCAGTCACTTTCTGATTGCCATGATGGCTCCATAGACCATTCACCTCTCTGAGCAAATATGTCTCCCTTTCCATACAAAGTACGCGTGATCTTTCAGAATCAACCGAACCACTTCAGAATTCCATTAGATTGTTATTGCCTCGTCTAATTACATTTCTTGAATTCCCATTAAACTGTTCATCGAACCCACGCACCTCTTGCAAATGTACATATCTCAACGGGATGAGCACGTGAATCTTTCCCTTAATCCCAGACCCGGCGGCTATTTAAGTACACTCCTCCTGAAAATTATAAAATATTAACCACACAGTGCCGTAGTACCATTCCGCCTACAATCAATTTTTCTCCCCGAAATACAAGTCTCATGTTGATCTCCAATTTGCAGCTTTCTTTCCCATCCTTGCGCAAAAAATTCCACACAACATCAAACAAATTGGCCGGCTTCTTCAATAAATACTCCCAGCCTCGTACAGAGACTTCATTAAACCATAAATAGCCGGCCAACCAATGGATTTGATTGCCGCACTATGGACCACTCATTAGAGAGGTTTTAAGCGAAATTACCCGAGATGGGTTTACATTTGGCCAGAAACTGTGCTTTAAATTGACCAAAAAAATCGAAAAGAAAAAAACCCGTCTATAGGTACTTTGAATAGCGTTTTATTATTTTTTTTTTCCGTTTTGTATCTAACGAATCCATTAGGTAAGCAAATATATGCAAGAGATTGTGCCAATAGTGGCTCGAAGCCGGGGCTACACCAGTTAGTGAACTAGATTCGTGTGTGTGCTATGGAAGAGAGGACTTGCACAGTGACTGGGAGAACACCTTTTACCACCTCTCGGGTATCAAGTTTACCCTACGCATCGTGGTGCATTTGGAAAAAGACCTCCACCTACATAGATTGGCCACAATTCAGAAGGAATCCCATTCTACATTCTACGCCGGAAAAGCGTAATCAAATCCCATAGCAGCTCCGCATTGTAACCGATCATATTGTCTGCGGTCATACCATTCGGAATTGCAGGCTCAAATTCTAGCTGTCACCTCAGTGGAGTTCGAATTTCCTATTGCAACAACAGTCGCTGGGAAGTGCTGGCGCAACCGACCGTCACAACTGGCCAAACCGCATATACTATGTAGCTACACTCGCGTGCACTTAGCAAATACTTGGTAAATCACAACAACAACAGCAAAAACATAGAAAGTTTATGTTCATCTCTGTAATAGATACGAGTAGGTACTCGTCGTAGGTCCAAGTTACTTCACAATTTCTTTGTTAGCCACATGTGATGAAACAGTCAACGCCATGTGAGCACATAAGCTTGGCTAGTTTATTGCAGTCCTTAGGGTTTTTTTTTTGTGTTTTCTTGTTTGCAACCCTTCAACCATTAAAGCACATAATTTAGTTGGTAAGAGTGACGATGGTTGGGCCGAAACGAAGATGCTCTGGAACGAGGAACTGTGCTTTACGGATATGCTGATTTCGGAAAATTGACTACCTGGTGCAAATGGACTGTAATCCGGAACTGATGGTTCTTGGGAAACTGCCACCGATATTTGTTTCGTTTTGGAGAGAGGATGAAGGAAGGGATATCTGGTGGAAAGTCGAATTGGTGACCATTTAGTTAGCTGTGGTTACTCATCCATGAAACCGAGACTGCAGATACTATTCCAATCAGAGGTAGCGCCCATTCGAAAAACTATCCCATTTCTTTCATAAGCTTTTAAAACGGATTGAAGAAAGGAATCTTCTATAATCTTTAGAAAGTTGTGTCTTTTATAGTTCCGCTCCTTTAAAGTGGCATCTACAACTTAGTAATGAATATCTGCCCCATGAAGCTCTGTTTTTAAATGAAGAAGGTTGGTAGGAAGTGACTTAATTTTTCCTAGGAAGATACCTGCATTCCATTAAAAGTACTTTTGAGGTCATATTTCACCTTCTTAGCAAGGACGAACACCTATTTCAGTTTTTAATAGCTGGGACACCAATCAATTGGTAATCTTGTAAGAAACAAACCCACAACAACAAAGAAGCAGTTTGGTGAAGCAAAGGATGAATCTCTTGCTAGATATAGTGAGTCCATCTTGTAGGAGTCCGTCCAGCTGCTGGCTTAGGCTCGGACGATTGTGTCACTCCAATTGAGGCGATCTGCAGAATCGCAAATGTGGCAGATGCCAGAGTCTTTGTCAATAAACTCAAAGAGACTGGTTTCGTAGTAATTTGTGAAATTTGCAGTCGGATACCAGCCCAAACCAAGGCGGAATACCATCTCGTATGACTTGAATTTATAGAGATTGATATACCAAGCGATCAGAAGGATAACTTGCGCTTACGGATTGACTTTTCATACTAGTTCAGTTCGTCTTATCCAACTACATGTATGCAGAGTTCGAGTATAACTACTGAACTAAATGAACTATTAAACTACTAAGGTCAATGAGACGAGAGAAAACGACATTGGGAACTAGTTCATCTAGTTCATTTGTTAGAGCTCTTTTTTGAACTAGTTCGTTCGTGAACAATACAAGAAGAGTTCAAATCAGAAATGTAGATCTGCTTCCTGATATACTGCATGATATGATGACCATGTCCAGCTTCTAATGGGATCGGCAGTTCTTCTTAAGCAGAAAAACGGCATTCGAGCAATGTTTGACAATGATCGCTACCCCTTTTTTGCCGCTCCTAGGATTGCTCAATTGTGGGTGCCGTGGCTCAGTGATTAGTGCGTTGGACTATGGAGCAAGGGGTTCGAGATCGAATCCCAGCCGGGGAACACCTAAAAGTTTTTCACGGCCCCACCTCTCGCGAGCGTCTGACAAACATCCGAGACTACAACTGTCTCGAGAAAGCTTCTCAAATAACAAATTTACCTTCGGATACGGCATTAAACAGTAGGCCCCTTCCATTCGTGTAAAGAATATAACACGCACAACACGAATAGTTCTGAGAAGCTAGGCCTTGGGTCCCATCGACCTGTTGCGCCAAGTATTTATTTTATTTAGGATTGCTCAATCTAATGTAGAACAAGCGTTCGTGGGACTAGGTAATTAGACGCACTTTCATCTTGCCGTGTCTCTTGGAAACTCAGGACAAAATATGACAATGCCGAAACCAAGCAAATTTTAGTGCTTGATGGGACTAACTTAGAGCTCTTCACAAGCATTTTTACCGTCTGCAGCCATCTGAACGCCCATCGTAGATAACTGAGACTAAAAATTGACATGGATGCAGAGAACAGCATATTTCACTTTCATGTGAATTCCCAAGGGTATGCAGAATTAGGAAATCGGCCATCGGCGAATACCACTTATCAGAACTGAGTGAATCCCAGTAGACTTACTCTGGCCTAAGGGTGACTTAACTTGCTGAAACCTGGCAATCGAAACTAAGATCGATTTACGAGCTGCCAGTAACTATCCTGAAATTTTTAATACTTTTGGGTTGGCTAAAAAAAGTTCTTAAAACAATGGACAACCTTTTAAGGTTGTTCTACGATAGGAATGCTAGCTCCATGCGTAATTACCATTTAACCTATCTACCTACTCGTCCTATTTCGTAACTAAACTTTGTTACTCGAAACAGACTATGTGGGCGTATTGCCCCAAAAATTTAACATTTTTTAAAAAATTTCATAAATCTCGAATAGTTTTTCAGAGGAATACGTGCCTGAACCAATATACAGACTAAAGGGGGCATCCATAACCTAGATTGACATTCGGAAGATACCCGCAAACGACGATTTTGACAGAGTCATTGGTCTAAAAGGACTAAACCCAAGAGTAAGGCAGTCCTTTTTGTGGATCACTTACAGGAAACTTGTCATCTATACTCCTCCAGTGTCTAACGCCGTTTCAAAGATGACTGCCCTGCTCTTAGTCTGGTACCATTCATGGTATTTTTCATTCCAAAAGTGTAAAATTCGCCTTAGAGGCCTGTACGACTTGTGACTTATACCAGCCCCGAGCCTTAATTCAACCAAAAACTTAGGTAACGCCATCTCTACTAATAACATCCACCAAGTGGAAGTCTTAATTTGCACCAAAAAAATATTCACAAAGCAACATCCCCGCATCTATAATTAGATTACACAACTTCGACAAAAAATTTGCAAATTTATTTTTTGTTTTTCTCTTTTTTTTTTTTTTAATGAAGACATTTTCGCCTCGGACAAATCGACTTGGCACCACCAAAACGGCCAGAAGAAAATTATTTAACTCTGCAGACATTTCTCTCCTCTAACAATGCCCAAATAAATCAAAAGAAATGAGTACAATGCGAGAGGAGAAATAATCGGCTTAAGACCCGTCCATTCAACAATAAAACTTCGACTCCACCAGACTACCTATATAGCGGTAACAGCACCATACTGCCAAGAAAGCCTACGAAACACAAGACGATTAAGGCCCAAGAGGCGCAATCCCTTTCTCCCTGGGTGGAGTGGCGATGAGTATCTTTTGTTGAACCGAAACATTCAATTTGCCAGACAAACCGTCAGACTTATAATGGAAGACATGTGCACATAAGCGGTTGCAGCTCAACAATACAAAATGGAGAGAGAAAAAAAAAAACAATCATTAATAATACTTAACAAGTTGTGATGACAATTTTTTTGTTTTTTTTTTGTAACTTTTTCGAATGAACTCGCCAACACTGATTGTCTGTCATTAAACCATTTTTTCCTCGCATTTTCCAATTCTTCGTCAGCGTTTTGCACGGCGAAAGGTGACTGCGCAGTTTAGGCCTCGTGGTTCGGACAAATTGTCGGCGAAAATATAATTCGCGCCGTGCTGCGGCTCCGGCAGACCATGGCGAATGGGATTCGCGCGAACAAGAGTATGTTTATAACTAATTGGTTAACAATTTAGGAGGAAGCTATTAAAATTCTTCAATTGAATGATTTCTAATTTTCGGATTGCGTAAGCCGTGGAAATTGTTTAGCCAACACACCGAGGCCCGTGGTGCACAAAATTATTCACACTCAATTAAGGAGGATTTATTTGCTGACGTGCGGGAGATGTCTGCTGCAGTCTGGGCTTCATGCGAGCTGGGCTTTATGGAAATCAAACATGCTAAGCGGATGACGTCAAAGAAAAGTGGATTGCTTGTCCAGTGGGTATGCTCGGGAACCGATCGAAAGTGTATTTCCTGAAGAAAGTCGTATGAGAAATTCCAAATGGACTACTCTTGGGACTCCTGACTGATGGCTCTTAGGCTGGACTTACAAGCAAAATAATGAGGCATGAGTCTATCTCTCAGACTAAAGTATTCCACATGATACGCACATTGCCTACCTTGACAAGAACAATTAATTTGTCGTTTTCTGCAAAGGTTTACAGAGAGAACTTAGAGAGATGCCCAGTGCAGTTCCTCAACAAAATGAGGATACTAGCGACAAGCTCATCAGGACCGTTTGTACTTAGTCGGCAACCCTGATGTACATATATGGTACAAAGCTAGCCAGCTTAATGGACGAAATTTCTGAGGCATACTTGACATTTCATCAGCATTGACTGCTTCAGTGTTCAGGCCATTACTGGGGAATAGCACCTCAGAAGACTGAAATTAAAAATATGGGTTCGGTACGAACTGGATCGGTATATGTTAATAATATGGGTCTAGCCACCGTCTGTTTCAATACAAGGCACGAAGTCAAACTTTGGTCCAGATCTGGTTTCCCGAAAAGGAGATTACAGTCCTAGAGCTACCAAACCAACTCAGTTTAAACCCTTTCACTGGTCGAGGTTTGGTATCAGGTTTGGTTAAAGATTTTATTCTTCAATTCTTGAGCGCTAGCTTATTCCATTCTGTAGCTGCCAATGCTCATGTTAGATTCAGACCGTTGCAGATCTATGTATAAGGCATGTAACTTGAGTCATGGATATTAGAATCGGCAGTATCACAAGGTCTCTGGAAAAATATCCAACTAGCGCATGGGTTTAAATAGGGCCAGCATTTTGTAGCACCAGTGCCATGAGAACTATCTGTATAGTTGGACGGGAGGCTATTCCGACTATACTTCTGGTGGATATCTTTGCAACTCTATGGATCTGAAGATATATTTAGAGAAGGACTATTGCGGAGTCTATGACTATATACTTAGATTTCGTAGGATCTTTCAAAATAACATTCCCGTGCAGAGGTGAGTGATAATGTAGTGTGGCTACCAATAATCTCTGCCTATGCAGATGGATCAAATGAGGAAACAGACATGAGATAAGCCAAACGGATACATACCTTTCCAAACCGAGGTCCTACCAGTGACAATAGTCGCCCGTGGATATACGGACATTGAATGGAATATCACAACAAGAAATCACATTTTTCATGGACAGCCAGGCAGAAATAAAATTCAAGCCTATGAAGTGCTGTCGAAAAGAGCTTAAGATTTTTAGAACAAGACTTTGCTTTGGTGAGTCCGTGGACATAAACGTACCATGCAATGAGAAGGTCGAGGTCTAGAAGTTGTCTCAAAGGAGGCAAACAAAAGCTGGTCCTCTATAGACACTTGTGTGACTTAAAGAAGAATACAGCTTACTTCGTCAAAGAGTGGAACAACTCACGGGCTTATGAAAAAGGATAGGAAGTCACATTCTCCTTTTAAGGATCAACAGTACTGAGTAGATCAGAGAATCATATCTTCAAAGAAATGAAATCAAGTGGATGGTTTGCAGGCTCATTAGAACAAGAAGTTGAGCCCCAGTTACAGAACAACCCGACCCGACAAGACATTCAGCCTTACTTAAGCTTAAAACTGTCATCTAGAATTGAAGGCTTAAATCTAAACCATCACCGATAAACATCGGCTTAGAAACCATGAACCTTAGCTGAGAAATTAGATAGACTGGTCTTATGAAACCAGACGACCATAAAATATGATCCTTTTCTTAACAATTGTGTCTTTCCTGCAGATCTGAAGAGACTTTAAGCTACGCTTTAGGTTGAAGATGAATTTAAGGGAAATGGATTCCAACTGGCAGGCTAAAGGAGCTCAGGATCAAACAATAACAATATTTTTTTTCATGTCGTCGTTTTAAGTCAGACTTAAGGTATATTCAGACGATTGAGACATCTGATAATATTGTCAAGTTTACCAATGAAGAAATTGCAGCAAATGTGTGACAATCATGGGAACTCCTATTTTTGTCAGACAATATTGTCAGACTAGTGATATATTGTTAAAAATTGAGAGGACAAAACCGTGTGAATTGACAACTTACCATTGTAACGTTTGTCCTTCTCAGATCATTAGCAGCAATTGTCAGCACATTTGCGGACTTGACAATATTTTCAGATTTGACACTTGTCCGAACATAGCTTCAGTAG
This sequence comes from Xylota segnis, assembly GCA_963583995.1. Taxonomy (NCBI): domain Eukaryota; kingdom Metazoa; phylum Arthropoda; class Insecta; order Diptera; family Syrphidae; genus Xylota; species Xylota segnis. The sequence continues at coordinate 127,867,952 of OY757236.1, read as the reverse complement.
GAGTAAAAACGATGTCAGAGAGTAAAGAGTTCATGTCATGTTAGGAATGAAGAGAAGAAAGATCATGTCTAAGAGTATCCTAAGCTGTCATTCGAAACGAATTCTATTTTTCAAGACTGATCCATGTTCATATGGCAGAGGCAGGGTTCAAAAGGTTCATAAGTCTATCAAAAGTCACAATTTGACAGAATTCTGTTGACAGGTGGAATATAAAACGCAAGTCTGTGAACACATCCTTCACAAGAAAAATATTATGTCAGCGCTATTGACAATCGCCATACATAACATACAGAGTCCGACAACTAATTACCTAAGCACACAATGTGTAAAAATAAAACTTGAACTGCCTCCTAAAAAGTTTACTTAATATTTTCAGTTGATATTTCAAAGCACAGCCAGTGCAAATATGCCAACTTCGCTTGCAGTATAACCCTAAAACATGCCATAGACGTTACCATGTGAAATTTAGTTATTTCCTTACAAATTGCTGAGGCAAACCGCAAAAAGTGTTAACTGCCAGGCAAATAAAATCGCAAAAAATAAGAAAGAAGAAAACAAGTTTTACTTGAAAATTTATTAGACCTTTCGTCATTATAATAATATTTTCTATTTCTCACTCTTGAGGTGAGTTCATTTCAAAACACTCCCTGGTATCATCCGAAACGGATATGTAAATCATTTTGCCCCAACCACACACGTTTCTCGTCGGCACACACATGATAATCGCACTGTCACACCGAATTATTAACTCGCAACTTTCCTTTACGTAATCCACTAGATGTCACCAGTGAGTCTGTTATTATTGTCCGACCAAAGACGATCATCATCATCATCATCTTAATCATCGCAATATGGCTATGACGCACTGATCCGTCGAATCGCTCATAGCATGAAATTGAAATCTTCTTCGTTTTTTTTTGACCATTTTGTGTCAATGGCTGAAGTGACAGATGACACATACGAGAAGAGAAGAGCCAGATGATGATGAGGATCACTATTATGATGGTGGGCTGGAGTGGCCGTTCTTGTGTAAAGTTACGTGATCCGAGAATTCGAGTGAATGCAGGAAAGTATCGTAACGCGCAACATGGAGCACTTAGTGCGCAACTATTTCTCTTTTGTTTTCTTTTGTTTAAGTGCCATTACGAGGAACAGCAAATGGATGGAAAAATTATATTATTGAAGGCTTAATTAGCATGTAATATAATTTCTGGTATTGCATGGTGTTTAACACTAATGCACTTCTTGTTTGGTGTTATGAGATGCGGTAGTTTGTTGCATTTGTCGAGTAGGCTTTTGGTTACGTGTTGTTTAGTTTGGAGTATCGAAACTGTTTTATGCAATCCCCCACGAGAGACACTTGGGAAGGAAGTAGAGTGTGGGCCTTAGTAGGGCAAGTGTAAATGGGGCTTTAGCTTGAAGCTGTCAATAGCTAAGAAAAGTCAAATGGTAAGGGCTGACTCTACAAATAGTGACCCTAGACTACAGCTACAAGCATGGCTCGTAGATGGTTCGTAGAAATTAATGGAATCGGCCCTAAGACTCTGAACAAGTAATCGGTTTGATACTTAAGCCTCACTTTGAGTGATTATTGAATAAAGCGCTTCAGTCATTGCACCCTAGTTAGGAAAGGGTTCACATTAGGTTGAGAATAGTCAACTCTGTAAGTTTTTTGAAGAATCCAGGGCTTTGGGCTAACATTCATGTCAAACTTTTAAGTACTTTGCTTTAGAGACATGACACGTTGATTTAGTGTTGAATTCATTCCTATCTTCTACATTCTAACTGGTAAACGTATCAATATTAGCGAAACACATCTTGTAACGTCCAATCATTTGTCTCGGCCGAGGATTCAACAGACTGCGAAGAGCAACAGGAAGACCTGCAATATATTCTCCGACAAAGTAAAGTTCATCAAACAAACTAAGCTATTTCGTGATTAACAGAAGGAACGACCATATAGATACAGTAACCGCCATCTTTCCCATTACAAATCTCCAACAATCTATCAATCGATTCCTCCCAGATACGACGAAAGAATATAATGGACACGATGGACGCTTAAAAGAGCTAGCAGTTCATCCTCTCTAACCAACTAGCTAATCAGAACCAATCAGAAATAGGATTGGTTAGAGTATGGAGCCCTGTGGTACCTCGACGTTATTAGCATGTAATACAACACTAAGAGCTTGAAGTTCTAGAAGACACTTCCTCGAGGCCTGTCATGAGCTATCTACACTAAACAGTAATGAAATTGTAGATATCTGCATAGACAGCCAACAGAGTCATCACAATCAAATCAAAAACAGATGTTAAGAGGAATCCAAATCTCTCACCTTGAAGCATAGCACTTGGATTCCGGGACATATAGCTTTTCAGGGGAATGGAATGCCCTATGAGTTAACTACAAGCAGACTACTCAGACCTAATGATCGTCGGTCTTCTCTTGTCTAAAATCACCTCCGACTTGGCTAACGTAGGGTGGCGTATACTCATCTTGTGTCTGCAGGAAACTTTTAGGCCCAATACGGCAAAATAAGGACTTAAATAAGACTTCCATCGCTTACCAGGCTTAGGTTAACAGGCTAAGGTGGCTCCCCTTAGATGAATGAGAGTCATCACCATAGACCTGACAATACGAAGATAGAGGAGCATACAAGTCTCCGAATGCCCAAGTCTCAGTAGAATCAAATACTCAGCAATCAGTGACCTTAGTAGCCTACCCAGAACCACCTTAAAATCTTGTTTTCAGGTATCCCACATCGGGGAACACAATGGATCTGCTGAGATCCGAGTGACGTTGGCTTCTCGTAGGTTTAGTCACCCCTCTACCTGCCTATGCACTCTATATTGGAAGAAGAAATAAGTCTGAAGCCTTCTTCAAATTGAATTTAAGCCCTGAAATCATTGAAAGCACGTTTTTAGCTATGAACTGATGGTATTAAACAATTGAACCGAAAAACTACCTTCAGCTAGACAGCGAAGCTCAGCGACGTCTTCTAAGTAAGTTGTACTCAATTCAATCGTCTTCTACAAGGACTTCAACCGAAGAAGTACATCCTCCACAGTTGTACATCCTCTTCGTAGCTATTATGAGTGCAATCTGAGTTTTGAAGCCCTCTACTCATAGATCTGTGGCACAGTGAGACAAAAGAGTCAGAGAATTGCCCTAAAATCGAGAAAACAAAATTTGAGAAATTTTTTGTTAATGCCATTGGACTGATCTAATAAGATCCGTTCTTTTGTTGGGGAAAGTTCCTTACACAACACCTGAGGCCGTAAAAATCCACTGGGCTATCGAAAAAAAGGTTCAGGTACAGGGACAAAAATAGCAAATACGCACTCCATTCTAAGTGAGGAGCTTAACCATGCATCAGGCATATCCACCATCCACCATCAATGTCCTGCACATATTGCAACGCATTCCAGAAACTATGCCCATGAATTAGTAGTTCAAAGTAGAGTACCACAGGGCTGGATACTTTCACCCCTTCTTTTTCGAACGCTCATCAGCCGCACTATTGGAGCAATGAAAAACTGTGTAATAAAAAAGTAAGCGAAAGCCTTGAGTCTTTGGAACCAGTCTTGGTTTGGGAATGGCCAAATGTTCGGAATATTGCGAAACCAATTAACTAAGTGAATGTAGGCCCAGTGAGTAATGCCTCCAATAAAGAAGAGGCGTCTCAAGTCCTACGTAATTATTACTTCACGCAAAGGGTGTGTCCACAAAGCCTAGCAATTATTTGCAACAATTGGAATTTCCAAACTTCGGATGACCCACAATCTCAAGATAATCGGCACAGCGAACCGAAACTAGATCGCATCTCATTGTGAGTCATTGGACGATCCGCATTTTAAATCACAAAAAAACAAAATATGTGTGCCGCCCAAATGACTTATGCATTGCGATGTACACCGAGTGACATCTCTATTATGTGACCCACATTCGAGGGACATCTTTCACATGAAAAATTCATAAATTTCTGCTTGATCTTCGTTTCGATGAGTTGTAATGCAAATATCTGTCACTTATGTAATTTCGCAATCGAACGTGTCAAGCGTGACACATTGGTGTGGTCCGCAGCTCAGCAAACACTCATGTCATGTCTCAAGTGTGCAATGTAGACGTCAATTTGCTGTCAATTCAAACAAATGGTAATGTCAATAAAATTAAATAATTCGTATGTATTCGGTGTTCAAGACAACCGACTGATGAAATGAAGTCGCATCACATGCTAAACGTCAAATGGTCTATCGTAATCGATGCCCTATATATCCAATCGAGCATGAAACAGAACTTTCTTCCATCTCATGGCCCGACCGCTTAGTAATCTCTTTAAATTAGATTTCCTGTTAACTTTTATGCACCCAGCCCCCTTGAGATACACCCATCGCAGTCAAATCAAATCCATGGGCAGCGCTGGGAAAACACAAAAGCCTTTCAGAGACGAAGACAGTGAGCCGGACAAGGAGAAGACCTCAACGAGAATGTAATTCTAAGCTGCACAAACTGGGCACATTAGTGTGTCTAGTGAATAATTAGAGATCCATTGAGGATCCGACCGAAAATCAGCGGTTCGATCGCACAGCAGCAGCAGTAGTGGCAGCAGTGGCAGCAGCGGCACTACCAACCCACAACACCATGCACCGGGGACCACAAAGTCAAGGTGAAGATTTCAGTTCAAGATAGACCAATGGCCAATAATTGCGGATGCATTTCCTTGCTCGACATAGAAGTGGCGAGCGTATAGATAGATGGACGGATGGAGGGGGTGGTGGTTGTGATGGTGGAAAAATCCGGCCTAGAACTCCCCTGTGTGTGATTATCATGTACAATCGGCACGAGATCGCTCGACAAAAGCTATTGCTCTTTGCAAATCGAATGGATTCATGCCCATTGCATCTGGTTCTGGATATCACAGGTTCGACGGGCAGGAGGTGGCACTAGAGGTATTCACATTACGATGTGGAATCATTGAATGGAATCTAGAGCAGTGGCCGAACCCTAATGGATATCTTTTGGTTTATTGCTCCCGCTTTGGCTGTGTTCACGTTGGCCAGCGGGTGATAGCAATGCAAAGAGCTGCAAGAGTTTTGGCCGGGACTTCGGCGGCTTTGGCTATTGAATAAGAGGCGCAACGGCGAACATTCAATTATCGACATCTCGTAACAAATCTTAGGGAAATTTATTTTTTGGTAATCCGCTACAAACGGGACATTTGTGACTACACAAAGGCGCTGTGGATGTGGAAGGGTGTGTCCCACATATTAGTGGGATGTGGGAAAGGCTTCCTTTTTTTCTTTTAGTACTTACTGGGCAGAACCATTTGAGATTTATGTCCAGCGATAGGTTGCTCTACGAGTATGTGGAACTTACCTGAAAAGATAGAAAAGAAGAGAACAAAGTTAGATCGTGAGTATTGGAGGAGATTACTACAGGATAAGAGTAGGTCTATGGGAATTTATACAGGACATGGTTTAGAAAAGGTTTGGAAGGCACAATCTAGTTGAAACAAAGAGGTTTGAATGCTGTTTTCTGTGCGAAAGGAGTGATAGATACATAGTTTGGATCAAAAAGATACTTTTACTTTCTTTCCTGCATCCTTGGGTATGTCACTGTTGGTAGTAGTAACTTTTATGTGGTTAAGGACTTACTTACCTCGAAGTAAATATTTACTCTACGAATGACACTGTAGTGAAGGTTCAGGGACGACTTACCCTAGGAAACCACAGGTAACCCGGAATTGATCCTACTAGTTCTACTAGAGGAAGCCGAGTGTTGACTAAGTAAACAACCGCGACGATGTAGAAGAAGTCCAAAGAACCAAAGCACGTCGACTGTTTTGACTCGATCAGAACTCTCACGTTCGAGACGACAAGAAAGGCCGAGTCTCTGTTTTAAGGATCAAGCTATCACGGATGTCAGAGCACTTGGTTTGCGCAGTGCTTGGGATTGAATGGTTGCAGTACCAGAAGCAGCTACTCTTAACGATTCGTTAGCCTTTTGAGTAAGTAACGAGGATAGAGAGCTAAGCACAGGGAGGACTACAATATCATTGGCTGAGAGTGTTAGAGCCACGAATTAAAAGAAACACTCCGACCGAAATGGATGGAACCTTAAAGCTAACGATAACTCGACTCATCATGGGTTTGAATCTTTGTTATGTTGAATCTCTATCCTTCCATGTTGAAGCTTCGACAATAATTTGAATTAACGATGCGAGTCCTGGATTAAGTGGTTGAAGACTTTGGTTATCAAAATTTGAAATAAGAAGACTTTTCAGGACAGTTTTCTGCTAATTTCGGACGAGTCTTAGAAACATGAAATACGTTTTCTGAACCAAGATATTCTAGACACAGCACTAGTCTTCGTAGTCACCCAAGACTCAGATCTGGACAAACAGTTCTCCACTCGAGCGCCTTCTGTTCGGAACTACATAAAAAAACCTTGAAGATTCTCATAGAGCAAGGCTTAGAGTAGAGATTTCCAATTTCCTTTTTTGTTTGGGTGACAAGGCTTTCTTCAAAATTTGTTTGCTTAATGCTTTATCTTGTCCGATGAATTTGAGGTCTAAAGTGGGGTACATCAAGGCTCCATGCTTGCACCACTACTATTTGTATCAAATTTTGCGGAGCCTTGTAGCCAAAAAAATGTAATGTGAGGGCCAGAAAGTTGACAATTTTGTAACTTTGCGGGACAAAACCTAATGTGGCAGTCAAAGTAGTGAGCTCGTTCTATTCAAAATTGTACCGAAGAGAGTGGATCTTCCAAGGCAATTGTGCAGCAGCTCTGGGTTTACAAAAAGCTGCAGTTTGTGGAAATGGAAAAATAAATGTACCACAAGCCCTACGACAAAAATAGACGACATAATTGTATAAAGAAGAGGCAGTGGATGCTATCTCCAGGCTACTAGTTACTGAAGGCTATCTAAAGGTCCAATATCGATTCAAAGACAGAAGGCACTTAGGAAAATGCTAAAATCACGTTAGTCTTTGGTAGAAGTAGCAATGAGGGTCCGATCTGGGTACCGCCCTTCTACAATTAACATCAGAGATGTGGTCAGACACAGAAGTGTTTCACGGAGCACGGCTTGAACGGAAGTCAAGAATGAAATGATATTACCGCCTAATGCCAATGGTATTCAAAGTCCGCGGGTAGAGATCCGACAAGTAACAGATAATACGGACTACAAAAGCATCGTCTATCTGATGACCTATTGAGCTCGAAAGAGAACATTTTATTTAGTACAGATCCTTCATCCTTCCATCTCCGATTGTCTACTAAAGTATTGGAAGGTCAGGTCAACTAATATCGCCTTCTATGGTGAAATTTGGCTAAAAACACTGGTGTGCCACAGGGTTCTATTATATTACCGGCTCTCTTTCGCCATTTTATTAGTGCTCTTGAAAAAGATTGGAATACCTTGTATTAGATGTATCTTTTTGGTTTAATACTCAAAAAATATGTAGAGCTAGGATGCAGCTCAAACCGGCAATCAAAAGCTGATGTTTCTCCGAAATAAGATCCCAGTTTGTGGGCCTTTTGGTTCTTCATTCAAAGCAAGTGAGTCTAACTTTCATGTTCAGTCTGTTACTGGCTTTAGTCTTGAGGAATTTACATACCCAGACCTTGTGGATTTTTTGAATGTCCACTCAGCCTTTGTCGACAACCTATTCATCATTTCTGACTTAAACAAACAGGCAATTAAAATACTGCCGTGGGATAGGTTAAGTCCCTTCTTCTTCTATAAAAAAAAAGGCGTTTGATACAACAGAAAAATAAAACTTCCCAGCCCTTTGGCGAATCTTGAACTATGGAAACAAAAAATATTTACCTAAATAGACAAAGCGGTTCCGCCCCAAACTTGTAGTATTTATCGACTTTTAATTACCACCAGGCATTTATGTCAAACATTAGCAGTCTTCAATCATTTTAAACAAACACTCCAACTCCCCGACTTACCATCTTCAGAGGAAATTAAACAAAAAAATATAAAAAAAAAAATTTTTCCTAATCAATTATGCCACCGATTAAGCGCAACCTATTTCCTCATCAAAACCATTAGGTTTGGGTGAGTTCCCTGAATTCTATTCCCCCCCCGCCATGATGGTAAACAAGATGAATGACAAGCAATTTAGATACGTACCCTTAATCACCCTTTCTCGTTGGTCTTCGTCTTCGTCTTGGTCTTGGTATTCGTTTTCGAATTGTGTAGATACAAAAAGAAACTCAAAGATTGCATCTTGCGTACACTTCCTCTTCTTTCATTCAGCAGCAATAGACCATCAGCATGGTGCCGCCGACACAGAAAACGAAAGAAACGAACACAAGAACTACAAAGTGGAAGGTCACTTCCACACCACACTGCAAGAGAGCGCCTCTTGTACATTTTGAAGTACTTTAACGATCATTATAAGTGGATCACCTGGTCACTGGGCCAATTTGGACACACAGCCGGCCAGAGATGACTACAAAAGAGTGCCACATTGAGCATGCAAATTGGCGGTACACTTGCCTCAGTGGAAAATCCACTAAAACGCAAGACGCGAAACTTTTGTTTCTTCTCCTCCTCCTCCTCCTCCTCCTGCCTCCTTGGTCAGCCATGGATCACATGACGTGAGGAGAATTAATTTCAAACGTTGACGCCTAAGAGATATCCATCACTGGGATGATGAAACCTGCTTTTGTGGATTTGATGTTGAGCGCATTTCTAATCTCTCATCCGAATGTAATGACCTATTTAGCCGGGCTATTGGGTAATTGTGAGTTTACGATACCAGAGAGTGCATTTTTGATTCGGATTCGCCTACCTCAGGTTAGATTAGCGCGGACCCACTTTGAGATACAGCACATGTGTGTGGGTTGACGCAAGGAGGAGGATGTGCCTGCCGTCACAGAGGGATTCTCATTTTTGTTTTGGGTGAGGTAATTCTGTTTCCTATTCTTGGCTAATAACTCCTCCAATGGTACGGGAACAGTTAGTCGAGATAAATGTGAGGAATTTCTTTAGCTGGCTGCAGAGCGGTTCCGCAGCACAATGAGCCCTCCTTTCGGTGGGCCTCGCTTATAGTCTGTCGTGCAGAAAGGGGACAGATGCCTGAGTGCATACGAACAGACATAATTAAAAGGTGTTTCTGAGAGTGTTCTCACTTTCACTGGGGTCCGCGTTTTGTTTGAAACTGTGAGCTACGAGGTGTTTCCAAGAGGGGTTTTGGATTCAAGGCACGTTGTGGACATAAAAATAGTCGAGGAAAAGTGAGATCTATCTTGAACCGGGTTTAGTACCACATCATACAGTCAGAGGCAGAGATTATGACTGCTGGAGAGTAATAGCTATGGGATTCCATGTGGTGAGTGGTCAATACTGAAATGGTCTTCGGGGGAAAGTGCCATGCTCGGTGCGTCTTGAAGTATCAACAAGTTGGTGATCTCAGAAGTGAGAGGCGATTTTGAGAAGTAGTCCGCAATTTGACGTCTAAGTTCGGTCGAGAATCGAGATCAAGTCTGGGGCTAGTAGAACGAAGCCGAACTACACTACAATCATGTCCATCATTTGTTACCAAAGATCTCATTGATGAGCTGGTTCACTCGTATTCCTAAGGTACAATGTATGATGCAGGAGTCCCTCAAAAAAAAGGAATTGAGAGAATGGAGCTATTGGATACTGCTTCAGTGGGCATGATGTCTTGAATCTCAGGCTACTAGAAAGCTACTAGTTAGCAGCAAGATCTCCATGAAAGTTACAGAGCAACAACCTAGAAACTTATAGGATTTGAACGCAATTTGCCTACTTCTATTGGCCAAGGCTTTTCTTTGAAAAGAGAGTTTCGTATAATGACTACAGAATCTCTTACAGAACAAACCTTGAAATCTAAGGAACTCGAATCGAATTAAGGGGATGAGGGGATTAGGCATGGTGATCTTCTAATCAAGCCTGTCATTGTGCTGCTACAAAAGTTGCCAGCAAAGGGTGCTCATAAAAATCCCTCGGCTAGTGTGCTTAAAGAGTGGCTGGCTGAGAGGAAATTAGCTCGTAAGTTGTCAGCTAAACTTCGAACTTGACCTGACTCACTCCATAGAGGATGTAACAACATATGAAATGGTTTCCACTCCTAGAATTCAAAGCTGAAGGATGTCTATGCAATAGAAGAGCAAGTTGCTGAACATGGACATAGAGCTCCAAGTAATGAAGCATACTACGATTGGCAAGGATCTTCTTCAAGCGTTTCAAGTCATCAACGAACTTCGAGTCGAAATACAATAAAGTGTACTAAGTATGCAGTTGCTGCCGATGACCCTTATGTATGCTGAGGCAACACTTTGGCATCTTATAAGTTGCGGATGGTGGTGACATGTTTATTGACCTTCGTGTTGCTTGTTCAGCTTTCTTGAGAACGATATTCAACTACCGACGATCAACATCTTTGATATAACTTCGATTAGAGTCATAGAATGCATAAGGATAACACCGAAGTATTCTAACGTAGCAGCACAGTGGTCCATATACTAACATGACCAAGAATGGTATGCTAAATGAGAGGTATGAATCGACTATACAACTCCAATGCTGATGATAACTCACAGAAGACTTACTACCAGAATTTCTGGCTCGAAGAATTGACAAAGTCATCCAAATACTAACAAAGAAGAAGAAGCTCCTAGTAAACCTTACGTGTTGCACGGAGGAAGGCTGTCTGAGGAATTCGATGTCCAAAGTGGGGTTCGGCAGGGTTGCATACGTTCACCAATACTATTTTTATTGGCGATTAGCGACATGCTAAATGCGGCCTTATCAACAGGAAATGGAGGAACTCGATTGACTCTTACATCTGAACTCAAACACCTAGACTACACCGACGACGTATGCTTGCTATCATGGACCTTCACCAAATGACAGGAAACGTCATTGAATCATCGTAGGACCGAACTTATCAGCCGATGGCGGAACAGAACTGAATATAGCCAACCGAATAAGAAAAGCAAGGCTTGGGATGCTATCCACAGTTTGGCGTAGTAATGCGAATAGATTAACCAAGCTATGACTGTTCCGTTCCAAAGTTAAATCCGTGCTGCTATATGGATATGGTACCTGGAGGGTGACCGCCACTATCACGAAAAGCTGCTTTAGGATTCTCTGGCCAAAACATATACCTAACAAGCAACTTTATCAGAGAACGGGCCATGAACCTATAGGCACAACAATACGACCTCGAAAATGGTAGTGGATTGGACATACTCTCCGAAAGGGTGACAGGTCCATAGCTAACCATGCGATGCAATGAACCCACTTATTAAAGATGACGGGATACGCCGTGGTCCTAGAAGGAAGCACTGTAACTGGAAAAGAGTTGGAGATAACTGAGTCATATTTCCAGAAATCGCACACGATGGCGCGTAGTCATTGTCGAGGCCTTAGGACTCACAAGGGGATACAGGATATAAGTAAGTAGTAAACCTTTAGTCACTATCCAGACTTTCTACGCATCTAGCAACCGTTAAAGCCTTGGATTCTCAAATAATAAGGTTAAAGGTACGCAGTTTTTCAACGCACCCTCAAATTTTTTTTACAATCTGTTAATGTCAAAATATCAGTCAAGGTTCATATTTTTATTATAATAATGTTTACGAACGACCAACGTTTGGAAATTTCTGTGGATTTCGTATCGAAGGAGGTGTGATTGGACGGTACAAGTATTTTTTCGTCGATGAAAATGGTCGCCATGTTAGGGTCAATAGAGCTGGCTATCGAGCCACGTTGCAAGACTATTTTTGATCACAATTTGATGGACTTGACATCAGTGACATATGGTTCCAATAAGATGGTGCCACAGTTGATCTATGCAAGGGAAAGTTCGGTAAGATTAGCCTCACACAGATTGGTGATGATGTCGAGGCTTGTCGTTGGTAAACATTTGTATCAGTTGGAGGAAGAAAGCACTTAGCACTCTTAGCCATGGCATTGCCTCCTAGTTAGTCTTTAAGTGGATGAAAGGCTCATAGATACAAGCCATGGCTCCATATATAAGGCATCTCAACTCATTGGTTCTCTATCAACAATGAAGTCAAATGCAAGATTCTTAAGGAGAGTAGAGCAACACTGATGGTAAGCGTCAATCAGCTCTGCACTATGACAGAACTTGCTCTTATGTAGGACAACGCAAGGGTCCTGAACATTTGTATCTGTCCACTTCCAGTCCACCATCATGCCTTCTTCAGCCCTTCAGCAGCAAATACTTATCACCTAGTTCCTCCACTTGTCCCATACACTGTTCGCAGGTTGATGATCTCCCGTGCCATGCCAACCCACATTTTAAGGAATTTTCTCCGTAGGTACCTTCTTTCTTTCGTCTCGTTGTTGTTCATTTATTTATTTATTTCTGTTTTTTATTTTGTTACAAAGAATATTTTATTAAATGGTAATTTGTGTGCAAATTGCTATTTGATTCCCTCTATCCGCTTAGCATCTCAGGCACCGATGAAGATTCCATTCCTGATCAGATAAGACCAACCACAGTGGCGCTCGTTTGTTTCAATTCAAGAAATCCGAAAGCCAAAGTCAACATATGCGCCCAGACGTTACAAAGTACTTGGTCGTTACCCAAAACGGCCACCTAATAACTTAAACTCATTTATTGACCAACCCAGAGTCAATAATGATGATGATGATGATGATGCTGATGGTACCATGGATTGGTAAGAGACCATGAGTTAGTATCTAATTTTCAAGACCGGGGATAGGTAATGGGATCACATAGCATCGAGCTGGTTCTTCTCTGCTTCACGTGCCAGCGTATTATTTATTGACCCAGCCTAGGAAAAACTATTTCCGGTTCTCAGTGCAGCCAGTGTGTGTTGTTAGGCCGAGGAGAAGGTTAATGGGTGCTATATGTGTGATAATTTCAACTCGTGGCTTGATTCTTCCTGTTTGGAGTTACCTTCTTTCCACTGATTCCATTCACACATGCGAATGGAGAGGAGTTGATTATGCATTAGATTGCACAATGGCAGGCTGTGTGCTTGTGCATATTTGCTGCCGGCAGCGGCTGTGGCGGCGGCATAGTGCAATCGGGGCTGGATGATCTTGAGATAACATCTGTGGGGCTATGTGTATCTGTTAATTGAGTAAAGGTTGAGCTCAGAGGGGGCTATGAAAATCTATTTCCTACAATGGGTGGGGTTATCGAATTGCATACGAAATGGATTCAAATGGAGTGTGGATAAGTGTATCATGTGGGATTCATAGAAGTGGTCTTGTAAACTAGTTGGGGTAGAGTTCGAAGCTGGTTTTGTAATAAAATGATTATTGTTTCGGCTAAGTAAGTGATTAGTTGGAGTTGGATTTCCGCTTTCTATTGAGTTAAGAGGCTAAGGCAACGGTAAGATGGGATTGTGTATGCTGTCAGAGTTAACATGTAGTTTCAGGGAGAAAGGAGTCTTGCTTGAGGTGTTCGATGGAGGCACGTTGAGTCGTGCAAATGCCAAAGCGCTGAACTAGCATTATAGGGGGCAATCCTCAAGATTATCTACCAGGGTCGATAGTGACATAAATCCAATGAAACTATGCAAGAAGCTCTTGCAGAATACGCGAGTGACTATTGTGTGACAGAAACCACTGAAGACGTAAAACTGTCTGCAAAAGTTAGCCACAAAACGATATGCAAGTTTGTACCTTTTTCTGGATCAGAAAGGTCAGCATACTCACTTTTTGAATGACTTAACGTATTACATCCCAAACATGGACCATTTCACACATAACTTCCAAATATACGCCTCCTACGGTCCCCATCGGTCAGTGAACTAAGTCAGTGAACTAAGTCCATCCGGACCCGTTTCGATCAGACAGTGACTTCTGTGCCCACATGTCTGCTCATTCTTTCTCTCATCGAAACAAAAACGATGTTAGAAAGAGGTTAATCTGTCGGTCAATAAGTGACAACGTTAGGCGGAGTTATAACGCCTCTTGGCCAAACTGATTTGCATTTAAAAACCGCTACTGATAGCGGGAAAAGTATATGATCATAGAACCTTGTCCACGACCTCATGCATTGAAACTGGTTTGCAAATTTCAACCTCATAACTTCTTCTGCAAGAATAAAACTCAATCAACCACATTGAGCTAGATTTGCTAATAAATTCACCAATATAGTGTTAGCCTAGTTCTCCAGTGGCTTACCAATTGCGAAGTGTCTTAGTGCCAAACGTGTACTAACTTTGCACCAAGTTCGTCATCGCAACAACGATTTTAACCTCCAAACAGTCTGTTGACACCGCAAAGTATGTTATATATCAAAGCGACGCGCTTACTTTCAAGGCTACTCAAGGTATTCAAGAACTGAATTCTCTGTCATGCAGCAATAAAATTAAATAAAAACTGCATTCAGCCAGTCGAATGTCAGTTGATGTCTATATTTGGTATCTCGCAACCCGATGACGATGAACTTTAAAATCCAAAAACAGGTAAATTACGACAAAAATCCTCCCCGATTCGACCAGATTATGACCCGAAAGAGATAAAAACCGAACGTCTGCACCTATATTTAGGAAACTTGAACTTGTCATTTATTGCATCAGGCCTGCAGTAGCTTGTGAAATACAAATAAATCTTTGCAGTGCAACAACGACGACATCTGAATTTTCCTCATTCGCTCGTCAATCGCGCGCTATAAGGTCAGCAATCACCTAGAAACACGATGGCTATCTCTGTTTCTATCTGACCGTGGCCGGTTTTTGAATATATCCATTTGAATTTGATATCCAAATAAATGGGCGATTCCGTCGATTAGCATAAATGTTAATATAATACGAACCACATGTCGTTAAACAAAAGAGCTGACTTGCGAACTCGTTTTCCAACATCACTCTTACTTTCGATATCTCCGAACGAACGAATTCGAATTCGGATGCCTTATCGGTGTTGGGTAATGCCAAACAGTGGGTAATTATTTAATAACTTATATTCGAGATACGACCAAAGGCGACTAGCATGCGAGTAGATACGTACTGTTTGGCAATGTGACGGGGCATATATGAATAAATTTCCGTGAGGCGGATGAAGTCGAGCTTTTCCATTGGAATACCCCCAAGAGGAGCAGGCTAGCGTTATTAAGTTGTGCTGATGTTTTTCGGTTTTGAAAGGGAAATATCAAATCAAGCGAAAAAATGTGCAAAGCTATGATTTTTCGTAGCCGAATCGTGGCTGCGAATAAATCACTGGGCAATGGGGAGGTAATCATTGCAAATGCAAATTTGTTTCTTTTTTTTTTGTATTGGAAGCCTGTCTTGAGTTATTTTCGGGGCGGAATGACCACATACTGTGCGCACGAGTGTGAAATGCCTTGAGAATTATTTAGCATTTTTGATTGCAATACAACCTTTTGAATGACTTTTGAGGATTGCTACCTGCAGACAAGTGTTATGGTGTTTGGTCCTGCTTGGATTCGATTCAGACCTGATTTGCCTTTCCTTCAACTGATTTTGGAATACAGTAGCAGCAAAGTGGGAAGAACTTTCAATAATCTTCCATAACCCGGTTCAGCCGATCAGCTTCATAAGGTTGTGTAAGATTTAAAAATAGATAAACAATTTAAATTTAAACATTTCCATTCGAAAAACAACACGGAAGTGTCACTTGTAAACAATAACTTTTGTTTGTTGTTTCTCTGTTTTTGCGTACTCCAAACCGAAAGTGATAATATTTTAATCTACATGTCAATGTCATGTTTTGCATTTGAAAGGTACGTATACTTGCTTACAATCGAAATGAATTAATTTGTCAAAATCTTACGGCTTTATCCGAAATTCAAAGACTATGCGTAGAGTGATTAAAATACGACAGTATAAATTAAGAAGCGACTAAAAATATAATATCTGGTTTAGATTCGAAACGACAATCAAAATTAGTTGTGTGAGCGAATGATGGATTGGACTGGGAGTGACAGGTGTCATTAAATTGTTGCTGAGTACTTTCATATTTTGTTTTTGAGGAAAGATGTCATGGTGAACTGGAGTTGGATCATCTATGATGGGGATTGGGATTTGGTAGTTTCCTGGATGAAAACCTGTAGTCAATGTTATAGGAGTCAAGTGAATAATATATGTTGTTTCTGATGTTTCTGAGAGGTGACACGTGAAAATACCTTGTTGACTTGAACTCTGAACGTTCACTGAGTGATGTTGATGTTGCTTAGGCATGAGAGATGTAGGAACCACAAGCTTCTATGACGAATCAGACTTCAAGCGTAGACTAGTACTAGACTAGAGATTGAAAAACCCATCCATCGCGGAATTAGTGGGAAATGTATCGAAAAATACTGCTGGAGATGGTGCTAACTCAGGTGGACATAACAACTCGGTTTGAGATGCCAAATCAAGAAGACGAGCACAACATGAGTGTCCTTCTAAAAGGTTACGAGTAGTGACAATAGCTGGGCAATGAAACAGAGCAGATACAAGGAGCTTCCGAAGAAGAAAAACTTGGTCGTATATTCGGGTGAGGTGAGGCCCATTATCAGGTCCGAAAGTACTTGAACGGACAACGGCAGCAAAGCTTCAGAAGCTACAAAGAATAGTCTGTCTCAGTATTTCCGGTGCTATGCGCACCTGCTTTAGAAGCCATCGTTGGCTCACACCCCTACAAATTTTCATTAAAAAGAAGGCTGATAGATGCGCTATCAAGTTGGAACTGGAATACAAGTTTAAAGCAGGTGACCACGTGGGACACCTAAAAATTCTTGACTCAATCCGACAAAGAGACATGTTCTGCACTGTCCCCGACATTATGGTCAGGGAATACTGTTTCGGTAGGTTATGTGAGATTAATGTATTAGACCGTGCAGACTGGTCTAGTGGTATTCCGACACTGGACTCTAAGGGTCTGATGTGGTTCACAGACGGATCAAAAATGGACTCTGCTGTGGGTGCTGGTGTCTTTGGACCCAACACCAAAGTCTCAATACCTGAACTCCATGCCATTAAGATCTGCGTCAGGTTAAGTCTTGGTAAGGGTATCAATTTACATCTTTTCAGATAGCCAGGCAGCTCTTCGAGCGCTGTCGTCCACTTTAGTGGACTCTGTAGGAGTTAAATGCTGTTACGATGCACTTTAATCTCTCGATAGACATAATAGGGTACTTGAATGGGTTCCAGGTCATCAGGAGATTTTTGGGGACAAATCTGCAGATAAACTAGCCACGGCTGGCTCGGGATCTGCGTTCTTTTGCCCTGAACCTTACTGCGGTGTCAACTGGGTTGCCGGCACAGCGCATTGGAGCATAAACTTCGTCTAACCCATTGGGAAAATATCCTGGAATTACGTCAGGTCGCTTTGGCCTAAAATATCACCTCAACACACTTAATCTATGTCCAAGCATAGAATGTAGATTCTGCTCAGAAGATGACGAATCATCTGAGCACATTCTCTTTGAATGCTTGGCTCTGCTTTGTGGCGCATTTTCCGCAAGGTAACATGCTAGCCAACAGATATTAGAAACTCTGCGACTAAGGACGTGCTTTCCTTCATCACGTCTCTTAGAGTAAAACACACAGAATTCAGGTCAATTTGTTACACGGTTGGCACTCCTTCTTTGGTGCTTTTTCATGGTGGTTCAATGCTGTAGATAGCTTCGATTGCTTCTAGCTACCATCAAGACACTTAGACCAATATGAGGCCCGTTGTGATACCACTTGGACTATATAATCCTCTGTACCTACTAGTGGAACAAATTTGAGCTTCCAATAAACCATAGTAGACTGTCAATGTTAATATGATCACCCAAATCATTGAAGAAGAACGTTTTCTTTCATAAGAGAGACCAGGCCAAGTGCAGAGAAGGTAGAGAATAGATTACTCTTTCTCTACGTGTTTGCAACATCTATAGAAATCGTTTGAATGGACACCAAATCTAGTTGGGTAACGATTGGAATACCTAAGGTAACTTTACCTAGTGAGATAGGTACAGTAGTTCCATTTCTTGTGATTGCAGTGGCCCTATAATTCCATAAAACATCCCTATACCTCGGCACCCAACGAAAGTCACTATTCATCTGCTCTGCCATCCTTAAGAGAGATGAAAGGGAGTCTAGAGCAACCATCGATTTATTAGAGAGAGATTCCAAGTATTTTCCACTTCTCTTAGTCATAACTTCACTATTTTGTATGAAATCGAAAAATTTTGTTTAGACAAAATATTTAGATATTTAAATTGTCTACAATTCATCCATACATTATATATGGCCACGATTAGTTTTTAAGGATGTTTTTATCAAAAAACTGAATTTAATGAAATATCGCATGTAACGTCCATTAACGCTCGAAGATATCGATGTAACTGAACGAAAACATGAAGTGCGACCACGCCCACTTTACAAAAGTTTCATAATAGATCTTCTATATGTTTATTTGTAAGTCTATCAAGTCACATCTTAGCTTCCAGATGAACTTGTGTGCTGTTTAAACGCATTTGGCTAACCGAAGGAACTGGGACCCTCAAGCTCATTGCTGGTAGATTCTACTATCAGAAATCTATATCTGGTGACAGCATTTTGGTCTTCGTTTAGGGATAAGAAGCTCAAGAGATGAATCCATTATTTGGCACGAAAGAACCCATAATACCACCATGAACCACAGACTGTGATGTCACTCAAAACTGAGGTGCTTGACAAAGGTAAGCAAGTTGTCTTTAGTAGTTTCCCCCTAATCGATGGAAACTCTGACTGATTAGATCTAAGGGCCCATGAAATGCAAGATGCAACCAAAAACGCTTTGAGCTGAATGATCGAAAAACTCCAGCTAACCATCTTTAATGTAACCTTCGGTGGAGGAAGAAAGATTCAGCATTTCATGGATGGCTTCTAGGATAGGATAGGAGTCCGCAAACTTGGCCAAAAATGCTGGGATGATTCTTGGCAATGCAGCATTCTTACGGTGATTGGCACGACATGTCCTTAGATTTGGGAGGATCGACCATGTTTAGGGCCATTTACGTGATACCACACTACAGCCTCAAGAGCTCATAGCAAGAAGTTTCAAAGACATTCCACCTTTCTTTTGGATAGCCTGATGAGTATTCTTCTTAGAAGCAGTCTGACACACAATAATGACTCAAATTTGTGTGACTTAGTGCGGAGAAACATAACACATAACACAGCAGCACCTATAGAAAAAGTAGTCTAGAACTTCACCAAGAAACCTTTGATATTTTTCGCAGTAACTACTATTGTAGGAACTCTTACACCAAAAGGGATAAACATCCTAGAAACCTAAATCCTTATTGAGTCAATGAGGCCCACAAGGGTATACCAAGTCACTAAAAACTAGTCGCAGATACAGGAGAACGAATGGCACATCCAAGACTATAAGATATATGTATACTCGTGACTCAACAATGAATGGGTGACGAGTATCTGTGACTAGATTTGTTGCATGATACCGCAGAAAATGGTAACCATCTCCAACCTACATGTATCTTTGTTGTCAAAATTCAAGTGCGAACCACACCTCCTTCAAGCTTCGCAGTTAAAATCCCATTAATCGTGTTTCTCGTCTCTGCAAATCTATTTTTAAAGTTTATGACTGCTAATAGGTATGCAAACTCAAATATTTGCATTTATCGATCTTCAATCGGAAATTCAAAGCAAAATGTCAACAAAATCAAAAAAACTCACAAAAAACTGCTAAAACTTCTCCCCCAGCCATCGACATTTCTTCGAGTGACTGACTCATTAGCCAACTTTCCAATGGCGATGTGATGATCCAATTAACGTCAAAAAGTATCTTATGACTCCCACATGTCGTCAGAAATTGCCAAATTTTACATTTTTGTTACTTTTTTTGCGACATCTCGATGGCCTTGCCAGGCGTGTGTATGGCATTTCACATAACCATAACCCCCGCGCCATTGTGGTCTATCAAGCGATTTTGTCAAACCCAATTGAGACAACTAATAAGCCAGTTGGAAACACAAAACACAAATTCAGGTTACACTCTATTAATCGTTGATTGATCGATCGACAAATGCTCCTCCTCTACTGAAGACATTTGCATATCAAAAGACTTCTTACCACCGAAGCCGCACACGCTCCACTGGCCTTGGTGACAGAGGCAGCAGGCATTTGAAGCCAGTGACAGGAGGGCCTGAAATGCAGCACTTATGCAACCGAAAATAGTTCGTTGGTTTTGTCTTTGCCAGCATTTCTCTTTGCTGTAACTAATTGCATTGGAGGACGAGGAGGGAGACCCTCCTCCATTCGGCATCCGTAATTAATACTTATTGCCCTCTGTTCATGCATGAGTTTGTAATGTCGGCTCTGGCCTATAACTTCGTTTATTTCAATTGTTGCTACGAAAAAGATTTGTTACACCAAATGGGAGTAGGTACTTTCTTAAACGTGCTGCTGCTGCTGCTGCTGTTGCTGGTGCTCCTCCTCCTCTTCCTCCTTTTACTGGCTTTTCAGTTTTGTGTACCAGAAATATGGCATCTCTGAGCTATATTTTAAGTCAGCGGAGAGTATGGCATTTTTTTGAGAAAACTTTTACTTTTACTTTGCAGCACAGTACCGGGGCTCTACTCGAAAGTAGACGAACACAAAATGGGAATCAATCAGCAAGAGATAAGGCAATGCGGTGCGATGCGATGGTATAATAGTAGGCTTGGAGTTACTCGACTGTGAATCCATTCGGTTTGGGTTGATGATTCTGTGTTTGGTCGACGGTTGGTTGCCATCTTCAATCTTCAAGAGAATGGTAAGATATGGTAAACCGCCAACGCAGTAATGAACAGGGGTATAGAAACGTTTCTTTTGCACTGAGATTGACATTTAATGTTGAGGTGATTTGTATTTGATGGTTTCTGCATTCCTTGGAACCACAAAACTGCAGGTTTATAGGTGATCATTACCACTTAGTTTAGGATAAGTGAAACGAAACGCCTTCTGACTCAGGTTCAGATAGGTTCACCTAGTTAAAGTGAGTCCACATTCAAGGGTCTAGGGATGGATACCAGGAGTCATAAACATTTCACTATAGTAAAAGCTTGTCCACCCCTGTCATAGCCATCCGATTCCTATCAACAAACAATCGAGTTTTAAATAAACGCTACAACCAAACAACAAACAACAAAAGATGATAGAACGCGCGCGAGCGATGATGAAGAGCCCTAGACGATAGACACCCCGAGGTCATTTTCCTACACAAGACTACCCATTAAGATACAGATCGAAACTTTTTTTTTTTTTGCATCCAAGTACCAGGCATAGATACCATTATTAGTAATTTTTTTTTGTTGTTTTGTTGTAAGTACTTGAAGTATCGATTTCACTTTCTTTTTCAATCTCCACTGTAGCATGTACACTTCCTGGGGGCGAGTTAAGTTGAAGTTGAAGTCGAACTCGAATTTTCTTTTCGACACTGGTCGTCCGCTGGTCTTAAAGGTCCGCACGCCGGTTTGGTTGTAGTAGAATGTTTCATTCAAAATCAACTCCTTAGCGGGTTTTCTTGAATGACTGCATTACAAAGCGAAAACCCATCCAACCACATAACAACAAACCATTGATTTGCCATCAAAACGCGCCATAATCGACAAAAGGAGAAAGTAAGTGTGTTCCCACTCGCGTATAAGATCAAATTGATCACGTTTTGCCGGTGGCCGGTTGTTGTTGTTTTTGTTATTGTAGTGCTGGTAGTGTTGGTGATTACATTGCTGCTGTGCTATTCCATCCTCTTGATACCAGTGTGCTGATGGTGGTCATAATGATACGCTCTTAACTGTGGATTTCATGTACATCTTAGTAGCCTTTCTTCTTGCAACAGCAACAGCAACAGCAACAACTTCTTTCACTTCATTCCCATATCGGAAGCGTCCACTCTTTGAATGGTGGATGGATTGTTGCTCGAATAAAACAAAAAAAAAAAAAAAAACAAAAAAAAAGGCGCAAAGTGCAAGCAGGATAGGATTAGCTACTTGGTCGGGGCAAGCTGGAGTTCGATCGAACTTTGAGTTCATTAACATGAAAATCGATCATCTGTGTTTGCTGTGTATGGGCTCAGTAAGCCGCCATAGCAGCAGAAAGGGAAGCTGTACAAGAAGTATTATAATCGTTGTTGGTTGGTTATTTCTCTTTGAGACGGAAATCAATCTCTGATGAGGAAGTGAAATGAAAAGAAGACGTGCAGAAAAATGATAATAATAATAAATTATTTATATTTTGTTTCTTTCGTTTGGTTCTCTGACTGCCTTTTTGTTTCGTTTTTCGTGAATTAATTCAAAGAATTGAGTGAGATGTTAGGCCAGTTTGCTAGTCAACTCTTTTGTTTAGATGACTTCGTTTTGTTTTTATGGCAATAAATTCAAATGTCAGACGAGAAAGATGTAAGTAATTATATTACAAGCAGTAAAAGTGACAGTAGCAGACGTTACAGCTTCGATTGGATGGGTATGGTAATCGGCTGTGTCGTCTATGGAGTAAGAACGGGGTTTCTGCTTATGGAAATCGAGATTCGATTAGATAATGAGTTCTTATGCAATTTTTAGATGTCTTGTGTGCACAGGAGTGATGTAATAGGGAAGCCAGTTAGCACTTCTTGCTTGCAGCAGAAGAACAAAAGGAAAGGTCATAGGGAATGTCCGTGACTCTGTGGGCGGAAAGGTCGAGAGTTCGACATTTATTACTTTCTCCACGCGGTATGCTTGGAATGTCTTGTAGAGTAGCACAAGGAATGATAGGAAAATCCAGGGCCCAGGTCGAAATTACTTGTCTTATGTAACGAAATATCAGGGCCTCTTGGACGTGACCCACATCTATCAAATATCCTCGCTTGCCCCAGTGCAAGTACTCAGCTTCTGATATTACTAGGTGTAACTATGTAGTACTTAGATCATACTCCAGGAAAGCAAGGTTGCAGGTTAAGTATGAGAAGGCTCAGCGCAGAAAATTCTGGCACTAAACTTTATGCCATGACGGTGAAGAATCTGACATGTTGTTCTTATGGCAGAGTTTACCGATTCATTATAGAGCTTCGTTGAGCCCTTTGCTATGACTACAGTCATAAGTATTTCTCTAGAGAATTCTTTTTTGAGAAAGAATTGTTTGTTCTTATCATTATGGTCAGTAGATTGGTGCCGTTTACAGCAGACATCAGATTAAGGCAGTGTTCAATCCTTTCAGTTCTTCAGGGCTGCGTCCCTTGGCTTAGCTTGGCCACTTTAAGATCAGTGGAGTTAGTCATGAGAGATGTAGTTGGGATGGAATCGTTTATGTCTGGAGATCACGAGTACAAGGAAGACTAGAAGCTTCAGATTGCATGACATCTTAATGAAAGACGCAAAGAAAACGAACTATTCCACACAATCGGCGTAGATTACTACAAGTATACAGCAGGCATACAAATAACTCTCCCGAGGTATAGAAATGGTTGAGTTTGCTCCCAGACTCAGATTTATTGATCTAATCGTTCAGAACAACCACTTGAATCCAACCAGCAGGAAATAGAGATCACGTCACCTAAGAATATCGCACCAAGCCCTGATGGTATGTGAAGCATTTATGAATCATACTATCAAAGGAATGAAGAAACGATAGGGTTGTCGCTAACACGTGAGAGAAGGGGTTACCACGCAAAAGGAATAGGAAGGCAAGGATCACAAGAGGCATAGGTCTCCAGAGTTCTATTTAAATTTAAAGATGAATTGGATCTCGAGCTTCATATAGTCTGGGCTAGGATAGGAATAGAGGACTCGTAGTGGTTGAAGATTAGCATGTACTCAGAATCCAATGAGATTTAGACAGGAAGTCCTCCAAGGACTAAGAATCCTATACGAAACAAGATAACCAGCTTTAGGAAACGATGAAGTATGAATGTGTCGCAACTCAGACTTGGATGATTTCAACCAGCGATATCATGGATATAGCGGAGATCCTCATTGTTCTTGAATTCGAAGCACACATTCCCAGGAGAGAAGTTACCACTTTCAGTCAGTTATTCTACAAAGTTGGTCAACATCGCGCACTTCCTACTTTAGATCTGGAACTGGTTACCCACCCAAAAACCA
The DNA here is from genome assembly GCA_963583995.1 of Xylota segnis. NCBI lineage: Eukaryota > Metazoa > Arthropoda > Insecta > Diptera > Syrphidae > Xylota > Xylota segnis. The sequence goes on along the minus strand of OY757236.1, from coordinate 127,843,907 downwards.
TTTGCCTCCTCTTTGTATTTAATGGACAATTTCATTCAAAAAATTAACACATTTCCTGTATACCATCTGAATTTTTCATAGCCCATCCGAAACACCTATCAAATCAGATTTTTATGTATCACTCATGCACTTCTGGACCAGAAGCGAACCAAAAAAACCTGAGAAACAAAATTCCTTCCCATAAAACTAACCCCATCAAAGTTATCCCATAAAAATCTCCGTCTTATGCAATTCAAATCACAAGATTAGCATTTCCTAAAACGCAAAACAGTGGTCAAGAATTCACGTTCCTCCTACGACATCGTTTAGATCGACCACAAAACAAAAAAAAAAAAGAGAAAAAAAAGCCAAATGACTTCCAAAGAAAATAGTCAACGAGACAAGTTGAGCGTTTGAGCGGAAAGTAAAAACAAAATTCCTATTCCAGCCCGGTTTTTGCTTCTTCTTGTTGGTTGGACTGACTGTAGGTAGAGAGCCGCAAATAAACATAATCGCGAAAGAGCGCGTGCGCGCCCGAAACCTTAACATTCGACTTGGTTTCAGGTTGGTGTTGGATGAGGAGCACACGAAAAAAATAATCAAGTTCGCAAGTCAACTCTTTTGTTTCTGTGCTTTTTTTTTTCGTCTTTCTTCCGACGACGCACCTGGAAATATTTCATTCAGTGTTTTTTTTTTATGTATTTTTATGACTTATTTAGATACTTGTCGAAAATTGATACATATCCATATCTGTGTAGAAAATTCGCTATGGATCTCAGACGCCACATAGTTTTTATTTGTATTTGCTTGGTCTGGTGTGGCTGGTTTTTGTGCGGATCTCTAGCCGGGGAGTCATAAATTTTATCTTCACTATTTGTGAATGCGATCACACTGTAGAAGCCAAAAGCTGGCGACTGCTGTGGAAGTGACTACAAATTCGCGATGCAACATTGTTGTAAATTTGCGCACACGCGACTGTTGGAGGCACCATGATGATGATGATGATGATTATTATCCCCAAGGGAGAACGCCCTTTCGATTGGTTGAAGCTTAATACAATAGTTTATGGTTGATGAATGTGGCAATGGTATGGAGAAACAAATAGCCAACACAGATACTCATTCGAAATTCTGATGGCTTATGCCGCACTGAGCGCTATATTTATGGTCGTTAAGACACCTTAATAAAATATGTTCGTCTTTGGTGGTTGGAGTTGATCCTGTCTGTATGAAAACGCCTCGAGGTGTAGCCAATAAAATGTTTCTCTAGGTCGCCGCTGATGGTACCCGGTTATCGGGTGAGATCTTTCGCGATGATGAATGGTTGCAAGTGTTGTCTAACTTAAGATTGTGGACGCAAGCAATGGATTTCTCCCTCACGATGCCCTTTTTCTTTTTCCTTGAAATTTCACTTACACTGCACTTCCTTTCTACAATTTCCCAATTCAACTTGTTCGACTGGCCATTAAAGTCGCAGGCAAGAGAGCAAAAAAAAAAAATGTAAACACCGTGTGTGTCCGGCACTTTCTCAAAAAAGAATATTCGATAATATTTTCACTTGACCACGACGACACCAAGTAGGCCATATCTCCAACAACCACAAGCAAAAAAAAAACGAAAATAAATAAATAAACAAATAAAAAATGAAAAAAAAAAATACAGCCGCGTGACAAGTATACGAAGATGACAACCACGACAACAACAACCTGTACCGCTCAAGGAGGTAATCATCATCTTCAGCATCACCACCGGCATCAGCACCAGCACCAGTATCATCATCTTCATTACCATCATCTCCACATTGGCGTGTAATCAGTTTTTAGTGATTATTTTGCTTCTCTATCCGCTGTACCATGGAAAATATATATTTTCCTCTTCATAAATGGTAAATCTCACTAAGGAACTGAAGATGAATTATGGCGCAAAGAAGAAAACTCTCTCGTTGCCTCCTTCTCCGTCATTTTGGCTCGTATCTCGTCGATCTTGATAGAAATTGAAAGAGAAATTTTGTTCGCCCGCTTCGGCCATAACTACTAAACTGAAAACTGAAAAAAAAAAAGTATTTCAACCATGCAACCATTCGATGAGATAAAGATACTTGGCCTAGGCATACACTCGTGCTGTGAAGCTCACAATGCGTTGCGTGCCGCTCTTTTGATTTTGGTTTTTGTTTTGTTTTTGGCAGACGCGCGCTGCTGAAGCAAGTGTGATTTTTCACATCCTAATGGTCTTGATTTATGGTGAATTACAACAACACCACACACGGGTATACATACTATGTGTACAAGAAAGCCTTTGAAAGAAAAATCATCGCTACTCTCTTCATCTTCATCTTCATCTTCAATCTACAATGTATCTATAGCTGGCTGCTGCCTGGTGATGATGTTGTTGTTTGATGATGATCGTCCCTTTTGTTTGTTAGATAAGATTAAGTATCTGATGGCATTTGATGGCGCAAAAAAGCCATTGAACCCCCCTTTTTGGCCAAACAAAAACGCTTCCTTCTCTCTGTTGGGAACACAATAACAACTGGAGTGTCTGGCGTCGCAGTTGAATGATATCTTTCACTGGACCTCTGCTACTGATTCGGTTTGCTGGCGAAGCAATTCATTTGCGAATTGCAAGTGAATGTCGTTCAAGTGGAAAGCAATTTATACGCTGATTAGCTTGAAAATAGTGGACGATTTAATTAGGGCTTAGTTGGCTTTGTTGTGCGCAGATGTCTTTGATGTTGAATAGGAGATTAGCAGTCAAGTGTGAGCATTTCAAGTGCGTGACTCTGTTGGCGGTTGAAGAGGTTTGGTTTCGTAATTTGCGAGTTTTTTTTGTTTTTCTTTCTGAGAAGAAAAAATTCGTCATAGAACGGGATTTAAGGTATGTTGAGGGTTTCAGTGAAATTCAATGAGTGGGTTATTGTTGAGGTGGTTTTGGGTGTAGCCTATGGAGTCAGGCACCGGAAGTATGGCACTCAGGCTGGGAGACTACTGACCAGATACTGATCTGGTCCCAACTGTCGCGAATATGTCGACTTTCTTTAAAAATGATGTCAAGTTGCAGGTTCCAGTATGACACCTAATAGTGTTTCAATAGGGACATAACAATTTTGTACTTAAAGATAATCGAGTTTTTAAACTTTTCTTACAAACAGAGAAGGTCGAAACGTCGGTTAGGGCTTGCATTTTTACCATGGTGAAGTTCATGAACAAAGAATGTTTGGAAGTTATTAAAAATTTCTATCGAAATTCAGAGTCGGTGGTCGCAAGCTTATGTAAGAGCGCTTACACCAATTTTCGGGTCAAAATGAACCAAATCAGTTGATTCTACAAAGTTCAGGGGAATCGTGGATCTCTAAGTCCATATTGTGTGGAGGTTTGCGTAATAAACTCAAGAACTGAAGCTTCTTGATCATTTGAAAGGGAACTTCTCCGACTGCGCTCAGGGAAAGTTTGAAGAAAATCCTGAATTTCATCGAAAAATCATCTTAAGCCATGGAGGTCATTTTTGGGTTAATGGCGTGGTCAATAAGGAAAATATGCATTAGTGGACAGCAGTAACCAACTTATGCCTCAAAAGACTCGATTGGATCCACAAGAAGTGACCGTGTGACGTGCATGTCATGCTGGAGGTGTGATTGGATATTATTTTGTCGATGATGTTACGATAGATGGAGCTCGCTATCATATCCTGTTGGAAGACTACTTTTGGCCAGAATAGGATAGATTTGACATCAGTGATTCTGCAGAATGGTTCCACATGCCACATAGCTGGTCAAATTATTGACCTAAAGAAGGGTAAGTTTGGTAGTCACTTTGGCTGATATGTGTGGAAGACTGTTGGCAAATTGGCTTCAAAGAATCAGTCGCTATAAATATGTTCGCGATAATTATATGAACAATATTGAATTCCATGCTTAAATCTAAGTTGTCCACTATATCAAAAATAAATGTCAGCCCAAAATCTCCATTGTACTGCGTTTTATTTAATTACAAAATTGTTATGTCCTTATTGAAAAACTATTTACTTTTCGAACGGCCATTGGAAACTTTAAGTCTTGGATAGCCCTATTGATCCTTCATTCAAATATGTATCTATCCTGCTTTCTGAGTTCCTTCAAACTATGCCCCTTTATGGTAGAAAGAAATTTCTAAAGTATACCTAAAGACCCCTCTTACAGATACAAGCAGACAGCTGCCAAATAGATCTCAAGAATCAAAGAGCAGAAATTGTTCCAGCTAGGGACTTACAAACACCAAAAGTACTAAACAACCCCTTAAGGACGCGAGACCTATTCCTCTGAGTAGATATGTATGTATTTTTAGTTTTATTTGGCTAAAACTGCAAGGTGTACAGTATCTAGGTAACTTTATTATACAAAGCAATGTTCCTCTGTGGAGGCGTGTAATGCTTGAAGTGCGTACTTCGGTATACATGGTTGGATGAAGCTGATAAGGTTATGCAACAAAAAGTGTCAAAAATATCTAATTAATGTGTAACGGGATGTATAACAGGGTCTAAATGTAGAAACGAAGAGGATTGTACAGACTGCGTTCCATCTCAAATCCGAAATCGTTGGCTATATCCTTCTTCATATGAATGGTAAAATGCATTCCCTATCCTGAAGTGATTGTTTGGGTTACCATCTAGCTATAAGGGAAGTTTAAGGAAAACCTCACAGACCAAAGGATATTCCTTCATCTTAACCTCTGGATATACTTCGCACACATAGCAGCATCTAGATAGATTAGAGTCAGACAATCTTGGTCCTAGACTGCGGAGTTCTACAACTATACCGATACTCTGGTGTCGAAACCAAGTAAATCGTTTTCAAAAGTTAACATGGACAGTAGCAACAAACCATACAGACTAAGGACTCCGGGATCGAGGTGTATTTTCAAAATCATAGATTACCACACAATTAGGAGGTCTATGAAGAAGCCATTGATTTGGAAAGATTGGTGAACCGCAAGCATTAGCTCCAGTAAGTCATGAGGTAGGTGACACGGTAGAGGCAGTGTAGGAAACTCATAAATGTCTCTAAGCCTCTTGTAAAGCACTACATGAGTGTCACAATGAGGTAGCAAATCTAAAGAACGCTTAACGTGTTTAAAAGAATACTACTCTAGGTTTCAGGTCATAGTGCTGCAGGTCATAGCGCTGTAGAAGCCGATCTGCCTTGGACATGACAAGTGTCATTCTATACGATCTTCTGCAAGAAGTGTGTAGAGTTCAGTTTATTGGAGTATCAGTCCTTAGTCATTAGGCTTAAAGACGAAATCCTACAAGTCGCTCCGTGTACTCTAGGTAGCTGAGTCTGGAAATATACGACTAAGACCTGATTAACCGAGTGCTACAAGCCATTTGGTAAGGCTAATTGCTTAACGAGTTTATACTGTCCCACGTAAGTAAACAAAGCTTATGAAGTCAGGTTTGATCTTCCTCCAGATTTAGGTCAGGTTAATGGGTGCCTTAGACCAAAAGAATTGAGTCCATTGTGCACCAATGTAGGACCACCCTGATAGGTTGGCGGACGTCTTTCTGCTCAATATTTCCCACGTCCTCTAAATCACTGAAGAAGAAACTATCAAGTATTCTTATTCTTTCGGCTGATAGGGCAGGATAGTCAAGAGGTGTCGGCATATTTAATTTCTTCCGGATCCCTGCAAGGAGTATGAGCTTAGTGGCAGGTTGAGTCGGTGCCAATCATTATTTCTGGTGACTTCTATCTGCAAAGAGGAAGTCCTTGTAGAAATGGTATATGGAAAGCACCTCAGATATTTGGAAAACAACAGAACTACCTTCTACAACAAAGTGACTATTTGCTTGCTTCTGAATGAATGTGGGAAGGAGTCCTGCAGCTAGTTTGTCTGACTGTCTCCGCAGAGATCTGAAGATTCTCAAAGAAGATTTTTCCTTAAAACCTCTTGAATCTCTAGAGTGTTTCCGTCTGCAATCTATCAGAGCCAATTGCTTACCCTAGACAACTTAAGAAAGGCCACCTGCACATCTAGCTCTCCCAGACCAACCATCAAGCCAAAGTAATTGCTCAAGTCATTCTCCAGATTCCCAGCAGACAACGCATTAATTAGAAAATAAAATTCGCCTTTTGCGTCCATGTTCACAGCAAGGATGTAAAATCGTCTTTTACTGTCTAACAACTCGAAACTGCAATAACACAGTCACAAAGCCGCCAGGACAAGATCCAAACGTAACAAACCCCGATCAAACATTTATTGGCATCATAACATGCCCAGAGAGTTGGCCAAACCATATCAAACGCCAGGCCAGACAAAGTTACACGAAATCCCAAACGGAAGTCCACCCAATTTCCATTGGCGGCCGGTCGGACAAAAGTGTTTAATGGTTCCTAAGACAGTGCGCGCGCATTAGAAGCGGAGGATACGGCCACCAGCACAGTACCAAGTTTTAATGGATTCAACTGGGCGACGTCGACATTGACGACGATGGTGGCCCGCCACAGCCACAGCCAGGGCCAGCTTGTAAGCAATGAAATGTTATAATTATTACGAGGTTCTACCGAACTGATGTTGTTGGCATTCCAACATGCACATGAGTACTTAATCCGGAGCTGGAACTCTCTTTTGGGGAGAGTGCGCTGGGAAAAAATTAATTGCACTACATTTCGAGAGCAAATTGGAACATAAAAGTACAACTTCCGGTCGTCCAATGGTCAGGTGGGGTCTGGTCGTATCTTGCCTCCTCAAACTGCGAGAGATATTGTTGGTAATAAATCAAAAATTCTTAAACAGGATGTATCTGGTTACCATCACTCGGATGGAAAGTGCAGGCGCATATCCCGAAGAACTAAGCCGTAATTACTGATTTGTTTGCCTTTACCTGCTGCTGGCAGGCAGGCAGGCAGGCAGGCAGGCAGTCTCTGTCCAAGAAGAATGATCTTAATTGGGAGGTAGACGGACAACTTAATTCGAATCACACGTTTGCGTTTAATTGATAAATTTCTTTACGTACGTGGTATATGTATTCTTCTATGCGCCGCCACTTTGGATGACGACTTTCTTTGACCGATTGACTGATTTGTCTTCTCTTCACCATCGCCATCGCCATCGTCATCGTCGGCTTCTTCTGGTGGTCCGGGGGAAAGTGTTAAGCATGCCGTTGAAAGAGTTATTTTTTTCCAAATCAGTGCAGCAAGGTGTTGTGTTAATACGAAACGATGTCAGTACCGAGATTCGACCTTAATCACAAGTGCTTCGTCTCGGGGTTACATAAGGTCTCCGTTTTGAGCCAAGAAACCAGTCTTTATGTAATGTTAACTGCGAAGGCCCATCCTTGGCAGAACAACAAAAAGATGATCGATTATAGCCAATAATTTATCCCTTAACAACAGGTGATTTCGAACAGAGATACCTACTAGTAGTGGCGGCTGGAATTGGCGAAAATTAAAAACATGTTCGGATGTCGTTTTGTTTTGGCCAAAACCGAGGTGATCCACGTAATTCGCTCTCTGACCACAGTTCAATGGGCGAGATGATACTTTGTGGTGTTTTGCAAGAGATTTTATGTTTTTTTTTTGTTTTTGGGCGAAAGGTTATTATCAATCACTAGGAGGTTGTTGTTATTTTTTGCTTTGACATGGAGTAGCCTTTGGATTGTAAGACAGGTGCCTTTTCGACAGGGTCAAGAGCAGTAGAATTAATGGAGATACACACATGTTTTGCAAGGCATTAGCTGTTTGGGAAACAAATTTATTCAACTTACTCGTAGTTTGGTTATAGAGTTAGGTTTTTACGTACCTGGAAATAGAAAAAAGAAAGGATTTGTGTTAAAAAGACATCAAACTTTGATGTAAAAAACAATGTAAATGATTTTAGCATAGCCCCGAACCACTTGATCGATGTGAGGTTCTATTATTTGTAAGAGATGTCGCTCTTGGTAGAGGTTGGATCAGAACTTAAGTTGAAAGTTGCGATGTAACTAAGTGACAAGAGCATTGCTAGATCAGCACCTAAGATATTAATTCCTTTGGTATTTAAAAAAAGACAATATTTTGGCGCACCAGGTCTATGAACCCAGGGCCTACCCTGGTAAATATTTTTGTGAAGCTTTTTCATGAGTTTTACACTCTCGGATATTTGTCAGATGGTCCCGAGAGAAGGGGCCATGCAAAAAGTTTTCGATTTCGTCTAGGAATTGATCCTGGAATGCCTTCTCGGTAGTCCAACGCACTAACCATTTGAGCCAATTTTTAATAGCAATTAGGAAAATCACGTGCATATATGCGTTAACTTTTGAGAACAATTCGGAAGGTTTAGGTAGCCAAAAAGGCCATGTCTGAGCCTTCGTAAATATTCAAGGAATGTTTGACAATACTTCCTGCGAATGTATGGAAATCTTAAGCCATCGGAACCTCACTTGAATGATTGTCTAGATGAAGATCTGTTGGTAGAAACACTCAGAAAGGAAGTGTCCTTGTTTCTTTGAACTTTTAGGTTTAACGAACTAATTATAGTCATGGAAATGTAGGTATGTGTGTCGTTTTATGTTCGTAGGACTTAAAGATTCACAAAACTGAATTAGTTGGTACTATATTTGAGATATTTAAGTCTCATCCAGAATGGGTCGGAATAAGTCGGAAACCTAACATTCAAGAAAGAGTTAAGAAAGTTGCTTTACAGAAATCGAACACTGGCTCTGTACTGTGTTTGACCGATTCTAACATAAGCCTTGATTGTCTCGTGGACAGCCTTAGAAAAAAACCCTGAATCGCGATTATATAAACAAGATATCTGTTCCGTGTAAGACCACTTGATAAGTATATTTAGGAAGCAAATGGCAGAGAGTACAAATACTTGCCAACATTTCTATCGAAAATAATGACTGCTCCATCCCAAGCCTAGATTTTGACAAGAACTGATGGAGGTATTTCCTTTGACAGGATTAAGCTTAAGCTATTCTTCTGTATACCGAATCATTATAGTGTATAGCAGGTGGAAATAATGGCGATCAAGGAGTCTTATTCTGGCCTAAGCTGGGTTTGAAACGTTAAATAGGTTGCATGTAGTGGGTGCCATCACTGAGCACTGTCTAAAAGGCAAGCGTTTTAAAGAAATGTTCCTAGTTTCTGTTCAACTTTCTTGGAGAAGGTAGTTTTACTTAGGAGAAGCCTTTCTATTACAAAATTTAGGCGACGTGATGAACATGGATATTAAGAGCCCTTAAGTAGACAGAGAGAAACTCTGACAATACATGAAGCTTTGGACATATTTAGCGAATAAGCTTAGATTCGAACGTAGTTTAGATGTCAAAACTGCAAACGAATTCTTTTGAAAAAGACTCCTTACATAGAGCATAGCTCAGAACAAGTCCATATGGTTAAGCTTGGCTTCAAAATTCAGGCTTAATCCACTGACTGATATTTACTGAAGAGAAATATATACATTTGGAGTCAATAAACAAGCTTAACTAGTCTACAAGTCACTTACACATTTCCATCAAAAACTGAAAAGATGATAGCCTTAGTCTGGACCAAGATTAAGTGTGTGGATCTTGTTCGACCTTAGGTCAACCTCCCTGAGTCGGCAATCGAGACAGAAATGGATATTTTTTTCCAGAGCCAGACCCAAGGAAGGACAGTCCTTATAGCCTTGGAGCTCAAAATTTGTGGTTGATGGCTTTTATAAGCGGCCTGTAGCCTATCTGCACTTATATTCAAAAAAAAGGCTAAGCCTTCGAGGGCTCATGAACTTTTTTGACCATCTCGTCACAATGGACATAATAGACAGAGTGTCTGCAGATAAAGGCTAGGCTTTCTTCTTTGTCACATTTTAGGATAGTGGCAGTCGATAGTGGGGGTAGAGTTGGTGGTTCATATTTTAAAGTCAGGCTTAGAACTCGCAAAGTCGGCCTACAGTCTTAAGGTACTGGGCAAGAACAATTTTTGTTAGTTTTTTAAGGGAGTCTTAGGGGATCTTGACAGATCAGAAACTGGGAAGGAGCATGACCGTATTTTAGGATTTTTATTTTTGACTCGAGTTAAAGTATTGTTATAAGCCCAGTAGGACTTAAATCAGATGTAAGCATCCTAGATCCGTTTAGAAGAAAGGAGTTACAAAAAAAGACGACATGGCTGACGATTCTGAAATCTGAAAACGTCTTGTGATTCGGTTTTTTGATGGGAATGCAGGCTAAAAAGTTCTGTGTAACCAAAGTTGGGAGAAACTCTAAGTGCTCATATCATTAGGAGTTCTCAATGGATTTCGTTCATTTGGATACTGATATGTTCACCATATCCTTCACTATGCTACTAGTCATGGTACCTGGAAGCGGTACTGGGTTCATGATAGGAGATGTTGGAAATCCCACTTAAAAAACAACTAGAAGAGTCTAAAAGGGCCACAAGCCTGAAGTATTTCTTACTGACTTTACATTTCAACATCAATCTATTGGGTTTCCTACAGTTTCTTGTTGACTCAAAGTCGAGAATGACCTCGTTACGAAGACTCCATTTGGCTATGTTATTGAATTCATTGATAGACTCCTTGGTATCATAGTGATCATAGGATTTTCCAGAGGCAGATTACCTCCAAAATTTTGGAGGCTAGCCTCTTAGTCTTATTGGCGATCAATACAAAACCTGTCTCTAAAGAAAGGGGCCTGAAGAAGGTCTGCTCTCAGCGTTAGTTTAAGACTCATAAATGCTGCCAAATCCCAATTTTTTTTTAGTCAAACTTTCAACCGCTTAATAGCTCTATTAGCTCAATCCTTCTACCAATCTTTCGATGTATGATATTAAAAAAAATATAACATATGCCTGTTTGATAAAAAAAAACGAAAAAAAACTGCGATACCATTCTCTTACGTAAGATGGCAATCTAAACGATATATCCAAACAAGTTATGTCACCGGTACTAAAGAAGACAAACAAATTTATGGTAATTTATGCTCTCAACTTGGACCGACCAGCAATGGACCACTGTAGGACAGTAATTATACAGAAGAAAAAAAAATCCATAAATTTGAAATTCATCTCAATGGGAAAAGATACAAATGCCAATTTGATTCACTTTTACTGGCCAGACAAACGTCCAAGCGCCGATAACCCATCGGAAAGTGAATATGAAAATGTATTTCAAATTTTTTTTTTTTTGTTTTTCGCCCAAAGATCGTTACATTTTCTCCAGAGTTCCATGGATGTCACCCGAATCCAATGGATTTTTGAAAGATTGCGCATTGGAATTGAATAATTATGCCGATTGGGAGGGCATTAGTTAAAACTGAGAGAAAAATTACTGCTGACCGTTTCGTGGTTATGGCATTGCATGCTGCATTCGATTATCATAGTCGTATCGATGATTATAAAGTGGTTTGTTGAACTTTGATCGGAGGCGAGGCGAGGCGAGGTCTTCCTGGTTTTAATTTAAATAAACGAAATGAATTGGGAAACGATGATGTTTGATTTAAAGCATACGTTTTGCAAAAGTGACAGCTTAATGGACTGCCACAAGGTTGAGTGGTTCCGGGTATACTTTTAACAGAAAATAAAAATTCATTATTTGAAACACGGACTAGTCTAGGGGTGAGGCATATTCTACCTACTGACTATGCTTCGTGACTGGGTATAGATATAGCCATATAGGATATCTGTCAAAAGAAGTGACCATCGACATATCACCATCATAGATACGTGATTTAGAATCTCCTAATATTTAGAAGCCACCAAGAAAATTGGGCCTTATTCCTAGAAAATTTGTGAGTTTCTTGAATCAAATGGAAGGTCGTATTGGTACTTAGGTTTTTAGAGCTACGGGCTTGTGTAGAATTCAGATTATATGTACAGAAGAAAACTCTCTCTCTGGTTTGAAAAATGTTTCTTTTTGTGTGCCTTGTAACGTTTTCAAAGTACTAATAGAGTCAAAGTAAAAGGGTGCAGAGGACCATTGAAGTGCAGTATCGCAAGACCATGTTTTGATATTCTGCACATGAAACCAAACTTTAAGGTGCTGGGCTTTCTATAAATGTGCAGCCGGGACATGAACCTATATAGTCAGAAAGTACATAGCCTCCTTACGATCTTGGAGGTGGAGTAAATGACATTTCTAAGTTTAAATCTTCTAAAGGGGTGACCAGATGTTACCAATGACATCTAGCTGTTTCACGCTTAAATTTCGTCATGAGGTCGGTCAATTTGTTGCATGGTGGAAAAGTTTGAGTGCCAGTACACTCTTTGGACTTTAAGCCACCAACCATACAGAGATTCATTCAAAATGAAGAAAACATAGTCGCCGTAACGTGCAGTATCGTAGAAGACACAGAAATGTCAATTCGGCGTCGAATTGAAGACGACCATAGAATTCGCCGTGAGGTCGCTAACTGGGCGCTGAGAAATAACAATGTTAACAGGCTTTCTGTGGCCAGAACGTGACAACATCGATATATCCGAGCTGTGATTCCAACAAGACAGCGCTACTAGAGACCTAAAACCGTCCAATTCAACTTGTATTGAAAGCTCCAAAAATAATTTCTAAACGATTGAAGGAGAGATTGATTTGTCGGTGCCAAATGTCCGCATTTTCGACAAACGAGAGCTTGATGCCAAGCTCTGGTTAATGCCTTTGAAATATCAAGGGCAACAATCTTACATACCAGAACGATGCAGAGAGTGGTTCTACTTTAGGTGGAACTATCAAACCACCAGTGGACCTTATACTTGGAAATATGCTGAGGAGTCTTGGGTTAATTGAAGGGTCTTGGAAAATTCAACAAATAGAAAAATCAAGGTCCCTCATGGGTGCCTTGAGGGACCCTATTGATGGCAGTATAATGCATGGGTATATGTAGAATACCTGAAGGGGATTTAAGCAGCCTTACTGATCTAAGTATGAAGTTTCTGATGATTTGGCTTTGCAAGAGCCTTAAGCAATGTGCTGAAGGCCTGAAGCTTCAATTCCGTCTTGAGTGTTCAATGGAGGCGATCGAATAATTAGTAGCTTACCGTCTTTCAAAAAAGGCGTCTTTGGCACTTCACAGATAGAATAGATACAACCAAGTTTGTAGGAGTCTGTGGTGGAGATATATCCAGAATGGAACAACGTTTATATTCAGAGGAAACTTTAAGGTATGTAGGCAGTCACACCCGAAAAACACATTAACAGAGCTAGGTTCGGGGATGACTGTAGACTCAAGGGGTTAAGGATCTATTTTTGTCCAGTGTTAGCTATTCGCAGAAAAAGTTTATTGTGTTTTCCTCTACCTCTGTAACATAGTTTTTTACCTCTGCGAGGATACCAAAGTGGAGGGTATTGGAACCACAGTGATCTCGAAACGCGGCAAGAAGAGTGGACTCCACCTTCTGCCATTGGCCAAGTTGTGGAAGTTCAAAGTCAGGTGGAGACTGATGGGCGTTAGAACTGAGTGATCTGTTGACTGTCATTTGATTTTGAGTTCATTCTACCCAGCTCTTCGCCCAATTCATTCCCTTGGAAGCCCATGTGTCCCGGAATCTAGCAGAGGGTAACACTGGGCCTTAAGGTAGGAAATTTGAGTTCCTGTTTATACCTTCGGACCAGTTTTGAATTGATTGTAATGGAATGATGGCTTTGATGGGTGTTTAGCTGTCTATGTTTCCACTTGGAGCTCACTTGCGTCGTTGGGGAGTTTCATGGACCGAGAAATTTCGGACCTTCGTCCGTTCGTTTCACAGAGTTTAAAGACTATTATTTCATAGAATAGCAATGTCTTCGATAAGTAAAATTTTGATGGGTAAAGCTAGCTTCTCAAGAACCGAAAATACAGTCAAAATACATCTCCCTATATCCTCTAGGCTTAGTCACTACATGTATCTTCAAAACTAACTCCCATGACACGTGCCTAGGCTTCGAAAAACCCCAAACAAAAGCTTCCCATCGATTTGCATTTACGTTTCAAGAAGCTACCGCAACTCTTCGAGATTAATTAGTCCAATTAATAGTCCTCTTTCAGCATCACGTTCCTCCTCGTTCTCTTTTCCATATATTAGCACTCGAACAAAATAACAACAAACCACGACAGCTAGACACCCTGTACGTGACCGCTTCATTAACAATTCCATGTGATAAAGCCAAGACACTCTTGTGGATCACGTATCGATTGTGTAGTAACTCGAGAGTGTCTTACAGCACCCAACACCCGAAAGGGTTCTAGCCGTTCCCAGGCTGTTCGGGCCTAGAAACAATGTACTAAAAGGAATTTGATTACCGTCATTAATTATCGCCTCTATTTATAGGGGCTATACACATATTTTCTTACACGAAAAACTAAATAAAAACTTGTTTTGTTCTCACAAAAAGGGGTTTTTAATGGCTCGCATCAATTGCGGGTGGGTTAATGCCTTCGGCGGCTGCTGTGGCCCAGAGGTCGTTAACCAGGATACTGGAACTGTGTCCCACTAATGGCTGATCTAGTTTTGAATTCATTGAAACCTCACCTCAAACTGTGTGACCCCCAACTAACCCATTTAGTATGGTCTTGCCAATCTCATATCGAACGCATTAGCAATGCATCAACCAAGAAATCCAAGTTTTTTTTCTCTGTTTTTACGAAATACCTAGCGGTAGCTAGGCAACAAGCCACCGACCTGTTAGGTATTTCATCGAGGAACGTGCAAAAATGCTGCTGTCCGTCCAAACTCATCACTAAATTGCATAAAAAAAAACAAAAATTAGCTCACAGAGGTCTTGTTTTTTTTTTAATTTATGTTTTAATCGAAAAAACAACAACAACAACAACAATAACAACGAAAATTACAACGACGACCAAAAAGACGAACTCTACGGTTCGATAAACCTACATGCAAACCTATGGCCTGACTGTAGCCTGTCCATGTATATGTGTAGCATAACATAATCACACAATCGAATCGCACAAGGCTTCTTGGCCATAGTGGCAGCCAGCCAGCCAGCCATAGTCTTAGCCAATATAAAACATACACTGTGTTAGGAGATGAGATGGCCAGCAGCTAGTGAGTGCACTGGGGCAAGCTTGAACGCTCTTGCACGTCGTCGTCGTCGAACGTAGCACGTCTCATTCCACCATCGCCGCCAACATCGCCCAGACCATTAGACGAGGAAAATGAAGAAAATTATGTAACACGCTAATAATTGCATTAGAGACCGACCGACTGTTTAAAGACAATCCACTCTAGATACACCAAAGATACATCTAGATACTCTCTGTGTATCCGAGATGAGGTAACGTGCCAAACTGGCTGCTCTGGAGCTACTTGTTGTGTGTGTGTTGTGTGACGACGGAACTAGAACAGAGAAGAAGATTCAGGAAGAACTCGAACAACGAAAGGAGGAATTACTTTATAATTGCCAATCGCCACAGAGATCCACACACACACACATACCATTGAAACTCATCTTAGGATCCTTTAAGTAAACTTGGCCATTCCGGGTGCAGAAATGATTGCATGTTACATGTGAGACCTGTGAGAGAGCATAGTGTGCGAAGCAATTTTGTTAAATTTTTGTGAAGAATTAGTGCAACGATTGATGAATTTCAATTGATAGTTCACTCGCGATTGAGCATGGGACTACTACTCCTCCTCCTCCTCCTCCTGCTCCTGCTGGACGGTGCACACAATCCATTGGAAACTGCACACGGAATCCCATTTAGAATGTGAAGCAGCATGGTAGCATGGTGTACTGTGTCTGGCAATATAGTGTTATGGTTGTTAAAGAGGGCCTTATGGGTGTTATGGCATGTGGGCAAATAGCCAAATAGGTTGAGTTTGTTTTACAGTTACAAAATTAATAGAGGAAATTTGTTATTCGCCTTAGACGTGGTATCTGTGGTCTTTGCTACACAGATGAGGGCAAATAATTTATTAAATTGGATTTTTTACCTTCTAAACAGCTAAACAGGTCTACTTAGATTGGATTGAGATACCAGCCTATCCTCTTAAGCAAACAGAAGAGGAAAAAAAAGTGTAGAAGCTGACGCATTCAGTTCTTAATGAGGAGGAGAGGAACTGGACATTAGCATAATGTCCACATTAGACTGATATCTAGCCATTGTTCTGTGTCGGTTCTCCCTTGAACACTATTTAGCTCATCAGGCTCATTAGTTTTAAGCGTTTTTCAGTGACTCATTCTATGGTACATGAAGGCAGCAACACATCTACAGTATCTATATCCAGAAACAGTTGAGTAACTTTGATTCTCTTAATTTGTAAATGAAGTTAAGACTGAGATGTGATAGTTGAGGTTGAAAAAGGCACCCAGACTTTGGCTTGGAGTACATAGCTTCAACTAGAATAACATCGTCATTTGAACTGCAACGAAGTGTAAGTCAAAATTATCATTCATCTGTACTGAGGACTATATTGGGACAATGAAGGCAATTTGTTGAAGCAGTAGGCCTCAAGACTCCTTGAAACCCATTACAGAAACAAACCTAAACCTAAACCATCCCATGCAGACCCAAGTTCGTCAAGGAAATACTTTCTCAGGTTTAAGGCTACTCCGAGCTATGCCACTGAGTAGACGTGGGACGTCCTCTTCTGTATGTATCCGTATGTCAAAATTCTAGTCACATGATGCGCACACCATTTCCTTCTGAAAAGGCGAGAATCCTTGCCCTTCTTCTTAAGCACGACTTGCTCATAATTTTGACGGATTTTTTTCGATCTAACTTGTGAGGACATGTAGAGTGAATGCTGCGATGCTGCGGCCCGTAGAGTCTTCGAATCAAACCCAGACAGACAATGCAGTAAAGTAAGACCTCGCCTTAAATGACGCAAGTAAAAGTGGACCTCAACCAATTTGGAGTGCGCAACTGGAGTTTGTCCAGGTTTAACCTGAACTGTCACTTAGAACACAAGGACACTCTTTTAAGTGAGCCTCTCTAGAATAGTCCTCATACCCACACAATGCGGAATTCCCGACACTTTTCGATTGAACTAGGTTGGATGCTAGCGTCTCAACCGCAACCTAACTATCAACGCATAGAGGGATATTCGTAATTTGAAATACTTGCAGGTCTATGTCTCTAGAGAGACGTAACTTCATTCATCAAGGGTGTCAGCAAGTGATTCCCTTAGAATGGAGCAATGCCCCACTAAGACTAGAATTCGTGAAGATGTTTCAACTGAAGAATCACTACTTCACGGTCTTGAGTAATTCGAAGAACACCGAAGCGAAGTTATATTTTTATAAGGAATACCTCCTTGGGATTCACGGAGGTAACTTTCAAAGGGAGACTCTTAGGGTTAAAGCAAATTCAAATCAAAAAATAAAACCCTTCCTGTGGAGAAGACTCTGTCTATCGGCCTTCAAATATCGGACTTATTTTGAAGATCCACCCGGAATAGGTATGGAGTATCTAGTATCTGTATAAAGATGTAGACTATTGTGTCATCTAGAGAAACGTATGCTCAAAGCAAGAGAAACAGGACTTGTAGGATATATGAGTTTTAACATCATACGAATCCAGTTCCTGTTTAATAATCAAACTGAACTACGTATGTTGTTTGAACATTACTTACCTATAAAATACTTACCACGTTTGAAATTTGGAGACAAGAGATTGACAAGAGTTTACTTATGTATTTGAAGTCTGGCTGAAGACTCTACTTACCTTTGATGACTTTACAGACTGAGAGATACAGTCTGAATAGAGAATAACCAAAGCGTCTCACAAGCACGGCATAGGTACAGTAGAAATCGCTTGTAACGACTTCGCTTTACACAACCAATCGCTTATAACGTCCACTTCGGTTTGTTTTAATATATTTTTGGCTATTCTACCGACGGATATACCGTTGTATAACGACAGCCGGTTATAAGGACCTCATTTCCTCGGTCCCTCTACTGTCGGTATAAGCGACTTCCACTGTAGATACTAGTGGATCTATGGATCAATACCCTTCCGTTTTGGCTGTTTCTTGCGTACAAACTATTCTCGAGACAAGGCTAAAATATGGACCAAAGGGGAGCGCTTATGGAACGCAAACTGCAACTGGAAAAATGTGAGTATCGGAGCCACCAATGGCAAGTATTGCAAGTGTCATTGAAACTAATCCGGAAAAAGGAATGCCTGTCTATTCATTCGAGTCCTAAGTTCCTCATCAGAAATAATGAGCTACATACGCACATATGAGTGAATGAAGTCATGTAAAACCGATGGTTCGATCCTATCGACAGTCGACCTAACATCGAATGTGAGTTTCAAAGAAGTCAGAAATAAGTGTTAGAGACAGTTCCTCCTTCTGTTCAGGTTCTAGCACCTCATAGATACACAAAGATACATAGATGGACTGAATCAACGTCAAAGATACATATGTAGATACACTTGATCAAAGTCATAGTCGTCTCTTAAGGCTTTGAGAAGCAATATGCCACCCAAAACACTGCCAAAAGAGGGTTTGATTATGCTAAGTCAAACATCCGCAGTATCTACAAGTATCTAAACAAGTATCTTCTTCCGCAAATGCCTTCACAGAGACTCCCTATATACCCCAGCATATGTTCCACTAAAAATAACGATGACTCACTCCCTCACTTCCTTCCAAACGACACTAAATGTCGGTACACACCGACAAAAAGTCAACAAAAAACCAAAAAAAAAAAAACAAAGCACTTCCTTTGCAGCAGAACGAAATTATTCCAAATTACCTGGTCCGTAGAGAATTATATCGCCACCGCAAAAATTAACTCCGAAAACAGTGCCTTGCATTGTTTTTGGAGGGCGACTATCCCTACACGACATATGGGCTCTCTCCCCCAACACGTAAGGTATACACCTGTTGTGCATGCCACCTCCTGGTTGTGGACATTGAACTTGCAGGGTGACAAAACGTTTCTCACATAATTGTCTCGAATTACATGCATAGAGGTACATAGTATGTTAGAGGAAATGCCACTACACCGGCACAGCGCGCGGTGTGAAGCCTTTCATTAGACAGTGCGGTGATCTATTGAACCCTCATGCATTGTGGGAAACACAATTATTTTTTTATTTCCATTTCTATACCACAATCAACCAGTCATCCTGTGTATCCGAGTATATGAACAGAGACACAGTGAATAAATTATGCGAAATATCACTAAAGTATCTGAGGAGAAAAAAAAAGATACAAAAAGAAAAAAAATTATTACTCACACGCACTTTCTCTTCTCTATCGCTGTTGAGGTTAATGAATTTTTTTTTTCCTTCTGTATAATTATGTATCTGTATCTTTGGACTTGTATCTACATCGTTTTCTGGGAGATCTCTGTATCTGTTGATTGTTTTGCGAACAAACTAACATCTCAAGTAGCAGACCGTGGTAATAAAAGATCAATACACTACGGTGACGGCGAAGTAAAAGTGAAAAAAAGTATCTGAACCTATGGAAACCGATGAACGAAGAAGGGCGGCCGCGCGCGCGCACACGCTCGTACCTTAGCGTAATAGCAGAAGCGCCGCAGTATAATCCCCGTTACATAAGGTGTGTATCTATTGACACCTTTTTCTGTGTTTTTTTTTTGTTTTTCTTCTGAAGCACCTTTCGGACTTGGCTTGGTGCGCAGGCGCGCATCAGAGCCCATGTGTCATTTATCACGGTCCGCGAGCCAGTCGGGGAAGACAGATGGCTTAATGAATACGAAAAGTCGGAAACATTGATTGTTTTCTAAAGTTTTTTGCATAAAAATTGTTTTTGTTTTTTTTTTTGAAATCTTTTATTGGCTAGATGTGGTCAGACACTAGCCATGTGAATGCTGTGCCTTTTTGGAAAAGCAGCAGAAAAAGAAGTTAATTGAGAGTAATTTAGATTTTAGTGGTGCTTCAGGGGGTCAGCCAGGAATGGCTATGGGAATTAACTTTCAATTTACGTATCTGATTTTCGCATGAAATATGAATAGCTAAGCAGTTTAGGGAGTTTATAGTTATGGCCGGAATGGGGTCTTTGAAATTTTAGTGCACTCTTGGCACAGTTTGAGTACCATACGTATGTATAACCACTCAATCTTAGTACGCTTAGTAGCTTATGTGGTCTAGTTAAGTGGTCTTAAAGCATTTCAAATGGCACACGTTAAGGAATTCTACTACTGTTCACCAGAAGAGTAGGTTTTTAGTACGATTGGTAATCACATGATGATAGGAAGCCAATTTCAAGTGCTACTGCATCCAAAAAAAGAGGCTGTAACAATAGTGAAAGTCGGCATTCTGTGGTTTGTCTTGTGCACTTGGTGGTGAAAAATTTAAGTAGCAACCGTTTAGTGCTTCGAAACCGGATAACGCGTGTAGTCCCATCGCATTCTGAAAACTGACTTTGCAGACAAATATGTTGTCCACCCACCAAAGTGCCTCCTCCCCTACCCCCCATCTACTAGTCATACCTAGTGAAATTGAGGAGGATATGCCCTATACATTGATACCCAAATGAACGAAATCGGTCAACAGGTTCCAATTATACGAAGTCTTGAAACGACTACCAATTTTCGTTACATTTCGTTACACCAACTGTTTTGATCTGCAGCTCTATGGATGGAGACGAAATTGTAAGACTTTCTACAACCAAATATTGAGAGATGTTCAAATGTCTTCTGAATCCCATCCCTATAAAGTATGTCGGAGTCAGGATAGATACGAGACCGCAGTTCAGTCATGGCATACATCGTACCTAAGAGTGAAGAACCGAAGTACAAACGATTTGTCAAAGTTACCTTTACGTCTAACAAGCCCTAGAAGGCGTATTTTTTAAATCAAAAGACCGCGGTATATGTACGAATCGGTTGTTTGGTCGAAAGAGAAGTCCAAGGTTTATCTCTGTTACAGAAGGGTTTTTCCTGCAGAAATCTGGAAAAATCTTGTCCTATGGATATGCAGTATCTCTTGTTATGTAAGACGAGCCTATAAAGTTCAAATAGTGCTCCGAAACATTAGCCTGTTTAATCCTTGAAGATTCAGGCTTGAATTCTGGCATTCTGATGCTTTCGTTGTACGTAGCACTAGCTTTTCTAGAATCTAGTGAGAGGGTATATGAGTCTAAGTCGAGTCGAGGCTTAGAACTTGTATCTTCGTTAGCGCGACATCAATAACGTTTCGTAAATATTAATTCGATGCTAGCCTTCTAATTGATTGAACTTCACAAGCACGCCTGTTAAATTTAGTAGGCAAGGCTTAGGAAAGATCTTAGAGCGTTTCATTCCTTTTACTGAAATAGAACCCCGTCGGCAGTTACTTTCTAAGATCCCGACAGACTGAATCTGAATCTTGTTGTTCCTCTGTAGGAAGGACAGGTTAACTAAGCCCTTCTTAAGCTTCATAGGCTTGAGAGTAAAGAAGATCGATTCCATTAAGAAATAGTTCCTTTTACAGTGATCTACCTAGCTTGCATTTGAGCTTAGGTTTATAAAATGTTTATGCTGATTGCTTGCTACTACCTTTCAAGAAAGGAGTGAAGAAGCAGTGGCTTTCTGGTAAAGGAATGAACCAAGCTGGGCTCTAAGAAGTTAAGTAGACTTACTCGGCTCGAAATTGCAGTATCAAGGCTCATTTGTCACTGCGTAGATACTCTACAAGGTTCAAACAAACAGGCCGATATATTGTTAAATTTAAAGGAAGCCAACCACGCCCCCTTTCTCTAGTCAAATTCCCTCCAGACATGTCCCAAATCGGCTAGCTTATGTAACTACTCTCATCGAACTTAATTTCCGTTTCAAAACATTCAAAAGACGTTACGCGAATCCATTTCAAAATTATGAAACGCCACAGCTGCTCAGAGCCCATCTTCCAAATTATCATATGAATTGTATCTCTCGCTGAGTGACAACAAGGCCACACTTATCTCCAAGCTTATGATAATCCTCTCCAGATAAACACGCCAAAGATTGAATATTCATTAGAACATTCGTTCAGTAATTATTTCCAGAAAAAAAAGAACAACCTAAGTATGCAACACAAATATTTGTCACGATGTATCTGCTCTTCAAATGGCACATCAAAACAAGCCTCAAGGCCTCCGCTACCATTCACTTAACCGTGGGAGATGCGTTCCACTCGGTTTATGGTGATAAGATACTTTTTTATTTTGTTTTTTTATGAAATCCCCATCACTTGAAGTGGCTTCCGCAGTTTTTCTAAACCAATTGGCCAGTCGCATGGAGCTGGAGTCCGCGATGCACTGACTGGGATTTTGATAAATTAATTAGGCCGGCTGATGAGCTCTTAATTTTGTTGTTTATTTTTTTGGTGTGGGGAAGGGGTTTTGCAAACGCGCGTGTTTAAGATGACTATGTTGTCGTTTCGCCATTTTGGCGGTATGTGGGCTCGAGTGCTGCCAGGTTGTGGGTGGTTTGCAGTTTACTTTTGACTATGAAATGAGATCAGGAGGAGATTTTAGTAAATTTGGAGAGTTTATGACGCAATATTGCTGGATCGTTACATAAAACGAAAAAGATATGGCGCTTCGTGGTAGATTTGTGGTGGCACTGGTCCATCTGATTGATTCTAGCCTGACTCAGGACAGAATTCTTTTATTTGATTGCAAGTCATTAGCGCTTTCCCATTTCTCGACATACCACAGACTGTTGCCTTTCTCCGAATTCACTTTAAAAACATTCGTCACGGTTGTCTTCGGGACAAGGGATAGCATCGAAATTTTAAGTACTAATTTCATGACAATTTTGACGACATTAGTCCTTATGTCATGTTGGATGGCTTGGTGCTTGGACTTTCATTAGTATGGTAATTGGGTACTGTGGCTGCGGTCAATAGAAGTGCCTGAGATATAATTAAACATCAATCGACCATGCTAGTCGTACTTAGGTAACAACTTTTACCAGCAGAGGTAACGACCAGTGGGAAATTTAGTACAAAATGTGACAAACTGTTTTCGAAAGCTCTTCTATTTGACATCCTGTCAGATGTGTGCAAATCCTTGAGTATAATGCGTCAGCATTGTGTTAAGAATTGTTAATTCAGTGGTAATGCCTTAAGTGCTGGTAGAGTGGATGTTTTGAAGTCTATTTCGATTTGTGTACAAATTTCATTATCACGTTTGACCACTTGCCACAAGATTCTGGAATGGAATATGACACACGCTGATCTCTCTGTGTATGGGTATGGGTACAGCCAAGGTCAATTTTATTCACAAATTTCTTAAACACGTCAAATTTTGATGATTTGCATATGAATGGCTGTTTAGTAACACGTTCTATGTCGTTAAAGAAATAATAGCCTCTATGTTCGCCTGTGCAAAACCAGGGAATGACGAGACTGGCTACGGTACAGATTGCTCGAAAAAAGTAAGATAATCATGAGTTTATGTACAGATTTCAAAAAACAGTAAGAATTTGTTAGTACCTCGAACCGTATTGACGTATCTTCAGGTCTACTGGTCGCAGATACATGAAAAGCCGAGTTTAACCAGAGCTCTCTGTAAATGTTGTGAAAAAGTCAAATAGGGTACTCGACAGTTTGTGCGTTACATGTTTGTAAATCTGGTACTATCTGACCTTGACTGGCAAGATAAGGTTTGTGGCTACCGAACAATGAGACCTCGTCCACGTTACCAAAGCATGATGTGTATTTAAACTTAAAAGCATGGAGTTCCGCAAGGTTGCAATTTAGCTCCAATTCTCTTAAACGTAATAAATTCAGACTACAAGAACCCGGCTGGACATACTTAGATCTTTGAAGGAAGTTGTTTCAAAGATAGCTCAACTCGTGCCCAGTATATGAAGGTATTTCGAATGGCAAGGACGACGGGTTTCTTCGGTCATTTTTGACCATAAATTGGGGCGGAACTCTAGCATCTTTTCTGGGTCGCATTCATATTTTGCTTCTTTCTAAAGATTGTCGTGGAAAAGGCCACTTTATTGTGGGTACCGAGATACCAAATGAGAGGCCCAAGTAGTGTCCATTCTATACATTCTCTGAGAGAACTTTATCTACTTTATAATCTACGAATTTCGGTGCAGAAAGGAGGCGAATAGTCCCATTGATTAATATTTTGATTTCTGACCAATAAGCTTCCAAAAAAATCACTAAAAAACGGTCAAGAAAAACCTCGGTTTTACTACAGAGTTTCTAGGAAGGACTTCGTGTATCTCCGACTGTATCTTTCGTTCTAAGGATGGTTTCCACCTCCAGAAAATTTGGAGCAAAATTAACTGTCATCTACTAACAGTCATACATATGTACGTGCATTAGATACTCGCCCCTACCGGAAGAATTGAGAGAATAGTGCCTGATGTCTCCAATCTTTAACGCCGGCTTACTCTTGCTCAGTTTCGGATAAAAAGTAAAGATTTAAGGCTCAGTTCCAAGGCACGAACCAAATTGTGTCTAAAATCCAGACGATGGTTCATGCATTCGATGTGTTCATGCATAAGATGTCCCACTATAAGCGACGATTTCCAAATGGATCCTCAAAATGGATAGAAGTACTTCCCATCCATTCAAGCCCACATTTTCGTAAGTATTTCAAAATTTGTAAATTTTTTCTTTACCACAAAGCACTCTGACTTATTACGGCTTTAAACTTTGACTTGAAGCAGAGTTTCTAAAGGCTCTGTTGCGCGGTACCAGGTACGGGTTTTTTCATTAAAACGTTCGGACTGTGATCGAATTACCTATAAAATTAGAATGAATTGCATCAACGGCAAGTTACGACAGAAAGTTTATACCTTTGTGGTTTATGTTAAAACTTTTAATGGGATTCACGTGATTAATCCCATTGCGCTGCCGTGTCTCCAACTATATGTATCTATTAATTATTTCGAAGCACCTAGCTAGATTCTATTTTTGTGTGACCACAGAATTTATATCTCAATATCAGAAATATGGCTGAGAAATAGATACGTATGTTCTAGAGACTGAAAGATACTGTATATGCGAAGTTGGGAGCTGGAATTGTACACTGTGTGGTGGGGTTGTAGTGTAGGACCACGCAAAGTGTCTAATAGCATCGATTTGAGCTGGGATTGATCTTTATATAAAGTTCTATGCCTTGGAAGGGCTTTAAGGCTTCGCCAAATCTCTTCAGATACTAGGAGACCTATGGACATCTTGGAAGATACAACTGCAGTACGTTCCTAACTCTATGAGTTATACACTGTGTGGTGGGGTTGTAGTGTAGGACCACGCAAAGTGTCTAATAGCATCGATTTGAGCTGGGATTGATCTTTATATAAAGTTCTATGCCTTGGAAGGGCTTTAAGGCTTCGCCAAATCTCTTCAGATACTAGGAGACCTATAGACATCTTGATAGATACAACTGCAGTACGATCCTCACTCTATGAGTTATACACTGTGTGGTGGGGTTGTAGTGTAGGACCACGCAAAGTGTCTAATAGCATCGATTTGAGCTTGGATTGATCTTTATATGAAGTTCTATGCCTTGGAAGGGCTTTAAGGATTCGCCAAATCTCTTCAGATACTAGGAGACCTATGGACATCTTGATAGACACAACTGCAGTACGTTCCGCACTCTATGAGGTATCTGTGGATGGTTTTCTGACCCTCACAGCATACCTGATTCTCTTCATCTCACCAGAATTCCACTATAAAACACAATTAAACCGTCTTCATGGTCTTGACCCGTCTAACGAGATTCCCCCTCGGTAGACGCATAAAGCGCACCGGATTTCTGCAATCACCCACCCACCACTCAGTTCATTAATTAGGTCCAAGAATGCGTCTCCCTTTTTTTTTTCTTGTCATTTCTTGTAGACCAGAAAGTAAGACTGGCCAATTGTTCACACCTGACGAGTCCCATCACAACAAAACAAAAAAAAAAAAAAGTAAAAGAATAACTCAAAGACTTACCGTCTTGTTTGCCTTGGTATAGATTGTGTCCAACAGACCGGAGCCTTGTGCGATTGCTGATTGCGACTGGACTTGTATGTCAAATCGCCACATTCCGATTGCCACACTTGGAGACTCCCCTCGGCCGGATAGAAGGTATATAAGCTGTTTGTCGAAGCCATCAGATGATTGGATCGCAAATCAATCAAATTCGTACCACCACCAGCGCTGGTGGGTGCGGCCGAAGCAGATGATGCCAATAACGATGAACTGGACAAGGGTTGCAGCAGTATCGTTTGGGCTAATGGCATACTTTGTTGACTTTGGCTAACTCCACCGCCAGAGCTTGGGGTGAATTTGGTGAATTTATTGTAATTCATGAGACGATCTGTTGTACCCTTGTATAGGGCCACAACCGGAGTTGGCTCATGCTTCAATAACAAAGCATCACGCTGCCTAATTGCATCCATGGAATGCGATCTAGAACTTGAACCGACTGGTATCATCATCATGGTTGTGGCACCACCACCACCACCACCACTAACACCACCACCCACAGCGTTGGCGTTCCCTAGCTGGCCAATAACAGGAGTAATCGCGTTAATCGACGTAGGCAGGCTTGTTGGGCCATTATTGCTGGAGGGAATGATATTAACGGCCGCCACCACCGATGACGTTGCCGCCGCCGCTCCCGCTGACGTCGCCGATCCCGATGATAATGATGTAGCTGGCGCTGATGATGGAAATGAAGATGTCTTAATGATGGCCGGGGCTAGGGCGCGTGTCCGTGAACGTCGATAACCGACGTTACTGGCGTTAAATCGATTATTCGTGTGCGTTCCCTGACGATTCTTCTGATATTGGTACTGCAGGCGATTGCCAGGAGTGGTACTAGAGCTATTGGGCGTCGGCGGCGGTGAGCCGGACGCGGCTGTCATTGAAATGGGATTGAAATTGCTGCCACCAAGCAGTTGATGGGTGGCACGCGGTAATGCTGCCAATTTACTATCCAATGACGATGATGATGTTGGCCTATTGCTGTTGTTGTCTTTGAAATATTTCTCAGATTCCATATCACCTTGGTGGTGGTGCTGGTGCTGGTGGGCCGTCATCGATGTTGTGTTGCTGTTGTTGATGCGATTGCGACGTGAAACCTGAGTACGCAGTTGTGGGCCATCATGTTGTTGCTGTTGAAGATTGTCAACTTTTGACGGTGTTTCGTATGACATCGATGACAATTGCGCCAGGGACATTGTACCGGTTGTGATTCGGTTGTCATTTTTCTGTCCCGTCGAGGATGATGATGGCGGTGGTGTTGGCAATATCTGTTCCGAGTCAGTTGATATGCGATCCGGATCGCTTTCGAAGCCCTCGTCCAGGGATCGAGTTGGGCTAAGGATCGGCTTAGAGTGCTGCTCGAGTTTTGTATCCATTTTGGGTCGGTTTTTGAGTTTTTTTTTTTTCCAGATTTTTGGCGAAAGTTGATAAGTTTTTCTGCACGGTTTTCGACTTTCTTTTCGAACCGAAAGGGACAACTGTTTTCACTGGGTATTCTCTCTATTCACTGGAAATCATTTTCAAAATCTAACGAATTTTTTTTTTTTTTTTTGTAAACTCACTGTGATACAGATACTGTATCTTTCACTTGAAATCTTTCAGATAGTGGGAATTTTTTTTTTGAAACACAAGGGCCACTCGATATGGAAACAAATTAACCGAAGAAGAGAAGAAAACAAAAAAAAAATTCACGCGATCAGAGTGGTTTGTCTCTTGAGAGGAGCAAGAGCTTGGGTAGTCCGTTCAATGCGGCTGACTGATTCATACTAACCGATCCGGCAAGCGAATATCATCTGCTTCACCGTTGAAATGTTGAAGTTACTCCAACGAATACTATGTATGACTCTACGAAGACGACGACGACTACGGCGACTACAACGACGACTACGACGACAGCGAAGACAAAACAGAGTGAGTATCTCAATTGAAAGTATCTGGTAGTACTGCATGTAAGTCAGGTGGTAGTGGTGATAGATACTCTCACAGGTAGCACTCGATCGGATGGCATCTGAGTGCTTCTCAGGTTGTTATGGTCTTTAGCTCGATGTGGATGCATTTGACTGTTGCAGATACCTTGCGAGGGATGCCTTGGATTTTAGTTTTTTTGGCGATCTAGAGTTGAGGTTAACATATTGTCGTTGCTGGCTTAATTATGGTTTTAATTAGTTGTGCTTTGGTCAGATGGTAATCGGGTAATTTCCCCAAGTGGTAAACAAGACGATTAATAACTTTTTTTTCTGGTTTGCTTCGCCTTTGTAACGTGTTGTTGTTTGTGTCATATTTTTTAACAAATCGCTGTTTTTATTTTGACAAGTTTTTGGCATGTTTACATAATTCTTGATTAGCTACTTTTAACTGCGTTAGGAATAAATAAAATGCCTCCGATTGGAGTTACAAGCTCTGAGGTGTCAATTTTGATAAATTGCGAGATGACAAATGATGTGCGCCGGTGGATAGTTCGGGAATTTTGATTGAAAGTCGATAGTTTTACTTGTCTCGTATATATTGGATTTAGTAAGCTTCTGTCGGAGATTATCCCAAGGAGCGGCTCTTGTGTTCTTTTTCGAAGACGGGATGGCCACCTTTTGAACTCTCGATAGAGAATGGTGGATCCAAGATCTGTGGAACAGTGAAGATGACACCGGGTAGTACAGTATGGAAAGCCATTAGAGGGACCATCGCCCGCAGGGAAAGTCAATCAAAGATTCAAGAGACTGTCGGCAGTTCTTGTGTACTTAACGAGATACATTCCGGATGTGAAGGGGTATGTAAGCCTCTTGGAGATCATCGTGCTGATCCAATCCTTAAGTGGAATTGATTTCGTAGGAAGCAGCACATCACTTCGAGGACGTTATAGTTTGCTATGAAGTAAGGACTCAACTAATTCATGGTCAACTATCAATGGTTAGGTTGGTCTGGGTAGAGGATTCATTTGTCGACATGAATTTTGTCAGGGGCTCACCTAGGCTAGGAATGAGTCTATTGTGCTCGATGATAACCTAAATTTCAGTCATGAACCATTGAGCTGTACTACCCAGTTATGAACTTGTTCTTTCACAATTCATTTGGACTGGTTTCTGAATGCAACATCAGTCAATTGGCAGTCTCTATAGGCCAAACTGTGCCCTTTAGCTGCGTTTTCCATCACTTTTTCGAGCATCTCGTGCTCATCATCGGCCTGAAGCTTGCTGGCGTATAGTTTGCTTTCAAATAATCCCACAAAAAGAAGTCTGGAGAGGTCTTGTTGGCTTGTTGGTCACAATAGTTTCGACGACATGCACTTTGAGTTAACACAACTGAATGACTATTTTCAGTGTACAGTGTCACTATCTCAAGGGATTGTTTCGGTATAAAACTTTTCATTACTAAAATTGTCTTGAATTGGCGTTTCAAAAACATGTCTACTTACGTCAATCGGTTGACAAATGTCAAAGTTGTTCAATGTTTCCATACCGACATAAAAGATGGCGCACCCTGTACATGTATGAATCTTAGGAGTTTGTGCAGCTAAATGCTTCTTAGATCCCAACAAGGGTTAGCACTTGGGAGTTAGTGCTAAACAATTGTATAGAAAGTAACGACTGGATTTTCCTTCCTTTTCGTCTCCAAGAATCTTCATGTCTATCCTTGGAAACGTATCTTTTTTGTGTTGTCCAACCCGATTCTTCTGCAGGCTCACACAATTCATACGAAAAACTGTTCTCTTAAAGATTCCAAGGGCCTTTGTTTCGATGTTAGATAGAACTCTCGATTCTGACAAAGTGTATAGAACCTTGGCACATAGTTGTGTATAGCTTCCGTTTGGCTTGGAATAAGTGACTCCTATGTTGGGATGTCCAATCCATTGATTTCATATCCGAAGGTGTCGTCGTCCTTCGTTTTCTCATTCTGGCAGTGAAGTCTCCAAAAACTATAAAATATCACCACGAATCAAGTAGCACTTCCGACTTGTAGATCATCACGAGGAGCTAACTCTACAAATGGTACTGAGTGTGTCGAACTGAACTTAAGGGCCCTCGGGTCTCTGCGATTTCTACGCTCGACTTCTAGTAATGTATGTGAGATCTCTCTAAATTTTCTCCATTATCCAGGACTCCCCTTCGACTGCCATGCGAAGCTAGGTGCAAAACTGACGTATTTTCAAAATGTGTACCCTACCAACTGCAGACGTTGAATGGTACTGTCTATAGTTTCCAGATCTGCTCAAACAATCCTACGAATGTAAGTATCTACACTTTCACATGATAGGTGATGTCTTGGTCAATGATTTTGTGGAAGCATTTCTAGGATTGCCGTTCAGTCCTCGAAGAGCACAGGGCATCAACAGTGCCTGCATACCATCTAGATCGGAGTATTGCGACACAGTCAAGCTGCTTCAACTTATCCTCAAAGGAGTTGAGGCATCCTCAACTGATCTGGGCCAAGTTTGTCTACGGTGTTCCGCAGTTCTACCAACCTAGAATAGCAGATTTCACTTGGTGGGATATTTTTCCTCCATAAAGTGATCTCTGTAGAATCTTGGTCAGTTCCTTCGTATCCACCTTCCACTTACTAGCCACATGGTGCAGAACAGTTGGCGGATGGTTCTTGTGATTAGAACATTGCTCCTCCAGACATTGGAATTCCAAATACTTACACATTCAGTTCGGTATCACCACTTCCTCTAAAATGTGTCTACCTTTTCGAAAAGGGTGTCAGAAGTGCCCTGGAAGTCGATGTGAAAGTATTTAAGATGCCATAGTCCATCGAACTTAGCTTAGGGAGATGGTATTCAGAGGCTTCTTCTGGCGCAGTCTCTGGCGCAGAACTTAATAGAAAGAAGAAGGCGAGTATCCCAGGAGACATTCCCCTGTTGACCATCAGTGTATCTTTCGGTTTTTAAGACCTGAAGGTGAGCTCTTTGAGTAGAATAGAACTTTGAAGAAAGATTGATTCATCTCCGCATAATGCCCGAGATGCATGATGTCGGCAAGGATAGGACTAGTGGTGGTACAAGAAGTGAAACTCATGTAGCACTATTCACATAGCTATACAAGGACTTTGCGCTATTGGCCTTAGACTCTCAATGCAGCCTGGGGTGGATGCAGACCTGATTACCATGAGAACGAGCGATATCAACATTTTTTTTTTCAAAGGTGTAGAGCGGTTACAGATGGCTTGAGTGACCTTTTTAGTGGTTCTGTCCAGATGGGGAATTGGTGTGAACTTTCGTGAAATTAACAACAAAATTCTTGGAACTTTGTCGAATAGAAGCTTATTGATGGGACAACACGAAGACAACACTTTCCCGAACCTTCTCCAAGTAGAAATGAAGAGCATCCAATGCGGCCCCTACTGTAGTATCTCATCCACTCAAACCGACCGATTTCACTCAATTTCCCACAACACTCACTCTCCTCGACTGTTACTCCTTCTCTTGAGAATCTCTTTTCCACACTCAGGCACACCACTGACTGTCTCTCAATGAATTTCAACACAACTACTGGGGCTGGCGCATCTGTATCTGCAAGTTTGATACCTAAATACCATGCTGGAGCTCTCTCTCTCTCTCCAGAGCGCCACTATTGAGATTTTCATCAATGAACAGGTGAGTGCTGGGCTGGATAGACGGTACTAGTACTGGTGGTCGTGGTATACTCAAAACGCACCTGTTGATCGGTTATTCTCACCGCTGTTGGCAAACAAGAGCGTAAGGTTTCGTTTTAATTGATTTCTGTCGCCTAACGGAGAGCCAGATACTTTTATTCATCTTTTTCTTCTCCTCTTTGTTACTCAATGGGCTTCTTCAGATTTCATCTGTAACTTGCATTATTGACTCCGATACCGCTAGGGTATTTAATTAAAGCACCCAGCACCACCGTCGCAAAAGAAGACACTAGTCACAGACTGGGATGTTTGTTTTTATGCGACGCTTTTAAAGCGAGGCTCACGCCTACTAGAACCGCCGTTAAGCCTTGATTAGAACGTTAGCGCTGTTAGGACAAAGTATCTACATATGTATCTCCTCGCTTTCATAATATATATTCACGGTCGTTTGGAGAGGGAGATTTATTGCCTTTTGGCAAGCAAGCGCATATGGATCTGACTGCGGCTTCTTGGGAATTCGTGCTCATTTGCGCTCCTCGTGTGAATCCAAGCGGAAAAATGCAACGCGCGGTAGTTTAGAAGATACCGCTGCAGATGTTATGGCACTTTAGTGCGTCTGCTGATTTATTAATAATCTTTTCCTTCTTCAACTGAAATGAAATGAAAGAGGAAAGTATCTACACACATAGTATCTGGTGAAAATTGATTGAAGAAACACCGCATCGCACTCTAAGACATTGGATGGGTTTAATGCACAATTTAATTGGCGATACACTCTGTGAGTGCTCTTCACGGATGTTAGTTGAAGTGAAGCGTATGCAAATGCCCTGAGGTTACTATGTGAAGGTTTTGATTATTTTCGTTTTTTTTTTTTGTCGAAATAATGCTAATTTTGGTTTTTTTTTCGAGGGAAATAATGGAAATGGTAATTATACAGAGTAAATATGGATTGTATTGCAATATTTGGAATTTGAAATGAGCCTTCAATGGGATTGCTTGTGTTGATCCCATTTGGTCAGGTTGGGCTAACTGTGTGAGATTTTCTGTATCTTTTGCTAGATTTTATGGAGATAGTGCTGCAGACTGTATGAATTCTTCAAAAAAAGATCTCACCGCAGTGCTGTTCCTGTGGAGATACATAGGATGACATCTGAATCTCCGATAAAACTTCGAGAAACTGGTATCCATATGATGGCAATGAGTATGACTGGTTGTCATTAGAAAGGAGGTTGTAGATATGCCTTAAAGGTTGCGGATACTCGGTAAAAATTTTTCGAAAGAAGTATAGAAAGGAAGTTCAGCGATAGAGGTGAAGGCAATTGAGACAAGTTGGCCATGGGACAGAAGATGATTGATGGAAACATATTTGGACAAACTATGAATTTTTTTAAAAGTATTGTCGCAGTGGTATGGTGTCAAAGCAGAAGAGTATCTGGTGCCACTACTTTCATTTCTGGTTATGGTGCTTCAGAGGGCATTCCGGGGACAATGACATATTGTGTTGAGCGTGTGAGCCTCATTCAGATTCATTGTCTTATCAAGTGTCGCCTATGTTGGGGATGCACTGCTCATAACACCATCAGCTAGATCTGATATGTGGATTCGACAACACTGAACTCATTATAGTGTGGGCTAAGTGGGAATATCCATTCAAATGGTGCGATCATCTTCGAAGACCAGTCATAGCCGGAAGAAGAGACTTCTCAGACTCCAACTCTAACTTTTTGAACATAAAACGTTGAATGTTACTCCATTGGTGATGTCTTTCATGGAATAAGACCATCGATTGTCTTTATCTTCACCATTTGAGGCAATCTCTAGATATAGATGGGTCTTCTGACTTGATTTGAAGTCCGTCTTAGAATGGATTGTTCTTAGACGAGATGCTGTAGTCATTGACTCGATAAATTCAAAGAAATTTTTACTAACTTAACACAGTTTTTTACTAAATCATAAGTATCTCTATATTCTGGCGAATGAGTTCTTTGATTAACTTGACATGATCCTTCGAAAATAGTTCGAGCACAGTCCAATGTCAACAGTTGGGTAAATTCCTCAATTCTCCGAAGTTGAAGATACTTCGAGTCGTAGGCCAGGCTAATCTTATGTTCCGGCATCAGATTGGAGGAAGGCCTCTTGTTGAAGATCCATGTTTTTTCAAAAGGCTTGTTCCAAACATTACACTCCATGGTTCCTCGTATTTCTTTACGTGTGTGGGTGGAGATTTAAATGCTCCACGGTCTTGATGAGGAGGAAGTTACAAGCCCTACTTACCTGAAATCGCCATCTCTGGGATTGTTAATGTCCTGAGAAAGCTGGACGTGATCGATTTTTTGAAATATTAGTACAAATTCTTTTAGAAAACTATATTTTTTTTAAGAAGTAGGCGTGGCTATTCCCGTTTGGAATCAAATATTGATGATTACTGGCCAAATTCTCAACTTAGAGCTTAAAGATCAGAATGAATAGCTTTGTTGACACAAAAAAACTCATTTTTTTAAGGAGAACACCCATAAAAGTGGGCGTAACCCTACACAATATGCTGATTAACTATGGAAAAAGTAAAATTTTTGAAAAATATTGTATATTTCGACGTTGTGATGTGCAAATTATGAAAATAAACGGTCGTCCGACAAGACGTGTCATTTTAAATCAAGTGAAAGATGGAACATTGCCAAGACAAGTGATGATCTTTTATTTCAGTATAAAGTACACAGATTGAGGTTAGAAATGCTGCTCAACATGAGCCAAAAGTTCGCTACAGTTTTGCCCAAAAATAGACAATCGCACGACCTTGAAGGCCAAGTGATGTTTCCATTACGAAAAATCACGTGCCCACGCAATCCAGCATCTAATCAGTGAACGTACCAAACTATAGTCTCGATTCTTGTACCAATTGGACCCTATGGGCCCAAGATTTATATGCAAAATAAGGTGCGAAATAGTTGTGGATAGGTCCTATTCCCATGAGTGTCTCAAAATGGAAACATTTGAGTTTTCAGTCAAATTCCCAGGTAAGGCGACGATATTTTCAGCTGGCCATGTAGGACGAATAAGTCTTGAAGTCTTTACATTACTTACCTGTCCAAGACGTTCCAATTTGTCGACTATAGCTATTGCCGAGGAAAAAGACCAAAAGCAATACAACCTTTACGACGCATTTCCGCGATGTTTTCCAGTGAATTTTCGTTATCTAAACACATTGTGTGAGTATGTATCGACCAATATTGAAAAGCCTCCTGATCTGTACTTATCAAAAGTCGTCAAAATTATAGTCAACAACGGTCCGAAATTCAAAGTAACACTTCCTGTTGGATGACCCTTTCCATTGGTGCAAGATAGTTACACTATACTATGCTTCCGAAGCAAATTTAACCAAAACTGGCACAGAAATGCTCTTACTGGCTTACCAGACCGAAAAAGTCAGTTATTTTGAATGTAGTACGTTAAGGGCTTTCGTAAAAGCCTTCGGTGGAAGACCCAGGAGCAAGGAAGAGGAGGAAACCGTACTATACCCTCTTTGTACGACTGAAGGCTTATCTGCTGGGACCAAATTGGATCCAAAAATTCCACTCCATTTTATAACTAACGCCTGCTAGTGCTGTGAGTAGCACTTGCAAGCCTTGATTCATGTGGGAGAACACAATGAACTTAAATGTTCTGAGTGAGGCCGGCCGTCTGCCTAGGTAACCTTAACCTAAACCTCTGACGGTTTTCACTATCATCGCGAATGTGGATACTGCCTCAAAGGGGCAAGCCTAGTCCCCAAAATCAGGAGAAATTCATTGGTACTCACATATTCGTCTCCGCAAAGCTCTGTGTCCCTGGCATGCTTAAGATGAAGCATGCTTCCAGTGGCATGTTAGTCATTTAATTATCCAACCTTCCTTGTCGGTTTGACGTATGGCCGTCCAAAGTACTCAACAGTGTGGGGCCAAATACCGAACCCTGTAGTACTCCATAAACGACTTCTATCTTATTTTGTCATTGAATTATGCTATTTTCTCGATCGGTGCTTTACGTAGCAGTATCAATATACAGTTGCATCCGTGAAAAATAAGCCCCTTTTGTAAGGGATCAGTACTCCACGGTCCTGTCTGTCCCTTTAGTCCCCTCTATGGCACCAATAAACCGCCCATTTGACCATTAAAAAACAATAAAACCACCCAAGAAGTTACGATTCTCAAAATCAAAATCAAATCAATTACACGGAGACAGAAAAAACAAAATCCAAATCGAACCTGTAGACAACCTTTAAAGCTTCCAATTACACCCAGGTTAACACTGGTAATCCATTCTAACCACATCGTGTAAGAACCTTTTATTGCAGCCCGGTACTCCAACAACTAATGACACCCTCTCCGACTAGAGTGTGGAATCGCGGTCCGATTCCATCAGACGCACCCAGCACAGCACTGCAAGCCGAAATCACTGTACTTTCTCTAAATAGATAAAAATTACCAAAGTCGTTGATAGCCCATCATTATTTGCTCACTTTAAGGAATGTTCTCGGGCGCTACCCCTCCTCCGGGCCACCGCGACACCACGCCACAGATACAGATACACGCGCGCGGTTCGCCGCGCCGCCGTCATCATGAGGAAGTGAAGCAAGAAGTGCAGTGCCATTTCGCTGATGCATGATGATGGCACATCGGAGGAACGTTAATATCGTGCTGCTAAATGATGTAAGCGTAGCAGTACATCCATCTCCATCCAGAGAACCGCCAAACTGTTGAGCTGCATCAGCACCATCACCATCACCAGCAGCAGTACAAAACTTCTAAAGGCGGAAACCTGTATCACTTGTTTCGGAGTTTGGTTCGTTTTCTATTAGATACGTCTATGGATGAAAGTAACATATAATTGTTAGATAAATATAAGTTATGCGCCACAAACGAAAAGGAAAAGAACACAACCACGACAGATGGGGATAAAATGTAGCCCTGGCTCTCCGACCTCCTCCGGCTGGGATTTGGCTCCAGCATTCGGGGCGAATAGGAGAAACAATTGGCATGGGCTTCCGAGAACATTAATTGCGGTGGCTAAAATGCAATGCAATCCGCAACACTTTTGTGTGTGATGAGCTTTGTTTCTTTGTCTGATGCCTGATGACTGCTGCAAGAGGTGAAGAACTTTATTTGATTGAGATGATAAAGTATCTTAGATACGAATTTTGTTTTGTGTTTTTGTGCACTTAATTATTGAAGAGCAATGAACGGTCGGGCATTGTGTATCTAAGGCTAATGAGATGGTTGGTATCATTAGAAGAAGTACTTATCTACAGAGGTAACTTGTATCTAATTGCAGTTGCATTAGGAGCTCTTACTCAGGGGCTTGAGCTTTGTGAACAGATGCGACGATTATGAACACGACAAATCCGTGATGCCTCTTACTTGATCCTGAGCACACCAAACGAACAGAAAAGGGCCTTAACCTTGTGCATCAACATCTCGGTAAAGCTCGCAGTGAAATCTTCTCCTCATAGCACCCAATATTCGATGACATATCCTAACAAGTTTGCCGAAATCCGTTCCATGTTTGGAATGCGAATAGTTCTGATCAATCTCCAGCGAGTTCCAAGACAAAGTTTGGCAAGGTTTGACGCTGGTTTGGTAGCATCTATGCTAATGCGACTACAATCCATTCCGGGCTCAGACTTTGCTCGTACCTAGTTATGTTGAAATCATCATCAACCACATATCCCTCAGAGTGTTAGAACTTCTGAGAAGGACAACCAACATGTCCTACGGACCACCACTTGTGGACAGGCTCTACAAAACCTTTCCTCACAATCTACATCTATAAGCAAAGTTCTTCTCTTTTTATCTATGTACCTACATGCATATATGCAATTCGGTCTACCGAATCGGTTAGATAGCTGATGTAACGAAATTTGGTAGGCATTTGAAGTCTTCATACGAAAGGAAGTTACCAATGGATTTTACTCATTCGGATATCAGCGTGTTGGGAAGATCTCCAACTATTCGACTAGGTAGACCGGATGGAAAATATGACGCCCGTGTGATAGGGGAAACGTGCGGAAAACAGACGTAAAATTCGCCGTGCACTCAATTCTATTTGAAAAGAATTTGTGATTATCAGCGCTTGATTGGCTAACTTTTGTTTTCTCTGACAGAAGATATGAACAATTTAACATGAGAATTCGCATAACATCACATTCCACTGTACGATTCGCACGACTTCAGTCAAAATTAAGGAAACCTACAATCGGGGGAAGGCATGCAATTCAGAGAGTTTTCTCTGTCAGACGCGGTTCTTGTCATAGACTAGTCTATATCAGATTCCAAACTAGCTTCTACGCGAATCGAGTGATCAATGACATTACCAGTCCTTGTGAGTTTATTCACTCTGTTCCTCTACCGAGATTCAATCTTAAACCATCAGCCAGCATCTTCTTGGTGGTAACTTTCTGACTTCTAACTAATAACAGTATCTAAGTCTATCATTCCTTAAGAAGGATACATGATCCTAATGATGGTGAGGACTACAATACCCTTTACTTTAAGCTAGACGAACGGATTAAGGCATGCCATGAGCTCCATTATCTCTATGGATACTTACAGATCTTATGTTTCAGATGCCTTCACTGCTCTGTAAGGCTGCTTTATCTTTTTGTATATGAAAGAGACCTCCAGCTCTAATCCTTTCCAATATTTGAATGGAACCTTGCAGTTATGCTCCCTCACGTTTGTCAGCAGTTTACACTAGGCGAGACCATCTAAAATCGGTTCATCAGCTCAGAAATGAAAGGACCTGTTCACTATTGACACTAGTCAATTACTAGTAAAGCAAAATCTTGGAATTGTCGGTGTTAAGAGGCTTAAACACTTCAACTAAACTGTAACAGTGGCACCTTTTTAAAAAAAAAAAACAACAATTTTAAACAGATCCATTTACTGGACAGAAAAAAAAAACAAGT
Organism: Xylota segnis; assembly: GCA_963583995.1. Lineage (NCBI taxonomy): Eukaryota > Metazoa > Arthropoda > Insecta > Diptera > Syrphidae > Xylota > Xylota segnis. The sequence continues at coordinate 127,805,594 of OY757236.1, read as the reverse complement.
CTTGGTATATTGGTCGCTGGGCAAGCACCATCATCAACACACAACAGCATTACGGAAGTATCTTTGCAGAAAACTTGTATCTTAATGGAGGAGTGTTGCGATAAAACAAAAGCAACCCACTTCCCATCCACAAGTACTTAGTCCACTTAAAGACCGTACAAGTTTCCCCAGCCAACAGAAAGCATTAAAAGCAGAAAAAAGCGTTTACTGATGTATATTTTTAGTCCGACTTGCCATTTATGCTGCAAGAAGCCAAGATCGGTGATCCTTCGCCATCAATCCAGAAACCAGATCATCAACTTGCCGCTGCATCTAAATCAACTTTCATTTACAAAAAGCCACACACTCTCATATGGAATCCTTCGCAACTTCCTCGATGTCGATGGGACATCACTCTACCGCACCGCACTACACCATTACATCACATCTCACGATTCGCGTACAATTGATCACGTCAAAACCATTGACACATTCATTGCACAATCATAATCACAGAAGCAGCCGCCGCATTTCTTCAGTTCCTTCCGCGATCCAACACTGCTCACCGCTTTAAGATGCCTACCTGCGTACCTGCCTGCCTTATGGAGCATTCCTTCCTGAATAGCATATTGAATCGCTCCCCCATCGACAGCTCCCCACAGGCCATGTTATGCCAAATGGGCCATCAAAGTTGGCATCATGTGCAAAAAAAAAAAGAGAGTCTTGACTCGATGTGCGCACACCACATTAGCTCCCGTATTACCCTAAGGATTCGCGCATTAAATCGCACAATTATGGCCAAAGTCCATGGCGATCATGATGACTTTCTAATCAATAAGAAATTTCCATGGGGCCAAACTGTCAGATATTCATATTCTCAAAGTTAAAGTGGTCTGGGAAGGCCTACATTGCAAGACGACGATGATGATGATGATGGTACGAGTTGATGGTCCAAAACGTTTCCCTGGCTAAGTACTACTTTATGTGAATACCATGAGAGAATAAGAGAGAGGGAGCCCCACTTACCAGCCCGAATGCTGATCGATGTGCATTATGGCCAACATGATTGGTACGGTGGTCTATACCAAACCAATTCGATGGCATCATGTGCGACGGCGAAGACGGTGTAAATTATCCGGAAGAGCAGGATATCGTCGCGGATGGGTTTTGATTGAAAGAGGATGGATGGACATGCGTGCGTAGTATCTTTAAGATGCGAGATGGGTGAGAATTACTTAGCACAGGCGGCGGTGTGTGTTTGACGAAATAAATTTTTAGAGCAGGTGATGGGTTATGGGAAAATGGTCCACGAAGTTATGTACATCCAAAGGATGCATGACCTCACAGGAAGTTGTGGGAAAATTGTCTTAGAAGGACTGCTTCAAACCTATCCCTGTCCACGTAAATGGGTCTAATTATCTACTATTCCGAGTGTTATTCGTTGAAGAAAATCCCGGAAATCCTATTACCCAGGAATGTGTTATGCAAGAAGTCGGCAAATCAGGGAAATTGCCTCCAATTCATTCATAAATTACACAAAAAAAAGCACCATGCACCGATGGGCATATGCAAACGATACACCGCAAGCGAGCAATGTTAATAGATTCGTTGTTGTTGTTGTTGGTGCCATTTAAAGGTTTTGCGCACAAGCCTAACAACATTGTTAGAGAAGGAACTACCTTTGCGAGAAAATTAACTTGTGCTCCTGTGTTACCGCTAAATATGACCCCAAACCCAAAGCCAATGCGACTGTGTTCGTTGCATTTGCAATAAATTCTCACACCGGACGAGGGACGCTGGAGGCTGGAGATAAAAATAAAAGAAACCCATCCGCATGGCATCGCCGCCTTGTCTTGGCTTGTGTCGAGGGCTAAATGAACCACGTCGGTCGCTGGTCGAATGATATGAGAACCAGGATAAAAAGCTGCAAATTACTTTAATCGTTTGTGCTTAAATATAAATATGAGCTTGCATGATCATTTGTAACACTAAAGAGTGGATAGGTATACGTCCAGCGGACCGCACATATGCTCAAAGCGGTGCGGTCTTGTGTGTGTCCTATCTTCAATGTGAGATTTGTGAGAGAGAAATAGCAAATTATCGGCATATGAGCCGAGGACTTGACACAAGTCCGTGGGGAAGGTTGAGATTGTCCTCCATTTCCTTCGTAACTCGTAAATAACATCAGTTGGACTGGCTGACTGGCTGACTTTTTTTGTCTGCGTCGCCAAAGTGATATAACAGAGATAGTAATGTTAAGCGCGGCGCGGAGGATAATATTGTGGCAATGACCATTAGAGGATTATAAGCAATGCGCGCCCCATACTCACCATTGACGTTGGTAAAAGAATTAACGTAACGACATCATTTCGAGGCCATTCTGCGTTAAAGAGTTGAGTTGCACTGAAGTGATATGATTTTGTTTGCCTGCACACCGCCAGCATGCCAGCGGCGGTAAGGATATCTACATTATGAAGACCTCACGCACTCAATTACTTAACGTATGCACGTCAAGTTACGACTGTGTGATAGGAGAGTCGATGAGAAAAACTTGCGTAATTGACGAGGCCATAATTGTGAATTGTTGGCCAGGAAATTAGCGCTGAGAGATGAAGTAATTTGAAAGCACAACCACAGGGGCACGAGGAGAACGCAACAACGCAACAATGCAACAGCGAGGCAAACGACTACATTTCGGATGCAATGGAATGTGATTTGTTGTTAGTGAAACAAAAGAGTTGACTTGCGAACTGGGCTTCTGATGCAGTCGCTTGCAGTCGCCAGGAATGAAGGAAATGAGCATACGTTCCGCAGAGAGGATAGAATTCGCATTGCATTCTAATTACATTTTCAGGCGCTACACACAGAGAAAGCCATTGGAATGCCAGAGCAATGTGATATGGTTCTGGGCAAAGAGATTTGGTTGAGAATGTCGTCGTGTATGAACGAGGAAGACTTTGAATCGAATTCCTATTCAATTACCTACGGTTTGCTATACCCGAAGACTGTTTGGCATTTAGATGGTGCACACTTCTGTGGTCATAGAACTTCACGGCGGCGGCGTGGTATAGGACTTTGATGGATGCAAACAATGGGATCATCCTCTCCAATTCAAATGCATGTTTACCATCACATTACAATGTTAAATCACAAAAGAGCCACAGCCAAAGACAAAGTACAAATCCATTCAATAAACACCTGCCTCCAATTTCATTTGATTGCATCCAAGGCCTCAGCTTATCTCATCTCAAGCCACAAAAGCAATCACAGTCACAGGTATTAGTTTGCTAATTGCACAAAAACTGTTCTCCAACATACAAAGCGCGGCGCAATGGGTCCCGAAACCTTTGGCTAATCCCGCAGCTCATGTTTCAATTGAAGGTTTCAAAAATTAGATTTTAATAGTTTAATCCTCGCACCAGGCAAGGAGTGTGTGCGCCCGTTCTCCTTGTCCGCAGAAGCGATTATTACTTGCATCTTTTTAATTCGCCCAGCTGGAGATGACATAGGATAACACCACTTAGGTTGGGGATTAGGAGCTGTGTGCTGCTTTCTAGAGGCAATTACAGTTCGCGCGCTCGCACCATTTGTGTACACTTGGTTTTCCCCCCTGCCGCCCGCTGTAATGTGGATGTGATTCTTCTCTAATTAGTCGCGCTTTGGTGCTTGGCAATAGAAAATCCATGAGCCGCATCGTTGCTTTGTCTGTGATCCTAAATTATAGCCTGTGGTGATGATTCTATTCCACAGCGGGGAGGGAATTGCCTTGGGAGTCCTGTTGCTGGTGCTTGGAGGGTTTTGTTTTTTTTTTTGTTCAAATGAAATGAGATCATTTTACAGGAGAGCTACAGGGTCTGTGTGTTGGAAGAGGAACTCGTTTGGGCGCTGGAATTGGGCCGCTCCGTGTGGGACATTTATAGAGTTTATTGGATTAAGCAAGGAGAACACTTGTATACGGGTTATTCATTAAATTTTATAGCTCCGTGCAAGGTGGGAAACCATCTCGAGAAATTATGCGAAATGGCGGTTGGATGGGCCTCCTGCTTTGGGCTAATAGAATTGGTGTGGCATTATCAATTTCGATAGATTCCACTTAGGTGGAATGTAACTAGATTGTAACATTGTATCACTCCTTTGAGTTGTCAAAATGGTAACATGAAACTCACGACCTTGTAAGTACTACTTATCCTCCCAATCAGCACCTGGAGCAGTGTGACCGAAACATCTAACCAGAGCTTGAGCTTATCCGAACCGAGCAGGGTGTGAGATTTTCACTGATTCCTCTGTACATCTGGGATGTCCTAGACAATATAGCTAGCGTTAGGCATTATACGAGGTATGAGCTAAGGGTCATATGAAGCTCTACCTTACGGAATTCACTAGTTGAAGTTGCTGCAAGCAATGTAACGCGATGGTGAGTTTTCAAGTCATACTGCTCTTTCTGATGTGCGTGACTCCACTCAATGTTTCCCAGCGGTTTTTTCTCGTCCTCGAACTATTTTTTCTGATTTCAACGAATACGCCCTCACATGTTGGTCTGTTTGTTGAACTTCTTTGATTCCATTGGACAATGCTGAGACCACATTATAAGTTATCCACTTGAACACGTATACAACCTTGTCGTACCCTACTTTCTTTGATTTCTTGAAACCTTTGCCTTTTTGCTCCTTCGACGTTTCCTACGTTCTCCTCTGGCCAACATTATGTTCACCACTTGGTCGGTAGAGTTCTTTGCTTTGCCTCCTCCATACTATCGTTTATGGCAGAGGGTCCAGATACTTTCTGTCAGTTATCACTGGTACTCTCTGCCACCGAATCCATTGAGTCTCGTTTTTTCGGAGATTACTTCAAATGTCCCTGTTCCTGACCATTTACTCTTGACGTCTTCCATGATCAGTTACGTTTGGCAACCTATTGACTGAGTCAGTTTAACCCTTCGCTGTTTCGCTCGGAGATTGCAATCTTGGGTACGGACAGTCAAGCCCACAGTCCAACTTGTTGGCAACCAAAATAATTCACCTAGCTTCCTCAATGCTATTGAAATCAGTCAATCAGCTCAAGGATAGTGGTTCCGGACAAGCCGCTGGAAATATTTCTTCTCACAAGCCCAGCTCAGCACGATGTACATTTCTACTTGGGAATGGTTGACGTTCTTCGAAAATATATTCGTCGATGTTTATCTGGGATTTCTGACGTCTTTCTCATACCAGATTGTGGAGGTCCATTGCGTCGAGTACTTACCGAAGTCCTTCCAGCCATTCGTCAATAGATTCGTCCAATTCGTTGTCGCCGCTGCCATTAGCAGGAGTTCGTCCCCTGAGTTGTATACATCTGACGTAGGTCTCTCACTTTGCTGATCGGTGACGATGGTCCTTGGATGAACTAGAGAATGTCTTTTGGTTTTGGAAATATCTCGTGGTATAGAGGTTAGTAAGTGGTGGTATTGAAGCTGAATGGGAGTCTAGAAGGTACACTTAGGTATCTCCGTGGGTAAGATATTGGCAAAATTGGCAGAAGGTACTCAGGCACTCAGAACAATGGTTCCGTTGAGAGCCCCTACCGTGGGTAACCTAAAAAATGAACACAAATATTGGTTTGTAGCTTCGGGACAGGTAAGTGGGCTTCCTGAACCACTGTGATGTTGTTATCCATTTCATGATGGTTGATGGTAGCTTTCCTGACAGATCACCTATATCCATTCCGTTCCTGATTAGTTCTACTCAGGATTAAGCATTCCATCCGTGTTGCCACAGCCTCGACAGAGGCTATCAGTGTCATTCTTTTTCAGTGAGCCGCCAGAAAGCTGTCGCCGATCCCTTGATGAGCACTAGTTTGAGTCTGTTAAGTACTAGATGACAGTCTATCTCTAGCTAGTCTCGAAAGGCTTACACTAAGAATATTGGATTTAACAAGAGTTTTTTTTTTTGTTTTATGGTTGCGCCAAAGGATGTGTAATCTTCATAGATACCAGTAACCCGTGTTACTGGCATGCACGATTCGTAGACCTGACAAAAGGCTGTCAGGAGTACGCCTACGTGCTAAACCACACCCTGTACACTTCAAACCACTTTCGCCTGAATGTCACTGGGTTCCGGAACCCAAAAAGTTGTGTACGGCAAGGCTTTCATAGCGACTTGACTCTTTGGTACTTCTCGTGCTACTTGTCCAATTGCTAGTTCTTTCGCTTGGAACACACTGCCGTGGTTTGTTTCAAATTCAGGACCATCTTCTTCGTCAGTTTTTGACCCGAGTGTGGAAATAGTTTGCCAGAAAGAATGGTATTCCTGTAAAAGCTCCTAGAACAGCGCGCACGGAGCGACAGATGATGTTTATGTCGTCTGCGTATCCCAGCAGCTACAAACCACACACCACTTACTCCCAATCGACATCGTCGGTAAAAAACTGGCTGCCTGCTCAGCAACTAAGGAGTTCTAAACAATGGAAGAAGCAACCCACGGGACAACTTCAATGGCGGCTTCAAACTTTCCCACTCAACTGAACTCAACTGGACTCAACGTCAGATCCTGTACCTCGAATCGCTGCTTATTCTTACTGATGTGTCCAAAACTGAGGACAGAGTCTGTGCTGGGGTCTTCTCAGAGGCATCCACTTCTCTCACACTATTCCAGCGCTTTTCAAGTCGAAGTCATTCGTCAAGCAGCTATTACAGAAGAATCAAGCAGCTGACGCATTGGCTAGAAGAGGCTCTTCTGGTTTAGATAACATAAACGTCACCAACATCGAGACGCCAAAGTCTTATCCTAAATACCTTACCAACGCCGACGGTGTAGTGGTGGCCAATTATCGATGGCATCAGCTTAACCAATCCAACATCGTCTGGCCGACCTTAAACGAAAACAGGACCATCGGACTCCTAAAACACAAGAGAGGAACCCTCTCCAAGATAGTAAACACCCTAACCGGGCACTGTGCTGTAGGAAGACATGCTCAAAGACTGGGCATCCAGTACAACGACTTCTGCAGAAGTTGTAGGGACGAACCTCTTAGGCTAAGCTAGGTGAATACCTTTTAACCGTCTGCACGCCTAAGATTAGCTCCTTTATGCAAGGAAGCCGATAGTTCCCAGAGTAAGATATGCCTCGACAGTCCTTACAAGACATAGGATCGCCTTTAGGATCCTATTTTCAACTCCCTCTCTAGGAATATAGAATGTAGGGTTGTGCTCCATGGTCCATGGTCCACTGTAAGCCCTTTTCTTGCAAGATCGTCAGCTAATCGATTTCTGTTTATGTCCTCATGACTAGGAACCCAGTCAGTAGAGAGTAGTCTTGTTCTACGACCCAAGAAGCACTAGTTTGGTTCGTCGAATCAACACAACCCAAGTCCTTGAACTAAGGATCTTTGAAATAAACTAAAGGCTACGAAGCTCGAGCTATGACACCAGTCCAGACACCAAATGAAGAAGAACTCCTGCATGTTTCTTTGGGCTGAGAAAGCACTCGGGTAGCACAGCAAGTCCTCGAACAACCAAGGAGACCCAGATCTATTCTGTGACATAAAACAATGGACCTTGCCTCTGAAGTCGTCCTCCGTTGCATCCAAGGAAAAATACTTCAAATGCTGTTCGGATGTTGCATTCTGTGTTTTCAAATCCCCTTCGGGAAGGACGATGTCCGAGTGCAACTCCAACCCATTTTGTTTGGGAAGCCTCTACAAACTATCATCTTCCCAGAATCACTTTGGAAGCACCTAATACCAAAGGAGAAACTGTAAGACCTAGAAGCCTTTGGAAACCCAATCCATTAACTAGACACCGTCAGTTGCATTCTCATCAACAAATAGAGACCTAAATGCTCAGGTGCGGCGCACGTTGACACCTCAACAATGCCACTGCACTTGAGTTGAATGGTCTTTCACCTGTCTAATCCGAATGTGCACACAACAAAGCCTGCACACACCCATTGTACCTTAGATATTTACAAAAACAAAATACAAAAGAAAAATAAAAAAAGAAATAGAAAATTGAAATCAAACACACAAAAGACTCCTCCAGTCTTGCCGGGGCTAACAACATGATTCATAACTCTGGAAGCAGCCAGGGCGGCAAAGTTTGCGAACTTGATCTTCAAACAATCTCTAGCGCTACACAAATGTCGTGAAACCACAATTCACAAATTGTTTGTGGCTCTTGAGGCACCTTGATGGCTTGGCTGTTCCAGTGCAACAGTCAGTCGGTTGGTGTCGGTGTGAAATTCACACGAACAATGGGGAGCGCGCGCGCGCGCGCAAGCGCCAAAGAGGAGACTTAACACGGAGGCCTATACCTCTAGCACTCCACAACAGAGCCAAGTGGGTTAATTTTCCGGCCAATGTTAGGGTCTTATGCACTCGTTGGTGGCTCAGTCGCGCTGCTGTGACAATGGTATTCCCATAGATGGCTGGTGGGCCTGGAGGGGGAAGGACACATTCCTTTGAGTATGCTTTGTCAGTTGGAACTTCGTCTTCGTATTTTTTGTGCGTTTTCGAGGGAAGCAGTGCACATTAGACATGAACACTTAGTATGCAGTCGCAGTGGAATGGTGCGATGACAAATGTAGGAACAGACATGGAATTGGGTGCATCATCTTGGTTGGATGCGAAATGGGCACATGGTAGGCTCTATACAAGTGTCTATCTCCGCATGGTATTTGGGTTACAGCTGGAGGAGCTGCTAATTGCTAGAAATTTATTGCTGATTACTATCCATATCCGATGGTGGTTGGGGACGAGGAGCATCGCCTCGGAATTGCTAGTTAAGGGAAAGTTATGGAGGAGCGGAATGTAGGCAAAAGTGGAAGTGTTCACCAAACTACTGGTTGGGCTTACTGCGTTCGGCTCTTTTCTATGTAGCAAGACGAAGTTCATATTCTTGCCCGTTTGCCCAGCACTCAAGACCATGTAGTGCGACTGAGAACTTTGTTCCATGATCATGAAAGTAGCAGCGATTTTCTGGGAGGATACTATGCAGGAATTGAAAATATACTCCATAACTACTTCGAAGGTACAGTTTACAGTATACTGGTCTTCCGGAGAACAGAACACTTTCTTCTCGAAATCTAGAGCAACTCTGGAAGGGATAGTTAGTGGATATTTAGAACTTCTGCTTTGAAGACCAAGTCACGATGCTCCCCGAGATCATTGAGTTGGAAAGTTATGTAGACCCTCTTCTCCACACAAGAATTTCTTTTCATCCAATATTCTGACTGTGTACTCTGCGTCGTTGCTCCGGTTACTCGAAACTTTTCCTGTTCTGAAACAATTAGACGAGCAACTAAAGGAGTTATGACGAAAACTGTTCTACGTTTTTGAAAAATTCGCACCATTTCGAGACGGACTTGATTCTGACGCAAATGATTAAAAAAACGTTCCAATCAAGAAACGGAATGTGGAATTGAAGGGCCGCAAACTTCCGAGAGGGCACTGGTATCTACCCGTTTCAGCTCGAATATCTAAGAGATCCCTAACTATGTAGATGCAAAAAAAACTATAAATAACCTTTCCGCGGGTATCAGCTCCGCCACGATGGCCTTCCCTCCACTATCCGTAGAGGGGAAATAAACCTAACTAACCTATTCGCGGTAATCTGCTCCGCCACGATGGCCTTCCCTCCACAGTCCGTAGAGGGGAAAAACAACCTAACTAGCTAAAGAACTTATAAAAAAGCTGAGCTAAATCCCTAAACTAAACTACACTATCCTGAAAGTGACACAACTCCGTCTGTCAGAATGGAGACAAGCCAGAAGGGTCATCCCTCTTACATCCGTTCGTCAGGAGAGTACCACATCTAATTCTATCTAATACCTATCTCACAGATCCCTATCTAACGAATGTGCCTAACTATTTAGATGTAGAAAAAAGCCCTAACTAAATAACCTATCCGCGGGTATCAGCTTCGCCACGATGGCCTTCCCTCTACAGTCCATAGAGGGGAAATAAACCTAACTAACCTATTCGCGGTAATCTGCTCCGCCACGATGGCCTTCCCTCCACAGTCCGTAGAGGGGAAAAACAACCTAACTAGCTAAAGAACTTATAAAAAAGCTGAGCTAAATCCCTAAACTAAACTACTCTATCCTGAAAGTGACACAACTCCGTCTGTCAGAATGGAGACAAGCCAGAAGGGTCATCCCTCTTACATCCGTTCGTCAGGAGAGTACCACATCTAATTCTATCTGATACCTATCTCACAGATCCCTATCTAACGAATGTGCCTAACTATTTAGATGTAGAAAAAAGCCCTAACTAAATAACCTATCCGCGGGTATCAGCTTCGCCACGATGGCCTTCCCTCTACAGTCCATAGAGGGGAAATAAACCTAACTAACCTATTCGCGGTAATCTGCTCCGCCACGATGGCCTTCCCTCCACAGTCCGTAGAGGGGAAAAACAACCTAACTAGCTAAAGAACTTATAAAAAAGCTGAGCTAAATCCCTAAACTAAACTACACTATCCTGAAAGTGACACAACTCCGTCTGTCAGAATGGAGACAAGCCAGAAGGGTCATCCCTCTTACATCCGTTCGTCAGGAGAGTACCACATCTAATTCTATCTAATACCTATCTCACAGATCCCTATCTAACGAATGTGCCTAACTATTTAGATGTAGAAAAAAGCCCTAACTAAATAACCTATCCGCGGGTATCAGCTTCGCCACGATGGCCTTCCCTCTACAGTCCATAGAGGGGAAATAAACCTAACTAACCTATTCGCGGTAATCTGCTCCGCCACGATGGCCTTCCCTCCACAGTCCGTAGAGGGGAAAAACAACCTAACTAGCTAAAGAACTTATAAAAAAGCTGAGCTAAATCCCTAAACTAAACTACACTATCCTGAAAGTGATACAACTCCGTCTGTCAGAATGGAGACAAGCCAGAAGGGTCATCCCTCTTACATCCGTTCGCCAGGAGAGTACCACATCTAATTCTATCTAATACCTATCTCACAGATCCCTATCTAACGAATGTGCCTAACTATTTAGATGTAGAAAAAAGCCCTAACTAAATAACCTATCCGCGGGTATCAGCTTCGCCACGATGGCCTTCCCTCTACAGTCCATAGAGGGGAAATAAACCTAACTAACCTATTCGCGGTAATCTGCTCCGCCACGATGGCCTTCCCTCCACAGTCCGTAGAGGGGAAAAACAACCTAACTAGCTAAAGAACTTATAAAAAAGCTGAGCTAAATCCCTAAACTAAACTACACTATCCTGAAAGTGACACAACTCCGTCTGTCAGAATGGAGACAAGCCAGAAGGGTCATCCCTCTTACATCCGTTCGTCAGGAGAGTACCACATCTAATTCTATCTAATACCTATCTCACAGATCCCTATCTAACGAATGTGCCTAACTATTTAGATGTAGAAAAAAGCCCTAACTAAATAACCTATCCGCGGGTATCAGCTTCGCCACGATGGCCTTCCCTCTACAGTCCGTAGAGGGGAAATAAACCTAACTAACCTATTCGCGGTAATCTGCTCCGCCACGATGGCCTTCCCTCCACAGTCCGTAGAGGGGAAAAACAACCTAACTAGCTAAAGAACTTATAAAAAAGCTGAGCTAAATCCCTAAACTAAACTACACTATCCTGAAAGTGACACAACTCCGTCTGTCAGAATGGAGACAAGCCAGAAGGGTCATCCCTCTTACATCCGTTCGTCAGGAGAGTACCACATCTAATTCTATCTAATACCTATCTCACAGATCCCTATCTAACGAATGTGCCTAACTATTTAGATGTAGAAAAAAGCCCTAACTAAATAACCTATCCGCGGGTATCAGCTTCGCCACGATGGCCTTCCCTCTACAGTCCATAGAGGGGAAATAAACCTAACTAACCTATTCGCGGTAATCTGCTCCGCCACGATGGCCTTCCCTCCACAGTCCGTAGAGGGGAAAAACAACCTAACTAGCTAAAGAACTTATAAAAAAGCTGAGCTAAATCCCTAAACTAAACTACACTATCCTGAAAGTGATACAACTCCGTCTGTCAGAATGGAGACAAGCCAGAAGGGTCATCCCTCTTACATCCGTTCGCCAGGAGAGTACCACATCTAATTCTATCTAATACCTATCTCACAGATCCCTATCTAACGAATGTGCCTAACTATTTAGATGTAGAAAAAAGCCCTAACTAAATAACCTATCCGCGGGTATCAGCTTCGCCACGATGGCCTTCCCTCTACAGTCCATAGAGGGGAAATAAACCTAACTAACCTATTCGCGGTAATCTGCTCCGCCACGATGGCCTTCCCTCCACAGTCCGTAGAGGGGAAAAACAACCTAACTAGCTAAAGAACTTATAAAAAAGCTGAGCTAAATCCCTAAACTAAACTACACTATCCTGAAAGTGACACAACTCCGTCTGTCAGAATGGAGACAAGCCAGAAGGGTCATCCCTCTTACATCCGTTCGTCAGGAGAGTACCACATCTAATTCTATCTAATACCTATCTCACAGATCCCTATCTAACGAATGTGCCTAACTATTTAGATGTAGAAAAAAGCCCTAACTAAATAACCTATCCGCGGGTATCAGCTTCGCCACGATGGCCTTCCCTCTACAGTCCATAGAGGGGAAATAAACCTAACTAACCTATTCGCGGTAATCTGCTCCGCCACGATGGCCTTCCCTCCACAGTCCGTAGAGGGGAAAAACAACCTAACTAGCTAAAGAACTTATAAAAAAGCTGAGCTAAATCCCTAAACTAAACTACACTATCCTGAAAGTGACACAACTCCGTCTGTCAGAATGGAGACAAGCCAGAAGGGTCATCCCTCTTACATCCGTTCGTCAGGAGAGTACCACATCTAATTCTATCTAATACCTATCTCACAGATCCCTATCTAACGAATGTGCCTAACTATTTAGATGTAGAAAAAAGCCCTAACTAGATAACCTATCCGCGGGTATCAGCTTCGCCACGATGGCCTTCCCTCTACAGTCCATAGAGGGGAAATAAACCTAACTAACCTATTCGCGGTAATCTGCTCCGCCACGATGGCCTTCCCTCCACAGTCCGTAGAGGGGAAAAACAACCTAACTAGCTAAAGAACTTATAAAAAAGCTGAGCTAAATCCCTAAACTAAACTACACTATCCTGAAAGTGACACAACTCCGTCTGTCAGAATGGAGACAAGCCAGAAGGGTCATCCCTCTTACATCCGTTCGTCAGGAGAGTACCACATCTAATTCTATCTAATACCTATCTCACAGATCCCTATCTAACGAATGTGCCTAACTATTTAGATGTAGAAAAAAGCCCTAACTAAATAACCTATCCGCGGGTATCAGCTTCGCCACGATGGCCTTCCCTCTACAGTCCATAGAGGGGAAATAAACCTAACTAACCTATTCGCGGTAATCTGCTCCGCCACGATGGCCTTCCCTCCACAGTCCGTAGAGGGGAAAAACAACCTAACTAGCTAAAGAACTTATAAAAAAGCTGAGCTTAATCCCTAAACTAAACTACACTATCCTGAAAGTGACACAACTCCGTCTGTGAGAATGGAGACAAGCCAGAAGGGTCATCCCTCTTACATCCGTTCGTCAGGAGAGTACCACATCTAATTCTATCTAATACCTATCTCACAGATCCCTATCTAACGAATGTGCCTAACTATTTAGATGTAGAAAAAAGCCCTAACTAGATAACCTATCCGCGGGTATCAGCTTCGCCACGATGGCCTTCCCTCTACAGTCCATAGAGGGGAAATAAACCTAACTAACCTATTCGCGGTAATCTGCTCCGCCACGATGGCCTTCCCTCCACAGTCCGTAGAGGGGAAAAACAACCTAACTAGCTAAAGAACTTATAAAAAAGCTGAGCTAAATCCCTAAACTAAACTACACTATCCTGAAAGTGACACAACTCCGTCTGTCAGAATGGAGACAAGCCAGAAGGGTCATCCCTCTTACATCCGTTCGTCAGGAGAGTACCACATCTAATTCTATCTAATACCTATCTCACAGATCCCTATCTAACGAATGTGCCTAACTATTTAGATGTAGAAAAAAGCCCTAACTAAATAACCTATCCGCGGGTATCAGCTTCGCCACGATGGCCTTCCCTCTACAGTCCATAGAGGGGAAATAAACCTAACTAACCTATTCGCGGTAATCTGCTCCGCCACGATGGCCTTCCCTCCACAGTCCGTAGAGGGGAAAAACAACCTAACTAGCTAAAGAACTTATAAAAAAGCTGAGCTAAATCCCTAAACTAAACTACACTATCCTGAAAGTGACACAACTCCGTCTGTCAGAATGGAGACAAGCCAGAAGGGTCATCCCTCTTACATCCGTTCGTCAGGAGAGTACCACATCTAATTCTATCTAATACCTATCTCACAGATCCCTATCTAACGAATGTGCCTAACTATTTAGATGTAGAAAAAAGCCCTAACTAAATAACCTATCCGCGGGTATCAGCTTCGCCACGATGGCCTTCCCTCTACAGTCCATAGAGGGGAAATAAACCTAACTAACCTATTCGCGGTAATCTGCTCCGCCACGATGGCCTTCCCTCCACAGTCCGTAGAGGGGAAAAACAACCTAACTAGCTAAAGAACTTATAAAAAAGCTGAGCTAAATCCCTAAACTAAACTACACTATCCTGAAAGTGACACAACTCCGTCTGTCAGAATGGAGACAAGCCAGAAGGGTCATCCCTCTTACATCCGTTCGTCAGGAGAGTACCACATCTAATTCTATCTAATACCTATCTCACAGATCCCTATCTAACGAATGTGCCTAACTATTTAGATGTAGAAAAAAGCCCTAACTAAATAACCTATCCGCGGGTATCAGCTTCGCCACGATGGCCTTCCCTCTACAGTCCATAGAGGGGAAATAAACCTAACTAACCTATTCGCGGTAATCTGCTCCGCCACGATGGCCTTCCCTCCACAGTCCGTAGAGGGGAAAAACAACCTAACTAGCTAAAGAACTTATAAAAAAGCTGAGCTAAATCCCTAAACTAAACTACACTATCCTGAAAGTGACACAACTCCGTCTGTCAGAATGGAGACAAGCCAGAAGGGTCATCCCTCTTACATCCGTTCGTCAGGAGAGTACCACATCTAATTCTATCTAATACCTATCTCACAGATCCCTTTCTAACGAATGTGCCTAACTATTTAGATGTAGAAAAAAGCCCTAACTAAATAACCTATCCGCGGGTATCAGCTTCGCCACGATGGCCTTCCCTCTACAGTCCATAGAGGGGAAATAAACCTAACTAACCTATTCGCGGTAATCTGCTCCGCCACGATGGCCTTCCCTCCACAGTCCGTAGAGGGGAAAAACAACCTAACTAGCTAAAGAACTTATAAAAAAGCTGAGCTTAATCCCTAAACTAAACTATACTATCCTGAAAGTGACACAACTCCGTCTGTGAGAATGGAGACAAGCCAGAAGGGTCATCCCTCTTACATCCGTTCGTCAGGAGAGTACCACATCTAATTCTATCTAATACCTATCTCACAGATCCCTATCTAACGAATGTGCCTAACTATTTAGATGTAGAAAAAAGCCCTAACTAGATAACCTATCCGCGGGTATCAGCTTCGCCACGATGGCCTTCCCTCTACAGTCCATAGAGGGGAAATAAACCTAACTAACCTATTCGCGGTAATCTGCTCCGCCACGATGGCCTTCCCTCCACAGTCCGTAGAGGGGAAAAACAACCTAACTAGCTAAAGAACTTATAAAAAAGCTGAGCTAAATCCCTAAGCTAAACTACACTATCCTGAAAGTGACACAACTCCGTCTGTCAGAATGGAGACAAGCCAGAAGGGTCATCCCTCTTACATCCGTTCGTCAGGAGAGTACCACATCTAATTCTATCTAATACCTATCTCACAGATCCCTATCTAACGAATGTGCCTAACTATTTAGATGTAGAAAAAAGCCCTAACTAGATAACCTATCCGCGGGTATCAGCTTCGCCACGATGGCCTTCCCTCTACAGTCCATAGAGGGGAAATAAACCTAACTAACCTATTCGCGGTAATCTGCTCCGCCACGATGGCCTTCCCTCCACAGTCCGTAGAGGGGAAAAACAACCTAACTAGCTAAAGAACTTATAAAAAAGCTGAGCTAAATCCCTAAACTAAACTACACTATCCTGAAAGTGACACAGCTCCGTCTGTCAGAATGGAGACAAGCCAGAAGGGTCATCCCTCTTACATCCGTTCGTCAGGAGAGTACCACATCTAATTCTATCTAATACCTATCTCACAGATCCCTATCTAACGAATGTGCCTAACTATTTAGATGTAGAAAAAAGCCCTAACTAAATAACCTATCCGCGGGTATCAGCTTCGCCACGATGGCCTTCCCTCTACAGTCCATAGAGGGGAAATAAACCTAACTAACCTATTCGCGGTAATCTGCTCCGCCACGATGGCCTTCCCTCCACAGTCCGTAGAGGGGAAAAACAACCTAACTAGCTAAAGAACTTATAAAAAAGCTGAGCTAAATCCCTAAACTAAACTACACTATCCTGAAAGTGACACAACTCCGTCTGTCAGAATGGAGACAAGCCAGAAGGGTCATCCCTCTTACATCCGTTCGTCAGGAGAGTACCACATCTAATTCTATCTAATACCTATCTCACAGATCCCTATCTAACGAATGTGCCTAACTATTTAGATGTAGAAAAAAGCCCTAACTAAATAACCTATCCGCGGGTATCAGCTTCGCCACGATGGCCTTCCCTCTACAGTCCATAGAGGGGAAATAAACCTAACTAACCTATTCGCGGTAATCTGCTCCGCCACGATGGCCTTCCCTCCACAGTCCGTAGAGGGGAAAAACAACCTAACTAGCTAAAGAACTTATAAAAAAGCTGAGCTAAATCCCTAAACTAAACTACACTATCCTGAAAGTGACACAACTCCGTCTGTCAGAATGGAGACAAGCCAGAAGGGTCATCCCTCTTACATCCGTTCGTCAGGAGAGTACCACATCTAATTCTATCTAATACCTATCTCACAGATCCCTATCTAACGAATGTGCCTAACTATTTAGATGTAGAAAAAAGCCCTAACTAAATAACCTATCCGCGGGTATCAGCTTCGCCACGATGGCCTTCCCTCTACAGTCCATAGAGGGGAAATAAACCTAACTAACCTATTCGCGGTAATCTGCTCCGCCACGATGGCCTTCCCTCCACAGTCCGTAGAGGGGAAAAACAACCGAACTAGCTAAAGAACTTATAAAAAAGCTGAGCTAAATCCCTAAACTAAACTACACTATCCTGAAAGTGATACAACTCCGTCTGTCAGAATGGAGACAAGCCAGAAGGGTCATCCCTCTTACATCCGTTCGTCAGGAGAGTACCACATCTAATTCTATCTAATACCTATCTCACAGATCCCTATCTAACGAATGTGCCTAACTATTTAGATGTAGAAAAAAGCCCTAACTAAATAACCTATCCGCGGGTATCAGCTTCGCCACGATGGCCTTCCCTCTACAGTCCATAGAGGGGAAATAAACCTAACTAACCTATTCGCGGTAATCTGCTCCGCCACGATGGCCTTCCCTCCACAGTCCGTAGAGGGGAAAAACAACCTAACTAGCTAAAGAACTTATAAAAAAGCTGAGCTAAATCCCTAAACTAAACTACACTATCCTGAAAGTGACACAACTCCGTCTGTCAGAATGGAGACAAGCCAGAAGGGTCATCCCTCTTACATCCGTTCGTCAGGAGAGTACCACATCTAATTCTATCTAATACCTATCTCACAGATCCCTATCTAACGAATGTGCCTAACTATTTAGATGTAGAAAAAAGCCCTAACTAAATAACCTATCCGCGGGTATCAGCTTCGCCACGATGGCCTTCCCTCTACAGTCCATAGAGGGGAAATAAACCTAACTAACCTATTCGCGGTAATCTGCTCCGCCACGATGGCCTTCCCTCCACAGTCCGTAGAGTGGAAAAACAACCTAACTAGCTAAAGAACTTATAAAAAAGCTGAGCTAAATCCCTAAACTAAACTACACTATCCTGAAAGTGACACAACTCCGTCTGTCAGAATGGAGACAAGCCAGAAGGGTCATCCCTCTTACATCCGTTCGTCAGAAGAGTACCACATCTAATTCTATCTAATACCTATCTCACAGATCCCTATCTAACGAATGTGCCTAACTATTTAGATGTAGAAAAAAGCCCTAACTAGATAACCTATCCGCGGGTATCAGCTTCGCCACGATGGCCTTCCCTCTACAGTCCATAGAGGGGAAATAAACCTAACTAACCTATTCGCGGTAATCTGCTCCGCCACGATGGCCTTCCCTCCACAGTCCGTAGAGGGGAAAAACAACCTAACTAGCTAAAGAACTTATAAAAAAGCTGAGCTTAATCCCTAAACTAAACTATACTATCCTGAAAGTGACACAACTCCGTCTGTGAGAATGGAGACAAGCCAGAAGGGTCATCCCTCTTACATCCGTTCGTCAGGAGAGTACCACATCTAATTCTATCTAATACCTATCTCACAGATCCCTATCTAACGAATGTGCCTAACTATTTAGATGTAGAAAAAAGCCCTAACTAGATAACCTATCCGCGGGTATCAGCTTCGCCACGATGGCCTTCCCTCTACAGTCCATAGAGGGGAAATAAACCTAACTAACCTATTCGCGGTAATCTGCTCCGCCACGATGGCCTTCCCTCCACAGTCCGTAGAGGGGAAAAACAACCTAACTAGCTAAAGAACTTATAAAAAAGCTGAGCTAAATCCCTAAGCTAAACTACACTATCCTGAAAGTGACACAACTCCGTCTGTCAGAATGGAGACAAGCCAGAAGGGTCATCCCTCTTACATCCGTTCGTCAGGAGAGTACCACATCTAATTCTATCTAATACCTATCTCACAGATCCCTATCTAACGAATGTGCCTAACTATTTAGATGTAGAAAAAAGCCCTAACTAGATAACCTATCCGCGGGTATCAGCTTCGCCACGATGGCCTTCCCTCTACAGTCCATAGAGGGGAAATAAACCTAACTAACCTATTCGCGGTAATCTGCTCCGCCACGATGGCCTTCCCTCCACAGTCCGTAGAGGGGAAAAACAACCTAACTAGCTAAAGAACTTATAAAAAAGCTGAGCTAAATCCCTAAACTAAACTACACTATCCTGAAAGTGACACAACTCCGTCTGTCAGAATGGAGACAAGCCAGAAGGGTCATCCCTCTTACATCCGTTCGTCAGGAGAGTACCACATCTAATTCTATCTAATACCTATCTCACAGATCCCTATCTAACGAATGTGCCTAACTATTTAGATGTAGAAAAAAGCCCTAACTAGATAACCTATCCGCGGGTATCAGCTTCGCCACGATGGCCTTCCCTCTACAGTCCATAGAGGGGAAATAAACCTAACTAACCTATTCGCGGTAATCTGCTCCGCCACGATGGCCTTCCCTCCACAGTCCGTAGAGGGGAAAAACAACCTAACTAGCTAAAGAACTTATAAAAAAGCTGAGCTAAATCCCTAAACTAAACTACACTATCCTGAAAGTGACACAGCTCCGTCTGTCAGAATGGAGACAAGCCAGAAGGGTCATCCCTCTTACATCCGTTCGTCAGGAGAGTACCACATCTAATTCTATCTAATACCTATCTCACAGATCCCTATCTAACGAATGTGCCTAACTATTTAGATGTAGAAAAAAGCCCTAACTAAATAACCTATCCGCGGGTATCAGCTTCGCCACGATGGCCTTCCCTCTACAGTCCATAGAGGGGAAATAAACCTAACTAACCTATTCGCGGTAATCTGCTCCGCCACGATGGCCTTCCCTCCACAGTCCGTAGAGGGGAAAAACAACCTAACTAGCTAAAGAACTTATAAAAAAGCTGAGCTAAATCCCTAAACTAAACTACACTATCCTGAAAGTGACACAACTCCGTCTGTCAGAATGGAGACAAGCCAGAAGGGTCATCCCTCTTACATCCGTTCGTCAGGAGAGTACCACATCTAATTCTATCTAATACCTATCTCACAGATCCCTATCTAACGAATGTGCCTAACTATTTAGATGTAGAAAAAAGCCCTAACTAAATAACCTATCCGCGGGTATCAGCTTCGCCACGATGGCCTTCCCTCCACAGTCCGTAGAGGGGAAAAACAACCTAACTAGCTAAAGAACTTATAAAAAAGCTGAGCTAAATCCCTAAACTAAACTACACTATCCTGAAAGTGACACAACTCCGTCTGTCAGAATGGAGACAAGCCAGAAGGGTCATCCCTCTTACATCCGTTCGTCAGGAGAGTACCACATCTAATTCTATCTAATACCTATCTCACAGATCCCTATCTAACGAATGTGCCTAACTATTTAGATGTAGAAAAAAGCCCTAACTAAATAACCTATCCGCGGGTATCAGCTTCGCCACGATGGCCTTCCCTCTACAGTCCATAGAGGGGAAATAAACCTAACTAACCTATTCGCGGTAATCTGCTCCGCCACGATGGCCTTCCCTCCACAGTCCGTAGAGGGGAAAAACAACCTAACTAGCTAAAGAACTTATAAAAAAGCTGAGCTAAATCCCTAAACTAAACTACACTATCCTGAAAGTGACACAACTCCGTCTGTCAGAATGGAGACAAGCCAGAAGGGTCATCCCTCTTACATCCGTTCGTCAGGAGAGTACCACATCTAATTCTATCTAATACCTATCTCACAGATCCCTATCTAACGAATGTGCCTAACTATTTAGATGTAGAAAAAAGCCCTAACTAAATAACCTATCCGCGGGTATCAGCTTCGCCACGATGGCCTTCCCTCTACAGTCCATAGAGGGGAAATAAACCTAACTAACCTATTCGCGGTAATCTGCTCCGCCACGATGGCCTTCCCTCCACAGTCCGTAGAGGGGAAAAACAACCTAACTAGCTAAAGAACTTATAAAAAAGCTGAGCTAAATCCCTAAACTAAACTACACTATCCTGAAAGTGACACAACTCCGTCTGTCAGAATGGAGACAAGCCAGAAGGGTCATCCCTCTTACATCCGTTCGTCAGGAGAGTACCACATCTAATTCTATCTAATACCTATCTCACAGATCCCTATCTAACGAATGTGCCTAACTATTTAGATGTAGAAAAAAGCCCTAACTAAATAACCTATCCGCGGGTATCAGCTTCGCCACGATGGCCTTCCCTCTACAGTCCATAGAGGGGAAATAAACCTAACTAACCTATTCGCGGTAATCTGCTCCGCCACGATGGCCTTCCCTCCACAGTCCGTAGAGGGGAAAAACAACCTAACTAGCTAAAGAACTTATAAAAAAGCTGAGCTAAATCCCTAAACTAAACTACACTATCCTGAAAGTGACACAACTCCGTCTGTCAGAATGGAGACAAGCCAGAAGGGTCATCCCTCTTACATCCGTTCGTCAGGAGAGTACCACATCTAATTCTATCTAATACCTATCTCACAGATCCCTATCTAACGAATGTGCCTAACTATTTAGATGTAGAAAAAAGCCCTAACTAAATAACCTATCCGCGGGTATCAGCTTCGCCACGATGGCCTTCCCTCTACAGTCCATAGAGGGGAAATAAACCTAACTAACCTATTCGCGGTAATCTGCTCCGCCACGATGGCCTTCCCTCCACAGTCCGTAGAGGGGAAAAACAACCGAACTAGCTAAAGAACTTATAAAAAAGCTGAGCTAAATCCCTAAACTAAACTACACTATCCTGAAAGTGATACAACTCCGTCTGTCAGAATGGAGACAAGCCAGAAGGGTCATCCCTCTTACATCCGTTCGTCAGGAGAGTACCACATCTAATTCTATCTAATACCTATCTCACAGATCCCTATCTAACGAATGTGCCTAACTATTTAGATGTAGAAAAAAGCCCTAACTAAATAACCTATCCGCGGGTATCAGCTTCGCCACGATGGCCTTCCCTCTACAGTCCATAGAGGGGAAATAAACCTAACTAACCTATTCGCGGTAATCTGCTCCGCCACGATGGCCTTCCCTCCACAGTCCGTAGAGGGGAAAAACAACCTAACTAGCTAAAGAACTTATAAAAAAGCTGAGCTAAATCCCTAAACTAAACTACACTATCCTGAAAGTGACACAACTCCGTCTGTCAGAATGGAGACAAGCCAGAAGGGTCATCCCTCTTACATCCGTTCGTCAGGAGAGTACCACATCTAATTCTATCTAATACCTATCTCACAGATCCCTATCTAACGAATGTGCCTAACTATTTAGATGTAGAAAAAAGCCCTAACTAAATAACCAATCCGCGGGTATCAGCTTCGCCACGATGGCCTTCCCTCTACAGTCCATAGAGGGGAAATAAACCTAACTAACCTATTCGCGGTAATCTGCTCCGCCACGATGGCCTTCCCTCCACAGTCCGTAGAGGGGAAAAACAACCTAACTAGCTAAAGAACTTATAAAAAAGCTGAGCTAAATCCCTAAACTAAACTACACTATCCTGAAAGTGACACAACTCCGTCTGTCAGAATGGAGACAAGCCAGAAGGGTCATCCCTCTTACATCCGTTCGTCAGGAGAGTACCACATCTAATTCTATCTAATACCTATCTCACAGATCCCTATCTAACGAATGTGCCTAACTATTTAGATGTAGAAAAAAGCCCTAACTAAATAACCTATCCGCGGGTATCAGCTTCGCCACGATGGCCTTCCCTCTACAGTCCATAGAGGGGAAATAAACCTAACTAACCTATTCGCGGTAATCTGCTCCGCCACGATGGCCTTCCCTCCACAGTCCGTAGAGGGGAAAAACAACCTAACTAGCTAAAGAACTTATAAAAAAGCTGAGCTAAATCCCTAAACTAAACTACACTATCCTGAAAGTGACACAACTCCGTCTGTCAGAATGGAGACAAGCCAGAAGGGTCATCCCTCTTACATCCGTTCGTCAGGAGAGTACCACATCTAATTCTATCTAATACCTATCTCACAGATCCCTATCTAACGAATGTGCCTAACTATTTAGATGTAGAAAAAAGCCCTAACTAAATAACCTATCCGCGGGTATCAGCTTCGCCACGATGGCCTTCCCTCTACAGTCCATAGAGGGGAAATAAACCTAACTAACCTATTCGCGGTAATCTGCTCCGCCACGATGGCCTTCCCTCCACAGTCCGTAGAGGGGAAAAACAACCTAACTAGCTAAAGAACTTATAAAAAAGCTGAGCTAAATCCCTAAACTAAACTACTCTATCCTGAAAGTGACACAACTCCGTCTGTCAGAATGGAGACAAGCCAGAAGGGTCATCCCTCTTACATCCGTTCGTCAGGAGAGTACCACATCTAATTCTATCTGATACCTATCTCACAGATCCCTATCTAACGAATGTGCCTAACTATTTAGATGTAGAAAAAAGCCCTAACTAAATAACCTATCCGCGGGTATCAGCTTCGCCACGATGGCCTTCCCTCTACAGTCCATAGAGGGGAAATAAACCTAACTAACCTATTCGCGGTAATCTGCTCCGCCACGATGGCCTTCCCTCCACAGTCCGTAGAGGGGAAAAACAACCTAACTAGCTAAAGAACTTATAAAAAAGCTGAGCTAAATCCCTAAACTAAACTACACTATCCTGAAAGTGACACAACTCCGTCTGTCAGAATGGAGACAAGCCAGAAGGGTCATCCCTCTTACATCCGTTCGTCAGGAGAGTACCACATCTAATTCTATCTAATACCTATCTCACAGATCCCTATCTAACGAATGTGCCTAACTATTTAGATGTAGAAAAAAGCCCTAACTAAATAACCTATCCGCGGGTATCAGCTTCGCCACGATGGCCTTCCCTCTACAGTCCATAGAGGGGAAATAAACCTAACTAACCTATTCGCGGTAATCTGCTCCGCCACGATGGCCTTCCCTCCACAGTCCGTAGAGGGGAAAAACAACCTAACTAGCTAAAGAACTTATAAAAAAGCTGAGCTAAATCCCTAAACTAAACTACACTATCCTGAAAGTGACACAACTCCGTCTGTCAGAATGGAGACAAGCCAGAAGGGTCATCCCTCTTACATCCGTTCGTCAGGAGAGTACCACATCTAATTCTATCTAATACCTATCTCACAGATCCCTATCTAACGAATGTGCCTAACTATTTAGATGTAGAAAAAAGCCCTAACTAAATAACCTATCCGCGGGTATCAGCTTCGCCACGATGGCCTTCCCTCTACAGTCCATAGAGGGGAAATAAACCTAACTAACCTATTCGCGGTAATCTGCTCCGCCACGATGGCCTTCCCTCCACAGTCCGTAGAGGGGAAAAACAACCTAACTAGCTAAAGAACTTATAAAAAAGCTGAGCTAAATCCCTAAACTAAACTACACTATCCTGAAAGTGACACAACTCCGTCTGTCAGAATGGAGACAAGCCAGAAGGGTCATCCCTCTTACATCCGTTCGTCAGGAGAGTACCACATCTAATTCTATCTAATACCTATCTCACAGATCCCTATCTAACGAATGTGCCTAACTATTTAGATGTAGAAAAAAGCCCTAACTAAATAACCTATCCGCGGGTATCAGCTTCGCCACGATGGCCTTCCCTCTACAGTCCATAGAGGGGAAATAAACCTAACTAACCTATTCGCGGTAATCTGCTCCGCCACGATGGCCTTCCCTCCACAGTCCGTAGAGGGGAAAAACAACCTAACTAGCTAAAGAACTTATAAAAAAGCTGAGCTAAATCCCTAAACTAAACTACACTATCCTGAAAGTGACACAACTCCGTCTGTCAGAATGGAGACAAGCCAGAAGGGTCATCCCTCTTACATCCGTTCGTCAGGAGAGTACCACATCTAATTCTATCTAATACCTATCTCACAGATCCCTATCTAACGAATGTGCCTAACTATTTAGATGTAGAAAAAAGCCCTAACTAAATAACCTATCCGCGGGTATCAGCTTCGCCACGATGGCCTTCCCTCTACAGTCCATAGAGGGGAAATAAACCTAACTAACCTATTCGCGGTAATCTGCTCCGCCACGATGGCCTTCCCTCCACAGTCCGTAGAGGGGAAAAACAACCTAACTAGCTAAAGAACTTATAAAAAAGCTGAGCTAAATCCCTAAACTAAACTACACTATCCTGAAAGTGACACAACTCCGTCTGTCAGAATGGAGACAAGCCAGAAGGGTCATCCCTCTTACATCCGTTCGTCAGGAGAGTACCACATCTAATTCTATCTAATACCTATCTCACAGATCCCTATCTAACGAATGTGCCTAACTATTTAGATGTAGAAAAAAGCCCTAACTAAATAACCTATCCGCGGGTATCAGCTTCGCCACGATGGCCTTCCCTCTACAGTCCATAGAGGGGAAATAAACCTAACTAACCTATTCGCGGTAATCTGCTCCGCCACGATGGCCTTCCCTCCACAGTCCGTAGAGGGGAAAAACAACCTAACTAGCTAAAGAACTTATAAAAAAGCTGAGCTAAATCCCTAAACTAAACTACTCTATCCTGAAAGTGACACAACTCCGTCTGTCAGAATGGAGACAAGCCAGAAGGGTCATCCCTCTTACATCCGTTCGTCAGGAGAGTACCACATCTAATTCTATCTGATACCTATCTCACAGATCCCTATCTAACGAATGTGCCTAACTATTTAGATGTAGAAAAAAGCCCTAACTAAATAACCTATCCGCGGGTATCAGCTTCGCCACGATGGCCTTCCCTCTACAGTCCATAGAGGGGAAATAAACCTAACTAACCTATTCGCGGTAATCTGCTCCGCCACGATGGCCTTCCCTCCACAGTCCGTAGAGGGGAAAAACAACCTAACTAGCTAAAGAACTTATAAAAAAGCTGAGCTAAATCCCTAAACTAAACTACACTATCCTGAAAGTGACACAACTCCGTCTGTCAGAATGGAGACAAGCCAGAAGGGTCATCCCTCTTACATCCGTTCGTCAGGAGAGTACCACATCTAATTCTATCTAATACCTATCTCACAGATCCCTATCTAACGAATGTGCCTAACTATTTAGATGTAGAAAAAAGCCCTAACTAAATAACCTATCCGCGGGTATCAGCTTCGCCACGATGGCCTTCCCTCTACAGTCCATAGAGGGGAAATAAACCTAACTAACCTATTCGCGGTAATCTGCTCCGCCACGATGGCCTTCCCTCCACAGTCCGTAGAGGGGAAAAACAACCTAACTAGCTAAAGAACTTATAAAAAAGCTGAGCTAAATCCCTAAACTAAACTACACTATCCTGAAAGTGATACAACTCCGTCTGTCAGAATGGAGACAAGCCAGAAGGGTCATCCCTCTTACATCCGTTCGTCAGGAGAGTACCACACCTAATTCTATCTAATACCTATCTCACAGATCCCTATCTAACGAATGTGCCTAACTATTTAGATGTAGAAAAAAGCCCTAACTAAATAACCTATCCGCGGGTATCAGCTTCGCCACGATGGCCTTCCCTCTACAGTCCATAGAGGGGAAATAAACCTAACTAACCTATTCGCGGTAATCTGCTCCGCCACGATGGCCTTCCCTCCACAGTCCGTAGAGGGGAAAAACAACCTAACTAGCTAAAGAACTTATAAAAAAGCTGAGCTAAATCCCTAAACTAAACTACACTATCCTGAAAGTGACACAACTCCGTCTGTCAGAATGGAGACAAGCCAGAAGGGTCATCCCTCTTACATCCGTTCGTCAGGAGAGTACCACATCTAATTCTATCTAATACCTATCTCACAGATCCCTATCTAACGAATGTGCCTAACTATTTAGATGTAGAAAAAAGCCCTAACTAAATAACCTATCCGCGGGTATCAGCTTCGCCACGATGGCCTTCCCTCTACAGTCCATAGAGGGGAAATAAACCTAACTAACCTATTCGCGGTAATCTGCTCCGCCACGATGGCCTTCCCTCCACAGTCCGTAGAGGGGAAAAACAACCTAACTAGCTAAAGAACTTATAAAAAAGCTGAGCTAAATCCCTAAACTAAACTACACTATCCTGAAAGTGACACAACTCCGTCTGTCAGAATGGAGACAAGCCAGAAGGGTCATCCCTCTTACATCCGTTCGTCAGGAGAGTACCACATCTAATTCTATCTAATACCTATCTCACAGATCCCTATCTAACGAATGTGCCTAACTATTTAGATGTAGAAAAAAGCCCTAACTAAATAACCTATCCGCGGGTATCAGCTTCGCCACGATGGCCTTCCCTCTACAGTCCATAGAGGGGAAATAAACCTAACTAACCTATTCGCGGTAATCTGCTCCGCCACGATGGCCTTCCCTCCACAGTCCGTAGAGGGGAAAAACAACCTAACTAGCTAAAGAACTTATAAAAAAGCTGAGCTAAATCCCTAAACTAAACTACACTATCCTGAAAGTGACACAACTCCGTCTGTCAGAATGGAGACAAGCCAGAAGGGTCATCCCTCTTACATCCGTTCGTCAGGAGAGTACCACATCTAATTCTATCTAATACCTATCTCACAGATCCCTATCTAACGAATGTGCCTAACTATTTAGATGTAGAAAAAAGCCCTAACTAAATAACCTATCCGCGGGTATCAGCTTCGCCACGATGGCCTTCCCTCTACAGTCCATAGAGGGGAAATAAACCTAACTAACCTATTCGCGGTAATCTGCTCCGCCACGATGGCCTTCCCTCCACAGTCCGTAGAGGGGAAAAACAACCTAACTAGCTAAAGAACTTATAAAAAAGCTGAGCTAAATCCCTAAACTAAACTACACTATCCTGAAAGTGACACAACTCCGTCTGTCAGAATGGAGACAAGCCAGAAGGGTCATCCCTCTTACATCCGTTCGTCAGGAGAGTACCACATCTAATTCTATCTAATACCTATCTCACAGATCCCTATCTAACGAATGTGCCTAACTATTTAGATGTAGAAAAAAGCCCTAACTAAATAACCTATCCGCGGGTATCAGCTCCGCCACGATGGCCTTCCCTCTACAGTCCATAGAGGGGAAATAAACCTAACTAACCTATTCGCGGTAATCTGCTCCGCCACGATGGCCTTCCCTCCACAGTCCGTAGAGGGGAAAAACAACCTAACTAGCTAAAGAACTTATAAAAAAGCTGAGCTAAATCCCTAAACTAAACTACACTATCCTGAAAGTGACACAACTCCGTCTGTCAGAATGGAGACAAGCCAGAAGGGTCATCCCTCTTACATCCGTTCGTCAGGAGAGTACCACATCTAATTCTATCTAATACCTATCTCACAGATCCCTATCTAACGAATGTGCCTAACTATTTAGATGTAGAAAAAAGCCCTAACTAAATAACCTATCCGCGGGTATCAGCTTCGCCACGATGGCCTTCCCTCTACAGTCCATAGAGGGGAAATAAACCTAACTAACCTATTCGCGGTAATCTGCTCCGCCACGATGGCCTTCCCTCCACAGTCCGTAGAGGGGAAAAACAACCTAACTAGCTAAAGAACTTATAAAAAAGCTGAGCTAAATCCCTAAACTAAACTACACTATCCTGAAAGTGACACAACTCCGTCTGTCAGAATGGAGACAAGCCAGAAGGGTCATCCCTCTTACATCCGTTCGTCAGGAGAGTACCACATCTAATTCTATCTAATACCTATCTCACAGATCCCTATCTAACGAATGTGCCTAACTATTTAGATGTAGAAAAAAGCCCTAACTAAATAACCTATCCGCGGGTATCAGCTTCGCCACGATGGCCTTCCCTCTACAGTCCATAGAGGGGAAATAAACCTAACTAACCTATTCGCGGTAATCTGCTCCGCCACGATGGCCTTCCCTCCACAGTCCGTAGAGGGGAAAAACAACCTAACTAGCTAAAGAACTTATAAAAAAGCTGAGCTAAATCCCTAAACTAAACTACACTATCCTGAAAGTGATACAACTCCGTCTGTCAGAATGGAGACAAGCCAGAAGGGTCATCCCTCTTACATCCGTTCGTCAGGAGAGTACCACATCTAATTCTATCTAATACCTATCTCACAGATCCCTATCTAACGAATGTGCCTAACTATTTAGATGTAGAAAAAAGCCCTAACTAAATAACCTATCCGCGGGTATCAGCTCCGCCACGATGGCCTTCCCTCTACAGTCCATAGAGGGGAAATAAACCTAACTAACCTATTCGCGGTAATCTGCTCCGCCACGATGGCCTTCCCTCCACAGTCCGTAGAGGGGAAAAACAACCTAACTAGCTAAAGAACTTATAAAAAAGCTGAGCTAAATCCCTAAACTAAACTACACTATCCTGAAAGTGACACAACTCCGTCTGTCAGAATGGAGACAAGCCAGAAGGGTCATCCCTCTTACATCCGTTCGTCAGGAGAGTACCACATCTAATTCTATCTAATACCTATCTCACAGATCCCTATCTAACGAATGTGCCTAACTATTTAGATGTAGAAAAAAGCCCTAACTAAATAACCTATCCGCGGGTATCAGCTTCGCCACGATGGCCTTCCCTCTACAGTCCATAGAGGGGAAATAAACCTAACTAACCTATTCGCGGTAATCTGCTCCGCCACGATGGCCTTCCCTCCACAGTCCGTAGAGGGGAAAAACAACCTAACTAGCTAAAGAACTTATAAAAAAGCTGAGCTAAATCCCTAAACTAAACTACACTATCCTGAAAGTGACACAACTCCGTCTGTCAGAATGGAGACAAGCCAGAAGGGTCATCCCTCTTACATCCGTTCGTCAGGAGAGTACCACATCTAATTCTATCTAATACCTATCTCACAGATCCCTATCTAACGAATGTGCCTAACTATTTAGATGTAGAAAAAAGCCCTAACTAAATAACCTATCCGCGGGTATCAGCTTCGCCACGATGGCCTTCCCTCTACAGTCCATAGAGGGGAAATAAACCTAACTAACCTATTCGCGGTAATCTGCTCCGCCACGATGGCCTTCCCTCCACAGTCCGTAGAGGGGAAAAACAACCTAACTAGCTAAAGAACTTATAAAAAAGCTGAGCTAAATCCCTAAACTAAACTACACTATCCTGAAAGTGATACAACTCCGTCTGTCAGAATGGAGACAAGCCAGAAGGGTCATCCCTCTTACATCCGTTCGTCAGGAGAGTACCACATCTAATTCTATCTAATACCTATCTCACAGATCCCTATCTAACGAATGTGCCTAACTATTTAGATGTAGAAAAAAGCCCTAACTAAATAACCTATCCGCGGGTATCAGCTCCGCCACGATGGCCTTCCCTCTACAGTCCATAGAGGGGAAATAAACCTAACTAACCTATTCGCGGTAATCTGCTCCGCCACGATGGCCTTCCCTCCACAGTCCGTAGAGGGGAAAAACAACCTAACTAGCTAAAGAACTTATAAAAAAGCTGAGCTAAATCCCTAAACTAAACTACACTATCCTGAAAGTGACACAACTCCGTCTGTCAGAATGGAGACAAGCCAGAAGGGTCATCCCTCTTACATCCGTTCGTCAGGAGAGTACCACATCTAATTCTATCTAATACCTATCTCACAGATCCCTATCTAACGAATGTGCCTAACTATTTAGATGTAGAAAAAAGCCCTAACTAAATAACCTATCCGCGGGTATCAGCTTCGCCACGATGGCCTTCCCTCTACAGTCCATAGAGGGGAAATAAACCTAACTAACCTATTCGCGGTAATCTGCTCCGCCACGATGGCCTTCCCTCCACAGTCCGTAGAGGGGAAAAACAACCTAACTAGCTAAAGAACTTATAAAAAAGCTGAGCTAAATCCCTAAACTAAACTACACTATCCTGAAAGTGACACAACTCCGTCTGTCAGAATGGAGACAAGCCAGAAGGGTCATCCCTCTTACATCCGTTCGTCAGGAGAGTACCACATCTAATTCTATCTAATACCTATCTCACAGATCCCTATCTAACGAATGTGCCTAACTATTTAGATGTAGAAAAAAGCCCTAACTAAATAACCTATCCGCGGGTATCAGCTTCGCCACGATGGCCTTCCCTCTACAGTCCATAGAGGGGAAATAAACCTAACTAACCTATTCGCGGTAATCTGCTCCGCCACGATGGCCTTCCCTCCACAGTCCGTAGAGGGGAAAAACAACCTAACTAGCTAAAGAACTTATAAAAAAGCTGAGCTAAATCCCTAAACTAAACTACACTATCCTGAAAGTGATACAACTCCGTCTGTCAGAATGGAGACAAGCCAGAAGGGTCATCCCTCTTACATCCGTTCGTCAGGAGAGTACCACATCTAATTCTATCTAATACCTATCTCACAGATCCCTATCTAACGAATGTGCCTAACTATTTAGATGTAGAAAAAAGCCCTAACTAAATAACCTATCCGCGGGTATCAGCTCCGCCACGATGGCCTTCCCTCTACAGTCCATAGAGGGGAAATAAACCTAACTAACCTATTCGCGGTAATCTGCTCCGCCACGATGGCCTTCCCTCCACAGTCCGTAGAGGGGAAAAACAACCTAACTAGCTAAAGAACTTATAAAAAAGCTGAGCTAAATCCCTAAACTAAACTACACTATCCTGAAAGTGACACAACTCCGTCTGTCAGAATGGAGACAAGCCAGAAGGGTCATCCCTCTTACATCCGTTCGTCAGGAGAGTACCACATCTAATTCTATCTAATACCTATCTCACAGATCCCTATCTAACGAATGTGCCTAACTATTTAGATGTAGAAAAAAGCCCTAACTAAATAACCTATCCGCGGGTATCAGCTTCGCCACGATGGCCTTCCCTCTACAGTCCATAGAGGGGAAATAAACCTAACTAACCTATTCGCGGTAATCTGCTCCGCCACGATGGCCTTCCCTCCACAGTCCGTAGAGGGGAAAAACAACCTAACTAGCTAAAGAACTTATAAAAAAGCTGAGCTAAATCCCTAAACTAAACTACACTATCCTGAAAGTGACACAACTCCGTCTGTCAGAATGGAGACAAGCCAGAAGGGTCATCCCTCTTACATCCGTTCGTCAGGAGAGTACCACATCTAATTCTATCTAATACCTATCTCACAGATCCCTATCTAACGAATGTGCCTAACTATTTAGATGTAGAAAAAAGCCCTAACTAAATAACCTATCCGCGGGTATCAGCTTCGCCACGATGGCCTTCCCTCTACAGTCCATAGAGGGGAAATAAACCTAACTAACCTATTCGCGGTAATCTGCTCCGCCACGATGGCCTTCCCTCCACAGTCCGTAGAGGGGAAAAACAACCTAACTAGCTAAAGAACTTATAAAAAAGCTGAGCTAAATCCCTAAACTAAACTACACTATCCTGAAAGTGACACAACTCCGTCTGTCAGAATGGAGACAAGCCAGAAGGGTCATCCCTCTTACATCCGTTCGTCAGGAGAGTACCACATCTAATTCTATCTAATACCTATCTCACAGATCCCTATCTAACGAATGTGCCTAACTATTTAGATGTAGAAAAAAGCCCTAACTAAATAACCTATCCGCGGGTATCAGCTTCGCCACGATGGCCTTCCCTCTACAGTCCATAGAGGGGAAATAAACCTAACTAACCTATTCGCGGTAATCTGCTCCGCCACGATGGCCTTCCCTCCACAGTCCGTAGAGGGGAAAAACAACCTAACTAGCTAAAGAACTTATAAAAAAGCTGAGCTAAATCCCTAAACTAAACTACACTATCCTGAAAGTGACACAACTCCGTCTGTCAGAATGGAGACAAGCCAGAAGGGTCATCC
Source organism: Xylota segnis (assembly GCA_963583995.1). Classification (NCBI taxonomy): domain Eukaryota; kingdom Metazoa; phylum Arthropoda; class Insecta; order Diptera; family Syrphidae; genus Xylota; species Xylota segnis. Next base: position 127,772,880 of record OY757236.1, on the reverse strand, counting down.
CTCTTACATCCGTTCGTCAGGAGAGTACCACATCTAATTCTATCTAATACCTATCTCACAGATCCCTATCTAACGAATGTGCCTAACTATTTAGATGTAGAAAAAAGCCCTAACTAAATAACCTATCCGCGGGTATCAGCTTCGCCACGATGGCCTTCCCTCTACAGTCCATAGAGGGGAAATAAACCTAACTAACCTATTCGCGGTAATCTGCTCCGCCACGATGGCCTTCCCTCCACAGTCCGTAGAGGGGAAAAACAACCTAACTAGCTAAAGAACTTATAAAAAAGCTGAGCTAAATCCCTAAACTAAACTACACTATCCTGAAAGTGACACAACTCCGTCTGTCAGAATGGAGACAAGCCAGAAGGGTCATCCCTCTTACATCCGTTCGTCAGGAGAGTACCACATCTAATTCTATCTAATACCTATCTCACAGATCCCTATCTAACGAATGTGCCTAACTATTTAGATGTAGAAAAAAGCCCTAACTAAATAACCTATCCGCGGGTATCAGCTTCGCCACGATGGCCTTCCCTCTACAGTCCATAGAGGGGAAATAAACCTAACTAACCTATTCGCGGTAATCTGCTCCGCCACGATGGCCTTCCCTCCACAGTCCGTAGAGGGGAAAAACAACCTAACTAGCTAAAGAACTTATAAAAAAGCTGAGCTAAATCCCTAAACTAAACTACACTATCCTGAAAGTGACACAACTCCGTCTGTCAGAATGGAGACAAGCCAGAAGGGTCATCCCTCTTACATCCGTTCGTCAGGAGAGTACCACATCTAATTCTATCTAATACCTATCTCACAGATCCCTATCTAACGAATGTGCCTAACTATTTAGATGTAGAAAAAAGCCCTAACTAAATAACCTATCCGCGGGTATCAGCTTCGCCACGATGGCCTTCCCTCTACAGTCCATAGAGGGGAAATAAACCTAACTAACCTATTCGCGGTAATCTGCTCCGCCACGATGGCCTTCCCTCCACAGTCCGTAGAGGGGAAAAACAACCTAACTAGCTAAAGAACTTATAAAAAAGCTGAGCTAAATCCCTAAACTAAACTACACTATCCTGAAAGTGACACAACTCCGTCTGTCAGAATGGAGACAAGCCAGAAGGGTCATCCCTCTTACATCCGTTCGTCAGGAGAGTACCACATCTAATTCTATCTAATACCTATCTCACAGATCCCTATCTAACGAATGTGCCTAACTATTTAGATGTAGAAAAAAGCCCTAACTAAATAACCTATCCGCGGGTATCAGCTCCGCCACGATGGCCTTCCCTCTACAGTCCATAGAGGGGAAATAAACCTAACTAACCTATTCGCGGTAATCTGCTCCGCCACGATGGCCTTCCCTCCACAGTCCGTAGAGGGGAAAAACAACCTAACTAGCTAAAGAACTTATAAAAAAGCTGAGCTAAATCCCTAAACTAAACTACACTATCCTGAAAGTGACACAACTCCGTCTGTCAGAATGGAGACAAGCCAGAAGGGTCATCCCTCTTACATCCGTTCGTCAGGAGAGTACCACATCTAATTCTATCTAATACCTATCTCACAGATCCCTATCTAACGAATGTGCCTAACTATTTAGATGTAGAAAAAAGCCCTAACTAAATAACCTATCCGCGGGTATCAGCTTCGCCACGATGGCCTTCCCTCTACAGTCCATAGAGGGGAAATAAACCTAACTAACCTATTCGCGGTAATCTGCTCCGCCACGATGGCCTTCCCTCCACAGTCCGTAGAGGGGAAAAACAACCTAACTAGCTAAAGAACTTATAAAAAAGCTGAGCTAAATCCCTAAACTAAACTACACTATCCTGAAAGTGACACAACTCCGTCTGTCAGAATGGAGACAAGCCAGAAGGGTCATCCCTCTTACATCCGTTCGTCAGGAGAGTACCACATCTAATTCTATCTAATACCTATCTCACAGATCCCTATCTAACGAATGTGCCTAACTATTTAGATGTAGAAAAAAGCCCTAACTAAATAACCTATCCGCGGGTATCAGCTTCGCCACGATGGCCTTCCCTCTACAGTCCATAGAGGGGAAATAAACCTAACTAACCTATTCGCGGTAATCTGCTCCGCCACGATGGCCTTCCCTCCACAGTCCGTAGAGGGGAAAAACAACCTAACTAGCTAAAGAACTTATAAAAAAGCTGAGCTAAATCCCTAAACTAAACTACACTATCCTGAAAGTGACACAACTCCGTCTGTCAGAATGGAGACAAGCCAGAAGGGTCATCCCTCTTACATCCGTTCGTCAGGAGAGTACCACATCTAATTCTATCTAATACCTATCTCACAGATCCCTATCTAACGAATGTGCCTAACTATTTAGATGTAGAAAAAAGCCCTAACTAAATAACCTATCCGCGGGTATCAGCTTCGCCACGATGGCCTTCCCTCTACAGTCCATAGAGGGGAAATAAACCTAACTAACCTATTCGCGGTAATCTGCTCCGCCACGATGGCCTTCCCTCCACAGTCCGTAGAGGGGAAAAACAACCTAACTAGCTAAAGAACTTATAAAAAAGCTGAGCTAAATCCCTAAACTAAACTACACTATCCTGAAAGTGACACAACTCCGTCTGTCAGAATGGAGACAAGCCAGAAGGGTCATCCCTCTTACATCCGTTCGTCAGGAGAGTACCACATCTAATTCTATCTAATACCTATCTCACAGATCCCTATCTAACGAATGTGCCTAACTATTTAGATGTAGAAAAAAGCCCTAACTAAATAACCTATCCGCGGGTATCAGCTTCGCCACGATGGCCTTCCCTCTACAGTCCATAGAGGGGAAATAAACCTAACTAACCTATTCGCGGTAATCTGCTCCGCCACGATGGCCTTCCCTCCACAGTCCGTAGAGGGGAAAAACAACCTAACTAGCTAAAGAACTTATAAAAAAGCTGAGCTAAATCCCTAAACTAAACTACACTATCCTGAAAGTGATACAACTCCGTCTGTCAGAATGGAGACAAGCCAGAAGGGTCATCCCTCTTACATCCGTTCGTCAGGAGAGTACCACATCTAATTCTATCTAATACCTATCTCACAGATCCCTATCTAACGAATGTGCCTAACTATTTAGATGTAGAAAAAAGCCCTAACTAAATAACCTATCCGCGGGTATCAGCTCCGCCACGATGGCCTTCCCTCTACAGTCCATAGAGGGGAAATAAACCTAACTAACCTATTCGCGGTAATCTGCTCCGCCACGATGGCCTTCCCTCCACAGTCCGTAGAGGGGAAAAACAACCTAACTAGCTAAAGAACTTATAAAAAAGCTGAGCTAAATCCCTAAACTAAACTACACTATCCTGAAAGTGACACAACTCCGTCTGTCAGAATGGAGACAAGCCAGAAGGGTCATCCCTCTTACATCCGTTCGTCAGGAGAGTACCACATCTAATTCTATCTAATACCTATCTCACAGATCCCTATCTAACGAATGTGCCTAACTATTTAGATGTAGAAAAAAGCCCTAACTAAATAACCTATCCGCGGGTATCAGCTTCGCCACGATGGCCTTCCCTCTACAGTCCATAGAGGGGAAATAAACCTAACTAACCTATTCGCGGTAATCTGCTCCGCCACGATGGCCTTCCCTCCACAGTCCGTAGAGGGGAAAAACAACCTAACTAGCTAAAGAACTTATAAAAAAGCTGAGCTAAATCCCTAAACTAAACTACACTATCCTGAAAGTGACACAACTCCGTCTGTCAGAATGGAGACAAGCCAGAAGGGTCATCCCTCTTACATCCGTTCGTCAGGAGAGTACCACATCTAATTCTATCTAATACCTATCTCACAGATCCCTATCTAACGAATGTGCCTAACTATTTAGATGTAGAAAAAAGCCCTAACTAAATAACCTATCCGCGGGTATCAGCTTCGCCACGATGGCCTTCCCTCTACAGTCCATAGAGGGGAAATAAACCTAACTAACCTATTCGCGGTAATCTGCTCCGCCACGATGGCCTTCCCTCCACAGTCCGTAGAGGGGAAAAACAACCTAACTAGCTAAAGAACTTATAAAAAAGCTGAGCTAAATCCCTAAACTAAACTACACTATCCTGAAAGTGACACAACTCCGTCTGTCAGAATGGAGACAAGCCAGAAGGGTCATCCCTCTTACATCCGTTCGTCAGGAGAGTACCACATCTAATTCTATCTAATACCTATCTCACAGATCCCTATCTAACGAATGTGCCTAACTATTTAGATGTAGAAAAAAGCCCTAACTAAATAACCTATCCGCGGGTATCAGCTTCGCCACGATGGCCTTCCCTCTACAGTCCATAGAGGGGAAATAAACCTAACTAACCTATTCGCGGTAATCTGCTCCGCCACGATGGCCTTCCCTCCACAGTCCGTAGAGGGGAAAAACAACCTAACTAGCTAAAGAACTTATAAAAAAGCTGAGCTAAATCCCTAAACTAAACTACACTATCCTGAAAGTGATACAACTCCGTCTGTCAGAATGGAGACAAGCCAGAAGGGTCATCCCTCTTACATCCGTTCGTCAGGAGAGTACCACATCTAATTCTATCTAATACCTATCTCACAGATCCCTATCTAACGAATGTGCCTAACTATTTAGATGTAGAAAAAAGCCCTAACTAAATAACCTATCCGCGGGTATCAGCTCCGCCACGATGGCCTTCCCTCTACAGTCCATAGAGGGGAAATAAACCTAACTAACCTATTCGCGGTAATCTGCTCCGCCACGATGGCCTTCCCTCCACAGTCCGTAGAGGGGAAAAACAACCTAACTAGCTAAAGAACTTATAAAAAAGCTGAGCTAAATCCCTAAACTAAACTACACTATCCTGAAAGTGACACAACTCCGTCTGTCAGAATGGAGACAAGCCAGAAGGGTCATCCCTCTTACATCCGTTCGTCAGGAGAGTACCACATCTAATTCTATCTAATACCTATCTCACAGATCCCTATCTAACGAATGTGCCTAACTATTTAGATGTAGAAAAAAGCCCTAACTAAATAACCTATCCGCGGGTATCAGCTTCGCCACGATGGCCTTCCCTCTACAGTCCATAGAGGGGAAATAAACCTAACTAACCTATTCGCGGTAATCTGCTCCGCCACGATGGCCTTCCCTCCACAGTCCGTAGAGGGGAAAAACAACCTAACTAGCTAAAGAACTTATAAAAAAGCTGAGCTAAATCCCTAAACTAAACTACACTATCCTGAAAGTGACACAACTCCGTCTGTCAGAATGGAGACAAGCCAGAAGGGTCATCCCTCTTACATCCGTTCGTCAGGAGAGTACCACATCTAATTCTATCTAATACCTATCTCACAGATCCCTATCTAACGAATGTGCCTAACTATTTAGATGTAGAAAAAAGCCCTAACTAAATAACCTATCCGCGGGTATCAGCTTCGCCACGATGGCCTTCCCTCTACAGTCCATAGAGGGGAAATAAACCTAACTAACCTATTCGCGGTAATCTGCTCCGCCACGATGGCCTTCCCTCCACAGTCCGTAGAGGGGAAAAACAACCTAACTAGCTAAAGAACTTATAAAAAAGCTGAGCTAAATCCCTAAACTAAACTACACTATCCTGAAAGTGATACAACTCCGTCTGTCAGAATGGAGACAAGCCAGAAGGGTCATCCCTCTTACATCCGTTCGTCAGGAGAGTACCACATCTAATTCTATCTAATACCTATCTCACAGATCCCTATCTAACGAATGTGCCTAACTATTTAGATGTAGAAAAAAGCCCTAACTAAATAACCTATCCGCGGGTATCAGCTCCGCCACGATGGCCTTCCCTCTACAGTCCATAGAGGGGAAATAAACCTAACTAACCTATTCGCGGTAATCTGCTCCGCCACGATGGCCTTCCCTCCACAGTCCGTAGAGGGGAAAAACAACCTAACTAGCTAAAGAACTTATAAAAAAGCTGAGCTAAATCCCTAAACTAAACTACACTATCCTGAAAGTGACACAACTCCGTCTGTCAGAATGGAGACAAGCCAGAAGGGTCATCCCTCTTACATCCGTTCGTCAGGAGAGTACCACCTAATTCTATCTAATACCTATCTCACAGATCCCTATCTAACGAATGTGCCTAACTATTTAGATGTAGAAAAAAGCCCTAACTAAATAACCTATCCGCGGGTATCAGCTTCGCCACGATGGCCTACCCTCTACAGTCCATAGAGGGGAAATAAACCTAACTAACCTATTCGCGGTAATCTGCTCCGCCACGATGGCCTTCCCTCCACAGTCCGTAGAGGGGAAAAACAACCTAACTAGCTAAAGAACTTATAAAAAAGCTGAGCTAAATCCTAAACTAAACTACACTATCCTGAAAGTGACACAACTCCGTCTGTCAGAATGGAGACAAGCCAGAAGGGTCATCCCTCTTACATCCGTTCGTCAGGAGAGTACCACATCTAATTCTATCTAATACCTATCTCACAGATCCCTATCTAACGAATGTGCCTAACTATTTAGATGTAGAAAAAAGCCCTAACTAAATAACCTATCCGCGGGTATCAGCTTCGCCACGATGGCCTTCCCTCTACAGTCCATAGAGGGGAAATAAACCTAACTAACCTATTCGCGGTAATCTGCTCCGCCACGATGGCCTTCCCTCCACAGTCCGTAGAGGGGAAAAACAACCTAACTAGCTAAAGAACTTATAAAAAGCTGAGCTAAATCCCTAAACTAAACTACACTATCCTGAAAGTGACACAACTCCGTCTGTCAGAATGGAGACAAGCCAGAAGGGTCATCCCTCTTACATCCGTTCGTCAGGAGAGTACCACATCTAATTCTATCTAATACCTATCTCACAGATCCCTATCTAACGAATGTGCCTAACTATTTAGATGTAGAAAAAAGCCCTAACTAAATAACCTATCCGCGGGTATCAGCTTCGCCACGATGGCCTTCCCTCTACAGTCCATAGAGGGGAAATAAACCTAACTAACCTATCGCGGTAATCTGCTCCGCCACGATGGCCTTCCCTCCACAGTCCGTAGAGGGGAAAAACAACCTAACTAGCTAAAGAACTTATAAAAAAGCTGAGCTAAATCGCCTAAACTAAACTACACTATCCTGAAAGTGACACAACTCCGTCTGTCAGAATGGAGACAAGCCAGAAGGGTCATCCCTCTTACATCCGTTCGTCAGGAGAGTACCACATCTAATTCTATCTAATACCTATCTCACAGATCCCTATCTAACGAATGTGCCTAACTATTTAGATGTAGAAAAAAGCCCTAACTAAATAACCTATCCGCGGGTATCAGCTCCGCCACGATGGCCTTCCCTCTACAGTCCATAGAGGGGAAATAAACCTAACTAACCTATTCGCGGTAATCTGCTCCGCCACGATGGCCTTCCCTCCACAGTCCGTAGAGGGGAAAAACAACCTAACTAGCTAAAGAACTTATAAAAAAGCTGAGCTAAATCCCTAAACTAAACTACACTATCCTGAAAGTGACACAACTCCGTCTGTCAGAATGGAGACAAGCCAGAAGGGTCATCCCTCTTACATCCGTTCGTCAGGAGAGTTGACCCACATCTAATTCTATCTAATACCTATCTCACAGATCCCTATCTAACGAATGTGCCTAACTATTTAGATGTAGAAAAAAGCCCTAACTAAATAACCTATCCGCGGGTATCAGCTTCGCCACGATGGCCTTCCCTCTACAGTCCATAGAGGGGGAAATAAACCTAACTAACCTATTCGCGGTAATCTGCTCCGCCACGATGGCCTTCCCTCCACAGTCCGTAGAGGGAAAAACAACCTAACTAGCTAAAGAACTTATAAAAAAGCTGAGCTAAATCCCTAAACTAAACTACACTATCCTGAAAGTGACACAACTCCGTCTGTCAGAATGGAGACAAGCCAGAAGGGTCATCCCTCTTACATCCGTTCGTCAGGAGAGTACCACATCTAATTCTATCTAATACCTATCTCACAGATCCCTATCTAACGAATGTGCCTAACTATTTAGATGTAGAAAAAAAGCCCTAACTAAATAACCTATCCGCGGGTATCAGCTTCGCCACGATGGCCTTCCCTCTACAGTCCATAGAGGGGAAATAAACCTAACTAACCTATTCGCGGTAATCTGCTCCGCCACGATGGCCTTCCCTCCACAGTCCGTAGAGGGGAAAAACAACCTAACTAGCTAAAGAACTTATAAAAAAGCTGAGCTAAATCCCTAAACTAAACTACACTATCCTGAAAGTGACACAACTCCGTCTGTCAGAATGGAGACAAGCCAGAAGGGTCATCCCTCTTACATCCGTTCGTCAGGAGAGTACCACATCTAATTCTATCTAATACCTATCTCACAGATCCCTATCTAACGAATGTGCCTAACTATTTAGATGTAGAAAAAAGCCCTAACTAAATAACCTATCCGCGGGTATCAGCTCCGCCACGATGGCCTTCCCTCTACAGTCCATAGAGGGGAAATAAACCTAACTAACCTATTCGCGGTAATCTGCTCCGCCACGATGGCCTTCCCTCCACAGTCCGTAGAGGGGAAAAACAACCTAACTAGCTAAAGAACTTATAAAAAAGCTGAGCTAAATCCCTAAACTAAACTACACTATCCTGAAAGTGACACAACTCCGTCTGTCAGAATGGAGACAAGCCAGAAGGGTCATCCCTCTTACATCCGTTCGTCAGGAGAGTACCACATCTAATTCTATCTAATACCTATCTCACAGATCCCTATCTAACGAATGTGCCTAACTATTTAGATGTAGAAAAAAGCCCTAACTAAATAACCTATCCGCGGGTATCAGCTTCGCCACGATGGCCTTCCCTCTACAGTCCATAGAGGGGAAATAAACCTAACTAACCTATTCGCGGTAATCTGCTCCGCCACGATGGCCTTCCCTCCACAGTCCGTAGAGGGGAAAAACAACCTAACTAGCTAAAGAACTTATAAAAAAGCTGAGCTAAATCCCTAAACTAAACTACACTATCCTGAAAGTGACACAACTCCGTCTGTCAGAATGGAGACAAGCCAGAAGGGTCATCCCTCTTACATCCGTTCGTCAGGAGAGTACCACATCTAATTCTATCTAATACCTATCTCACAGATCCCTATCTAACGAATGTGCCTAACTATTTAGATGTAGAAAAAAGCCCTAACTAAATAACCTATCCGCGGGTATCAGCTTCGCCACGATGGCCTTCCCTCTACAGTCCATAGAGGGGAAATAAACCTAACTAACCTATTCGCGGTAATCTGCTCCGCCACGATGGCCTTCCCTCCACAGTCCGTAGAGGGGAAAAACAACCTAACTAGCTAAAGAACTTATAAAAAAGCTGAGCTAAATCCCTAAACTAAACTACACTATCCTGAAAGTGACACAACTCCGTCTGTCAGAATGGAGACAAGCCAGAAGGGTCATCCCTCTTACATCCGTTCGTCAGGAGAGTACCACATCTAATTCTATCTAATACCTATCTCACAGATCCCTATCTAACGAATGTGCCTAACTATTTAGATGTAGAAAAAAGCCCTAACTAAATAACCTATCCGCGGGTATCAGCTTCGCCACGATGGCCTTCCCTCTACAGTCCATAGAGGGGAAATAAACCTAACTAACCTATTCGCGGTAATCTGCTCCGCCACGATGGCCTTCCCTCCACAGTCCGTAGAGGGGAAAAACAACCTAACTAGCTAAAGAACTTATAAAAAAGCTGAGCTAAATCCCTAAACTAAACTACACTATCCTGAAAGTGACACAACTCCGTCTGTCAGAATGGAGACAAGCCAGAAGGGTCATCCCTCTTACATCCGTTCGTCAGGAGAGTACCACATCTAATTCTATCTAATACCTATCTCACAGATCCCTATCTAACGAATGTGCCTAACTATTTAGATGTAGAAAAAAGCCCTAACTAAATAACCTATCCGCGGGTATCAGCTTCGCCACGATGGCCTTCCCTCTACAGTCCATAGAGGGGAAATAAACCTAACTAACCTATTCGCGGTAATCTGCTCCGCCACGATGGCCTTCCCTCCACAGTCCGTAGAGGGGAAAAACAACCTAACTAGCTAAAGAACTTATAAAAAAGCTGAGCTAAATCCCTAAACTAAACTACACTATCCTGAAAGTGACACAACTCCGTCTGTCAGAATGGAGACAAGCCAGAAGGGTCATCCCTCTTACATCCGTTCGTCAGGAGAGTACCACATCTAATTCTATCTAATACCTATCTCACAGATCCCTATCTAACGAATGTGCCTAACTATTTAGATGTAGAAAAAAGCCCTAACTAAATAACCTATCCGCGGGTATCAGCTTCGCCACGATGGCCTTCCCTCTACAGTCCATAGAGGGGAAATAAACCTAACTAACCTATTCGCGGTAATCTGCTCCGCCACGATGGCCTTCCCTCCACAGTCCGTAGAGGGGAAAAACAACCTAACTAGCTAAAGAACTTATAAAAAAGCTGAGCTAAATCCCTAAACTAAACTACACTATCCTGAAAGTGACACAACTCCGTCTGTCAGAATGGAGACAAGCCAGAAGGGTCATCCCTCTTACATCCGTTCGTCAGGAGAGTACCACATCTAATTCTATCTAATACCTATCTCACAGATCCCTATCTAACGAATGTGCCTAACTATTTAGATGTAGAAAAAAGCCCTAACTAAATAACCTATCCGCGGGTATCAGCTTCGCCACGATGGCCTTCCCTCTACAGTCCATAGAGGGGAAATAAACCTAACTAACCTATTCGCGGTAATCTGCTCCGCCACGATGGCCTTCCCTCCACAGTCCGTAGAGGGGAAAAACAACCTAACTAGCTAAAGAACTTATAAAAAAGCTGAGCTAAATCCCTAAACTAAACTACACTATCCTGAAAGTGACACAACTCCGTCTGTCAGAATGGAGACAAGCCAGAAGGGTCATCCCTCTTACATCCGTTCGTCAGGAGAGTACCACATCTAATTCTATCTAATACCTATCTCACAGATCCCTATCTAACGAATGTGCCTAACTATTTAGATGTAGAAAAAAGCCCTAACTAAATAACCTATCCGCGGGTATCAGCTCCGCCACGATGGCCTTCCCTCTACAGTCCATAGAGGGGAAATAAACCTAACTAACCTATTCGCGGTAATCTGCTCCGCCACGATGGCCTTCCCTCCACAGTCCGTAGAGGGGAAAAACAACCTAACTAGCTAAAGAACTTATAAAAAAGCTGAGCTAAATCCCTAAACTAAACTACACTATCCTGAAAGTGACACAACTCCGTCTGTCAGAATGGAGACAAGCCAGAAGGGTCATCCCTCTTACATCCGTTCGTCAGGAGAGTACCACATCTAATTCTATCTAATACCTATCTCACAGATCCCTATCTAACGAATGTGCCTAACTATTTAGATGTAGAAAAAAGCCCTAACTAAATAACCTATCCGCGGGTATCAGCTTCGCCACGATGGCCTTCCCTCTACAGTCCATAGAGGGGAAATAAACCTAACTAACCTATTCGCGGTAATCTGCTCCGCCACGATGGCCTTCCCTCCACAGTCCGTAGAGGGGAAAAACAACCTAACTAGCTAAAGAACTTATAAAAAAGCTGAGCTAAATCCCTAAACTAAACTACACTATCCTGAAAGTGACACAACTCCGTCTGTCAGAATGGAGACAAGCCAGAAGGGTCATCCCTCTTACATCCGTTCGTCAGGAGAGTACCACATCTAATTCTATCTAATACCTATCTCACAGATCCCTATCTAACGAATGTGCCTAACTATTTAGATGTAGAAAAAAGCCCTAACTAAATAACCTATCCGCGGGTATCAGCTTCGCCACGATGGCCTTCCCTCTACAGTCCATAGAGGGGAAATAAACCAAACTAACCTATTCGCGGTAATCTGCTCCGCCACGATGGCCTTCCCTCCACAGTCCGTAGAGGGGAAAAACAACCTAACTAGCTAAAGAACTTATAAAAAAGCTGAGCTAAATCCCTAAACTAAACTACACTATCCTGAAAGTGACACAACTCCGTCTGTCAGAATGGAGACAAGCCAGAAGGGTCATCCCTCTTACATCCGTTCGTCAGGAGAGTACCACATCTAATTCTATCTAATACCTATCTCACAGATCCCTATCTAACGAATGTGCCTAACTATTTAGATGTAGAAAAAAGCCCTAACTAAATAACCTATCCGCGGGTATCAGCTTCGCCACGATGGCCTTCCCTCTACAGTCCATAGAGGGGAAATAAACCTAACTAACCTATTCGCGGTAATCTGCTCCGCCACGATGGCCTTCCCTCCACAGTCCGTAGAGGGGAAAAACAACCTAACTAGCTAAAGAACTTATAAAAAAGCTGAGCTAAATCCCTAAACTAAACTACACTATCCTGAAAGTGACACAACTCCGTCTGTCAGAATGGAGACAAGCCAGAAGGGTCATCCCTCTTACATCCGTTCGTCAGGAGAGTACCACATCTAATTCTATCTAATACCTATCTCACAGATCCCTATCTAACGAATGTGCCTAACTATTTAGATGTAGAAAAAAGCCCTAACTAAATAACCTATCCGCGGGTATCAGCTTCGCCACGATGGCCTTCCCTCTACAGTCCATAGAGGGGAAATAAACCTAACTAACCTATTCGCGGTAATCTGCTCCGCCACGATGGCCTTCCCTCCACAGTCCGTAGAGGGGAAAAACAACCTAACTAGCTAAAGAACTTATAAAAAAGCTGAGCTAAATCCCTAAACTAAACTACACTATCCTGAAAGTGACACAACTCCGTCTGTCAGAATGGAGACAAGCCAGAAGGGTCATCCCTCTTACATCCGTTCGTCAGGAGAGTACCACATCTAATTCTATCTAATACCTATCTCACAGATCCCTATCTAACGAATGTGCCTAACTATTTAGATGTAGAAAAAAGCCCTAACTAAATAACCTATCCGCGGGTATCAGCTTCGCCACGATGGCCTTCCCTCTACAGTCCATAGAGGGGAAATAAACCTAACTAACCTATTCGCGGTAATCTGCTCCGCCACGATGGCCTTCCCTCCACAGTCCGTAGAGGGGAAAAACAACCTAACTAGCTAAAGAACTTATAAAAAAGCTGAGCTAAATCCCTAAACTAAACTACACTATCCTGAAAGTGACACAACTCCGTCTGTCAGAATGGAGACAAGCCAGAAGGGTCATCCCTCTTACATCCGTTCGTCAGGAGAGTACCACATCTAATTCTATCTAATACCTATCTCACAGATCCCTATCTAACGAATGTGCCTAACTATTTAGATGTAGAAAAAAGCCCTAACTAAATAACCTATCCGCGGGTATCAGCTTCGCCACGATGGCCTTCCCTCTACAGTCCATAGAGGGGAAATAAACCTAACTAACCTATTCGCGGTAATCTGCTCCGCCACGATGGCCTTCCCTCCACAGTCCGTAGAGGGGAAAAACAACCTAACTAGCTAAAGAACTTATAAAAAAGCTGAGCTAAATCCCTAAACTAAACTACACTATCCTGAAAGTGACACAACTCCGTCTGTCAGAATGGAGACAAGCCAGAAGGGTCATCCCTCTTACATCCGTTCGTCAGGAGAGTACCACATCTAATTCTATCTAATACCTATCTCACAGATCCCTATCTAACGAATGTGCCTAACTATTTAGATGTAGAAAAAAGCCCTAACTAAATAACCTATCCGCGGGTATCAGCTTCGCCACGATGGCCTTCCCTCTACAGTCCATAGAGGGGAAATAAACCTAACTAACCTATTCGCGGTAATCTGCTCCGCCACGATGGCCTTCCCTCCACAGTCCGTAGAGGGGAAAAACAACCTAACTAGCTAAAGAACTTATAAAAAAGCTGAGCTAAATCCCTAAACTAAACTACACTATCCTGAAAGTGACACAACTCCGTCTGTCAGAATGGAGACAAGCCAGAAGGGTCATCCCTCTTACATCCGTTCGTCAGGAGAGTACCACATCTAATTCTATCTAATACCTATCTCACAGATCCCTATCTAACGAATGTGCCTAACTATTTAGATGTAGAAAAAAGCCCTAACTAAATAACCTATCCGCGGGTATCAGCTTCGCCACGATGGCCTTCCCTCTACAGTCCATAGAGGGGAAATAAACCTAACTAACCTATTCGCGGTAATCTGCTCCGCCACGATGGCCTTCCCTCCACAGTCCGTAGAGGGGAAAAACAACCTAACTAGCTAAAGAACTTATAAAAAAGCTGAGCTAAATCCCTAAACTAAACTACACTATCCTGAAAGTGACACAACTCCGTCTGTCAGAATGGAGACAAGCCAGAAGGGTCATCCCTCTTACATCCGTTCGTCAGGAGAGTACCACATCTAATTCTATCTAATACCTATCTCACAGATCCCTATCTAACGAATGTGCCTAACTATTTAGATGTAGAAAAAAGCCCTAACTAAATAACCTATCCGCGGGTATCAGCTCCGCCACGATGGCCTTCCCTCTACAGTCCATAGAGGGGAAATAAACCTAACTAACCTATTCGCGGTAATCTGCTCCGCCACGATGGCCTTCCCTCCACAGTCCGTAGAGGGGAAAAACAACCTAACTAGCTAAAGAACTTATAAAAAAGCTGAGCTAAATCCCTAAACTAAACTACACTATCCTGAAAGTGACACAACTCCGTCTGTCAGAATGGAGACAAGCCAGAAGGGTCATCCCTCTTACATCCGTTCGTCAGGAGAGTACCACATCTAATTCTATCTAATACCTATCTCACAGATCCCTATCTAACGAATGTGCCTAACTATTTAGATGTAGAAAAAAGCCCTAACTAAATAACCTATCCGCGGGTATCAGCTTCGCCACGATGGCCTTCCCTCTACAGTCCATAGAGGGGAAATAAACCTAACTAACCTATTCGCGGTAATCTGCTCCGCCACGATGGCCTTCCCTCCACAGTCCGTAGAGGGGAAAAACAACCTAACTAGCTAAAGAACTTATAAAAAAGCTGAGCTAAATCCCTAAACTAAACTACACTATCCTGAAAGTGACACAACTCCGTCTGTCAGAATGGAGACAAGCCAGAAGGGTCATCCCTCTTACATCCGTTCGTCAGGAGAGTACCACATCTAATTCTATCTAATACCTATCTCACAGATCCCTATCTAACGAATGTGCCTAACTATTTAGATGTAGAAAAAAGCCCTAACTAAATAACCTATCCGCGGGTATCAGCTTCGCCACGATGGCCTTCCCTCTACAGTCCATAGAGGGGAAATAAACCTAACTAACCTATTCGCGGTAATCTGCTCCGCCACGATGGCCTTCCCTCCACAGTCCGTAGAGGGGAAAAACAACCTAACTAGCTAAAGAACTTATAAAAAAGCTGAGCTAAATCCCTAAACTAAACTACACTATCCTGAAAGTGACACAACTCCGTCTGTCAGAATGGAGACAAGCCAGAAGGGTCATCCCTCTTACATCCGTTCGTCAGGAGAGTACCACATCTAATTCTATCTAATACCTATCTCACAGATCCCTATCTAACGAATGTGCCTAACTATTTAGATGTAGAAAAAAGCCCTAACTAAATAACCTATCCGCGGGTATCAGCTTCGCCACGATGGCCTTCCCTCTACAGTCCATAGAGGGGAAATAAACCTAACTAACCTATTCGCGGTAATCTGCTCCGCCACGATGGCCTTCCCTCCACAGTCCGTAGAGGGGAAAAACAACCTAACTAGCTAAAGAACTTATAAAAAAGCTGAGCTAAATCCCTAAACTAAACTACACTATCCTGAAAGTGACACAACTCCGTCTGTCAGAATGGAGACAAGCCAGAAGGGTCATCCCTCTTACATCCGTTCGTCAGGAGAGTACCACATCTAATTCTATCTAATACCTATCTCACAGATCCCTATCTAACGAATGTGCCTAACTATTTAGATGTAGAAAAAAGCCCTAACTAAATAACCTATCCGCGGGTATCAGCTTCGCCACGATGGCCTTCCCTCTACAGTCCATAGAGGGGAAATAAACCTAACTAACCTATTCGCGGTAATCTGCTCCGCCACGATGGCCTTCCCTCCACAGTCCGTAGAGGGGAAAAACAACCTAACTAGCTAAAGAACTTATAAAAAAGCTGAGCTAAATCCCTAAACTAAACTACACTATCCTGAAAGTGACACAACTCCGTCTGTCAGAATGGAGACAAGCCAGAAGGGTCATCCCTCTTACATCCGTTCGTCAGGAGAGTACCACATCTAATTCTATCTAATACCTATCTCACAGATCCCTATCTAACGAATGTGCCTAACTATTTAGATGTAGAAAAAAGCCCTAACTAAATAACCTATCCGCGGGTATCAGCTCCGCCACGATGGCCTTCCCTCTACAGTCCATAGAGGGGAAATAAACCTAACTAACCTATTCGCGGTAATCTGCTCCGCCACGATGGCCTTCCCTCCACAGTCCGTAGAGGGGAAAAACAACCTAACTAGCTAAAGAACTTATAAAAAAGCTGAGCTAAATCCCTAAACTAAACTACACTATCCTGAAAGTGACACAACTCCGTCTGTCAGAATGGAGACAAGCCAGAAGGGTCATCCCTCTTACATCCGTTCGTCAGGAGAGTACCACATCTAATTCTATCTAATACCTATCTCACAGATCCCTATCTAACGAATGTGCCTAACTATTTAGATGTAGAAAAAAGCCCTAACTAAATAACCTATCCGCGGGTATCAGCTTCGCCACGATGGCCTTCCCTCTACAGTCCATAGAGGGGAAATAAACCTAACTAACCTATTCGCGGTAATCTGCTCCGCCACGATGGCCTTCCCTCCACAGTCCGTAGAGGGGAAAAACAACCTAACTAGCTAAAGAACTTATAAAAAAGCTGAGCTAAATCCCTAAACTAAACTACACTATCCTGAAAGTGACACAACTCCGTCTGTCAGAATGGAGACAAGCCAGAAGGGTCATCCCTCTTACATCCGTTCGTCAGGAGAGTACCACATCTAATTCTATCTAATACCTATCTCACAGATCCCTATCTAACGAATGTGCCTAACTATTTAGATGTAGAAAAAAGCCCTAACTAAATAACCTATCCGCGGGTATCAGCTTCGCCACGATGGCCTTCCCTCTACAGTCCATAGAGGGGAAATAAACCTAACTAACCTATTCGCGGTAATCTGCTCCGCCACGATGGCCTTCCCTCCACAGTCCGTAGAGGGGAAAAACAACCTAACTAGCTAAAGAACTTATAAAAAAGCTGAGCTAAATCCCTAAACTAAACTACACTATCCTGAAAGTGACACAACTCCGTCTGTCAGAATGGAGACAAGCCAGAAGGGTCATCCCTCTTACATCCGTTCGTCAGGAGAGTACCACATCTAATTCTATCTAATACCTATCTCACAGATCCCTATCTAACGAATGTGCCTAACTATTTAGATGTAGAAAAAAGCCCTAACTAAATAACCTATCCGCGGGTATCAGCTCCGCCACGATGGCCTTCCCTCTACAGTCCATAGAGGGGAAATAAACCTAACTAACCTATTCGCGGTAATCTGCTCCGCCACGATGGCCTTCCCTCCACAGTCCGTAGAGGGGAAAAACAACCTAACTAGCTAAAGAACTTATAAAAAAGCTGAGCTAAATCCCTAAACTAAACTACACTATCCTGAAAGTGACACAACTCCGTCTGTCAGAATGGAGACAAGCCAGAAGGGTCATCCCTCTTACATCCGTTCGTCAGGAGAGTACCACATCTAATTCTATCTAATACCTATCTCACAGATCCCTATCTAACGAATGTGCCTAACTATTTAGATGTAGAAAAAAGCCCTAACTAAATAACCTATCCGCGGGTATCAGCTTCGCCACGATGGCCTTCCCTCTACAGTCCATAGAGGGGAAATAAACCTAACTAACCTATTCGCGGTAATCTGCTCCGCCACGATGGCCTTCCCTCCACAGTCCGTAGAGGGGAAAAACAACCTAACTAGCTAAAGAACTTATAAAAAAGCTGAGCTAAATCCCTAAACTAAACTACACTATCCTGAAAGTGACACAACTCCGTCTGTCAGAATGGAGACAAGCCAGAAGGGTCATCCCTCTTACATCCGTTCGTCAGGAGAGTACCACATCTAATTCTATCTAATACCTATCTCACAGATCCCTATCTAACGAATGTGCCTAACTATTTAGATGTAGAAAAAAGCCCTAACTAAATAACCTATCCGCGGGTATCAGCTTCGCCACGATGGCCTTCCCTCTACAGTCCATAGAGGGGAAATAAACCTAACTAACCTATTCGCGGTAATCTGCTCCGCCACGATGGCCTTCCCTCCACAGTCCGTAGAGGGGAAAAACAACCTAACTAGCTAAAGAACTTATAAAAAAGCTGAGCTAAATCCCTAAACTAAACTACACTATCCTGAAAGTGATACAACTCCGTCTGTCAGAATGGAGACAAGCCAGAAGGGTCATCCCTCTTACATCCGTTCGTCAGGAGAGTACCACATCTAATTCTATCTAATACCTATCTCACAGATCCCTATCTAACGAATGTGCCTAACTATTTAGATGTAGAAAAAAGCCCTAACTAAATAACCTATCCGCGGGTATCAGCTCCGCCACGATGGCCTTCCCTCTACAGTCCATAGAGGGGAAATAAACCTAACTAACCTATTCGCGGTAATCTGCTCCGCCACGATGGCCTTCCCTCCACAGTCCGTAGAGGGGAAAAACAACCTAACTAGCTAAAGAACTTATAAAAAAGCTGAGCTAAATCCCTAAACTAAACTACACTATCCTGAAAGTGACACAACTCCGTCTGTCAGAATGGAGACAAGCCAGAAGGGTCATCCCTCTTACATCCGTTCGTCAGGAGAGTACCACATCTAATTCTATCTAATACCTATCTCACAGATCCCTATCTAACGAATGTGCCTAACTATTTAGATGTAGAAAAAAGCCCTAACTAAATAACCTATCCGCGGGTATCAGCTTCGCCACGATGGCCTTCCCTCTACAGTCCATAGAGGGGAAATAAACCTAACTAACCTATTCGCGGTAATCTGCTCCGCCACGATGGCCTTCCCTCCACAGTCCGTAGAGGGGAAAAACAACCTAACTAGCTAAAGAACTTATAAAAAAGCTGAGCTAAATCCCTAAACTAAACTACACTATCCTGAAAGTGACACAACTCCGTCTGTCAGAATGGAGACAAGCCAGAAGGGTCATCCCTCTTACATCCGTTCGTCAGGAGAGTACCACATCTAATTCTATCTAATACCTATCTCACAGATCCCTATCTAACGAATGTGCCTAACTATTTAGATGTAGAAAAAAGCCCTAACTAAATAACCTATCCGCGGGTATCAGCTTCGCCACGATGGCCTTCCCTCTACAGTCCATAGAGGGGAAATAAACCTAACTAACCTATTCGCGGTAATCTGCTCCGCCACGATGGCCTTCCCTCCACAGTCCGTAGAGGGGAAAAACAACCTAACTAGCTAAAGAACTTATAAAAAAGCTGAGCTAAATCCCTAAACTAAACTACACTATCCTGAAAGTGACACAACTCCGTCTGTCAGAATGGAGACAAGCCAGAAGGGTCATCCCTCTTACATCCGTTCGTCAGGAGAGTACCACATCTAATTCTATCTAATACCTATCTCACAGATCCCTATCTAACGAATGTGCCTAACTATTTAGATGTAGAAAAAAGCCCTAACTAAATAACCTATCCGCGGGTATCAGCTTCGCCACGATGGCCTTCCCTCTACAGTCCATAGAGGGGAAATAAACCTAACTAACCTATTCGCGGTAATCTGCTCCGCCACGATGGCCTTCCCTCCACAGTCCGTAGAGGGGAAAAACAACCTAACTAGCTAAAGAACTTATAAAAAAGCTGAGCTAAATCCCTAAACTAAACTACACTATCCTGAAAGTGACACAACTCCGTCTGTCAGAATGGAGACAAGCCAGAAGGGTCATCCCTCTTACATCCGTTCGTCAGGAGAGTACCACATCTAATTCTATCTAATACCTATCTCACAGATCCCTATCTAACGAATGTGCCTAACTATTTAGATGTAGAAAAAAGCCCTAACTAAATAACCTATCCGCGGGTATCAGCTTCGCCACGATGGCCTTCCCTCTACAGTCCATAGAGGGGAAATAAACCTAACTAACCTATTCGCGGTAATCTGCTCCGCCACGATGGCCTTCCCTCCACAGTCCGTAGAGGGGAAAAACAACCTAACTAGCTAAAGAACTTATAAAAAAGCTGAGCTAAATCCCTAAACTAAACTACACTATCCTGAAAGTGACACAACTCCGTCTGTCAGAATGGAGACAAGCCAGAAGGGTCATCCCTCTTACATCCGTTCGTCAGGAGAGTACCACATCTAATTCTATCTAATACCTATCTCACAGATCCCTATCTAACGAATGTGCCTAACTATTTAGATGTAGAAAAAAGCCCTAACTAAATAACCTATCCGCGGGTATCAGCTTCGCCACGATGGCCTTCCCTCTACAGTCCATAGAGGGGAAATAAACCTAACTAACCTATTCGCGGTAATCTGCTCCGCCACGATGGCCTTCCCTCCACAGTCCGTAGAGGGGAAAAACAACCTAACTAGCTAAAGAACTTATAAAAAAGCTGAGCTAAATCCCTAAACTAAACTACACTATCCTGAAAGTGACACAACTCCGTCTGTCAGAATGGAGACAAGCCAGAAGGGTCATCCCTCTTACATCCGTTCGTCAGGAGAGTACCACATCTAATTCTATCTAATACCTATCTCACAGATCCCTATCTAACGAATGTGCCTAACTATTTAGATGTAGAAAAAAGCCCTAACTAAATAACCTATCCGCGGGTATCAGCTTCGCCACGATGGCCTTCCCTCTACAGTCCATAGAGGGGAAATAAACCTAACTAACCTATTCGCGGTAATCTGCTCCGCCACGATGGCCTTCCCTCCACAGTCCGTAGAGGGGAAAAACAACCTAACTAGCTAAAGAACTTATAAAAAAGCTGAGCTAAATCCCTAAACTAAACTACACTATCCTGAAAGTGACACAACTCCGTCTGTCAGAATGGAGACAAGCCAGAAGGGTCATCCCTCTTACATCCGTTCGTCAGGAGAGTACCACATCTAATTCTATCTAATACCTATCTCACAGATCCCTATCTAACGAATGTGCCTAACTATTTAGATGTAGAAAAAAGCCCTAACTAAATAACCTATCCGCGGGTATCAGCTCCGCCACGATGGCCTTCCCTCTACAGTCCATAGAGGGGAAATAAACCTAACTAACCTATTCGCGGTAATCTGCTCCGCCACGATGGCCTTCCCTCCACAGTCCGTAGAGGGGAAAAACAACCTAACTAGCTAAAGAACTTATAAAAAAGCTGAGCTAAATCCCTAAACTAAACTACACTATCCTGAAAGTGACACAACTCCGTCTGTCAGAATGGAGACAAGCCAGAAGGGTCATCCCTCTTACATCCGTTCGTCAGGAGAGTACCACATCTAATTCTATCTAATACCTATCTCACAGATCCCTATCTAACGAATGTGCCTAACTATTTAGATGTAGAAAAAAGCCCTAACTAAATAACCTATCCGCGGGTATCAGCTTCGCCACGATGGCCTTCCCTCTACAGTCCATAGAGGGGAAATAAACCTAACTAACCTATTCGCGGTAATCTGCTCCGCCACGATGGCCTTCCCTCCACAGTCCGTAGAGGGGAAAAACAACCTAACTAGCTAAAGAACTTATAAAAAAGCTGAGCTAAATCCCTAAACTAAACTACACTATCCTGAAAGTGACACAACTCCGTCTGTCAGAATGGAGACAAGCCAGAAGGGTCATCCCTCTTACATCCGTTCGTCAGGAGAGTACCACATCTAATTCTATCTAATACCTATCTCACAGATCCCTATCTAACGAATGTGCCTAACTATTTAGATGTAGAAAAAAGCCCTAACTAAATAACCTATCCGCGGGTATCAGCTTCGCCACGATGGCCTTCCCTCTACAGTCCATAGAGGGGAAATAAACCTAACTAACCTATTCGCGGTAATCTGCTCCGCCACGATGGCCTTCCCTCCACAGTCCGTAGAGGGGAAAAACAACCTAACTAGCTAAAGAACTTATAAAAAAGCTGAGCTAAATCCCTAAACTAAACTACACTATCCTGAAAGTGACACAACTCCGTCTGTCAGAATGGAGACAAGCCAGAAGGGTCATCCCTCTTACATCCGTTCGTCAGGAGAGTACCACATCTAATTCTATCTAATACCTATCTCACAGATCCCTATCTAACGAATGTGCCTAACTATTTAGATGTAGAAAAAAGCCCTAACTAAATAACCTATCCGCGGGTATCAGCTTCGCCACGATGGCCTTCCCTCTACAGTCCATAGAGGGGAAATAAACCTAACTAACCTATTCGCGGTAATCTGCTCCGCCACGATGGCCTTCCCTCCACAGTCCGTAGAGGGGAAAAACAACCTAACTAGCTAAAGAACTTATAAAAAAGCTGAGCTAAATCCCTAAACTAAACTACACTATCCTGAAAGTGACACAACTCCGTCTGTCAGAATGGAGACAAGCCAGAAGGGTCATCCCTCTTACATCCGTTCGTCAGGAGAGTACCACATCTAATTCTATCTAATACCTATCTCACAGATCCCTATCTAACGAATGTGCCTAACTATTTAGATGTAGAAAAAAGCCCTAACTAAATAACCTATCCGCGGGTATCAGCTTCGCCACGATGGCCTTCCCTCTACAGTCCATAGAGGGGAAATAAACCTAACTAACCTATTCGCGGTAATCTGCTCCGCCACGATGGCCTTCCCTCCACAGTCCGTAGAGGGGAAAAACAACCTAACTAGCTAAAGAACTTATAAAAAAGCTGAGCTAAATCCCTAAACTAAACTACACTATCCTGAAAGTGACACAACTCCGTCTGTCAGAATGGAGACAAGCCAGAAGGGTCATCCCTCTTACATCCGTTCGTCAGGAGAGTACCACATCTAATTCTATCTAATACCTATCTCACAGATCCCTATCTAACGAATGTGCCTAACTATTTAGATGTAGAAAAAAGCCCTAACTAAATAACCTATCCGCGGGTATCAGCTTCGCCACGATGGCCTTCCCTCTACAGTCCATAGAGGGGAAATAAACCTAACTAACCTATTCGCGGTAATCTGCTCCGCCACGATGGCCTTCCCTCCACAGTCCGTAGAGGGGAAAAACAACCTAACTAGCTAAAGAACTTATAAAAAAGCTGAGCTAAATCCCTAAACTAAACTACACTATCCTGAAAGTGACACAACTCCGTCTGTCAGAATGGAGACAAGCCAGAAGGGTCATCCCTCTTACATCCGTTCGTCAGGAGAGTACCACATCTAATTCTATCTAATACCTATCTCACAGATCCCTATCTAACGAATGTGCCTAACTATTTAGATGTAGAAAAAAGCCCTAACTAAATAACCTATCCGCGGGTATCAGCTTCGCCACGATGGCCTTCCCTCTACAGTCCATAGAGGGGAAATAAACCTAACTAACCTATTCGCGGTAATCTGCTCCGCCACGATGGCCTTCCCTCCACAGTCCGTAGAGGGGAAAAACAACCTAACTAGCTAAAGAACTTATAAAAAAGCTGAGCTAAATCCCTAAACTAAACTACACTATCCTGAAAGTGACACAACTCCGTCTGTCAGAATGGAGACAAGCCAGAAGGGTCATCCCTCTTACATCCGTTCGTCAGGAGAGTACCACATCTAATTCTATCTAATACCTATCTCACAGATCCCTATCTAACGAATGTGCCTAACTATTTAGATGTAGAAAAAAGCCCTAACTAAATAACCTATCCGCGGGTATCAGCTTCGCCACGATGGCCTTCCCTCTACAGTCCATAGAGGGGAAATAAACCTAACTAACCTATTCGCGGTAATCTGCTCCGCCACGATGGCCTTCCCTCCACAGTCCGTAGAGGGGAAAAACAACCTAACTAGCTAAAGAACTTATAAAAAAGCTGAGCTAAATCCCTAAACTAAACTACACTATCCTGAAAGTGACACAACTCCGTCTGTCAGAATGGAGACAAGCCAGAAGGGTCATCCCTCTTACATCCGTTCGTCAGGAGAGTACCACATCTAATTCTATCTAATACCTATCTCACAGATCCCTATCTAACGAATGTGCCTAACTATTTAGATGTAGAAAAAAGCCCTAACTAAATAACCTATCCGCGGGTATCAGCTTCGCCACGATGGCCTTCCCTCTACAGTCCATAGAGGGGAAATAAACCTAACTAACCTATTCGCGGTAATCTGCTCCGCCACGATGGCCTTCCCTCCACAGTCCGTAGAGGGGAAAAACAACCTAACTAGCTAAAGAACTTATAAAAAAGCTGAGCTAAATCCCTAAACTAAACTACACTATCCTGAAAGTGACACAACTCCGTCTGTCAGAATGGAGACAAGCCAGAAGGGTCATCCCTCTTACATCCGTTCGTCAGGAGAGTACCACATCTAATTCTATCTAATACCTATCTCACAGATCCCTATCTAACGAATGTGCCTAACTATTTAGATGTAGAAAAAAGCCCTAACTAAATAACCTATCCGCGGGTATCAGCTTCGCCACGATGGCCTTCCCTCTACAGTCCATAGAGGGGAAATAAACCTAACTAACCTATTCGCGGTAATCTGCTCCGCCACGATGGCCTTCCCTCCACAGTCCGTAGAGGGGAAAAACAACCTAACTAGCTAAAGAACTTATAAAAAAGCTGAGCTAAATCCCTAAACTAAACTACACTATCCTGAAAGTGACACAACTCCGTCTGTCAGAATGGAGACAAGCCAGAAGGGTCATCCCTCTTACATCCGTTCGTCAGGAGAGTACCACATCTAATTCTATCTAATACCTATCTCACAGATCCCTATCTAACGAATGTGCCTAACTATTTAGATGTAGAAAAAAGCCCTAACTAAATAACCTATCCGCGGGTATCAGCTTCGCCACGATGGCCTTCCCTCTACAGTCCATAGAGGGGAAATAAACCTAACTAACCTATTCGCGGTAATCTGCTCCGCCACGATGGCCTTCCCTCCACAGTCCGTAGAGGGGAAAAACAACCTAACTAGCTAAAGAACTTATAAAAAAGCTGAGCTAAATCCCTAAACTAAACTACACTATCCTGAAAGTGACACAACTCCGTCTGTCAGAATGGAGACAAGCCAGAAGGGTCATCCCTCTTACATCCGTTCGTCAGGAGAGTACCACATCTAATTCTATCTAATACCTATCTCACAGATCCCTATCTAACGAATGTGCCTAACTATTTAGATGTAGAAAAAAGCCCTAACTAAATAACCTATCCGCGGGTATCAGCTTCGCCACGATGGCCTACCCTCTACAGTCCATAGAGGGGAAATAAACCTAACTAACCTATTCGCGGTAATCTGCTCCGCCACGATGGCCTTCCCTCCACAGTCCGTAGAGGGGAAAAACAACCTAACTAGCTAAAGAACTTATAAAAAAGCTGAGCTAAATCCCTAAACTAAACTACACTATCCTGAAAGTGACACAACTCCGTCTGTCAGAATGGAGACAAGCCAGAAGGGTCATCCCTCTTACATCCGTTCGTCAGGAGAGTACCACATCTAATTCTATCTAATACCTATCTCACAGATCCCTATCTAACGAATGTGCCTAACTATTTAGATGTAGAAAAAAGCCCTAACTAAATAACCTATCCGCGGGTATCAGCTTCGCCACGATGGCCTTCCCTCTACAGTCCATAGAGGGGAAATAAACCTAACTAACCTATTCGCGGTAATCTGCTCCGCCACGATGGCCTTCCCTCCACAGTCCGTAGAGGGGAAAAACAACCTAACTAGCTAAAGAACTTATAAAAAAGCTGAGCTAAATCCCTAAACTAAACTACACTATCCTGAAAGTGACACAACTCCGTCTGTCAGAATGGAGACAAGCCAGAAGGGTCATCCCTCTTACATCCGTTCGTCAGGAGAGTACCACATCTAATTCTATCTAATACCTATCTCACAGATCCCTATCTAACGAATGTGCCTAACTATTTAGATGTAGAAAAAAGCCCTAACTAAATAACCTATCCGCGGGTATCAGCTTCGCCACGATGGCCTTCCCTCTACAGTCCATAGAGGGGAAATAAACCTAACTAACCTATTCGCGGTAATCTGCTCCGCCACGATGGCCTTCCCTCCACAGTCCGTAGAGGGGAAAAACAACCTAACTAGCTAAAGAACTTATAAAAAAGCTGAGCTAAATCCCTAAACTAAACTACACTATCCTGAAAGTGATACAACTCCGTCTGTCAGAATGGAGACAAGCCAGAAGGGTCATCCCTCTTACATCCGTTCGTCAGGAGAGTACCACATCTAATTCTATCTAATACCTATCTCACAGATCCCTATCTAACGAATGTGCCTAACTATTTAGATGTAGAAAAAAGCCCTAACTAAATAACCTATCCGCGGGTATCAGCTTCGCCACGATGGCCTTCCCTCTACAGTCCATAGAGGGGAAATAAACCTAACTAACCTATTCGCGGTAATCTGCTCCGCCACGATGGCCTTCCCTCCACAGTCCGTAGAGGGGAAAAACAACCTAACTAGCTAAAGAACTTATAAAAAAGCTGAGCTAAATCCCTAAACTAAACTACACTATCCTGAAAGTGATACAACTCCGTCTGTCAGAATGGAGACAAGCCAGAAGGGTCATCCCTCTTACATCCGTTCGTCAGGAGAGTACCACATCTAATTCTATCTAATACCTATCTCACAGATCCCTATCTAACGAATGTGCCTAACTATTTAGATGTAGAAAAAAGCCCTAACTAAATAACCTATCCGCGGGTATCAGCTTCGCCACGATGGCCTTCCCTCTACAGTCCATAGAGGGGAAATAAACCTAACTAACCTATTCGCGGTAATCTGCTCCGCCACGATGGCCTTCCCTCCACAGTCCGTAGAGGGGAAAAACAACCTAACTAGCTAAAGAACTTATAAAAAAGCTGAGCTAAATCCCTAAACTAAACTACACTATCCTGAAAGTGATACAACTCCGTCTGTCAGAATGGAGACAAGCCAGAAGGGTCATCCCTCTTACATCCGTTCGTCAGGAGAGTACCACATCTAATTCTATCTAATACCTATCTCACAGATCCCTATCTAACGAATGTGCCTAACTATTTAGATGTAGAAAAAAGCCCTAACTAAATAACCTATCCGCGGGTATCAGCTTCGCCACGATGGCCTTCCCTCTACAGTCCATAGAGGGGAAATAAACCTAACTAACCTATTCGCGGTAATCTGCTCCGCCACGATGGCCTTCCCTCCACAGTCCGTAGAGGGGAAAAACAACCTAACTAGCTAAAGAACTTATAAAAAAGCTGAGCTAAATCCCTAAACTAAACTACACTATCCTGAAAGTGATACAACTCCGTCTGTCAGAATGGAGACAAGCCAGAAGGGTCATCCCTCTTACATCCGTTCGTCAGGAGAGTACCACATCTAATTCTATCTAATACCTATCTCACAGATCCCTATCTAACGAATGTGCCTAACTATTTAGATGTAGAAAAAAGCCCTAACTAGATAACCTATCCGCGGGTATCAGCTTCGCCACGATGGCCTTCCCTCTACAGTCCATAGAGGGGAAATAAACCTAACTAACCTATTCGCGGTAATCTGCTCCGCCACGATGGCCTTCCCTCCACAGTCCGTAGAGGGGAAAAACAACCTAACTAGCTAAAGAACTTATAAAAAAGCTGAGCTAAATCCCTAAACTAAACTACACTATCCTGAAAGTGACACAACTCCGTCTGTCAGAATGGAGACAAGCCAGAAGGGTCATCCCTCTTACATCCGTTCGTCAGGAGAGTACCACATCTAATTCTATCTAATACCTATCTCACAGATCCCTATCTAACGAATGTGCCTAACTATTTAGATGTAGAAAAAAGCCCTAACTAAATAACCTATCCGCGGGTATCAGCTTCGCCACGATGGCCTTCCCTCTACAGTCCATAGAGGGGAAATAAACCTAACTAACCTATTCGCGGTAATCTGCTCCGCCACGATGGCCTTCCCTCCACAGTCCGTAGAGGGGAAAAACAACCTAACTAGCTAAAGAACTTATAAAAAAGCTGAGCTTAATCCCTAAACTAAACTACACTATCCTGAAAGTGACACAACTCCGTCTGTCAGAATGGAGACAAGCCAGAAGGGTCATCCCTCTTACATCCGTTCGTCAGGAGAGTACCACATCTAATTCTATCTAATACCTATCTCACAGATCCCTATCTAACGAATGTGCCTAACTATTTAGATGTAGAAAAAAGCCCTAACTAAATAACCTATCCGCGGGTATCAGCTCCGCCACGATGGCCTTCCCTCTACAGTCCATAGAGGGGAAATAAACCTAACTAACCTATTCGCGGTAATCTGCTCCGCCACGATGGCCTTCCCTCCACAGTCCGTAGAGGGGAAAAACAACCTAACTAGCTAAAGAACTTATAAAAAAGCTGAGCTAAATCCCTAAACTAAACTACACTATCCTGAAAGTGACACAACTCCGTCTGTCAGAATGGAGACAAGCCAGAAGGGTCATCCCTCTTACATCCGTTCGTCAGGAGAGTACCACATCTAATTCTATCTAATACCTATCTCACAGATCCCTATCTAACGAATGTGCCTAACTATTTAGATGTAGAAAAAAGCCCTAACTAAATAACCTATCCGCGGGTATCAGCTTCGCCACGATGGCCTTCCCTCTACAGTCCATAGAGGGGAAATAAACCTAACTAACCTATTCGCGGTAATCTGCTCCGCCACGATGGCCTTCTCTCCACAGTCCGTAGAGGGGAAAAACAACCTAACTAGCTAAAGAACTTATAAAAAAGCTGAGCTAAATCCCTAAACTAAACTACACTATCCTGAAAGTGACACAACTCCGTCTGTCAGAATGGAGACAAGCCAGAAGGGTCATCCCTCTTACATCCGTTCGTCAGGAGAGTACCACATCTAATTCTATCTAATACCTATCTCACAGATCCCTATCTAACGAATGTGCCTAACTATTTAGATGTAGAAAAAAGCCCTAACTAAATAACCTATCCGCGGGTATCAGCTTCGCCACGATGGCCTTCCCTCTACAGTCCATAGAGGGGAAATAAACCTAACTAACCTATTCGCGGTAATCTGCTCCGCCACGATGGCCTTCCCTCCACAGTCCGTAGAGGGGAAAAACAACCTAACTAGCTAAAGAACTTATAAAAAAGCTGAGCTAAATCCCTAAACTAAACTACACTATCCTGAAAGTGACACAACTCCGTCTGTCAGAATGGAGACAAGCCAGAAGGGTCATCCCTCTTACATCCGTTCGTCAGGAGAGTACCACATCTAATTCTATCTAATACCTATCTCACAGATCCCTATCTAACGAATGTGCCTAACTATTTAGATGTAGAAAAAAGCCCTAACTAAATAACCTATCCGCGGGTATCAGCTTCGCCACGATGGCCTTCCCTCTACAGTCCATAGAGGGGAAATAAACCTAACTAACCTATTCGCGGTAATCTGCTCCGCCACGATGGCCTTCCCTCCACAGTCCGTAGAGGGGAAAAACAACCTAACTAGCTAAAGAACTTATAAAAAAGCTGAGCTAAATCCCTAAACTAAACTACACTATCCTGAAAGTGACACAACTCCGTCTGTCAGAATGGAGACAAGCCAGAAGGGTCATCCCTCTTACATCCGTTCGTCAGGAGAGTACCACATCTAATTCTATCTAATACCTATCTCACAGATCCCTATCTAACGAATGTGCCTAACTATTTAGATGTAGAAAAAAGCCCTAACTAAATAACCTATCCGCGGGTATCAGCTTCGCCACGATGGCCTTCCCTCTACAGTCCATAGAGGGGAAATAAACCTAACTAACCTATTCGCGGTAATCTGCTCCGCCACGATGGCCTTCCCTCCACAGTCCGTAGAGGGGAAAAACAACCTAACTAGCTAAAGAACTTATAAAAAAGCTGAGCTAAATCCCTAAACTAAACTACACTATCCTGAAAGTGACACAACTCCGTCTGTCAGAATGGAGACAAGCCAGAAGGGTCATCCCTCTTACATCCGTTCGTCAGGAGAGTACCACATCTAATTCTATCTAATACCTATCTCACAGATCCCTATCTAACGAATGTGCCTAACTATTTAGATGTAGAAAAAAGCCCTAACTAAATAACCTATCCGCGGGTATCAGCTCCGCCACGATGGCCTTCCCTCTACAGTCCATAGAGGGGAAATAAACCTAACTAACCTATTCGCGGTAATCTGCTCCGCCACGATGGCCTTCCCTCCACAGTCCGTAGAGGGGAAAAACAACCTAACTAGCTAAAGAACTTATAAAAAAGCTGAGCTAAATCCCTAAACTAAACTACACTATCCTGAAAGTGACACAACTCCGTCTGTCAGAATGGAGACAAGCCAGAAGGGTCATCCCTCTTACATCCGTTCGTCAGGAGAGTACCACATCTAATTCTATCTAATACCTATCTCACAGATCCCTATCTAACGAATGTGCCTAACTATTTAGATGTAGAAAAAAGCCCTAACTAAATAACCTATCCGCGGGTATCAGCTTCGCCACGATGGCCTTCCCTCTACAGTCCATAGAGGGGAAATAAACCTAACTAACCTATTCGCGGTAATCTGCTCCGCCACGATGGCCTTCCCTCCACAGTCCGTAGAGGGGAAAAACAACCTAACTAGCTAAAGAACTTATAAAAAAGCTGAGCTAAATCCCTAAACTAAACTACACTATCCTGAAAGTGACACAACTCCGTCTGTCAGAATGGAGACAAGCCAGAAGGGTCATCCCTCTTACATCCGTTCGTCAGGAGAGTACCACATCTAATTCTATCTAATACCTATCTCACAGATCCCTATCTAACGAATGTGCCTAACTATTTAGATGTAGAAAAAAGCCCTAACTAAATAACCTATCCGCGGGTATCAGCTTCGCCACGATGGCCTTCCCTCTACAGTCCATAGAGGGGAAATAAACCTAACTAACCTATTCGCGGTAATCTGCTCCGCCACGATGGCCTTCCCTCCACAGTCCGTAGAGGGGAAAAACAACCTAACTAGCTAAAGAACTTATAAAAAAGCTGAGCTAAATCCCTAAACTAAACTACACTATCCTGAAAGTGACACAACTCCGTCTGTCAGAATGGAGACAAGCCAGAAGGGTCATCCCTCTTACATCCGTTCGTCAGGAGAGTACCACATCTAATTCTATCTAATACCTATCTCACAGATCCCTATCTAACGAATGTGCCTAACTATTTAGATGTAGAAAAAAGCCCTAACTAAATAACCTATCCGCGGGTATCAGCTTCGCCACGATGGCCTTCCCTCTACAGTCCATAGAGGGGAAATAAACCTAACTAACCTATTCGCGGTAATCTGCTCCGCCACGATGGCCTTCCCTCCACAGTCCGTAGAGGGGAAAAACAACCTAACTAGCTAAAGAACTTATAAAAAAGCTGAGCTAAATCCCTAAACTAAACTACACTATCCTGAAAGTGATACAACTCCGTCTGTCAGAATGGAGACAAGCCAGAAGGGTCATCCCTCTTACATCCGTTCGTCAGGAGAGTACCACATCTAATTCTATCTAATACCTATCTCACAGATCCCTATCTAACGAATGTGCCTAACTATTTAGATGTAGAAAAAAGCCCTAACTAGATAACCTATCCGCGGGTATCAGCTTCGCCACGATGGCCTTCCCTCTACAGTCCATAGAGGGGAAATAAACCTAACTAACCTATTCGCGGTAATCTGCTCCGCCACGATGGCCTTCCCTCCACAGTCCGTAGAGGGGAAAAACAACCTAACTAGCTAAAGAACTTATAAAAAAGCTGAGCTAAATCCCTAAACTAAACTACACTATCCTGAAAGTGATACAACTCCGTCTGTCAGAATGGAGACAAGCCAGAAGGGTCATCCCTCTTACATCCGTTCGTCAGGAGAGTACCACATCTAATTCTATCTAATACCTATCTCACAGATCCCTATCTAACGAATGTGCCTAACTATTTAGATGTAGAAAAAAGCCCTAACTAGATAACCTATCCGCGGGTATCAGCTTCGCCACGATGGCCTTCCCTCTACAGTCCATAGAGGGGAAATAAACCTAACTAACCTATTCGCGGTAATCTGCTCCGCCACGATGGCCTTCCCTCCACAGTCCGTAGAGGGGAAAAACAACCTAACTAGCTAAAGAACTTATAAAAAAGCTGAGCTAAATCCCTAAACTAAACTACACTATCCTGAAAGTGACACAACTCCGTCTGTCAGAATGGAGACAAGCCAGAAGGGTCATCCCTCTTACATCCGTTCGTCAGGAGAGTACCACATCTAATTCTATCTAATACCTATCTCACAGATCCCTATCTAACGAATGTGCCTAACTATTTAGATGTAGAAAAAAGCCCTAACTAGATAACCTATCCGCGGGTATCAGCTTCGCCACGATGGCCTTCCCTCTACAGTCCATAGAGGGGAAATAAACCTAACTAACCTATTCGCGGTAATCTGCTCCGCCACGATGGCCTTCCCTCCACAGTCCGTAGAGGGGAAAAACAACCTAACTAGCTAAAGAACTTATAAAAAAGCTGAGCTAAATCCCTAAACTAAACTACACTATCCTGAAAGTGACACAACTCCGTCTGTCAGAATGGAGACAAGCCAGAAGGGTCATCCCTCTTACATCCGTTCGTCAGGAGAGTACCACATCTAATTCTATCTAATACCTATCTCACAGATCCCTATCTAACGAATGTGCCTAACTATTTAGATGTAGAAAAAAGCCCTAACTAGATAACCTATCCGCGGGTATCAGCTTCGCCACGATGGCCTTCCCTCTACAGTCCATAGAGGGGAAATAAACCTAACTAACCTATTCGCGGTAATCTGCTCCGCCACGATGGCCTTCCCTCCACAGTCCGTAGAGGGGAAAAACAACCTAACTAGCTAAAGAACTTATAAAAAAGCTGAGCTAAATCCCTAAACTAAACTACACTATCCTGAAAGTGATACAACTCCGTCTGTCAGAATGGAGACAAGCCAGAAGGGTCATCCCTCTTACATCCGTTCGTCAGGAGAGTACCACATCTAATTCTATCTAATACCTATCTCACAGATCCCTATCTAACGAATGTGCCTAACTATTTAGATGTAGAAAAAAGCCCTAACTAGATAACCTATCCGCGGGTATCAGCTTCGCCACGATGGCCTTCCCTCTACAGTCCATAGAGGGGAAATAAACCTAACTAACCTATTCGCGGTAATCTGCTCCGCCACGATGGCCTTCCCTCCACAGTCCGTAGAGGGGAAAAACAACCTAACTAGCTAAAGAACTTATAAAAAAGCTGAGCTAAATCCCTAAACTAAACTACACTATCCTGAAAGTGACACAACTCCGTCTGTCAGAATGGAGACAAGCCAGAAGGGTCATCCCTCTTACATCCGTTCGTCAGGAGAGTACCACATCTAATTCTATCTAATACCTATCTCACAGATCCCTATCTAACGAATGTGCCTAACTATTTAGATGTAGAAAAAAGCCCTAACTAGATAACCTATCCGCGGGTATCAGCTTCGCCACGATGGCCTTCCCTCTACAGTCCATAGAGGGGAAATAAACCTAACTAACCTATTCGCGGTAATCTGCTCCGCCACGATGGCCTTCCCTCCACAGTCCGTAGAGGGGAAAAACAACCTAACTAGCTAAAGAACTTATAAAAAAGCTGAGCTAAATCCCTAAACTAAACTACACTATCCTGAAAGTGACACAACTCCGTCTGTCAGAATGGAGACAAGCCAGAAGGGTCATCCCTCTTACATCCGTTCGTCAGGAGAGTACCACATCTAATTCTATCTAATACCTATCTCACAGATCCCTATCTAACGAATGTGCCTAACTATTTAGATGTAGAAAAAAGCCCTAACTAAATAACCTATCCGCGGGTATCAGCTTCGCCACGATGGCCTTCCCTCTACAGTCCATAGAGGGGAAATAAACCTAACTAACCTATTCGCGGTAATCTGCTCCGCCACGATGGCCTTCCCTCCACAGTCCGTAGAGGGGAAAAACAACCTAACTAGCTAAAGAACTTATAAAAAAGCTGAGCTAAATCCCTAAACTAAACTACACTATCCTGAAAGTGACACAACTCCGTCTGTCAGAATGGAGACAAGCCAGAAGGGTCATCCCTCTTACATCCGTTCGTCAGGAGAGTACCACATCTAATTCTATCTAATACCTATCTCACAGATCCCTATCTAACGAATGTGCCTAACTATTTAGATGTAGAAAAAAGCCCTAGCTAAATAACCTATCCGCGGGTATCAGCTTCGCCACGATGGCCTTCCCTCTACAGTCCATAGAGGGGAAATAAACCTAACTAACCTATTCGCGGTAATCTGCTCCGCCACGATGGCCTTCCCTCCACAGTCCGTAGAGGGGAAAAACAACCTAACTAGCTAAAGAACTTATAAAAAAGCTGAGCTAAATCCCTAAACTAAACTACACTATCCTGAAAGTGACACAACTCCGTCTGTCAGAATGGAGACAAGCCAGAAGGGTCATCCCTCTTACATCCGTTCGTCAGGAGAGTACCACATCTAATTCTATCTAATACCTATCTCACAGATCCCTATCTAACGAATGTGCCTAACTATTTAGATGTAGAAAAAAGCCCTAACTAAATAACCTATCCGCGGGTATCAGCTTCGCCACGATGGCCTTCCCTCTACAGTCCATAGAGGGGAAATAAACCTAACTAACCTATTCGCGGTAATCTGCTCCGCCACGATGGCCTTCCCTCCACAGTCCGTAGAAGGGAAAAACAACCTAACTAGCTAAAGAACTTATAAAAAAGCTGAGCTAAATCCCTAAACTAAACTACACTATCCTGAAAGTGACACAACTCCGTCTGTCAGAATGGAGACAAGCCAGAAGGGTCATCCCTCTTACATCCGTTCGTCAGGAGAGTACCACATCTAATTCTATCTAATACCTATCTCACAGATCCCTATCTAACGAATGTGCCTAACTATTTAGATGTAGAAAAAAGCCCTAACTAAATAACCTATCCGCGGGTATCAGCTTCGCCACGATGGCCTTCCCTCTACAGTCCATAGAGGGGAAATAAACCTAACTAACCTATTCGCGGTAATCTGCTCCGCCACGATGGCCTTCCCTCCACAGTCCGTAGAGGGGAAAAACAACCTAACTAGCTAAAGAACTTATAAAAAAGCTGAGCTAAATCCCTAAACTAAACTACACTATCCTGAAAGTGACACAACTCCGTCTGTCAGAATGGAGACAAGCCAGAAGGGTCATCCCTCTTACATCCGTTCGTCAGGAGAGTACCACATCTAATTCTATCTAATACCTATCTCACAGATCCCTATCTAACGAATGTGCCTAACTATTTAGATGTAGAAAAAAGCCCTAACTAAATAACCTATCCGCGGGTATCAGCTTCGCCACGATGGCCTTCCCTCTACAGTCCATAGAGGGGAAATAAACCTAACTAACCTATTCGCGGTAATCTGCTCCGCCACGATGGCCTTCCCTCCACAGTCCGTAGAGGGGAAAAACAACCTAACTAGCTAAAGAACTTATAAAAAAGCTGAGCTAAATCCCTAAACTAAACTACACTATCCTGAAAGTGACACAACTCCGTCTGTCAGAATGGAGACAAGCCAGAAGGGTCATCCCTCTTACATCCGTTCGTCAGGAGAGTACCACATCTAATTCTATCTAATACCTATCTCACAGATCCCTATCTAACGAATGTGCCTAACTATTTAGATGTAGAAAAAAGCCCTAGCTAAATAACCTATCCGCGGGTATCAGCTTCGCCACGATGGCCTTCCCTCTACAGTCCATAGAGGGGAAATAAACCTAACTAACCTATTCGCGGTAATCTGCTCCGCCACGATGGCCTTCCCTCCACAGTCCGTAGAGGGGAAAAACAACCTAACTAGCTAAAGAACTTATAAAAAAGCTGAGCTAAATCCCTAAACTAAACTACACTATCCTGAAAGTGATACAACTCCGTCTGTCAGAATGGAGACAAGCCAGAAGGGTCATCCCTCTTACATCCGTTCGTCAGGAGAGTACCACATCTAATTCTATCTAATACCTATCTCACAGATCCCTATCTAACGAATGTGCCTAACTATTTAGATGTAGAAAAAAGCCCTAACTAAATAACCTATCCGCGGGTATCAGCTTCGCCACGATGGCCTTCCCTCTACAGTCCATAGAGGGGAAATAAACCTAACTAACCTATTCGCGGTAATCTGCTCCGCCACGATGGCCTTCCCTCCACAGTCCGTAGAGGGGAAAAACAACCTAACTAG
The DNA here is from genome assembly GCA_963583995.1 of Xylota segnis. Taxonomy (NCBI): domain Eukaryota; kingdom Metazoa; phylum Arthropoda; class Insecta; order Diptera; family Syrphidae; genus Xylota; species Xylota segnis. Next base: position 127,736,322 of record OY757236.1, on the reverse strand, counting down.
CTAAAGAACTTATAAAAAAGCTGAGCTAAATCCCTAAACTAAACTACACTATCCTGAAAGTGATACAACTCCGTCTGTCAGAATGGAGACAAGCCAGAAGGGTCATCCCTCTTACATCCGTTCGTCAGGAGAGTACCACATCTAATTCTATCTAATACCTATCTCACAGATCCCTATCTAACGAATGTGCCTAACTATTTAGATGTAGAAAAAAGCCCTAACTAAATAACCTATCCGCGGGTATCAGCTCCGCCACGATGGCCTTCCCTCTACAGTCCATAGAGGGGAAATAAACCTAACTAACCTATTCGCGGTAATCTGCTCCGCCACGATGGCCTTCCCTCCACAGTCCGTAGAGGGGAAAAACAACCTAACTAGCTAAAGAACTTATAAAAAAGCTGAGCTAAATCCCTAAACTAAACTACACTATCCTGAAAGTGACACAGCTCCGTCTGTCAGAATGGAGACAAGCCAGAAGGGTCATCCCTCTTACATCCGTTCGTCAGGAGAGTACCACATCTAATTCTATCTAATACCTATCTCACAGATCCCTATCTAACGAATGTGCCTAACTATTTAGATGTAGAAAAAAGCCCTAACTAAATAACCTATCCGCGGGTATCAGCTTCGCCACGATGGCCTTCCCTCTACAGTCCATAGAGGGGAAATAAACCTAACTAACCTATTCGCGGTAATCTGCTCCGCCACGATGGCCTTCCCTCCACAGTCCGTAGAGGGGAAAAACAACCTAACTAGCTAAAGAACTTATAAAAAAGCTGAGCTAAATCCCTAAACTAAACTACACTATCCTGAAAGTGATACAACTCCGTCTGTCAGAATGGAGACAAGCCAGAAGGGTCATCCCTCTTACATCCGTTCGTCAGGAGAGTACCACATCTAATTCTATCTAATACCTATCTCACAGATCCCTATCTAACGAATGTGCCTAACTATTTAGATGTAGAAAAAAGCCCTAACTAAATAACCTATCCGCGGGTATCAGCTCCGCCACGATGGCCTTCCCTCTACAGTCCATAGAGGGGAAATAAACCTAACTAACCTATTCGCGGTAATCTGCTCCGCCACGATGGCCTTCCCTCCACAGTCCGTAGAGGGGAAAAACAACCTAACTAGCTAAAGAACTTATAAAAAAGCTGAGCTAAATCCCTAAACTAAACTACACTATCCTGAAAGTGACACAACTCCGTCTGTCAGAATGGAGACAAGCCAGAAGGGTCATCCCTCTTACATCCGTTCGTCAGGAGAGTACCACATCTAATTCTATCTAATACCTATCTCACAGATCCCTATCTAACGAATGTGCCTAACTATTTAGATGTAGAAAAAAGCCCTAACTAAATAACCTATCCGCGGGTATCAGCTTCGCCACGATGGCCTTCCCTCTACAGTCCATAGAGGGGAAATAAACCTAACTAACCTATTCGCGGTAATCTGCTCCGCCACGATGGCCTTCCCTCCACAGTCCGTAGAGGGGAAAAACAACCTAACTAGCTAAAGAACTTATAAAAAAGCTGAGCTAAATCCCTAAACTAAACTACACTATCCTGAAAGTGACACAACTCCGTCTGTCAGAATGGAGACAAGCCAGAAGGGTCATCCCTCTTACATCCGTTCGTCAGGAGAGTACCACATCTAATTCTATCTAATACCTATCTCACAGATCCCTATCTAACGAATGTGCCTAACTATTTAGATGTAGAAAAAAGCCCTAACTAAATAACCTATCCGCGGGTATCAGCTTCGCCACGATGGCCTTCCCTCTACAGTCCATAGAGGGGAAATAAACCTAACTAACCTATTCGCGGTAATCTGCTCCGCCACGATGGCCTTCCCTCCACAGTCCGTAGAGGGGAAAAACAACCTAACTAGCTAAAGAACTTATAAAAAAGCTGAGCTAAATCCCTAAACTAAACTACACTATCCTGAAAGTGACACAACTCCGTCTGTCAGAATGGAGACAAGCCAGAAGGGTCATCCCTCTTACATCCGTTCGTCAGAAGAGTACCACATCTAATTCTATCTAATACCTATCTCACAGATCCCTATCTAACGAATGTGCCTAACTATTTAGATGTAGAAAAAAGCCCTAACTAAATAACCTATCCGCGGGTATCAGCTTCGCCACGATGGCCTTCCCTCTACAGTCCATAGAGGGGAAATAAACCTAACTAACCTATTCGCGGTAATCTGCTCCGCCACGATGGCCTTCCCTCCACAGTCCGTAGAGGGGAAAAACAACCTAACTAGCTAAAGAACTTATAAAAAAGCTGAGCTAAATCCCTAAACTAAACTACACTATCCTGAAAGTGACACAACTCCGTCTGTCAGAATGGAGACAAGCCAGAAGGGTCATCCCTCTTACATCCGTTCGTCAGGAGAGTACCACATCTAATTCTATCTAATACCTATCTCACAGATCCCTATCTAACGAATGTGCCTAACTATTTAGATGTAGAAAAAAGCCCTAACTAAATAACCTATCCGCGGGTATCAGCTTCGCCACGATGGCCTTCCCTCTACAGTCCGTAGAGGGGAAATAAACCTAACTAACCTATTCGCGGTAATCTGCTCCGCCACGATGGCCTTCCCTCCACAGTCCGTAGAGGGGAAAAACAACCTAACTAGCTAAAGAACTTATAAAAAAGCTGAGCTAAATCCCTAAACTAAACTACACTATCCTGAAAGTGACACAACTCCGTCTGTCAGAATGGAGACAAGCCAGAAGGGTCATCCCTCTTACATCCGTTCGTCAGGAGAGTACCACATCTAATTCTATCTAATACCTATCTCACAGATCCCTATCTAACGAATGTGCCTAACTATTTAGATGTAGAAAAAAGCCCTAACTAAATAACCTATCCGCGGGTATCAGCTTCGCCACGATGGCCTTCCCTCTACAGTCCATAGAGGGGAAATAAACCTAACTAACCTATTCGCGGTAATCTGCTCCGCCACGATGGCCTTCCCTCCACAGTCCGTAGAGGGGAAAAACAACCTAACTAGCTAAAGAACTTATAAAAAAGCTGAGCTAAATCCCTAAACTAAACTACACTATCCTGAAAGTGACACAACTCCGTCTGTCAGAATGGAGACAAGCCAGAAGGGTCATCCCTCTTACATCCGTTCGTCAGGAGAGTACCACATCTAATTCTATCTAATACCTATCTCACAGATCCCTATCTAACGAATGTGCCTAACTATTTAGATGTAGAAAAAAGCCCTAACTAGATAACCTATCCGCGGGTATCAGCTTCGCCACGATGGCCTTCCCTCTACAGTCCATAGAGGGGAAATAAACCTAACTAACCTATTCGCGGTAATCTGCTCCGCCACGATGGCCTTCCCTCCACAGTCCGTAGAGGGGAAAAACAACCTAACTAGCTAAAGAACTTATAAAAAAGCTGAGCTAAATCCCTAAACTAAACTACACTATCCTGAAAGTGATACAACTCCGTCTGTCAGAATGGAGACAAGCCAGAAGGGTCATCCCTCTTACATCCGTTCGTCAGGAGAGTACCACATCTAATTCTATCTAATACCTATCTCACAGATCCCTATCTAACGAATGTGCCTAACTATTTAGATGTAGAAAAAAGCCCTAACTAGATAACCTATCCGCGGGTATCAGCTTCGCCACGATGGCCTTCCCTCTACAGTCCATAGAGGGGAAATAAACCTAACTAACCTATTCGCAGTAATCTGCTCCGCCACGATGGCCTTCCCTCCACAGTCCGTAGAGGGGAAAAACAACCTAACTAGCTAAAGAACTTATAAAAAAGCTGAGCTAAATCCCTAAACTAAACTACACTATCCTGAAAGTGACACAACTCCGTCTGTCAGAATGGAGACAAGCCAGAAGGGTCATCCCTCTTACATCCGTTCGTCAGGAGAGTACCACATCTAATTCTATCTAATACCTATCTCACAGATCCCTATCTAACGAATGTGCCTAACTATTTAGATGTAGAAAAAAGCCCTAACTAGATAACCTATCCGCGGGTATCAGCTTCGCCACGATGGCCTTCCCTCTACAGTCCATAGAGGGGAAATAAACCTAACTAACCTATTCGCGGTAATCTGCTCCGCCACGATGGCCTTCCCTCCACAGTCCGTAGAGGGGAAAAACAACCTAACTAGCTAAAGAACTTATAAAAAAGCTGAGCTAAATCCCTAAACTAAACTACACTATCCTGAAAGTGACACAACTCCGTCTGTCAGAATGGAGACAAGCCAGAAGGGTCATCCCTCTTACATCCGTTCGTCAGGAGAGTACCACATCTAATTCTATCTAATACCTATCTCACAGATCCCTATCTAACGAATGTGCCTAACTATTTAGATGTAGAAAAAAGCCCTAACTAAATAACCTATCCGCGGGTATCAGCTTCGCCACGATGGCCTTCCCTCTACAGTCCATAGAGGGGAAATAAACCTAACTAACCTATTCGCGGTAATCTGCTCCGCCACGATGGCCTTCCCTCCACAGTCCGTAGAGGGGAAAAACAACCTAACTAGCTAAAGAACTTATAAAAAAGCTGAGCTAAATCCCTAAACTAAACTACACTATCCTGAAAGTGACACAACTCCGTCTGTCAGAATGGAGACAAGCCAGAAGGGTCATCCCTCTTACATCCGTTCGTCAGGAGAGTACCACATCTAATTCTATCTAATACCTATCTCACAGATCCCTATCTAACGAATGTGCCTAACTATTTAGATGTAGAAAAAAGCCCTAACTAAATAACCTATCCGCGGGTATCAGCTTCGCCACGATGGCCTTCCCTCTACAGTCCATAGAGGGGAAATAAACCTAACTAACCTATTCGCGGTAATCTGCTCCGCCACGATGGCCTTCCCTCCACAGTCCGTAGAGGGGAAAAACAACCTAACTAGCTAAAGAACTTATAAAAAAGCTGAGCTAAATCCCTAAACTAAACTACACTATCCTGAAAGTGACACAACTCCGTCTGTCAGAATGGAGACAAGCCAGAAGGGTCATCCCTCTTACATCCGTTCGTCAGGAGAGTACCACATCTAATTCTATCTAATACCTATCTCACAGATCCCTATCTAACGAATGTGCCTAACTATTTAGATGTAGAAAAAAGCCCTAACTAAATAACCTATCCGCGGGTATCAGCTTCGCCACGATGGCCTTCCCTCTACAGTCCATAGAGGGGAAATAAACCTAACTAACCTATTCGCGGTAATCTGCTCCGCCACGATGGCCTTCCCTCCACAGTCCGTAGAGGGGAAAAACAACCTAACTAGCTAAAGAACTTATAAAAAAGCTGAGCTAAATCCCTAAACTAAACTACACTATCCTGAAAGTGATACAACTCCGTCTGTCAGAATGGAGACAAGCCAGAAGGGTCATCCCTCTTACATCCGTTCGTCAGGAGAGTACCACATCTAATTCTATCTAATACCTATCTCACAGATCCCTATCTAACGAATGTGCCTAACTATTTAGATGTAGAAAAAAGCCCTAACTAGATAACCTATCCGCGGGTATCAGCTTCGCCACGATGGCCTTCCCTCTACAGTCCATAGAGGGGAAATAAACCTAACTAACCTATTCGCGGTAATCTGCTCCGCCACGATGGCCTTCCCTCCACAGTCCGTAGAGGGGAAAAACAACCTAACTAGCTAAAGAACTTATAAAAAAGCTGAGCTAAATCCCTAAACTAAACTACACTATCCTGAAAGTGACACAACTCCGTCTGTCAGAATGGAGACAAGCCAGAAGGGTCATCCCTCTTACATCCGTTCGTCAGGAGAGTACCACATCTAATTCTATCTAATACCTATCTCACAGATCCCTATCTAACGAATGTGCCTAACTATTTAGATGTAGAAAAAAGCCCTAACTAAATAACCTATCCGCGGGTATCAGCTTCGCCACGATGGCCTTCCCTCTACAGTCCATAGAGGGGAAATAAACCTAACTAACCTATTCGCGGTAATCTGCTCCGCCACGATGGCCTTCCCTCCACAGTCCGTAGAGGGGAAAAACAACCTAACTAGCTAAAGAACTTATAAAAAAGCTGAGCTAAATCCCTAAACTAAACTACACTATCCTGAAAGTGACACAACTCCGTCTGTCAGAATGGAGACAAGCCAGAAGGGTCATCCCTCTTACATCCGTTCGTCAGGAGAGTACCACATCTAATTCTATCTAATACCTATCTCACAGATCCCTATCTAACGAATGTGCCTAACTATTTAGATGTAGAAAAAAGCCCTAACTAAATAACCTATCCGCGGGTATCAGCTTCGCCACGATGGCCTTCCCTCTACAGTCCATAGAGGGGAAATAAACCTAACTAACCTATTCGCGGTAATCTGCTCCGCCACGATGGCCTTCCCTCCACAGTCCGTAGAGGGGAAAAACAACCTAACTAGCTAAAGAACTTATAAAAAAGCTGAGCTAAATCCCTAAACTAAACTACACTATCCTGAAAGTGACACAACTCCGTCTGTCAGAATGGAGACAAGCCAGAAGGGTCATCCCTCTTACATCCGTTCGTCAGGAGAGTACCACATCTAATTCTATCTAATACCTATCTCACAGATCCCTATCTAACGAATGTGCCTAACTATTTAGATGTAGAAAAAAGCCCTAACTAAATAACCTATCCGCGGGTATCAGCTTCGCCACGATGGCCTTCCCTCTACAGTCCATAGAGGGGAAATAAACCTAACTAACCTATTCGCGGTAATCTGCTCCGCCACGATGGCCTTCCCTCCACAGTCCGTAGAGGGGAAAAACAACCTAACTAGCTAAAGAACTTATAAAAAAGCTGAGCTAAATCCCTAAACTAAACTACACTATCCTGAAAGTGACACAACTCCGTCTGTCAGAATGGAGACAAGCCAGAAGGGTCATCCCTCTTACATCCGTTCGTCAGGAGAGTACCACATCTAATTCTATCTAATACCTATCTCACAGATCCCTATCTAACGAATGTGCCTAACTATTTAGATGTAGAAAAAAGCCCTAACTAAATAACCTATCCGCGGGTATCAGCTTCGCCACGATGGCCTTCCCTCTACAGTCCATAGAGGGGAAATAAACCTAACTAACCTATTCGCGGTAATCTGCTCCGCCACGATGGCCTTCCCTCCACAGTCCGTAGAGGGGAAAAACAACCTAACTAGCTAAAGAACTTATAAAAAAGCTGAGCTAAATCCCTAAACTAAACTACACTATCCTGAAAGTGACACAACTCCGTCTGTCAGAATGGAGACAAGCCAGAAGGGTCATCCCTCTTACATCCGTTCGTCAGGAGAGTACCACATCTAATTCTATCTAATACCTATCTCACAGATCCCTATCTAACGAATGTGCCTAACTATTTAGATGTAGAAAAAAGCCCTAACTAAATAACCTATCCGCGGGTATCAGCTTCGCCACGATGGCCTTCCCTCTACAGTCCATAGAGGGGAAATAAACCTAACTAACCTATTCGCGGTAATCTGCTCCGCCACGATGGCCTTCCCTCCACAGTCCGTAGAGGGGAAAAACAACCTAACTAGCTAAAGAACTTATAAAAAAGCTGAGCTAAATCCCTAAACTAAACTACACTATCCTGAAAGTGATACAACTCCGTCTGTCAGAATGGAGACAAGCCAGAAGGGTCATCCCTCTTACATCCGTTCGTCAGGAGAGTACCACATCTAATTCTATCTAATACCTATCTCACAGATCCCTATCTAACGAATGTGCCTAACTATTTAGATGTAGAAAAAAGCCCTAACTAGATAACCTATCCGCGGGTATCAGCTTCGCCACGATGGCCTTCCCTCTACAGTCCATAGAGGGGAAATAAACCTAACTAACCTATTCGCGGTAATCTGCTCCGCCACGATGGCCTTCCCTCCACAGTCCGTAGAGGGGAAAAACAACCTAACTAGCTAAAGAACTTATAAAAAAGCTGAGCTAAATCCCTAAACTAAACTACACTATCCTGAAAGTGATACAACTCCGTCTGTCAGAATGGAGACAAGCCAGAAGGGTCATCCCTCTTACATCCGTTCGTCAGGAGAGTACCACATCTAATTCTATCTAATACCTATCTCACAGATCCCTATCTAACGAATGTGCCTAACTATTTAGATGTAGAAAAAAGCCCTAACTAGATAACCTATCCGCGGGTATCAGCTTCGCCACGATGGCCTTCCCTCTACAGTCCATAGAGGGGAAATAAACCTAACTAACCTATTCGCGGTAATCTGCTCCGCCACGATGGCCTTCCCTCCACAGTCCGTAGAGGGGAAAAACAACCTAACTAGCTAAAGAACTTATAAAAAAGCTGAGCTAAATCCCTAAACTAAACTACACTATCCTGAAAGTGACACAACTCCGTCTGTCAGAATGGAGACAAGCCAGAAGGGTCATCCCTCTTACATCCGTTCGTCAGGAGAGTACCACATCTAATTCTATCTAATACCTATCTCACAGATCCCTATCTAACGAATGTGCCTAACTATTTAGATGTAGAAAAAAGCCCTAACTAAATAACCTATCCGCGGGTATCAGCTTCGCCACGATGGCCTTCCCTCTACAGTCCATAGAGGGGAAATAAACCTAACTAACCTATTCGCGGTAATCTGCTCCGCCACGATGGCCTTCCCTCCACAGTCCGTAGAGGGGAAAAACAACCTAACTAGCTAAAGAACTTATAAAAAAGCTGAGCTAAATCCCTAAACTAAACTACACTATCCTGAAAGTGACACAACTCCGTCTGTCAGAATGGAGACAAGCCAGAAGGGTCATCCCTCTTACATCCGTTCGTCAGGAGAGTACCACATCTAATTCTATCTAATACCTATCTCACAGATCCCTATCTAACGAATGTGCCTAACTATTTAGATGTAGAAAAAAGCCCTAACTAGATAACCTATCCGCGGGTATCAGCTTCGCCACGATGGCCTTCCCTCTACAGTCCATAGAGGGGAAATAAACCTAACTAACCTATTCGCGGTAATCTGCTCCGCCACGATGGCCTTCCCTCCACAGTCCGTAGAGGGGAAAAACAACCTAACTAGCTAAAGAACTTATAAAAAAGCTGAGCTAAATCCCTAAACTAAACTACACTATCCTGAAAGTGACACAACTCCGTCTGTCAGAATGGAGACAAGCCAGAAGGGTCATCCCTCTTACATCCGTTCGTCAGGAGAGTACCACATCTAATTCTATCTAATACCTATCTCACAGATCCCTATCTAACGAATGTGCCTAACTATTTAGATGTAGAAAAAAGCCCTAACTAAATAACCTATCCGCGGGTATCAGCTTCGCCACGATGGCCTTCCCTCTACAGTCCATAGAGGGGAAATAAACCTAACTAACCTATTCGCGGTAATCTGCTCCGCCACGATGGCCTTCCCTCCACAGTCCGTAGAGGGGAAAAACAACCTAACTAGCTAAAGAACTTATAAAAAAGCTGAGCTAAATCCCTAAACTAAACTACACTATCCTGAAAGTGATACAACTCCGTCTGTCAGAATGGAGACAAGCCAGAAGGGTCATCCCTCTTACATCCGTTCGTCAGGAGAGTACCACATCTAATTCTATCTAATACCTATCTCACAGATCCCTATCTAACGAATGTGCTTAACTATTTAGATGTAGAAAAAAGCCCTAACTAGATAACCTATCCGCGGGTATCAGCTTCGCCACGATGGCCTTCCCTCTACAGTCCATAGAGGGGAAATAAACCTAACTAACCTATTCGCGGTAATCTGCTCCGCCACGATGGCCTTCCCTCCACAGTCCGTAGAGGGGAAAAACAACCTAACTAGCTAAAGAACTTATAAAAAAGCTGAGCTAAATCCCTAAACTAAACTACACTATCCTGAAAGTGACACAACTCCGTCTGTCAGAATGGAGACAAGCCAGAAGGGTCATCCCTCTTACATCCGTTCGTCAGGAGAGTACCACATCTAATTCTATCTAATACCTATCTCACAGATCCCTATCTAACGAATGTGCCTAACTATTTAGATGTAGAAAAAAGCCCTAACTAAATAACCTATCCGCGGGTATCAGCTTCGCCACGATGGCCTTCCCTCTACAGTCCATAGAGGGGAAATAAACCTAACTAACCTATTCGCGGTAATCTGCTCCGCCACGATGGCCTTCCCTCCACAGTCCGTAGAGGGGAAAAACAACCTAACTAGCTAAAGAACTTATAAAAAAGCTGAGCTAAATCCCTAAACTAAACTACACTATCCTGAAAGTGACACAACTCCGTCTGTCAGAATGGAGACAAGCCAGAAGGGTCATCCCTCTTACATCCGTTCGTCAGGAGAGTACCACATCTAATTCTATCTAATACCTATCTCACAGATCCCTATCTAACGAATGTGCCTAACTATTTAGATGTAGAAAAAAGCCCTAACTAAATAACCTATCCGCGGGTATCAGCTTCGCCACGATGGCCTTCCCTCTACAGTCCATAGAGGGGAAATAAACCTAACTAACCTATTCGCGGTAATCTGCTCCGCCACGATGGCCTTCCCTCCACAGTCCGTAGAGGGGAAAAACAACCTAACTAGCTAAAGAACTTATAAAAAAGCTGAGCTAAATCCCTAAACTAAACTACACTATCCTGAAAGTGACACAACTCCGTCTGTCAGAATGGAGACAAGCCAGAAGGGTCATCCCTCTTACATCCGTTCGTCAGGAGAGTACCACATCTAATTCTATCTAATACCTATCTCACAGATCCCTATCTAACGAATGTGCCTAACTATTTAGATGTAGAAAAAAGCCCTAACTAAATAACCTATCCGCGGGTATCAGCTCCGCCACGATGGCCTTCCCTCTACAGTCCATAGAGGGGAAATAAACCTAACTAACCTATTCGCGGTAATCTGCTCCGCCACGATGGCCTTCCCTCCACAGTCCGTAGAGGGGAAAAACAACCTAACTAGCTAAAGAACTTATAAAAAAGCTGAGCTAAATCCCTAAACTAAACTACACTATCCTGAAAGTGACACAACTCCGTCTGTCAGAATGGAGACAAGCCAGAAGGGTCATCCCTCTTACATCCGTTCGTCAGGAGAGTACCACATCTAATTCTATCTAATACCTATCTCACAGATCCCTATCTAACGAATGTGCCTAACTATTTAGATGTAGAAAAAAGCCCTAACTAAATAACCTATCCGCGGGTATCAGCTTCGCCACGATGGCCTTCCCTCTACAGTCCATAGAGGGGAAATAAACCTAACTAACCTATTCGCGGTAATCTGCTCCGCCACGATGGCCTTCTCTCCACAGTCCGTAGAGGGGAAAAACAACCTAACTAGCTAAAGAACTTATAAAAAAGCTGAGCTAAATCCCTAAACTAAACTACACTATCCTGAAAGTGACACAACTCCGTCTGTCAGAATGGAGACAAGCCAGAAGGGTCATCCCTCTTACATCCGTTCGTCAGGAGAGTACCACATCTAATTCTATCTAATACCTATCTCACAGATCCCTATCTAACGAATGTGCCTAACTATTTAGATGTAGAAAAAAGCCCTAACTAAATAACCTATCCGCGGGTATCAGCTTCGCCACGATGGCCTTCCCTCTACAGTCCATAGAGGGGAAATAAACCTAACTAACCTATTCGCGGTAATCTGCTCCGCCACGATGGCCTTCCCTCCACAGTCCGTAGAGGGGAAAAACAACCTAACTAGCTAAAGAACTTATAAAAAAGCTGAGCTAAATCCCTAAACTAAACTACACTATCCTGAAAGTGACACAACTCCGTCTGTCAGAATGGAGACAAGCCAGAAGGGTCATCCCTCTTACATCCGTTCGTCAGGAGAGTACCACATCTAATTCTATCTAATACCTATCTCACAGATCCCTATCTAACGAATGTGCCTAACTATTTAGATGTAGAAAAAAGCCCTAACTAAATAACCTATCCGCGGGTATCAGCTTCGCCACGATGGCCTTCCCTCTACAGTCCATAGAGGGGAAATAAACCTAACTAACCTATTCGCGGTAATCTGCTCCGCCACGATGGCCTTCCCTCCACAGTCCGTAGAGGGGAAAAACAACCTAACTAGCTAAAGAACTTATAAAAAAGCTGAGCTAAATCCCTAAACTAAACTACACTATCCTGAAAGTGACACAACTCCGTCTGTCAGAATGGAGACAAGCCAGAAGGGTCATCCCTCTTACATCCGTTCGTCAGGAGAGTACCACATCTAATTCTATCTAATACCTATCTCACAGATCCCTATCTAACGAATGTGCCTAACTATTTAGATGTAGAAAAAAGCCCTAACTAAATAACCTATCCGCGGGTATCAGCTTCGCCACGATGGCCTTCCCTCTACAGTCCATAGAGGGGAAATAAACCTAACTAACCTATTCGCGGTAATCTGCTCCGCCACGATGGCCTTCCCTCCACAGTCCGTAGAGGGGAAAAACAACCTAACTAGCTAAAGAACTTATAAAAAAGCTGAGCTAAATCCCTAAACTAAACTACACTATCCTGAAAGTGACACAACTCCGTCTGTCAGAATGGAGACAAGCCAGAAGGGTCATCCCTCTTACATCCGTTCGTCAGGAGAGTACCACATCTAATTCTATCTAATACCTATCTCACAGATCCCTATCTAACGAATGTGCCTAACTATTTAGATGTAGAAAAAAGCCCTAACTAAATAACCTATCCGCGGGTATCAGCTTCGCCACGATGGCCTTCCCTCTACAGTCCATAGAGGGGAAATAATCCTAACTAACCTATTCGCGGTAATCTGCTCCGCCACGATGGCCTTCCCTCCACAGTCCGTAGAGGGGAAAAACAACCTAACTAGCTAAAGAACTTATAAAAAAGCTGAGCTAAATCCCTAAACTAAACTACACTATCCTGAAAGTGATACAACTCCGTCTGTCAGAATGGAGACAAGCCAGAAGGGTCATCCCTCTTACATCCGTTCGTCAGGAGAGTACCACATCTAATTCTATCTAATACCTATCTCACAGATCCCTATCTAACGAATGTGCCTAACTATTTAGATGTAGAAAAAAGCCCTAACTAAATAACCTATCCGCGGGTATCAGCTTCGCCACGATGGCCTTCCCTCTACAGTCCATAGAGGGGAAATAAACCTAACTAACCTATTCGCGGTAATCTGCTCCGCCACGATGGCCTTCCCTCCACAGTCCGTAGAGGGGAAAAACAACCTAACTAGCTAAAGAACTTATAAAAAAGCTGAGCTAAATCCCTAAACTAAACTACACTATCCTGAAAGTGACACAACTCCGTCTGTCAGAATGGAGACAAGCCAGAAGGGTCATCCCTCTTACATCCGTTCGTCAGGAGAGTACCACATCTAATTCTATCTAATACCTATCTCACAGATCCCTATCTAACGAATGTGCCTAACTATTTAGATGTAGAAAAAAGCCCTAACTAAATAACCTATCCGCGGGTATCAGCCTCGCCACGATGGCCTTCCCTCTACAGTCCATAGAGGGGAAATAAACCTAACTAACCTATTCGCGGTAATCTGCTCCGCCACGATGGCCTTCCCTCCACAGTCCGTAGAGGGGAAAAACAACCTAACTAGCTAAAGAACTTATAAAAAAGCTGAGCTAAATCCCTAAACTAAACTACACTATCCTGAAAGTGACACAACTCCGTCTGTCAGAATGGAGACAAGCCAGAAGGGTCATCCCTCTTACATCCGTTCGTCAGGAGAGTACCACATCTAATTCTATCTAATACCTATCTCACAGATCCCTATCTAACGAATGTGCCTAACTATTTAGATGTAGAAAAAAGCCCTAACTAAATAACCTATCCGCGGGTATCAGCTTCGCCACGATGGCCTTCCCTCTACAGTCCATAGAGGGGAAATAAACCTAACTAACCTATTCGCGGTAATCTGCTCCGCCACGATGGCCTTCCCTCCACAGTCCGTAGAGGGGAAAAACAACCTAACTAGCTAAAGAACTTATAAAAAAGCTGAGCTTAATCCCTAAACTAAACTACACTATCCTGAAAGTGACACAACTCCGTCTGTCAGAATGGAGACAAGCCAGAAGGGTCATCCCTCTTACATCCGTTCGTCAGGAGAGTACCACATCTAATTCTATCTAATACCTATCTCACAGATCCCTATCTAACGAATGTGCCTAACTATTTAGATGTAGAAAAAAGCCCTAACTAGATAACCTATCCGCGGGTATCAGCTTCGCCACGATGGCCTTCCCTCTACAGTCCATAGAGGGGAAATAAACCTAACTAACCTATTCGCGGTAATCTGCTCCGCCACGATGGCCTTCCCTCCACAGTCCGTAGAGGGGAAAAACAACCTAACTAGCTAAAGAACTTATAAAAAAGCTGAGCTAAATCCCTAAACTAAACTACACTATCCTGAAAGTGACACAACTCCGTCTGTCAGAATGGAGACAAGCCAGAAGGGTCATCCCTCTTACATCCGTTCGTCAGGAGAGTACCACATCTAATTCTATCTAATACCTATCTCACAGATCCCTATCTAACGAATGTGCCTAACTATTTAGATGTAGAAAAAAGCCCTAACTAAATAACCTATCCGCGGGTATCAGCTTCGCCACGATGGCCTTCCCTCTACAGTCCATAGAGGGGAAATAAACCTAACTAACCTATTCGCGGTAATCTGCTCCGCCACGATGGCCTTCCCTCCACAGTCCGTAGAGGGGAAAAACAACCTAACTAGCTAAAGAACTTATAAAAAAGCTGAGCTAAATCCCTAAACTAAACTACACTATCCTGAAAGTGACACAACTCCGTCTGTCAGAATGGAGACAAGCCAGAAGGGTCATCCCTCTTACATCCGTTCGTCAGGAGAGTACCACATCTAATTCTATCTAATACCTATCTCACAGATCCCTATCTAACGAATGTGCCTAACTATTTAGATGTAGAAAAAAGCCCTAACTAAATAACCTATCCGCGGGTATCAGCTTCGCCACGATGGCCTTCCCTCTACAGTCCATAGAGGGGAAATAAACCTAACTAACCTATTCGCGGTAATCTGCTCCGCCACGATGGCCTTCCCTCCACAGTCCGTAGAGGGGAAAAACAACCTAACTAGCTAAAGAACTTATAAAAAAGCTGAGCTAAATCCCTAAACTAAACTACACTATCCTGAAAGTGACACAACTCCGTCTGTCAGAATGGAGACAAGCCAGAAGGGTCATCCCTCTTACATCCGTTCGTCAGGAGAGTACCACATCTAATTCTATCTAATACCTATCTCACAGATCCCTATCTAACGAATGTGCCTAACTATTTAGATGTAGAAAAAAGCCCTAACTAAATAACCTATCCGCGGGTATCAGCTTCGCCACGATGGCCTTCCCTCTACAGTCCATAGAGGGGAAATAAACCTAACTAACCTATTCGCGGTAATCTGCTCCGCCACGATGGCCTTCCCTCCACAGTCCGTAGAGGGGAAAAACAACCTAACTAGCTAAAGAACTTATAAAAAAGCTGAGCTAAATCCCTAAACTAAACTACACTATCCTGAAAGTGACACAACTCCGTCTGTCAGAATGGAGACAAGCCAGAAGGGTCATCCCTCTTACATCCGTTCGTCAGGAGAGTACCACATCTAATTCTATCTAATACCTATCTCACAGATCCCTATCTAACGAATGTGCCTAACTATTTAGATGTAGAAAAAAGCCCTAACTAAATAACCTATCCGCGGGTATCAGCTTCGCCACGATGGCCTTCCCTCTACAGTCCATAGAGGGGAAATAAACCTAACTAACCTATTCGCGGTAATCTGCTCCGCCACGATGGCCTTCCCTCCACAGTCCGTAGAGGGGAAAAACAACCTAACTAGCTAAAGAACTTATAAAAAAGCTGAGCTAAATCCCTAAACTAAACTACACTATCCTGAAAGTGACACAACTCCGTCTGTCAGAATGGAGACAAGCCAGAAGGGTCATCCCTCTTACATCCGTTCGTCAGGAGAGTACCACATCTAATTCTATCTAATACCTATCTCACAGATCCCTATCTAACGAATGTGCCTAACTATTTAGATGTAGAAAAAAGCCCTAACTAAATAACCTATCCGCGGGTATCAGCTTCGCCACGATGGCCTTCCCTCTACAGTCCATAGAGGGGAAATAAACCTAACTAACCTATTCGCGGTAATCTGCTCCGCCACGATGGCCTTCCCTCCACAGTCCGTAGAGGGGAAAAACAACCTAACTAGCTAAAGAACTTATAAAAAAGCTGAGCTAAATCCCTAAACTAAACTACACTATCCTGAAAGTGACACAACTCCGTCTGTCAGAATGGAGACAAGCCAGAAGGGTCATCCCTCTTACATCCGTTCGTCAGGAGAGTACCACATCTAATTCTATCTAATACCTATCTCACAGATCCCTATCTAACGAATGTGCCTAACTATTTAGATGTAGAAAAAAGCCCTAACTAAATAACCTATCCGCGGGTATCAGCTTCGCCACGATGGCCTTCCCTCTACAGTCCATAGAGGGGAAATAAACCTAACTAACCTATTCGCGGTAATCTGCTCCGCCACGATGGCCTTCCCTCCACAGTCCGTAGAGGGGAAAAACAACCTAACTAGCTAAAGAACTTATAAAAAAGCTGAGCTAAATCCCTAAACTAAACTACACTATCCTGAAAGTGACACAACTCCGTCTGTCAGAATGGAGACAAGCCAGAAGGGTCATCCCTCTTACATCCGTTCGTCAGGAGAGTACCACATCTAATTCTATCTAATACCTATCTCACAGATCCCTATCTAACGAATGTGCCTAACTATTTAGATGTAGAAAAAAGCCCTAACTAAATAACCTATCCGCGGGTATCAGCTTCGCCACGATGGCCTTCCCTCTACAGTCCATAGAGGGGAAATAAACCTAACTAACCTATTCGCGGTAATCTGCTCCGCCACGATGGCCTTCCCTCCACAGTCCGTAGAGGGGAAAAACAACCTAACTAGCTAAAGAACTTATAAAAAAGCTGAGCTTAATCCCTAAACTAAACTACACTATCCTGAAAGTGACACAACTCCGTCTGTCAGAATGGAGACAAGCCAGAAGGGTCATCCCTCTTACATCCGTTCGTCAGGAGAGTACCACATCTAATTCTATCTAATACCTATCTCACAGATCCCTATCTAACGAATGTGCCTAACTATTTAGATGTAGAAAAAAGCCCTAACTAAATAACCTATCCGCGGGTATCAGCTTCGCCACGATGGCCTTCCCTCTACAGTCCATAGAGGGGAAATAAACCTAACTAACCTATTCGCGGTAATCTGCTCCGCCACGATGGCCTTCCCTCCACAGTCCGTAGAGGGGAAAAACAACCTAACTAGCTAAAGAACTTATAAAAAAGCTGAGCTAAATCCCTAAACTAAACTACACTATCCTGAAAGTGACACAACTCCGTCTGTCAGAATGGAGACAAGCCAGAAGGGTCATCCCTCTTACATCCGTTCGTCAGGAGAGTACCACATCTAATTCTATCTAATACCTATCTCACAGATCCCTATCTAACGAATGTGCCTAACTATTTAGATGTAGAAAAAAGCCCTAACTAAATAACCTATCCGCGGGTATCAGCTTCGCCACGATGGCCTTCCCTCTACAGTCCATAGAGGGGAAATAAACCTAACTAACCTATTCGCGGTAATCTGCTCCGCCACGATGGCCTTCCCTCCACAGTCCGTAGAGGGGAAAAACAACCTAACTAGCTAAAGAACTTATAAAAAAGCTGAGCTAAATCCCTAAACTAAACTACACTATCCTGAAAGTGACACAACTCCGTCTGTCAGAATGGAGACAAGCCAGAAGGGTCATCCCTCTTACATCCGTTCGTCAGGAGAGTACCACATCTAATTCTATCTAATACCTATCTCACAGATCCCTATCTAACGAATGTGCCTAACTATTTAGATGTAGAAAAAAGCCCTAACTAAATAACCTATCCGCGGGTATCAGCTTCGCCACGATGGCCTTCCCTCTACAGTCCATAGAGGGGAAATAAACCTAACTAACCTATTCGCGGTAATCTGCTCCGCCACGATGGCCTTCCCTCCACAGTCCGTAGAGGGGAAAAACAACCTAACTAGCTAAAGAACTTATAAAAAAGCTGAGCTAAATCCCTAAACTAAACTACACTATCCTGAAAGTGACACAACTCCGTCTGTCAGAATGGAGACAAGCCAGAAGGGTCATCCCTCTTACATCCGTTCGTCAGGAGAGTACCACATCTAATTCTATCTAATACCTATCTCACAGATCCCTATCTAACGAATGTGCCTAACTATTTAGATGTAGAAAAAAGCCCTAACTAAATAACCTATCCGCGGGTATCAGCTTCGCCACGATGGCCTTCCCTCTACAGTCCATAGAGGGGAAATAAACCTAACTAACCTATTCGCGGTAATCTGCTCCGCCACGATGGCCTTCCCTCCACAGTCCGTAGAGGGGAAAAACAACCTAACTAGCTAAAGAACTTATAAAAAAGCTGAGCTAAATCCCTAAACTAAACTACACTATCCTGAAAGTGACACAACTCCGTCTGTCAGAATGGAGACAAGCCAGAAGGGTCATCCCTCTTACATCCGTTCGTCAGGAGAGTACCACATCTAATTCTATCTAATACCTATCTCACAGATCCCTATCTAACGAATGTGCCTAACTATTTAGATGTAGAAAAAAGCCCTAACTAAATAACCTATCCGCGGGTATCAGCTTCGCCACGATGGCCTTCCCTCTACAGTCCATAGAGGGGAAATAAACCTAACTAACCTATTCGCGGTAATCTGCTCCGCCACGATGGCCTTCCCTCCACAGTCCGTAGAGGGGAAAAACAACCTAACTAGCTAAAGAACTTATAAAAAAGCTGAGCTAAATCCCTAAACTAAACTACACTATCCTGAAAGTGACACAACTCCGTCTGTCAGAATGGAGACAAGCCAGAAGGGTCATCCCTCTTACATCCGTTCGTCAGGAGAGTACCACATCTAATTCTATCTAATACCTATCTCACAGATCCCTATCTAACGAATGTGCCTAACTATTTAGATGTAGAAAAAAGCCCTAACTAAATAACCTATCCGCGGGTATCAGCTTCGCCACGATGGCCTTCCCTCTACAGTCCATAGAGGGGAAATAAACCTAACTAACCTATTCGCGGTAATCTGCTCCGCCACGATGGCCTTCCCTCCACAGTCCGTAGAGGGGAAAAACAACCTAACTAGCTAAAGAACTTATAAAAAAGCTGAGCTAAATCCCTAAACTAAACTACACTATCCTGAAAGTGACACAACTCCGTCTGTCAGAATGGAGACAAGCCAGAAGGGTCATCCCTCTTACATCCGTTCGTCAGGAGAGTACCACATCTAATTCTATCTAATACCTATCTCACAGATCCCTATCTAACGAATGTGCCTAACTATTTAGATGTAGAAAAAAGCCCTAACTAAATAACCTATCCGCGGGTATCAGCTTCGCCACGATGGCCTTCCCTCTACAGTCCATAGAGGGGAAATAAACCTAACTAACCTATTCGCGGTAATCTGCTCCGCCACGATGGCCTTCCCTCCACAGTCCGTAGAGGGGAAAAACAACCTAACTAGCTAAAGAACTTATAAAAAAGCTGAGCTAAATCCCTAAACTAAACTACACTATCCTGAAAGTGACACAACTCCGTCTGTCAGAATGGAGACAAGCCAGAAGGGTCATCCCTCTTACATCCGTTCGTCAGGAGAGTACCACATCTAATTCTATCTAATACCTATCTCACAGATCCCTATCTAACGAATGTGCCTAACTATTTAGATGTAGAAAAAAGCCCTAACTAAATAACCTATCCGCGGGTATCAGCTTCGCCACGATGGCCTTCCCTCTACAGTCCATAGAGGGGAAATAAACCTAACTAACCTATTCGCGGTAATCTGCTCCGCCACGATGGCCTTCCCTCCACAGTCCGTAGAGGGGAAAAACAACCTAACTAGCTAAAGAACTTATAAAAAAGCTGAGCTAAATCCCTAAACTAAACTACACTATCCTGAAAGTGACACAACTCCGTCTGTCAGAATGGAGACAAGCCAGAAGGGTCATCCCTCTTACATCCGTTCGTCAGGAGAGTACCACATCTAATTCTATCTAATACCTATCTCACAGATCCCTATCTAACGAATGTGCCTAACTATTTAGATGTAGAAAAAAGCCCTAACTAAATAACCTATCCGCGGGTATCAGCTTCGCCACGATGGCCTTCCCTCTACAGTCCATAGAGGGGAAATAAACCTAACTAACCTATTCGCGGTAATCTGCTCCGCCACGATGGCCTTCCCTCCACAGTCCGTAGAGGGGAAAAACAACCTAACTAGCTAAAGAACTTATAAAAAAGCTGAGCTAAATCCCTAAACTAAACTACACTATCCTGAAAGTGACACAACTCCGTCTGTCAGAATGGAGACAAGCCAGAAGGGTCATCCCTCTTACATCCGTTCGTCAGAAGAGTACCACATCTAATTCTATCTAATACCTATCTCACAGATCCCTATCTAACGAATGTGCCTAACTATTTAGATGTAGAAAAAAGCCCTAACTAAATAACCTATCCGCGGGTATCAGCTTCGCCACGATGGCCTTCCCTCTACAGTCCATAGAGGGGAAATAAACCTAACTAACCTATTCGCGGTAATCTGCTCCGCCACGATGGCCTTCCCTCCACAGTCCGTAGAGGGGAAAAACAACCTAACTAGCTAAAGAACTTATAAAAAAGCTGAGCTAAATCCCTAAACTAAACTACACTATCCTGAAAGTGACACAACTCCGTCTGTCAGAATGGAGACAAGCCAGAAGGGTCATCCCTCTTACATCCGTTCGTCAGGAGAGTACCACATCTAATTCTATCTAATACCTATCTCACAGATCCCTATCTAACGAATGTGCCTAACTATTTAGATGTAGAAAAAAGCCCTAACTAAATAACCTATCCGCGGGTATCAGCTTCGCCACGATGGCCTTCCCTCTACAGTCCATAGAGGGGAAATAAACCTAACTAACCTATTCGCGGTAATCTGCTCCGCCACGATGGCCTTCCCTCCACAGTCCGTAGAGGGGAAAAACAACCTAACTAGCTAAAGAACTTATAAAAAAGCTGAGCTAAATCCCTAAACTAAACTACACTATCCTGAAAGTGACACAACTCCGTCTGTCAGAATGGAGACAAGCCAGAAGGGTCATCCCTCTTACATCCGTTCGTCAGGAGAGTACCACATCTAATTCTATCTAATACCTATCTCACAGATCCCTATCTAACGAATGTGCCTAACTATTTAGATGTAGAAAAAAGCCCTAACTAAATAACCTATCCGCGGGTATCAGCTTCGCCACGATGGCCTTCCCTCTACAGTCCATAGAGGGGAAATAAACCTAACTAACCTATTCGCGGTAATCTGCTCCGCCACGATGGCCTTCCCTCCACAGTCCGTAGAGGGGAAAAACAACCTAACTAGCTAAAGAACTTATAAAAAAGCTGAGCTAAATCCCTAAACTAAACTACACTATCCTGAAAGTGACACAACTCCGTCTGTCAGAATGGAGACAAGCCAGAAGGGTCATCCCTCTTACATCCGTTCGTCAGGAGAGTACCACATCTAATTCTATCTAATACCTATCTCACAGATCCCTATCTAACGAATGTGCCTAACTATTTAGATGTAGAAAAAAGCCCTAACTAAATAATCTATCCGCGGGTATCAGCTTCGCCACGATGGCCTTCCCTCTACAGTCCATAGAGGGGAAATAAACCTAACTAACCTATTCGCGGTAATCTGCTCCGCCACGATGGCCTTCCCTCCACAGTCCGTAGAGGGGAAAAACAACCTAACTAGCTAAAGAACTTATAAAAAAGCTGAGCTAAATCCCTAAACTAAACTACACTATCCTGAAAGTGACACAACTCCGTCTGTCAGAATGGAGACAAGCCAGAAGGGTCATCCCTCTTACATCCGTTCGTCAGGAGAGTACCACATCTAATTCTATCTAATACCTATCTCACAGATCCCTATCTAACGAATGTGCCTAACTATTTAGATGTAGAAAAAAGCCCTAACTAAATAACCTATCCGCGGGTATCAGCTTCGCCACGATGGCCTTCCCTCTACAGTCCATAGAGGGGAAATAAACCTAACTAACCTATTCGCGGTAATCTGCTCCGCCACGATGGCCTTCCCTCCACAGTCCGTAGAGGGGAAAAACAACCTAACTAGCTAAAGAACTTATAAAAAAGCTGAGCTAAATCCCTAAACTAAACTACACTATCCTGAAAGTGACACAACTCCGTCTGTCAGAATGGAGACAAGCCAGAAGGGTCATCCCTCTTACATCCGTTCGTCAGGAGAGTACCATATCTAATTCTATCTAATACCTATCTCACAGATCCCTATCTAACGAATGTGCCTAACTATTTAGATGTAGAAAAAAGCCCTAACTAGATAACCTATCCGCGGGTATCAGCTTCGCCACGATGGCCTTCCCTCTACAGTCCATAGAGGGGAAATAAACCTAACTAACCTATTCGCGGTAATCTGCTCCGCCACGATGGCCTTCCCTCCACAGTCCGTAGAGGGGAAAAACAACCTAACTAGCTAAAGAACTTATAAAAAAGCTGAGCTAAATCCCTAAACTAAACTACACTATCCTGAAAGTGACACAACTCCGTCTGTCAGAATGGAGACAAGCCAGAAGGGTCATCCCTCTTACATCCGTTCGTCAGGAGAGTACCACATCTAATTCTATCTAATACCTATCTCACAGATCCCTATCTAACGAATGTGCCTAACTATTTAGATGTAGAAAAAAGCCCTAACTAGATAACCTATCCGCGGGTATCAGCTTCGCCACGATGGCCTTCCCTCTACAGTCCATAGAGGGGAAATAAACCTAACTAACCTATTCGCGGTAATCTGCTCCGCCACGATGGCCTTCCCTCCACAGTCCGTAGAGGGGAAAAACAACCTAACTAGCTAAAGAACTTATAAAAAAGCTGAGCTAAATCCCTAAACTAAACTACACTATCCTGAAAGTGACACAACTCCGTCTGTCAGAATGGAGACAAGCCAGAAGGGTCATCCCTCTTACATCCGTTCGTCAGGAGAGTACCACATCTAATTCTATCTAATACCTATCTCACAGATCCCTATCTAACGAATGTGCCTAACTATTTAGATGTAGAAAAAAGCCCTAACTAAATAACCTATCCGCGGGTATCAGCTTCGCCACGATGGCCTTCCCTCTACAGTCCATAGAGGGGAAATAAACCTAACTAACCTATTCGCGGTAATCTGCTCCGCCACGATGGCCTTCCCTCCACAGTCCGTAGAGGGGAAAAACAACCTAACTAGCTAAAGAACTTATAAAAAAGCTGAGCTAAATCCCTAAACTAAACTACACTATCCTGAAAGTGACACAACTCCGTCTGTCAGAATGGAGACAAGCCAGAAGGGTCATCCCTCTTACATCCGTTCGTCAGGAGAGTACCACATCTAATTCTATCTAATACCTATCTCACAGATCCCTATCTAACGAATGTGCCTAACTATTTAGATGTAGAAAAAAGCCCTAACTAAATAACCTATCCGCGGGTATCAGCTTCGCCACGATGGCCTTCCCTCTACAGTCCATAGAGGGGAAATAAACCTAACTAACCTATTCGCGGTAATCTGCTCCGCCACGATGGCCTTCCCTCCACAGTCCGTAGAGGGGAAAAACAACCTAACTAGCTAAAGAACTTATAAAAAAGCTGAGCTAAATCCCTAAACTAAACTACACTATCCTGAAAGTGACACAACTCCGTCTGTCAGAATGGAGACAAGCCAGAAGGGTCATCCCTCTTACATCCGTTCGTCAGGAGAGTACCACATCTAATTCTATCTAATACCTATCTCACAGATCCCTATCTAACGAATGTGCCTAACTATTTAGATGTAGAAAAAAGCCCTAACTAAATAACCTATCCGCGGGTATCAGCTTCGCCACGATGGCCTTCCCTCTACAGTCCATAGAGGGGAAATAAACCTAACTAACCTATTCGCGGTAATCTGCTCCGCCACGATGGCCTTCCCTCCACAGTCCGTAGAGGGGAAAAACAACCTAACTAGCTAAAGAACTTATAAAAAAGCTGAGCTAAATCCCTAAACTAAACTACACTATCCTGAAAGTGACACAACTCCGTCTGTCAGAATGGAGACAAGCCAGAAGGGTCATCCCTCTTACATCCGTTCGTCAGGAGAGTACCACATCTAATTCTATCTAATACCTATCTCACAGATCTCTATCTAACGAATGTGCCTAACTATTTAGATGTAGAAAAAAGCCCTAACTAGATAACCTATCCGCGGGTATCAGCTTCGCCACGATGGCCTTCCCTCTACAGTCCATAGAGGGGAAATAAACCTAACTAACCTATTCGCGGTAATCTGCTCCGCCACGATGGCCTTCCCTCCACAGTCCGTAGAAGGGAAAAACAACCTAACTAGCTAAAGAACTTATAAAAAAGCTGAGCTAAATCCCTAAACTAAACTACACTATCCTGAAAGTGACACAACTCCGTCTGTCAGAATGGAGACAAGCCAGAAGGGTCATCCCTCTTACATCCGTTCGTCAGGAGAGTACCACATCTAATTCTATCTAATACCTATCTCACAGATCCCTATCTAACGAATGTGCCTAACTATTTAGATGTAGAAAAAAGCCCTAGCTAAATAACCTATCCGCGGGTATCAGCTTCGCCACGATGGCCTTCCCTCTACAGTCCATAGAGGGGAAATAAACCTAACTAACCTATTCGCGGTAATCTGCTCCGCCACGATGGCCTTCCCTCCACAGTCCGTAGAGGGGAAAAACAACCTAACTAGCTAAAGAACTTATAAAAAAGCTGAGCTAAATCCCTAAACTAAACTACACTATCCTGAAAGTGACACAACTCCGTCTGTCAGAATGGAGACAAGCCAGAAGGGTCATCCCTCTTACATCCGTTCGTCAGGAGAGTACCACATCTAATTCTATCTAATACCTATCTCACAGATCCCTATCTAACGAATGTGCCTAACTATTTAGATGTAGAAAAAAGCCCTAACTAAATAACCTATCCGCGGGTATCAGCTTCGCCACGATGGCCTTCCCTCTACAGTCCATAGAGGGGAAATAAACCTAACTAACCTATTCGCGGTAATCTGCTCCGCCACGATGGCCTTCCCTCCACAGTCCGTAGAGGGGAAAAACAACCTAACTAGCTAAAGAACTTATAAAAAAGCTGAGCTAAATCCCTAAACTAAACTACACTATCCTGAAAGTGACACAACTCCGTCTGTCAGAATGGAGACAAGCCAGAAGGGTCATCCCTCTTACATCCGTTCGTCAGGAGAGTACCACATCTAATTCTATCTAATACCTATCTCACAGATCCCTATCTAACGAATGTGCCTAACTATTTAGATGTAGAAAAAAGCCCTAACTAAATAACCTATCCGCGGGTATCAGCTTCGCCACGATGGCCTTCCCTCTACAGTCCATAGAGGGGAAATAAACCTAACTAACCTATTCGCGGTAATCTGCTCCGCCACGATGGCCTTCCCTCCACAGTCCGTAGAGGGGAAAAACAACCTAACTAGCTAAAGAACTTATAAAAAAGCTGAGCTAAATCCCTAAACTAAACTACACTATCCTGAAAGTGACACAACTCCGTCTGTCAGAATGGAGACAAGCCAGAAGGGTCATCCCTCTTACATCCGTTCGTCAGGAGAGTACCACATCTAATTCTATCTAATACCTATCTCACAGATCCCTATCTAACGAATGTGCCTAACTATTTAGATGTAGAAAAAAGCCCTAACTAGATAACCTATCCGCGGGTATCAGCTTCGCCACGATGGCCTTCCCTCTACAGTCCATAGAGGGGAAATAAACCTAACTAACCTATTCGCGGTAATCTGCTCCGCCACGATGGCCTTCCCTCCACAGTCCGTAGAGGGGAAAAACAACCTAACTAGCTAAAGAACTTATAAAAAAGCTGAGCTAAATCCCTAAACTAAACTACACTATCCTGAAAGTGACACAACTCCGTCTGTCAGAATGGAGACAAGCCAGAAGGGTCATCCCTCTTACATCCGTTCGTCAGGAGAGTACCACATCTAATTCTATCTAATACCTATCTCACAGATCCCTATCTAACGAATGTGCCTAACTATTTAGATGTAGAAAAAAGCCCTAACTAGATAACCTATCCGCGGGTATCAGCTTCGCCACGATGGCCTTCCCTCTACAGTCCATAGAGGGGAAATAAACCTAACTAACCTATTCGCGGTAATCTGCTCCGCCACGATGGCCTTCCCTCCACAGTCCGTAGAGGGGAAAAACAACCTAACTAGCTTAAGAACTTATAAAAAAGCTGAGCTAAATCCCTAAACTAAACTACACTATCCTGAAAGTGACACAACTCCGTCTGTCAGAATGGAGACAAGCCAGAAGGGTCATCCCTCTTACATCCGTTCGTCAGGAGAGTACCACATCTAATTCTATCTAATACCTATCTCACAGATCCCTATCTAACGAATGTGCCTAACTATTTAGATGTAGAAAAAAGCCCTAACTAGATAACCTATCCGCGGGTATCAGCTTCGCCACGATGGCCTTCCCTCTACAGTCCATAGAGGGGAAATAAACCTAACTAACCTATTCGCGGTAATCTGCTCCGCCACGATGGCCTTCCCTCCACAGTCCGTAGAGGGGAAAAACAACCTAACTAGCTAAAGAACTTATAAAAAAGCTGAGCTAAATCCCTAAACTAAACTACACTATCCTGAAAGTGACACAACTCCGTCTGTCAGAATGGAGACAAGCCAGAAGGGTCATCCCTCTTACATCCGTTCGTCAGGAGAGTACCACATCTAATTCTATCTAATACCTATCTCACAGATCCCTATCTAACGAATGTGCCTAACTATTTAGATGTAGAAAAAAGCCCTAACTAAATAACCTATCCGCGGGTATCAGCTTCGCCACGATGGCCTTCCCTCTACAGTCCATAGAGGGGAAATAAACCTAACTAACCTATTCGCGGTAATCTGCTCCGCCACGATGGCCTTCCCTCCACAGTCCGTAGAGGGGAAAAACAACCTAACTAGCTAAAGAACTTATAAAAAAGCTGAGCTAAATCCCTAAACTAAACTACACTATCCTGAAAGTGACACAACTCCGTCTGTCAGAATGGAGACAAGCCAGAAGGGTCATCCCTCTTACATCCGTTCGTCAGGAGAGTACCACATCTAATTCTATCTAATACCTATCTCACAGATCCCTATCTAACGAATGTGCCTAACTATTTAGATGTAGAAAAAAGCCCTAACTAAATAACCTATCCGCGGGTATCTGTTTCTAACTAAAATGCCTACCTAACCAGCAAACCTATCCGCGAGTATCTGTTTCTAACTAAAATGCCTACCTAACCAGCAAACCTATCCGCGAGTATCTGTTTCTAACTAAAATGCCTACCTAACCAGCAAACTTATCCGCGAGTATCTGTTTCTAACTAAAATGCCTACCTAACCAGCAAACCTATCCGCGAGTATCTGTTTCTAACTAAAATGCCTACCTAATCCGCGAGTATCTGTTTCTAACTAAAATGCCTACCTAACCAGCAAACCTATCCGCGAGTATCTGTTTCTAACTAAAATGCCTACCTAACCAGCAAACCTATCCGCGAGTATCTGTTCCTAACTAAAATGCCTACCTAATCCGCGAGTATCTGTTTCTAACTAAAATGCCTACCTAACCAGAAAACCTATCCGCGAGTATCTGTTTCTAACTAAAATGCCTACCTAACCAGCAAACCTATCCGCGAGTATCTGTTTCTAACTAAAATGCCTACCTAATCCGCGAGTATCTGTTTCTAACTAAAATGCCTACCTAACCAGCAAACCTATCCGCGAGTATCTGTTCCTAACTAAAATGCCTAACTAATCCGCGAGTATCTGTTTCTAACTAAAATGCCTACCTAACCAGAAAACCTATCCGCGAGTATCTGTTTCTAACTAAAATGCCTACCTAACCAGAAAATCTATCCGCGAGTATCTGTTTCTAACTAAAATGTCTACCTAACCAGCAAACCTATCCGCGAGTATCTGTTTCTAACTAAAATGCCTACCTAACCAGCAAACCTTTCCGCGAGTATCTGTTTCTAACTAAAATGCCTACCTAACCAGAAAACCTATCCGCGAGTATCTGTTTCTAACTAAAATGCCTACCTAACCAGAAAACCCATCCGCGAGTATCTGTTTCTAACTAAAATGCCTACCTAACTAGCAAACCTATCCGCGAGTATCTGTTTCTAACTAAAATGCCTACCTAACCAGCAAACCTATCCGCGAGTATCTGTTTCTAACTAAAATGCCTACCTAACCAGCAAACCTATCCGCGAGTATCTGTTTCTAACTAAAATGCCTACCTAACCAGCAAACTTATCCGCGAGTATCTGTTTCTAACTAAATTGCCTACCTAATCCGCGAGTATCTGTTTCTAACTAAAATGCCTACCTAATCCGCGAGTATCTGTTTCTAACTAAAATGCCTACCTAACCAGCAAACCTATCCGCGAGTATCTGTTTCTAACTAAAATGCCTACCTAACCAGCAAACCTATCCGCGAGTATCTGTTCCTAACTAAAATGCCTACCTAATCCGCGAGTATCTGTTTCTAACTAAAATGCCTACCTAACCAGAAAACCTATCCGCGAGTATCTGTTTCTAACTAAAATGCCTACCTAACCAGCAAACCTATCCGCGAGTATCTGTTTCTAACTAAAATGCCTACCTAATCCGCGAGTATCTGTTTCTAACTAAAATGCCTACCTAACCAGCAAACCTATCCGCGAGTATCTGTTCCTAACTAAAATGCCTAACTAATCCGCGAGTATCTGTTTCTAACTAAAATGCCTACCTAACCAGAAAACCTATCCGCGAGTATCTGTTTCTAACTAAAATGCCTACCTAACCAGAAAATCTATCCGCGAGTATCTGTTTCTAACTAAAATGTCTACCTAACCAGCAAACCTATCCGCGAGTATCTGTTTCTAACTAAAATGCCTACCTAACCAGCAAACCTTTCCGCGAGTATCTGTTTCTAACTAAAATGCCTACCTAACCAGAAAACCTATCCGCGAGTATCTGTTTCTAACTAAAATGCCTACCTAACCAGAAAACCCATCCGCGAGTATCTGTTTCTAACTAAAATGCCTACCTAACTAGCAAACCTATCCGCGAGTATCTATTTCTAACTAAAATGCCTACCTAACCAGCAAACCTATCCGCGAGTATCTGTTTCTAACTAAAATGCCTACCTAACCAGCAAACCTATCCGCGAGTATCTGTTTCTAACTAAAATGCCTACCTAACCAGCAAACCTATTCGCGAGTATCTGTTTCTAACTAAAATGCCTACCTAACCAGCAAACCTATCCGCGAGTATCTGTTTCTAACTAAAATGCCTACCTAACTAGCAAACCTATCCGCGAGTATCTGTTTCTAACTAAAATGCCTACCCAACCAGCAAACCTATCCGCGAGTATCTGTTTCTAACTAAATTGCCTACCTAATCCGCGAGTATCTGTTTCTAACTAAAATGCCTACCTAACCAGCAAACCTATCCGCGAGTATCTGTTTCTAACTAAAATGCCTACCTAACCAGCAAACCTATTCGCGAGTATCTGTTTATAACTAAAATGCCTACCTAACCAGCAAACCTATCCGCGAGTATCTGTTTCTAACTAAAATGCCTACCTAACTAGCAAACCTATCCGCGAGTATCTGTTTCTAACTAAAATGCCTACCCAACCAGCAAACCTATCCGCGAGTATCTGTTTCTAACTAAATTGCCTACCTAATCCGCGAGTATCTGTTTCTAACTAAAATGCCTACCTAACCAGCAAACCTATCCGCGAGTATCTGTTTCTAACTAAAATGCCTACCTAACCAGCAAACCTATCCGCGAGTATCTGTTTCTAACTAAAATGCCTACCTAACCAGAAAATCTATCCGCGAGTATCTGTTTCTAACTAAAATGCCTACCTAACCAGAAAACCTATCCGCGAGTATCTGTTTCTAACTAAAATGCCTACCTAACTAGCAAACCTAGCCGCGAGTATCTGTTTCTAACTAAAATGCCTACCTAACTAGCAAACCTAGCCGCGAGTATCTGTTTCTAACTAAAATGCCTACCTAACCAGCAAACCTATCCGCGAGTATCTGTTTCTAACTAAAATGCCTACCTAACTAGCAAACCTAGCCGCGAGTATCTGTTTCTAACTAAAATGCCTACCTAACCAGCAAACCTATCCGCGAGTATCTGTTCCTAACTAAAATGCCTAACTAATCCGCGAGTATCTGTTTCTAACTAAAATGCCTACCTAACCAGAAAACCTATCCGCGAGTATCTGTTTCTAACTAAAATGCCTACCTAACCAGAAAATCTATCCGCGAGTATCTGTTTCTAACTAAAATGTCTACCTAACCAGCAAACCTATCCGCGAGTATCTGTTTCTAACTAAAATGCCTACCTAACCAGCAAACCTTTCCGCGAGTATCTGTTTCTAACTAAAATGCCTACCTAACCAGAAAACCTATCCGCGAGTATCTGTTTCTAACTAAAATGCCTACCTAACCAGAAAACCCATCCGCGAGTATCTGTTTCTAACTAAAATGCCTACCTAACTAGCAAACCTATCCGCGAGTATCTATTTCTAACTAAAATGCCTACCTAACCAGCAAACCTATCCGCGAGTATCTGTTTCTAACTAAAATGCCTACCTAACCAGCAAACCTATCCGCGAGTATCTGTTTCTAACTAAAATGCCTACCTAACCAGCAAACCTATTCGCGAGTATCTGTTTCTAACTAAAATGCCTACCTAACCAGCAAACCTATCCGCGAGTATCTGTTTCTAACTAAAATGCCTACCTAACTAGCAAACCTATCCGCGAGTATCTGTTTCTAACTAAAATGCCTACCCAACCAGCAAACCTATCCGCGAGTATCTGTTTCTAACTAAATTGCCTACCTAATCCGCGAGTATCTGTTTCTAACTAAAATGCCTACCTAACCAGCAAACCTATCCGCGAGTATCTGTTTCTAACTAAAATGCCTACCTAACCAGCAAACCTATTCGCGAGTATCTGTTTATAACTAAAATGCCTACCTAACCAGCAAACCTAGCCGCGAGTATCTGTTTCTAACTAAAATGCCTACCTAACTAGCAAACCTAGCCGCGAGTATCTGTTTCTAACTAAAATGCCTACCTAACCAGCAAACCTATCCGCGAGTATCTGTTTCTAACTAAAATGCCTACCTAACCAGAAAACCTATCCGCGAGTATCTGTTTCTAACTAAAATGCCTACCTAACTAGCAAACCTAGCCGCGAGTATCTGTTTCTAACTAAAATGCCTACCTAACCAGCAAACCTATCCGCGAGTATCTGTTTCTAACTAAAATGCCTACCTAACCAGCAAACCTATCCGCGAGTATCTGTTTCTAACTAAAATGCCTACCTAACTAGCAAATCTATCCGCGAGTGTCTGTTTCTAGCTTAAAAGCCTACCTAACTAGCAAATCTATCCGCGAGTGCCTGTTTCGCGGTGAGCTCCCTAACCAACCGACTATCTACCTAACTCTCTAACAAACTGAACCGCATACTGTATCTAAACGCAAACACTTTTTACCGACCTAAGCACCGAAAATTCCCGAAGAAACTCTCTTTTCGTTCAAAATATAGATCACACCGATTTAAATATCATAAAAACCTTCCTACATTTAGCATGGAGGGAATAAGAAACTCCTATAAGCCTCCCTACAGTTCGCAGGGAGGGAATACAGACACCTATAAGCCTTCCAACAGTTCGCTGGAAGGGAATAGTTCCTGAAAAGAAAAAAAAGAAAAAAGAAGAAATAGGTCCTAATACCCTGACTACATTCCTTTGCAGTTTAATTTTTTTTTATGAAACATGAACTACTGTTATGCAAATTTTGTATCTGTTACCTCAGGCTCGGTTTATGGAAAGCAAAGGTGGAAATGGAAATAGTAGGTCCGAGTATATGCATCACAGTTGTGCGAGTACAAAGCTAAGTAAGGACCAAAGAGTCCTGGGAAAAAGTGTTATTTTATACAAAAGTAGGCAAAAGCATACCCGAAGAGCCAGGCAACAGACGAGGAAAAGTGAAGCAAAATGAAATATAACTTAGGCTTACTACTCATAGTACGCTAGTGTGGATAAAATTCTAGATACACAGAATAATTTGAAGCAAAGGAATGACCTAAAAGCCTCCATGCAATTCGTAGGAAGGGAGTAGAAAGAGCCTATAAGCCTCCATACAGTTCGTCTGGAGGAAATAAGGATATAATTGCCTATAAGCCTCCATACAGTTCGTCTGGAGGGAATAAGGATATAATTGCCTATAAGCCTCCGTACATTTCGTAGGGAGGGAATAATATGGGCCTAAAATCCTCCATACAATACGTAAGGAGGGAATAAGGGAAGCAGACCCCTGCAGTTCGCAGGGTTTGCTTGCATTGCTAGTATCACAGGTAAATCGCTAATGCGGTAAAGGTAAACGAAAAAATCAAATGAAAGGACAAGGAATGCTCTGATCGACTCAATATATCGAAAACAAAAACAAAAAAAAAATGTCCCATCTCCTAAAATTGAATCCTTTTCGCCCCGATGCAGTTGTTGGGATCGTTAGTAGACGGCCTGCCTACCGCGTCTAGGCGAACTGTCCTTGCGCAGTGTCAATCAAGGCCGTACAATTCCCCCTGACAAAACCAGGTGCGATTCATATGCTTCCACACGTCTTGGGTTGAGAACTACCAGCAGAAGTCTATGTGCATAGCCCGGGACCAGACTTTGAAAACGAAAATTGTTATTACGTACTAACACTTTCGATTTTCGAAGCTATACACCTCGAATGTGTGCATAGCCCAGGACTATAGACGTAGATTCACACGTGCAGTCTTTGGTCCAAGGCGCGGCAAGGAAACATATATAAATCGCATTAGGAATTGCAGACCCTCGGTCAACAGTGACCAAGGACAACACGTCCAGACAAGATAGGTGTTCGCCTACCGGTGAGCCCAACGCCCACACCACGACGAAAAGGATTAAATTTTTCGGATTCGAGACGCAAGTTGTAGCATGCCGCTCAGGACACTGCGTCGATAGGTTGCAATACCTAAGTCGTACTAGTACAGAGTGCGTTCCGAAGGAGTTCGTAAGAGTATAAACAAGAAAAAGTTTTTTGTTTGTCAAAATCGATTTATTTTGTTCAAAATATTCCGCTTTCGGCTCAATACAGCGATTTGCACGGCATGCTCCTCGGCCGGGGTCGATACAAGCCTGCCACGTCCACAAACCTCACCGGCAAAGGCAGATTTCCGAAAAGGTGTAAGTCGCACGGTGTCAGATCAGGCAAATACCGGAAGTAGATGATAGCTAGAGCGCTAGAAAGAAATATCGATTGCGTTAGTTCGTGTCGATAGTTGAGACATGCTAATGCGTAATTCAAATACCGACCTAGCAATGCAAGCAGGGATTTGGTAAATAAATGTAAATAAGAAAATGCTCAAGCCCTTCCAGGATACTTAAGTTTGAATGCAATTCAAGATTCAAAACTTTAATTTGAAAAATGAATACGAATGCCGACTGAAATAGTAAGGACTAAGTCAAGGATGTTAGTAATTTATGGTTGGAAACATATGTAAAGGATTGCAAGTTGCGAGTTGAAAGTCGTTGGAATCATTAAAAAGTGAAAGTAGTTTAGGACTAAAAAATTTTAAGCAATGAAGTGAGTTATTTAAAGTTAAAGTTACACACATTTGTACCGCTGAAAGGGCAGAGGAAGATATGAAAAGAAAATGAAATGAGAAATGTAAAGGGTACCTTACTTAACTCCTTTGTGGTTTGGTCAACACCTGAATCTGCAAAAGGTGTTCTGCTTCTGGCTGGACTCCAATTGTTCAGCATGCTGGAACAACAATGTCACACGCGAGGCAGTACTATGGTACCAAGCCTTAGACGCACTGACTGACTGACTGACTTAATCACTGAAGGATCGACGGACTGATCGACCGACTGTTAGACCGACCGATCGACCAACCGACTGTCAGACTGACCCAACCACCCACCCACTGACTGACAGACCGACCGACCGACCGACCGACCGACGGACTGACCCAACCTCCCACCCACTGACCGACGGACCGAACGACCGACTGTCAGATTGACCCAACCTCCCACCCACTGACTGACAGACAGACCGACCGACCGACCGACCGACTCACCCACCCACCCACAGACCGACGGACCGAACGAGCGACTGTCAGATTGACCCAACCTCCCACCCACTGACTGACAGACAGACAGACCGACCGACCGACCGACCGACCGACTCACCCACCCACCCACAGACCAAACCGACGGACCGACGGACCGATGAACCAAGTAATTGATTGTCTGATTGAGTAATTGAAAGGACAGACTACTACCACTGAGCAAGAGAGGCGAGACACCGACGACCACCCACCACCCATCCACCTCACCACGAACTTGCTCAATGAGGACTGAAAGACGAGCGCCACAACCGCTCAGGATGGAGGACCATTGACGACTGACCACCCCATGGTACTGACCGACCGGTCGACGCACCGACGGAGAGCCAACTACCATTGAGTAAGAGAATTGAGTTGAGAGACCGCCGACCAACTCACACCCAGCCACCCACCCCACCACGAACTTACTCAATGACGACTGAAAGGCGAGCGCCACAACCGCTCAGGATGGAGGACCATTGACGACTGACCACCCCATGGTACTGACCGACCGGTCGACGGACCGACGGAGAGCCAACTACCATTGAGTAAGAGAATTGAGTTGAGAGACCGCCGACCAACTCACACCCAGCCACCCACCCCACCACGAACTTACTCAATGACGACTGAAAGGCGAGCGCCACAACCGCTCAGGATGGAGGACCATTGACGACTGACCACCCCATGGTACTGACCGACCGGTCGACGCACCGGCGGAGAGCCAACTACCATTGAGTAAGAGAATTGAGTTGAGAGACCGCCGACCAACTCACACCCAGCCACCCACCCCACCACGAACTTACTCAATGACGACTGAAAGGCGAGCGCCACAACCGCTCAGGATGGAGGACCATTGACGACTGACCACCCCATGGTACTGACCGACCGGTCGACGGACCGACGGAGAGCCAACTACCATTGAGTAAGAGAATTGAGTTGAGAGACCGCCGACCAACTCACACCCAGCCACCCACCCCACCACGAACTTACTCAATGACGACTGAAAGGCCAGCGCCATAACCGCTCAGGATGGAGGACCATTGACGACTGACCACCCCATGGTACTGACCGACCGGTCGACGCACCGGCGGAGAGCCAACTACCATTGAGTAAGAAAATTGAGTTGAAAGACCGCCGACTAGCTCTCACCCCACCACGAACCTACTCAAAGACGAGTGAAAGAGGAGCGCCACAACCTCTCAGGTCGGAGTACCATCGACGACTGACCACCACCTCATGGAGAACCGGGGATGGAACCTTACCCACTCAATGAAACACTGAGTGAGGCTCGGAATTGAGTAAGATCAGCAAAATCATTTCTTTATTTGTTAATATTTTTTTTATGTACAATTTTCGAGGAATAAAATCCAGGTTTTTTCGTCTTTACAATGCTAAGAGACTTATAATACAATTTCCTTACCAGTATAACCTTTAAATCTATTCTATACTGCGTTCGACGAAAATCAAAGGCGTTTTCATGGCAGCAAGGGAGCGACACAATGCCTCGAAGAAATCTGAAAAAACCCAATTTTTTTTCAATTTTTGTTTCCTCGTCAAGGCAACAACAAGCAAATTGGAAAAAACTTACCGAATTCCGATTTTCCCTCTCGATGGTGTTGTCAGCCCCCGTCCGGGCAAGCGACTAACATTTTCACCGGAATCTGAAAAAATAGAATATTTTTTAATTTTTATTTCCTCGTCAAAGCAACAACAAACAAATTGGAAAAAATTTACCGAATTCCGATTTTCCCTCTCGAAGGTGTTGTCAGCCCCCGTCCGGGCAAATGACTAACATTTTCACCGAAATCTGAAAAAATAGAATTTTTTTTAATTTTTATTTCCTCGTCAAAGCAACAACAAACAAATTGGAAAAAATGTACCGAATTCCGATTTTCCTCTCGAGGTGTTTCCAGCCCCTTTCCGAGCAAGCGAAATAGAAAACATTTACTGAATTCCGATTTTCCCTCTCGAAGGTGTTGTCAGCCCCCGTCCGGGCAAGCGACTAACATTTTCACCGAAATCTGAAAAAGTAGAATTTTTTTTAATTTTTATTTCCTCGTCAAAGCAACAACAAACAAGTTGGAAAAAATTTACCGAATTCCGATTTTCCCTCTCGATGGTGTTTTCAGCCCCCGTCCGGGCAAACGATTAACATTTTCACCGAAATCTGAAAAAATAGAATTTTTTTTAATTTTTATTTCCTCGTCAAAGCAACAACAAACAAATTGGAAAAAATTTACCGAATTCCGATTTTCCTCTCGAGGTGTTTCCAGCCCCTTTCCGAGCAAGCGAAATAGAAAACATTTACTGAATTCCGATTTTCCCTCTCGAAGGTGTTGTCAGCCCCCGTCCGGGCAAGCGACTAACATTTTCACCGAAATCTGAAAAAGTAGAATTTTTTTTAATTTTTATTTCCTCGTCAAAGCAACAACAAACAAATTGGAAAAAAATTACCGAATTCCGATTTTCCCTCTCGAAGGAGTTGTCAGCCCCCGTCCGCGCAAGCGACTAACATTTTCACCGAAATCTGAAAAAATAGAATTTTTTTTAATTTTTATTTCCTCGTCAAAGCAACAACAAACAAATTGGAAAAAATTTACCGAATTCCGATTTTCCTCTCGAGGTGTTTCCAGCCCCTTTCCGAGCAAGCGAAATAGAAAACATTTACTGAATTCCGATTTTCCCTCTCGAAGGTGTCGTCAGCCCCGTCCCGGCAAACGACTAACATTTTCACCGGAATCTGAAAAAATAGAATTTTTTTTAATTTTTATTTCCTCGTCAAAGCAACAACAAACAAATTGGAAAAAATTTACCGAATTCCGATTTTCCTCTCGAGGTGTTTCCAGCCCCTTTCCGAGCAAGCGAAATAGAAAACATTTACTGAATTCCGATTTTCCCTCTCGAAGGTGTTGTCAGCCCCGTCCCGGCAAGCGACTAACATTTTCACCGAAATCTGAAAAAATAGAATTTTTTTAATTTTTATTTCCTCGTCAAAGCAACAACAAACAAATTGGAAAAAAATTACTGACTTCCGATTTTCCCTCTCGAAGGTGTTTCCAGCCCCTTTCCGAGCAAGCGAAATAGAAAACATTTACTGAATTCCGATTTTCCCTCTCGAAGGTGTCGTCAGCCCCGTCCCGGCAAACGACTAACATTTTCACCGGAATCTGAAAAAATAGAATTTTTTTTAATTTTTATTTCCTCGTCAAAGCAACAACAAACAAATTGGAAAAAATGTACCGAATTCCGATTTTCCTCTCGAGGTGTTTCCAGCCCCTTTCCGAGCAAGCGAAATAGAAAACATTTACTGAATTCCGATTTTCCCTCTCGAAGGTGTTTTCAGCCCCCGTCCGGGCAAGCGACTAACATTTTCACCGAAATCTGAAAAAATAGAATTTTTTTAATTTTTATTTCCTCGTCAAAGCAACAACAAACAAATTGGAAAAAAATTACCGAATTCCGATTTTCCCTCTCGAAGGTGTTGTCAGCCCCCGTCCCGGCAAACGACTAACATTTTCACCGGAATCTGAAAAAATAGAATTTTTTTTAATTTTTATTTCCTCGTCAAAGCAACAACAAACAAATTGGAAAAAATGTACCGAATTCCGATTTTCCTCTCGAGGTGTTTCCAGCCCCTTTCCGAGCAAGCGAAATAGGAAACATTTACCGAATTCTGATTTGCCCTCTCGAAGGTGTTGTCAGCCCCCGTCCCGGCAAACGACTAACATTTTCACCGGAATCTGAAAAAATAGAATTTTTTTTAATTTTTATTTCCTCGTCAAAGCAACAACAAACAAATTGGAAAAAATTTACCGAATTCCGATTTTCCCTCTCGAAGGTGTTGTCAGCCCCCGTCCCGGCAAACGACTAACATTTTCACCGGAATCTGAAAAAATAGAATTTTTTTTAATTTTTATTTCCTCGTCAAAGCAACAACAAACAAATTGGAAAAAATTTACCGAATTCCGTTTTTCCCTCTCGAAGGTGTTGTCAGCCCCCGTCCCGGCAAACGACTAACATTTTCACCGGAATCTGAAAAAATAGAATTTTTTTTAATTTTTATTTCCTCGTCAAAGCAACAACAAACAAATTGGAAAAAAATTACCGAATTCCGATTTTCCCTCTCGAAGGTGTTGTCAGCCCCCGTCCCGGCAAACGACTAACTTTTCACCGGAATCTGAAAAAATAGAATTTTTTTTAATTTTTATTTCCTCGTCAAAGCAACAACAAACAAATTGGAAAAAAATTACCGAATTCCGATTTTCCCTCTCGAAGGAGTTGTCAGCCCCCGTCCGCGCAAGCGACTAACATTTTCACCGAAATCTGAAAAAATAGAATTTTTTTTAATTTTTATTTCCTCGTCAAAGCAACAACAAACAAATTGGAAAAAAATTACCGACTTCCGATTTTCCCTCTCGAAGGTGTTTCCAGCCCCTTTCCGAGCAAGCGAAATAGAAAACATTTACTGAATTCCGATTTTCCCTCTCGAAGGTGTCGTCAGCCCCGTCCCGGCAAACGACTAACATTTTCACCGGAATCTGAAAAAATAGAATTTTTTTTAATTTTTATTTCCTCGTCAAAGCAACAACAAACAAATTGGAAAAAATGTACCGAATTCCGATTTTCCTCTCGAGGTGTTTCCAGCCCCTTTCCGAGCAAGCGAAATAGAAAACATTTACTGAATTCCGATTTTCCCTCTCGAAGGTGTTTTCAGCCCCCGTCCGGGCAAGCGACTAACATTTTCACCGAAATCTGAAAAAATAGAATTTTTTTAATTTTTATTTCCTCGTCAAAGCAACAACAAACAAATTGGACAAAAATTACCGACTTCCGATTTTCCCTCTCGAAGGTGTTTCCAGCCCCTTTCCGAGCAAGCGAAATAGAAAACATTTACCGAATTCCGATTTGCCCTCTCGAAGGTGTTGTCAGCCCCCGTCCCGGCAAACGACTAACATTTTCACCGGAATCTGAAAAAATAGAATTTTTTTTAATTTTTATTTCCTCGTCAAAGCAACAACAAGCAAATTGGAAAAAATTTACCGAATTCCGTTTTTCCCTCTCGAAGGTGTTGTCAGCCCCCGTCCCGGCAAACGACTAACATTTTCACCGGAATCTGAAAAAATAGAATTTTTTTTAATTTTTATTTCCTCGTCAAAGCAACAACAAACAAATTGGAAAAAATTTACCGAATTCCGTTTTTCCCTCTCGAAGGTGTTGTCAGCCCCCGTCCCGGCAAACGACTAACTTTTCACCGGAATCTGAAAAAATAGAATTTTTTTTAATTTTTATTTCCTCGTCAAAGCAACAACAAACAAATTGGAAAAAAATTACCGAATTCCGATTTTCCCTCTCGAAGGAGTTGTCAGCCCCCGTCCGCGCAAGCGACTAACATTTTCACCGAAATCTGAAAAAATAGAATTTTTTTTAATTTTTATTTCCTCGTCAAAGCAACAACAAACAAATTGGAAAAAAATTACCGAATTCCGATTTTCCCTCTCGAAGGAGTTGTCAGCCCCCGTCCGCGCAAGCGACTAACATTTTCACCGAAATCTGAAAAAATAGAATTTTTTTTAATTTTTATTTCCTCGTCAAAGCAACAACAAGCAAATTGGAAAAAATTTACCGAATTCCGTTTTTCCCTCTCGAAGGTGTTGTCAGCCCCCGTCCCGGCAAACGACTAACATTTTCACCGGAATCTGAAAAAATAGAATTTTTTTTAATTTTTATTTCCTCGTCAAAGCAACAACAAACAAATTGGAAAAAATTTACCGAATTCCGTTTTTCCCTCTCGAAGGTGTTGTCAGCCCCCGTCCCGGCAAACGACTAACTTTTCACCGGAATCTGAAAAAATAGAATTTTTTTTAATTTTTATTTCCTCGTCAAAGCAACAACAAACAAATTGGAAAAAAATTACCGAATTCCGATTTTCCCTCTCGAAGGAGTTGTCAGCCCCCGTCCGCGCAAGCGACTAACATTTTCACCGAAATCTGAAAAAATAGAATTTTTTTTAATTTTTATTTCCTCGTCAAAGCAACAACAAACAAATTGGAAAAAATTTACCGAATTCCGATTTTCCTCTCGAGGTGTTTCCAGCCCCTTTCCGAGCAAGCGAAATAGAAAACATTTACTGAACTCCGATTTTCCCTCTCGAAGGTGTTGTCAGCCCCGTCCCGGCAAGCGACTAACATTTTCACCGAAATCTGAAAAAATAGAATTTTTTTAATTTTTATTTCCTCGTCAAAGCAACAACAAACAAATTGGAAAAAAATTACCGACTTCCGATTTTCCCTCTCGAAGGTGTTTCCAGCCCCTTTCCGAGCAAGCGAAATAGAAAACATTTACTGAATTCCGATTTTCCCTCTCGAAGGTGTCGTCAGCCCCGTCCCGGCAAACGACTAACATTTTCACCGGAATCTGAAAAAATAGAATTTTTTTTAATTTTTATTTCCTCGTCAAAGCAACAACAAACAAATTGGAAAAAATGTACCGAATTCCGATTTTCCTCTCGAGGTGTTTCCAGCCCCTTTCCGAGCAAGCGAAATAGAAAACATTTACTGAATTCCGATTTTCCCTCTCGAAGGTGTTTTCAGCCCCCGTCCGGGCAAGCGACTAACATTTTCACCGAAATCTGAAAAAATAGAATTTTTTTAATTTTTATTTCCTCGTCAAAGCAACAACAAACAAATTGGAAAAAAATTACCGACTTCCGATTTTCCCTCTCGAAGGTGTTTCCAGCCCCTTTCCGAGCAAGCGAAATAGAAAACATTTACCGAATTCCGATTTGCCCTCTCGAAGGTGTTGTCAGCCCCCGTCCCGGCAAACGACTAACATTTTCACCGGAATCTGAAAAAATAGAATTTTTTTTAATTTTTATTTCCTCGTCAAAGCAACAACAAACAAATTGGAAAAATATTACCGAATTCCGATTTTCCCTCTCGAAGGTGTTGTCAGCCCCCGTCCCGGCAAACGACTAACATTTTCACCGGAATCTGAAAAAATAGAATTTTTTTTAATTTTTATTTCCTCTTCAAAGCAACAACAAACAAATTGGAAAAAATGTACCGAATTCCGATTTTCCTCTCGAGGTGTTTCCAGCCCCTTTCCGAGCAAGCGAAATAGGAAACATTTACCGAATTCTGATTTGCCCTCTCGAAGGTGTTGTCAGCCCCCGTCCCGGCAAACGACTAACATTTTCACCGAAATCTGAAAAAATAGAATTTTTTTAATTTTTATTTCCTCGTCAAAGCAACAACAAACAAATTGGAAAAAAATTACTGACTTCCGATTTTCCCTCTCGAAGGTGTTTCCAGCCCCTTTCCGAGCAAGCGAAATAGAAAACATTTACCGAATTCCGATTTGCCCTCTCGAAGGTGTTGTCAGCCCCCGTCCCGGCAAACGACTAACATTTTCACCGGAATCTGAAAAAATAGAATTTTTTTTAATTTTTATTTCCTCGTCAAAGCAACAACAAACAAATTGGAAAAAAATTACCGAATTCCGATTTTCCCTCTCGAAGGTGTTGTCAGCCCCCGTCCCGGCAAACGACTAACATTTTCACCGGAATCTGAAAAAATAGAATTTTTTTTAATTTTTATTTCCTCGTCAAAGCAACAACAAACAAATTGGAAAAAATTTACCGAATTCCGATTTGCCCTCTCGAAGGTGTTGTCAGTCCCCGTCCCGGCAAACGACTAACATTTTCACCGGAATCTGAAAAAATAGAATTTTTTTTAATTTTTATTTCCTCGTCAAAGCAACAACAAACAAATTGGAAAAAATTTACCGAATTCCGATTTTCCCTCTCGAAGGTGTTGTCAGCCCCCGTCCCGGCAAACGACTAACATTTTCACCGGAATCTGAAAAAATAGAATTTTTTTTAATTTTTATTTCCTCGTCAAAGCAACAACAAACAAATTGGAAAAAATGTACCGAATTCCGATTTTCCTCTCGAGGTGTTTCCAGCCCCTTTCCGAGCAAGCGAAATAGGAAACATTTACCGAATTCTGATTTGCCCTCTCGAAGGTGT
Organism: Xylota segnis; assembly: GCA_963583995.1. Classification (NCBI taxonomy): domain Eukaryota; kingdom Metazoa; phylum Arthropoda; class Insecta; order Diptera; family Syrphidae; genus Xylota; species Xylota segnis. The sequence continues at coordinate 127,693,856 of OY757236.1, read as the reverse complement.
TGTCAGCCCCCGTCCCGGCAAACGACTAACATTTTCACCGGAATCTGAAAAAATAGAATTTTTTTTAATTTTTATTTCCTCGTCAAAGCAACAACAAACAAATTGGAAAAAATGTACCGAATTCCGATTTTCCTCTCGAGGTGTTTCCAGCCCCTTTCCGAGCAAGCGAAATAGGAAACATTTACCGAATTCTGATTTGCCCTCTCGAAGGTGTTGTCAGCCCCCGTCCCGGCAAACGACTAACATTTTCACCGGAATCTGAAAAAATAGAATTTTTTTTAATTTTTATTTCCTCGTCAAAGCAACAACAAACAAATTGGAAAAAATGTACCGAATTCCGATTTTCCTCTCGAGGTGTTTCCAGCCCCTTTCCGAGCAAGCGAAATAGGAAACATTTACCGAATTCTGATTTGCCCTCTCGAAGGTGTTGTCAGCCCCCGTCCCGGCAAACGACTAACATTTTCACCGGAATCTGAAAAAATAGAATTTTTTTTAATTTTTATTTCCTCGTCAAAGCAACAACAAACAAATTGGAAAAAAATTACCGAATTCCGATTTTCCCTCTCGAAGGTGTTTCCAGCCCCTTTCCGAGCAAGCAAAATAGAAAACATTTACCGAATTCCGATTTTCCCTCTCGAAGGTGTTGTCAGCCCCCGTCCGGGCAAGCGACTAACATTTTCACCGAAATCTGCAAAAATAGAATTTTTTTTAATTTTTATTTCCTCGTCAAAGCAACAACAAACAAATTGGAAAAAAATTACCGACTTCCGATTTTCCCTCTCGAAGGTGTTTCCAGCCCCTTTCCGAGCAAGCGAAATAGAAAACATTTACTGAATTCCGATTTTCCCTCTCGAAGGTGTCGTCAGCCCCGTCCCGGTAAACGACTAACATTTTCACCGGAATCTGAAAAAATAGAATTTTTTTTAATTTTTATTTCCTCGTCAAAGCAACAACAAACAAATTGGAAAAAATTTACCGAATTCCGATTTTCCTCTCGAGGTGTTTCCAGCCCCTTTCCGAGCAAGCGAAATAGAAAACATTTACTGAATTCCGATTTTCCCTCTCGAAGGTGTCGTCAGCCCCGTCCCGGTAAACGACTAACATTTTCACCGGAATCTGAAAAAATAGAATTTTTTTTAATTTTTATTTCCTCGTCAAAGCAACAACAAACAAATTGGAAAAAATTTACCGAATTCCGATTTTCCCTCTCGAAGGTGTTGTCAGCCCCCGTCCCGGCAAACGACTAACATTTTCACCGGAATCTGAAAAAATAGAATTTTTTTTAATTTTTATTTCCTCGTCAAAGCAACAACAAACAAATTGGAAAAATATTACCGAATTCCGATTTTCCCTCTCGAAGGTGTTGTCAGCCCCCGTCCCGGCAAACGACTAACATTTTCACCGGAATCTGAAAAAATAGGATTTTTTTTAATTTTTATTTCCTCGTCAAAGCAACAACAAACAAATTGGAAAAAATGTACCGAATTCCGATTTTCCTCTCGAGGTGTTTCCAGCCCCTTTCCGAGCAAGCGAAATAGGAAACATTTACCGAATTCTGATTTGCCCTCTCGAAGGTGTTGTCAGCCCCCGTCCCGGCAAACGACTAACATTTTCACCGAAATCTGAAAAAGTAGAATTTTTTTTAATTTTTATTTCCTCGTCAAAGCAACAACAAACAAATTGGAAAAATATTACCGAATTCCGATTTTCCCTCTCGAAGGTGTTTCCAGCCCCTTTCCGAGCAAGCAAAATAGAAAACATTTACCGAATTCCGATTTTCCCTCTCGAAGGTGTTGTCAGCCCCCGTCCGGGCAAGCGACTAACATTTTCACCGGAATCTGAAAAAATAGAATTTTTTTTAATTTTTATTTCCTCGTCAAAGCAACAACAAACAAATTGGAAAAATATTACCGAATTCCGATTTTCCCTCTCGAAGGTGTTGTCAGCCCCCGTCCCGGCAAACGACTAACATTTTCACCGGAATCTGAAAAAATAGAATTTTTTTTAATTTTTATTTCCTCGTCAAAGCAACAACAAACAAATTGGAAAAAATTTACCGAATTCCGATTTTCCCTCTCGAAGGTGTTGTCAGCCCCCGTCCCGGCAAACGACTAACATTTTCACCGGAATCTGAAAAAATAGAATTTTTTTTAATTTTTATTTCCTCGTCAAAGCAACAACAAACAAATTGGAAAAATATTACCGAATTCCGATTTTCCCTCTCGAAGGTGTTGTCAGCCCCCGTCCCGGCAAACGACTAACATTTTCACCGGAATCTGAAAAAATAGGATTTTTTTTAATTTTTATTTCCTCGTCAAAGCAACAACAAACAAATTGGAAAAAATGTACCGAATTCCGATTTTCTTCTCGAGGTGTTTCCAGCCCCTTTCCGAGCAAGCGAAATAGGAAACATTTACCGAATTCTGATTTGCCCTCTCGAAGGTGTTGTCAGCCCCCGTCCCGGCAAACGACTAACATTTTCACCGGAATCTGAAAAAATAGAATTTTTTTTAATTTTTATTTCCTCGTCAAAGCAACAACAAACAAATTGGAAAAAATTTACCGAATTCCGATTTTCCCTCTCGAAGGTGTTGTCAGCCCCCGTCCCGGCAAACGACTAACATTTTCACCGGAATCTGAAAAAATAGAATTTTTTTTAATTTTTATTTCCTCGTCAAAGCAACAACAAACAAATTGGAAAAAAATTACCGAATTCCGATTTTCCCTCTCGAAGGTGTTTCCAGCCCCTTTCCGAGCAAGCAAAATAGAAAACATTTACCGAATTCCGATTTTCCCTCTCGAAGGTGTTGTCAGCCCCCGTCCGGGCAAGCGACTAACATTTTCACCGAAATCTGCAAAAATAGAATTTTTTTTAATTTTTATTTCCTCGTCAAAGCAACAACAAACAAATTGGAAAAAAATTACCGACTTCCGATTTTCCCTCTCGAAGGTGTTTCCAGCCCCTTTCCGAGCAAGTGAAATAGAAAACATTTACTGAATTCCGATTTTCCCTCTCGAAGGTGTCGTCAGCCCCGTCCCGGTAAACGACTAACATTTTCACCGGAATCTGAAAAAATAGAATTTTTTTTAATTTTTATTTCCTCGTCAAAGCAACAACAAACAAATTGGAAAAAATGTACCGAATTCCGATTTTCCTCTCGAGGTGTTTCCAGCCCCTTTCCGAGCAAGTGAAATAGAAAACATTTACCGAATTCCGATTTTCCCTCTCGAAGGTGTTGTCAGCCCCCGTCCCGGCAAACGACTAACATTTTCACCGGAATCTGAAAAAATAGAATTTTTTTTAATTTTTATTTCCTCGTCAAAGCAACAACAAACAAATTGGAAAAAATGTACCGAATTCCGATTTTCCTCTCGAGGTGTTTCCAGCCCCTTTCCGAGCAAGCGAAATAGGAAACATTTACCGAATTCTGATTTGCCCTCTCGAAGGTGTTGTCAGCCCCCGTCCCGGCAAACGACTAACATTTTCACCGGAATCTGAAAAAATAGAATTTTTTTTAATTTTTATTTCCTCGTCAAAGCAACAACAAACAAATTGGAAAAAATTTACCGAATTCCGATTTTCCCTCTCGAAGGTGTTGTCAGCCCCCGTCCCGGCAAACGACTAACATTTTCACCGGAATCTGAAAAAATAGAATTTTTTTTAATTTTTATTTCCTCGTCAAAGCAACAACAAACAAATTGGAAAAAAATTACCGAATTCCGATTTTTCCTCTCGAAGGTGTTTCCAGCCCCTTTCCGAGCAAGCAAAATAGAAAACATTTACCGAATTCCGATTTTCCCTCTCGAAGGTGTTGTCAGCCCCCGTCCGGGCAAGCGACTAACATTTTCACCGAAATCTGAAAAAATAGAATTTTTTTAATTTTTATTTCCTCGTCAAAGCAACAACAAACAAATTGGAAAAAAATTACCGACTTCCGATTTTCCCTCTCGAAGGTGTTTCCAGCCCCTTTCCGAGCAAGCGAAATAGAAAACATTTACCGAATTCCGATTTGCCCTCTCGAAGGTGTTGTCAGCCCCCGTCCCGGCAAACGACTAACATTTTCACCGGAATCTGAAAAAATAGAATTTTTTTTAATTTTTATTTCCTCGTCAAAGCAACAACAAACAAATTGGAAAAAAATTACCGAATTCCGATTTTCCCTCTCGAAGGTGTTGTCAGCCCCCGTCCCGGCAAACGACTAACATTTTCACCGGAATCTGAAAAAATAGAATTTTTTTTAATTTTTATTTCCTCGTCAAAGCAACAACAAACAAATTGGAAAAAATGTACCGAATTCCGATTTTCCTCTCGAGGTGTTTCCAACCCCTTTCCGAGCAAGCGAAATAGGAAACATTTACCGAATTCTGATTTGCCCTCTCGAAGGTGTTGTCAGCCCCCGTCCCGGCAAACGACTAACATTTTCACCGGAATCTGAAAAAATAGAATTTTTTTTAATTTTTATTTCCTCGTCAAAGCAACAACAAACAAATTGGAAAAAATGTACCGAATTCCGATTTTCCTCTCGAGGTGTTTCCAACCCCTTTCCGAGCAAGCGAAATAGGAAACATTTACCGAATTCTGATTTGCCCTCTCGAAGGTGTTGTCAGCCCCCGTCCCGGCAAACGACTAACATTTTCACCGGAATCTGAAAAAATAGAATTTTTTTTAATTTTTATTTCCTCGTCAAAGCAACAACAAACAAATTGGAAAAAATTTACCGAATTCCGATTTTCCCTCTCGAAGGTGTTGTCAGCCCCCGTCCCGGCAAACGACTAACATTTTCACCGGAATCTGAAAAAATAGAATTTTTTTTAATTTTTATTTCCTCGTCAAAGCAACAACAAACAAATTGGAAAAAAATTACCGAATTCCGATTTTCCCTCTCGAAGGTGTTTCCAGCCCCTTTCCGAGCAAGCAAAATAGAAAACATTTACCGAATTCCGATTTTCCCTCTCGAAGGTGTTGTCAGCCCCCGTCCGGGCAAGCGACTAACATTTTCACCGAAATCTGCAAAAATAGAATTTTTTTTAATTTTTATTTCCTCGTCAAAGCAACAACAAACAAATTGGAAAAAAATTACCGACTTCCGATTTTCCCTCTCGAAGGTGTTTCCAGCCCCTTTCCGAGCAAGTGAAATAGAAAACATTTACTGAATTCCGATTTTCCCTCTCGAAGGTGTCGTCAGCCCCGTCCCGGTAAACGACTAACATTTTCACCGGAATCTGAAAAAATAGAATTTTTTTTAATTTTTATTTCCTCGTCAAAGCAACAACAAACAAATTGGAAAAAATTTACCGAATTCCGATTTTCCTCTCGAGGTGTTTCCAGCCCCTTTCCGAGCAAGCGAAATAGAAAACATTTACTGAATTCCGATTTTCCCTCTCGAAGGTGTTGTCAGCCCCGTCCCGGCAAGCGACTAACATTTTCACCGAAATCTGAAAAAATAGAATTTTTTTAATTTTTATTTCCTCGTCAAAGCAACAACAAACAAATTGGAAAAAAATTACTGACTTCCGATTTTCCCTCTCGAAGGTGTTTCCAGCCCCTTTCCGAGCAAGCGAAATAGAAAACATTTACTGAATTCCGATTTTCCCTCTCGAAGGTGTCGTCAGCCCCGTCCCGGCAAACGACTAACATTTTCACCGGAATCTGAAAAAATAGAATTTTTTTTAATTTTTATTTCCTCGTCAAAGCAACAACAAACAAATTGGAAAAAATTTACCGAATTCCGTTTTTCCCTCTCGAAGGTGTTGTCAGCCCCCGTCCCGGCAAACGACTAACTTTTCACCGGAATCTGAAAAAATAGAATTTTTTTTAATTTTTATTTCCTCGTCAAAGCAACAACAAACAAATTGGAAAAAAATTACCGAATTCCGATTTTCCCTCTCGAAGGAGTTGTCAGCCCCCGTCCGCGCAAGCGAAATAGAAAACATTTACTGAATTCCGATTTTCCCTCTCGAAGGTGTTTTCAGCCCCCGTCCGGGCAAGCGACTAACATTTTCACCGAAATCTGAAAAAATAGAATTTTTTTAATTTTTATTTCCTCGTCAAAGCAACAACAAACAAATTGGAAAAAAATTACCGACTTCCGATTTTCCCTCTCGAAGGTGTTTCCAGCCCCTTTCCGAGCAAGCGAAATAGAAAACATTTACCGAATTCCGATTTGCCCTCTCGAAGGTGTTGTCAGCCCCCGTCCCGGCAAACGACTAACATTTTCACCGGAATCTGAAAAAATAGAATTTTTTTTAATTTTTATTTCCTCGTCAAAGCAACAACAAGCAAATTGGAAAAAATTTACCGAATTCCGTTTTTCCCTCTCGAAGGTGTTGTCAGCCCCCGTCCCGGCAAACGACTAACATTTTCACCGGAATCTGAAAAAATAGAATTTTTTTTAATTTTTATTTCCTCGTCAAAGCAACAACAAACAAATTGGAAAAAATTTACCGAATTCCGTTTTTCCCTCTCGAAGGTGTTGTCAGCCCCCGTCCCGGCAAACGACTAACTTTTCACCGGAATCTGAAAAAATAGAATTTTTTTTAATTTTTATTTCCTCGTCAAAGCAACAACAAACAAATTGGAAAAAAATTACCGAATTCCGATTTTCCCTCTCGAAGGAGTTGTCAGCCCCCGTCCGCGCAAGCGACTAACATTTTCACCGAAATCTGAAAAAATAGAATTTTTTTTAATTTTTATTTCCTCGTCAAAGCAACAACAAGCAAATTGGAAAAAATTTACCGAATTCCGTTTTTCCCTCTCGAAGGTGTTGTCAGCCCCCGTCCCGGCAAACGACTAACATTTTCACCGGAATCTGAAAAAATAGAATTTTTTTTAATTTTTATTTCCTCGTCAAAGCAACAACAAACAAATTGGAAAAAATTTACCGAATTCCGATTTTCCCTCTCGAAGGTGTTGTCAGCCCCCGTCCCGGCAAACGACTAACATTTTCACCGGAATCTGAAAAAATAGAATTTTTTTTAATTTTTATTTCCTCGTCAAAGCAACAACAAACAAATTGGAAAAAAATTACCGACTTCCGATTTTCCCTCTCGAAGGTGTTTCCAGCCCCTTTCCGAGCAAGCGAAATAGAAAACATTTACTGAATTCCGATTTTCCCTCTCGAAGGTGTCGTCAGCCCCGTCCCGGCAAACGACTAACATTTTCACCGGAATCTGAAAAAATAGAATTTTTTTTAATTTTTATTTCCTCGTCAAAGCAACAACAAACAAATTGGAAAAAATTTACCGAATTCCGATTTTCCTCTCGAGGTGTTTCCAGCCCCTTTCCGAGCAAGCGAAATAGAAAACATTTACTGAATTCCGATTTTCCCTCTCGAAGGTGTTGTCAGCCCCGTCCCGGCAAGCGACTAACATTTTCACCGAAATCTGAAAAAATAGAATTTTTTTAATTTTTATTTCCTCGTCAAAGCAACAACAAACAAATTGGAAAAAAATTACTGACTTCCGATTTTCCCTCTCGAAGGTGTTTCCAGCCCCTTTCCGAGCAAGCGAAATAGAAAACATTTACTGAATTCCGATTTTCCCTCTCGAAGGTGTCGTCAGCCCCGTCCCGGCAAACGACTAACATTTTCACCGGAATCTGAAAAAATAGAATTTTTTTTAATTTTTATTTCCTCGTCAAAGCAACAACAAACAAATTGGAAAAAATGTACCGAATTCCGATTTTCCTCTCGAGGTGTTTCCAGCCCCTTTCCGAGCAAGCGAAATAGGAAACATTTACCGAATTCTGATTTGCCCTCTCGAAGGTGTTGTCAGCCCCCGTCCCGGCAAACGACTAACATTTTCACCGAAATCTGAAAAAATAGAATTTTTTTAATTTTTATTTCCTCGTCAAAGCAACAACAAACAAATTGGAAAAAAATTACTGACTTCCGATTTTCCCTCTCGAAGGTGTTTCCAGCCCCTTTCCGAGCAAGCGAAATAGAAAACATTTACCGAATTCCGATTTGCCCTCTCGAAGGTGTTGTCAGCCCCCGTCCCGGCAAACGACTAACATTTTCACCGAAATCTGAAAAAATAGAATTTTTTTTAATTTTTATTTCCTCGTCAAAGCAACAACAAACAAATTGGAAAAAATGTACCGAATTCCGATTTTCCTCTCGAGGTGTTTCCAGCCCCTTTCCGAGCAAGCGATATAGGAAACATTTACCGAATTCTGATTTGCCCTCTCGAAGGTGTTGTCAGCCCCCGTCCCGGCAAACGACTAACATTTTCACCGGAATCTGAAAAAATAGAATTTTTTAAAATTTTTATTTCCTCGTCAAAGCAACAACAAACAAATTGGAAAAAATTTACCGAATTCCGATTTTCCTCTCGAGGTGTTTCCAGCCCCTTTCCGAGCAAGCGAAATAGAAAACATTTACTGAATTCCGATTTTCCCTCTCGAAGGTGTTGTCAGCCCCGTCCCGGCAAGCGACTAACATTTTCACCGAAATCTGAAAAAATAGAATTTTTTTTAATTTTTATTTCCTCGTCAAAGCAACAACAAACAAATTGGAAAAATATTACCGAATTCCGATTTTCCCTCTCGAAGGTGTTGTCAGCCCCCGTCCCGGCAAACGACTAACATTTTCACCGGAATCTGAAAAAATAGGATTTTTTTTAATTTTTATTTCCTCGTCAAAGCAACAACAAACAAATTGGAAAAAATGTACCGAATTCCGATTTTCCTCTCGAGGTGTTTCCAGCCCCTTTCCGAGCAAGCGATATAGGAAACATTTACCGAATTCTGATTTGCCCTCTCGAAGGTGTTGTCAGCCCCCGTCCCGGCAAACGACTAACATTTTCACCGGAATCTGAAAAAATAGAATTTTTTAAAATTTTTATTTCCTCGTCAAAGCAACAACAAACAAATTGGAAAAAATTTACTGACTTCCGATTTTCCCTCTCGAAGGTGTTTCCAGCCCCTTTCCGAGCAAGCGAAATAGAAAACATTTACTGAATTCCGATTTTCCCTCTCGAAGGTGTTGTCAGCCCCGTCCCGGCAAACGACTAACATTTTCACCGAAATCTGAAAAAATAGAATTTTTTTAATTTTTATTTCCTCGTCAAAGCAACAACAAACAAATTGGAAAAAAATTACTGACTTCCGATTTTCCCTCTCGAAGGTGTTTCCAGCCCCTTTCCGAGCAAGCGAAATAGAAAACATTTACTGAATTCCGATTTTCCCTCTCGAAGGTGTCGTCAGCCCCGTCCCGGCAAACGACTAACATTTTCACCGGAATCTGAAAAAATAGAATTTTTTAAAATTTTTATTTCCTCGTCAAAGCAACAACAAACAAATTGGAAAAAATGTACCGAATTCCGATTTTCCTCTCGAGGTGTTTCCAGCCCCTTTCCGAGCAAGCGAAATAGAAAACATTTACTGAATTCCGATTTTCCCTCTCGAAGGTGTTTTCAGCCCCCGTCAGGGCAAGCGACTAACATTTTCACCGAAATCTGAAAAAATAGAATTTTTTTAATTTTTATTTCCTCGTCAAAGCAACAACAAACAAATTGGAAAAAAATTACCGACTTCCGATTTTCCCTCTCGAAGGTGTTTCCAGCCCCTTTCCGAGCAAGCGAAATAGAAAACATTTACCGAATTCCGATTTGCCCTCTCGAAGGTGTTGTCAGCCCCCGTCCCGGCAAACGACTAACATTTTCACCGGAATCTGAAAAAATAGAATTTTTTTTAATTTTTATTTCCTCGTCAAAGCAATAACAAACAAATTGGAAAAAATTTACCGAATTCCGATTTTCCCTCTCGAAGGTGTTTCCAGCCCCTTTCCGAGCAAGCGAAATAGAAAACATTTACCGAATTCCGATTTTCCCTCTCGAAGGTGTTGTCAGCCCCCGTCCGGGCAAGCGACTAACATTTTCACCGAAATCTGAAAAAATAGAATTTTTTTTAATTTTTATTTTCTCGTCAAAGCAACAACAAACAAATTGGAAAAAATTTACCGAATTCCGATTTTCCCTCTCGAAGGTGTTGTCAGCCCCCGTCCCGGCAAACGACTAACATTTTCACCGGAATCTGAAAAAATAGAATTTTTTTTAATTTTTATTTCCTCGTCAAAGCAACAACAAACAAATTGGAAAAAAATTACCGAATTCCGATTTTCCCTCTCGAAGGTGTTGTCAGCCCCCGTCCGGGCAAGCGACTAACATTTTCACCGAAATCTGAAAAAATAGAATTTTTTTTAATTTTTATTTTCTCGTCAAAGCAACAACAAACAAATTGGAAAAAATTTACCGAATTCCGATTTTCCCTCTCGAAGGTGTTTCCAGCCCCTTTCCGAGCAAGCGAAATAGAAAACATTTACCGAATTCCGATTTTCCCTCTCGAAGGTGTTGTCAGCCCCCGTCCGGGCAAGCGACTAACATTTTCACCGAAATCTGAAAAAATAGAATTTTTTTTAATTTTTATTTTCTCGTCAAAGCAACAACAAACAAATTGGAAAAAATTTACCGAATTCCGATTTTCCCTCTCGAAGGTGTTGTCAGCCCCCGTCCCGGCAAACGACTAACATTTTCACCGGAATCTGAAAAAATAGAATTTTTTTTAATTTTTATTTCCTCGTCAAAGCAACAACAAACAAATTGGAAAAAAATTACCGAATTCCGATTTTCCCTCTCGAAGGTGTTGTCAGCCCCCGTCCCGGCAAACGACTAACATTTTCACCGGAATCTGAAAAAATAGAATTTTTTTTAATTTTTATTTCCTCGTCAAAGCAACAACAAACAAATTGGAAAAAATGTACCGAATTCCGATTTTCCTCTCGAGGTGTTTCCAGCCCCTTTCCGAGCAAGCGAAATAGGAAACATTTACCGAATTCTGATTTGCCCTCTCGAAGGTGTTGTCAGCCCCCGTCCCGGCAAACGACTAACATTTTCACCGGAATCTGAAAAAATAGAATTTTTTTTAATTTTTATTTCCTCGTCAAAGCAACAACAAACAAATTGGAAAAAATGTACCGAATTCCGATTTTCCTCTCGAGGTGTTTCCAGCCCCTTTCCGAGCAAGCGAAATAGGAAACATTTACCGAATTCTGATTTGCCCTCTCGAAGGTGTTGTCAGCCCCCGTCCCGGCAAACGACTAACATTTTCACCGAAATCTGAAAAAATAGAATTTTTTTAATTTTTATTTCCTCGTCAAAGCAACAACAAACAAATTGGAAAAAAATTACTGACTTCCGATTTTCCCTCTCGAAGGTGTTTCCAGCCCCTTTCCGAGCAAGCGAAATAGAAAACATTTACCGAATTCCGATTTGCCCTCTCGAAGGTGTTGTCAGCCCCCGTCCCGGCAAACGACTAACATTTTCACCGGAATCTGAAAAAATAGAATTTTTTTTAATTTTTATTTCCTCGTCAAAGCAACAACAAACAAATTGGAAAAAATGTACCGAATTCCGATTTTCCTCTCGAGGTGTTTCCAGCCCCTTTCCGAGCAAGCGAAATAGGAAACATTTACCGAATTCTGATTTGCCCTCTCGAAGGTGTTGTCAGCCCCCGTCCCGGCAAACGACTAACATTTTCACCGGAATCTGAAAAAATAGAATTTTTTTTAATTTTTATTTCCTCGTCAAAGCAACAACAAACAAATTGGAAAAAATTTACCGAATTCCGATTTTCCCTCTCGAAGGTGTTGTCAGCATCCGTCCCGGCAAACGACTAACATTTTCACCGGAATCTGAAAAAATAGAATTTTTTTTAATTTTTATTTCCTCGTCAAAGCAACAACAAACAAATTGGAAAAAAATTACCGAATTCCGATTTTCCCTCTCGAAGGTGTTGTCAGCCCCCGTCCGGGCAAGCGACTAACATTTTCACCGAAATCTGAAAAAATAGAATTTTTTTTAATTTTTATTTTCTCGTCAAAGCAACAACAAACAAATTGGAAAAAATTTACCGAATTCCGATTTTCCCTCTCGAAGGTGTTTCCAGCCCCTTTCCGAGCAAGCGAAATAGAAAACATTTACCGAATTCCGATTTTCCCTCTCGAAGGTGTTGTCAGCCCCCGTCCCGGCAAACGACTAACATTTTCACCGAAATCTGAAAAAATAGATTTTTTTTTAATTTTTATTTTCTCGTCAAAGCAACAACAAACAAATTGGAAAAAATTTACCGAATTCCGATTTTCCCTCTCGAAGGTGTTGTCAGCCCCCGTCCCGGCAAACGACTAACATTTTCACCGGAATCTGAAAAAATAGAATTTTTTTTAATTTTTATTTCCTCGTCAAAGCAACAACAAACAAATTGGAAAAAAATTACCGAATTCCGATTTTCCCTCTCGAAGGTGTTGTCAGCCCCCGTCCCGGCAAACGACTAACATTTTCACCGGAATCTGAAAAAATAGAATTTTTTTTAATTTTTATTTCCTCGTCAAAGCAACAACAAACAAATTGGAAAAAAATTACCGAATTCCGATTTTCCCTCTCGAAGGTGTTGTCAGCCCCCGTCCCGGCAAACGACTAACATTTTCACCGGAATCTGAAAAAATAGAATTTTTTTTAATTTTTATTTCCTCGTCAAAGCAACAACAAACAAATTGGAAAAAATGTACCGAATTCCGATTTTCCTCTCGAGGTGTTTCCAGCCCCTTTCCGAGCAAGCGAAATAGGAAACATTTACCGAATTCTGATTTGCCCTCTCGAAGGTGTTGTCAGCCCCCGTCCCGGCAAACGACTAACATTTTCACCGGAATCTGAAAAAATAGAATTTTTTTTAATTTTTATTTCCTCGTCAAAGCAATAACAAACAAATTGGAAAAAATTTACCGAATTCCGATTTTCCCTCTCGAAGGTGTTTCCAGCCCCTTTCCGAGCAAGCGAAATAGAAAACATTTACCGAATTCCGATTTTCCCTCTCGAAGGTGTTGTCAGCCCCCGTCCGGGCAAGCGACTAACATTTTCACCGAAATCTGAAAAAATAGAATTTTTTTAATTTTTATTTCCTCGTCAAAGCAACAACAAACAAATTGGAAAAAAATTACTGACTTCCGATTTTCCCTCTCGAAGGTGTTTCCAGCCCCTTTCCGAGCAAGCGAAATAGAAAACATTTACCGAATTCCGATTTTCCCTCTCGATGGTGTTGTCAGCCCCCGTCCCGGCAAGCGACTAACATTTTCACCGAAATTTGAAAAATTGAATTTTTTAATTTTTATTTCCTCGTCAAAGCAACAACAAACAAATTGGAAAAAATTTACCGAATTCCGATTTTCCTCTCGAGGTGTTTCCAGCCCCTTTCCGAGCAAGCGAAATAGGAAACATTTACCGAATTCCGATTTTCCCTCTCGAAGGTGTTGTCAGCCCCCGTCCGGGCAAGCGACTAACATTTTCACCGAAATCTGCAAAAATAGAATTTTTTTTAATTTTTATTTCCTCGTCAAAGCAACAACAAGCAAATTGGAAAAAATTTACCGAATTCCGTTTTTCCCTCTCGAAGGTGTTGTCAGCCCCCGTCCCGGCAAACGACTAACATTTTCACCGGAATCTGAAAAAATAGAATTTTTTTAATTTTTATTTCCTCGTCAAAGCAACAACAAACAAATTGGAAAAAATGTACCGAATTCCGATTTTCCTCTCGAGGTGTTTCCAGCCCCTTTCCGAGCAAGCGAAATAGGAAACATTTACCGAATTCTGATTTGCCCTCTCGAAGGTGTTGTCAGCCCCCGTCCCGGCAAACGACTAACATTTTCACCGGAATCTGAAAAAATAGAATTTTTTAAAATTTTTATTTCCTCGTCAAAGCAACAACAAACAAATTGGAAAAAATTTACTGACTTCCGATTTTCCCTCTCGAAGGTGTTTCCAGCCCCTTTCCGAGCAAGCAAAATAGAAAACATTTACCGAATTCCGTTTTTCCCTCTCGAAGGTGTTGTCAGCCCCCGTCCCGGCAAACGACTAACATTTTCACCGGAATCTGAAAAAATAGAATTTTTTTAATTTTTATTTCCTCGTCAAAGCAACAACAAACAAATTGGAAAAAATGTACCGAATTCCGATTTTCCTCTCGAGGTGTTTCCAGCCCCTTTCCGAGCAAGCGAAATAGGAAACATTTACCGAATTCTGATTTGCCCTCTCGAAGGTGTTGTCAGCCCCCGTCCGGGCAAGCGACTAACATTTTCACCGAAATCTGCAAAAATAGAATTTTTTTTAATTTTTATTTCCTCGTCAAAGCAACAACAAGCAAATTGGAAAAAATTTACCGAATTCCGATTTTCCCTCTCGAAGGTGTTGTCAGCCCCCGTCCGGGCAAGCGACTAACATTTTCACCGAAATCTGCAAAAATAGAATTTTTTTTAATTTTTATTTCCTCGTCAAAGCAACAACAAACAAATTGGAAAAAATTTACCGAATTCCGATTTTCCCTCTCGAAGGTGTTTCCAGCCCCTTTCCGAGCAAGCGAAATAGACAACATTTACCGAATTCCGATTTTCCCTCTCGATGGTGTTGTCAGCCCCCGTCCGGGCAAGCGACTAACATTTTCACCGAAATCTGAAAAAATAGAATTTTTTTTAATTTTTATTTCCTCGTCATTTCCGAAAAGTTTTTTCAAGGCCCTACCGCTCGCGAACGTCTGACAATCATTCGAGAGTATAAGTGTCCTGAGAAAGCGTCTCAATTAACAAACTGGCCTTCGGACACGGCAATGAACAGTAGGCCTCTTCGAGTCGTCTTGAGAAGCTAGACCTTGGATCCCTTCCAGCTGTCGCCTCAAATTTATTTCGTCGTAAACACAGTTTGGAACACTAGTTTCTCAAAACTCTTCTTACAGGTAAGTCAGCACAAAATGAGTAAAAATCTCCTAAAAGCATTGCTTACTTGGTTAGGCAGACACAAATTAAGTCGTGAAAGCCAAGTAGCAATGCTAAGTCATGAAATAGTAAAACAAAACAAACTCAAGCCCCCTATGTCTGCTTGTTTATGCAGGCAGATATACGGGTGCAAGAAAGGTAAGTATTGAGGTAAGTAAGAGAAACTTCTAACCAATCACACCTTACGAGTTAAATTGATAAAATATTAAAGAATTCAGTCAGGTAGACCTTACTTCGGAATTGATTTCAAGGCCAAAGTAAAAATAAATATTCAATTCAAACCTTTTTGGGGAAAGGTCCCGTCTGAAACGACTGAAAGGTTTGCAGTAGAAAAAAAATTGATATTAGGACACGTACCTCTGTTTCACAATGTTTTGACTCAAGAGTATGCCTGGTCTGAATTGGTGCCAATGCTATGCTCTGACTCCATTGCCCAGCATGCTGGAACCACAATATCATCCAACACATCGCAGTAACACAATTGAGTCGAATTCTAATCGGCGAACGACAATACGGACTGACTGATTGATCGACCCTTTGACTGAGTCACCGACTCACAAAATCACCGGACTACCCACTCATTCACAGACTAAACTACGGCGTGCCAACGCACTACTCAGCCACATACTCAATCAAACAGGCGTACTGTGCCTCTGACTCAGAGAATGACCAAATGACTGACTGACGTATAGATAAACTCTCGAATTCTCTAACAAACTGACAGATAGCCAGACTGATCCACTAACCCACTCTGATCCACACTCACTCGCTAATAGATGGTCTAGAGTCGCGGAAGATTTTCTACTGAATACTGACTAACCATCCTGCGTCTAAGACGCGTCTCCATACAGGACTGAGTGCGATATCGAGGAAACAGGTTGGCTATGAGTTGCCGATATTCGAAATACCGATTGCGAAAGTAGATACAAAATGCCGACAAAAATTATGTCGGTTTTGTAAAAGTCCGTAGACGAAAAGGTTGACTTCGAGAAGTCGGTGAAGGTTTAGTGAATGACTTTAAGAGCCACACTATCATTCGATGTCGTACCAATCGTCATACTTGTCAAAACGTATGGTAAACGAACTTAAATTCTAATTTTGGTTCTCAGTTCCAATCGAAACAATTGGCAAACAACTGGCAAATCCTTTGCCGAAAGAGCAACGGAGGTTTTCTTTTGAAAATTTCACCATAAAACACAACATCTACGTAGGAGGGAGTGCTCTTAACTTGCTAACCACCCACTCCACAACGAGTGCAACCAACTGACTAACGTTTAGACCACCAATCAATACACGACCGGCTAGCCCAACCTCAGACAGACCCGACCTACCCAACCACCTAACCACCCATAGACATCCACGGACCCATCTCTATCCCCGAGATCCAAGGCACCCACCCACCACGATCTCCAACTGCGTACTGCTGCGACTCGACTCAATGCACGACTGAGCGCAATTTCAAAAAAACAGGATTTTTTTGTTTTTTTTTTTTCATTTTATAGTTTGGGCGCACTTAAGGACCAATGGCAACCCTTTTGATGGGAAGGTACATGGCTGACTTGGCCGGTAAGGATATTGGGAGAAGGAAGGAGACATTGCTTTATTTATTAGTGGGTTGCCAGCCATGTAGAAGTCCCTTTACTTGACGACGTGTCAACAGGGACTACCAGCGCTTTAAGAACCACACCGACTGCAGGCCTTGAAAGCATACTTGCACTAAGCCCACTAGGCCTGGATCTAAAGGAAATGGCTTCGAAGAGCGAACTGCACTTGAAACAATCCAAGGTATGCCAAGAGGGCGACACTGCTCATCGTACCATTGCGGGATGGGCACACTTAGGCGCAGAAAGTGATTATACATCAACATCCCAGGACTTCGGCCTAACCGTAACAACAATCTTCTCCACCAGGAAGGACTGGACTAACGAGTTTCACGGACGAGTTAAAACTGACGAAGAAGGAGGCTCTGGCACATATCCATCTCAACCCGAAATTGCCCGCAGGGAACTATCCACGAAACTCCACTTTAGTAAGACGGTCGTCATCTATATTGGCCGTCAAGTCGAGATGATTACCACTTTGAAGAACTGGGCGGCCTTTCAGGATAGCCATCATCAACCATCCCGCAATTTGTAACAACTTCGGGGAGGTTGAGGGAGGCCATGAAGCGATCCTGTGTTGTGCTGTGTTTTTCAGGTAAACCGAGACGACAGATGCTTACAATGGATCCACAGGTGATCCGTGTTGCATGTTCTACGAAAGGATATTCTAATGTTTTCTCTAGCTTTTCAGGACCATTCCTGTTGTGAGTCGTATATTCTTTACATGAATGGAAGGCTCCTAGTTTTTGATGCCGTATCCGAAGGGCAGTTTGTTATTTGAGAGGCTTTTACAGGGCACTTGTACTATCTTATGTTTGTCAGACGCTCGCGAGAGGTGGAGCCGTGATTTAGATTTTAGGTGTTGTCTAGAGATTGAAGCTGGAGCACCTTGCTCCATAGTCCAACGCACTAACCAATTGAGTCGAGGTGCTCGGACGACGGGTGTCGTCAGATCAAGAATCTTTCAATCTCCATCGATAGGTGAGAGGTTTTTAGCCAGAATAAAGGCCAGGTAACCGCGGACACAATATAGACAACTTCGAGTTTTTTCTTGATTTTCTTCGGCGTATGTGTTTCATTTTGGAACAGTCCTTGCTAATTCGAAGAATATTTTCCAGTCTAGCCTAAGCCTAGCTCTGCGAAAAGATGATGATCATCTTAGTTCAGGTAAGTTAGCACAAAATGAGTAAAAATTCCCTAAAAGCATTGCTAACTTGGTTAGGCAGACACAAATTAAGTCGTCAAAGCCAAGTAGCAATGTTAAGTCATAAACAAGTAAAACAAAACAAACTCAAGCCCCTATGTCTGCTTGGTTATGCAGGCAGATATACGGGTGCAAGAAGGGTAAGTATTGAGGTAAGTAAGAGAAACTTCTAACCAATGACACTTTACGAGCTCAGTTAGCTCTTCGAAAGTATGAAGTTCATCCTGCCAGATATTTGCAAGTCCCATTTTGAACTAGATCCTTGAAGAATGTGAAGGCTTCAGCCTACTGTCCTACTGAGCGTTTTGAAAGAGCTCAAGAGCTCAGGAGCTCTTGTCGGTTGCAATTTATGAGAGATCCGTTTGCCACTTGGAAGTGAAGACTTGCATGCACTTTGAGAAGGAAGACTTATAGCTTCGATGTAAGCCTCGACCGGGTTTGATTGAGACTTAATCTGTAGTTTCTACCACACATGCGATGAAAGATCCACAGTACAAGTATATAAGTATATAAGAAAATGGAACGAATACATGCTTTACGTTTCCAGAACACACCAAACCATATCGCCAGGACCAGCATCATCATAACGAAAGGTTCACCTTAAGGCGAGTGGAACACTTTTGAGTTGCACAGGGTGACCAGATAAGAACGATAGGATAAAAAACTTAAATAAAACAACAACGGTGTGAGGTATATAATTGAATTTGAATTCATTTTAAAGCTACATTCATGCCATTATGTGTAAAATAGCACATCGTTCAAATGGCTGCCTTGACTTCCCTGTCAGTGCCTCAAACGGTCGGTCCAATATGTAAAGCGTTATTCCTGCTATAGCGTCTCGAATGTTGGCCACGAGCTCGTCTAAAGTGGTGGACTCGTTCGGGAAAGCCAATGACTTGACGTAGCACACAGAAAATCGAGTCAAGTCGCATGATCGCGGCGGCCAATTGATGAACACTCTTCGTGATATGACGCAGTCGCCAAATTTCTCCTTCACAACTTCGAGCGTTGTATCGCTTGTGTGGCATGTAGCGCCATCTTGTTGGAACCACAGCTCGGATATATCTATTTAGTCGAGGTCTGGCTACAGAAAGTCGGTTAAAATCCCTCGATATGACACCATTGACGGTGAAGGTATCTCCTTTCTCATTTCAAAGTGTCAATCTTTGTAAATGTCTTCGCTCCAGTAATGGCAATTCTCCTTGATAACATAGCCGCTGAATCAAAAATGGGTCAACATTTCCTGCGCCCAAGTGGCGAACTCACGGCATTGTCTATGCTCATCCAGCTTCAATTCTTGCATCAACACACTCTGATATGGATGTAGGCCCAAATCCAACCGCAAAAGAAGCCGGGTTGACTCACTGGCGATGTCCAATTCACTTGATCGACGACATTTCTGGTTCTTCTTCGATACTGGCCGCTAGGGCGGCAATATTTTATTCATTTCACATCAATCTCTATCTGATTGATGGCTTAGGGTCCAAAAGAATGTACTGACACTCAAACTTTTCCCCAATGCGACGAATTGCATGCTCACTGAGGCCATGATGACGACCGACCTCACATTGAGTATTTACAACTGATCCGGTATTTCGCCAATATTTTCGAATAATTTCCACACGTTCGATAAGTATAAAACAATAGGCCATAAAATGGCAAACTTTACTGAATATTTTGACAGCTAGAAATCATTGGTAGCTTTGACAACTGCCGAAACATAATAACTGAAAAAAGTATCATTACTATCTGGTCACCCTTTGCTTGCAACTCACTAAAGGAACCATAGTCCTTGCAGTTCAAATTTTCACCAAAAAAGGACTGAAACTGAACTCCATTCTCAACCTTTTTATGAATTTGATGGGAGTATCGATAAAGTGATTTGAATCCTTCCCCAGGAGTAATAGTACTGCTCACCTCTCTAAGAAGAGAAAGGTTTTGTATTTGACTTGGAATATTGGTGTATCTGTGATCTGCGTGGGCCTTATAAGGACCAAGTTTTCAGTTGTCAACCATCTAGAATGAATCCATAGAGACAGCCACGCAATCCAAACTACTTTAGAACCATATCTTCCATAAGAAGATACGTTCCTTTGGTCGGGTCCTATTCCAAGAGGAGTTTCTGACACTCCTAGTGGTATCTCCCCAATCAGAAAGAATAAGAAATCAAACCTAGGTTCCACAAAAGCTTGTGTTTGGGAAGAGTTTCCGGGAAAATTTTTCCGTTCGAATTCACACGCCCCGAGGTAGACTTAACCAACTGGCTGGCCTTCAATGCCAAGTGAGTCAACGCTAATTGATGATTCAAGACCCTTTCCCAAAACGGAAAAAAACCTTCCTCCACCGTAATGAAAGATTTCCATGCGAAATCCATGACCAAACCATGTTCCAGCAGCGATTTCACGCCACCAGCAACAAATCAACACTCCAACCAAAAACACGAATACTGTTTGCTAATTTGATGTTTTCCATTAGCCAATTGTTGTTGCTGCAGCCGATGGACCACTTAACAGACATCTGTTAATTAAAAGCAATTTTCGCTCACCGCCACCTTCACGGTGTGGCTTGTATCTAAAGCCAAACCAAATAGAAATCGCCACTCGAAGTCCCATTTGGTAGGTGGCAAGCATCTTGTTCCTGGCAAATCGGCCGATAAGACAAAGCCAAAGTTAAGTGGTAAAACAATTCCGGCACACACAGCCACCCCAGTGCATACGTAATTGGGTGCGAATGTGCTGCTCTATCCGCAGCATCATTGGTATCTATCCGCAGTCCGCAGAAGATAGCCATCATCAAGTATGCTGGCCTTCCGCATTACCAATGGTGGTGGTGGCAGTGGTAACCACGATTAGGGTTGTAAACCAAACGATGAACGAGTCCTCCCAATGCTGCGGCGCGGCGGTCAAATCAATCTCGATAATTAAATTTAATTAGAACATAAAAAATGCATTATTAGGTTCGTCGGCCAAATGACGTAACTAAAGCTCGAGTTTTATTGGCCTGGCCATTGTATCTAATCAATTTGAGCGAGAGGCGCGCAATTAAATGTGGCAAGTGTAGGGCCTGGCTGCACGTTCTCAGAACCGGCAATTACCTCCGTATACGCGGTACGGTGAGTAATGAAAACTTCGGTTATTGCATTGGTCCCGGCCGACTTGTAATTAGGTGGTACTTGTGCGTGAGCGCTGACTGTGTGCCGTGTGAGGAGATATTGCTGCAACATCGTTTGAGCGCTTCTTCGAGGCGATGCAACATAATTAGCGTATGTTGCAATTGTTTTGGTTTATGAACTGTTTGCAGTTAAAGGGACAGTAAAGAGTGGAAGATAATTTTATGATCAGAGTGATTCACAAATGGGGCTGTAAATTCTGCAGTTTCCGGTTGGTCTGCTGGAGGGGCGTGGCTTCAACTATGGACAATGATGGAGGGATTGAATTGCTGTGTCCCGTGAGTGCTCAGCGTTGGGTTTTTCTCAGAAACAGAGAACCGAATTGAATGTTGAGGAAGGTATCATAAGCAGATGAACTGAAGGTCTGACTAGGTGGACCAAGGAACGGGCCATGAATCAGTATGCACTATACAGCCATACAACGGCGAAAGTGGTAGGAGATTGGACTCATTTTCTGAAAAGATCCTATGGAACCTACTAACTCAGGACGGCAAGATATGCACCGGTCTTAGGAGCTCATGTCGCAAAACAGTGGAGAAGGAAGTCTGGCAAGAAGCTGAGACATATTGTTAGAAAGCGCTTATGATGGTTCTAGGAGCCAAAAGGGGATGCAGAGCATAAGTATGACAGATCAGCTACAATCGCAGTGATCGGATAATTGATGGTCACCATTCGATCAGTGATGGAACTGAGGGTGATAAGGACGATTGGCCTCCATCTACAAATGTCTGATGGAGACACCTTCATCTTGATGGGGAATTTCAATGTCGAGGTAGGAAGCGACAATACTATGCTAAAGCAAGTGATGGGAGTTTAGGCCATTGAAGATCGGAAGGAAAACCAAGTGCGACAAGACAATTAGATCGGTCACATTGCGATGAGTCAGTGCTTCAGAAATTGCTTACCAATACCGTACTGTACGTGGCAATAAACCAAGGATTATCTTGCAGGAGACCGTGGATGACTATTGATGACTTCAGCGCATGGGTTTCGACAGAAATTTGGAGACACATCGATGAGGGTCTAATGGCCTGAGCTCAAGAGAGTGGCTAGAACATAGTTGGAACTCCAAACAATATCCAGTGAAGAGTTCAGATGAGGATCAGCTCGGAATCCCAACACCTCTGCACTATCTCCTCATTTTTCGGCTAAGTCGCTCCTTTCTCCAGTCTACTGCTACTTCCTACTTCCAAAGGAAATGGCCACTTATAATAGCTGTATTGATCTCACTCTGACTATTGAGCTTCGGGTGCTACGGGGGTTGTGAGTCCAACGCCTAGATGGCAGATCGGATGAATGTACATAGTAAAGGGGTTTTTCAATAAGGACATAACAATTTCGTACTTAAATTAAATGCAGTTTGACAGAGATATCGAACTGAAATTTATTTAAAATATAGTACACATGTTAAATTTAAATATAAAACCCGATTTCTTTCAAAAGCAAAAACCTTTGTAGCTACCGATTTTTTTGAGTCCATTTTTCACCACTCTTCCACACGTACACTATACAATTACCGAACTTCCCCTCCAATAGATCAAAAGATGTGTTCCATGTACCACCATCTCATTGAAACCACATTTTACTGATGTCAAGTTCACCCAATTGTGAACTGAGAAATTCCAAATTAGTGTAAACGGCGCGGATTCGACTGACTTAACCCATATTTTGACCTGAAGCGTTTGCGGCTGTGATATTTCTAGTACTTCTGTACAGTAAAGGTGGTCTGTTGTCTTCCTAGTGCAGGAACATTCAGCAGTGAAAATGTGAACTCAAATTCGCCCATTATAGCCCGCATAGGCTGTCTGATGGAACGACTACTGTGCTACCACCACCTCAAAATTTCGATAGAAATCTGTAATAGTTTTCAAAACTTGCTCGTTCATGAAATTCACCACAAAAAAAATGTAACCCTTTCCTGACGTTTCTACATTAACAAATCATAAAAAAAATGTTAAGGATGCGGTCGTGTTAGAATACAAAATTGTTATGTCCTTATTGAAAATTTTTTTTTGACTATGTAAAGCAGTCTGCAACTCACGATCAAGTTCGAAACGCAGATTTGTATCTCAACCATCATCTGCCACCATAAATGATTTAAAAGTCACGCATGCCTGTCCCATGCATCAACCTCTTACCAACAGGATACGATCCTCCAAAGGGTGACCACAGTTAATTCCCATTAAGCCCGTTATGCCAATGAAAACCACGTAACCGAAAGAAAGTTGTTTCCTTCACGAGAATACCCATTTCACTTTCATTAACCAGGCCGACGATTCAAAACCAAAAAAAACAAAAAGTCCCACCGACCGCGACGATAGTGACTTACAACCCAGAGCGCCGGCAATCTGCATTCGCCATTCCTTTTCGCAAAAGCCCATAACTAAACCATAAAACCAGAAGGCAGCCCATAAAAAAATTAAACAGCTTCATACAAAAACAAAAACAAAAACAAAAATCCAAAAAAAAAAACTGAAAAAAGGTGAACAACAAGTTGGTTCCCAAATGAATTTATTAACAGAGACACAGCGAGGAGATGCCGCGCAAAACCGAAAGTAATTAAATGCAACTTTCACGGTCGATAAAGGCCAGCATCGCGATGGATCCGCAACAACAACGGCAACAACGTGGAGCACCACCTTCAATGACAGCGCACGCTGCCAACATTTGCATCAACGACACCATTGCCCGTCGTCGTCATATCAATTCTCCTCATCCGTCATTTGTCGCGTTCAGCGTTCGGCGTTCTGGCATCGATACAGCGTCAGCAACAGTTGATGATGTCAAGACGGACGCATGCAACCGTGCAAATCGCATCGTTGTTGGCTTATTAATCACCAGAGGCAACGAGCCAGTCCAGTGTATCTGTATCCAATGCGGATGCAGATACTGCACGACTGGACCACGACTGGCCCGCATCTTATCACTCTCGAGTGAAATTATTGCGCCCTTTTCACACGCGCGCTCGCCATAATTATGCGTCAGATAGCGCAAAAAGGCTTTTACTTGGGCCGCAGCAGCGGCAGATTCAAACGAAGCCCTCCCGCCTGACTGGAGGGGAAACCAAAGGACACATGCGGTTTTATGATTGCCAGCACGGCTGCAGCGTCAGATACGCCACCATTGGGTCTAAGTGAGGTGCGAAGATAGCGAGCACGTGGTGCTGGTTGGGTTGACGGGTTGGCGGGCTGGAGATTACCTTCAGGTTTATGTTACGAGTCTTGATTTGAAGCGTGCGCTACGGTTCCGTCGAGACGAGACACCACAGACCGATGTGTCGGAATCACGGAAATTATGCTTCACCACGTGTGTCATCTTGTTGAGGGAGTAGGTGAGTGAAATGTGCGTGATTTTGGAAATGTATCCTGGATATGATATGGTGTCGTTCGGGTACAGTTACCTTTCAAATGTCGGAAAGAACAAAGCTTGGCTGAGCGCACACCGTAAACAGCGAGTGCGAGGCACTTCCTTGTTGGCGCTCGACGGATGTTTTTAGTGCCGGATGGGGGTATTGTTTACGAGAGGTGAGGGTTCAAATGAGTTACAAGGAGTTACCCGAAGATTTTACTTTTGCTGGCATGTCAGTCGCGGGTGATTCATGTTCGGAACCTTACACACCTGCCGGAGTATCAGCGAGAAGCAGTGTTGAGCTAAACTATGTAGACTCGTCACTATATCGACATTAAACTATGCGGGCTTGGCCTAATCGAATGTCATCTAAAGTACCACCTCAGTTCATATAGAGGAACAGGAGTCACTGCGACGATTGGGTATCATAACCTCCATAACGGTGACATGCCATCAGTCCCTTGAAGGACCTTAATGTGATGTATTTGGCATTTGCCACCAAATGACTTCGATTTGCTGAAATTCAGACTCGGGATACCCGAACCCGGACCCGGAGTACCAGAAAAGACCATGTAGCTACATACAGACAATCGAATGGAACAGGAGTGAGAGTATCCTGGCATGTTCTTGAGTAGGCTTCACTGGTTCAGTAGTTAGTACGTTGGGCTACTTGTATCAAAAGAAAGGTTTGAGTCGTACCTCACGGGAGGATCAAACATTTGTTCCTGAGACTATCGCTTGGAAATCCATTTGTCAGGTGGTGTTCCTCAGGGCTTCGTGTTAGGTCCACTGCTTTGTAATGTAATGTATGACGACTTAGGTTGGACAGGAATGGCTCACCAGAATACTTAGCTTTGCTGGTGACATTGGCAGAGTATTAGGTGGAAGATTCAACCTAGGTGATACAAAACACAAAGTAAGGATAGCCAAGCTTAAAGCCAACCTGACGGAATATCAGCCTACCTATTCGAAGGAGGTGAAATGGATTTGGTAGATAGAGGGTGTACACCGACAGATTTCTAAGATTTGGTCAGACGAGTGTATGTCTGATGAATTGGTTCCTCGATCCACAAGAAGGGACATCGTCCCTTCAACGACATCGACATGGACCTAGTCAGAAAAATGCGCATCAGTCGTTTAAGATGGCTAGGACATGTAGAGCGAATGGACACCAATGCTGTGGCCTGTAGAGTCTGCGAATCAAACCCGGAGGGACAGCGCAGTAGAGGAAGACCTTCCCGTAGGTGGCGCGCACAAGTAGAAGGGGACCTCAACCGACTTGAAGTGCGAAACTGGAGGCAGTTAGTTGAGAGGCTTGTTGGTTGAGGCCCAGGTTAACCCCGAAATGTAGCGCCACTTAAGTAAGTAAGTAAGTCCCTTCAACTTTGCGTACACGATCTTATCTGCCATATTATGTGAACCTTCATCATCTCAGTCCGGCCTGAGAGAGTTGTAAGGCAAGCAATTGGCCCAAAATATGTCCTCAGCCAAAAGTCAAGCTCATATAAACTAAATTTGTTTTATGATCTTGATGTCAAAATTTAGTACAAAACTTACATTTTTACTCAAAAGGAGTTCAGAAACGAACAGTGTTCGAAATTCATTAAAAATGACTACCGAAACTCTGAGACGATGGTCAGGCTGCACTTGCTATAGTGGATACATTGGAGTCAACATACTTACTATTATGTGCTCCTGTACCAAGATCAAGCAAGATCAGTCGATTCTACGTCGTTCCCAAGAATTGGGAATCTCTCAGTTCACATAAGTTTTGGTCGCGCACTTTCTGCACCAAAATTCGTAGATTTCGAAGGAGTGGGGGTAAAACTCGTTCAAAAAGAGGTAAAATTACGGAAAAGTAAACGAACGCGAATATTACGATATTTGGCCACTTTTTAAACGTCAAATCCAAGTGTCAAAGGTGAACCTGCACCATGTTGTTGTCATTCGTTCGTTATCGTGCTATATTGGAAGACAGACTGGACATCTGTGACATGTGATTTCAAAGAGATGAATCCACATGCCATACAGCTGATCAAACCCTTGATCTATTTAAGGGGAAGTTCGGTTACCTCGTAATCCTGAGAAATGGTCCAGTCGAATGGCCATCTCGCTCATGCATTAAAATTACGACAAGTCTTCAGTTTACACAACCAAGTCAACAAGGAACTCAGGAACAATATCGAAGCGAAATTGCCAACGTTCCTGCTGATATGTGTGGGAGAGTGGTGAAAAATTAGCTCCTAAGAATTGTTCACTTCAAAAGTTTTGGCGATGGTCATATGGTCATCATTTGGTGAACAGAATTCTTTGACGAGTTCAATCTCGGGACATTCTATTCCATCTAACTGAGAGTTCGTATGAATTTGGTGCAAATCCATAATTTTTGCTTCCGTATCTTTGAGACTTTCTACCCTAGGATCGATCATTCATGATTCTACCCAGTTCAGCCGTCTTCTAGAGCACCAGCTCACCAGTTCACAAGTCCATTTGTGATAGTTTTCATCCATTTGGCCAGCTTCAACCTTCGTAGACATTACTCATCAAAGCCTTTTACAATATCTCTCTCAGCCTTAATACCATCGTCTTCAAAGGCCATAGGTCTCGTAAGTCACTATGTGCGCTTCCGTAGTCTATTCCTGCTTTGCTTTGTTTGCTTTATAATTGTATCCATCCAAGTCAGTCAGTCAAACGAAAGGCTAAGGACTTACAGAAAGCAGTCTCCATCGTTGTTAAATATTTGCTGTTACCTACAGCAGGAATAGGTTTAGTGGAAGTCTTTTAAGAGACTCCAACCTTCTTTAGAAAAAAGGGAATCAGTCCACGAAGCACCACATACAAGCTCTAGACAGTCATACTGTTTGAAGTCCTAAAATCTGTCCTTAACATTCTAATTGGCAACATCTTGACACGAAAACCAATAGAGTCGACCAAATCCTTATAAAGTTCGTGACAAAGTTCGTGAATTCCAGATCGATACTCATCATCAGAACTTGTAAGATACGAGTAAACAGGCCAATGTTGCCGTGCTAAACTCATCCATCTGAGCAGAATAATGCACGTCCATGGACCCTAGGTAGACGAAGATATGTTTGACAGGTTGGAGTGTAAAATTTCTTCTAAAACATTCTGTCCTGTTCCCATGAAGGGCTCTGACTCAATGACAATATCTATCCGACCTGCGAAGCACCATCAATCCAACAATCGAAAACTGGGATCAATCGTTGTATCAGCAAAGGCGTAGGATGTAACCTGACGTTGCTTGGTGGTTGAGAACCCGATCAAGCAACTCAGTACAACTCGTATTACTCGATGAAGTTCACAATTGATTTCGAAAAGGTATCACAATTCCAATGAGTACAGTGAAACTAATCTGAAACTACAGTGTTTGTCGCTTATAACGACCTCGCTTCTTACAACCAGGAGCTACTTACTGCCATTTTTCTTACGTTAAGTTGGTTTTATTATATTTCAAGGTCCACTCCTGTCAGAAATAAAGCCTTCGGATACAAAACAGTCATTCAAAACGACCTCACTTCCCCTGCCCCATCAGTGTCCTTATAAGGGACTTCCACTGCACTTGGTTAGCAACTTTATTTAAAGCCTCACCAAAAGTACATCGGACAAAGCAATCAGTGCTCATAGCAACAACAAGTAAAATTTTCTAAAATATTTACACTGAACTTTTAGAAAACTGTTTGCGCAGAGTTCGTTGCTTGCCTTGCAAATATTTGCATGTTTATCGCCTTCAAACGTCGTCCAACAAAGCTGCTCATGCAGAAAATACCCACAAAACAAGTTGGCAAATATTTGTCAAACCTGTATCATCCGATTGCCAGAACTGACCGCTTTCAGAGTGTCGAGTCAATAACAATATCGCATCATCAAAACATTTATGATCCAATTTTCAGCTCCAAAGTACCACATAGATGCGAAGTATCTATGTATCTGCGAGCTCACTTTGGCAAATATTCTTTTCGAAAAAAATATTTACATAGACGTCAGCTGCTTAGGAGTGTGTCCCGTACACGCCTATCGAGTTTTTCCTACAACTACTGACCCTATTTCAGCAGCCAGGTCTGTTGGCAATCGATGTAATATGCACTTAAGCCTCTGGCGCATGTCACTCGTATTTGCCTGAAGTTTGAGTCAATATTGGCATAGCAAAGCAGCTGTATGCACTTTCCAGGCCCGGCACCGGCTACCGTTTTCTGTTGATCTGTCAATAAAAGATTTCCAAAGGTTTCTCTTGCAACAGACACGTACGAGTACTCGGCAGATAGTTGCAGCAACATTATGCAAGTGTATTGCGCCGGCGTGGCCTTTATTTGTTTTCTGTCTGTTTTCGAGGCGAAGCTGCTGAAGAAGATGTATTTAATCAAGAGCCACGCCCATCCGCCATTCGAAAACTATCGAATGAGTAAGCCAAACATTTATTTACGGTTTGCGTAAGTGGTATGGGAATTGCCTGGACTTTTCGAATAAAGATCCGCCAGAAGGCTTCGCATGTAATCCCGGCTTAATCGTGCGACTATGCAAATGTTTTCGTTCTGAAATGGCTTAGCGTAACTATGGTACATAATGGGGAATAAATCTTCTAGTGATGATGGGATTTTTAATATCTAATTCACACGTGGATGGCGAGTTATTCGCGGTTCGCACGATGGCCGTCTTTGTGTTGTTTTGAAACCGCTTTTTTCGCAGGAGGTGCTAATTGCGGCCAAGACAAATGGACGGATCGGTAGACGTCTTGGGTGATGGTCGTAATTTTTGGAAAAACAAAACATGTCACGCAGTAGCTTTGTTTTAATTTGGAGATATCGCACTACTTCTTACCGCCACTAGGGTGACTCACTAGTGAGAGAAATTGGTAGGAAAGTTTGGTGAACTCTGAAGGCAAACTCTGATCAGTCAGGCTGAGAAGGGAAACCAGCTGCTCGTCATAGAACGCCTGGACATTGCAGGAGCCTTCAACAATGCTTTGAAGTTGACAACTATCTTTGCTATTGCATTGGTTAAAAGCAGACTCATTCGTGCTGAACTGGGGTGTTGTTAAACCCGAAGATCGGTGTACAGGGGTCCCTCGTTTCTCGTGAAAAATTCAGTTGGAAACTGAATATTCATGTGGAAGGCTAAAGGTCCAAAACTGGCATCTCCGGCCACTGAAAATACACGAAAGACGTCAGACCAATCCTTATATAGAAAGTACTAGTCTGGTAGACGGCCACAAGGATGTTCCAGGTAATTGCAAAGCAGGCGAGCTAGCTAAAGAAAGTGCAGACCGGACCCTCCCTGTTAATAGAGAGGAACACCTGACAGTAGGTATGACATTATCATGACATGTCTCTCTTCGAAACAAATTAGATCAGAGTTGGATATGAGGAAAATTAGTAGACTTATCTCTGTCAACAGGGGAACCCCAAGCAAGATCGTTGCCAAAAGGTTTGGTACTCCCTTCAACAATTTGTGCAAAAGCTGTAGCTACGACGAAGAGGAGGAAACCATCTCTTGTGCACCTGTCATACCCGATCGAATCTGAGAAGCAAAACCCTAGATGAGTACTTTTTGCCAGATCTCAACGATCTGGTCACCGGGTCAATCTGGTTTAGTGCTTAAATGGTGAACCATACGTCCTTATCATGGATTCACACTGAAACTGGTTGCTCTGCCTCCTATTCCATGTGGAAAGTCTCTCCGATGGTAACGATGGATCTTCGTCTGGTCTAAGTCCGTCCCTACTGAGCGAGAACAACCACTCAACGCAACCCAATCCAACCCACGATGAACTCTGGAAGGAGATATTTCTATCTCTGGGGACACAAGCTAGGCTAGAATACAAAGATAGGAGTATGCCTTCATCAGTGCTTTGTGTACTACAACTGGAGATGTTTCTAAACCTTGAACCACTTTACCAACAAGTAAAACTACAAACCTACATCGACTTACTATCTTAGGGCTCCGCAGGTCCAACAATTTGAGACATAACCCTATCACTTCCCGACATGGTTGATGAATTGGATGACATCCGCGATAGCCTTAACATTGATACATCCTACGAGTATGAGTAATGTATCGGGAAGGGGAGGGTTGTCAGAGCAAAGCCGTATCTCTATAAAATAAGATTGGGTTGGTTGGGTTGGTTGGCTCTCCCCGCTTAGCAGGGACACACTTAGACCGAAAGAAGATACATTGGGATACCTCTATAGGTCATAGGCCATACAATTCTCTGGAATATAACAGTGCTCCGGCACCCAATTGAGATGAATGTTGAATTGGTCAGTCGTCTCTTCAAAGACCTCCTTGATTTCCATGATCCCGAAAGGAGATATCATTGGAGAACCCTCCTACCCCTACTCCGGATTCTATTGTTGGTCCATCCATTGAAAAGGACATGGATGTCGTGCACAAGTTCTCCTCCAAATCAAGTCGTGAAGAACCTAAACGCTGGCTTGACTTGATTGGTAAGAGGACTTGTGTTCTGTAAGAACCCTATCAACAGTCTTCGAAAGGAGTCTTCATCTACAGACGTTCGAGTACCACGCACCACAACCAATCGTGTACGTGAGAAAGCCAATGGAGGCTCTGAGACAACGCAGGCTTAGCTCCTAAGAAACCATTCTCTGAGCCTTGCTTACTAATTGAAGATCTCATTTCCTGAACTTTAGAGTTTAGTGCAAATGGCAGTCAAATACTTAAGCGAAAGTCCGACTTACCAAACAACCGACGCATAAGCTGGAAAAGGTCTTACCAAAGCCTTAGAGTGCCAGGAGATATGCCCTGTCAGAAGCATTCTACCAGGAATCTGAGAATACCTTGAACAAGGTTCCTCCCAGATCTGAATCGGAGATCATGAAATGGTTTTTTGTGGACGATGGTGGCCCTAAAGATGATTCGTAGAAGCTAACTAGCTTGGCCTATGAAAGTCTGTGAATATACGCTCCTCTGACAAAATCTTGGGAATGAGTTGGTAGTTTTGGCCCCTTTTAACCTTTTCTTCTTCTCATAGTCGTTCTACTTACCCAAAAGGCGGAGATTGAAAGGCTCTCCGATCTGGAATAGTGAAGGATTCCTGGCCTATATGGGAATATTTCTTCATCTCCGAGGATAGTGAAAAAATACGTCCAAACTAAGGAACAGGACCATCATGGTCTCACAATGGATACATAGATACATAGTATGCCTCACCGCTTCGACACAAAGTTCTTATCAAACCACAGAACCTACTACCCGTTCCGCATTCAAAACAACATCAAACAGCTAACGGTGTTACCAACCAGTTACTGGCTCGATAGCCTTAAGTCATTCTTATCTCGACTCTCGGCCAGAAAAACACTGCCTAATCGAACTCTGAACCACAAGATCCGAAGCCGACGACTTCCTGCTGCCCATTCCCAGTGCGTGACACTGAAAGAAGCCCCCCTCCTCCACCAGGCTCTAATGTGGATTCCATACATGTTTCTCTCTCACCAATGCCTACAATCAATCACCGAGCGCTTATCTGCCAAATCTTCCCAACAGCACACATCACCGAGGCGCGCACAAAAGGCCTCCCCGCAGGCACCAAACCAGAAACACACGTTGGCAAATCTGACAAATCTTTCCTCACCCCAAGAGGAACCTTTCCACGCCAAGCCTGACCTCCATGCAGCAGGCGCTACAGCCGCTGCATATGCCGGGTGGCGGCACATCTCGTCCCTCCCTGGTCCTGGTGACATTTTGTCGCACACATTCAAATTTGCAAACATGTGACGTAACATGCCTGGTGCCTGGACTCCGCACCGCGAAAACTTGACAAATGCCAAACGTTCCTCACCAAAGTATCCATCAATCTTGGATGGGCTTCTTGCAGATATCTGTCCTCCAAAAATAAATAAAGAATAGAGGATACGCAATCGAAAATTGTTCTTCCTGAATGGTGGCTGGTGGTGGCTGGTGGTGGCTGGTGTGCTGGCCATGCAAACACACAGCACACAGCACACAGGTGTCCCACCGCCAGAAGCAGCTCCACACATGATCCCGTCTCTGGCTTTCAGCTTCTGCGGATCTTGATTGTGAAAAATTGAATCTCATTTGGCGAGAGCCACAGACACAGGCCATGCGCCATATGGCGGTCCAAGTGCTGATTGAAGCGCACTTGACTTTGGCTTCGGCCCCGTGCGCGCACCCAAAACAATACCACGACCACGACCACGATGACGATGACGATGACGCGGACGGGTTTTCAAGAAGAATCTTCGCGTTTTCCTGGAACCATTAACGGTGCGCGGCGGTCGTGTCGGTCGGAAAAACTTTCTTTTTCCCCATTTTTTTCGCACAGAACCGCCGATGTGAGTGCGAAAAAATTAATGAACGACGAGGAGAGTCTGCAACGGAAGACGATTTTCGAAAAAAAAAAGTTGAAAATGAAAACAACAGCCGGGAAAATGAAAAGTTACTTCTGAGATATATTTGCGGCTTTCCACGAGATGAGATTCATTTTCTGCACGCCGCCGCCGCAGCAGTGGATTGTTTTTACTGCTGCTGCTGCCTTCCGCCTTCCTTCCTTCCTTGTGTGCCCGAGGTTCGAAGATGTTTCTCTCATTAGACGCGGGATGGGAAACTGAGCACGGAAGACCAATGGTAGGGAAAAAATTTCATAACAAGTAATTATTTATTTTACGAGCCGACAAGCTACCATGGTCTTGTGGGAAGCAAGACTGGCCGAAACCTAGAGTGATTTACAAGAAGTTTGCACAGGAGATGTGCAATTAAGTAGATATTGACTCGCGAGATACTTTGTAACGCACTCGACGAGGCATAAAGGGCAGAAGCCAAGCCCGAATCGTAAAGAACGGCTTAAAGCGAATCGTAAGCCATTTGGCGGGGCTTGAGTGCCGGAAGTTTTTTCCCCCTTTATTCGTACATCGTATGGTATGAAGCCATAAGCCTACTTTGTCTTGTAGGGAAGGCATTGTGAAATACCTCTAAGCTTCAGTTTATAAGACTGTAAGGCTTAGAGGCTTGGACTCTGGTTTGAAAACAACTCTTGGAAATCGCGGTTTCCTTGGGTGGCTTTCCGGCACTTAGTAGTAAGGCCCTGTTCCAAACAAGTAAGGAGATCCTATATAAGACCTTGATCATTCCAGTCCTACTTTTTGACACTGAACCATGGACTGTATCGAGAGCGGTTAAGGGGACCCTCGGTCGTTTCGAGAGAAGAGAATTTTCGTAAGATACTCGATCCCGTTTGGGTTGACGGGTTTGGAAGGAGGAGATTCAACCTTGAACCTTATGAGCTGTATAGTAACATCGATCTGGTCTGCCCATTCATCGTGTGAGGTGTGTAGCAGAGGGTGTAGAGGGAATAGACCATCAGCCCTAGAGAGCACAGAGTTTTCGAATCAAATCCAAAGAAACAATTCAAAGGAGGAAGGCCTCGCTCTAGGTGGCAGAGCGGGATCTCAACCGAATTTGAGCGCGTAACTGGAGTCACAAACCTTACTGCAGAGGTTTGTTGGTTGAGATCCAGGCCCGACCTGTAGCGCCGCCTAAGTAAAGTTTAGAGTAGGATCTGGTGTGCTTTGTGTAGCAAAAAACACATTAGAACCTCGTCAAAACCTAGTTCCTAGGAGTCATTGGTATCACTGAATCCTAAAGAAATCCATAGATAAAGAGCGAATAGGTATCAACAGAATACCTTCCAAAGCATTTGTGTAGGTTTGAGCAAAATCAGTAGAATAGGCGAACTCATTTGTAGAAACTGTCCAACGTATGGGTAATAAGATCCGACCCTCAGATTCAATTCCAGTCTATGGAGAGTCATGCAAGAGTTTCAATCCATTCTCAAGCCTGAACTGTCAACAAGTCGAAAGCCGAGCTCAGAATAACTTCACAAAGACTTAGTGGCAATGGGATGGGACACCTAAAACCGCTTTCAACCAAAGAAAACCTAGCTGATGGTTGCAAGGGAATAGACACTCAGACATCTCTGTACCTCTACACTCTCCATGTAAAGGTCAACAGAAAGCTAGAAAACTTGTAAGTATCTCTGAACAGAGAACGATGACTTCCGACTCATAACTCCATCCGAAGTACATCCGTATTTGGATAGCTTAGTGAAATTACAACCTCCCCAGTGTTTCCACAAAACGATAGATCACTCTCCCTCCACCGTGCATCCATTCACACCCAATCCAATCCGAAATACCGGATCACGAATCAACAAAATATTACATTAACCACTCAACCGGATGATAAGTTCATTAATTGCTAGACAAACACTTCACACCGAACACACCTCCAGCATCCGCACCGCACAGCACCGCACCGAACACATCATGTGCCTGAGAGTATCTTTGAATTTCAATTTCACTTTCTTTTCTACTTCACAGAATTTCTATCACACAAGCACCTAGAGCTCGGATAATTGAAGTGGTTTCATGCAAATTACTTGATGTGTCCACCACCTGCCACCTGCCTCCGATCCGAAGGTGTACAGTAGCAGCACCACCTGAATGAGGAAGTGTGCGTGCCGGCAGCGCTCCACCAAACAATCAGGGGCATTGTAGTCACAGTCGGCGCCTCTTTCTAGTTGAGGTGACAAAAATACCACGATAAGATACTCGGATGCCATGAGGAAGCAGAGGCATCTGGAGATACGGGCGCGCGCTACTTTGGCGGCATGTTGCGCCTGCGGAAATAGTAGCTGCGGAGGACAAGAAAGATGCACCGATGCTGCGTATCTGTGTTTTCATTGTCATATATCGACTTTCAGGTGTCAACACTTGTACATTTGCATAGGAAGCACAAATAGATACGCGACAGCGAGGAGGTGTCGCACAGGACACAGTAGATTCCCATAGAATGGGATGACGGAACTAATCGACGCGTGTGACTGGATTTGCAATCGCATGGGTGTTGGAATGAATGAATGCGACCGATTGTTTGGGTTTTTGAGTCATAAACTCGAATTTATTTAATTGTCGCGTTTATTTGAGTATAAAATGCGGCGAATGGCTTAGAATAGTCTTCCGCATTTCTGAGAGTCGTAAACTGCATGAGTGGTGCTGGGGCGTACTTTAAAATTTGGTCACACGATCGGGTCTTAACGTGAAGCGACTAACTTAACCTTGAAGATGGTGTGATGTGAAGAATATAGCTTTGATGGCTGAAAGGGTGGAACTACATAGATATGGATCTGTTTACGGAATGTAGTTGCCAATGCAAGTACCTTCATACATTTGGGATTCATCATTCCAGTTCTATGGTTTATTCTCCCTTACAGCGTCATGGTGGTCTTGTCTCAGCTTACAGTCTAAGGAGCTATTTTGAAGTTGGGAACTGGGGAGACTGGTGTAGAAAAGTCGTGAACAATCCTTGAGAATACAATGCCGGCGGTGGAGTACCACAGGGCTTCGTAATAGGGACTATACTATAGCACTCTGCTTCTTTTCTTTCTCGAAGAGGCTTAAGTAGTGGGATTTGTGGGGGACATCACCAAAGCTGTTGAAGCTATAATCGGCTTCCCTGTTCAACCAACCTCATCGTGATATAGGGGCCCAACCCAAAACCAATGACAGTCAACACTTCTTATCCTTTCCCTACTTTTTTCTCATTTCCTTGGACTAGATCACGGTATCACAAGACTAGTGCTGAGGGTTCAATCAAATGCCGCAATCAAGAATGGAGTATCTAGTGACCTTAGCCTGCCTTGTGGATATTCTTGCAGCTCGACCTTCCGTTTCTCGCTTCTGATGGTTCAAAGCAGATATGATAAGCCCCAAACTGCGTCTGCAGCCTCAGCAACGTAGTAGTTTCGAACACGCAGCCGATCTTCTACTGTTTATTTGAAGGCCTACCATTAGCTTAAATCCCTTTTGGGGATGACTGACTGACTGTTCCACATCGAGCTCGAGAATTGTCCGTTCCTCCAATACTAAGATAAGAGTCATACTCACAAGGCGTTCCCTGAGGACAAGTGATCGTAAAAACATAAAATCTGACTGAACAGGGCAACAAAGCGATCACAGTTCCTTCTCAGCGCATCCTATAAGTATTCAGCGTCCAAGTAACAAACGTAACAAGATTAGTCTCTAAGTTTGGCCAAGTAGTCACCTCCATCTTTACTACCAAGCACAGTCCCACGTCAAGATCATGTCACGATCATTGGCAGATGGCCTTGAAGATCGAAAAATCATTTCAAAATCGTCATCTCTATATTAAGGGAAGGCAAAACGTCAAATTCCAAGGCGTCTTTGTACTCCGGTCGAATCCACCAAACCAAAGGTGATCCGCTATAACCTGATGATCAGTGATCATTCTCTTGCAACCTATAACTGGAAGATTGCCAAAGAAGGACCACCCTAGATGGGTCTCTAATACTTGGGACGTGTCATGATTCCTATCACTGTTAAGTCTTTAAACACTAATTTCGTGTTGAAACGGGCTTGAGTTTCAGCTCTATTACCTTTAAGAACTACAAGTAGATGCTAAGCTGGGTACAAGTCTGTTTCGCCACTGTTTCTCTCCTTGATATGATCTGTTATTTCTTGTGCCATCCGTCAAAGATTCGATGTTAGTTTCATGGAAATTAGGATTGACAGTGATCCACTCTCGGGACTAGGCTTATAGTATCTCTCTCTAGCTTCATTCTAAAAGGGCTATGTTCGCCCTCATTCTTTGACTGAACGGAGAACATCTTAAAGCTCTAGGTAGCTGAAGTACGGGTTGGGAGCCTCAAGGCGTACAATTGATCTACGTATGGAAGGAAGACGTTTCAAAACAAAGTTACTCTCAACCCTAGAATAAGGAACAAGCGATTCCTGGCTGCTATCCGCCTATTTGGCTCAAGATCAAGTTACAAGAATCTCCAGTTCGTTTTTCCAATCCCAGGTATTACAATGAACTCTGGGTCAAGGTTTAATGTACTCTTTATACAGATTTTTAGATTTGTCCATACCCTAGGCTACGAATCATATAGTTGGAGAGAGGTTAAGGGGGTCTTCAAACCAAAGCATGTTTTAGGCACTATCTCAACAGACCTGTTTAAGTCATTACTGCATCTCGAACCAACAATTTCATTTTGCAAAAAACACCAAAACTCAATTTATTGTTATCTAAATGGAAACAGTTCCACAGCCACTGATTAGAGCTTGATGCTTAGTCATAGGCACACTTCAGAGAATACTTCAACACACCACCACAATCCGGTGCGAGATTGCATCATCCTCTCTGCTGATGCTACAGATATGTTTACTGAGAAGAACTACGTCTTCCTTTTGAGGAGAACAGAGTAGAATCGATGTTCCCAATCGATCCCTTGATTCTGGATTCGATCCCTTCTCAAAGAAGCACTATAGCCATGAAAACTCTTCAAGGGAAAGCCTCCTTAACCTAGACCACCCCAGGATGTAGGATGTAAAAAAATAAAAGAACTTCCCTCCCTCCTTGGGCCATTTTTAACGATCAGATAATAACTCTTTATTTCAAAAAAAAACTTCTACATGAAAGGACCTTTAGGCCTCATTACTCTCAGAAGAATCTGAACTGTCAGGTGCCGATACCTTAACTTTTTTAACATCTTCATCGGACTCTCCGGAACTGTCGTTCGATGGCGCTACTACAGGAACATCCCTTCTGCGACGTATTGTTACTGCCTCACCAGCAGGAGCAGCCTCACCAGCAGGGGCAGCCTCACCAGCAGGAGCAGCCTCAGCGGCAGGAGCAGCCTCAGCGGCAGGAGCAGCCTCAGCAGCAGCAGCTAGTTGCACAGCCGCCGCCGCTACACCCTTTTTAACTTCGTTCGACTCCTCGGAAGATGATGAATTCGGATCGGCTGCGCGTCTTACACGTTCGTCCTCCGAAAACTCGTCCATATGCTCGACATTATCGATTTCACTTTCATCCAACTCCTTGGAGTCCTCATTACTGACAGGATACGCAATCGCAAGGCCAACAAGGCCGACCACAGCCAACGACACCAGAAGGAAGCGCATTCTTAATTAAACTGAACTTTTCGCGATGAGACTTTGATAGAAACTGAAAAGCCAGACTGATAACAGCTAACGATTTATACGAAACTGCGAGCCGAAAACAAGTGCACTTGCGAGCGATGTAATGCGATTCTTATCTCGGAACGTTCGGCTTCTATTACGTATCGCGGTATTGCGATCCGGTTGAGGATTTTCAACACAGAAGTGGAATCAGGGAAGGGAAGCTGCGCGTCTTGGAGGTGTTATCGGTTGGCTGACTGGTTATCTGTCGGATGAATGTGGGTCGCAATCTTTTTACCCTCGAAATATTTTCGTTTCGAATCGATAAGAAGTTCAACAGACACATTTCGTCAATGCGAACGACATGATGTGTCAAGTCGTGAGCAAGGGATGTGACAATGAGCTGTTG
Organism: Xylota segnis; assembly: GCA_963583995.1. Classification (NCBI taxonomy): domain Eukaryota; kingdom Metazoa; phylum Arthropoda; class Insecta; order Diptera; family Syrphidae; genus Xylota; species Xylota segnis. Next base: position 127,655,339 of record OY757236.1, on the reverse strand, counting down.
GCTGTGACACTTCAAGGCCAAACAAAAAAAGTGGGTTTTTTTTCATATTTTGGCACGCGCTGTGTGTTATGTTTATGCTGACATCTGTGGATAGATACTGTCTACATGGTGGGAGACTATGTGGCTGGAGGTGATATTTGGTCCACCATGTAGGATATGGTACTACGTTTGGAGCTTTAGCTAAGGTACAAGTCTTGAAGACTCACTCCGACACTCACTAACTCTAAACCTCGTGAAAAAAAAGTCGAAATCGAGGCACAGACTCCTTAATAGGTCTGACACTTCTATGAGAAAAGTAGATACTGCAGCGCTATATCAAGGAGACTTCGATCGTGAGGCAGAGTGTTCCAGATTCTCAATATAGCCTCAGATATAGACACCAAATGACATCTCAAAACGTAGTCTAAGGCATCAAGCCCTTCATCTATCGAAAACTGTATTCCGTTGCACCCTCACTTCAAGTTCGAAAAGAGGTTAGATTCCAAGTTAGTTGAATGTAGTGCAATCTGGTCTATCCGAGGACACATATTCTCCATATTCTAGAAAACGTAGGCCTCGATCTTATCGCTATTGGACTCTACCATGAACTTGATGTCCAAGTGCTTCGGTACTAGTGCCTGCTTTGTTGTTTGACCTTAGACGTGAAATGGCAGAACTCTGTGAAATATTTCTTGACTTGATAACATCTTATAATCTGGTCTTCATCGGACGATTTTCGAACTAAAAAAACATGGAATAACCAAATGTAACGAAAAGTAACGAAAATCGGTAGGAGATTGTATCCTTCGTGGGGCAGGGAGTTATTGATGGATTTCTTTCATTTAGACATCAATCTGTAGGGCATATCTTGCACTATAAGACTTGATATTTAGAATTGGAAAGTTGCTCATAGATTTCTGGGGTATGACCAACTAGAACCCCTGCAGCACGGATTGAGACAATGTTGGCTATTCTTGTGCTAAAGACAACCCAACAGTGCACTATGTGTAGGGATGTACAGGCAACACTTGCACTGATGTGATATCCACTCCAGTTGAACTCCAACACGACATCTAAACTTCAAAAAATAAAAAAACATTCTTCAAGGATTTCAAAGAAACTCTTATCTGGAAGACCAACTGTAAGTCTCTGGCTGCTGCAAGATACGCCAGCGATTGGAATCTGGCGAGAAAGCCAGATCCGAGGATAACCAAGGCTTCAGTCGATAAGGCTACTCAACTAGCCATAGTCCATGACTCAGGACATAGTCGCATGTAGAGCAGGACTGGAATGACCAAGGTGTTGTACAGGGTTACCTTCGTTGTACGAGAGAAGGGAATAGGTTTTAAGGTCGAAAGGTTTAAGGGAAAGTTGCCAAAGCATTTGTAAAGAGGATGCTAGATCTGATTAGAATGCAAGTTAGACCAATAGTCGGCCTAATACAAATAACTACAGACTGGGACTGGAGAGGGAAGCACCACGCGTCTTGATTCAACAATTCTCCACTCAAACCAACAATCAGACCAAAAATATGTTGGTACTCTGTCTTGGTCTTGAATCTCTTTAAACTCAAGCTCAAGTTTTGCAATTTACTTTGAGGAAAGATGTGTACTTAGTACTCGCCTCCACTCTTGGTCCACTTTATCAAGTCAAGTTCTTCAATTTGTTCAACGAACCTATCGCAAGTCGCCTTTAAATGTGAAGTTCCTTGAAATGGAAGGCCTAAAACGAGGAGGCCTTTTGTGTGAATACATCTGGATGTACTTATGGCTTTACCTGAATAGTTTAACCATTTTCCGGGAAGAGCGCTATCTACTGACTGCTTCAGAATTTTTTTTTAGCAAGTTTTTTGTATAAACCAACGGATGTGGCAAAGATACATTAGCCCGGGCTATCGGTTCGCGGTTCACCTAGTACCTTTGCACCTCAATGGCGATAATGTCGATAGGGACCTTGTATAGGCTGCTTCGTCCAAGATTTCTCGGAAACAGATGAGAGTTTCTTTCTCGACTTCTTTGGCAGACCGAAGCAATACACAGAAGTACTCGTATTCCACTTGCCAATCTGGAAACCAGAACCGTCTTCACGTATCCTCTATGTACCACAGGCGAGGTCCAGTAACTGACGCTTGAGGGACCCCTGCTTCTTCTGCATTCTAGCATTCATCTATCGTTTGTCTGGTACCTCAGCCTCTGATTAGTGAAATAGTTGAGGATTATCTTGACAACGCTATGTGGTGTACTCATTCTGGTCGGTTATCTTTCAATGCGGGACCTGTTTGCAGGATCAAGCGTTACGACGGATAAGTATTTCTCGTGCTCCCTTACTATTTCACCAGGTGCTGACAAAGGTATTCTATCTTCGACTCCATATGATACGTTCTAGGATCCTTCCGACTGTATCTAGCAAGCAAATGTCTGGTCTTACTTTGATGGCTGATTTGATGGCTATACTTGGAATGTTGTCGAGTCTCAAGGAGCTTTGTAATCGCCTATCTTCCCCATGATTGGCATCATGCATAGAGTAGATGACCTGTAGAAAGAAGATGCTCTACTATGCTGACCTACTGTCCCTTGACTTCTTCATAACTAAGTCTGCTTTGTTGCAGAGATGTTTGAAGCTTTATACTCTTCCATGGCCTTTTCAAGGTCACGTCTAAACTCGTCTTGGAACTCTGGTATTCTCTCAGAATCTTTGTTTTTACCTCCTTATCTGGTTGGGCGCACAGAGTGTCTTACTAAGGAACGTTCATTCTTTGATAAAGATTGACATCATCTGCTCAAAAGCAATCCCATTCTTAACCAATTCATCTGAAGTCAATCTCATCATTTCCCCTGAAACACAGTCCCTTATCGACTCAACTTCGAACTAGCACCAGCCACTTGTGCAGCTATTTCTGCGAACTCCTATCGATGACCACACTCTTAACCCTATGGATTCCAATAACTGATTTCTGCTTGATAACCACAAAACAAAATACGGAAGCACAACAGTGAACACAAAAAAAAAATTACTCTCATCAGCTATTCAGCGCGCAATCGCAAACTACATCGTTCTGTCAGTTCTGCGCTACGAAACTGGGTTAACATGCTTAGACACTTAGCAAGCGTAATGCGTTCTTGAGAATTGCGTCCAAAACTCTTCTGCCCATAGAACCGAAAATTTCCATAAGTGAAATTCGCAACCAAGTGGTCCCGTGCATACCAAAGCGGCACCATCGCTAGAATCGAAGGACACACCGCATTAGATACGAGTATCCTCTTCCCAGCACACGCACGTGTATAAAATAAAACCAAAGCCAGCCGAACAGCACAACATGGTCGCTTGGAGAACCATCCCATACGCATACCGATGAACCCGGATGTGTACAGAGTTGCGAGTTGCAACACGAAAACTTCACACTTTGCCATACATTTTTGCGCTACACACAGCCCTGGCTGGCTGCAGAGCATCAATGATGCAATGAACCCCTCTGCCTCGTGCGTCGTGTCGGACCAGCCTGGCACAAAGTCCAAAAGGTCTCGCAATATAGACCCCTAGCGTCAGGAACTTTCGCTGAGAAGACTTCTGCCCGGTCGCCGGTGTATCGCACACACATGTGACCGAAGTATCTGCGGCGGAACGAAGATGATTCTCATAAAATTCATCTTCGGTAGGAAATAAGTTTATTGCAGGGCACCACCGATGAATGGAGGTCTGGGGCGGAAAGCGCTCCGACAGCTGACCATCCCAGCGCAGCGCCCGCTCGTCCTGGCCATAATTCCAGCGACGGCGCGCATTTGAAATAATATGTTCCTTCATGCAGCCAATAAATTGGCATGGTTATGACCGCGAGTATCCTCGACGGGCCTGTTGCTCTGGCATGTGATTACTTCTAATGCCGATATATTTATTCGTAATCGTTCGTCCCATTTGGCAGTTAGGAAGTTGGGAGCGGGACCGGGACCGGGACCGGGGGCCTGGGATTCCCTCTCATTGAGGGAAATATATGGGCGATTGGACGCGCGGCCAGATTGCAAATCTCTGCCCAATCACAGCAGCTGGAGAGAATGTATCTAAATGCTCGTACAATGTCGTATGTGAGTTGATGGGTGCACCAGCCAGCAGTGGAGACAAATGGAAGCAAAGTATTCGGTTTGGGATGTACGCTGGCCGTGGAATGAGGATGTGAAGGTAGGGTTCTGCGTAGAATTCCGTTGGCGGGGATTGTGGCACTGATTTGTGCGCGGATTAGGAGTGTTTGTCGCCGGAGATCGGTATCAGGGCAATCGAGGTATTGAGATATTTAGATTAAAATGGGTTTGGGAAGCTGTTATGGGGTTTCCATGCGAGATGTGTGCAGATTGGATGGCAAGTCGATTAACAAGAATCGGACCAATCTTTTGGATGCACTCATTTCCTGAATTTACACAGCAATTCCTAGTATTCGGGTAACAACGACGAAAGACGAAAAGAGTTATAGTGGAACTAGGCGCTATTCCACGCGCCACCAGTATCTACACATGACTAAGCTCCTAAAGACTAGAGGATAGGATGGAGAAGGATGTTTGCGAAGACAAGTTCAACAATTTCAGCTCGAAGATTCCACTCGATACTGAGATCTCATTGAATTGACATTTCTGCGTCAACCCTGACTAGGTTAGGTAGCGAGAGAAACATCTATTCTTCCAAAACTCCTAAACCAAAGCATTATGCATTAGGGATCGTTGCCAAAGGAATGTAAAAGTCAAAGTGGGTTACCACAGGGTTGCATGTTCTTACCAATATTGTTCTGAATAATGTATCTCACTGTACTTTGATGACAAATAATGGAGGAATTCAATGGGAACCAACTTCCTTTTTTATCTGAAAGAAGGAGAAGAAATTCTATATTGTATCACCGAGACCTGGAGGAGCTTATCAACTCTGGAAAACAAAGAGCATATTGACACCGGCAGGCAGGCAGCCAGGCAGCCATCATTACAACCAATTCTACAAACTGGTCAAACAATGTAAAGAAGAGTTCAAATCCCTGAGCTCAGAGATCTATCTTGCATTACGCTATGCAAGATCCTGGGACACATGGGCTTCCAAGGCAACGAGAGGACCGATGAACTGGCGAGAACTGCCTTAGAATCAAGCGACATCCCGACGAATCACTCGCTCCACCTCAGAAGAATGAGTTTCAATGGCGATGACACTGATGTGGAGGAAGACACCTAAGTGTAAGAAGAATCAGACACCAAACCTTCGGGAAACCATTTTTCGACCAACGTTTTGGCTAGGATTCGAATCTCGAACACCTTTCTCCGTAATCCAAGGCACTAACCAGTTGATCAACGCGCCCACGGATCACTTATGTCAAATCCATCCGTTTCTGGGTACAAAAGGATCTTCCAACATAAACCGATAGCTAACTTCATTGACAGTAACTTTTGTCACTTTTCATGGACAAAAGCCTCGGCATCGGTCCATTCTCGCATTTGTCATCACCATATTGTTGAATGTAGTTCATCGAACAGAGGAGATAGTTCCACTTGCGAGTATCAGTTTGCTGTGTAATACCTTCTGATATTTGAGCCTCTTCTGTTGTTACATTAACAAGTTGACACGCCTACTTTACGATTGTACAATGGCCCCTTCAACTCCACGATACTGCTCCTTCAGTTCAAGAGCGGTTGTCAATTGCTACAAAGCAGCCTCTGAGGATCTTCCTGCTGTGTATGATGACTGTGATGATGACAATGAATCTGTCATTCATCTAAGAGTATTGACTATATGTAGCTGGGAGCCACTGGTTCTGGCTGAACAAACCTTTTCGTTGACCACGGTGCATGTCACGACATCGTGCTTTGGCTAAGTATCTTCTTCAAGAGATACGTTAGGTACAATGGACCGCTTTGTCTTTTTGTCAGTAGATAGCTATTTTGGATCTAGGTATACGTCGTAGATACTCCCAATACCCAACGAAATAGTATTTTTCGTTTAGAAATCGTTTAGTACATCAATCTCTATCTACGTGATGATGATGCAATCATTCCCAGAAGGGCTTTCTGATCAATTGTAGCACTAGCAGCCTCCCCCGGAAGTCTACGTTGACCTTGTTATCGATATGTAGAATCTGAAATTAGTTGTTATTTTCTAAAGGCTCACTTAGTGTTTATACCAGATTCGCGGTAAACAGCCTGTATTTCGAAATGCGCTTGCTGTTAGTACTATTGGCTATGGTGGTACTTGTGGGTCTTAAAATTTTCCATCGCATGAGTCACGAAGATGTGTACTTCGAAGGGATCGTCAAAAGTGTGGAGGACAATTCAGACTATATTTGGATTTAGAGGAGGGAAACAGATGTGCATCTTAGTTTGGTGTAGTTGTAGATAAGTGTCCTTCGAAAGCAATAAATCGCCCTAATTTGGCAAAGCCAATGGTGTTCATATTTCTCCCCAACAATCCTTGGGATGGTTACTGGGATCTGAAGCCGCTAAATGCCTTGAGTTAGGAAAAGAGCTGTTCGAGAAGGCATTTGATTGTAACCAAATGCAGTACGAACCTGAAACCCCTACATTTAGAAGGAGGCTTCTGCACTAAAGCCTGCCATAAGCTGAAGCAGCAAAAATATGATTAGGTGTGTAGACGGTCGATTTGAAGCCTGTTCCCAGTGGTAATACACGGCTGGAATGTTGGTTCTTTGTAGGTACAACACATATCTTGGTAAGTATTCTGTCCATCACTCATTCCTTCAACAAAAACTTGGCGACTCATGTTAAATGATGTACATCCTTGGCTTCTGTAGATATAGCCTCGTCTACGGTTGTTAACCCAATCCGTTGGTTAGGTCATAGGTGATGGAGACACCCAAATGGTCACATAAACCAACTAAGAGTCCATTGTGATCTGCAAACCTAATGTCAATCTTCCACGGCTCCCAGAGATCTCCCAGAGAGGTCAGTTCTGCAAGGAAAAAGGACCCAAGAGCGTCTTTCATTTCCTCTTTATCGATGCAGTTTCTTCAGAAGTAGTAGTCTATGGTAGTCCAAGTCATGCAGGGAGATTGTCTACTTTAACCTTACGATGTCGTACTATGGATACGTCGAATGCTATTCGATTCCTCTTGTCCCTATACAGTCTTGAGAATAGATAGTGAATCTTGGTCTTCAGTTCATGTCCTTCTTACGTTCACTGGATTGAAGATTGACTCCTTTCACTCGTTGGACATGATCTTTTCAAAGATAGGTGGAGTGTAGCGCCTGTCCACTTGATAGGTAGAATCTTTATTTATCTAAACTTGGAGCGATGTCGTATCCTAGGCCGTGGTCTTCAGTTAGCCTATACACACTTCCGAGTTTAGCACATTCTTAGCCGTCTGTATGGCTACCTTTTACCTAGTTACGTACTGCATGTGATTGTTGGGTGTAAATAGGGTACACTCTCTATACTTTCTAGTATTTTTCAACATATCCTGACAAATTCTAGATTTCTAGACCATAAACCAGGAGGAAGTAATAAGTCCCTAAGCCTTAAACTGCCGTCGTTGTGATTTAGTCTTCAGTGTCATACCGGAAACAGGGAATACCATGAATCAATACCCATTAGGGCATCAAATTCTAGCCCAGTTTAGAGCTCTTGATAGTAAAAATATTCAGAAAATTAGTATTTTTTAAACAATGTGCGTCAGGGGTATATATGGGACTCCCAAGTGTCAACAGTCTAACAGTCTGTCAACAAATAGGACCTGAACAGTTTGTTGATATCTTTTACATCAAAAACTTTGCCCAAGACTATCGGCGATTGTTTTCAAGAAAATCCTCCAAAAAACTTTAGCAATGTTTGAAGCTCTTTAAAGTTTGGTTTGAATTAAGACCAAGAACCGTGTCAAGTATCGTCATATCTTCTATTTGTTTGTAAGACTATGCCTAAGCTATGCAGGCTTTTGACCAAATAGTTCCAACTCGATCTGCAACGAAACCTGAAAAGTTAGACTGTTGTGAAGGCAGTACATATATCGGTTCAAGGACTTGCGGTGGTTCCAATAGAAGTTCCTTAAATCAAAGTAGTTGGAGTAGGACTGTCTGAAAGTCTGGAGATATAAGGTCTAATCCACTTCCTGTAATGTGGTTTCTTTACGTACGATGCTCCCTGTCGGACAATTTGATTTGAACACCTGAGAGGGACGGTTTTATTAAAATAAGAGAATGGAAAACCTTATAAGTTGCAATAGGCAGGAGGGCTCCATTTTTCGCGGTAGTCTATCAAGGAAAGAGCAATGATTGACATGAGTCGCTAAGCTGACCAAAGGGATGATCGTATCCCGAACCTCTAAGTGCTCTTCTCTAAATGAGAGTATGAGTAGCTTCCGAGGAACTCTGAAGTCTTGCGAATCTTTGGAACATACCTTGGATCCAGTTTGACAGAACAAGAGTCGAGAAATAGACAGACTTGACTTGAGTACCTGGCAGCTGTTGTAGGCTTCGTTTAGACCAGAAAAGTGAACCTATGTCCTTTTAAGCCTCAACTGCTAGTCAGGAACTTTAGAACTTCTACGAGGGACAACTTAAGTGCGTAGATACGTTGGCCCTTCTTTTCTTCAGATGCAATGCATGCAATTCGTTCAGGATGCTGACATGGTACGTGGAAACGCAAAAATCAGTCGGAAATCCTTGCTAGGTTTGCTGGATCATAGGAATAAAGATGTTAACTCTCGTTAGAGTTGAATCTTCATGTTCATGGTACTACAGCTACAGACCTTGGTGGCTACTTCTCCTGTGGTACTCTGACGGATATCCCTTAGTCGCTTCTATTCCAAAACATTCATCGAACAATTGCGTCTTTCCTCATTTGTGGTCAGAATGGCCAACGCAATGATTAAAAATTCCATTCGACGATTAAACCCAAAACCAATCACAACGAATCCAGTCCCTCCGGCGTCAAAATTTTCCCACAGCCAGAACACACACACACACAGCCATACGTGGTTATTTACCTAATAACAATTACGGCCATTAGCTGAAATTGAAATCTCTTACGACACCGCCAACGCAGAGACGCTCCAAACCTGCCACTGACCCCACAAAACTGGGGTCTCCCTACCGCAACAGCAGCCCGATACATGTGTACGGCATTGCCCAAACAACCGCAGCAACAATGTTCCCTGTCATGTTTCGCCTCTGCTAATGCAGTTATATGCGAGGGTACTACCTCAATTGTTCTCCCGGCCACAAGCCCAGCGTGCACACGGCAAAACGAAACAAAACGGCCATATGCTGCGCGGCGGCCTCCGAACACCATCGCCATCTTCGTGGAGCGCCATGCTCAAGCCACAGTCATAGCTGCAGCCACAGCCACAGTCTGGCCGACTGCATGTGAAAAAATCTGAATCGAAAGCCCATTTCCGAAGCTAGGCATTGCCAAAACGGTCTTCCCTATCCGTAAAGTATCTGCAGACGGAAAAACGTATCTAAACCTGAAAAAAATCGCAACGGATCGATATTTTTGGGATAATTCACAGAAGCGATTTGTCAAATTGCAAAACCGTGCTGCCAAGTGGCTGCGTTGACAGTTTACAACTGCGGAGCTTTGTTTACATTGTTGGCATTCTGCAGGCCCACTGCATCGAGATACATCGACATGTGTGCTCGGTCTACCCACACTCAACCTGTCGGGCTGGGGGTACGTGTGAAAATCGACGTTTTTCCGACCAAATTGTCGGAGCATGAAATTGATCAACCGCTTCTGGGGCTATTTGGATCGTCGTCGTCGTCGTCGTTGCAGTCGTTGTAGTCGCGTCTGCGTCGCCAGATACAGCGCGCGTTGGATGTTGCGACTTTTATTGTGCAATTTTTTTTCTTCTCCTTTTCTTCTTAAGTGCTGGACTGTGGATCGGCCGAATGGGAAAAATGTCTCGGCTCCGAGTGAGACTTGGTGGTGGAGCCGAGCTGGAGCCGCCCGTACGCAATGTTGTTGGGAATCGAGATGATTGTTCCTCGATCGATGGTGGTTTATGGTTGCCTACAGGTACACAGGCACACAGAATGTGTTGTAACTTTGTTGTAAACATGGTTTAATGGAACGAATTCGGTCTTGGTATGATAAATACTGTGTTGAAAAGGGGATTGGCTTGAATTGGGATAAAGATTTCACCAAGTGATGGTGGACAGTTGGCGGACTTGGAAGGAGGCTTCGAGTATGGGATGTGGATTTCATTGAACTTCTTGTGAACAGAAAAAGTTGGTGTCTGCAGTTGCTAGTGGATTTTAGTGGAGACATGGAAGTTTAGTCTATTCGAGGCTAAGTCCAACCCTAACCCTATTGAATTTTTTCTAAAAAAGTCCTGAAAGTAAAGACCTTCTAGTAAACGATACTTCGGATCAAGAGTGTTTTGAAAAGCATCTGAGGTTGAGTGCAAGTTTGTTTTGGTTTCTTACAAGTAGTCTAGGGCAGGATTCATTGGATAGAACTGTAGTTTGATGCTGGCTGACCCTTAGAAAGTTAGCATTCAGATTGTCAAGGTTCTTAATGTATCGATGGTAGCTAGGTAGAAATAGTTGATTCTGTACCGACGACCCAAGGTGAAAAGTTCATATTTGCATAAGTTGGTAGCCGCCTGGCTGTCGACAATGATGGCTACGTTGCTACCAGGTATGGTAGTTTGCTTAAGTATACGACAAGTTCCCGTAACAGCGAGACCCTGCATGAGTCAGGAAGCCGGAAGGACCTGGAAACCTTCTGAGAATCAGAGATAATCCTTGCACCTAGTTCATTCAAGAACAGTCTGGTTTTCACTCCACCACAGTTGGAAATTAGGACGAGACTTCATTTCTGAAGCTCACTCTATGACTTGTGCAGTCGGTAGGATTGGCTACCAGATCCCGAGGTAACAAGTACATGATCCTGTTGTGACCATACGGTTGGGTACACCAACATACCGTTTCTCTAAACCCGACTTCATGACAAGTTGAAAAAAAAAATTATATGGAGGTCAAGTGGTAAAAAATGCAAGCTTACGCTCTGGGTCGCCAGAAGTATGTGTTCTTGAAGTAATATTCTAAGTTTTACTCAGTAGTCCGTCCGTCAAGTCCGTCAAGTGCTGCTTCAATGCTTTACATTCTCTTACCAGACAAAACAAAGTCAAGCTTGGTTGGGTACTAAGGAATAGTGCTTACAAAGTCCTAGCACTGCCTTCAACTAGAAAGTGTCCATCGTCCTGATTAATAGAGAATAGGCCGTAGAAACTTAGAACAAACCGTTGAAAATCGTAAAGCTAGACAAGCGAAGTATGCTACATGAGTTCTGGAAACGCCAGAGTGTTCCTTGGATATGTCCGAATGTCATTACAAATTCATGAAAGGTTCTTGACTTGATTAGACCTTGAATAAGCAAATGGGAAGCATTAACAAAACAAGCGAATAGGAAATGAAAAGGCTTAAAGCAGAGACAAGTTTATACTCTCCGGTCTGCAGAATGCTAATGCTAGATGGAAACTTATGTTCCTTCTCTATAAAGGGATATGTGTACGGCTCGAGACATGGCGGAACCAATTCCGGAGTAAAGGTATGGCTGTCTTGCGTGGAAGCATGGAAGACGAACACGGTTGATGCTACTGGCGATGATAGTTAAATTGTTGGCCTTGGTCAAACTAATGAGGTTGCAGTACGACATTAGAGTCGCTAGGCAGGTTCCTTAGAAATCCATGCCTTTTCCTTTTAGGTATCCAGCTACCTAATGGACGCTAAAGGTATTCTCGACAAGGGTGCAACATAGCCTGCAGGGTTGCTTACGATGTAAACTTCCAAAAAATACTCCGGTGAATCGTAAGATTGAGGAATAGTATTCAGTCAGGCGAAGAAATGGTAGGCACTTCAAGTCATGGAAAGTTCTTCAGTACGACCAGACGTAGCCGTCCATTGTCATGTAGCTACACGATGCAGTGTGAACAAGGAACTGGTGCAGGAAGGATGCCAACGGAGAGAGAAAACTTCCTCCATGACCAGTGACTGGCTTTCACTTTGCAGTTCAGACGAAGAACTTCAAAATTTCAGCTCCCAATGATGATGGTTAGTCAGAAGTCATAGCAGGCCAAGGAACGTCAAAATGCGATCTTTTGTTGTTTATACATAGTTGTCAGCCATCTTCTGTGGTCAAAGGCCAGAAATTTCTTGACCAGCACCAACTCAAGATAGACTAGCTGTCCACTATCGAAAGATGGAAAGACACCGTACAACAGGAGCAACGAAACAAGTAGAGGGTCATAGAGTGGTCACTGAGGAGCATGCTAGCTAACATAGCTATACCATTGGAAACTAATGTCCAAAACGGTCTATGACGCGAAATAATACATGCAAACGATAATTGAGTTATAAGACCAGCATCAGCATCCGTTCATGCTCGGTGTCAATTACTATAGACTGCTGGCGCAGTCAGTTAATGCAGTCTATCCATATGGCTGGGAATGTCTTAGGATAAACGAATATGTACCTTAGATGCTTCAGTCGAATGCTAGGACGTATGTCTAAAAAACTACCCTTGGCGACTGAATAAGCCAATATCGGTCCTTTGTCCGCTATTGCGTATTCGACCTATTGGCCAACGCCTTTATGCCTATTCACGTTTTTCACAGAAAAGGTTTAGTACTAGCCAGTGTTGTGTAGTAACAACTAGCTAATGCTACTAACTCCTCCCTTATACTCCCCCACCTATACTCAACTTATTCTTTCGAATAACACTTCTCTTCCATTATCTATTCCGGTGCATGTTTTCAAATGAAATAACAAACAATCCACGTCCGCTCCTGGTTTTCCCAATCGTTATCTCTACTCGAAGAAAGAAAAAAATATCTATAGATACTTCGTTTTAAGAAAACAACTTACGCAACGAGCCGCTTTACAAATCGTGACATTCCCTTAAAACTACTTGTGTAACCAAAAGCTGTTTAAGATACAAGAGACTTGGGATCTAAAGGCCTGTAGAGAGTCATTAGAACCAGATTCCAGAATAGTCTGGAAGACCCAGATCTTCAAAAGAACTGTCAAAATCACTTTAATGGTAAACAGATACATGTAACCATCTGAATGAGGCTACACCTGAAGCTTCTGGCTAGCATTGAAGTATGTGAAGTCTTAGTGCTTGATATGTCGGAATTGGGGACATCATCGGTCATTTAATTTCAGTCAACACCAGTCTATATCCGACAGGTCACACGAGTTCGAGGTCTAAAAGAGCGCTTTTCGCGATAATTACGTTTCATCATAGTTTTGCTGACACCAACCATCTCTACCTACCTGCCCTCTCCAAGTAGGTCTCCTTCTACATGACTGGTTGGATTCAAAGACATTTGTATAGCAATCTTGGACGACAGATGTTATTTGTTTAGGTCGGTGTCGTTAACGCAAACGGGCCCGGAAACTTTACGAAGAATCTTTCTCTCGAAGGGACCAAGGAATCTCTTTATCCACATCAGATAAAGGCCAAGCTTCACCGCCAGGACGTGGATAATCAAGGACTTATACAGAGTCTCCTTCCTTGTTCCGAATATCACGTCGCCACACTCAGGTCAATACAGGCCCATTGTGATACCCAAAGGGGAAAAAGTCCCTTGCCTATTGGTAAACCCTAGTACTGATTTGTATCTTGTGGATCACCAATCCATCCCGTTGATTTGATGAACCTAAAAATTTCATTTATTGGTCTGTTTGCTAATTCTTCGAGGTCACGGAAGAAGTGTCGCCCTAGGAATTTGAATCTAAGGTGGATAAGCCCAGGGCAGTGACAGAGAAAGTGAGATCTACATCCGTGATTCTAGAGTTATGCCCCGTAATAATTCCTATAAGAACAGAAAGGGGCTTCCTATCCTTTAGCATAATTCGGTTGGTCCTACTCTTGTCATAGCAAGGCCATAGGCTTCTGGTGATCACATAGGTGCCCAGGGAGGTGCATCTACTATTGGCCTCACTTCTGGCCAAGATCCATGCCTTTTGCTTCAATGTGCAAGGCGGGATGAACATCGAGGTGTCTTGCCAGTTCGTCTGCCTTCTCATTTCCTGGAATACCTTCGTGTCCAGGGACCCAGCAGAGTGTAACTTTGTACTGTGTCCCAAGAACCCTGAGTTCTTCGCGACAGCACTTCACAAGCTTGGATTTTATTTCGATTGCAGTAATCGCTTTTATTGCCGCCTGGCTGTCGATGAAAAGGGTGATACCTTCCGGTGGTATTGCCTTCATCGCAGTCTCACGGGCAGCTATTGTCACTGCCAGGACCTCCGCTTGGAAAACACTGCTATGGTTCGGGAGGCGGACTGATCTAGATATCACCAGCGGTTCAGAAAAAGGCAGGCTGACCATCCTTCCATTCTTCCCTGCTTGGGAACGAGCTAGAAAGCGGTCTATGAAAATCTAGGAACGGAGTGAGGTAATCCGTAGTATAGACCTTTCCTGGATATTTCTCCAGGATCATGGAATGACCCGTTGCATTATGATTCCAGCTATCTGACTGACTTATTCTTAGGGCACTTATAGCTGCCGAGGTTTTAAGAGTTAGGGCAGCATACTACTCAATTGCTCTCTGGGTCCAGAGAAACAGCCATTGGCATGAGTCATTATCACAATTTAAAGCAGAGTCGGTGGAAACAAAGGCCCTTAGTACCTCGAAGGTATAGCTGTCAATTGTGACGTTCAGTCTAATTCGCCGATGTTGTGTGTCCCTCCTTGGATACATTCAAAGCTACCAGATCCACGGATACACCATCTTCACTGAAAACCCTTCTAAAGGGTGGGCCATCTGGTCGTTTCTTTTTAAATTATTTTGACACTGACACCTGTTTCCCGCTCGAAATCTTGACAGAAAGTCAGGGTCATACCTCCTTGATGTTGAACTCTCGGTCTCTTCCGAATCAACTCATCGAGAACCAGATCTTGTTCGCGGTATACTCTTAGGGCAGCCAAAGTTATGAATAACTCCAGTCACCCAAAAGTATACTATTCTTCCTTGCTGTAGTTCAATTAAGGGGTTCGTGTCTTCGCTCAATATACGATATACAAATTAATTTCGAATTCTTTAGTGCACCTAGCACCATGCAATGACTTACATTCGTAGTCGACCTGAGGCATTCAAAATTCGTCGCGCAGTCCAGCCCTCCACCAGCGAAAAACCGGCATTGAGTGTATCTTACAGAAGTTATATGCATCCAAGGCAAGATCTATATGTGAAAAGCAGTTCAAAGTGATAGCAGAAAGGCCCGATGGCCTGTGATCGTCTCGAAATGGGCACATCTGGGCTGGGAATCACACCCTCAGCTAGGGCGGCTATGTTTTCAGTTGACCTTGCAGGATGCACACAAGTTGGAGTCTACATATTACTAGCCCTTCCGAGACCCTTATCAATCTAATTACACAAATCTATCCGAGAAGGCGCTTGATGATGACCAAGAGCAGTGTAATATCACCTTTTGATGGAAGACCCTTAAGATACAGGACGACCAGGGAAGAAAGATAGGAAAACAAATTCAAATAAAACAACAACAGTGTGAGGTATATAATTGATTTTAGCTTTATTTTGAAGATGCATTCATGCCATTTTGTGTGAAATAGAATATCGATAGCATATAAGTCCAATTTTTGATGACTCGGTCCAATATGTGCGGTGTTATTCCGGCAATAGCGTCTCGAATGTTGGTCTCGAGCTCGTTCAACGTTAGCTTGTTAGCATGGACTAAGCATTTGACATTCCCTCAGAGAAAGTTATCGAGTGGTGTCAAGTCACATGATCACGGCACCTAGTTAATGAACGCTCGCCGTGAAATGACCCAGTCCCCAAATTTCTCTTTTACAACTGCGAGCGTTGTATCGCTTGTATGGCATGTAGTGCCATCTTCTTGGAACCACAGGTCGGATATATCGATTTTATCGAGCTCTGGTTACAGGAAGTCGGTTAACATCGCTTTATACCTGACACCAATGACGAACATGGTATGTCCTTCCTCATTTCGAAGGAAATAAAGTCCAATGATGTCCCCGTGCCATAAACCGCACCAAACAGTCAATCTTTGTAGATGCATTGATGCTTGGACGAGCACTTGTGGATTGTCTTCGCTCCAGTAATGGCAATTCTGCTTGTTGACAAATGAAGCTGCTGAGCCAAAATGTTGTCCATGGTCATCTGGGTTCAAGCCTTGTGTCAGCACAATCTCATCCAGATGTAGGCCCAAATCCAGCAGAAAAATTAACCAGGTTGCGATACCAAACTCAGTTGATCGGCGCCAAATCGACATTACTGACCTCACCGGCTGCTATGTATGTATGTTTGCTCCATTTCACATCAATCTATACCTGGTTGATGGCTTAAGGTCCAAAGAGTGTACTGGTGTTCAAAATTTTCCACAATGCGACCAATTACCTTCACACTGAAGCTATGATGACGACCGACCTGACGACAAAATTCACGTTACGTATTCTGTATATCCGATAAATTTTTTCTATAATTTTCGCTTGTTCGCAAGCACAAAGCAATGCACGAAAAAATGGCAACCCTTTTTGAATGTTTTGACAGCTGTATGTCATTGGTGACTTTGACAGTTCCTGAAACATGACATTTGGAAAAAGTATCATTGCTATCTGGTCACCCTTTACAAACAAGATATCCCGAAATAGAGTCCTCCCTATCAACAGTCGTCTTCCTGACCTTCAAGGGAAACTCTGACAGGAGTGTAAGACTACCAATGGTCAACGAAGGCCCCAAAAACGAAATAAAAAAAACCCAAAGGAATACATTCATTCAAACCGGCGGCGGCGCTCCTCCTACCATTTCGCCGTAACGCTTGTCCAATTAAAACAAAAATTAATTAAGAACCTCTCCCCTTTCTTTGCGTTCACATCGCTTCACTGCGGTTCCCAGCCAAAGACAATGAGCGTACATCTTCTTTTTTTGTATCTTCTCTCGTCATTTCGGTGAGAACTTCCCACGATTGTTATTAAGATACTAAATGCTAAGTGCACTGACTGCGTCTATATACTCGTAGCTTCCACCGAAAGGTTGTACACACCGGCTCAGCGCAGATACAATGCCAACTGGTAGACGGAAAATGGAAAAAAGAATGATTTCCTCAAAACAAAAATTTTCAAGTGCATTGTTGTCAGCGGATTGGGGCAGTTTCGCTGTCGGAAATGAGCGCCTGAACTTGAGTAGAAAGTGCAGTGTGGTGTGCTGCGTGCGTGATATAATGCAGATACACATTCTGTGAATGGGTTAGTGTGGTACTGGGTTGAGTAGACGGGAAGTAAATTAATTTTTTTTTTATTTTTTGATGAAAAGATTGAGATGAAAACGCATTTAGTGTTAACAGTTCTCATTGTCTTTCGTAATGTGCGGCTGGGCTAAGGCTATTCAGTAGTCGCTTGGAGAATCTAACAAAAGTTGGGAGTTTTAGTGAAACTTTCTATTTCAAGCTGAGCTATTGGGCTGTTTCTAAAGGCCTTGATTGGCACAATGGGATTGTATTGATGGCATTAGGTTGGCATTGTCAAGACTGCTGGCAAGAGAGATGGGTGCGTTCATTTCAGGAGAGCATTCAGTACTCATTGACCACAATTTAGCTTTACTTACTTAGGTAGCCAGGTGTCAACACGGAAGGCACTATCTTCAATAAATCTGTCCAGCTGCTGGGATATGCAGACGACATCGATATCATCGGTCGCTCCCAGCGTGCCGTTATAGAAGCTTTCACGGCAATTGAAGAAGAGGCGAATCGAGTTGGCCTTGAAGTAAATGAGGACAAGACCAAGTACCTGTTGTCAACAAACAAAGAAGCATCGGTCCACCGCCTAGGACAAAACGTCACTGTTGGCAACAGTAACTTTGAGGTGGTTAGGGAGTTTACCTACCTCGGAGTAAATATCAACTCCACGAACGACACCCTAGTGGAGATTCGACGAAGACTTACTCTAGGAAACTGCTGCCACTTCGGTTTGGCAAAACAAATGGCTTCAGAACTCCTATCTCGGAAGACGAAAGAGGATCTTCGACTCACAGCCCTCAGGTTCGAGACGACAAGGAAGACCGAACCTCCGTTTTAAAGACAAGCTATCGCGGATGCCAGAGCGCTTGGTCTGGATAACTGGAAGCAGCGTGCCCGGGATCGAAGAGAATGGAAGGCTACCGTGTCTCAGGCAGGGACTCTTCACGGGTCGGGAGCCCGTTAAGTAAGTAAGTTACTTAGGAAGCCTTACACCTCATGGTGGATCTCAATAACAAGGGTCTCCCGTAACCTTGTTCTTTGATAATTGAGGACGGATTAGGCCCTTTTCTTCGTGTGTAGTCACTCTACTTCTACTGCCCAGTTCCTCCGTGTTGATTCAAAGACTCTATACTTTCTTAGTCAGGTGACCCTACAGTTCGGATAAACCTGGGCTTCAACCAACAAGCCTCCAGTTGGCCACTCCAAGTTGGTTGGTTCCACTTGGGTGAGCGAGTTAAGGTTTCTAACTGCCGGGCGAAGACTCTTCAGATAGGAGCGATGGGGTTCATTTGCTCTACATGTTCTAGCCATCTTAGGTGACTAATGGGTACTCTTCTGACCCGGTCGACGTAGAGCTGGTCTGCACAGCTGGTAGAGTTCTCTGTTAAACTTTCTCCTCCAAAGCCCGTCAACGCAACCGAGGCAAAAAATCGTTCGAAGAATTCTCCGCTCTTCATCTGTTTTTGTTGACATTCATGCTTCTGCGCTATAAAACGGGACTGGGATGATGAAGGTCTTATATAGAGTCTTCTTGGTGCCTTCTTAGGCCAAGGAAACAGCGATTGGAAAGAGTAATTCTTCCTTTGATCGCTGAAGTTATATTTTTGTCAAATCCGCATCCGCTCTACATGATCTATTCGTCTTCGGAGCCTTTTGCTCAATTTTCAGACTACTTCGGACTCGCTGTACATCTCGTCTAGTTCGTCATTGAATCACCTCCAACACAAATGGGAAATACCTTTCCCGAAGGATTTTTCTTTCAAGGATGTCTGCATCCACTTTGTACAAAGCCCACTTAGCTGAGTCTACAATTCAATTGCCCTCTCTGGATGGACAGCGAGTAAAACATGACAGCACTTCTTGTCCAGATTGTCAAAAGTAAGGTAAGTAAGGTCATTGCCAACCTTGATGAATGAGTTTACCTAGAATCCCAAAACTAGGCATGACTCTGTATAACCACCATGAGGTGAGTATCAATCAGGAATGGTTTTTACTAGGATCTTCCGAAGTTCGAAGCTTTTCTGACACGGATTCGCACTAAGGGGATTGGCAAGAGGTTTCTGACGTCAACAAAATATGACAGATAAGTTGTGGAGACTAATACCTCCGTAGTTGATGCAATGCAGAGGAACATCTTTCTTGATCCTGAAGTTCCAATCGTAGGAATACACTCATCTGACAATGTTACGTATACGCCACCGAACTAGGTGCATTCTACCCTTTGGAGAGTCAACTCTGGTCAGCTAGTTTTTTTTTCTGCGCATTTCAAGCACAAACTAGCTTGGTTGCTGTCGATCTGGGAAGTAGAGGACGTTGCTTTGCTGCTGATCTCAAGTCGAGACTCGTTCTCTCTTCATAGACTTTAGATTCGTAGGTAATAGCATGTATCGTCTCGAACAATATGCAATTTGGGAGGAGTTTTTCTGAACTATTCCCCACTATGCACAGGATTTCTTGAAGGAGATTCCCCCTCGTGTGTTCTGTACCAGATAGTTCGCAAGGTAGGTGTAAACAAGGGAGGCACTATCTCTCACAAATCTCTCCAGTTTCTGGGACAGGAGACTGGTATATTGCCATCCCTTTGTGAAAATTGAAATTCTAGGTTTCTGCGAGCTGTTCGACTGTACGTGGCCTGTAATGTGTCCGAATAGTGTCCGAATGTACCAAAATCCAAGACTTGAAACTCAGAATAAAAATAGTGGTTCCTAGAGCTTACTTGTCAGCTCATAGCTTTGCCAATTTGGCTTCTTCTGTTCTTTTGAAAACACCGATGAGAGCTACCACCTAACATCGACAGGCTCAAAATGATGGAAGACGTTATGGGAGCTAGCAACACTTAAAGGATCTACCATTCCTTTAAAATCTGTAACAACTACAGTGTCTTTCAAGCCGAGATTCTTCCTGGTCCACCATCTGCAGAGTGTTTTCTCCAAACTCTCCAAATGAACCAAAGAATATGGCCAAAGGGGTAATCCTCAAAAAGCTAAACTGTTCATCTTCATAAGGAAATACAAAGTTCCCAGACTCATTCCAGTACGTAGACCTCATCATGGACAAAAACCTGCGTCTGAATCAGTGGAGCCCTAAGGACCACTCCAACTGTGGGTCTGAGCATACTTCCGCTTGACATCTTTTGCATACAAGTGGCAGGAAATGCGTCGAATCACATGAAAGTTATCACTCCACCACCAGTCTACAAAAAGGCCACTCGTCTCACTAGAACACATTCCAAAAGGAACGGAGTACATCCTCCCTTAGCTTCTATTCTACAAAAATTTCGGATCACAGGGTATACACCATGGCTGGGTGCAGAGTACAGAGCAGTGTATCCGTTTGCTCCTATATAGACAGATGCATCTGGTACTGGTATGCTACAGCCGAGACTCTGGTACCTTTAACTCCAAAGTTGCCCTTAATTTGTATGCCGGGCCATAGGAACATTCCAGGGAACGACATAGTCGCAAACTTGGCAAACTCGATCGATTCTTCCGGAGAAGGAGAATCTCAACATGCCCCTCGTTATGTGAAAACTTTTGATTAAGATTTGCTTCATCAATACAATAAGAGGTGAGTGTATGCCCTCAGACGTGGTCTCTCCGAACGCTTTTTGTTGAAGCTGTAGGGATGTGGAAGAGGAAGAGACCATTCTTCACCTCCCATTCGCCTGCCAAGCGCTCTCAACCTCGACGAACTGGCTAACGTAAGCATTAGCCACCTCCAGCACCTTATAATAAGCACTTTGTTGGTTCAACGGCTAGATTGTGGACACTAGGTCCTGTGGTATTACAAGTGTGCCTGCAATTCCCATAGCCTGCCAATCGAACATAGCCACACGCATAGTCTGAGAGTGTGTGCTTAGGAGTCAGTCCCCAATGATTACATTTATCCCTGAAACAGTGTGCCGGACATCCATAAGCCAGAGACTTCCAGTATAACACCAGAGGTACACAAGGGGTGTTTTTTACGATTTGGATTCATGACCATACTGGCTTGAGTCCTGTACTTGACATAGCAGGCACCATAGTGTTTGGAGCTCTACCTGTCATGGTGTCATTACAACTACAGACTCCCACTCCGACTCAGGCCCTCAATTTTGTTGTTTCAATTGGACTTTCCCCGGGAATATGTTGGAAGATGATTTATTGAAGAGGAAACTGAATTGTTTCCACCACCCTGCTGGTGCTATTATGTGATTTGAGTACAATACCCGAGGAAGTTAAAGCCAATTAAACAGTTTTTGTTCCTACAGCACTACTCATACTTCAACCACTGTACTCCAGTGTACTTTTCATTAAGTCACAGAGAGTACATAAGCTTCAGATACCCGCCAAAGGAATTTCAAGTATCTAAGACAGTTCCAACTGCCTCTAATGAAAGACTGTCTAAATATTTAGACACACAATGAGAGTCTTGTACCAATAGCCTCAAATGCCGATGATAATGACACAAGCAGCAAGCTGCCTTCACGGCTTAACACTCTGAGAATCCACCGTAAACATTGAAATTAGTCACAAATCTTTCTCGTGCTGCTCTCTGACCTTTTTCCAGGTACTGACCCCCAGCCATAGAGTACATATTTTTTCTTAAAACTGACACCAATAACACATTTCGCACACCTCGCCGAGGTCATCCGTCCACGCCGAATCGCCAACCAGTCACACTCAATCCAATTCCAAGTCAAAGAATCATTTCAAGTTTCCTGATCTCGACAAAAATGTGCTCAAACACACTTTAACGGAAACACATTCCCCGCAATTAAATGGCCATTACCACACTCAACTAAAAAACCATTAAACTACCATTAAGTGTTTTTTCGTTGCCATTAATCAATATCGGAACTCGATTTCTTTTTATCTTTGGCGAAGTGCCTCGCCAGTCGATCTATCTCGATATGTATATCAACAGCAGCAGTGATAGCAACAAAAACAAATAAATCCAAAAGATATATTATTAACAAGAATATCGACACACGTACGCGTCGGTACATATGGGTGGTGATGGTGGCGACCTTGTTTGCCCACACACCGCATTCGCATTCGCATTCGCATTCGCATTCGCATTCGCATTCGCATTCACATTCGCATTCGCATTCGCATTTTATCATCATCGTTGTCATAATGCAGATGTGGAACTAAATGCATGCCAAACATTTGTCCACTCGGTCCCGCGGCACACCCCGCCCGGATAAGATACAGATACAACACACAGACCCACTTGACTTCTTGTCACTGGTATTGGATAGGTATTGGCTATTGGACTCCTGCGCCCCCTTCGCAGCCGTTGCCGATGGTGTCTTACTGCTTCCATGTTGAGGAGTAGTCTGTGAGTTTCTTTGTATTTATTTAGAAAAAAAGTGGGTAAACCTACTGCATTCCAATCGAAACGAAGAAGAGGAGGAAAAGGAAAACAAAATCGAAGAAAACATGGAAGGAATGCTGCTGCAGGTTGGGGCCTGGTTGGTAGTGTGGCAGTAAGTTGGTTGCGCATACGACCTGTCAGCCCGTGTGTTGTGGTTTCCGCTGCAAGTGCTGTTTGTCGCGATACCATACTCATGGATTGTTATTTAAAATATTTCAGATTCAGAGGAACAGGAATTTCGAGTTCTTCTTAGTAGTGGTCGTGGCTGTAGCTATGGCTATGGCTACCCCCTGGGCCGCTCCCGGGCCAATTTGGGTGGAAGCTTGCATGATTTGCCGACAAAATTTAGGTTTTTTTTTGTGGATTTGGGATGAAGTTTGTCTGCTCGATTCGTGGTGGAGTATGTCCAACAAGATGTGCGGGGAGCATTCATTATTTCGACCAAAAATTCAGCCATGAAGGATGCTTATGTTAAGACTTGAGGTCCTCGCGAAAGAGATGTGCATACATTCCTAGCAAGTAGTGAACTGAAGGATGTTGTCATCTTCCTTGACCATGGATGGACCTCTGACTAGTGTTGGAGCCTTCCCGAAAAAGTTCAGTCCTGGATCAGACCCATCGAAGCCAGTGAAGTTCATTAGGAGGATAGGGAAAGGAGACCAACTCCTGCAGCTGGGTAAAGCAATAAACACCCAAGACTGAAGTTTGCACCAAATTTTCAAAAAGAGCATCCAAATCAGGACAGTTGCTGTATCCCCTTGTAGGTCCTAGTGCCTCGACAATGCCTAGGCGCCATCGTGTGCGGTTTCTGGAAATGTATCTCAGTTCTCCCCAACTCTTTCGCTATGGACCTGCCACCCTTTCGGAGAGTATGTCCAATCCACTGTCACTTTCGTCGTCGTATTGTTGTGCCTATAGGTTCATGGCCCGTTCTCTGATAGAGTTGTTCATTAGAGATACGGTTTGGCCAGGAAATCCTAACGATATAACGCAAGCACCTATTAACGAACTTTTGCAGCTTCCTCGTGATAGTGGCGATCACCCTCCAAGTGAAGTGCTTATAAAGCTGAAGGATTGGGAGCCCGAAGGAGATCGATCTGCCAGCCTCAGGGTAGAGGCTCAGGGTAGAGGCTGGCAGATCGATCGCTATGAGGCGAGTTTGCCAGCAAATATTGTTAAAGAGCTGGCGAAAGGAAGGTACTGATTCTCGCATCACACCGTAAAGGATTGTAAGAAGGTCTCATCCCTTGCTTTTCAATAAAATATAAGACCTATCTCGTTCCTAGAGGCTTCTGTTCAGATAATTCAACGACTGTGATTCAGCAGAACCGATTATGAGTATACCTTCGGAAAGAGTGGGCTCTAAGTATTCCTGCAATGAACACCACATATTAAGTTCCTAGCAGTGAAGACACCTACAAAAAGGAGGATGAAATCTATGAAAATGCTGATGTCGGGATCAGTCACTGACATGGCGAATCAGCACACAGAAGGATGATAGGATTCACTATAGCATCGATCCATGTCGATGAGATGAGAGCAAGTAGGTTTTGTCAATGTTCCAGGGAACCCAAAAGGATCCGAACGTACTATTAAAGGAAGTTACAAAAGGATTTGAATAAAAGAGATCCAAAGGTTTAGCGAGAGAGAAAAGAAAGGCAACCAAGATGCAGACCATTTCCACAAACCAAGTGTCGAGTTTGACCTTGAATAACTATAGAACGAAACAACTAATTTCCATGTATGAAGTACGTATATTTAACCTGATTTTTTACAATTTTTTTGGACCAGTTTTTGAATACAATATCAGTTAATTAACCGCCTCTATTGACCAAAGCAAAATGTGCCCTTTTTGGTGCGTTTTCCATCACTTTTTCGAGCATCTCGGGCGGTATAGCAATGATATCAGCACGACTGTGAGCCTTGAGCTCGTCAATGGTCCAAGGTTTCAAAAACACATCCACTCAAGTCATTTTGTTGATAAATGTCAAAGTTATTCAATGTTTACATACCGACATAAAAAATGGCGCACGCACATAAAAATGGAACTTTTTCTTGGAGTAGCTAGAACGACAAAGACTGGTTCTCTCCCAAAAAAAAGAAAGTAAGTCCATATAGTACGTCCAGGAAATTCATCAAATTTAACAGCGTTATCATCGACTTCTCAGCATTTAAAGAACGAAAGACTATATGAAGAAGTTCATGATGAACATTACAAGCAGCGTTCCTCATGATTTCTGGTCTCAAAGAGCTTAAAGCATGACTGCAATGAAGTCGCCTAACTAGTTTGAGACTTGCTAGGTTCACAACCTACAGAGCGGAGACTACGACAGACTGTTCTGAAGCTAATTAGTTATAATTGCTTTAATAGGGCAGGTGACTGGCTTAGTGACAAAGATGACCATGATAGAGATGATGGTGCTCGAAGCCCAAGTTCAAGCCAATACAAGCCCGACTTGAGTTCCATATACTTAAGTTGGTATTTGAGGTAGTCCCACAATGTTTGGAAACAGAGGGAATTAGAAAGACTTGTCAAAGCTTTCTGACCTTATAAACTTCGCAGGATTCACCGAAGATTTGGAGTTTTCAACCAATAACTATCCAGAATGAGGTTAAGGATTTCTTTTCCTAGAAAAGCACGACTGGTGTATTTTAAAGAGATTGTCAACTAACTGATTGCATATTGGTTACAAAAAGTGTAATAAGTATTCAGTGGAGATACCCAATAGAGAGGATATCCGCAGGGTTGTGTACTTTCACCGAGATTTTTAAACATAGTTATCAATAGTTATCGCGTGGCCAGGTTTGAACTACAATATGGATGCTTTTACAGTAGTGTTGTCAGAAATAAGTTAATTGGTGTCATTGCACATTCCATTGTACATTGGGACCATGTATAAACGATGTATGCTAGGACCATGATCGCGATACGGTTGATAAGAACACCAAAACCCTAGAAAGCTTATAGGCTTTAGGTGACATGAACAGACCTGAGAGCCAACATGAGCCAAGGAATTTTCTGGGAGCTTACTGCTATCACTTACCAGCACTCTGTCCTTATCTAATATCTAGTACTTACCCCAATTTGTTAATTTTTGTTGGTCATTGGAACGCAAGCTATTTAAATGTGCAACGGTGTCTCACAGCGCTCATTTCGGAGAATCCTTAGGTATTTCTTGAGTGAAGAGTATCTTTTTGACATCTTTTCTGTTTGGAGTTTGTAAACAAATTCGTTGCCCTGAATCTGTCAGTGGAGTATAGTTTGGCTTGAAAAATACTTGTAAATTTGTCAATCGATTCAAAGTGTTCTACTCTAGACCCAAACACTCTTGCGCTACCTATCTGTTGCAATCTTTATTCGAATGGCACTCTCCACAATAGTAGGACTTTATGAAGGATAGATAATCCAGAGCTGCAGGAGTAGGTATCCTTTCTAAGTATTCATTTTTGGAAATAAGGATAACTCCAACTAACTCCAATTTGGTTATAAATTTCCTTGGTCTTGAAACAATTGCTTGAACAGGACATTGGCCATCACCGGAGGGTGCTCAGGTCAATGTAAATGTCTCAGAATTACTATGGTACGACTGGAACGTTAATGGTTTATGAGAGAAACTTCAAATACCATCTAATGAAAATGAGTATTCTGGGAGAGTTTGGAAACAGATCGCAATATCACCAATAGATACAATTAGGTAAGGGCTCATCCAACAAGAGCTATAATTTTAAATGTCGTGCCATTGTTGAATTGTCAACAACTGTCAACTGCTTTGATGATTTTTTAAAGTTGAAAATAATGAGGTTTTTTAAAATGATGGAGACATATTCATACAAAGTATTGAATAGTCAAAATTCGCTACAAAAACGATGAACATATCGCGAAATATTGCGCGATAAATCTACTGGACGTCTGATATTTGGAATTGGAAACTTCACTTGGGCGTCGAAATCATGCGATTTGACCACATTGACCACTCTTTTCTTTCGGGTCATGATAAAGGCATAATCTACGTCAAGATTTATGAAGGATTCATACACTACAAGGAAATATCAGAACGGGCGGTGGGTGCTCCATTTCGGCCAACACTTCTTTTCAAATAACGCACTGTTTGGGCTGCACAGCACTCACTTTGGAAATAAGTTGTCAATATTTCCCAACGTTGTTCAAGCATAAAGCGACTCATTTCATTCTGCGGAAGTATGATACTGACTTTCTGTCAAGATTTCGAGCGGGGAAACAGCTGTCAGTGTCAAAATAACCTATGATTTAAAAAGAAACCACTAGATGGCCCACCCTTTACAACCGCAATTATGTGAAAATATGAAGAAAAACTTCATCAAAAGACTGACTATTTGAAGACAGAGATGGGGCAGATATTCGCCGGATACTGTAAGCCACTCTTACCCTTGGTTGGTTGGTTGGTTTAGACCGGACCTCGATGAGGATGCACTTAGACCAGAAAAGGTCCATTGTGCTGTCGTTAAGTAAGGTGGGTGGGTCACCCTCTAACTCCTGGAAACATCAGCTCCTTTTTATGAAAGAGCTAATATTAGTTGTTCAAAAGTTTTTACCTAGTGGATCCTTTCTAATTTTGGCAAGTCCAGGGTACGGGCTTAGGATGGTCTCCTCTTCCTCCTCGTCAGTACAGCTTCTACAAACGTCATTGTAGAGGATGTCCAGTCTTTGAGCATGCCTTCCTATAGCACAGTGGCTGGTTAGGATATTAACTATCATGGAGAGGGCACCTCTCGTGTGTTTTAGGAGTCTTGTGGTCCTATTTTTGTTTAAAATTGACCAGAGCAGTCTTGCAGTGTTGCAATGGTCAAGCTGATGCCATCGATGATTGGCCAGCCTTACTGCGTCGGCATTGATCAGGTATTTAGCATACGATGTTGGCGCCTTGACGTCGGGGACGTTTATGCTATCCAGACCGGAGGAACCTCTTCTAGCCAATGCTTCAGCTTCGTAGTTTCCCGATTTGTCACAGTGACCTGGTACCCAGCAAAGGGTGAGGTAAAATGACACCTCTTGTTGGATGACCTTGGAACAAAAGTTTATTCCAAAAATTGTCAGAAAAATCTCTCCCACGTTTCTTGTGCACCACACTGTGCCTGCATTTAGTGGGCCCACTACTTTACCTTTTTTTTGGTTTAAATGGTTTTTTGTTAACTCTTCTCACTGCTGTGTCGTTTTGACTGTCGGCCTCGTCACCACCAGATTAAGGAGTGCCGATAACCCGCAGCCGCCGACGTTGCCGCCTCGTGTGCATGGTCTGTTGAACGTGTTGCCGACTGGTCGCTAAGATAACTCTCGACAAGATGCCAAAGTGACTGCCGTGGCATAAGTGCTGGAAGTGGTAAGTACAACATGTGAATTCCAAATTCATCGACAGAAAAAAAAACAAGAAGAAGAAATTATTTTTCGTGTGGCCGTGTTGTTGGATGGAAATATGAGCTCAATATGGGTCACTTGGCCAAAAAGTGCCATCGACTTTGGTTTGGCTTGGCTTGCTTTGGCTCGATCATGATTCTTGCGATTTCGTCCAAAAAAGCCAGCGTTTTTCTCTTTCATTTTGACGGTTTCTTTGTCCGTTTTTTTTTTTTGATTTTCTTATCAGAGAAAGTCTTTTTCTCAGAGCGGCACCAAGATGGTGATGGTGGTGCGGTGGTCATCTTCTCGAGGCCGATTCTCGTCTATTTGATTTCGGGGCCTTAACCATTTTATTGCCATAATTTTATTTGTTCAATACGATGGTATGGCACACAGATTCTCAATGCGGTTGCAACTTTCTAATTAGTCAGCCATAAATTACGCATGTGGGTATGTTGGTGGCGGCGGGTTTTCAGGTGAAGAAATTCATTGATTAAGTTTTTTTTTTTTGTTTTTTTTTAATGAATTCGAAATGAAATGAAAAGTGAAGTCTGACGGGCGGTTGTATGTGGTGCTGGCGGGACGCCTTTAATGGGAATGAATTCGCTTTCATTGACGAAATTAGATTTTCGTTGATTGAGTGGCTAAAACACTTTGGAATGTTGGTATTCTGTGTTTTTCTTTCTTTTTTTTTTTTGGTTTTTGGTCGGTGAAGTGATTGGTAATTAATCAGATTTGATGGACGATGCTGTGGAGGGACTTAAGATGTTGGAGACCTTGTTAAGTCGCGTCGGGTATTAAGAGAGTTATGTTTTTGTTTTATTTGGGAGGTACTTCATTTGATATTGTGTTAGGAGTTTAGTTGATGAATTGAGAGTCGATTTAGCGGAGAAGGTTAAGGCTGTAGATGTGTCTAACTTTGGGTGGTTTAAGATGCCTTTAAAGGAAGAAGAGAGCATGAAAACGACCCCGAAGGCAAGGGATTCATGTCGAAAACAATGTTACTTTGGTGAACCCAAGAGACAAAAAGTTTGGATAGACATTCCTTCTTCATTCTATAGTATTTGGATCCTCTACTCGAAGGAAGTAAGACCTGACGATACGACTCTAATAGGCCCTCCTCTAGTTGCTTTCTCAGTTCTTTATCTGTGGTGCCATTCAGTCCATCGACCTATCGTTCTAATGTCTTTGCAGATACTGCCATCACTAGTACTTAGAAGCAATTAAAAAGTGAACAGTATAGCCCTTCTCTGACCATCAGTACTGCAGCAATACCATAAGTTTAACAGCTGGTTTCAAAGTTGGTTAGACTGACGCCTCATCCATAACCAGGATCCACATCCCAGATTATACTACTCAGAGTCCTCCTCTTGAGTCTCTGTTCATCTTATAGGTCCACTTAGACACTCAGTCTTTGACAATTTAGTTAGTTAGTTCTATCAGTTCTATCAGTTCTTAGCAGGGATGGCATTTGTGCTATTTCGGATGGAGTTTTCCAAATAGAAAGGACAATACCTGCAGTGGTCCTGAGGTCATCATTGATAGGAACTGGTTATAACGCTGACAATTTGAGCAGACAGACGGACAGTGCTTATTCCGTCATTACCCGATTTAGCAGTTCGTAGATGGTCTATGGACGTTTGGATCCTGCCATTTCTACTGTTCCATTTCCATGTACTGTGCCATTTGCAGAACTGCAGCCTAGCAAGTAGAATTGAACACGCTTTTGCTTGTATAGCGACATTGCATGTACGTCGGCGACAATTTGTCTGGAAGGAGATTGCTTTTGCACAGCCTTTGGGATTGGAAAAACGAAAACCTCAGAACCTTTTTGAGAAGACGCATAACCCTGGTAGTACTAGAGACAGAACATTCTGTTGAAAGTGCATAAAAGTACAGTGGGAAGTGCCCAGCTTCCTCTTGTACAAATTGCCTGACCTCAATGGTATCCTTCCATGAAAACTACAGAAAGCTTTCCTCACATTAAGTCCCTGGCTGAACATTATCTTGAGGAAACATCGACTACGCCCTTCAATCCTGGAGGAGGGTCAAACTACTTTTCATACCGAAAGCCAGGAAGAGTGAGCTTATACTCTAAGGAATCGCGTAGGCAATGGTACTTTATTAAAAGTCCTCGCACCGGGCTCGATAGGTAGCATAATTTGTGAACCTATAAGCGTTGAAAGCATAAATCGCGAGGGTAATATCCTCACCGATTCATGTCAACTTCTTTCCTTTTACACTTTTACCTCTTTGAAATCAAGAGAGGGAACATTGTAGGAGGGAATACCCACGTGTGGGTGTATAGGTTATTACAGAAAGGATCAGGGATCTATTGAATTTGTTTTGAAATTTTAGGGAAGACTGGCATCTACCACCAGTGCTACTAGAAAGTCAAAGAACTACTGTATGTATCTAACATTAAATGCGTAAGACTGCCATCATATAACACATATTTCCATTGCCTACTTGATAACACACTTATCTTCCTTCACACCTTGTCAACCCGAAGATCCGCATTTTGCCCTCTTCTCCGTTAAACAAGTATCACTGTCAACGAAATCCTCATCACCAACTTTATAGCTCGTTTAATGTCTGAATTTTAGTCTACCTCTCCCGAGTCTATCATAAAACAGTTGTGTGCGCACCAATAGTTTCCAACCAATAACACCACTTACCTCCTGCACTTGGTAAGACAACATTTCAAAGAAGAAGAAGATAAAAAAACTCAAAGAATGCAGATTGTAGGGGGAGAATTATCTCATTGATGAGTTGCGCACTATGTACGTTGTTAGCTAACAACAACTCATCAGCATCACTTCCAAACGACATACTCTGTGCGATGTGCGATTCCTTTTGAGCACGAAACTTGTTCCCAACTGGTGTGTGGAGTTTCTTTTATTTTACCATCGAACCTGAGTGCCATCGACGAGTTGTTGTCTGCAATGATGTTCGTCTTATAGTTAGTGTTACACCCGATTTATTCGATGACGAGTCTGTTAAGAATTTCTTTTTTTCTTTCCCACTTAAGTGTCAACATTCTTAAGTTCTCGAGGGATTGGCTAATCCATGGATGCTGGGTGCAGCCCTATTCAATTTGGGCACACGTTGAGTAATCGACTTCAGCTATGATCATCATCATTCAGATGACTGAGGAATTTCACCACACCGAAAACTCCATCGAATTCCTTTCTCCAGATTTACCACAATTACCACAGACCACCACCCCACCAGCTCCAAAAAAAAAAAATAATTAAACAAGGAATGCAAATAAAAATTCTTTCCAGTTCGCACGTCAGCTCTTTTGTTTTCCATGTACACTCAATTTTTTTTTCTCCAAATTCACCAAACAACCAAATGCAATTAAATTCCATACCATATCAGAATAACACTCATAAAAAAAATACAAAAAAAATACCAATCCCTGTATGTGTGAATAAATTGGCAATATATCCGAATACGTAATACAGAACGATTTAGAAAGAAAGCAAACCAGTGAAGGAAAGAACTTGAAAAGAAAATACCCCAAGAGAAAAAGAAAAGCCAAGACGGACAGAGAGAGAGAATAGAAAAATTTGTTTTCACAGAAAATCAGGAAAAAACAAAAACGAAGCCAACTCCAAAGAGAACGAAAAGAAAGAAAAACAACAGAAAGGAGTATTCTGCAGACGGGTTGTGTTGTTCCTTTTTGATTCTCCAACAACGGCAACAGTTTGGGCGTACCAACAACGCTGCTGTATCTAATCTAGCTATACATACAAATTATGGAATAATAGATACACTCACCAACACTAGCGAACGAACAAAACAGTCAGGTCTACTTCATACGATTGGCATGCGCATTTAAATTAAAATACTAAATACTAAAAAAAAACAACAACAAAAAATCAAAAAATGTTTTTGAAGAAATTCTATCAGCAGGGATAGGAAAAAAGAGGAAAAACCGGTAGATTTGGTGGAATACAACGAACGCTGAAACGAAAGAAAAAAGAAACAACACTGGCGCTTTGTATTCAGAGCCAAGTTGAGGTGGTGTGCGGCAGTGCCAGTGTGTGGGTACTGAAAGAGCAACAAGTTTTGCTGGTAGTCTGCCTTAAAATGGAGAGAAAAAGTGCCTACCTGACAGAAATCTTTCGCCTCGAAGGTGCGATCAGACTTAGGGGTATTGCACAGGTTTTTTTCTTCTATGCCGGGGAGGTTTTTCCAGTCTCTACTTACTGGCCTATAAAGGTAAGGAAATGGGCAATAAAACTGAAAGGAATTCTCGTCTGCGGAGTGTATCCGTGAAATTGTTATGGTTTTTTATACTACCTGTAATAATTGGCTGAGATTTATTACTTTGTGCTTCAAATGCAAGTGAAATACTTACTGCTAATGGGAGTCCATATCTAGTCTAGATAGTGCATGTATCTGAGCATGTAAACATTGCTCTCAGTCACTCCAAATCACTGTCTTCATGAGAAGTAACATATCCTCTCTTTTTATTGACAAAAAAGACGATGTTGTGAGCCCTATCCAACCCGATATCTCCTAAGCGAACCTAAGAATTCTGGGGAACTAGTCGAACCGAGGAATGTACTTCAAAAGTCTTCGAGAGCAAACAATGTCCACGACCATGAATAATTCACTGACTTAGTTAGAGACTTTGAGTTTTTATAGACAAATCTGGTCTTACGAAGGTACAGACAAAGAATCTGTGGGATACATGCCACTGATTGGATACAAGCATGTTCTTACCATTACACAATTACGAGGAACTTGTGTCTACTAGCGGCTTACTTCGAGTAAGAGTGATTGGAAATAAGAGATACTAGAAGAAAATTCTAAAACCAGCTACAGCTACAACTTTGAAGTAGCAAGTGACTTCATTTACCTTGGCTCTGCTATAGCCTCGGAAAAAAACACCTCAGCAGAAATAAGACGAATAAAAACTCTTGCTAATCGCTGTTTCTTTGGGCTAAGAAGGCAATTGAGTATCAGAGCCATATCTCGAAAAACTAAGGAGACTCTTTATAAGACCTTGATCATCCCAGCCCTGCTTTATGGCGCTGAAGTGTGGACTCTGTCTAAAGCGGATAAAGAGATCCTCAGTCGTTTCGAGAGAAATATTCTTCGCCTATTTTTCGATCCCATTTGCGTTGACTGGGTTTAGAGGGGGAGATTCAACGACGAACTATACAAGCTGTACGGCGACATCGACCTAGTCAGGGAAATGCACATCAGTCGTTTAAGATGGCTAGGACATAGAGAGCGAGTGGCGAGAGCCTTAAGTGGAGCGCACAAGTAGAATGGGACCTCAACCGACTTGAAGTGCGTAGCTGGAGGCAGTTAGCTAAGGACCGAGGCCCAGGTTCACCCCGAGCTGTAGCGCCACCTAAGTAAGTAAGTAAGTGTATAATACCAAGAAAATCTGTCTACTTTAGCTGTTTGCTGATGTTAATGTTAAATTTCAGCTGTAAATTTAAAATTAGATACACTACTCGATTCGAGACCCTAAAGCAGCGGTGTTTGGTCAATCTAGTTCTGCCATGCGATGCAGTTCTTTAAACCAGCAGCCTAGTGGCTATTATGATACTTAAAGTATACCTATTTTGGTTGCAATTGATCGGACAACTATTAGGTGCAGAAAACTGGCTTTAAGTCAGAAGTTTGACTCTATCTTCTCGTTATGACCACGGCAGAGATAGGGTCTAACAAGGTTACAAATATCTTTGTATACTAAGTAACTAGAATTAAACCAAATCTATCTCTGGTCTTGTGGCGAGGATGAGACATTCCATGAGTACAACCAGCTAGGCACGCCTTACAACACAAGGTGATAGGGATTATGAAGACCAATGTGGACATGTCAATTGGTTTATGTGGTTAGTGAGTAAGTCAGCACTCAAATTTGCCATTAGTGTCCTTTGGTAGATTTTGATAGCTGGTACTCAATATATAGCCTTACTGGCTACAGATACAGAGGAAATGCACCACAGATGCGATAATCGACCAGTTCACTGAGTTCCTTAAGATTCAAAGAAACTGGTATTTGCTTAGGAAATCGTTAAGGCTACTCAATTTGAAATAAGATTCTCTGTCAAAATTCTAAACTGAAATGAATGGCAAATAGATAGGGAATACTAAAAACGTGTGTTACACTGATATTTCAGGGATTATTGGATCCACTCTGTGGACTTCAGAGTTCTCCAATCCTTTTACCTCGCCATGACCGGGCGTTAGAACATATTTTGATTGATATCTAGCCTGACTGAATGGTATTCTATGGACCAGTGGCCAGTGCTATTAGCTACAAATGCCATGGTTTATCTTAATTTTGTTAATAGCTCGTAGTTGGACTAAGGTCTCAATGAACTCCCAAAGGAAAGAGCTAAACCTAAGCCAACTAACTTGTACCTTTCTCTTATAGTTCCAATATCTTGGATCACAGACGATGATTTTCATTGGAGAAAGCACAGTGTATTGAGTTCTTCTTGGCACAGCTTTATATGCTTGAAAGATTTTGAAGTTGGTTTTGATTGTGGCTTGGATATCAGTGAAGATCTCTTGAGCAGCCCTATAGGGTCTACCTACCTCTCCCTTTACTTATTTACCCTAACTACCTTCCCGATCGACTCTTAGGTAGGAGTGCAGCTCTCAATATAGCTTAACTATTACGGATGATGTGAGTATACATCCAAAGGATCTTGTATGGCTGAAGTACCCACTTTTTACTGAAAGTCTTACAGAACTTGCGCCTGCGTTTTTAACCCACTGTTGAATATTAGGTTTCACACAAAGTTCTGGGTCGAGAATAGTGCTTAGATACTTTGCTTTTGACCACAGTCATTCAGTTTCAAGTCTTACACTTAGAATTCTGTAGGCATTATCTCGGTTTTATTAGATTTCATCCTGAAACCGAGGATGAGGATAGAATCTTAACTGGTTCTGGTATGAAAACTGGTGTTAGTATGGTAAGCAGTGAAATATTAATCGGTCCAGACAAGACATATTTGGGAAGCTTATAATCTAAAGGCAATCTGACATGGCATTCACGGATGTCAACCGTCGCGGTAAATTGAATGGGTTCAAGCCCAAGACTGATGTCGAACATGAATCTGTATTACAAGCGCAGGTCACTTCCTAATCCTAAGACCATGCCCTGTTATTTGGGAATAAAGTGAACGAGTAGAGGAATGTCTCAGTTCCAACCTCTGCCGAGTTTGTGCCGAAACGAAAGCAAAAGAGAGCACATCTCACTACCTATGCTAAAGCCCAAGTCTATGCTGAACTGTCCCAAGATCATTTGGAACCATCCTGAAATTTATAACAATCTTGTAGTGGTTCAGCGAGGCATGCTGCTATTACGAAGCTACAAACTATCTTTCGTCTCTGTTTTCAGGTTAATCCACGACAGGGGCTCACAATGGATCCACGCGTGATCCAAGAGCTCACTGCACGTGTGCCTGAACCTTTTTTTGATTAAATGGCAAGCTACTAACTGTAGCTAACTCCACTTATAGGCAAGGAACTGTATTGGAAAAATGGTTCTCTTTTATTGACAAACCCTATACCAGCGTTGCTTCGTGACATGACATGACATAGACAGAATCAAGCAAAGCCTTCTATAGTCCATCGATCGATCGAAGAATCTATTCATAATGTTCTCAAGAAAAAGAGAATCAAACGCATTCCTAAGTCTATAAGAGGTTCATTATGTATCTAAACTGCCTAAACAAAGGTTGATTGCTACCTGAGTTCTAAGAAGTTGATGGCATATTTCGCTGATCCTCTCCTCTGACTCAGATAGGTCCTACAACCTCAAAATATATCCAAACAACCTGTAGATACCCGCCGATATTTATTAGCCTTATTTACGAGCACTTCCGTGTATATTAACAAAATATGTGTTTTTTTCTATTAAAAGGAAATGTTCTGAGCCTTCTTAGGTTTTCCGGAAATTTCTGTGATTTATTTGGACCTCTGCAAACCAAGACATCATGTAGAGCAAGCCACAGACTTATCAGATACACATTGCTCCCATCTGCTCGTACGTATCTACCTGCAGCAACGTATTTTCTAAAATGTGCTCTCACCTGTAATTTTTTTTCTTTTTTTCGCAGACATTCGCGAAACACCTGAACACTCACACCATCACACCCCACCACACAGATACACAACTTCAACCAAGCCACACCAACACATGCATCGCACCCCAAGACTTGTTAGACTTGCGGAATGTGGAAACGAAGCAAAGATGAAGGAAAAAAATACCACGTCGTCGCTACGGTCTCTATTCTTGAGTATACCTGCGCCGTGGTA
Source organism: Xylota segnis (assembly GCA_963583995.1). NCBI lineage: Eukaryota > Metazoa > Arthropoda > Insecta > Diptera > Syrphidae > Xylota > Xylota segnis. The sequence goes on along the minus strand of OY757236.1, from coordinate 127,619,129 downwards.
ACAACTCGAGCAAGCGATACCGATTCGGACGTATGAGCGCGCGCGTTCGCCTAAACGAACTCGGAAGACGTTTTCTTCATTAAAACACAAAACACAAAAACACAAAAACCAAACAAAATCGATTTAATTAAACATAAAGTGAAAGAAATATGTGACGTCGTCGCTAAAAGATACAAATTTTGGTTTCAAAAGTGTGTGTTCTCTATCTCTGTCTCTCGCTCTCTGTTCGCCCTAAAAGGAAGAAACTTCCGCCATATTTTCCTCCACTCGATCAATGGATATCTTCTCAGCTGTGGTGTTGTAGTTAAAACCAGAAATAAAAGATACAAATTCTCCTTTCTCTGTGAAATCAAATAAAATTCGAATAGTTCTAGATAAAGTCCCACAAAGTATCTACGCCATAGTGACGGTGTGTTACATGTAAAAAAATAGAAAAAAAAAAATGTCCACTAAAAGAATTTAATTCGCGCTGTGTGTAAGTGTCAAAGTAAAAGGAATTCAACACAAATACATAGAGAAGTGGTAGCACTACACTTGTGTGTCAGTCAGTGGAAATAAATTCTTTTCTTGAAGATCTTCTCCTTCTAGTGTTTGCCGTCGTGATTACGTTCTTTCGTCGTCGGTTCTTCTTCGTTAAACACTTTGTCGTGTTGTGTCTTTGATTCTTTGATTCTCCGGGCATTTGGTGTGTACCTTCTGCTACCTTGGGCAGTTGTATTGGATATCACGCCCTCGAGAACGTGTTATTGATGATCAAACGAGAAATATCAAATAATTAATGCGAATTAGCGGTGGTATTCGGTGTGCCGTGTGACTGTAGATACATTTTTTCCCTCCACGTATAGATACTTTTTTTGATTTTTTGAATTTTTTTTTTACTAATATACCGTCGATCATGATGGGCGATTCAACGCCAATCTGTCGCTGTCGAGTTCTCTACTTGGGCAGCGCAGTACCACGACAGAGTAAGGACGGGCTACAGGGTATACAGGAGCCGCTGAGGAGTCTGTACCCATCTGAGGGTGCGGTCGGAGCTAAGGGCATCGACTCATGGCTGAGTGTATGGTCGAATGGCATACTGCTGGAGAATGTCGATGAGAATTTGAAACAAATCACGCGATTCTTTCCCATCGAATCGTTACACTATTGTGCTGCAGTACGGCAGGTCCTCATCCCGGAGCGTGGTAACTCGAATCCGGAACCGAAGTTTCTTCCGCTGGACTCGCCGTTTGCACGAATGCCACGGGCCCAACATCCACCGATATTTGCTGCGATTCTGCGAAGGACGACGGGCATTAAGGTCCTCGAGTGTCATGTGTTCATATGTAAGCGTGAGGCTGCGGCTAACGCTCTAGTCAGATGTTGTTTTCATGCGTACGCGGATAATTCATATGCCAGGCAGTTGGAGACGGGCGGTGGTGGTGTAGGTGGCGGCAGTAGTGTGTATGGGACATTGAATAGCAATGGTGCAGCGAGTAAGTCGAATGGAGATCTAACTGCTGCGGCTAGTGGAAGTGGATGGCGTTCGCGAGCGGGTAGTACGACTACGCTGAATAGTTTGGGACGCCAGTCGAATGGACATCAACAGCATCACTTGATGAACGGTGGATTAAGCATGAACGGCGGTGGAAGCAACAGCAGTGCGGCTGAGGGATACACGTCTGTTAAAAATTGTAAGTATTCTCCCTTCGAATAGTATCTATAGGTCCATCGCCCATAATTGTGACGAAATGGATTATGAAAATAAGTAAGATACAACTTTACATAGTATCTGCGAGTCAGGGATGTCAATACAGAGTTCTAGATTCTGCTGTGTCATGAAAGACTTGCTCTCCTACCTACCTGGATAGATGGCAAATACGCAATCTTCGTAGACGATTCCGTTGCCCTAAATCCTTGCATTTAGTGATATTTTTTGAAAACGACTGTGACCTAGTTCAGTCTGGAATCTATGATTCTTTTGTTCGAGGTATAGAAGAAGGACTAGCATTTCACTGTAGCTCAGGTAACTGATGTATCTAATACCACTGAGATGATGAGTCTCCAAGAATAGCACACATGTCCAGATAGTTCGCACCTATTTGCGGTCAAATTCGATTTCACGAATTCACCAAAAATTCAGTAGGTTGCTGGTGATGTCATTTCAATCTTTGTGGTCTTCCGATCCGAAATCTTGTTTTCTCATTCTTTGAGTATGAATGCATCGTTTAACGTCATTAGATATCCAAGGTCTGTTGCTATTGTCTGCAGAATAACACTGAAATGTCACTGTTTGCGTGACTAAACGTGACTCAATCAAGTTTAAAATATCAGAGAATGTATTTTGAGAGCTTGAAGGAATAATTATACATTTATTCTCTCCATTTTCCACATTTTATAACCTCAGATACAAACTAACATATACTAGTCATGAATCTTATGATAAAGCTCATCTTAGGATCCACAAATCTTATACAGTTCTTGTTAAGGAAGGTCTGTGTCTGGAGGTATAGTCTGCAAAGTATTATATCCTTACAAAGCCTCTAGAAAAGTCCCTGCTTCACTCCTATATTCTAAAAGATCAATTCGTGTTTTGAGAATTTCAGTAGACTCCAGCTTCAGAGCTGGGAATTGTCATAGAGCATCTCCTGCACTATACTGACTATATGATCTTAAGTTTTGGGATATTTCAACGAGCTAAAATCCTCAGTCCTTCCATAAGTCGTAATGAAGCTTGGGACTGTGCTTAAGGAAGACTGTGTATCGGATTGAGTTAACTCTTCATTCAAAATAGCCTGGCCGTTGAGTCCTTCTATATATTCCAAGACTGCGATATTTTCTGGGCATTCAAAGCAGATTGATCAAAGATTCCCACACGTGGTTGTGAAACCTAGGCAATCACAGGGACAATCTAATTATTCTTGACATTTCGAAGAGAGTTGAGTAGCTTTATGTCTAGTATTGTTGAACAACAGTGGTTTACATTCCACTAGTCTAGTCTGCATACACTAGAACGTACACTAGCTACTCCAAGTTAGACATAGAGTCAATGTTGCTGACAATTGTTTGCCACATATCTTCACCATTCATATCGACTAACATGATCCAGAAGAACTCAGTCGCACTGTGTTTCGACCATTATCTTCGAAAAAGTACGACGAGAATGCATCGCCTTCCCATTAGGCTATGAAATATTCGAAATTCGGATATCTAATGGCTCATGGGAGTGTTCTTCTTGACTCTACATGAAGCTTCTTGCATCCTGTTGTGGGTTCTACAACCCCCTTGTCATTGGGTACTGTTTGTGGAAATGTTTTCGCTTCTCTACAACTCCTTCTCCAAGTAGTGACACTGTATTGCACTGCATATTTCTGGATCCAAACATTCTCTGGCTTCAGAGATTGAATTGTCGGCTTTTCAAAATGTATACCGAATGCAATTGATCCATTCTTTCAAACAGATATGGATTAGACATACAGTTGAGCTAGGATATCCTCAGGACTTTTTATAACCTCTTACAGCTTTCACAGGATAGTACAGATCACTTTTCAAATGCACTATACCCAGGTCGTTGCTTAAGCCAATCGTATTGCTACATCGCATTAGAAAGTCAGACTTTGCTTTGTCCATTGAACTGGCTATGTATCCTCATTCCATCATCGATCAAGACTGTACTCTTCCAAAACACCCGAAGCTATCTACTCTCTACTCTCCTCACCTGTTATCCAAAAATGCATGGTTTTCATAACCACCTCACACTTTCTTAATCTCCCTGAAGTATTTCGTCCTTCTTTTGGAGAACACGAGTACATCGGCAGTGTACCCTATTATAGTGAGGCGCTGCTCAGTATGGATATCTATCGAATCCTTGGACGAAATACTTCTACTTCTGATCATAAATTCCTTAGAGACCTATCCACAATGCACGGCCCAACATTTGGACCTATTGAGCGTATCAAAGGCCTTTGAAAAGCCTTCTAGGAAGTAGTTTCCAGAAGGAGAAGTTAGGAAAGTTCTAGCTGTACCTCTATAGCTTTGGTGGCAATCCTTTAACTCTAATAGTATTGGGAAGCTTCTAAAAGTGTTGAATTCTTGTGCAAGATATCAAATTGCCATTCACTCGTCCCAGTAATGTTCTCTTCTGAGAAGACTGGACAAGGACTCATAGAAGTTTCGATCCATAACCGACATAGTATGCTGAAGTGGTCGACGAAAATCGTACCCCATTTGAGGTGCTTTCAACGACTTTTCGCTTGGCATATCCTTCTAATCAAACCGAATAGTTTATCCACGACAAAATGACTTTTTACTCCTCAAAGAGGCAAGGTTTAGTAGGGTACTTGTTGGATGACTGAAAATGGACTGAAAATACCTACTGGCACTAGGACCCAACAGCCGTCCAATTGATACCAGGCTATGGCAACGTAAAGAGCCAGATACAAGCTGGGATTTGTAGTAGTCCTCTAGCAATTCATCTCATGGGTATCTCTTGGTCTATAGAGATCTAAAATTTTATAAGAAGTTTGAAGATGTCCTTATTAGTAAGAATGTCGAAATAATGGTCCCAAAATCTACTGTTCCACTATATTTTTTGATGCATTCCTAAAATTCCATCGATACCTCATACTTTTTGCATTTGTTTGTCCGATAGATAGTAGCTCTCAGCTATTTGTATTTCTTTACGACTTCTAGGCCTTGTTTAGGTATTTAAAGAATTCTTAGATACCAATATCTGTCACAGAGTAATGGAATATTTACGCATCTAATGTAACAATGTAATAGATACACAATCTATGTATGCATGCGAGTGCGGTTTCATTTTTCGAATATCAGTAAAGTATAAAGAAATGTGGTCTAAACTCCCAACCTTCTGGAACTCGATATTGTATTCACTTCTTGTAAATCCTTTTCAGACCTGATTGCATCGTTAAAGTCGACACTTAAGCCTCGCTATTAAAGCAACCATTCCCTGAGTATCTGCCACCACGTCCACCCTCACTTTCAGCCATCAAATACCACGGATGTCCCCAATTTCTCCACAAAACTATTACACAACATTCCCATAAAAATATTGCAATAAACAAACAAAAAAAAAACCAAACAATGTTGCAATCTGATAAATGCAACAGTGGAGGCCCAATTTTTCAAATTCATTACTTTTTTTGCTTTTCCCTTTAAAACTCTAAGCACGATGACAACTTATCTTTTAACTGATTGCATCAATTAACTTGGCTAAGAGACACACAAAAAAAAAACACCATCTAAACGCACCAACGTACTGGCACCAAAAAAAAAATTTAAAAAACATTTAAAATGCACAGCAACACAGTAGTACTGGGCGCAACATGAGCAATTATTGCGCAACATTCGCAGATTATTACATACAAACATACAGTAACGCGAATAATAATAAAAAAAAAAAATGAAAATTCCTACCTTTAGCCAGTTTGTCAGTCTGTCCGTCCCAGACTCCGTGATGGAATTCGAAAGTCGTAGATACTTTCAGATAGATACTTTTATTTATTTTATTGCACTTAATTAGGATACGTTGACGTCTAATTTTTTAATGGCCGACCTGAAGAGTAACAGTGACTTTAAAAAAAAAAAATTATTTTAAATGCGTCTTATACTGCACACACACACATGGAAGACTATTACTTTACTTTCTTTTAATTAAGACGTGCCTTAGGGGTGTTAATTGCGAGCTCTTGACGAAAGAAAAGATGCATAGATAGGAGGGAAATTTTAATGGCTTCAGGAAGACAGCTTTGGCAATTAAGTTGAATCTGGAAGGCAGATGAGGTTTTAATTGGAACGTTTTATGGCATTGTTGGTGGACTTTGAGACTCTCGCGGGGATACCCCAGTTAAAGGCATCGACATGGTGTTTATGATTCGAAGGGTACACACTTGTTGATGTTTGCACAGCAGTTTGAAGCTGAGTTTAGGATTGATCACTGTAGGCGTAGTTAGGTTTGGATACTGTAGGCAGAGCTTGGCTTAGATACTGTAGGTCTCATAAAAGATACATGAGATATGAATAAATGTCTTTCTTAACCAAATCTTAGAAAAAAATCGAAGACAGGCTTTAAGGAGGTGATCTTAAGCTTTAGTTGGAAAAAAGCTGCTAAAATTTGGTAAGCAAAGCCGTATCCGACGAGACAATCTCTGAATTGCTGGGAAGTGTAGTATAAGGATCATAGTTCACCCTTTATCCACACTTTTCGACGCGTTTGGTACATAAGCACCTTCAAGAGGACAAAAGCGTTAGGAAAATAAATTGTATTTTCAAAAAAAAGCATTTCGGTGCCCTAACTCCAGCTGCACTGAGGCAAGATACGTACAGTGAGAGCCTGTATGATCTTCTTGCTTCCCTACCTCCATGTAAGTCGAAAATGAGTAAAGAAAACATGAAGAATTGCCTCTTTCAAGTCCTCGTCCTTGCAGGATGCCACTTACCCATCTCATTCTTTCCAAAGAAAATAGACAACTAAAGCGTTCTGCTCCTGCATTCATTCTAAGTCAGATCTATCTAAACTAAGCCCAAATTTGTGTCTTCTAACAGAGGTAAGCTAAGGTTTAAGCTTGTGTCATTCGAGTTACACCACTGAAGTTTATTCACATGTTTGTCTAGACCCGATCCGTAAATCTAGAGCAGTCTTTGATGAGGTAATGATTGCTTCCAAGATCGTCGCTGTGAGAATGAGTTTGGTAGACCATTCGACATTCTTAAGGATTCTTTTTGTAAATTGAACCACTAAGTCGAGTGGTGGCTTGACTAGAATGTTTGCAAGAGTATCTCCTTCAACAAAGCGTTCAGTAAATACCAAAGAATTGCTATCCATGCACAACTATCATCATATAGGATCATCTATAATGAGTACACGGACTGAGATCTGGTTATAGATGCATAGAGTCACACTGCCCTTCAATCAGTTCTCTTCACATCGAAAAACCACATAAATCTCTTGAGAGGTTAAAAGATCCTTCGGGGATTCAAGACTACATTTCATAGCAAAGACCGCCTAAAATTGATGGGCCTTTTGGTTGGTTCTGATCAAGAGATCAAGAAACTAGTGATTCGTACCAAAGGTTTGGAATATCGATACCTTTAGTAGCCTATGTTCTCTAGCCTTCATGCTTCGTCATCGAATACTTACATCTACAGGTATCTCAGATATCATACCTTCCAAGCTCAGCTTACTTAACGTCAAGTGATTCCTGTATTCAATGTTCAAGATCTAAAGGATATCCTCATCTTCTAAACTACAAGATCCAGAATCCAAGCCTCGTTTATAGATTTTGTAAGCTCGAATCAAGCTTACCTTATACAGGGCTTCAGACGCTAGTCTCAAACTTGATATCAAGCAGTGCTCTAATGACTAATGGGCGACTTCGGATATATACTGAACACAGTTAAATCCCGATTCGGTAACAAAATTTGTCCTCAGATCGGATATGTGGCTCAGAACTTATGTGGAGCTTCAACCTACGAATCAGAGTAAAGCGATGTAGGAGGGTCCGTCACTAAGAGTATCTACATCGAGTAAAAAAGCATTTCGTTATGAACTTAGCCTGAGATTTATCCGGGATTCGAGAAATCGTTAATCCGATGGGAATCCGTTCTCATAAAAGTTTTACTTAGCTTAAGTCGCGAACGTAGTGAAACGTCCGAGAAACTGCGCATCAACCCAATAATGTGTGTACATTCGGTATTAAATGTTAGGAACTTCAAACAAACAAGGCTACCAAGCTCTTTGTATCTATATTCAATGAAGTGCGCACTATAACTCAGACAAACACTGTTCCCAGGGCGCCAGAAATGGCTTAAATCGATCAAACAGTGCCATAGATACTTTTTCATTCGTCCATTTCTGTTTGACGTACAAGTGTTTGTCTAAACAAAATACCATGTCTTATTCCACACGTAAGGGCTCCCTATTTTCAACTAGAATTCCATTTAATTTTAATTTAACTTCCAGGATGTGCTGGTCACATTACAAAATCCCTGAATCACTTCAAGGAAATCCAGAAGGACTCGTATCCGATACCCTTGTGTGAGTTTTCTGGTAACGGCTATCTCCATAGAACTTGGATGCGGGAACCTCTTGATTATAGAGGTATTGGCACAACAATGCCAGGATTTGGAAAATTTGAAATCTATCATCGAACTGCTGGAGTAGTCCCAAACTATGGCGGACATGTTCCGGGTGAAAAATTGGAATTTGGCAAAACTTATGGAAGTAATACTCGAAATGCTAGGAAGTGGTTATACTAGTGAGTCCACGATGTGAATCAATAAATAGAGAATCACAAATGAATTTGAAGAGTTTTTCTGCAACGTTTCATCGAGTGGAAGATGTGAGCAGGTTTTCAGAGAAGTGATGAGAAAAAGTCTGACAATGCAAAGTGTGAGAAGCTTGTCCAGATTCCTGACCAACCACACTAAGATCGGTCTAAATACTGTGAACTGCTCTTACTTTGATCTGCAGGCAGGTTTTTATTTCAAAATATCTTCGAATGTATACCCAGTTGGTAGTTCCGACCTAGAGAAACGATTCGAATGAAAGGCAATAACCTCAAGCCACGATTGGGCTGCTGACTCTTCGAAATTTTTAGTCAGCCTAAGTGTTCAGTATTCTAAGACACTGATTACAGCCTCTCCCATCCTATTTAACAAAATCTTAGAAACTCATGTGCCCTCCAGGATTGACTGAGATGGTGATGTAGGTTCTAGCAGTGAGTTCGCTTGCTTCTATGTGTATAGACAGGTCTTACACGGAACCATGAGTAAGGGAAAAATTTTCTGCTACGATATAGACTGGAAGAATTTGTTACCTTAGTCCGAAGCTCTATTTAGTTTGACAGATTAGCTCTCCGTCAAAATCTAAGCCATTTACAGGCTTTTGAGCTTAATGTCGTCCGAATTGTGGGTACAGCTCACTTTGTCGACAAACTTGTACATCGTAGACTTAGCAAGCCTCTGCTAAATATTCCACTCCAGAACTATTCAAGGCATATCCAAGAACAGATCCAAACTTGGCGCTGTAGGCCTTGGTTAGATACTTTCTTGGGTAGCCCTACAGTTCGGGAATAATCTCTGGCCTCCCAATTTCTCTTAGGTATTCCAAGCGGGTAGGGTTCACATTCTACTCATCTTTCTCCGGAATGCTGTAGACTAGAGTGTTGTTCGAACTGATAGGGCTTCACAGAGTAAGAAAAGGCTAGTTTCCGGAAGGATACTAGAATCTGTGCGGAGGCCATTCAAGTAAGTGTGATAGTCCCTCACGATGCCACACTGTGTCAAGTTGTTCTCGCACTTTTCGACCATCAAAATCGTGTAACCCAACCACAAATTGAAGAGCACTTCCATAAATTACTCCATCAAGTCCCACCATCTCGCCCAAGATTCCAATGACAAACAAGTGGCAAATACACGCTTTTCCGCATTTCTAGCTCTCGGCATTCGGCATAATTTGCATAAAGACGAGTTTATACCTTTTGGGCACTCCTCTTAGTCCATCATCAACACCACTAGCCTGGTGTTGAGTGGACAAATTATCTGCAATCGAGCGACTTGATACCCCAAGCCAAACTACAAAGTGCCTTTCATCCATCGTGTACGTGTATACCACTGCCTGTCATGGTAGTTACTTACCAAACCAACATCACCTGTCATTAACAGGTAAAATGTTAATCTTGGCCCAACTCTCTTCTTTCACGCTCTTACCAACCAACCACAAACACACACAACTGGTATCCGACTGACATTATTTATTGTTATTGGTATTTCTAATTACAGCATTCATCCGAAACGTGTCTTTCGCTGCACGTCTCCAGCTCTTCACGGTCCGCCATTGCCTATGGATTTTCTTGGCAAAAGCACAAATATTTACCCAATATGCGGTGTTGGACTCCATTTAGGTTAGGTTGCCCATTTCGAATGATTTTCTAAGCCACAACCAATACCACTGCAGGGAGGGGGGGCTTCTGTTCGGTTCAGTATGCTAATTGATATGCAAATTGCTGTATCACATTCATACCAAACACCAAAAAGATATTTCTCCTCGTGACCAACACATTTTCGTTTATCCAAATCCACACAGATACACCACCACAAGTCGATTCACAATTAAACAAAACTAATTAGAGCGACTCCAAGCAGCGATCACATCTGCTACTCCTTGCACTCGTAAAACGTTCTATTCGTTTGGGACATGTGATCCAAAGACGGGCGAAAATTCCAAAACAATTTCTCAGATACATAGATACATCGATTAAATCATGTGCGCGACACAACGCAACACGGCATCGGAGCGATGTGACAATAAAATTGTAGTTGGCATTGTACTGTACGAGTACGAGTACTCGTATCTAACAAAAGTATCTGCGACTGCAATTTTGTTTATTGTTGTAGCTGGCGAATTTTTTCCATACTCTGTATTGTGTGGAATTTCATAGGAATTGTATTGGAAACCAGTTAGATGAACGGTGATTTATTTTTCTTTTAAATTAGCTATCAAATGCTGGTGGTATGCTGTTTGTGATGCATATTAGTTGTTAGTTGGATGATTTATGCTGTTTTTGTGGCTTATTGAGGTTTTTTTTTTTTGTTTTAAAATGGGAAACTAGGTTAGACTGTGTTCGGATCGGGAGACGTTAATTTGGTGTTAACGGTATAAAACAGAAAAATGTTTCGAAAATCATTGATTGGTTTCATAAGCAACACAGGTGTTTGGTTAGTTTTATTCAGTTTTTTTCTTAAATGAGAGTTTGATTGCCATTTCTACTTGTTGTTATATAGCTTAATTAGTTTTTGTTTTTTACTTAATTGTTTGGCTCGCGGTTGGGTCGGTCTGAAGCGCGTTGCTTTTAATTAGAAAGAATGTGTCACGCGTGGTGGTAATTCAATTTGACTCAATCACTGACGCATGTATGGACTTAGAACTGAGACTTAGGTAATCAGACAGTGAACTACTATCTATTGGGGATCAGAACTAACTCTTAACCTCCCTGAATCTGGGAATTACAAGGAATATCCTGACAGTGAACTTCTTAACGTACCTTTAGAACAAACCACACTACACTCTATGAAATGTTGCATCTATCTTCTTAGTTAACCCGAATCTCGTACCACTGATTCAAACAGGTCATGCTTGTGTTACTTCCTAACCCCTAACATACAGATATCCAACAAACGAAAAACTACAAATGCAGCGATTCGGCTAAAAGACTCTTTTTAGTACCCTAGCTGCTCGACTGAGTTCTTCCTGATGCGAGTAACTCAATGAGCTTTGACAAGTTCACACTGAAGTTCTCTTGAAACTGTTTGTATTGGGGAGGATCCTTGTCCTTGACGAATCCTAGAGCTCATCGACTCACTAATGTGGGGGATTTCAAGTCTAACCGTGTGGAGCATTGCTTCATTTTAAAGGAATCACTTTCTGATATCCTTTGGTGAATCGGATGACATCATCGATACCCTGGGCTTTGATACTTGTAAAGGGAGGATTGACAGATGAAAACTTACTACAAAACGAGCTTGGACGATGCAAGAACTGCCTCAAAACCGATGAGAGCTCGGACCTAGATATATACTCTAGGCACGTAGCCTTAAGAGTTTCGGACACATTCAGTGTAATCCAAGGAAAGGTTCTAGCTGTGCTCAAAGATGCGGATTTACTAGAGGATATTCTACGATAAACAGGCGGAAAGAGAATCAGAGCTTCCACAAAGCAACACAATTGGTTTTGTTACTCTAACGATCTGTGTGGCTAAGGGAGATTATTCTGGAGAACTTCATCAATACGTCCCTAGTAGGGTATAGGGTATCTAAGACCTAGTGGATCGTAAGAAATCTGGAAAAATTATGAACCTAAGAAGGTCGCAATTAAGAATATCGGTATACTGCCTTCATCATTACACATCTCCTTTTACGGATACCAGGGCATTGCTTGGGGTCGATTTTACTAGCCACAAGTAAAATAGTTAAGTTTCGCAAAGATGAGAACTGCACGAAAGAGATGGTTTTGGTTTTGGTTTGTTACACTAATAGTTCTCTAGGAACCGCGATGGGCTCACTATGGTGCCTACTGCTTTATGAGAAAATCATAACATCACACTAGCTACCTACCTACTATGTACCTAGTTAACTACCTTCCTACCTACCTATGTAGCTATGTATTTAACTACATACCTACCTCCCTATCTCCCTACCTACCTATGTATGTACCTACCTGCCTACCTACCTTGATCATGACGAATGTAAAATGTACTATTTCCTCCGGAGTAAGAGCATTTCTACTGAGAATCATCATTAGCTTTTAAAGTCAAGAACGCTCTTGACCTTGACATAGTTTTACAATACTTACCAGCTTACCGAAATGACAAAGATTCAATATTATGACTTACTATGAACATATCAAGATAAGTCTGGACACTCACACTGTCTGATAGGCAATAATAGTGGGTCCGTTCTGAAACAACTTCTACAGGAGTTGCAGCGATGAAGAAGGGAAAGAACTGGTACTGCACTTATCCAAATGGTCCTTCTTCTTCTTTGGGCGAAGTATGTCCGTATACATGTCAAGATAGCTACCCTTTTGGAGTTCTTTCTCCTCTGGACTGATGTGCTCCTCTATAATTCACCTTAGTTTTGATGGTGGTTCTAAGAAAACCCAGTAACAAGACTGAGTCTTGACTCTAAACTTCAATTCTCGCCACACATGTGCATCCAAAACAAAAGAGTACAACCTAGATGAGAACCCTGAGGCACACCATCTTTAAATCAATTGCTAAAGTAACCCAAAATACATATTAAAATGCTAACAAATACTGAGTGAAGTAAGTATACTACCTATTGTCTATCAAAAGGTTTAGAGAGTCTGCGGGGGGTCTCTGAAACTAATATCATTACAAACGTGCAAGTTCGGTTTAAAAAAGTTAAAAATCGTTCACACTTTTCGAAGGACCAGAGTTTGCAGCAGTTCCAGTCCAGTGATTGTGACGATCCTGTGGGTCAAAATGTATCCCAGGGATCGGTTAATATTAGGGTCTCTCTACATAAATTCATTATAAAACATATGACTCGAGTTGGCCCAATATTATAAATAAGATTGGAGAGATTATGAGCCCTTGAGGTACATTGGAACTATTTGTCGCTAGCGGAGAGACTCGTCGCTATGCTCCACTCACCCTGGTTATCCCAGCAATGACAACGAAAAACTTTGTAGATATATCCAAATTTCATGAAGCCCCCACTCTGTAGTAGCTTTACAAACCTTGTTTTCGAGGAGAACAGGGCTTGAATTCATCTCACGGATTGTGAAATGAGAGATCTCTGGATCCCTAATATCCTGCTACAGATACAAGTTGCATACTACCTCTTTGATGAGAAACCTATTTGACAACTTGTTGCCTGTGAGGCAGGCAATCACTGAAAAATACTAGGAGAAGAATAGAAGAAAGAATGGACCCCTGTGGTATATCAAATTAAATGACTATTGGTTCCGAATCCTTTCGAATCGGAAATATTTCCTGAAGACAACGTTTTAAAAATCTCGTTGGGAAGGATGTGTGATGCAGGTTGTGTTTACCTGGCTAGGTTCAAGATTTTGGGGCTGTAATAGAGGTCTAAAATTACTTCCTGATCTTACTATATAGACAAAGAGTATCTAACAGGGTGTTGTCTAGCTTTCTCTTCAAATAGTTTCTGAAAATATGTCCCTCAGCTTCCCCTGAATTCATCTACGCCCTCTAGATCCACTGTCACCTCCAGCATTGTGTCCAAGCCACTTCCCTTCTCGACTAACACTTTCACGCACGCGCTAGCAACTTCTCGAAATTGCATTGCGTAAGTGTTCCGAAAATAGCCACCGCTTACCACCTGACTCAGAACCAATACCATCGGCCTACTTCCAAAAAAAACAAATCAGATACGATTTCTAGGTCAAGCTATCACCTTTACCAAGTCTGCTAAGCCAGCTGGACTATTTCGTCACACACACATGCCGCTGCCGCACAGTAAATAACAGTAATTTGTCATATTTTTGTCGAAAGAGCGTAACAGCGAATGGCAATTGAATTGCTTTTCAGCGGAATAATTCCGCGGGGAACCAACACAACACCGACCGACCGGCTTTGATTGCGCGTTGCGGGTTGCGCCATCAAAAGTCCTAATTCAGCAAAATTCTAGGTTAAGGCATACACACCGCTCTACACTGACAGAGCAGCTAATTACGTAGTGCCTAACCGGCAGACAATGGTGTGCGATTTTTTGTTGCTTCTGTCAAGTCATTTACCCGATTGCGGAGCACCTCATCAAAGCTAGAGACTGGCAAACGTGGAAGGTGACTTGTTCCAAATTTAATAAGAACTGCACCGGTTTTTTACTATCCACCACCGAGAGGCGAGTGAGTCATTCCGCTGGAAGACAATGGGGGCACACAGTCCAATTCTCAAAGCGGAGATGGAAAGAGTTGGTGCCAGGCCAACTCCGCCGTCGCCATTCTCCGACGGCAGTAGGTACCTACACACAAAAGTTCAATGGATTCCGTGCCAAAAGTAGATTTTCTCACGCTATTACGGCTCTGGGGGCCGGGCGCGTCTCTTGCGATTTTTTTTTCCTCCGAAGTAGTGGTGTTACTGTCATGTAGTGGCTCGTCTGTTGGTCGTTACGTTTGGCTTGACTTTCTGGAGCGCACACACAAAACATTAGGAAGGAGGAGGAGCAGCAGCAGCTGGGGCTGTATCGCTTGGTTGATCAAGAAAAGCAGGAGAATTGTGTAAGAGGTTTGAATGTCGTTGTCGTCGTCGTCGCTGACGATGACGATGATGACGTGACGATTAGAGAGATGAAGATGGAAGATGCACATAGTGGCGCTCTTGTATCCTCATTTGGCGTTCGGTAAGCCGATAACCTCCCCAATGACACAGGCATTAGCTGGGCAACCCATAGATGCAGTAGAATGTCACTGTGGCATTGAGTCATGGAGTTCAAGTAATTTAAGCTGAAAGCTACAAATCCGAATGCATAGATACTTATTTTTACGATCTCTCTCGCTCACTTGACTTATGAACCGAACAGCCGTGAGCTATCGATCGGAGATGCATTGTGATGAGTATGGCGATGAGGAAGTTCCTATTTTTGGTCGAATGATTCAAGATTTCGATGCCAACTTGAGATAGATTAATGGCTTGCACGGTGGGGAGGGTGTAGAATATCAATGAGTGCATACGAGCGTTTAGTTAATTGCTTGGATGGTTTTGAAGCGGACTTGTAAGCACAACGTAAGCCGAGATGTGATGTAATCAGGTGAGATGTCTTTAATTGCGTCGTTAAATTGGTCAGGGGAATGACTGCAACATTGTTGTTCATTTGGACAGAGATGAGGTACATACTTTGTAAGGAATTCGTTGATGCTTTTCGATTGAAGATTGGATGTGGAATTCAATTGGAAGATACGAGTAGTAGAAATAATCTATAAGTACTATCTCTCCAAGAAAATTAGTTGATATAGGTCATCACTGCGTCTTTCCGAAATTGTCTGCACACCCGAAAGTGTACTTCAGCGAAAAAGGGGGGCTTCCTCACACCACACTGTCATCAGGTATATCTGTTTACATAGTGGAGCATATGCCCTACACGTTGATACCTTAATGCCTTAAATCCATCAGTAACTTCATTCTGTATGAAGGCTTCAAGTTGCTCCCAAATTTCGTTACATCAACCTTCCTTCCGATTTGTACGCTATTATCTCATCAAAAGTGAAAGATTGCCTTCTGTTGTGCAGGTAGTGGCACTTGGGATCTGTGTAACCGGTTTTAAGAACCTCCTTGACTGTGTCGTTCATCTGCAGGTGATTTGAAGACTCTGCGAGCTCTACATGTCAATTTAAACGTTCAATCGTTCCTCTGGGAGCTACAATATGCCTCCTATTCACTCTATGCGAAGTGCTTACAACTTTCATGCAATACCTCGAATACAGGGCAGTATTCTTCCCGCCATTCACCCACACGATTGTGTTTCAAATTATATGTCGTTTTTCTCTGAACCGTGTCATGCATAATGAGGTAATCAACTTTCGATTCTTTGTTTTCATAAACACCCGTAAAAACGTCCAAACATGGTCATGAATACGTTGAGAATATTACTGAACAAATGCTATGCCAATGAAGTGGGTTTTCAAGGTGTAAAGTCGGTCGAATTGGCTTTCTATAGACTACTAAATTTTTTAACAAAAGTTTCTCAAAAATGCGAGTCGTGTTTATGCGTTAAGTATCTATTTGACGTTTTTGGGAAACCTTCAAACTTATGGGTTTTCGTGTCAAAATAATCTCGCTTTTAACAGTCTGGCTCAACTTTAGTGCCGTAGTTATTCTACAAAAGCCTCGAGAGTGTCGGAGTTATTATTTCGGAAAAGTTTTGAATTTAGACATGCGTGGGTTAGGAATCTATTACAGCATTGTTAGCTCCTCTCTGGGAATGGCTGATGTCACAGGAATTTTTGCACCGAAAAATTCATGAAAAATTAGGCTACGTATACGCCACAGATCCAGTTACAGACCCCCTGGATCTACCTTAACATGACTCAACATCATGAGCACACGCGAGCTAACAACGGCATCTAGTGGTTCGAACTACATCAGTCCACTCTACCTAAAATCGAGAGAGAAACGTACATATAAGATTCACACTTTTGGACCCTGATTAGATGGCTACGCTCTAGCGAAGAAAATTTATTTGTTTGTGCAGTTTCACCAGTCTTGAAGATGTAGTATTCGATGCTAGGGGCTTGGCTGTCAATAAAGATGGCTATGCTTCAAAAAAATCCAGAGTTGCCTTTTAACATCTTCGAGTACTCCCAAGATTTCTAGCTGGAAAAACTAGATGAATCTGAGAGTCGATTTGACTTAGACATCTGGAGCATTCCCAGCACCTATTGTACAGTCTACTACGTTTTATTAACTCACCTAGCCTACCATGAAAACCTGCTTAAAGTTCAGGTTAGAAATGGTGTAGGCGGTAAGAGCTATTGCCAAATCTGTACCTTACAGCTTATCAACTGCTTCTTGTAGCCTAGCAGTAGTACATGCTAATAAGCTACAGTCACATTTCCCTACAATTCTTTGCACTTTGCTTAGTTTTCTTACATATGTTGCAGTCTTTTCTCATCGCAGGCAACCAAATAAGTCACCAAATAACCCATGTCTACGATGAAGTCACTGAAGTGGTTAAAAGGCATAAACGCCCCTAAAAAATGGGCGTAGATACAAAATTTGTATGTAAAGTTCTATAGATATCCATTTTATCATTGAATTTTTGCGTCATCTAGCCCAAGGTTAGGGTGAACAACTGATCTATATAAAAGTAGGCGTGGCAACAGAACTTGTTAGACTAGATTCCTACCTATTGAAAATAATTATCAAGAAATACTGAAACCCAAGCTAAAATTTCTCAAAAAACTTCATCCCAATGTCACTACGATTAGAATCTGGTAAATTTTTAAAAAGTTTGTGGGCGTGGCTCTGAGTAAATACTAAAAATCACGGAACTATTTTCTATCTCAAATTTCGGGCTATCAACGAATAGCTCACATGTGCGTGTCAACTGATGATAGTTCTCTATTGGAGGTTCGTAGTTTTTTTTGACGTTTTCGGATTATAAATACTCCGGAGGCTTACAAGGTTAAAGCCAGGTTTCGAGGTGCTCCAAATACCTCAATGATTTCGCTCTACTCCGACATAACATCGCATTCCAGCTACTTTGCACTCGTAACCGATTTCTTGTACAACTAGTCTCAACGCTTTGCATAGTAATGCCCAACTACAAGACCTGAAAAATTTACATGTTAATTGCCAATTCAAGTAGAGTACCGCCGGCCTAAATCACAAATTTCATATTCCATCAATCAGGCTCTTACAAACCAGACAAAGTTACAGCGAATCTCTGAAATCATTCAGCAAAACCGTCAATTAAATATCAAAATGTGACAATAAGACCAACCGAGACTGACTGGTAAAATGTCAATAAACCAGTTCCATTGAGAGTACATTGTATCTCGAAAGGCTTTTCGTCTCTGTATGTGTGTGTACTTCGACTTGAATGTGCACTTTTGTTTAGTGGGCCAGTAAAATCACGTTTGTGGCCCACCATCGCCAACAAACACAAAATAATTGTAAGATAAACCAACCCATTGTTGCTTGTTGCTATTTACCATTCGACATTGTTGTACACGTGCAGCCATTTACCAATTCTCTTCCTCTTACCAAACATCTGTCAGGCCGTTCAACTGGCAGGCTACAGTTTGTTGTTGTCATTTTGGCCAAATTGTATTGTATGAACGAACTAATGAGCCAGTATGACGATGGTTTTTCTTAACTTCTTGTGTGTTGCGCCTATTCAAGCCGAAAATACTGTGCAAGCGAAGAGAAATGGAATGCTGACCAGTGACCACTTGACCATGACAACACTGAGGCTCTAAAGTCTTGGCAACAACCAGAAGGAATGCTATTGCATTCGATGGTGTGTTATGCAAACAAAGTAACAGACCAGTTCATCCATCTGCAGTGGTAGTACACGATGCTGTTGCAGCAACAAATGGCTAAGAAAAACTGTTCATTTCATCCCATTGTTATGCGCGATTATGGCACATTTATGGCAACAATAGAGCAGCGGATGCTGCTGTTGCTGCCGCGGCTGCTGCCAATACAGTGAGGCAATAATTTGCATATATGTGCATGCGGTGGTGGGGATCGTAGTGGTCTGGCCTAGTCTCGAGGTGTCCTAGTTAGGGTACCATTTGGTATTTGAAATATTTTGTTATTATTGGTGGCGCTGGCGGGCCACTCCTTTATTTGTTTTTGGGGTTAGTCGCCAGTGAATGGAGTGTCTTTGGCAAGAGACACACTGTTGCAGTGCCGTGCTGGGGCAGAGTTTGGTAATTACGTAGCTGCGGATGCGGCTGCGGCTGGTGGTATCAATGGAATTCCAAGATTGTTTTCCATATGATCACGATGAAGTGGGAAAACATCATTAAGGTTACTTGTACATAATTGGATTTGATTGCAACATGTTTTCTAAACACAGGCTTTAAGGGGCTGTCGTTGGGCATAAGGGCTTGAACTTAAGACTTGATGATGACATAGGCGCTTCACGTTTAAGAGTTCACCCAGACTAGTCCGAGGTAGGCTAGCGATGGACACATGTAAACATTGTTCTATTTTTCGATAAAAGGAAATCCAAGTCACAGAAGCACTCAGACTCCGATTCGGTCCATTGTACTTCCAAGGAGATTACCTTTTTTGGTGCAATGGTTCACATGGTGTAGTGGTCCTGGGTTAACTATTCCTCGATCAGGCCAGAACCTGCATAGTTACAAGCAAAAACACTATCAAATAGAGCATTGCCACCATTGCCATTGACATATGGTCAAAACCTAAAGACCTATGTGGATCTCTAAGGATTCATCAGGATTAAGCTAATTCCTTTTTCGTGAGGCTACTTCGCCAGTCAACGCGATAGAATCAGGACACGATACAAAACAAAATGAATGCATGCTCATTTTATCTGACAGATCGGTCAAAATGGCCGTTTCCGGGACTGTCACTACCTTTAAGTGATACCCAGACACTGCGCTACTACAATTTTATAAGCTAGTACAACTTTTTTTCTAGAAAGCGTGTTGTCTTGAAGGTTTTTTGTAAATCAAAAAAGAATATTTGGAGCTATTTGACCAGTCTATCTCTGACATAGAACTAGTTCCTGTGAAGGAAACCACAATGAAACAATTTCCTTAAGCAGTTCGGTATCTTCAGCAAAGTTTCGGCTGCCTGTCTGGAAGAAACAAACTGAAAACTAGGTTTGTACCTCAGGCAGATACAAGAATCATTGATGAAAATAAATCACAATTCTTCGGCCAGTGTTGGAATGACTATAGTGTACACACTGCAACTGCTACTGTACTCAAGCCTCTAGTACATTATTCAAATTAAAATATAGCGCGGAGGGTTGATAACTTAGGAGTAGTAAATATCAGATACCGATGCACATTGGTTTTGAATGTTTGTGAAGGAAAAAAAGGCCTAAGAATCCCTATACTTGATGATTCGTGTGAAGGTAGGAACGAAGGTATTCCTAACAACGGGCTCTCGTAGAATGACGGGTTATTGGTGATTTAAAAGATCGGCTCTCCTTAAGGCAAAATCAGAAAAATTTTTGGATATGACAGCTGTCAAGGCAGCTTCAAAATACTGCGACAAATCATTGGAACGCTTGCTTTGAGAACTTTGTCCACGAGCACACCTTCTGACTTTTACTGAAACATGGTTACAATATGAACGAAGGCCACAAGTCTCAAAGGCTGTCTTTCAAGCGTTCACCTCAGTTGCTCTTGCAAATGGTCATCCTTGGCGTAGATCGTCAGGTTAGACCTTCTCTTTAACTCAACGGAACTTTGTTAGCATGCATTCTGGGATCCTTATGCAAAATGCGATATAGGCTAGTAGACAACCCTGGGTTTTAAGCCACCCTTTCAGACTATGTACGAATGTTTTCGATTGGGGTAGCATGACTAGCAAAATTAGGACTTATTTGACAGATTGGCTTAAATTTTCTGATTAGAGAGTCAAAAACTGAGAAAGAAGATCCCTCATATCGACCGAATAAATTTAGCAAAACGTGTCCCACTAGCTTTCACATTCCATTTCTATTTTCACGATCCGTATAGTTTTTGCTTGACAGCTGTCACAGATTAACAGTTCTATGCTTGAAAGTTCAAAATCTACAAGTCCTCAAGTCCTCACAGTCTTCTCATGCAAGGTTCAATACCACAAACTTGACAGAGTTTCTAATATTTCCCTTTGAAGACTACCGATCGCAGTGATCAACGATCACTAGTCAATCATACTTGTTCAAAGGCAGAAAAAAAAACACTTTAAGCCACAAACCCTGCCAGATACCAAATGCCGGTTTTGCGATTCTTCTTCCTGTTCAAAACCACACTAGAACTTTCCCATTATGAATGCATCGATCGTATCAATTTCAAACCAAACCCAATCAAGTTTTCCAAAACCATAACCTTGTTCCCTACTCACTCAGCAGGTCTCCGTACGAGCATTTCCAGAGAGCAGATCAAGCAAACTGATGCTTCATTTCATGTTTGGGATCAAATTTAATGTGTCCACCTTGAGATATCGATTTTCAACTATCAAACGGCTCTACTCACAGCCACATTGGGTGTACGTTTCGCCCTTCACGCAAGTCGGCGTAAAATGATCAGCTAATTGCCCATGATGGCATATCGACAGGTTTGACGATCTTTTTTTTTCTGTGTTTTGAAAAGAAACCTGATTTTCCGCCTCGATTCTTGATCCGAGAGTTATGATGAAAATATTTTCTACTTATAGTGTAAAACCCGGAATTAGTAGTATGGCTGTAGATTATGGAAGAAAGCAGACGACGGAGAGACCTCACATGGTATAGTTGTGGTTGGGTATGGAAGGCGGAATGTTTGACCTGAACTTGTCATGTTTGGTGGAACCTTAAAGCTGGGCTTAGCCTTTTCACTTCTTGACAAGTTTTGAAGGTAATTTGTGGGCTGATGGATGAATATTCAGTGGAATAGTTGAAACTGGCTTAGAGTGGGATCAGTTTGTGGATACATGGCTGGGTGGAACAATTGACTAATTAGGAAATAAAAGGTGTTTCAATGGGCGGCTAAGATTGGGAATAGATTAACCAAATGCAGCTGACTTTTTGTTTAACGGAAGTTGATACAACTTTAGTCATCTGAAGGTGAACGTAGTTGTAGGCCATGTTGTTGCAAACCACTTCCATGTCTCATTGTCCGGCTTAAGCTTTAAACGATTTAGCAGAAGTTTTGAGTCTGGTGGTTATTTCTTGGCAATGCACCTTCCTAAAGATACAAAGCACTATCAGCTCTGTCGAAACCGCATTTACAGAAAGAATTGAGACATGTCTTGCGGGCAGACGGTCAAGCCGGGTTTAGAGACAATACCGGACACTTATACACATAATTCCAAATCCAAGATCTTACGTCAGTATCTACTGCGATATATTTCAACTATCTAACGACGAGCAGATGTCTAAACTTGTATAAAAGTATTGATGGTACCACCTCACTTAAGTTTTTACGTACTTGCTCCCTAATGGGCGCCTAACTCGGATTCAAGCCCGAGGTACAGCAACTTTCTATTTGTGGTTTCCGTTTTTTTAGACCTGAAGTTCTGGCGTTCGTGATCACTTGGGCTTTCATACTGACTTTTTGTCGATGTAACTTATGTGTTTGGAATTACATTCTCATCTTAGTCTAACAGCTGTATCTTACCTTCCGTTCGCCCTAATATTGGGCAAATTTTTGACTCCAATGAGTCTGATATCAGCTTTGTTTTTCCACATATCGTTAAGCCCTTGAAATCATACCAAAGAACAAAAGTATCTACGAGTATCTGTTCAAGGTTTTATACACTTTGATGTATAAAAGGATGCTTTTGTTGAGTCTTCCTGACTCATTCAAGCATGGAAACCAAGTGTAGGTATGACGCCTCCTAGCTTACGCGATACTATCTGGACCCCATTATGGAATAGCAACGTTCAAGCTTGAACGAAAGTATCTTTAACCGAATTCCAAGTGCGTACCACTATTTCCTCGAAGGCAATTGGCCTGAAATGTGTCAAATCGTACATCGACGTTAGGTGTGGTCAAATTAATGGCCAAACCAATGCGTTTCTTTCGGCTAAATGATGTCAGATAGTCATTGACTGAAAGTGTCAGCTACTATTTGGCTGACGAAGCTAGATTGTTGTTTCTGCCTGTCATTTGTGTCAACAAAAATGGGTAACGTATTCTTTTTTTTTTTCTTTGTCGACTGAAGGTGAATAACACTGGTATGCGGTAAACGTTTGAGGTTGTTTCTCTCTGGAATGTTTACAAGTAAATTGGATAGGTGCAGCAGTTCTTGGATCGTTGCCTCTCTAAATGCCAAGATCCACGACACTCCGTCATTGTCATTAGAAAAATACCAGTTAACTCCTCATACGCTCCAAACACGCTATACACCCGACAATTTCCCACAAATCACGTACATAGATAGCCAAACCAATTAAACTCCTCTGCGACTAATTGCACTAATTTACTCCCCAAACGATTGTGCCATGAAAAGTGCTTAAGTAAGGATTTACAGCCTGCAATTACACTCGATATAAATATGTATCTCATAAAACGTTGTGTTACGTTGGCTCAAGTTCAAAATCGAAATGGTTTTGCCTCCGCAAGTCCCCCCTCGGAGTTATGATAGTGCAATTTATAAATGCATGCGTGCGTGAAATGCATTTCTTCGTCAGTCGCGCTGCCAGATACAAGCTTATCTACACAAATACCAAGCTAAAAGGAAGAAGATTCAGTGTTTAGTAGGAAAAGATACTTTTTCCCTGACCTATGTGCATGAAACAGGGGTTTTGCTTGCTCATAGAGTACGACGTATCTACGTGCAATGTGAATTATGCCAGCATTTGCATTTTAGTTCGTGATACTGCCAACGCTACCTACTACCGTATTTGTATCTTCAAGTTTATTTGTTAATAAAGTTTCGGTTTCGGTTTCGGATTGTTGCTTTCGAAAGAAAAAGCAATTAAATGCGTGTCTAGTTGATTTAAGAGGCGCATTTTTATGCTATACTTCCGATTCCGTTCCGACTTGTCTTCCGCTGTGTTTTAGAATGTTGGGAGGAACTTTTTCTTTTTTTTTGAAAATTTTATGAAAAAGAAAATGAAATGCAATGAGGATGAATATTATCTTGTTTTTGTTGGATTTTTATGTTTAATTAGATACTTTTGGTAAATGGGTTGGTTGCGTGATGAAAGTGGGAGGTCTGGCTGTGAATGGGATGCCAAAGATCCTGGGAAACTCTGAATCGCATGTTTGAGTTGAAGGTATGCTAAGATAGCATGTAATTCGTTGAATGGATCTGCAGTCAGTCTGGTACTCAGTGTCCGAAGACGTCTTACAACAAGACGGTCTCTCGTGTTCTATAGAGAACGCAGCATACGAATTGATCGTAGCATACGTCAGCTATGAACCAGTTTGGGGAATGACCAACTCACTGAACTGGGACTAGCTCCTACGGCCTACACTTTAGTATCGAGCCGACTTAGACGTTGAAAATCTGCCAAATAGTCTAGGCTAACTAAAAAAGACCTGCACCTGCACAGACCACACTCTGAACTTTACTTCAAATCCATTTGATAGGTCTATCCACTCATGTACACCACACATACTTGAACTCATCTGACCAGACCCTATGGCATTGTCAGTAGAGTTATCCTAAAAATGCTTGGATATGTTTAAGTAGGCTGTAGGCTCCTTCAAAACATTGGCATTTTTCCAGAATTTTTACAGAAGCTAGTCGATCTAAGCCTGACGGATATGTTGCTACGTTTGCAGTTAAGAGCAATTCATACTATCTGGAGACAGGTATTCTTTCTTCTCATTCTCATCCTCATCCTGGAATCAGACAACAGGCCTAGTGAGCTGTCTAAATCTTATAGGGTTTCCTTGAAATTGGGGCCGCTTTGGATTACTCTGGCTACTGTTTAAACCCAATGGCAATTAGTCCCAAACATTCAATCCAAAGTCTCACCAGCGACGGCGTTATAGTTGGTATTAGTACATGATCATGTTCAACTAGCATTCTGAAGGCTTTTCTAGATATGTCAGGATAGCTCTCGCAGAAACCAGGTTAACTACCTATAAAGTCTGGAAATAATTCCAAGAAATGTCATGGGTTTCAAGTTAACCTGTCCACGGTTTCTTCCTAGACAGGGCACCGTGAAAAAATTTACTCCTGTATGCATAGATAGTTGCAATCGAGTTTTGTGCAGGAGACTGCATTTGACGGAATAACCAATTCAACCATTCAGTGCATCTACCTGACAGCCGGGACACTTCTGGTCCATTCGCCACACTAACGACGTCTCCGAATCCCGGAAACAAAGTAAGAAGCAAAGATTAGCTTGTAATGCCAACCAAGACGGATTGGAAGAGAAAAGATACATCGAAAGTAGGTTAAAGCGTTAAAAGATGATACGCCTTGAGTCCAACAAATTGTACTCAACGAAGTGAGTGTTCATGTAGATAACCCAGGATCAATGCACTCACTGTATGTATACTTATGGCCCCTTTACCATAGGGCCACCCAAAAATTTCTTTAATTTATGCATGGCTTTTACAATCGGATTATTTATTGACCGCCTAACACATTGGATGGATGGATTCATCATATCTGAGGGCCGACTTACCGAGTTTTCATTCGAAAGAGGATGCGAACTTTATAATGGATGTACAGTTGGGGAACATCCTGTGTTGTGTGCCAAAGATGAAATGCTGTTGAATGTGGGTGCACAGCACCGAAACTCAGTTTTGATGTATCGGATGTATCCCTATCGATATGACACAAGCACGAGTATGTATATTTTTGGGTAGGGGGTGGATGCCACGATATATCGAAACACCGTCAAACAAACATGGCAATAGTCCTGCGAAATCCAGCTGAAGTAACGAAGGATAAATCGGTTACCTAGTTGCGCAAGTGGTTACTAGGTGTGTCATGGCATATGGTTGCCGGAAAAAAGTACCACGAGAAGTTTGTAGGGAATCAGTACAACTGTCCATCAGATGTCTTTCAAAATAAAGGTTCTGTGGTCTACTACATGAAACAAGAGCCATTTGTGAGAGTTTGCCTACAGTCCAGTAGAAACTCAGTCCTAGTCTCGTACAACGCCACCGAAAGTCAAGTGGAGATGATAGTAAAAGTGAAGGACGGTTGCTTGAAAGCTAATCGAACAGAGCATCCAGAGAACACCCAATGGTGTATACGAAGGTAAGATCCCTCGAGTCATAGGCTTAGGTAGTTATCCTCCATTCACGGTAGGATGCACTTGGAGCTGAGAAGATATATTCTGCTACTACATGAGCCTGTCCCATTCGTTAATCTACTTCGATTTTTGGACGAATCTTCAAAATTTATTGACATCCAAATCGCCAATATCTTGAAGCTCCTCGAGAACAATCCAGGGCAGTTGCAGAGAAGAAAAATGATGCTTTTTCCTCTTCTTCATCAACACAGCCATGAGCGAAATTGTTGGCCGGAATTCCATGCTTCAAGACATGGAATTTCCTTGAACGTTTGATTAACCAGAAACCCAACACAGTGTGCGCGAGATGCGCAACATTATGTTACCAGTTAAGATCGTATTATTGGCGATTCGAGTTAGTGGCTGGATGAAGAGCCATAACCTCTACTTCGGATTCACTGCAATAGTACGTATTGTAAAAGACGTGCTAATGGCAGGAGAGACTCAAAACAGTCCAGCTCTTACGGCCCTTACCTATCTTTGATCCAATAATGTAGATTTTTAGTGCGGAATTACTGACCATCACTCCCACATTACAATTCTGTCATCTTACGTGATATTACCACTATATAGTGCCCTTCCTCGTGGGACAGCATAATGATGGGTCTCTTAGACGGGCTACAGTCCTCCTTTTCCTCAGTTGTCAGAGGATTGATCGAAAGCCCTCTCATGGTCCATAGATCATGTCTAAAGGTATCAGCTCGTCAGTACAAACATTCTTTTGCATATGAAGGTTGCATCCTCAGTGCAAACCTATCCATATCAGTTAAAAGGAAGACAAATCTCAAATTCCTGCCTTATAATCCTTCTTTAATAATCCTTGCACTACAATCACAGTCATAGGAGATTGGTACGGGACCATACTAGCTCATTATTTTTATGATAAGTTGGATTAAGATGACGAAAAGCATGTGTGGTTTCAATAAGATGGTTTCACATGTCACACATCTGCTCATGTTGTCTGAGTATAACCAAGATACTATGCAGAACTCCCTCTCCGGCTATGGACACCATGTTTCATCTGATACCCTGTGATGTATTCACCAAGCAAATGGCAGTGAGTTCATAAATTTGCCTTCAAGCTACCCTACAGTGGTCAAGCTAAGATTATTCTGAATAAGCCAAAGTTCAAATGGAAATCCTCGTCACCGTGTCTTCCACTCTGGATCA
Organism: Xylota segnis; assembly: GCA_963583995.1. Lineage (NCBI taxonomy): Eukaryota > Metazoa > Arthropoda > Insecta > Diptera > Syrphidae > Xylota > Xylota segnis. Next base: position 127,592,051 of record OY757236.1, on the reverse strand, counting down.
CCCTGTAATGACGGTGCACTTTAAGAAGATGACCCGATTCACTTCTACACTGACGGTTCAAAAACCAAGAACGGAGTTGCTGAAGCTGTTTCCCCTGACAGGCTAAATCTTAAGATCTCCTTCTGTCTACCAAATGGTGGTAATGCAGTACCGATTAAGGAAGTCTATTCTTGGCTTAAGGAAAGCGTATCCCCATCTTTTCAGAGAGCCAAGTACCTATCAAACCCTGCGAATCGATTTCTATAAATTCCTTAGTAGGTCTAGACTATGAATTGTGCCTCACTGAGCAGTTCAATATTCATCTGTGTTGGGTGTGGTGGCATATAGAAATTGTAAGGCCAAAGAACTGGTCAAAATGAGGCCAACTCTACCCATCCAGTTCCACAAAGGCAGCTTGGATACTGTCAAGAGTATAAATCTCAGTTCGATAGGTTCAGTAAAATGTCCAAGAATTTGATCTCTCTCCATAGACTGCATATGGGCTCTTCAATAGGTGTCATCACTGGGCACTGTTGGGTCTCTTGTGAGGTACTTTAATAGAAGTTGCATGGATGATGAAGAAACTATTTCTCAGTCTCTTTGTTTTTGCCCAGGTGTCTCTCATATAAGGAGGCTTCACCTAGGAACCTCCTTATTCAGAGCCTCTTGCTAAGAAGTTCTAAATGGTTTGCGAAATAGGTAGAATGACACTTTCTCCTATGATCCACGTGGTGTTGCATTAGACCTACATCTGGATGGTCCAAGTAAATCGGTGCTTCTGAGCTGATCGACCAACCAAGTACTACTAGAATCGACCCAGAAGTGATCTACCAGTTCCTACAAGATCAAGGCAGGAATTCGAGCATGTACTGATCGAAAACGCCTATCTTTGAGCCTAGGGAAGCCCCTAGACTGTGTTTTGAAGTATGTTCAAGCTCCTCCTGCACCTAGACCGAACTACAGAAGAACTGATTCCATCATATTGTTCACCTTGAGCATACACATGTCTATACTAAGTCTGGTATGGCTATACCTTGTTTTTTTCTTTTCTCATTTATAATTAACAATAATACCTCACATGGCTACTGCACTTTTTGCCATTAAAGATCGTTTGCCCTTCGTGTTCATTTAGCTCGACCGTACATAAGAAAATAAAGAGAAAACAAAAAAAGTGGTTACTCATGCTCTAACCTTGAATCTTGTAACCGTATACGCCGCTCAAGTGAAAATGACGTTAAGTAATAATAAAACAACTATCATTGCATAAAAGCTGAATATACATATTTATAGCCGATTCCAGTAGACAATGGGCTTAGAGAGACCAAGACCAAGAAATGCGTGGTACATTCAAGTCTTGCAGACGACCACTTCGCCAACACGTATCCATAAGTGTAACGTGGGCTCAAAGCGAAAACGTTTTCTCATGCGCGCTACCTTTGTCTTGCGATACTGCTCCAAAGTATCCACACACTTGAGGCACTCTGGTCAAACGAGCCGCAGGCAATTGTTGTCTTGGGCTAAAACAATTGCCATTAACAAGTCTCAGAAAAAAACACAAAATAATACCAAAAATCTCCAAGATGGTCGCATTATCGGTTTATTGAACCTTGGTCAAAAATAGCTGGCAATTAAGTCGCAAACATCAATTAAGGTTAAAACCATTTATCATTGGGAACGATCTATCGATTGGAGAGTCATCCGGTGATTCATCTCCGATTCGATGCACACACACAGAGTCCTACACAATGTTTTTTTATTGACCTGGCTAAAGGCAAAAAAAAGGCAAGAAAACACAAAAATTGTTTATAAAACATAAAACCCGTTTGCCGATGGCCTGAACGATACTGAAAGAAGTGCAAAAAAAAAAAAAGAACACAAACTGATCTAACTTGGGAATAAATCACGACGGTTTCCAGTGTATCTTGACCATGATGACAATGTTGAAGAGCGTCTTGAGTTGTCTCTTTGGCAAGCCACTTGCCACTTGAAGTCATAACGCCTAACGGTCACTCGTGGGCATTGTACATCGTTGTACGAAAAGAGAGTTTCCGGTACCGGTCGGTGGTGGTTCTTTAACCAGACCACAGTTGATGGGTTGCCTGTCAAAAGAAGTTATGGCCCGAAACGGATGGACATACAATTTGTTGGTCATGTTCGGTTGTTGTTGTTATTTTTTTTACTTTCTGTGTTTCACGTGTTTCTTTGGATAATGACAAACGATGTAGAGAGAGGAATGGAGAACGAACAATTTGGTATGTGGCTCTGATGGAAGAGAGACACGAGAATGTTTTGGGTAATTGAAGTGACAGTTAACATAATGGCTTACAAGTTGCATGGTTTGGAGGAACCCCAACAGCTTGTAATGGATTCCTGAGTTGGGTATGTTAAAGGCCGATCGTTACAACAACATAGTCTGGCTGCGAGTCATCAGACATGATGTACGGGCTTTGTTGTTCAAAATTGTTGTTAACAAATCGATGGACATGAAAGCCCTGATTACAGAGGATGGGGGCAACTGCAATCAGGACGGGAATGATGCGATGATGCATAAAATATGCTCTCTTAAGATTTATTAGAGCATTCCTGAGACTTTGACATGCACATCTGTAAGCTCGAAGGAAGATTTCACTGCTTGGATACGTCTTACTTCTGTACAGATGCGAAAAGTTATAGCAAACTGGCAACAGTTTATGGTTGAGTGTATAGGGTGCTTTGGAGGTATTACAATCGTTTATACTAATCCTGGCTACCACTTGGAAACTGACCAATAGTAGTGTGTTGCTTATTTAAAGGGTGATGCCGACAAAGTCAAACATTTGAGTCATATTTCGTTACCCATACAGTCGAGTACAGATCTCCACTAGACCAAATCTTTATTAAATTCGAAAAGTCTTTCCTATATGTTAATCTCATGCATAGGAACAGTATCTCAGAAGAGTTTATAAAGATACAAAACGCATCCTACTGCAGAAGAGTGTTTCAAACTGGTATCCCACAGGAGTGTATTCAATTACCTCTACTTTTTCGATTGGTGACCATTGAAGTGTTTTACAGTGTTTTGTTGGTTCGAAACGGTGGGATTCAATAGTGTCTGGCAGTACATTTCATACTCCTGGACTGTGCTAAACTCAACATCGGTTTGGAAAAGAGCTAAAGGGTTTGCTGGTCGTTAATTCAAGACATCCGGTTCACAGAAGCTAGTTTCAAATGCTCTGACTAAAATGCTTTTTTAAAAGTCCGCATCTTGAAAAATTAATAAAATCGTAGTAAGACCACCTGACTTTCAAAACCTTACCAAAGACCATCTTCCTAGGTCCTTTTTGTCTCCTTCCCATGACTACTTTTAGTCGTAGATACTTGATTTACAAGCTTAAGCTTGATCGCTTGATTTTTCAATCAGCTAGAGTCTCAATAAGATCTCAGACTGTTGCTACTCAAAACTTTCACGTCTTGAGCATTAAACTTGTTGAGTACCTATACCTCAATCAATACTTGAAGTTTCTTTATGGGAAGTATATGTCCACATTTTTAGACACGGTGACCCATGGCTTCATGACGTCCGTAACTATTTCCCAAGGAATGGATGAAGTATAAGAAGCCCTGATATTGCTTAAGCCTTGGAAGTAGTTAGAGTTAGTTAATTTTAAGTTCAAAAAAAGGGTAAAAGGCCTAAGAAGTTGTATAATTCAGATCAAGAATGGTGTACTGCTGTTCCGGACCCTACTTAGATGGTTCACTTTTAGACAAAAAAAGTACTACGAACAGTTAGCTTCTAGTTCGGACTTCCTTACTTACTTAAATAGAATTTTCAGCCTAAGCTTTTCAGAAACATTTCAAACCTGTTCTAGGAGGTTTTAGGAGCTGTAGTTTGAGATCCGTATTCGTTGTCATGACTGCGTGTCACTGCTGTCCATTTTATTGATCAATTGTAGAGTTTCCACGACTCTCTAAAAGTCGTTTATAGATCAGTTTTTACACGCCCCTTTTAGGGGGCGTTTTTTAAAAAAAATAGATTTTGATGGAATATCGGATAAAACGTCAACAATATCGTTGTAAGTCGACAGAAAAATTCCGTGGCGTCACGCCCACTTCATAAAGGCCTACTTATAGGTGGAACAGGGTATCATACGATCCGTTCAGACCAAGCTTTAGCTTTTCTATATGTTTTTAAGTCCGTGCAGATCAAAGAAGTTCAGTTCTTCTTACACTCGATACACATTCAAGCTATCAGATCCTACAACACCTCGTAAATGACAGCAATCAGTACTACTAGTATCTCTTACATCTTTAAGGGCTTCCGTGGCATCTAGAAAGCAACATACGGTACGATAGTTACTTAACGTAGTCTGTGAAACTTGTTATGGTCTGGATTTGAATGCCTTTCCTTCAAGGAATGCACATTGAATACAAATACTTATTTAGTTCCTGATACAGAGTCGATCATTGGCAACACATTAGAGAGTTATCCGATAGAAATGTATCTACTATCACAGACTAGATAATGGCAAGCATCTTGTCCTCTAACTCCAACCCATTAACTCCAACTGCTGCGTGTCAAGTAATGCTCAAAGCCACTCTCGTTAACTGGCTGCCTGCCCTTCATGACTCCAAAAATCACATCACGACAATCAGCCTCCAGTGGGCTTCACGAATGCACAACAATACGGCCCTATAATGATCCAATTAATCACATCCGACCTTTTGCGGCTCAATTAAGTGAAAATAGCTTTTAACTGTCCGCTGATACCCGCCCAGAAACATGTTCCAGTTATCGACTGAGGCTAGCCTTGAAATCTCAAATCGAAAGCGACACGTGAGTCGAGTAATCAAGCTCAAAAGAAGCAAAACACGGTTAACTCATGAGCAATTAACCCGGCCGAGTCAATAAGCCTACCTGATCAAGTAATTTGTTTCAAAAGTGAATTCCATGAATTTCTCCCGTCAAATTGAATTTTCGCACTTTCACTGTTCCGAGGTTTTCAATTGTATCTTTCCTCTCATCTGACCGCGCACAGTACGTGCGGTCGGTTACAGAACGATTATTTTCTTTTCTTCGTTTCTAATTCCTCTGTTTGTCTTCTTTTCGTTTCAGTTTACGGCAGCAGTGCAGACATTCATGTCGTGGACGATGGCGACGGTTCCATCTATAATGGTGACGAGAACCACAAGGTCTGGAATGGTTCGCAGGATCAGCTGGACGGCATCGCCATGGAGAGTCCGTATGAGGTGTTCTCCGGCAATACGTCGACCCTGGGTCGACCGGTGCGAGCTCGTCAAATCAGCGCACCTATAGACGTTCCTCCGCCACCGATGAAGGAGGAGAGTAAAAAGAAAAAGGACAAGAAGGCGTCGAAATCATCGGGTGGTAGTCAGAGCCTGTCGGGCACCCTAATCCGGCCGAAACCAATCCATGCGAATTCGCTGCAAAGGCCTGGGATGCACCATGGCGGTGCAGCCAGTGTGATGTATGGCCCAGTCAGCGGGCCACCCCAGTCGAGGCAGTATCACACAATAAGTCATCGGGGCTTTCCCATGAATGGTGGTCCACCACCACACCATCCACACCATCCACATCACCCTCATCACCCGATGATGGGACACCCGGCGCACCATATGGGTCCGATGGCAATGCCCATGCAGGTTATGATGCCACAACAGTACGCGACTCTGCAACCATCCCGGTCGTCGACATCGTCGAAGAAGAAGAAAAAGGACAAGATGAACGGAGGCATCCCCGTGGGCATGCCAATTGTTCCATCGCTGTACGCCTACCATGCACACCCGCCACCACCCCCGGCGGCGGCACAGTCAATGATCGGCGAACCACGCCCCCTGGCAATGAGCAGTCGGAAGCTGGCCGCATCGGTTGGCAACGGCTTAGATGAATCGGGCGGTAATTCGGGCGCAGAGTCACCCGGCGGCACCGGCATCTACAGGAGGAAGGGTCACTTGAATGAACGCGCTTTCAGCTATTCCATTCGGCAGGAGCACCGAAGTCGAAGTCACGGATCACTTGCTAGTCTACAATTCAATCCGCCCGACATGAAGAAGGAACGTGAAATCGCTCAAATGGTCGCCGGATTGGATCTGAACGAGGGCGACGCGACGACACTCCACAGGAAGGGACCACAGGGCCCCCCCTTGATGAACGGAGCTCCCAGCAGTAGTGCCCAGGCGATATACGGCAATGGTGGCAGTTCAGCGATTTATGGCAACGGAGGCGGACCCTCGGGCAGTTTTGGTAAGCCAAGGAGATAAACGAGGTCGAACGAGGAGGTCGTGTGGAACAAGTTAGGAGGAGGTTAGGTTATAATTCGTAATATACAGATACATATATATATTTGAAAATGAAGGAAAAAAATGTAAATTGTATTAAATTAAAAAAATATATATAAATAAAGTTTAGGTTAAGTGAAGCTCAAGCCTAAAGCTTAGAGCAAAAGTCAGTAGAATGCCGCTCAAAGGACCAGATGAAAACATTCAAGAGCAGTGGAAGGTTGACAGACTAGATGGCCGAGGGAAAAGGCAGTCCTTTACACTGAGGACTGAGAAAAATATTACAAATTCCATAAGCAGTTACAGCTTACAGGTACCAAAAGCCTTTAGCTTCATTTGTAGACATATTTAGCTCTTACTGGGTTATGAACGTATCTACGTATAAGCTGTCCATTTGATCAGATCAGCGTATCCACTTTACCTCCTACCTCGGCCACAGTTCAGACTTCGAATGTGTACAGACTCAGGACAATCTAACGCCTGACGTACACACTTAACCTTTCATTGCTTATTGATACAAAAACATTTACAATTTATTTACTCGGCTCGAAGGACCAACAAGTCTCAAAATGGCTTCAAACACTCATTTCCTTTTAAACAAAAGAATCTGAGAATGTTTATCACCACATACCCCACATACTAAGTACGTAGTCATCTAAAACCGCACTTCAACCCAAGTGCCCAATCGAATAAAAACCATAAATAAAACTAAAAAAATACTCTTTTAAGTTAATATTTAAATTCTAAACAGAAATAGAGTATTTCCATTCCCCCATCAACAAAAAACCCACCACATCCGCAGACAAAAACATTGACAGACCAAAGCCAAGCAAAACAGCCTCTGAATGAATATAAAATAAAACTTTCATCAAGAAATACATAATTTTCTCGTTAAACAATAAATTGTAAACACAGATATGCCAAAAAAATAAAAAAACACAATTCGGTCATACTACCAACATCACAAATTTTAAATACAAAAATACAAGTATGAGACAAAACATAATTAAAAAACAAAAGTAAACACTTAAAACTGTTATATGTGCCTTATTAGGTTTTAACGTTGAACATACATACATATATAAAAAAAAAAAAAAACATGTTGAATATATATTTTCTTAGATATCGAATCAAATGTAATAATTTATGAAAACAATTATATATGAGAAGAGAAAATAAGTATAAACTTTATGTATATTTTATTATTAAAATTTTTTATTTGTTTTCAAACAAAATTATGTATGGAAAATAATATTTTCATGAACTTTTTATTTTTATTTTCTTTTTTGTTTAAGTTTATTATTTTTATGAGTTATAATTAATTTTGTATTATCGTACATAAAGTTATGTAACTATTTTGTCCATATTAGTGCGTGTAGTAATAGTATGAAATTTTAAAATGGATTATAAAAATAATATCAATTATTAAAAGTAAATAAATTAATTTAAACAAAAAAATTATACTTTTTTGTGTTTATTTCATGACTTTTTTGCTGTTTGGTAGATTTGGTAAATTCATGGGAAGATGTGCTTGGGGAACTAGTAAGTGAAACTACTGTCTTAGTGAAATGTATCTGAGACGAAACCCGCGAAGAGCACATGTAAGTATTTCATTCGATAGCCATACAGCTCTAGATGCTCTCATGTTCTTTGACCTTAAATCTAAGATGGCTTAGAACTTTCCTTAAACCCTTCTACATACAACTGATGGTACCTCTGCCAAATCCAGTACACAATAGGAAAGCCGCCTAGACCCCGATTGACCTGTGGCCAGTGGTCAACATCAGCACTAATTGCCAGATATCTACCCATATCTGTCCAGTTTCAGTTCAGTAGTATTTGGGCCACAACTGCTTGGATATGACACAGTTCGACACCCCTGCCATTTACTGTCAGCTCTTAATAGATAGGTTCTGCCCAAGGGTCCACAGCGGGACGTCCATCACCTCAGTAAAGGAGGCAGATCCCGCCTCCCCAGTTCATCTGCTGTCCCATTACCATCGATGTTACTGTGACCCGACATTCAAAGAAGACTGATTCTTACCGAGTGAGGAAAATCTTACTTACTTACTTAACGGGCTCCCGACCCGTGAAGAGTCCCTGCCTGAGACACGGTAGCCTTCCATTCTCTTCGATCCCGGGGGCGCTGCTTCCAGTTGTCCAGACCAAGCGCTCTGGCATCCGCGATAGTCTTTAAAACGGAGGTTCAGTCTTCCTTGTGGGCTGTGAGTCGAAGATCCTCTTTGCTGGAGCATTATTGTCCATTCGCTCGATGTGGCCGAGCCAGTGTAGTCGACGTATTTTGGCTTTTTGGACTACATCCACATCTGGGTACAGCTCATAGAGTTCGCGATTGTATCTTCTACTCCATTCGCCATTTTTCTCTCGGAAGTGCCCAACATATGCTCTGCTTTCCTGCTTATCGTCCAGCACTCGGCTCCATATAGCGACCCAGCAGCTGGACAGATTTATTGAAGATAGTGCCTTCCGTGTTGACACCTGCCCTGCGCACTATCTGTTCCAGCACTAGCAAGGTTCCAATTTGGAATAGTTCAGAGGAGCTGTTCCCAAATTGCACATTGCACCGCGTGTTTTCCAGAGTCACGCGGCACAGCTGGATCAATTTTGCCGGGATCCCGAATTCGGCCATCGCCTTGTAGAGCTCAAGACGATGAATGCTATCGTATGCGGCTTTAAAGTCGATGAAGAGGTGGTGGGTCTCGACTTGAAATTCGTTGGCCTTTTCCAAGATTTGCTTTAACGTGAAAACTTGCTCGATCGTCGATCTGCCGGGCCGGAAGCCACACTGGTACGTGCCGATTAGTGTGTTGCAGAAAGGTTTCAGACGTTCACACAGTATGTACATTGGATAGGATCTTATACGCGACATTTAGCAGGGATATGCCTCGGTAGTTTTTGCAAGACATAGGAGCGCCTTTCTTGAAGATGGGGCATATAGAGCTGATAGTCCAGTCATCGGGCATGGCTTCGTCCACCCATACTTGGTAGACCACTGGTAGACCATCAGAGCCTGTTGTTCTTCAGCTTTTTGATAGATGAGTCAACTTCTTCAAAACTGGGAAGTGGTATGGCTTGCCGTGGGTTCTCTTCTTGCCCTATCACTCTCTCTATTTGATGCCCATTAAGTAGCAGCTGGAAATGCTCCTTAAAAAAATCTACTATTCCCTGTGCTGTGAGGAAAATCTACTAAATCTAAACTATTCTACTAGTTTCAAGGATGTACTGACCGAAACAATAACTTTGATAGCTCCATGCCTCTTAATGCGAATAACGCTTACTTATACTGCAGGCTTTACGTACAGCGAGGACCTCCTCTGTCTGAAAGAAGCTGCATGAGTCAGGAATCAGAGAGTTGTACAGAGGAACTTTCTATTTGGTCATAGCCCTCCCAAATATCACCTCAATATACACCTCAGGTTACATGCTGACTTATGCTGACTAGAGGACACTAAAATTGCCGAGGATAGCTTAACCTTACCTTTTGATGGCAACTCCTCCTCAACTTGATTACACCTAGTAAGTAAATCCACAACAACATACAAGTATTTAAGCGGATAGCGCAAAAGATCTCTGGCAGGCCTTGCTGCTTCTTGAGGTTATTTCAAGCCCATCACCTCAGTTATCATTTAAACGATTTTCATAGGTATACCTCAACTTGAGTATTAGCGGAGATCCTTGCGATTCAGATAAGGTACAGGGATTGAGCCACATAATTCGCATAAATCTCCATGAAGTCTGAAGCAGTAGGAAGAATGTCATACAAGGACGACTTAAACAAGACGGTTAAGCTACTCATTCCAATTAGAAAAGATGTATTAAAAAAAATAGGGTCGATGGGACCCAAGGCCTAGCTTCTCACAACCATTCGTGTTGTGCGTGTTATATTCTTTACACGAATGGAAGGGGCCTACTGTTCAATGCCGTGTCCGAAGGGCAATTTGTTATTTGAGAAGCTTGGCTCAGGACAGTTGTACTCTCGGATGTTTGTTAGACGCTCGCCGACTGAGATTCGAACCTCGAACCCCTTGCTCCATAGTACAACGCACTAACCACTGAGCCACGGCGCCCACAGGATGTTTCGAGGATGTACTGACCGATAAAATAGGCTTAATAGTGATTTTGAGGTGTTTAGGGCTGTTGAGGTTCCCTTAAGTATACGGCAGGCTTCCCGTTCAGCGAAAAGTTTTGTCTGGAAACCGATAAGACATGGAAATGTTGCGGGAAGCGGAGAGTGGTACGGAGTGGTACTGGCAAGTGAAACTACTACAATTTGCAGTAATACCTCATAGCTATGTGTAGTAGGTACCCAATATGTAGGCATTCTTTGTAATGAGATTCTTTTTCTCAAAAAACAGAGCGAACAAGATTCTGGCAACCAACTAACCAAATTTAGCACTGAGATCTTGACGAACTTCTGCCTGGTCATTGTTCTCTCAAGTATCACCTGAAGAAAATATGTACGTATTAGCTGATTGGCCAAGTTTCGACTATGCCTAGAGGACACTGAAACGAAACTAAAACCCTTCTTCAAAAATTTAAGTTCGCATTTAGATGAGACTTCCTTCTTAGCTTAAACAATCCGAAGCTTCATTTAGAACTTGATGTCAAAAAAGATCTCTATGGTGTTGTAGGCTTCTTGAGGTTATATCAAGCCCATCACGTAGATGATGGGAATCACGTAAAGTGCAAGGATTGGGCTGTAAAAAACTCACATGAAATCTAGAGCCTTTCTAACTTTCAAGCCGACAAATGAATAAGTGGCTTGAAGGGATTACTACAAGGAATGACGACTATTAAATCAGCACAGTGTCTAAAACTGTTATTGACTGTAAACTATTTTTATCCATTTTGTGTCCTAAACAGATACTTACTTACTTAGGTGGCGCTATAGTCCGGGGTGGACCTGGGTTTCAACCAACAAGCCTCTCCAGTTAGCGCGGTCTTTGGCTAACTGCCTCCAGTTACGCACTCCAAGTTGGTTGAGGTTCTCTTCCACTGGTGTACGCCTCCTCCGGGATGGATTCGAAGACTCTTCGGGCCGGAGCGTTAATGTCCATCCGCTCTACATGTCCTAGTCATCTTAGACGGCTAATGCGTACTTTTCTGACCTCGCTGGGGGACCCAAACGGGACCCAAAATCATCCGAAGGATTTTGCGTTCGAAACGACTAAGGATATCTTCATCCATCTTGGTTAACGTCCATGCTTCTGCGCCATAGAGCAGGACTGGGATGATGAGGGTCTTATAAAGAGTTTCCTAGGTGCTTGTTGACAAGGCCTTACTACTGAATTGCCTTTTTAGGCCAAAGAAAGGTGATATTACCTCAGAGGTCCTAAACAGATACAGCATATTAATCTCAGATTGTATCCGGTCAGAGCTCCGTTGTGAGCTGTGGAAAAAAGTACTCTTTCGACACAGGAGAGCCCTTACGCTGTGATGACTTCAGTTCTTGGTTTCCAACAGTTTCCAATAGTGTTTATCCTCATTTATAAAATTTTCACTAGCAGCTTAGTAAGTACATACAACAGACTGTCATTACTCTGGCTGAGGGGTCACAAGTACATATATCTCATAGGTTCCGAATCCTTCTGTGGGCTACCAACTCAAGTCAAAGCTAATTCGGTGGGAAAAACATGAAGAACTTTCATAATCGGACTCATAAAGGACTTATCTTTCGAAAAACAAGGAAAAGACCCTATGGAGTCTGAATTTATCCTTAGGATCGAGTATACGAAAGAACTAAGGATTCAGTTTGAAGTCATGCTTATAGCAACCCTGTGTTATAGATTACACAGAAAACAACTCTTCTTAGGTCTCCGGGATACCAAACCGGAGTTTCTTACTGAACTACGTGTACCCAGAGTATGCCTCAGCTTTTTAAACTCTTAACTAAATGAGCTAAGATAAAACTAGTTCAATTAGCTCACTGGTTAGAGCTCATTTTTGAACTGGTTCCTTCATGAACTACACAATTCTAGTTCTAGCTAATGCGGTGATCGCATTTCTAATACCGTCTGTCGTTTTAAAACTTTTGAGTAGTACCCAGAAGAATACTGGCCTTAAAGTACAAGAATTCCACTTCAGTTCTTGACTGTCTGCCTACTATTGGATCCCGGTTTAAGGAAAGACTGATCACCAACCAAATTGCCTCTATTTTTACCCATAATACACGCAAAATGACATTTTGACCATAAAAACGATTTGATCGATCGTTAGCTTATGATCTGTGGAATCTCTCTCTATTCTGAGTACCACGTCACACGTTGGGTGTGTGCAACACAACATTCCATTCGCCGCTTACGTTCCAAACACTCATTCTAAGAGAAACTACTTGTAAGCTTTGACACAAGCGTGCTCTCTTAGACATCTAGCTATTCTTATCAAAGTTTCTTATCTTTCTGTAAGGCATTTGCATATGACTGTCGTCTACAGGCTTGGAAAGTATCTATAAGTCGATTTGTTGTGCCTTTTGGCATCCAATATCCCCAGACAGTTCCACTGTATTTCGTGAAATAGTGATAAACCTGTATCTGTGGTGCAATGCCTGTATCTGTAGATACAAATCGATTCCTCAGATGCACTCGAAGCAATCAGCCGCTAGCCGCAAAGTGAAGTCAAATAGATAATGATGACACCTCTGGTCTGAGAGCACACGAAAGAGAGTTTTAAGAGAATCAGTTCGTAAACTCGGCAAAGCGCAAGACGTTTTCAGTTTATTCGTTTGTATGATTCGCATCTTCTTTCAGCAGGATTTCACTATAAGTACTTGTATAGCATATATATATAAATTAGATTTGTATTACCACAATCCTTTACAGGGTTAACAATACTTACTTACTTACTTAGAATTTTTGGAGGCCATGAGCGAAGAGAATGAGATCTCTTCGTTGGCCTATAGAAACACATACATACTTAAATTATATTCATGCACATCATCGTGCATGGGTGGGTAGGTGGAGATGCAGTACTGCCAGTCGTGATATCTAGGAAATTGGTTTCGAAGGAGATGTTCTATTAACAGATATTTACAGTGGTGTGCAATATAATAGCAGTGGCTTTACACATATTTATGAATTACTTAAAATTTATTTATTTTTCTTAATCCGATGGTCCAAGCTGCAGTTATAGTGCAAGTTGATATCTCTTCTTTCATGTTGCACAAAAAAACGTGCTCTTTTTACTTGCACCTATACCTATAGGGCAAGTATTGATTAAGATTTTAATCAAAGTTGACATTACCATAATGGAGAAGTCCAAAAAAGTAGGTCCGCCAATGCCGTCTGTCTGTCTGTCTGTCAGTCTGTCTGTGCACGAAGCTACAGCCTAAACGAGTGGGTGGATTTAGATCAATAATCCCTAGAGGCGAAATCGGAATTTTCATTCTAACCTCAAAGTTAAGGGTAGTTTACTTAAGGCCGATTTCAGTTAAAAGAGATTATCTCGAAAACGGCTCTAACGATTTTGATAAAACTTCATATTTGAATTAGTCTAGTTAATTGCAATCAGATGATGTATCGTGCTGCTTACCAAAACTGGCAACAATGGTACTTTACTTATAGCCAATTTGACAAATAGTCGATTTGCAGGAAAACGGGTCCAATGATTTAGTTCAAATTTGATATTCGGACTACTACGAAGTAATGCAACACGATGGCGTACCACGTTTTGGTCTAAGTATGATACAGCGGTACTTAGGGCCAAGGTGACTAAAAGCCGATTTTCTTGAAAACGCCTTCAACGATTTTATTAAAATTTTCACATTAGATTAAATGTCTCAAATCCTATCAGGAACTGTATCACATATTTGGCCAAAAGTTAGTATAACGGTATTATTCGGGAAATCGAGCAGTTGGAGCCAATTTATTCGAAAACGGCTCCAACGATTTTTATTAAATTTTATATTAGCGCAAGCCTTTTTAAACTCTATGAGATGGCATACAACGTTTTTGACCAAAACTGTTTTAAAATGTACTTTACTTAAAGCCAATTTTTTACTCTCTTCTTCAGAGAGAGAGAAAGAAAATATTTTACATTTTTAGGGACTTAAGAACTTTGGGTTTTCGCATATTCACCGGAGTTCAAAGGCAATGAATCTATGAGTGAAACTGAAGGAAAATAGCATATTTAGTAACGACGTTGCTTGATTTTCAAGAGCTTTATCAAATCCTACAGATGATATCTAACTTTTTTGGCCAATCTAATCTCAAATACACACAAGAATTTGAGACATAGGTGCAAGTTTGTACGGCCCAGTAGTGCACTTTATTTTTATCGTATAGGATACAGTTAACCGTTACGTATTACAGGTGCAATTTTTTCGTGTGCAAATTAATAGCAGTGTACTTAATAAAAACGAATAAAACTTAAATTTCAAAAAATTAATCAATTGTTTACTAATAATAACAATGTAATTGCTTAGTACTTGGTTGAGTAACCTTTATTTTTTAAAACAGCATTGCATCGTCTTGGTTAATGGAGTCGATTAAATTTTGACAACGCTCTATCGGAATCGATTGCCCAGTTGAATGTACCACTGTCCACAGTTGCTGCGCATTCTTAGGATTTGCTTTTGAAACAGCAAATTTTACGTCCTTCCATAAGTTTTCGATGGGGTTGAGGTCCGGGGACTGTGCTAGCCACTCCATGACCTCAACCCTCTTCGAGTTAAGCGGCATACTCTCTTCCGCATAAGGTAACATAACCTCCTCAAGTATTTTTACATAAACATGGCGATCCATGATCCCATTAATCCTGTGTATAGGACCGACACCGTAATAAGAGAAAGATCCCCAAACCATGATTTTGGCTCTTTCATGTTTAACTGTTTTCAGAGTATATTTTGGGTTGAATTCGGATGATGGAGGTCTTCAAACATACTGACGACCTCCACCAGATCCGAATAAAACGATTTTGGTTTCGTCGCTCTACCCATTATCTTAACGGAAAATATTATAAAATATTGAAATATTTTATCTAGAATATGAGGAATACATCCCAAATTAACAATTACCTTTGGTTATACTGAAGTAGTTATGAATTTAAAGTTAGGAAACGGATAAATCAATAGCACTGCACATACAAAAATCAAGTTTATGACACATAACGGTAAACTGTGTCAAAATGGCTGATCAGAAGATAGCGCATTCAGCGCTAAATGAAAGCAGAAATACCATATTCTACTGGTAAATTCTTAAAAAAATTCAAAAAATTCTTGAGTCGGCAATACATTTGCCTAAGGCACTGCTATTATATTGTACACCACTGTATATAAAATGTATGAACTTAGTGTGATAAGATAAGGTATGACCAGATCCTGTGTAAGTAAATCAGGTTTATTTTTCAATCATAGGTTATTTTGACACTGACAGCTGTTTTCCCGCTCGAAATCTTGACAGTAAGTCAGTATCATACGTGCGCGGATTGAAATGATCGTTCGTGAGACTGGTATGCCAGTGGACAACACTCATGGTCCCCGTCGTCGTACGGTGCACACAGACGAGAATGTGGCTGCTGTAGCCAAAAGTGTGAGACTCAATTCACGAACATGAACTCGCCAACGATCTCAACAGCTCAACATTTCACGCAGTATCCTGAGGAGAATTCTGCACAAAGATATCAGATTATTTGCTTACAAGGTCCGCTTCGGTATCGCTTCGCAGTTTGGGCCTTAGAGCAGCTTGAATTGGACGATGACTTTGGGAGAAAAATCATCTTTCCACCTCGGCGGCTACGTTAACAAACAAAATTGCCGCATCTGGGGCTCGGAACACCCGCACGTTATTGTCAAGAAGGCGGTGCATCTACAGAGAGTGCGCATTGTGGAGTGGAGTGGAGGCTTGGAACAACGTTTCGGTCAACGGTGGGCATTACAGAGCCATGTTAACCGACTTTTTGTTTACAGAAATTGAAGTCATGAATTTGAACGACCTCTGGTTCATGCAGGATAGCATGCCACGTCACACAGCCCATCCCAAACTTTGTAAACATTTGCGCACCAACTGCCAAATAGTGCTATCAGCCGTCTTGGCGACGTCAATTGGCCGCCTCGGAGCTGCAATCTGACCCCTTTGGACTTATTTTTTGTAGAGAACCGTGAAGGATCGATGTTATACCAACAGTACAGAAACTTAATGCGGATGTCATCCAAGCAATCCGTGAGCTACGTACTAACATGTGCTTCAAGAGACTCTATTACATCGACATTTCATGCGGGAAGAGGTGTGATTGAACCATATTTTTTCATCGATGAAAATGATAGCCATGTTACGATAAATGGAGTTCGTTGTCGTGCCGTATTGGAAGACTATCTTTGACCAGAATTGAATGAATTCGGAATCACTGATATGTGGTTCCAACAAGATGGTGCCACATGCCACACAGCTGGTCAAAATTTTTTTCTATTGAAGGTGATCGTGTAGGTAGTCTCAAGAAATGATTCCGTCGAAAACCTACATCGCTCTTGTGATTTAGGGCTGTTCGTATCGAAAGTGAAATTGCTAACGTTCTAGCCGATATGCAAGGAAAAAGGTGGAAAATTGACTTCAAGGTATCGATCGATGCTAACGTGCTCGAGATGGTTGTATGAACGTGTTCGAATTTTATACCTAAGTCTTGACGTACTTATGTGCTTTAGCTGTAATACGTTTCAGCCCTATATCTCCATTAGTTTGTGTTTTATATAAGTGTAAAAATGTTATGTTCTTATTGAAAACACCTTTATATCAATACTTCCTAGACCAAGTAAGCCTCGCGTGGAAAAGGCTTTCAAGCTGCGCTATATCGAGAAAGATGTAGTGCAGATGCAACAAACCAAAAGTCAAATGACACACCACAGTACAGATCATTGACTTATAGGAGTTCTTACAGCTAACTAGTTCTGTCGCAGCTGTAGTAAGGGCTCGACAACACACTTTAAAAAGTCCCTCCTTTCACGAACTAAATGAGGTATCTAACAAAAGGTTGGTTCGAGCTTATTCTCTACCTTAAGTCGACTGATTAAATTTAGGATATCTCTTAAAACACAACATGAGTTTTTGCCAGCATAGGGTAAGTGCTGGAATAGTCTATTTCTCTGACTAAGTCGTTCGTTATAAGACGGATCTAGCCCAAGCTGAATCAGAAACCCAACAGCTGTCAGATCAGACAGAAAAGATCGCTTATAGCCTGGTATAGTACGTGTCATTATAGGACACTACATTAAGGGTAGATACGCCATAAGACTGGGCCTTCTAGTTAGTAGCTTTACTTGGACGAGGAAAAGAGTAATTCATACCAAGTTCTCTCCGCTTGTAGAAGATGGCATCTAAGTGGTTATTTCGTCGACAATTAAGGCGAGTAGAAGGTAGAAGGAAACCTCAACCGACTTGGAGTGCACAATTGGAGGTGGAGAGGTTTGTTTATTAAAGCCTAGGTTCATCCCTAACTGAAGCGTTTGGTTATGGGATTTAAACTTCCGATTAAATACTTCGATCAACCGAGATGAATGAACCTCCGGGTAAAATGGAACAATGTGTTTCTGGCCATCTTCTTGCCCAGTATATGATACCCAGTCGAGTAGTGAAAGATATCCTCCACAAGTTGAGACCAAGAATTATAAAATCCGTCAATAACTTCCTACAGTACGAAGCCTTGAAATGTCTACCAAATTTCGTTACACTAAATTTTTCGTTACACAAACCCCTTACAAAACGTCCAAGAAATGTACAATTCGTTGGCCGATGCATGACACTTTCATGTCTCCTTTTTGTTAACCAAACTAGACTGAGTTACAATCCAATATCATCATACTGACGGGACGGAAACTAAGCAGAAATTTCACAAACAGGACATCCTCAAAAGATGTGCATATACACCGGTAATAGCTTGCACCAGTTTGCACTTTATGTTCACACTTCGTTTGCATTTATATGTGCCCTTATGGAAGGAGCATCCCAAAAATTCTTCAGCTTTACATATATATTGTTACAGGAGTGAGATTTTTTTTTTTAAATAGAAGTTATATTTTGCATAGTTATGGAATATTTAAATCAGTTTTTCAAAAGGATTGACTTGGAAGTGACTGTGAACTTTATGAACTCAGCTGCATACATTAATCTCTCTTTCAGGTATCCTTGTTTCGTCGCAGTACTCACACTCATTTGTTTAATCCTGGCAATCAACAACAATCAATAAAACGG
Source organism: Xylota segnis (assembly GCA_963583995.1). NCBI lineage: Eukaryota > Metazoa > Arthropoda > Insecta > Diptera > Syrphidae > Xylota > Xylota segnis. The sequence continues at coordinate 127,573,599 of OY757236.1, read as the reverse complement.
ATGGCTACACTCACTTCCGCTCATAATGGCATAGTGTAGTGGGTATGGGTATGGTTGCTGTATGGTTGTTTGTTCATATATCTCGTGCATGTACCCATATACATATAGATGACTTAAAATAATGAGTCTCGAACCATTTCTATGTTTGTTTCGTCCTCTATCTGAAATGCTTTACGAGGAGAGGGGCTACAAGACAGATGACCCTTTCGAACACTAAGTTAAAAACTCTGAGGGAACAAGTGCCTTTCGTTCCATTTAAATCAGACGATATCATGGTATCAGCAAAGCCTTTTTGGATTCTTGGATTTTACTTTACTTTAGAAGATATGCTCTATACGATGATACCAAAATGAAGAAAATCCATCAGGAACTTCCTGTGGTATTAAGGCTTCAAAAGCTTACCTAATTTCGTTACATCAACTTGTATAGACCAAATTATAGGATGTGATCATATGTGAAGTCACCCAGGAGAAAGTACCATGATACGTGGCTGTAGTAGATATGACATAAGCACTTTCAACACAATTTATTCATCGGAAACGGAGTAACCTTTGAAGTAAACCCTCACGAACGCCAGACAAACATCCGAGAGTATAATTGTCATTAAAACTATTTAAATAAATAAGTAATTAGTCTTCGGACGTGAAATCAAAAGAGTTGGTAGACTCCATCCACTCGTGTATAGAATATACGACGCGCAATACGATTTTTTTGAGAAGGTAGGCTCTAGTCTTGTACTTATCGGTTTTTAGAGAGCCACACACTGAAGGCACCCGATTTCCAGATTTATGCCTTAAAAATATATCTGAAGGCGCTGCTCCTATGGAAGGACTTATTGCTTTTTGTCATGATGGAAGCAAAGGTCATTGAAAATCTTCAACTTCTACTCTAGTGTACGTATAGCGATAACGCCCTGACTTAACTAGGTTGTGTTCTGAGATAAAAACTCTGTCACTTTCTCTAGTACACGATAAAACTTTGGAATTTTCATTATGACTATACAGTTTCCATTACTTTTTGCAGATGATATCGGCCAAGTGAGCGCCGGCATTGTTGATGACCATTTAGGCTCTTTTTACTCCATTTTCCATAGTTTTGGCGAGACTCCTGTCGCATACACTCCTTGAGAGCTTCCTGAGTGTGTGGTATATTCTTAAAGACCCGTGACTTCAAAAAATCTCAAAGTAAGAAGTCTGGGACGGCCAATTCGAACGATCTTGAGCGCCGGCATTGTTGATGACCATTTGGGCTCTTTTTACTCCATTTTCCATAGTTTTGGCGAGACTCCTGTCGCATACACTCCTTGAGAGCTTCCTGAGTGTGTGGTATATTCTTAAAGACCCGTGACTTCGAAAAATCTCAAAGTAAGAAGTCTGGGGTGGCCAATTCCAACGATCTTGCCGGATAGTCCAAATCACCAAAACGTGACCCGAAAACGCATCCTTCAAAAGGTCCATTGTCGCGCGAGCTACATATCTGGTTGCATCGTCCAGTTAGAGCTACATGTCCTCCAGTCCAAATCCATGGTTCTACATCGCTCACCAGTGACAATAACCCTTTTATTCACAGCGTCCTCAAGAAATGAGGCCCAAATGACAACTCTGGCGTAAATGGCGCACCATCCAGTGACTTTGAGTAGATACATTGGCTGATATGAGTATGGGGACTCTCACTGCGCTAGATGCGCAAATTTTGTTCGACTAATTGCTATAGGACGCCTCGAAGATACCGCGATCTTGAGGAGTAAAACGTCTCATGTATCTGCATCTGTTTACTTCACACAGTTCCCACTGTGTACCTCGTGGAAAATGGTTTTCGTTTTACAAAATTCTGTAATATCGATCTAAGAAAGTGTCATCAAGTCTTTAGAAAGCTTTCTTTCATCCAAAAATTTCTATTTACATCTGTATGTGTACATAGATGTGTCTCTTCTATATTCAATTCATATCTCCACCGTGGAATCTTAAAGTCTGACGCATGCACCAAACGATCTCTACATTGTCTCACATCGTTCGGGTAAAGAGCACGGGCCCGCCCCTCCAGCCGTGTGGGACATCATCAACCCTCTGTTTGCCAGAGTCTACAGATGAAATACAAAGTTGCGGTTTGGGATATTCCGCCATCAGATACCCACACCAAACTACGTTTCAACTAATCAACTCAAGTGTTGGCTGATGGAAGGAATTCATGTCCGCACTCACGCATGCGGCATACTCCCATTCCGTAGTCAAATCAAATATAAGAGAAAAAAAATTTACATAATTGAATTATGCATTCGGCTGGAAGGCGGTTTTCCAATTCAATATTCTTATGAGTGCCGTCAAATCCTACATGGTATCTGCAAACTTAATATCTCTGCAATTTTCTCCCTACCATACCCACCGCTGAAGAGTATTCAGGGCAGCACCGTATAGATGCGAATCAAGTCGAGAATATCTAAGCCTCGATCGCTAGACGCGTCGAAATGTATGAGAATCGAAAAAACGAGAACGCAAAATGCAAAGCAAAACGCACCTCCGCTAGTATGCTAATTGCGGAAGGAATTTTCCATCAGACGAACAGAAATCCAAGTTATTTTTTTTGGATGAAGAAATGGATGGCTTACATGAGCATCAACATCACCGGGTGACTACCAAAAAAAAAAAGTAATGAATGTTGACACACCCGAGGACTGGTTATTCGATTCCTAATTTGGGAGGGAAATCCAATTCACAAAAGATGTCCATCGGAGAAGCGGAATCATCAGCATAGATACATATGTATTTTTGTATCTATTAAACGCGTTATTGTTTTTCATCAACAAATTGCGCAATAAAAATGCAAATCCTACCACCGAAGCCATACTCGAATGTCGAATGGATCCGAAATAAAGCGTGTGATTCAAATTTTATTTCGTTTTTTTGTGAATATTAAATATTTGTCTTATAACAATAAAAGATATGTAGGTATATCTTGTTTTGATGGTTGCTAAAAATAAACGGAATAAACTGCCGATCATTGTTTTGAAATATTTTGAATACGCAATGGTGAGGTTATGTTCATGTTATGGCGAACATTCCTACAGAAAATCACTATTAATCACTTAGTGGAGCGATGACGGCAGGTGTTGAATGGAAATTCAAGGGCAGTATCTTAGAAATCTCCGAAAACGTATCCGCATTTCGAAAAGAACAAAATATGAATAAATGATGGATTATGGTAAAATTTTGGGACTTCCGTTGGTGGACAGCTTACGAATTCAATTCATGAAATGCTGTAATACCTGCAAATGGGTAGCAGTAGAGGTCACATTTTCTTAGAACTGACAAATACGTTGAAAAGATTTCAACCCTCATTAAAAGTATTGGGAAGCCAGCATCCATCAAACCATCTACCTGACGTTTCTGACCTCTCCTTGGATGTAACTCGTTCCCAAGACGATTTTTTTAAGGTTTAAGATAGAATTGGGATAAAGTTCATCGTATGTAGTAACGTGGTAGATTAACACCAAATTTTACTACCAGTTCGATGAAGAAGTCGTGAGTATGAAGCAGTATGAGAAGATCGAAGGATTTTAAAACCAAACTCGTGGTATTGGCTTATGAAGCAAGAATAGTATGGCCCAACAACCCCGGGGTAACTATAGTACCGGAATCTTAAATTCTGTCAAACGTTACTGTGAAGACGGCTAGCAAAGCACGCTCTTTTTTAAAGGAAGAACTGAGACTAGTACTCTAGATGAGACCTCATTTTATCATTTGCTTAGCGTGCTGGCTATGGCACACTATCGGCAATAATTAACTAAAAACACAACGAGCTACTAGAACAAAAATAAGGCATTTCATACGACCAAGGACCAAACAAATATTTTTGGCACAATAGGTCTATGGGACCCGGGGCCTAGCTTCTCACAGCCATTCGAGCTCTGCGTGTTATATTCTTTACACGAATGGGAGGGGCCTACAATTGAATGCAATTTGTTATTTGAGAGGATTTTTCAGGACACTTGTACTCTCGTATGTTTGTCAGACCTTGAAATTGTGACAAAAACTTTTAGGTGTTTTCGTTGGGACTCGAGCCTCGAACCTCTTGTTCCGTAGTCCGAGGCACTAACAACTTGAGCTATGGCGCCCATCATCAAATGCCATCAAAGCTGCATTCAATAACGCAAAGAGGAACGGAATTGTACATACATATCTGTGAGTCCTATTGAGTACCATACCACTGTTGGGATACCACAGGGCTCCGAGCTCGGTACGTTACTATTGAATATTGAATATCCAAAGAACATATTAAAGATATTGAAGTATTAAAAGACGCGAGTTGAAAAGTTACTAAAAATGTCCACTACTCCGCATTATGCCTAACGTTGGAGAGTCCACAGATGGAAGGAAACATTACATGGATTTCTTTGCCAAATGCGAGGCAATGAGGATAAAGAAGTATCAGTTCCTAATAACGATATTGTCTGCACCGAAAAGGTGAGGTGATGAGTTGCACCCGTCACCCAATTAGGACAGAGAGTATAAGAAACTGCGAAAGGCTTTGAAGGAAGGATTCATAAGAAGGCAATAGGACACAATTTCTGAAACGGTTGTACCGGAACGAAATGTTACAAAAGCAGGTGATTTGAGTGATGAAAATCCAACACTGCGACTGCAGACTTTTGGGACTTTAGAATGTACTTAAACGTTCAATGTTCAAGAAACCACAAATCCTAGTCTTAAGACTGACTCCCCGAGCTGAAGTTAAAACTTGCTTAGATTGAAGTTTCTCTTCGTTGGTCTTGCTATGGTGCTCATACTCGGTTTTTAGACTTCAAATTCGGTGGTGTAACTGATTCAACTAAGCCTAAGGCTAAGTCATTTCCACATTTCAATGAAAAGGTTGATTGTATACAGACCTACCTTCAAGGATTATTCAGTTCTAAACAATTCCTTGGACTCCTTGTGCTCAGCAAACCAAGTTTAAGCAAGGATCGTGAATATAGACCCAAGAACAAAGTAGAGACGCATAGTGTTCCAACTATCTAAGCAATCTTTCCTACATTGTGTCACCGTAGGCAATTCGACGTATCCTCAAACAATTGGACTGTAAATGGAAGACGTTACGTTTAGTTCTACAAACTGCAATTAAACTAGGGCTTAAGTCATTTCTTTCAGATTTGAAGCCCGAAACTAATGTATTCTACCAAACCTTCAGTCGGTGGCCTATTGAAAATGACTATTAGACTTATGTCCAAACAATGGAAGACGAGTTTCGAAAAACAATCCTTGGAAGCAGAGTCAGAAATACATATCTAACTATTACAGCAAAAGGAAACATTGGAGCTCCCTGCCAGAGGTTACAGGCTCCAACTATTCGAAAATAGTATGAGTTGACGTCTGGTTGTATCTATAGATGTTTGTTATGAACGGACATAGACCAAGTATCTGGTAGTGAAGCCTGGTGAGCCTGGTGAGCCTGGTCCCCATCTATTTCCGAAAACCAGTTCTGTCTGAGTTCATTTATAGCCAAACGTCCAGTAATACGTTTCGTTCCTCCCTGTTTCTCAAGAAAGGGAAGACTATTGAGTCACTGATTTTCACAGACTCACTTCGCGCAAACGTTTGACAAACACCTGAAAGCATAACTACCAAGAAAAACGTCCTAAGCATGACTTTGCCCTTCAGAATATCAAACCCACAGCAGGACTGCTTTTGGAGTTCTGTCTTTAAGTCTTTTCAAATCCAAATTTTCCATGGCTATCTTATTTCTGGTCATCTCGCTAAACCAACTCAGGATTGAACTTTAAGCCTAGGGCAGTTATTGAAACCCAGAGACCTCTGTATTTTAAGCTGGGCTCAGATTTGGAAACAATGCAGCCGTGACCAATGGTGGAAGAATCCTTATATATTCGACGAAGTTACTCAATTATTGAAAGATTGTCAACATATAGGTACGTAAATCAGTGAAAGCCTTAACCTCGACTTCAAAGGTTCCTTTCAACCCGGACTTGATTCACTATTAGCCTGGGAAATGGCTTTCCAAAGGAACCTGCCATATGAGTAGACACAGTCATACATACGTTGAACTGCAACAGGATCATCAGTCTACGTCCAAGGAGTCATGACACGAAGCACCTCCTCACTTTGACCTCAAGAACTCACATTGCCCTACCTCGTGCCACGAGCACTTTCATTTAACCAGAACAGACTTGCTTTGTCCCCAAAAACAACAAAAACTCGTTAAGTGAAATCGAAAATGGTATTCAACGCCGCTCCGATTCAGATCTTTTCTCATTCTTCTCTTCTTACCTTCACGTGACCTGCATCCGAGAAAGAAATTTCTTCAGAAAGATCCAAAAAAAATCGCACATTTTCGAATTTGACGACTCCCAGCACGTACTCACGTATGTGTTTCACCCTAGAGCCGCGCCAACGAGGACGGTCTCATCACCGGAAGACCCTTACGACAGGTGCATGTGCTCACGTTTCCCTTTTCATTCATTCGGATGCATCTACAGAATGACCACAGAAAAGAAAAAAAACTGGTTAATCGAAAGTTTATCCTGTCCTACGGACAAAAACAAAACCCCAGCACATGTCCAGAATTTTTAATCAGGATGCCCGGCCATCACACCGCCCGTCGAGGAGAAGAGGAAGGAAGCGGAACTAACTCGCAAATTAAGTACTCAACGCGAAGTGCTTGCTGGTTGGTGATGTTTATAGTCTTCAAGTGGAACCTTGAAACAAAAACAGAGAAATTCGTCATCGCATCGGATCTCTGATCACGAATACGATTTGTTCGAGATACATTTGGATTTTAGTTGCTTCTCTTGAACTTGAACTTTCCGAAGGCAAAACAACAAAGTCAGTCAGCTGCTGTCAGTCAATGAATTGGAGCCGAGAGTCGGTTCCATGGAATCGGCGAAAAGCAGATGTTTGCGCGATCCCCAGAGATGAGAGGTGATTTCTCTTTGCGGGTTTTTATCTCGAATCTCATTGCTGTTTGCGTCAATTGCAATCACAGATACACACTACATAGTAACGATGATGATTTGTTTAATTTGGTTTATTTGTTTGAAAGTTTGTTTGCTTAAGCAGTCGCATGATCTCATTTGTTTATGTTCGGGCAGTGGTTGTTAAGACAGTAAGTGGTTGTTAAACAAGCTCGGGGGGAGCTCGCAGCGAGAGTGGGTTTGTCTGACACTCTGGCGAATAAAAATCTTACCGCCTAGATGGGGGGGTTTTGAAAGTGCGGATAGTGCCTAATTATCGCACGTGTCGTGCCTTTAGTCCGCCTTAGGTCATCGGTGCTCCTACTCGGATTATGCATGCATCGCGGTTAGTCATAAGCTATGAGCTTATGTGGGTGGGTGGCCTAAGACAGGTGGCAGTCATATTAAATATTTGGAATGCCATGCCTGAGTGTTAAGCATTCCTTTATGGAAGAATGCAAATGATGAAGACTGCGGTGGAATACAAGAGTGAAGGAGCCATGTCCGGGTACAGAGTCTCGGCATATACGGTGCATTCTCGGCTAAGAAATGGAAAAAACGGAGTTGGTTTCTCACAGACGCCCGGAGCCACTTGGAAGGAGCACGTATTGTCATCGGTGACAGCAGATCTGAGTGCAAACCCAAGAAGTCCAAGTCGATGTTAAGATGAGCTATACAGAGCCATGTAGAAGGACGAAGGTCGAAAACAATCCCACTGTGACCTTTGATGTCAAAAAATAAAGATTCAGACAAGGTGAGGCACTGTCATGAGACTTCTTCAACATGACACTTGACAGACTTAACCTAAACTCAAAACCCAACACCCGGCGTATGACCTTTGTAAGATCTGTGCAATCCAACAGGGTAGGCCAACCAAGTCTTCGAAAAAAATGGTTCCGCCGACGACATAGCAATCGTTTTAGTGGCCAACCTCCTATACGGCTTGCTATGACTTAGGACTGGCGTGAGCCTACATGTTTTAGAGGAAAAGACAGAAATAATCCTCATCAGCACCAGGATTCACGTTCTGATCTGGAAACCAGAGTTGAAGTACCTAGGGATGGAAGACTAACTTGTGGGTAACACCTAACCAAAGCAGTTGATTTGAGAAAGTAGCAAAGGCAACTTTTGTCCTCGCAAGGATTTACCAAATACCGGCGGACGGACATACAAGAAGAGACTTGCTCTTCGCAAGAGTTGGGGCAGCTAACAAGATCAACGCATTCAAAGTATCTTCTTGCCAACAGCCCTCCAAAACGGGGAATGTAAAGTGGGTGACAATGTATCAGTACACCTTCTTACTACAGAATCGCAACAGTTGGGGCAGCTAACAAGATCAACGCATTTAAAGTATCTTCTTGCCAACAGCCCTCCAAAACGGGGAATGTAAAGTGGGTGACAATGTATCAGTACACCTTCTTACTACAGAATCGCAACAGAAATACGTTCCCAGCAGGACAACGGCAACTAGTGCGGTGATGTTGAGGTACCACCAAGAACAAGACAAAAAGAAGTCTTGTATCTTTCAGAATGTAGACGATTGGATTAGTAGGAAGCATTGCGAGAGATTTACTGAGACAGTATCCAGAACTGGCATCACAACTCGAGGGCCGGGCAAGTATAGTATATTTCAAGTAAAAATCACAACAGTCTCGATAGCGTACAGCGCTATGGTTTTCACCATAAGTAGCTAGTCTAACTGCGATACAGACCTTGGATTCACCAATAATTCGATCCAGCTTGGTGAAACAACGTGTTCTTGTGCTTAGTTTCAGACCACAGAGACATTCCAGACAATTGGAAAGGGGATTAGGTAACTAAAGTGGCACAGAACTGAACTGGGGGAAACTCTCAAGAAGAGATGCTTCTAAATAAATTTGGCGAGAGCTTGATTTGTAGGCGAACCGGTGGATTTATTTTCGTCAATAGGACATATCTGCTAGACTCAACGATTTTTGTAGAAGCTGTGAGAATAAGAAAGAGGAGGAAACCACATCTTACTGCTCTATCCAGAGTTGAGAAGGGAAACTCTAGGCTAGTACTTCTTCAAAGATCTTAACGATCTGGCCATGCTAGTCTCAATCTAAATAAAAGCTGCATTATCGAGTCAAACCAGGAGAAGTCGAAATATGCGGAAGTCTTTTGGTTTTTTTCATTTTTCTATCACAAGGTACCACAAAGGACCTACTTTAGATCTAAGTGTGTTCCATCTTAGCAGGCTATAACCACCCAAGCTCAAATGCTGACTCAAATGCTTCCTGGTCATGGATGCTTCAGAACATATCTCAAACCAACATCTCCTTTGACTGCGATTGTGTTGGTAGCATCATTGAAGAAGAAATATGTGTCAAAGATCTCTCCTTCTTTGAGACCCTGAGCCTGCTGTTTAAAACCTTATCTGAGAAGCAATTTGTTCATTAAAAACCTTTCTCATGACAGTTGTACTCTCGGATGTGTGTCAAACGCTTGTGAGAGGTAGGGCTGTCAAATACATTTTTTTTTTTTTTACTATGTCTAGGGATTGAACCGGGAGCCACTGGAGTCTATAATTGCAAATATTTTTAAAGTGTTGCTCAATTAAATGACAAGTATGCACAAGTTGATACGTCAAAGCAAACTGCACCTAACTTCACACATAACCGAGGAACTTTACTTGAAAAATGTGACATTCCCATAGAAAAGCCTTTACTCCAGGTCGTATCTATGACACGAAAGAATAGAGAATCCGTCCATTTCTTTCCACACTTATAACGTCTCTATCCTGACCATCTCCCAGGCCATAGGCATAAAAAGATAAAGCCCCGAAGATTCCGAGATACCATCAACTGTTCTCCAACATAAATTTAAATCATACCCAACGGGAACTAATCACCTTGGCGTGACTCTCATCCAATCCTCTTCCTGTTTCCCAAGACTGGAACTCTATCCTGTGCTAAATAATTCCAAAACTCACGTATCCTCCATTAAATAAGACCTCGGCTTCCTCCTTTTTCCCAACGCAGCGCCCCGCATTCCTCTCAATTATTACTATTCGAAGCCCAAATTAGTGCCTCGGTTAATTACAACACTCTGCCAACTATTTAATATCCCGCGCGTCATACAATTAATCACCGCCAATGGTGCAAAGGCAAAAAAAGCAGAATTTTTTTTACTTTATTAATTTATTACTTAACATTTTGATTAATAGCAAAACTCTCCAGCGCGTCCGTGCGGTGGAGAATGAGAGAGTCGAAGACTTAATTTCCTTCGGTGATTATATAAAATGAAGAATTTCCTGTTGCGGTGCATACCACACCATAGGCGCGATTGGACGCGAGCCGCGCAAGGCGGTACTAGGTTGCACTAGTTCTCCGGTGAACGAAGTACCACACGCTTTCCAGTACTCGAAGTTGAATTGGAATTTTCTTTCTCCACACACCGCCGAAACAAAACAAACAAAAAAAAAAAAGGAAAAGGCATTTCCACAGAAGTATCTTTGAGATACTATCCAGTTGGGAATGGCCGGCGTGGTTTGGGGTACCCACAAGTCCAGGTCATAAGCAAGGAAATTTATTGCTTGTGGGGTAAGCCAAAGCAACCCAGAGACCCAGAGAGTGGAGATGTGACAGGTTGACCGATCTTATTGGTCGTTAAACCTATGCGATGGAAGCCCATAAACAAGTTCTCCTCGGACCGGCCAGCGCTTGGTGGGCTGGTGGGCTGTAAAACCTGAAAGTGCGAGCATAATCGCACTCCTTCGACCTCGTTACCAAGCGCGACTGTTGCTGGTCCAACGATCCAGTTGAGGTGCACGATGCCGTCCAGCTGCGTGGCGGTGTGTCGTGTGATTTACGCAATCGATTTTGATTAGCGAGCCAGCATTCGATTGGGAAATTAGATAACTAAATTGATTGCGATAATCGGTGGAGTGGGTGTATCGATTTCAGGCCGCAGTATGGGTTGGCGAAAGTAGATTTAGGGTTTGAGATACAACCGACGTGACCCTAAAGTAAGAGTTTTCAATTGGGTTTCTCAGTTATGCGTGAAGTTGGCCACGATTTGTTTTGACAGTTCATATCGTCTATACTTACCATTTGGTCCTGCAAAGGTGGACGTTTCAACAACGTTCACGTTCGCTTACGACAATGAAGCCTATTTCTAGCTCAATGGCTCCATTAAAAACCGTTTGACGAAGTCGATATACCAAGTCCATAAGGCTTCTATATGACTTCACATTTAAGAGTTGACCCATGCATCTTCTTCAATTCAGAAAGCGACACAGTCAATGGAGATCGCTTGCGGATCAAATTGACTGAATTTGGCAATAAATTGGAAGAAGCTGACTAGTAACGCATGTGGTTCCAGCGAGACGGCGCCACACGCCAAGCAGGTGGCCAAACAATCAAGTCAATGAAGCTGAAGTTCGGTGACAGTGATAGTCTCAGGAATAGTCCACTCAATTGGAAGTCAATTTGGAGCCTTTTGGAATTTTTAGACTTTAGATGAACCCAGGCCCTGACTCGAACTTCAGGTTGTCAGTGTATCGCTCTATTTATTCGAAAAAATCACGGAAAATAGGGTTCAAGACATTCAGTCGTACACACATTTTGATCCAAACAAAGGCAGGACAATAAGGAGGGAAATGATTCTTTCCATTGAAATGAATTCACAAGCATCACGAGCATACCATTAATTTGTCTGTGTTCGTAAGAAACCCAATCGTCAATAAAACCTCTAACCGAGGATCCGGGAAGACCCAACCCAGGTTCAGGTCCTGAGAAATTAGTCAATATAACCTGGAACCCAGACAAGGGTCAAGGAGTTTCGTCTTGGGATCGAATTCAAAGAATTCTTGCATCCTCGGACTATTTAGAAACGGGTTACAGAGTTGAGCAAGACCTTAGTCACCAGCTAGTCATCGCTTGATAAACTTAGGCCAATCAAGCATGGAGCAGAGCCAGGGATACTTGGGTAAGCTCCCATGCAGTTGAGACAGGCCGTTCTTTAGAGAATCCTGCAGAAGATAGTCACATTCTTACGCATTTTGACATTAGACAGCTGCCATTACAGTTTTGACAAACCTGTCAGGCGAATTCTCTCCCTTCAGCGAATTCTCATTCTCCATTTTTCGTTCTTATTCAAGGTGGGCTTCAAGGAATGAAGCTGTTATGGCATTCTATAGTTCGCTACACTCCTAAGCTGAATGTCCCGCCAGTCTTTAGATGAAGACTCTCAACATGACAGAAGGAATAAGAGACAACGCTCCAACTAAGGAAATAATAGAATCTCAGTTCCCAGATTGAAGACGACTTATCTGCCTATTTAAGGCAACCAATGGTCTATCTTGTAGCGTTTCCTGGCTAATATTCATTGCAAAGCAAAGGCCAAATGTCAAATTTTGACACCTGTCAACTGTGACACGTCTTGTCATTGTTAAAACAATGAGAGCTTATAGCTAATAGGCGTACCCCGCCCATATTTTAGGAATGTCTAGCGTTCCCCAGAGAAATTTATTGATTCACGATGCCCTACAACCTCATTGACACCAACCAATTACCAGTTTTCCCTCATCCATACGGGTACAGCCTGCCTACACGAAATTGGCATACTCCCCACACAAGCTGGTCCGCATTCCACAGGTCATCGCAGAGCATACAATCCCATCAAACTCCAACCGACATTATTCATTGCCACAGCATCAGCACAGGTGTGCTGTGCCCCAGAGCCTAAGCACAGATACAACTGGTCATCGTAAACTTGTTAATCGCTACTCCACCCAAAAAGAAGACATCCACGTTGTTGTCTACTGCCCCAAAACCGGTGCGCTGGAACAATCTGCACAATCTTCCTCCCATTCAACAGCACACACATCATGGAACTGGTTGTGCCATCGGTGAGGTCTTCCAAAGCCAGCTGTGCCCGGCTCAGAATACATGTCACAGTTTCCAAACCGATGATTGCAGAACACACACACCGCAGTAATGGGTCATCGTCTTGCATAATTGCAGAGGAAAATTGGCTCTTTCTCTGCGCCGTCATCGTCGTCGTCGTCGTAGTCGAGCCAATCATGTCTGTCCACATGTCCGGTGGAATTTGTGCGAAAAAATGGCCTTTTCCTCGAACGACTTCTTATGGGCATCACTCAAAAACCGAATGGGCCGCAGCCGCAGCCGCCGCCGTCACTTGGCGATCGATCATTGCGTTCGTTCCGCGCAGTCCCGGCGGACGAGGAGGTGCGTTTTCCTTCGACTTTTTGTTGGTTTTTTGGGAAAGTTTTCGTGGCTGACTGGAATAGTTTTCGTTTCATTTTAGTTCCCGCGGGGAGATATGTGGCACACGGTGGCTGCGACTTTGGTATCAGTCGCGAGGGGCTATCGGCTGAGGTGACCAATGTGATTGACTCATTGTTAGCCAGAGGTATGGCCGACGTGGCTAGCGACTGTGCCGCGATTGATCTCAGGTGCTGAGGTATGTGGTTTTTTTCTTCCGCGGAAATGAAAGAGAAAATACTTTCACGTAAACATGGCAGTCAGCCAGCTCAATGGAATTCATTCATGTCTACGAAATGCTGTTTAAGGAGTGCTACTGCAGTCAGTAAACTTTTGACAGGAAACGGACGGTTTTCCCACAAAGTAGAGACACAGTGTGTGATGGGGGAACCCTAAATTAGATGGGTGCTGAAGGACACTGTACCTTGTTGCATCTACTGTAGGATAGGATTGTTCTTATTTCAAAGCCTCACTTAAGCCTGACTCAAGGCCTTACCCCCTTCAATCTCAAAAAGTTTGACGAGCTCTTATGGCCATAAGCCCGACGTAGATAGCTTGGACGTTTTAAGTGACAACTTTTCATTTCAAGGGCGCCACTGTTCTTGCCACCACCTTTGGCATTGAATGTTAAAGCCGTCTTAGAGCGATTAAGTGTGAAAGAAAGGTGGGTGTCCATGCTAGGAAAAATATACGTGACGAACTCGGGCAGTCATAGATCAAGCGCGACTACCTTGTGTAGGCAACTGGTCCATAGGACGACTGAAGTCCCAGAGATTGCAATAACCTTTTTCAATCCAGAGCCATCTATAGTATGGTTGTAGGCAGAGGCAACCTACCTAAGTAGACAGTGATAACGAGCATTTTATTCAACCCAACTTGCATAAGCATAAGACTGTGTGTGGATTCAAGCAAAAATTCTTTGAGGCTGCTGAAGCAGATGGCCTAACAGGTGAGATCTTGAAGCAGCGGAGGATGAAACACGTATTTCTTTGTTCGATCCTCAAGAAAGGAAATTGTGTCATCTATAGAGCTATAGGTCTCCACAACGCAGTTTACAAATTTAAGTCCTGTATCCCCTTGTGGGTCCTAGGGCCTCGACAATGCCTACACGCCATCGTGTGCGATTTCTGGAAATATGTCTCAGTTCTCCCCAACTCTTTCACACTTACCGTAGGACCACCGCGTATCCTGCCATCCTGATTAAATGGTTTTCATTGCATCGCGTAGTTAGCTATGAACCTGTCACCCTTTCGGAGAGTATGTCCAATCCACTGCCACTTTCGTCGTCGTATTGTTGTCCCTATAGGTTCACGCAGCTTACAAGGTATATTCTGTATTGTATTAGCACTTCAAACCGCTTTTGTCAGCAATTAGTCCATGTCAGTGCAGTCTAAGGCCAGGAATTCGACCCAATTTTTAAAATATGAGGAGAAACGTGCAGCTCTGACACTCTTCCCAAAGTCAAAGAAACATTTAGACAATCTTGTCATTCTTGAAGGAATTATCAAGAGTTCAAGCATCAGCTATGGAAAGAAATAGTAACGATCACGGACGAGAGAGATCTAGTGATAGATGGAATGTCTGGGACTCAAAGAAAAACCAATGAAACTAATGAGAGTCTTCTAAAGGAGCACTATTTTGTTCAGGGGAAACCGAAAGACCAAGACGTAGAAAGTGTCGTACCCATCCATGGAAATCTAGTGTGGGAGCAAACCATTATCAAATCCATGAACCTTGTGGATAGTCCAGACTGACTGGATGTGATCTTCTTCTTCAGCAAACATGATCTTACTGGATCTTTCGGATTTCTTACTCACTACACAGACAAATACTATAAGGAACTGAACTTGGTTTAAGTAGGTTAATGGGATAGGTGCGGGATAGTACTAGATGCATCCTCGTACGTAGATCAATAGCTCTGTCGGACTCTCTCTCACACTTAAGCACACTGGGAGTTCTGAAGAGCTAAGTAAAGACTCAGGGCCTTAAAGGTGCAAGTGTCTAAGCCGCAATTTATTTTTAAAGCAATACGCTATTGATCAGTTGGTCCTCAGTAGGGCCGTATCCTTATTCTTATCAGATCTTTGATTCTTGAAGAATGAACAGGCATGGATCCAAATCTCCATTTTGTCGATACCACCGACTTCAAACACATTTGGTGCTGAAAGAGACATTTTCCTTCTCAAATTCTGATCATCATGCCTTCCGTACCATGCCTTGAAATTCATCTCCGACGGTTTACTTTTTTTTATGAAATAATGAGGAGCTGGTAACTTTGACCAATCGGTTGAAATCGTATTGTGGTTACCATCTTGGATAACTGTTTACAATCTCGTTGACACATCTACTATCAACTACAACAACCATCAGCGTGCAACTGGAAGGGGCATACGATGTACGTCGTATATCGTAAGTACAGACCCAATCCCCACCGGAAATAGATTTTCATTTTCTATGTTTAAGTCGAATTTTTGTGGTTTCCTGTACTCAAATCGTAAGAAACGAACTTTAATCCGCCGACCGTCGACGGTTTTATCTTTTTTAGAAGCTCGCGGTACACAGCTTTGGATAGAGCTTATGCGCCTAGATCTAGGCAAACTCAACCAAGAAAACCAAAAATAAATGAATGAATACTTGACACTTCAGGTTGGGAAGGAAGCCATTAGTAAATTTTGAAATATTTGCTTGGAATTGGCTTAAGGTGATCTGTTCAACACGAGGATCGTTTTCAGCTCTAAGAAAGTGGTGTCAACGCTGAATAACATTCGAATTTGGTAAATAAAGACAAACTCATGGAAAATGGAGGCATCTCTCAATAGTTTATTAACTTTCTGACAAATATTTATGAATTCAGACCAAAATTCACAAGAACTAGCAGATTTTAACGTTCAAAATGGTGATAGAGTCTCTTGTTTTGCACTCGATCCGACTTGAGCAAAAAATAATCATGCGAACGCTAAAGGATGACCAGACAGCAATGATACTTTTTCCAAATATTATGTTTCAGCAGCTGTCAAAGTTACTAATGACTTCCAGATGTCAAAATTTTCAGTAGGATTTGCCATTTCATCATGCATCATTTGACACCTACCGAACGTGCAGAAATCACAAAAAAATGTTATCGAAACTGCGGTTCAATTGTACATATGTACGCGATCTGAATTTCGTCGTGAGGTCTGTCGTTATCATGGCTTCAGAGTTCTTTAGACTTCTCTCTTTTGGACCTTAAGCCACTAACTAGACAAAGACTGGTCCGAAAGACCGAGAACTGTCAATTCAGCGCCGATTAACTGAATTGGGCATCACCAGTGAGTTAACACGGCCTGTTTGCGGTTGGATTTGGGCCTACATGCGTATAAGAGTGTGCTGAAGCAAGAATTGAAGACGAGGCCCATTTTTGGTTCAGCGGCTATCTCAACAAGCAGAATTGCTATTATTGAAGCTAACACAACCCACAAGTGTTCAACCAAGCATTACTGTGTCCACAAAGTTTGACTGTTTGGTACGGTTTAAGGGAAGGGGGCATCATCGGACCTTATTTCTTTCGAAATGAAGAAGGAGACGCCGTTATCGTCATTGGTCTCAGATATACAGCTATGTAAACCGGCTTTCTGTGGCCAAAGCTCGACAATATCGATATATTCGAGCTGTGGTTTCAAAAAGACGCTACTACATGCCATACAAGCGATGCAACGCTCGAAATTATGAATAGAAATTTGGCAGGAACGCAGAGCATAAAAATTTCTTCGATCCAACTTTATGAAGTGTACCAAGATGTAGATGTAGTTCCATGACCAAACCAAAACATGTCAAGTGGCCAATCCTGCTTAAGAAAGAAGTGTCTTCAGATCATAGCCACCGGGTTCGCGATGAAAGAAGATCGAACAAGCGATCCAAGGATCAAGCTAGCGCCGATTCTATAGTGTTTAGTGGACACAAGTGGAAGCAGTGTGCTCAGGATTGAAGTATAAAGTATCTCCAGATATCCAGACTGTCATTCGTTCCCTCTCGGTTTTGTCTACCTATCCTAGCTTCTCTCTTCTATCCTAATGTCAAAAGGCATGGTTTTTTTATAAGACTCTGTGACACTAGTCACCTCTAACATATGTATGCATACAGTGGAAGCCGCTTAAAATGTTTTCATTTCCTTTCATTACGTTGGTTCCATCATACTTTTGGGTATTCTTCCGTCAGACATGGCCTTGTCGAGTATAACGACCTTATTTCCTCGGTCCCTTCACTGTCGTTATAAGCGACTTCCATTGTGGTATGTGTATCAAACCAAAATCTTCTCGAACTCAAGCAATGCTGATGCAGACATGAATAGAAAGCCAACACCAGACAAACTCTCCAGATCTGCCAAGTATCTACAACCTTACAACACGTATCTATGGCAAGTAGCCTCCTACATTATTTGAATTGCTGGTTACAAACTCCGATTAGATCAAATGGTATCCACTAATCCCGATGTATCCATTGAATTCATCCATCATTCGCTTACCAATTTACATCAAACTTCAGAAAACAACCGCAAATGCTCCCATTCTCCTCCGCCAAACCAATGAGGAAGGAATTCCAAATTGATCCATCAAAATTCTCCAGAACATCGTTAATCCATTGATATCTATTATTAAAATATCTAACACATAATTGGCCCACATAAGAGGCACACACCGTCCAGCTCCTGAAGGTGTCGCACAAGAAGCCACGACTGCAATTTCCCCATCACTCACTGGCCATGGACCGCAGTAGACACGACCAGCATCTATCTATAACCAGCGGGTGAGTTACCCCGAAAAAACCTGCTCGTTCATAACTTCCATCAGAGTTTTCCTCCACCAGAAGATGCAACAACCCAGGCACCGCCAGCGACTGCATCATCGTGGTCGTGGCCAGCGCGAAAATCTGTAACGAACCAATCGTGTGGCATTGTCGGTCTTACCTTGGAACGTGTCGCCGCGTCCGCCGTTGTTCGCAGATTTTCTTTCGATTTTCTTCGCGTCTTCGTGGCGTTGTTGGTTCTTTTTTTTTTCCTAATTTTCCGAGAAAAAGTTGTTTTTTGTTCAATATTTTCGCGAAACTCTTGAAACAAAAAAAGTGAAGTGGCAGTAACACAGTTTGGAAGGTTTTTCGTTGTGGATACCACCTATGTACCTCCTCGAGGTCAAGCCCAGGTAAGTGCAGGTCGAGTGAGACAAAACGCTGTAGATATACATTTTTGGAATGCTCAGATATATTTTTGAAAATATTTACACAAAAGTCCTATCAAACACTGTCAACACTGAATACAAAAAGTCGTCGTCATTGTCCCTAGCTCCATGAGTCGGTGTCCTTCGTGTCCTTAGCGTCCGAACCTCATGTGACCGTAGTCGTCGAATTGATCCTCGCCGCCGCGCTTGCCGAACCGCATGTGACCGTAGTCGTCGAATCGTTTCGCCCTCTCGCCATCGCTCTCGTTGTCCACCAGCAGGTCTAGTTCGATGGGGATCTTGGAGCGGGATATCTGCAACATCCTGGGACCGAAACCGTAGACCGATCTGAGGTTTCTGTGTGTTCCGTAGGATCGGAAGCCGCCATTGCTTTGGGTATTGCCATCTCGGGTGTCGGGCTTTGGTTGGTTCTCGTTGTACTTATCACTGTTGACTGGTAGTCCTGGCACGATGAGGACATAGCAGAATAGTAGGAAGGTGCACAGGAACAATGGTGTTAGGGAAGCCGACATGCTTGTGTGTTGTCTATGGGAAATCCTGGTCTGGACTGGCTTCTGGTTGTTTCCGGCGGGCGGCTTTTATAGGTGAATCCTTTGAAAGGATTCTTGGATTTGGAAGGGAAAAATAATATTTTCGTATTTTTATTATTCAAAGAGCATGGTGAGTGGAGATGTCAGAAAGTCGGTAGCACCTTGGCAGCGTAATGACAGTAATTGATGGGTGAAAGGTAACTCAATTAGGCGCGCTTTGCTGAGGGTGGATTAGCGATTGAAGACGTTTCACGGTGGATGTTGGTCGGTGGTTTCCCAACCTCTGGGACATGGCAGTGCGGTTTCTATTTTTAAACAGTCACGTTGAGTTTAAAGTGTGAAAGACTAACATTGGTTTCGGGAACATATGTTCGCAGAGACAGGTAATTCTTGGCTATTAGGTGGTGTACTAGTGCTGCTCAGATGCCACTGATGGCACATTACGTGTATCACTTGAAGGAGCTTCAGTTTTTCAACTCTTTGTGAGATGTAGACAGGATAAAGGAGTACACAGCACTCCCGCAGTAGGTTTCGAGCTCAAGCATCTCCTTGCATCCAATTACCTACGGAGGAATAGACCTATGTAAGCCATACTACTTCCAGGATCTATCCTATTGTAGTCCAACTTCGAGTCATTCTTAAAAAGTGCTCAGATGGTTCCTTCTTCGCCTTCCACTTCTCGAGTGTTGGAACCTTACATTAGTGCCTAACTTGTCTGTAAGACACCTCGTACGAGTGTTGATAGATGGACTGATTCCAGTGCCCTTCAATGCGAGTATCTACAAGACCCATTTTCTCACATGAAGCGAATTCACTTCTTAGAATCAACTCAGGCTGCCTCATACTTTATTGAGAGCCACGCCTACTTCTAAGAATGTTGTTCAAAACAGATTTCTGTGCCACGCCTATTTTATGAAAATTCGAATATCCCCTATCAAGAATATCGTAGAACTTCACTGGTATATCTTTGAATAAGTCTGAAGGTTTGGAACGATAGTAGGGAATGGTTTCCAGAGACTTACATGTCCCACAGTCAAGTCGTAAGGAAAACCCTGCTTCGGAGAAATCAAACTTCTTGTCGTGATTATAAGACAGAAAGACCTCGGAATGTTAGCCAAAACCAAGGCAATTGGCTTCATATTCTAGATACGGGACGCCATGTTATCCCACGATACAATCCGTTGAATGATGGTTCAAGTCATGCTTAGAACTTCATTTGTTCTGTCAAGGTATGCCTATCACATCTTTCTGAATTTGTCACAGCTATCTGCCCTCTATCATCGTTACTTACTTATTTCTTGTTAAGAACTAGAAAAGAAAAAGAATCTGGTCTTATGTGTGCTCATCGCGGTAAGGTAGAATAGGTTGTTCTGTCGAAAGAACCCTTTTAGCTCAGTTGTGGTTATTTGGTACCACGACTCATGTGACCGGAATGTTGATGTCTGTTTGTCAAGAGAATCTAGAGCCATCCTGTTAGTTCCCTAGTCTTCTTACTCGAGGACACCTTAAGTAAACTAAAAAAGGGTTTGTCTAGAACTCCTATTTCGGTAGCAATTTTGCAACTACCACTAGGTATACCTACTCTGGATTGGTGTTCTCCTACCGCCCAATATCCCGTAGTTACCTCAGTCATTTTGGCTAAATCTTTGCGAGATCTCTGTTAGTCTTGACACAGTTCGTAAACCAATACCATTTAAGGTTGTCCTTTCGAGGAAAGATTGAGAGGACGTTTACCTTAATTGATCCAAGACGAGTGTAAACTAGTTCCACAAGGGGGCAATGGAATAATGATCCTTGCCTGGAAAGTTTGTTGCCATTAAAGTTCCTCTAAGCAGTAAACCAAACTAGGGTAACCATAAACTGCCCATCCAGCGAGGCTAGCTCCTTTCGGCATTTAAGTACTTCTGTGGATGGTGTGATTCCTGAGGCAATGGCGTAGATAGCAGCTTGGCTACCAAGGAAAGTTTTGAAATGGTTAAGTGTAGAACCGTCCGTGTAAATTGTTACATCGAAGTCCCTAATCATCTATTCATCTTGCCAATCACTTCTTGTGGGGAATTGACCGTCGAAACGGTTACTGACAGTCATTGCGGAGACTCTCTGAGTCGGATTGTGGTGTCTACTGAAATGTTTGTAATATGTACCTCAAGGAGGCCATACTATCGACCCATAGGTATGTATTGGACGTGCTATAGCTGACTCCATCCATAGTGCTCATTTTAAGTAGTTGCAGATCCTGTAGAAGGGTATCCACGCTTTAAGTACACGTTGGTCTATGTTCAGTTTCCAGTTAAGTTCTGGACCAAGCAAGACTCCCAGATACTTAGCAAAAGGCGATAGAGGGAATAGCTAACCATTTAGTTAGAGGAAGTTGGAGGAAAGGTGCATGTTAAAAGCATCTTCTATGTCCAGAATCGTAGGTTAAGTGTTCTCCTTCTACTGTATGGATTTTTCTATTGTTCGCACTACATTCTGAATGCATGCTGGGATTTGAAAAGAAAGGACTAGGTTGCACCTCACAGATGGTTGTCTAGAACGCTCTTAAGGGTCTTCAATGCGAAGGCTAATTGGTTTGAAATCTTTTACGCCTGAAGACCACACTCACTCGTCTCCATGCGTGGAGAGCTCTTTCTGTAAATCGGTATGAGTCATGGGTGATTTAGCACGGATATCTCTTCCACTTGTTGTAGCATAATGGGCAGGATGCCGTCTAGCCCTGGCGATTTCTAAGAGGCGCAACGGTATATTGGAGGCGTCGCGAATTGTTAGCCCCTGTGCTGCTATTTTTATATCCGGCAAAACGAGTTTGTATTCAAATCTCTAAAGATTTTGCGGATGACTCCGTCCAATTTATATTTAACGTTCTGAGGGAGAGATAAGGCCTTGTCTATTGATCCCAATTGTTGGATCATCCTATCCTGTCAAAACCTATTTGAAAAGATCTATCTTGACAGCTTAGACTACAGAAGTTTGGATTGATACTTTCTCATTATAATCACCCAAACCAACACCTTATTAGTAAAACTTGTTGACAGGTCCAATAACTATGACAAAGGCCTACACTAGGACTGTGCCTTTGTTAAGTTATTTGCCACTCAGTCAATTATGCAAAATCTGTGGACGTCAGTAGCCCGTTAGTGTCACCTGCCATAAAATTATAGCTGAAATAAAAATCCGAGCTACTTTCGCCCAAAATCAATCTAACACCCGAAACCGACCAAAAATTGATTCATCAAAGCGCAACACAAGACATCAGCGAGTTGTCGGAACTCCAGTGTTTCAAATTTATGCAAACACAGTCCATTATGTAAAATTCAGTTCGATAAGAGTTATAGACTCTTTGCCACATCAAATCAATAAATAAATTGGTAAGCCGACATTGTTAACTAAACAAATAGATGGGCACTGACACTTGAACCTCGCAGATGTGTATTGACTCGGCTAATTGGCGAAGTAAGTGACATAAACAAATATTTTATGGTTTTGTTGTTTTGTTAAATGTTTTTTAAGTTATTTTGCATAAAATCCATTTTCAGTTTGACACACTTTTGTGTTTAATGTGACAGGCAGTGAGGTGACAAGCGTTTATTTTTTTGAGGTTGATGACGGAAGTGGGAATTATTATGCTTTGTATGGTAATACCAAGGACGTGCACGTCAAAAGTTGTAGAAAGGAGTGCATCCGATGAGATAACGTTCATAGGTCATTGCCATTGGAAGACAAGTATGTAGCTTGAGCTTGTGTGATAAATCCAACTGGAGGCTGACAGAAGAACTTCCGACATCGTAGAGGGTTACTCTATTATTTCTGCGAACTCTGCTTCACAATGAAAGTATTTGAAAGATGCTGGTACCATCATAGCATCGTGCATTATTCACAGTTCTTTCTTAAGATCTCGATTATTTAATTTGTATCAAGCCCTCCTTAAAGCCATTAACATAAGCTTGAGACTACCTAGATTGGTGAGGTTGGACAAAAATTCACCTATCGATGCTACCTTGTAGCAGAGCCTTTCTGCAAACCAATACGTAAACGTGGCTACGAAAACAATAGTGATGGCAGTGTGCAATCTTTTCGTACACATGTACCTGTCGCAATCTAAGGATCTCGGTGTTCAGCCTGCGAAACCACCAACTTTGCAACCACGGAGTGACACGACTAAACATTGCAAAGTAGCGAGGCGTTCTTCAAGTTGAAGTCAACGCCATTCGTCAAGAAGCTGATTAGCTGGGGATTTATACAGCAGCAACCAAATCTCTCGCATCCAGCACTATGAGATTTGAAGCAGTGACGCGTATCTCTTAACGAGATAGTTAGACAGTACAACCTCACCCTTTTCCGGGTACCGGTCACTGTGAGATGACGGGGAACTGTGAGGCTGACGTATTGTCTAGAAGAGGTTCATCTGCCTTAGATACTATAAAAGTGCCAACGACAACGAAGCTCCAACGTCTTATGCTAGATACCTTATCAACGCTGACGTCAAACTTCTCTGGCTGACCCTAAATGTAACCAGCTCCACTGGACTCCTAAAACACGAGAGAGGAACCTTTTCCGGATAGTGCGCTATAGGAAGATATACTCAAAGATTAGGTATTCCCTATAACGACTTCTCCAGAAGCTATATGGATGAAGTTGAAGAGGATACCATTAGTTACCTGCTAAGGACGTGCCATACACTCGCCAACATCATGAAAGCTATACTAGGTGAATACTCGGCTAAGACTAGCTCTTCCATACAAAGTAATACATGGTTCGTAGGGTGATTCACACACCTTACAGATCGCCAGCACAATTGACCTTCCTCTAGTCTAAGTGGATCCTTCCCAAACAAGCCTAACCTAGTTAGTAGGTATTGAAAGTATGGAAGGTTCAACAGGTAAATTCCTTACATAGGTACGTAGCCTTTGCGAAATCCTTCGAGCTATGGTTCAGCTCCTGATCTCATGATAAGTAAAGTGGGGTAGGCTCGAGTCTCTCGGAACTATCCGTAGGATAAGACTCAGTAACCTCTCCCAGCGATACGAAGAATAACGATCAAGTGGACAAGTATCTTTAATAAATTGGAAAACGTCATCTTTATCTTCTTTCCCGTAGGGCACGTAATAGTAGGTCTCCAGGTGGGAAATACTTGCCATTTCTTGGTTGTCCCTAAGGAGTAAAGTTCCTCTTCTTAAAGTTCAAGTTGTAATGCTCTTCTGATGTCTCTGCATATGTATGACCTTTCTCGCCTCCAGTACGTATCTTCAACGTCTTACTACCTATCTGCATCCACTTTAAGGGCACCATCTGGCCAATACCGGTAGTACCACCAACTTCCAGAGTAATTAAGTTATAAACTGCAAACATGTCCTACCCAATTCGCCGCATTATTGTGGGCGGCACTGCAACATCTGAACCAAACTAATCACCTCCATGACATCGGTCTTGTATGTTACATCCACAGTTAGGATCTGGTCATTTAAATGGGGCCACAGTTGTTGTTTATAGCAAAACACGCCAAGACTCCGTTAAGATAGGCAATCTGATAGATTGCCAACGTTTAAGAATAAATGGCTGCCGAATTAACATGGTCAATGCAAGCAGTCGTCTTCACACAGTTTTTCATAAAAGATACTTGCATCGACGATAGCCATCGATTTGTAGCCGCACCGCGGGTTATCACTTAATCATCTCCACCTCCTCTTGTGCGGTAGTTGAACGTCGTCCGTCGTCCGTCGTCGTCATCTCGTTAGTCCCGTCCCGTGTATGCTTTACAACCTTGTTGACATCGTAAATATGCATCTTTTTCTGTTTTGGGGCCTAGTTGTACTTTAACGATTCTTGATTGTGGCCCACTTTTGCTCAGATACATCCGCGCAGGGGGAAATAGCTGTTAAGAATATTTTTTTGAACAAAAATTATAAAAAAATTTCTGAATTAACTTTCTTTTATTTTTGAATATTTTATTGCAAAGACTGCTTTAAATATTTGAAATCGTGGCTGCTGAAGGGAAGCTGGTAGGTACTACCTTCTTCTTGGTTGGTGAACGAGTTTGGATGTCATTCGATTAAAACCGACTGAGGTTCTGGTTTTTAGATGAGAAAGTGATGGGAGAATAATTAATCCAAAAGGTTAGTAGAATGAAGGGTTAGAGGGCTTATCCAGCTCCAGCTGAGAGCACTTTCTTTCGACGGGAAGGGGAATGATAATTTATTGAAATTGGTGGGTTTTAATGGGATGCAGAGATGCATTTTTAATTGGAGTTTAATCGATATGAATTCAATGGTTTCCAATGGCCTTAAGTCTGATCTGATCAGAGCTGATTTGTCAGTGAACTTTCTTATGTGGTTTAGGTAAACGATGTCCTTTTGCCAGTCCTGATGTAAAGTGATACCCTTGGGCATAGTTTCTCTTAGTTGGTACCTAAGTTCAGTCCTCTTTTTAACCCAAGACACTTGAGACCTATGTCTCTAGCCTATGTCTGTTACCTTATGGCAAATGCGTTACCTCAACCAATGTAAAGCATTAACAGAGAATAGTCTCAGATGATTCGTTATCTTGCGAGCAGAACCTTCATTCAATGTCTGGGCACAGATTGAGTTTATTGAGTTGATTCGTCAACGCATATCCTGAGTCTTCCGTAGCTAGTTCATTTGCTGATTCGTTGCCTGCAATTCCTTGATGACGTGGAACTCATCCGAGCAGCACTCTGTTGTGTCTAGGAAGAGTCCACTAAATTGGATGACAGCGTTCTAAGTACTGCCTGAGTATCTGAAAAGATGTAGACCCTATCGCCCTTGATTTCCATAGGTATCGAGACTTCAGTGTTGGCTCCAAGGCACCAGCACCCACTCCAGAGCTAATTTTTGATCCAGCAGTGAACCAGACCAGAGCCCTGGGGCCCTGTGCCCTGCACGTCTGCACGTCTGAAATAACCT
This sequence comes from Xylota segnis, assembly GCA_963583995.1. NCBI lineage: Eukaryota > Metazoa > Arthropoda > Insecta > Diptera > Syrphidae > Xylota > Xylota segnis. The sequence goes on along the minus strand of OY757236.1, from coordinate 127,547,733 downwards.
ACCGAAACAGTATTTCCTGACCATAATGTCGAGGATAGTGCAAAAAATGTCTCTTTTTGGAATTTAGTCAAAAATTTTAGTTGCCCAACATGGTCACCTGGGTTATACTCGTATTCTAGTTTCAGCTTGATAGCTCATTTAGCCATCCGTCCTCCCTCGTGAAGATTTGCAGGAATGTAACCCCAAAGATAACTTCTAATGTGTCCGTAGGGCAGGTATGCGTGGCACTAGATTTACCGAGACAGGCTGTCCTTTGTAGGATCTGAGTCCTAGTTGCTGTTTCGGCCGCCTACGTGGTAATGGGCCTCACCAACAGTGTGCACATCCAATATATAATTTTTGGATTAAGACCCTAAGTTCTGCCGTAAAGACGAATACTGGTCCATATGGCCCTAGTGGTGCGCTCGATGTAGGAATTGATAAGCGAATTCCAGCTAAACCGTTTGTCAAGGATGACGCCGATATATTTGGTGGTGCCTTTATGGTGATAGGTCCCAGATTGACCAGTTTTCTTTGAGTAAAAGGCTCTAGAACGGTTTTGCTAGAACTAATGGATACTCCCTCACTAGTGCACCATTTTAAAACTTATAGCAAAGCACCTTCCACTATGCCGCACATGGTCATGCGGTGTTTATCACTAACAAAAATCCCCAAGTCATCCGCATAACCAATGACAATGTAGCCTCATCTGTGTAGATCTTCTAGAAGTTTGTGAATAACCAGTGACCAAGGAGGGGGAGAAACGACACCTCATCATAACAGATGACAACTTGATAGTGGCTCACTTAAAGAGTATCCAGTTTCGTTTCACATGCCTTTCCAAAGGACACAATTCTTCTCCTTTCTGAATGAAGTCCGAGAAACCAGTCTAAAATAATCTCTAAGTTTCTAGAAAGGTCATCTTCGACATCGAAGATGCTTACTGCGTAAGAAAACCTATCTTTCCATGAATCCTACTCCTTATTGGAGCAGGCTTATGAGGTTTATCCCTAGACACTCCCAACCAAAGCGTCATCTTAATAACAACGAAATTGTTGAAGATATCGACAGCAAACTCACCTTAGAAAAGGCTCAAATGCAGGCTTAGTTCGACGGATAGAAGATGCAATGTCTCCTTGGTTTAAACCGAATTTTGGTAACAAATGGAACTGGTCGTAGTGTTTTTCTACTAAAAATAGACAACCCAGTACAGATCCCTGTGGTACACCATCGGTTTCTTTGTTTTCCTCTGTCTGTATTGCTGTTTCGTCTTAGTTTGGACAAAATGTAAGGGTTTCCGAGTGATTAAACCATATGACGTACTAAGCGGATTCCCAACATGGGGGGCTAGAAGAAAGCATCTTAATTCACTTTCTATTGAGAAATGTAGATACAAGGATACTAGATGTTCAAGGGATTTCTTCTTCACTCAATGCATTCTTGATCAATCAAGCCTGTAGCCCAATTGATGGATCCATTGCAACCCATTGCAATCCTCGTAGACTCTCGTTCTCGATATTCAAAGGAAATGAAACTCATAAGTCTCGACCATCATAGAAGCCCACATGATCTCAACTTTAACACGGTCATCAGCTGCTGTTCACTTCCATTGCCTTGAGCTCCCCTTGACTTCCCACATATCCTTCACTGAGCAGAGTCACATAAAACTTGTTCATTCCGACTGTTAGTGCCTAATAAAAAAAAAAATTCCATTAACCCAATACGTACATAGTTGCATTCCTAGCTAGCTACACACTTGTACTTCCATTGCAAACACTAGCTGTCGAACTTGACTCAGATTTCCTTCTTCAGCCGATGATCGCACTTCATTCAAACTTATGTATCTATCGATTCAAAAATGCGTGTTCCACTTCCATTTGGATAAGATTTTAGGAATCCCCATTACACACAGAGTGACACTTTTCATCTAATCATCTCAGACCAACTCGTTTGGTCTCATCTCTCCGGCTCAGCGCCATCAAATCTAAATGTGGGACACACTTGAAGAAATTATAAAATTAAACGAGTTGCTCTCAGATAAATTTGTATCTCAAACGAGATTTTTCGGGAAAATCTCTGCGTTTACCTAAATTTACAATTTTTCTATTCTTCTGCGGACAGTTTGGGTCTGTCTCGGTCGGTCATCCTGGATAAGATACTCGTTCTCTTGTGAAAGTCGTACAAGAGATACATTGGGGTATACGCATTTTATGGGAAGTGAAGATGTGATCCCACCGATCAGATGTATCAAAGTGAACAGTTATTTTTATATTTCGTCCGAATACGAAATGAGGTGGTAGTCCGGAGGAATGGATTTGCAAATTGGTGCAGAAGTCGTAAACAAAAATAAAACGAAATGGATTAATTCGAAGAGACGTGGTTAATGGATGAATAAATATACATACGCAATTCAATTTGCGCAAGACGATGAATATTCTGAAACTTGATGATTGGGCTGGGACGGATGTTGAATTGGTAACTGGTAACAGGGTGACTCAGAAGGTAGTTGAAGGCATTGACAGAAACACGAGTCTAGGTTTGTATGGGAAATAAGGTTTAGATTTGGTTTTGAGACACGTTTTCCAAATAAATATTGAAAAAATAAAATCTCTATCCGGCCTGGTACGATGGATGTATTTGAAGATAGGTTTGGTGAGGTAAATTGATGCCCTTGTTGACAGGAGTTGTCAACGTCTCACTTAGATTAGCTGAGAGTGGATTGTGCCAAAATATTTGTCCTGCGAGAACCTAATCATCAGTCTCCGACGAATGAACCAAACCACTCAGATACTTGTATGAATCTGAGGAGACTGTTTAGTGTAACGATTCCTAGAGTGTCTTTCATTTCAATAGCTAGTACTGGACAATCAGTGTAGAAGAATGATACTGCGAAAGTCGTTGTAGGATAGTCGTAGCCGTGTTGCATGATTGCCTATCACGGACCAACAGCTTTCCGGGTATCCCTACGACTAGCTTTCATGACCTAGCCTAATCTACCATATGCAAGTAGTGGATACCATAGTCTGAAAGCGTTTGTGATGGATTCTATATCTTTTTCCCTGTGTACTATCCTTAGGAAGTGTCCGCGAGGAGTATGTATTTCTTCCATTTTCTGGAAATGAAGGTTAAGCCAAAAGCCACCATTTAGACAGTCAAATAGGACCTTCGCATCCATATCCCGTGGATTCTTGATCTGAAACTTTCAAGGCCTGTGGCACAGAAACTCTTATCCTCTTATTTCCTATTTTCTTTGTAACGAAAACAGAAGCAGACTGTACAAGAACAAACCGTGTATCGATACGTAGTTCGTAGATATGGACAAACGCTGCCCCCCAGTAGTAGGTGTAGGCGATCCCGGAGAAGCAGTTTGGTCCTGCTATTATGTCAAAAGTCCAAAAGGACCTTCAAGTACAATACACCATAAAAAGACGGCCTTTGAACTGCAGCCATACCCCCTAAATCTCGACTGTAATAAGGAGGATTTCTTAGTAGACTTGAAGAACATGTGGTTCCAGCAGGACGATGACACACACAATGCACCAGTGAAAGTGAGATTTGATGGAACAGATTTGCGTCCTATCGGCTTTCGATGGTCCGAATGATCGGCTGTTTTGATCGTTCTTCATACCATTTCATAGATTCTTTTGAAGTCACGATTCTACAAGAACTAATCCCAGAAATTTATCATCAAAAGTTTTGGCAAATCCAGTTGACCATGACTGAATGTTTAACAGGTATGACAGCGGTCCCTTAGATACTAGCAGCTAAAAATTTCCAAAATAAAGCGAAGTATCCACACGTGATCTGCGGTCATAAGATGCAATTTTTTAAACTCTTAAGCCATTCATAGATTTTCAAGATATTCAAGTCCGCGTTGGTCCTGCATCTATAGCAATCCTAACTTAGTTCAACTCTGGTTTGAAGACTACAATAAGCTAGCTATCGGCTAATCTTGGAGTCTTTTCTGCTTTCCTGCTACCCCACCCCACCGATTACAGTCATGTTCCAGCTCTTTAAGGAATTCCATCACTATAACGATTGCTATGTCGTCCACGAAAACGTCACTATCCGTAGCTTGAGCTCGTCATTACACATCAAATTGCACAGTAGTGGACCTAGTACGAAGCCTTAAGGAACGCCGTCTATGATGTACACTGCCTCCTTCCTTCTTCGATATCACATAGCAGCATCATATTGCTGTGATGTCGACAGCGTTCTTGACATCCAGTGTGATGATTGCTCAGAACTTTTTACTCCCACTCTTCTATCATCAAGTCATCTACAAGACCCTCAGCAGATAAACGAATCACAGGCTGCGTTGGGACATAGCTTCATTGTTGCTCATGATGGTTTGTATTCTTATACCTAGGCCTAGTCATATATATAGCCTACACAATTCTATGCGATTTCCCCCCAATCATCGATTCTAGATGAAAAGATACAATCTTTCCCAAGCCTACATTTGTAAACCCTACCTCAAGTTAATTGTAATTAATGGTCACGGTCAAAACTTCTTCTTTTTTTTACCAACTTACGTCAAATGTCATGCATCTCCACCATAGACTTGTCATGACAACCTGCATATCGCTTTCCAAATGTGGAAACGAAATGAAAAAAGATATCTAAATTCAAAACAATTGATTAGATACTAATATATGGAAATTTGAGATACTCACCAGTTTGTGATCGCTCCAGAGGCTGAGCAGTTAAACAGTATTTTGATTTCATGTCGATTCCACGCCCATGGAGGTATACCGCCATTCGAACACCCCTCGCACGTTCTGTGTGCATAATAAGGTATCAGATAAGAAGTATCCATAGTTACAGAATTCCCGTTTTGTTAACTTTCATTTCTCCAGAAAGGGCCAACACAGATACGCTTTGAAGTCTTTATGACCTGTATCTATCTATGATTTTCCAAATTAGGTCATTGGCCATTAAAATAGTCATTCAAATTAGACTAACGAACTTGAGGTATAAATATGAATTGAAGTTCGTTTTGTCGGCGCTGTCTTCATGCTCTGATACTTGGAAGATAAATGGATTGATGCCTTGTGAGTGCATTCATAATATATTTGTTTCAGTAGAAGAAGGTGTAAGAAGGCCAAGTTCATAATGTGCAGACGTAAGAATGTAGGGGTGAAGCACCTACAAGCAATTCTACATCAAAGATTCTAGGCTTAGACGTAAGATCAAGAGTTCAACGGTGGCTTGAAGCCCGACAAACGATTGGAAAGCATGAGTAGGATTGGGTGTGAGTATGCACCTAAGGGGAACCTTTCTTTTGTTGGAAATAAGTCGAGCTTAGACTCAGACTCAGACTTGAAATAATTTTTTTCAAAATGGAATTGAAGGAAGAAGATGTTCTCTTTTGGTTATGAAGAGAAGAATATCTCTCCTGAATGCTTACTGCAAGATTTGTATCCTAAATCTATCAAGATCCGCAGCCATGCACAAAGTTTTTTAAAGTATTCTTGACCACAGGTAAAGCTGGCGGTCAGTTTTCTAAATAATGCTGAAGTGAGTGTATTGTGAGGCATTGAGTAAGCGATTGAGGTCCTTACGAGCTAAAATCTTCTGGACCTTATGATGATTAACTACTTATGCTACAATTCTCACATAAAGCTAGAGATAGTCTGCATATGTACCGTGAAATCAGTTAGTCAAACATGGGGGAATATATGTAGATTACCTAAAGCCCTTGTCCAGTACTGGCCTTAGAAAAATCAAATGAATCCCAAGAACAGAATAAAATAGGGCATGGGTTATATACGACGGTTTGCACATTATTCCTAGAAGGTCCATGGAACACTTAAGTCGACTTGGGTACCTTTAAAGCCCAGTCAACTTATCCAGGCTCTCTTTAATTTGGTTTAGCTCATAAAAATACTACAATTGATACCAATAAACGAAGAAGGAACCAAACAGTCTCCGGACTTCGTTTCTTCTCCTCTAAAGGTGTTTTTTTTCTTCTATGGAACGACGGTATCCAGCAGGGTTTTGTTGAGAGCCCAAGACTTACAAGATATATCAATCTACGAATTTTCTGGTAATAGATACATGCTCCATATTGAAGCAATACTTAATCCTTGTGCCTATGCCTCTGACATCAAGGTTCAACTTCATATTCCCATAAATGGCGATTTTCTTTTCTGAAAGTGGGAATATGTTTGCAATATGTAGCAGAACCGTGGTCTGGATTCCTCGATATTGTTGGACGCGTTCAAATAATCGTTCGGACAAACATTTGTACCACATCGTAAAGCATTGTTCCAAGAGGCTCTATGGAACTCATTTGTAGTATCTGACCAAAGTAAGAACCCATGAAGCATTTTCGTTGCTCATAGTCTTGCAAAGAGCAATCTATGTATTTCCCGATGCTGTTTCAGGAGTATTTGTAGTGTGTCGTCTGTCACAACATCGTATTTTCAGTTCTAAGGCATTAGCTTTACTCCTTCTGCAATGTGAGGGAATCCGCAATAAGTTCTCAACCCAGCAGCATTGTCCAAAGGCAACTTTTTTTCCAAACTTTTGCACTTGCGTGATGAGAATTTCAGCGGACTATTCAAATGATTCCACATTGGGGACCCAACATGGAACCTTGTAGTACATAACTTACTCTTTTCCTTAACGCTTCATGGTTTTCAGCAATTTGATACTTCTATCAAATATAGAGCGTTTCGTATCTATGCAAGTCTTGTCAAATAGCCCCATCTTCAAGTCCCATCCCATCCCATTAGAGCTGATACTCAAATCTTTGGGCAAACTCGTCTCCTGAAAAAAAACGTCTCAATAGGCAGGCATGCGTTCCCTTATGTATCACTTTCCTCATTGATTTCTATAAATGCTCTTTAGAGTACACAGATAGCCCTGCTTTCCCTCACTAGGAAGGGCTTAGGACTTAAAGCCAGTCTTTACCTGCTTGCCTTGACTGTAAATTGCTCTGGATTTGGAATTTGGAATTCTATGCATGGTGTTTATTCCACCAATCATTTGGCCTAAAACTGAACCCTTTGCTTCTAGTAGGGTTAACGTGGGATCTTGAGATAACCTGTGTGTTAAGACCCTTCTATACAGCTTAAGTTTAAACTTAGTTTAGGGTTGGCTCAAACTTTTGTCTGATTGCAAGGTAATCCAAAGTTAGGACTCGAGTTAAGCATCTCAAAACTAATTGTAGTCTGATTTCTGATCAAACTCGACTTAAGAGTTCTCTTGTTTCATAAAATAGGGAGGTCTTGTGAAAAGGTAGAGAGAAGTCTCATTATTACCTACGACGTTTGTCAGCGTGACGTTTCATCTATGGGACTGCTAAGAGTTCTTAGATCATTTAAGCTTAAAATCCTAGATTTTTCTGGAGTAAAGTATATACAATTTGTTGTCTGAAAGCCTTTGCCTAAAATCATTTCTAAAAATAAGGTATTGCTTACTAGATCTAGACCCTTGTTCGAATCCCTTTCACATATAACCGCTTTGAGTAAAAGTCTAATAAAACCCAAATCCCGGCCGTTTTCAGATGCTCCTTGGACTTTATAGTGGCTCAGTTCAAAGCCCTTAGAACGACTTATTTGTCAGATAAGCTATATAGGGTTCTATCAAGAGCTGTCCTATGCAAATGTAAAGAATACAAAGTGGGTCCTATTGCTATCTGAGATCAGTTTATTATCTGACATATCACGAGGACTGTAGCTAGACTGTTGCGATTAAGCATGGCAAGTAAATAAGAACAAAGCATCAGATTGTCATATAGACAGGAACACTATATCAACTCCTTATTGGTGTCACTACCAGCTTAGAATCCGTCTTAAAATTCGTACGAGTAGACCATACAACTCTCAATTGGAACTTTCACATGTGTGTTCATGAAAACACTTTACCTTTTCAAAACCACAAAATCTGGCGAACACAATCCTCTGAAAAATGTCTCGCTTAATCCTGTGAACGGTGAAATCACTCTGAAAAACGATCCCACACCTTACATTCCCGATGGCGACGCAAATCGCCTCTTAACTCCACGAGTCAGATTACAATCAATCGGGAATCGATGTTATTTCCAAAGAATCCATACCCCATACTTAGGAATAAATGGCTTTAGAGGGATCTTGGCAACTTTCGCCCCATGAGAGACAGCCACTACTCCTCGTCCCATTCACAGTCCGACTACGTAATTTGCTATTCTCTTCCCAAACGAATCACCGCAATCAATTTAATATGCAAATTCCTGTCAAGCACACACACGTTGTTCCGTTAGACTCTGCGGTTCATATGCATATTGGAAAAAATTAAATCTCTTCACTGCGCCGATATTTGTCGCCAATATTTGCCATTATCCACTTCCCCCCCATTGCAAGGCAAACAGTTCAAAACGCTGAACAATCAAACGAACCGTGTTGACCCAATTCTACCAACACGATGCAGAGAACACCTCTCTCCCTAAGTGCTAGGCCTCAGTGCACGGTATCCTCATGTCGACCCATTTGCGATCAAGATTCCGTCAAAACGAGTTGCCTGCCATTCTAATGGCAATTCCTTCTGACCCGATCCCGAGAGCAAACATTCTAGACTCCAGAACCGTTCATCGGACTCCTTAGCAGCCAGATGCGAAATATATAAGTCAAGGCAGTCCAGACCCCCTACCAACCACGCTCCACAATTTGAATTTATGTTCCCTGGCTGACCCAAATCCGCGTCGCGATCGACGGAAGAGAGAGGAAGCTGCCCGGGATCGGGAAACAAGTTTGCTAATGATCCGCTCCGCACACAAGAAGAACACTCCACACAGGGTTCTAATTGGACATTTTTGCGGATCCATCCGAAAGTATCTGCAGACCATGTGCGATCGCTCCGATGCAGTTGAGGTGAATCTCTTGGCTCGGGTGGTAATGTGATCGCGAGTTAGCGGCGATCATTTGCATATAGACACGATCGGAAGTTCGAGTGGTGGTCGGTGGCTATACAGCCTTTCGCGGGACTCACTGTGAGCGCGCAAACTTCATGAATATGCGTGCTCAGGAAAAAATAACAAAAAACAAATAAAGAAGTGGGAAATTGTAAAAGTTTTCCATAATACATAATTTTCGTATTTAATTTGTTTCAATGGAAGTTGTTCGAGATGCAGACTTCTTCTTCGCTCGGGCCGATCTGTCTATTGACCTGATCGAGTGAAAGTGATGTGATTTTGAATGTTGTTTTGCTTTGTTTGTTTAACTTTGAACTATTCGATTGGGAAGTGAGGAAGGAAGTGTTTAGCGAACGGAGATACTGCACATTCATGGATGTTTCGCAACTGCATTATGCAAGGTATGTGATGTAAGAAGATGGGAGATACATGGGAAAAGAATACATGATCAGTTGTTGGTGATCGAGGGAACTTAATTCGTAAGGAAAATGTTGAAACGATCTTAGCGATCATGTTGGTGGAGATCTTAGAAACCATAAACCTGCAAAAAAATTGTAAAAAAGTTGAGCGGGGTGATCGTAGATACTCGATATTTGAGGATCGTTTCGGATCACTTTAGAGTACATTCATTCCAACGTTCATGTGAACATTTTGAGTGGAAAGGGGGCTTCTGTGGTCAATTTTAACGCAGTTTTCACTTTGCTCCAACTGTATGAATGGATGAACCCATAGAACTAACCCTCAATAGAAATGTGTAGACCAAAATTGGATCTTTTATAAGGCGTTGCTACTAAGAAGAGATGCCTACTACGTAAGTCCGTTTTCTCATGTCCTTCAGAAGATGGTTATGGAGCCCCTCTTTGCTTTTAAATTGATTAGGGTAGCCTCGCAATTTGACTTAGTGGTTCATCAAGTCAAGTCAGCAATTTCGAGGATGGACCTTGTAATAGCTTCAGGCCGCCTGTATAAAGCCTTCCAGCGGCTACCTAGAGTTGGAGACATGCTATGTAGAATAAAACAAAGTTAGCTCGCGACACCTACTCCGTTCGACGCGTCCATCCATTGCACTTCGAACCCTCTACTGCATGTATCATAAAATTTATTTCTTTGCATTGTATCCCATTCGAAAGATGGTATCTTTTTTGCTTAGATACGGTCTCGAAATGTCTGCAAATACTTTTTTAGTTTCGGAAAATCAAAATCTTCAGAATGTTTGTCTTCTTGGAAGGCTAACCTACAGATTACTTGTTCTGTTTTGGATAAAAAGTTGGCAAAGGTTGAAATACTCGTTTGTATACTACTCTTATTCTTATGGTAGTGATATAACGTAAATGTCAGGGGATCATTCCATTCTAGTTAACATAAGTATTCCGTGCTAGTATGTGTAGTGCAAGCATAAGTCTCCCAAATCTGTCCTCGATGAATCGACGTTTCCTGGAGAGCAGTTCTCGAGAATCCTGCATAACTTGGACTTAGGATTTGCAAAGGTATGGAGTGCATTCTTGATCTAGACCGATAACTCAGACCCCAATGGACGAATCGATTTTCGATGTGAGACCAGTCAACATGCTATTGAACGCCGAAGTTGACATTGACGCTAAAAAGATACCGGATCCTCTGGGGCTTTGGTTTGGTTTAAGTAGCTGGCAATAAGTCACACCAAAACTCCAGGCGAGTCAAGGTCCTCGCTCACCTGGGGTTTAGAGCTGTGCTTTCAAGATAAAATGTACTTCTACAAAACCTGATCCAAATCTTCGAACATGCAATTCCTTTCATCGGCCGCACAATAAATCGTGTATCTCTTTGATTTAAAAATAAAATAGAAACAGATGCGGTAAAATATTAAATCCCTGAGGTACTCCAGCACTTACTGGAAAAGACTGACATAGACTTGTTTCTCATAGGAAGACAGTTAGTATCAGGCATAACCGATGGTGTACACGTAGCCAGAGCAATGGTACATCATTTTTCACATTGCTCGCCCTTACATCGGATAGCTACATATATAAGACACCAGAACCTTACTCAAACAGTGGGTGCAACACACTTTTTGTTGATTAAGCCAACGCTGATGACTTTCTTTTTGCATAATAGGTACCCTCATGCGGTTTCACACTGAGTTCAAGTAAATTTCACACTAAGTTCAACTTCGTACACATTGCGGTTGAAGTGATTGCGCTCAAAGTATCTACGGATACTCCGCCAATTTCTTGACTACAGACATCAATCTATCTCCGTTTCTCCGTTCTCCCCCAAAAACTGCATGTTCACCAACAATCACTGTTCGGTCAACAAAACAGAATCCTAGTCATTCCAGCAACAAAGTCAAAACCCGCCAAGAACCCCATCCAACTTCAGCTTACTTAATTGTCAACATGTTTGCTCCCCATGTACATCGTGTGCACCTAATCATACCGTAACTCACAAAGTAATCCATAATTGAAGCAATCTTCATTCCGATAGCTCACCTCAGATACATAAGTTCATTAGCCAACTTTTCCAGCCGCCTAACAGCACATCAGCCACTATGCGATGCATCATCCATCAGGATGGATCTCTATCTTTAGTTTTTTTTATACATATTCTCCGCTCGTTTTCAATTATTTATTCCCGATGCATATATTCGCATCATTGCGTAACGCTCCGCGATGATTGGGCCTCCAGAGAGGCGTCTGAACTGAACATAGCTCCAGAAAATAACAATCCCCCTGTTACCGATCGAATTCCCGCATCGGAATATCAAACCATAACCGTTGATCGCGAAGCAGTAAATCTTTCTTGATTAGGAGGCATGCCTTTGACCTACCTATGGAGCTGGACTGACCAGCTTTGTAGCGCGATCTGCTCCAGTTTCTGATCTCGTGAACTCATCAGTAGTAGTCGTTGTTGGCCAACCACAAGAATAACTGTCGTCCATCCAATTCGAGGATCAACTGTGCACGATCGCCTTCGGCTGACTAGGGAGTCTCCAACCATATGGAGAGGGTACCGAGCGGGGACCGATGTTCAATCCAAACTCGTTTGACGTTTTCTATTTTGCGGAACGCAAAAGCGATTAAGCTTCCGTGCGGCGACGATGCGGTGCTGTTGCACATCGATCGAAACGGTATCTGCCAACCGGAGAGCGTTCGAATGGATTGCTTGCAGGAAGATTCAATGGCGGACCAGTTTGGCCTGTGTCGTCTGTGTGCAGACAGGAGACCTGATTTTTCTGCTCGCACAAACAAAATCTTGTCGCGCAAGTCTCAAGTTCAGTTATTTATCGCAATTTCTGTCACTGGTGACCCAATTATTCTCGCAAACTGGAATAGCTGCTGTGGCGATGGTTCTATGGGTCCGAGTTTAAATGAATCTTAGACGAGAAGTGTGGTACCAGGAGTCACACATATGCTTAGTTGACCATAAAAGAATTAATTGAGGTGCGATGGACCGTGGACCATGGTATGGTGAATGGCCGATCGGTTGGCTTGGATGGACTAGATTGGCTGAGACAGGCTGCGGATTCTTCATTGACGTGGACACCTGAGAGGTGGAAATTGTTTACGTTGTTCGTTTAATGTTGACATGAAATGTTGAGAGGAAATTGATTTGAAATTATGATCGATGTGCAACGTTGTGAAAGAATAGGAAGGCATGTTGGATTGAGTATCTGAGATTTGTTGGAATGTAGCTTGACGAATTGTGCCAAACTCACTGGAACTGTACAAATCTCCTAGAACTAGAACTGAGATATTTTTTTTTTGTTGATCGATCTGAGATCTTCGACAAGCTTTCATGCGACACCCATGAGTTGAGACGACACTCTACCCGTTAGAGTCTAATTAAACCCGATCTCACTAATTTGACTATACGTATGCCAGAGGAGTGATGATCAGAAGTGATCAGAACCTGAAAAATTCCTATCGGAAGTTCCTTTAAGTGGAATACTACACCACACTGGAGGATGACATTTCTTTTGCGTCTTGTCTTGTAGAGTCAACCAATGATGTAGCACCCTGTCAGAACTGGCTACAAACTAAAAAGTGTATCAGACGGATTGTCTTAGTATCTAATTGATTCCAAGGAGATCCAATAACCAATGGAAGCATTACCGATAGAGAACGATCCAATGTAGGTATAGTTCCTGTGAAGTACTCCTCTAAGCATTGCCTGTCAAGTTCCTTGGAGATTTCTTGCTATTGTATTGTGATCGCAGACCAGAACTGTTTCATCCCTACTTCCTCATTCTCAAAGCATGCTAGCACGCTGTAGCCATCAGAATAGCATGCGAATAGGAAACTAGCCCACCTCTCGTACTGGCCCCGACTCTATCTAGAGCAAGTACTTACCGTGAGGATCTTATATGAATCTACGTTAACTGGCGCCCGACGCAGGTTGTCTCGGACTTATTTCATCCACCAAACCGTCCATAATTTTCATTGGTCTTGATCTTCAGTGCTGTTGTTCATTTGATCGATGTGGCCGTTTAGTTTTAGTGCCAGATGACGCATCCAAAACAAGAGTCTTTAGTCTGAACTCCTCCAAGTGGCACCTAGTCGAAGATAGAAGCTTGCTTTATAGAGATGAATATTATAAACATTCTTGAATGTCAAAAGAAGGAAGGTGCAGCTTTATATATAGAGATGAACCAAGCTTTGGATCTCTATGAAAAGAGCACAGAAAAATATTGTATGTAGGTGAAGCCTCCTTCGACGAAAGTAGTGCTTCGCATTCTTCGTTGCCTTGTAGATCGATTGGAGCTACATATTGCCATTTACATTGCAGGAAATTCTACTGACTCCACTGTGCTTCAAGCTGAAAGCATCTCCCATTTTCACAGTGTAGGCAAATCAGTCTTGATAGCCTTACGTCTTTGATCATCTCTTTTCGGCCCCCGAACACTGCAGGTTTTCAAGCGGAAGTAATGGCGATCAAGGAAGCCTTGTACTGGTTGAAATGTAACGCAAAACCTGTCAGCGATAATAACATTTTTTCTTTTGACAGTCGAGTGGAAATCATGTCACTGAAATCGTGCTCTTTCACGTCAAAGGCAATTAATCCCCCTCTGAGATGACGGAACAGTTCCACATTTACTTCTCTTGAGTGCCATGCCATAGAGTCATTCCGGAAAATTGCAAGTCCTACGGGTTAGCCAGGCGAACGTAGATGGCTACATGAAAATATCTACTGATAGAAAAATGGCACGATGTGTCATACAACCAAGACAGATTTGGGCTAAGCTCGCTCAGAAACATCATAAAATAAAGACAGACTGAGTCTCTTTTTTTTCATGGTGGTTCAGAGAGGCTAATATGCAGCCTTTGTATTTGTTTTCTCACAATGGATTCACTAGAGTGATGGCTATACATATGGCCATTCCGTTCTACCTACTTAGACGAATAATTGCTTCCCAAGACTTATGAGCGGTCTTTGTATCCTTCACGTCTCTACACCATAGAGCTGGACTAAGATGATCAATATTTTGAACAGAATCACGCGAATGGATTGGAAGAATGCTTTGCTTCTCAGCTTTAGACTTCTTAAGCTGAAGAACAATTGATTGACGAAATATACTCAAAATTAGGCCAAATGCTAAGGGCTCACTTGTATAGACGAACTACGTTACAGGTACAAAACTTCAAGGCTTCAAACCTCCCACAAAGCACCCGTTTTTCATTGAAAGAGGCGGGAAAGGAAAGTGCGTTTAGGTTACTTCCTTTCTTGATGCGAACTTCTGACAGATTTTCTACTGATATCCATTTACTTGGCAGGGCCTGGCAGTATTCCGCATCAATAGTTGCGTGCTTCCTGTCACTTTGTCCACACAATGGTTTACAAAGCTCGATTCCTTAATTTGTTCTCCTCGATTTCGTGAGCGATATCATCAAAAAGTCCAATAATTCTGGTTTATTCCGGATTAGGAATCTGAAAACCATAAGGTGAACAAATGGGTCCTAAGCATAGACCCCTGTGGGACGCCATCAAAAAAAGCGACGCAGAACGTTTAGAAAGTAAAGAAGACTATCTTTAAGTGATCTTTTCAATCGGATTGGGGAAAGACAAGTATCCTGAATGTCTTATAAGAAGCAATTCTGAATACTCCATCAGCTCTTCAGCACAAGAAATCCATCTTCCCAGTGAGTCAATGCAGAAATTATCTAATAATCCCAGCAGAGATAATCACTAGCAGCCACTGGCTCTTGCACAAAAACCAAAGCCATCTCCCACTTGACACACTTCTTGCGACGTTTTCTCGCTAAGCTGGTTCCCCCAACGATGCTGTCCTCCTAGCATATCGTGCTGACATTCAATCAGAGAAGACTTCCTAATAGCATCCGCACTCAAATGACTACTTCAAGTGCCTTCAAGGAGTGGCACAAATCCTCTTCTCCGCTTCCAACTAATAATCGAACGAAAAATTCCATCTCTCAGTTCAAATGAAGATATCAAAGGAAATCCAAGCCGAATGCACCTAGAATCCAAAGTCATTTGGCAAAGTGCTGGTGTATGTCGTGATCACTCAAAGGAAATGCGACTCGCCCCCAAGCCCTACTCAGTTTAACCCTAAATGAATGCGGAGTCATTCGGAATGATTATCTACGGCCTGGCATTGTTTCCTGTTCATAAATTTCCACTCATGTCTTGGATACCCTCTGTCCACAGACAGCAACACAATGATCCCCCACTCCCATTGGGAAAACTAATTACAGTTCCTGCGGCCGTTCACAAATCATCTTCATTGTTGTTGGCCAATCTTCACAGTGACGCTATACGAATCCTAAATCTAAAATCAAGCGGCGGCGTCCCTCATAATAATGCACCTCAACGATGGAGCAAGCGCAAAACGCATAAAACCCAACCGAATGGCAAATGTGAAGCTCCTCTCGACCGTGAAACCGTTTCATTACCTCTTTCATAGCCGGAGAACTGCATCTGGCTAGCAGCATGTAAGTATGAGTGAAGTGGTGGTGCCGATCTTGGTCATGAACCTGTAATTCACTACCCCGCCTGACCGATCATAATGAGGCAATTGCGGTCATTCTCGCGCGCATATCTTTCCTTATTAAGTTTAATTTTGAACCTAAAGAGTGGCCAATTGGGCCTGTTATGCATGGCTATCATCTAATGATACCTTCTGGAAGTGGATCCATGGAAATGGGTCACTTGGTTGAGGAAACATATTGCCTGGTGAATTCGGGTTAATAGATTACCGAATTTTTCGTTCCGACCGGTCCAGAGGAGTCGTACAGTCGTACCATCGCTCACCAAGCCGCGTCCGGCCGAGGTGGGATGCTAGGTAGAAGATAAATTTAATGGCCAACCATAATTTGCTTCTTGATCCACCGATGTGACTGGTGGGCCGTGTCCGTGTGTGGACGGTGTTGAGCCCCGAAGGCGTTTTGGTATCTCTTGCGTCTGGGTGTTTGTTTAGTGTCCGCACATGCCAGGGAATTAAATGAGTTACTTGCAGTTAGTGTGGAATTTATTGGCTTTGCGTTTAGTTGGCGTTTATTCCTGGTAATACACGCGGCTTAGGCTTGTTAGGCTACTCAAATATATTGGCTATAAATCTTTTGTGTTTGTTTAGAGATTGTTAAAGTGAATTTTGTTGCGTAAACAACGCGCAAGGCTGGGATTGTAATGACTTGGTTAAGAGACACGAGAGACAGATGATCCTTTAGCATTTGTTCCAGAGTAGCGACTTCGGGAATTGTAATAGTCGGACTTTGTTTAACGCTAATCGGCGGAGTGTAATTCCATGCTTGTTGTGGCATTCTTTTGGCCTCATTTGAGTCGACGTTTGTCTTAACAAGCTCAGGAGTTATGTTTAATGTATTTCCGTGCAGTTAAATGGATGGATTGGACATAGGTCGAAGGGTAGATACTATTTTATCACGGCAGTGTGCGTGCGGAACTGGGCAAAGAAAGTAGGTAGATACAAGGGGAGGCTGAATCAGCAGCTAGCACTAGGGTCACGGATAGATTTATTGTTTACCGAGATCTGCACAGGCTAGTGGTTGGCAAAGAAAGTGGGATATCCGCTTATCTGCATCTGTATAGAGACAGCCTCTGCAGATGTCATCTCTTAGTTGATTTCCATAATGTTTCCTCCTTAAAGTGCTAGAATCTGCTTGGTTTTCGGTTCTTCGTGTTTTGTGGAGACACTATATGCCAAGAGGTGCTCCATCTATCATAGGATTGTTCCATGTTAAATTCAAAAACCTGCTAACAGGACAGGTAGGACAAGGGTGATGAACATTTTCAGGCCCTGTTTGGAGCCCTTTCTTGCTAATTCATCCTCCAGTTCGTTTTCTAGGATATACCGGTGTGTCCTGGAACCCAAAGTGATGTAATCTCGTGATTCACTGTGAGTCCTATAAATTATTCACGGCTTAGGTGCATTAATTTGGATTCGGCGCCTCCGCTTGAGATGGCCTTTATGGCAGTCTGACTGTCGATGTATTTACCAATCGCCCCTTGGGAGTGCAGTTCTGTGGACACTTCTGGTGCCACTTCTGCGATTGACAAAACTTCTGCTTAGAGCGTACATTGCCGTAGTTTCAAGCGTAGGGCACTCTTAGGAGCTGCTTCCATTTAGTGGATCTACAGGGGCTGCAGTAGGTGTGATTCTGATAGCGTTCGTAGTCCCTAATGCATGCATCAGTGCCTTGAGGTGCATGACCTTTTCTGTTGCGAGCCATCAGACTCATTGGATAGAATGGGCCTGACGATGGTTGTGTACATCATATGGATCTTTTCTTTGTCGTTTCCGAGGTGTTTCCAGGTCAGCTTATGGTCGTGTGTGCAGCTTAAGTATCTCGCCTTATACGAGATTCGGAGAGTTATGAGTCCCAAGAACCCAAGCAGTGGAATTGTGTCCTTGTTAGTGAGGATGGCCGATTTGTGCAGGGTATTATACGTTGATTTAAGTGCCTCGTTGACCCCAATTTGATCAAATTTCTTTACGATTTCATGTGTCACTAGAGGCCAGTATCAAGTCTACACAAAATCAGATCATCGGTTTGGGATTAGACTTCCAAAAATGTGGCAATTGCTCCCAAATTCTTTCATTTTGAGTATGGAAGTGCCTTGATACATAAAATTTTGAATTTCTTACACAAAGTGTCCCAAACTTTCCCTAATTGTACCCAAAACCTTTCCAAATTAGTACCCAACCTAAGAAGAAATCAAGAAATCATGTTCCCAGATGGTCTTATCCCCCTGTGCAGCGGTTCGCTTCTTCAAAATTTTGAGGACTTTCTCATCCATAACCGCTAAATCAGTTAACATATAATACCACTTACGTAACTCGTTAAATTATCTTATTCCCAAGAGTTATCTTAAACCAATTGGCCTCCATCATGTTAAAGAAGTCGCAAACAAATCCCAACACCTGCCCATGACTTTCAATTGTATCTACCATCGGTGAAAGATACACTACAACACATCTAACAGCTAATAAGCCGATATGGGTAATTAAATACCTTCAATAAGGTGTAACAGCTCTTTCATGGCACAAAATCGGTATTAATTACACACTCTACCACCGCCGTCATGTGTGTACATACGAACTCGTAAAGTAAATCCAAACACGGAAGCGTACATCACAATCGTTGAGCCCCCCCGATGACACCTTTCACTTTTCGTTTTATTTTATTTTGTATCGCAAAAAAAAAATGTATCTGTAGCAAAGCAAAAGCAAAGAAATTGAACACAAATTCAAAAAATGTCACCTTTTCAGTGGCATTCTGCATATCGAATCGGCCATCAGATACAAGATACTCTCATCGCTGATGCATGCATTGGCTGCCATTTGTTTAATTACACACAAGAGACCTAATGAATTTTATAATAATAGGCACAACAACAAAATGAAAAAAAAAAATTAATAAAAATTTTGCGAGACATTTTCTATTTGGCACTCGGGTGGCTCCGCGGTTCCGCAGCGGGGGGACGTACCGTCATATTGCGTAAAACTTTTATTACCTTTCGTGTGTAACATATGGAAATTGCGCAACTGACGGATACCTATGAAGATCATAGTCATGCGCGCCGCTCACCCATAATTAGCTGCCATCCGACAGACCATGGATATTATAACAGCCAGGAGGAGGAAGCCGACGGTTGCTGGTGTTGGGTTCCTGTCACCGTCAGGTCTCGTGCACTTGTTGATCGGCCGTTTGCCACGGAATACATAAATTTCTTAATTACTCGGTTATTTGTATCGCAGATACATACACATAGATACGCATCCGAGAAATACAGTGAAAGCTAATAAATACTCGTAACACATGCATACCGCTGACACGGGACACGGAGGTGTGCATTTAATTTTGAGCCCGGCTTTGGGACTGTCGGTGATGCCTTGGATTTGGCATACCGATTGGCGAAAGCATAATTTGATTGATAATTGAATGCAGATTCGAATTGGCGATTTGCATTGAATTAATCCTTCGTTTGAGTTTTTGGGTCACTCAGTGTGTAGCCTAAGTTAGTGTTACATGAGTTTGTCGTGGGTGGCGACGGGTCGTGGCTTAAACGGTAAACAAATTGGGGCTTTGCCTAATGCCGAGTGGTATTGGGCACATCACTGAATTGGATGAGTAGAAATCGTTTAGACAGATTCAATTAGTTGACGAAATATTATGCGGTGAGTCTTGAGCCCCCGTTATGTCTTGCCATCAATTGAAATTCAGACTCGACTTACAGAGGCCCAAGTAGAGACCTTTAACTTTGCACGAAAGACAAAAGTGACTATTGTGAGCTTGATGTCACAGTGCACGAGTTGGATACTACCTCAGCAACCCATCCAGGTACAACCAGGTCTATGGATGTGTAGTATCTGAATCATGTACTGGGACAACGAACTTGCAACTTAATTTAACGCAGTTTTAATGGATGGTAAGAGGATAGCCTCTCAGTTCTCAGCAGCAGCAGGATTTTATCCACCAGCCTATCAAAGTTCAGTCCATCTCAAAGAGCCAAAGGTAAGAACATACTTGTTTTATTAATACACTGTGCTTCCTTATACTGAGCAGTTTGCCGACCTAATGAGTTCTTATTAGGCTTCCTTTCCCTACTTTAGCGTATCACCTTAGGCGAGTACTTACTCTACTGCGCCATCCTTCTGAGGTGGATTCGAAGACTCTCCGAGGCAGAACTTGTTTCTCTACCCAGCTATCGATTAAGTCGATGTTTATATAGCTCGTCCTACTATTCCTTGTATCTTCTTCTCTATTTTCCTTTTATGGAACCAAAAATCACTCAAACTATTTCCCACCTCTTGTTGGATGACCTGTTACTAAAGTATTTGGATCTATCTCTGTACACCTCTATCCTAGACTCATTCAAATTTAGTGCGCACTCCCAAGTTTGACATTGAAGCTCTAGTAGACAATATTGTCCGGAATTATTAGGAATGGTGTTACGGTCACTTAAGACACTGGATAACCAGCTAAAAGGATACCTTAAGCCTTATTTCAGAGATGTTAAGAAGGTGCATCATAGTTTCTAGTGTGTAGAAATGGCTCTATCTAAATAATTACAGTATTGCAATGTTGCTCTGTCGGTCAGAGTCATATGGCATACTAAAACTGCTCCCAAAGAGCAACACTATCGCTCCATTTTCCAAGTTTGTTAAGAGCAGCCTTCAGTAGGTTTCTTATTGTAGAAGGAACTTCCCCATAACTAGAACTTTGAAATCCTCTGCTCTTAATTTCAATAGTATCTCATACTCCACTTCGGTTTTGTTTAAGGCTTGAATAACTCTACTTCTCTCCTAAGCTTAGCTTAAGTATGAAGACTACTTACCATCCTTCATGATCTAGGGGTAAAGCCACAGCGTAGATAGACCTTGAAGATAGTGTCGATTCAGGGTCGTAATATACTGTTGTAGTCCTGATCATACATAGAATACCATAGAGACCCGAAAGAAGTTGTGCACCTTCGATGTTCCTAGGATCCATCTCTGGTACTTCAAATTGGACCGTTTTATGGTTTTCTGGAGGGCAATCTAACTCTAAAGTTCATATCTAACAAGTCCTTCACATCAAGATAAAGTGATCTCTAGTCTGCCACTATCGTTACCGAGACATTCTGTACACCTAGTCACTGTTCACAGTTTCATGTCACAGTGTTCGATCTACAGAAGCCCCTATCAGTCCTTTCATACTTGTTCGACTATCCAAAGTTGTTGAAGATACACTTCGACCCTGAGGCTCATGCCAAGAAAATTATTTGCCAAAATTACATCGAAACAACTTTTGCATCACAAATGGCCGGAGACTATCTGCACACTTTAACATTTCAATGAAGATTGACTTGATTTGTATCTAAATTTTCTCACAGCTTTAACCTGGGCTTCACAGATTTCGCCAGAAACCCTAACCATGCCAAATCCATTGTTCAAGCCGTTGCATTAATCTTCACCTATTTTTCACGATAGTAAGTGATTGCCAAATCACCCTCAAGGTTAAGTGTTCCTTATCAGGCCCAAACTATCAATCAAACCCCAATAACTGCTATAAAGTACAATTTGTCAAAATCGCGTGTCAATTCCAAAGAAAGACTTGCATCCCATCATCATAATTAAAACACTTATCGTCCACGGTTAATGGTTTCAATCTAATTTTTTTTTTCCAACATTGTGTTCCCAATTAAACCGACCTTGCTGCCCTGGCACCCAAAATAAAAAAAAAAAAAACTAAAACGTTGATGTAACTCTGTAATTAGTGAGTTTTCCTCTTTGTTGCTGTCCATTACCTAATCAAACACAATGGCTCACAGAGAGACGAACAAAATAAATATAAACTGGGCTAAGACTAATTCGATTTATCCGAGAAGCGACGATAAAGCACTCACAAAAGATTCAAACTAAATACGCACAAGCCGTCAGTCAATCAGTCAACAGTGCGACAGGTCTCTTCTCACCTTAACCGACACGAAATGTGGCAAGAAACTTCTCCACGAGACATGGGAAGCAGACCTTCACTTTTAATCCGATGTAGAGCTCGGCTTGAGCTTGGCTATGGCTATGGTTTGGTTAGTGTCACGAGCACGAGCCCTTTTGCATCATGATTGCAAAATTGCACAATCATTGTGTGATGTGCTTAACCTTAGTGCCTTCCAAAGCTGATCTCTGAGAGGTATAATCGGATAAATTAAGATGGGAACTGGGTGTGCGTGTTCCATCGAGACGGATGGCTAAATAAGGACAAGTGTGTGTCTGGGAATAAGAAAATGTTCTGTTGCGAGGACACATTAAGCATTCAGTCACAGGTGCGTGACTGGATTATGGATTACTGATTTCTATGATTTGATATCCAATCGTCGCGTCGATGAGTGACCTCATTTCCGAAGTAGGCTCGACTAAAAACACTGTCCGGAGAATGCAATGAGAAGTGCAAAAGATTTATGTGTTCGAAATAGGTTCATAGATACATGTGACAAACATGGAGCATGGAGTCCACGGAGGAACTGATAATATTCTTGGAATGGCTTGGATTAAGTTTTGGAACGATGTCAGACTAGGATGTTGATCTGCCAGTAAGCCTTCGCCAAACAAGATGTTACTGATGACCTCTGTTCATTTAGATATTAATTATTTGAGCCCAACTACTGTCAGATCACTGAAAACAAGTAACGATCCTTCTGAGCTTCATAGGAAGAATCTTAAATGGAACCAACTATGATTGATAGTATAATATATTTCCAACCCAGCTTCAGATTGTTTTATTCTGTATTTTGAAAGCCCACCAAGCACTTGGAGCCATATGAAATCTACGTGGCCCTCAGAGGGGTTTTTTACATTCATGACAGGAAAGTCCAACAATTCTGGTAGAAGCTCTTCTTCTGTGGATTTGTCTAGTGCTAGCCTATCGAAAGTTTCTCAACTCAGTAAGGGAAAGCCCACAGAATACCTTCTTTCTATAACAAGAGAAGGAATCTGTGCAATGTGGATTGACGACATTTTGATATGAAAATTCTGGAAGACCATATTAGAAGTCAGCCAGAATGGCGGATGGAATTGGAACTGACACCAGTAGTATTGATAATAATATTCTGGACAAGAGTACGACTTTAACATTGTACTGTGCTGTTCTAAACACAATCCGAAACAGCGACATAGTAATGATGATGGGATTTGAATCCATAGAGGAGGGAACACGCTATTGGAAATGACGGACTATGCAACTTTGAATATGTTCCACAATTCTCAGTAAGACTAAGATCAGTACCATGAAGCACTAAAAAACGAATTGGTCGTGTACGCTCAAAAATTTCACAAGAAGCTAGGACTTGACCACTACTTTAGTCAGGAACGATCTGTCAGTAAGATCCATCAGTATGATCGTGACGTTACTTTCGGCTATTGCCAGGATCTTTAGTAAGAGACCTTGCAATATAGATAGATAGACCTCCAATTGAGGCCAATCATGAGTAGTTTTAATGAAGATCGAGACTTGCCCAGGCCTAGCAGAAATGATTCTGCTGCTGAACATGTAACACATCCATCTTGTTGCCTTTGGTATCAGCAACAGTTTCGATCAATTAAACAGTCAGGTGAACCTGGGCCTCCACTAACAAACCTCTCCAATTAGCCGGTGATTAGCTAATTGCCTCCAGTTACACACTCCAAATCGATTGACGACCCCTTCTACTAATGCGGCCAGAAGTCTTCCTTTACTGCATTGTCCCCTCCGAGTTGTAGTCGAAGACTCTATAAGTCGGAGCTTTTAAATATATTCAGTGTACATGTCCTAGCCATCTTAAACTATTGATGCGCTGTACAGCTCGTATTATTTGTCCTTGAATCTTATCTGCCAAAATCCGTCAACGCAAGCGGGACCAAACATTTTACGAAGGATTTGTTCTTTTAAAGCAACCTTGGTTCAGTACCATGAAGCAGAACTTGGATGATCAGTCGGCATACGCTAGTAGTAGCAAGCACTTTATAAAGATTGTGCCTCTGCTGTTTGCTGCTGGAAATATGATTTGCCCGTCTGAACACACATTTTTTAGAGTTCATTCGGCCGTCTTCGTCGGACCTCCTGACGGTATTAATATCAGTAACCCATTTCCTTCACTATGTACCTATATATGAAGTAAATTTCCACTATACTTGGCTCCTTTAGCCTAAATGCTATCACTTTTCTGAAATTGTTAGTAATGATAACCTCTCTCGAAAGTATCTTACGAAGCTTTTCGATTTCCAAGACCGAGTCGAGCGTTAAAAATGGCAACCACTATATGAAGCAAAGTCTAAGGAATATTTCACCAGACGTAGACATTTGTAAACCTATTCGTGAACTTTTAAGGTAAGTATTTCTTAAACGGCTAAGATCTCTTTGGCCACCTATAAGGTTAGGGGATTTCATAACATCTCATAACCAAATAACAAAGGGTTGGATCCTAACGATCACTTCGAAATGAAGAATCATACATGAGCTCAGCAGAGTTCTCCACCACATTGTTTAGTTAATACATCCACCTAAAGGTGGATCAATGGATGATCCTATCCTCTACCATTCTACTGTCAGCTGTAGGACTTACCTGCATTTTGAATGATTTGAACTATTTTAAGTTCTTTGATTTTGTATCTTAAAGTTCTGTGAGCATCAAGAATGTATCTAAGTGTTACCATTTTGGGGAACCAACACCAAAAGGACACCCAAATGGATACATGTGATCGCTTTCAACAAACAATTCACTTTCTTCCGGCTTCTACTTCTCAAAAAGATTGTTTTAAGTCTTTCGCAGCTCAATCAGTATCACCCTGTATTCCTGGTTCGTGCATTGACTAAAACAAATCACTTTTTCATTCAACAACGATCGGCGTGTATCTTCCACCTTAGGGCCTATCATATTTCAAAGATCCCGACGTGATTAGTTACATTTTGAGCGAAGGAAAATTAGCAAAATATTTATTTTACTGTAAACAGATACTTGTACTCAATCATCGGCTTATGAAATCGCATGCATGATGTAAACTTAAATGGTATTACTTTCGCGAAATACACGATCATCATTCGTTTGATTGATTCCCCAAATTCGTTATTGATTTTGCTAAAGAATAAGCTAAATGGCTCACCGTAGGATGAATTTTTCAACTAAAGTGGTAAATGATGATGGTAAGCATAAGAGCGTCGGTGCACACTCAATAAACCCTAATTAAGTAATCGCATCAAGTGGCAAATCAAATTATACCCCTCAGGCTCCACTTGATTGTATAAAAGAATCTCCAGTATGTGGAAACCGCATAAGTAGCTAGATAAACCTTAAGCCTCATCTGAACCACTAACCGCTTGAATGCTTCTCCAGAGAATTATACACTCCCATGTGTGCCTTATGGTGGATTATTTCGATGTTAATACTTGATACGCAATTGTAGGCAGCTAAGTGGTTAGAAACTTAAGAATGTAGTACATAGATACATGTGTGTATGCCTCATCCGTCCAGCCATCCATCAACTACACCACACACCATGAAGAGAAAGTGGTGAATCTGCAAATAAAGATATTCGTATCTTTTGCACTTGATATTATTTATTAGTTCATTACCACGGTTACTGTCTGTCTGACTTGGTTTTTATTTGCTCGGCAAGGCACCTCCCACCTTCTTGGATCGTTAAGTTCTAAGAAAAAACCCCCCTCCCTGTCCACCAGAGGCCATCGGATAAAAGTAAAAACTCCTATTCCCCTCCGATCGTGATCTTTTTTGCTTCAAGCGACAAAATCACTCTTCTATGACCTTAGCACCTTAGTTACTACTACTACAAGAGAGAGAGAAAAATAAAAACAAATTCAATTTCATTTGACCGACTTGCGCAGTACTTGTGCCAGCGATACAGATAAAAAGATACAATTGTATCTAACTAGTGATTTTCTCCTTCTCACAACTGATGGATACAAATTTAAGTATCGCACAGATAGACACAAGAAATGCAACCGAAGTGCACTCAGTGTTGCGTTGCGGAAAATACAACGAATACAACAATTGTATCTCAATGTACATGTTTCAACGAACAAATTAAGCCGACACTACATACTTAAGGCACACGTTTGTTGTTTGTAGTTTGCAGATCTCTTCGCTCAGAAGCAACAACAACAACAACAACAAATGCTATGGTTTAATGTAACACGAATTACCTGCAGCAGGTGACTAAGACTGATCGTAGTAAGTTTGCAGATACATCAACAAAAAAAAAGAAAAGAAAATGAGAATTGTTGTGTGGACAGTGAATGGAGTAATGAGCTGAGGTCAGTCTAGGCGCTTCCAGATTTGGGTTCTTGACCATCTTGTGTGACCTCAATAGAGAGACACACCAGAGAAATGTTGATGATGAACTACTTAAGTGGAATGGAATAGAAAATGAAATTGGGCTTGTTGCACCCAATTGTCTTGTAATTAGTTGGAAATTATCATTACACCTCGAGGCGGATGGTGAAGGATGTAAGAACAAATCTCATACAGACTGGTGAAGAAAATTCGGAACCAAACCATGCCTCACATCAGAATGGGGAATGTTGCTATAAAAGCTCACTTAAATGTTCAACAGTTCAATGGATGCCTATTCTATTTACTTGAAGAGGAGTCATGTGCATCTTGCTCAGCATGGAATGTAAGAATGAGATCCTAGCGACCAAAGGATTCATATGAAAGTGGAATCGTTATATGGTATAAGAGAATCAGTGTCAGCTAGAACGAAGCCAAGATATAGCTTGAGATACGACAAGGACCCTGTTTGGACAATTTTTCAACGGAAAATGGCATTCCTTTGGAACATTCTTTTAATACTAATGCTCTATGAATTACATATATTCTGTTCTTACAATATAACGACTCTCAGGTTGCTTCGAGGTCTTTAATAATCCAGGCAACTTAAGCTCGGATATGGATATTCGATCCTACTCGTTTGTGAAGCACTAACAGACGTTGTATATCCACATTGTAGTCCATCTATAGGGACACCGAGCTTACCTCCAAACATCAGGTGGGCTTTTGGATCATTCTAGACAGATATGTTTAGATCTTCACTTAAAGCATGTGTCCTGCACTGAGAGATGTCTCTGATTTTCTAAATACTCCTTCTCCGAAACTCTCCAGTTACACAAGTTCCTCCTTCCTTTCTTCCATAGCAAAGGTTGACTGGTAACGAACTTTTTTTTAAGCGATTCTGTCAGACGAGGACACTGGTCTTTGGTTTCAAATACAATATCGAATCTCAAGGGAATACGAGTGACAAATGTTTCCCTATTCATTGGAATTTCGTATCTTTTCACTGCGATACTGGGCTCAGGAGTGTAGAAACTTGGTAGCTGAGAACAACAGATGAACCCTAGAAATGAGACATATTTTCCTAAGTAAGAGAAAACAGTGAAAGGACATTCTGGGAGAAGCAGGTTCGGGCTGGGATCTATGGAAGTTGTGGAACCCGGTGATACCCGAAGATGGTTTCACATGATGCGATGGCCACAAGAGCCAGTGAATCTTTTCCAAAACTTCACCTTTTCTTCCTCAGTTCCTATCACCCCTTGTGAGTATAAAATCCACCCTTTGCGGGCAGGGTGTCAACAACACCATCGTATCTAAGGTTATGCACATTGCTTCCCAAGGCTCAAGATTCCTCTCTCTATATCCGTTTTATGTTACGTTTCCCTTGGACGAGCTACTCTTCTGCTTTTATGTCTATTACATGACATGTTTGGCAACAGTATTGTCTTTGGATCGGAAGGTGTTACCCATAAATTACTCTTACCCTCGAAACATGGCTATATCAATAGCCTTTGCTTTGAGATTGGAATGATGTATTCGCAAAAGACAGCAGCTTACGAGCTACGTCAAGACCTGCGAATACTTCCATTGGGAAACCACTGTGAAAGACTCTGCAGCTGGATCAGTACTCGTGAAGTAATTGGTTACGAAAACCGTAGATGAAACTGCTAATCTTGCAGATATCGAGGTCCAAACGGTCGGCTATACAGAAACCATTGAAGAGTATAACTAATCTACTTATATGCCTGACTATTGAACAAGGCCTCTAAATGTCTGGTCCTTGACAAATTTGACTACAGTCTTTCAACCAGAACAGTCGTTTTGAACCAGAACAACGGCTTCAGATAGTCCGAAGCATCCGGGGTTGAGTTCTTCCTATCCTTTCGTCGTAGAAACCCAGTATGTAACTATACACTGATTGGCAATATTCGAATTCAGTAAAGTGTAAGTTTGGTCTTTTCGAGTTAAAACTCGAAAACAAAATATTTAGATCAATCGTTTTCAGGGGTTCGGTTTGGTTGTATGATCTTGTTCCTTGGTTGATTGCATCATGCATTTGCATGCCACGGTTCGAAGAGATTGCATGATGATGTCGATACTAACTTACTTACTATTTGTTCTACTTTCAATGTTAATTCTAGTCTCTCAGTCTCAAATTGAAGAAATTGTATGATAGTTCCTTCCAAGATTCCTAAATAGACGATCGATTTCTGATGTACAGTCTGAAAGTGGATATACGTTTATAGCAAGCTTCGACTTGGAATATGTTCATTCTTTTCAACATCCGCCTAAGTCTGAAGCCAAGCGATAAGGTTCCAGTTTACAATGATGCTACGGAAGTCTGACTTCATTCAGAACCATTTCAAAAATGGTCTAAGCAGTCCGGCTTATGTACGAACCTACTCAACTAACTCAAGAAAAAAGTATTAAAAACACTTCCATAACCAAGGGTGTCTACCAATTTCCTTCGGACAAGACCCTTTCCAAAATATTTACGACTGTAGTATGATTAGAATGGGGTCTTCAAGATTATATTCCTGATTTGTGTTAGATGTAGTCTTTGTCTAAAACTTCATTGGTTTCCATAGTATAAGTGACATATTCTGAATAGCCTGTACCAAGAGATACCTTAGAGTCTCGTTCCCAATAAAAATTCTCCCAGCTTATAAGTCTCGGTTTAAAAACTCTGCCTTAGAGTTCATTATCGTCCCTACTATAGTTTTTCAGTTTCATCTACCCTAGCCTATTAGAAAATACAGGCTCTGAGTCGTTTTTTCAAAATTCCACTACACTAAGCTTTTCTGCATATAGTCTGTTTCTTAGATTGTTATAGTCCCTATACTTGGTGGAATATGTGTAAGTAGACCAGGTCCTTTGAGAGATTTTTTAGTAAAAAATCTATCTATCTATTTTTTTCTGACTTTTCTAAAGTATTCCCGTAGAAGTAAAAACAGTGCTCATCAAGTGGCGTTAATATAGCCTCCAAGACGCTTGATAGTCCTTAGACTTTCTAGACTCTCTCTTTCTTGGAGTAGACTCTTGGAGTCTATTCATTCATAGGTTAATGTCAAGTTCCAGACGAAGCTGCATACCCACGACTTAACTACTAAATTTTTAAATATCTATGTGTTGTTTTTTTTTCTATGAAAGATGAGTTTTCTATCTGGGTAGAGTCCTAGGTAAGTATTATATGTACCCAACTATATCTGAGCTCTGACAAATTTCCTTTTTATTTACATATATCCTGGAAGACATATAGTACGGCCTCTCCCACAAAGATGTTACTTCCTCCCATCTCAGAAGAGCTTTTACAGTCTTCTGTATATCGACAGACACTACTTTTAGCCCTATTAGGCCTTGTAGAGTCTAGTCCTGCCATTAGTTTTTGGGAATATCGCTATAAGCTATGTTTTCAGCTCTCCTGATTTCCCTAAGGAAAGTCGTGAGTGCTGCTCTTTCCAATGATATACGTTGAGTTTATTGCTTTAGTCTTGATAACTTGCTGCTTCATACTGGTACACGTTCTAGAATCTTTCATAAGAAAGTTGTTTCTAACTCAAGCTAACACTATTCGGACAAAAATTGCGCACAACTTTACAGCATCCAGTGAGAATAAGTAGTTTCAATCAATCCTACTTCTGGTTCTACTAGAAAAGATCAACTGTTCGATGCGTACTTTTACATACAAAGGAGGATATGAGGAAGTTAAGTCAATTTTACGTCAAGCTTACCCAAAGTTCTGAAGGGAATCATGGTCTCCTTTAGTTTAGTTTAGTTTCTATCTATGAATAATCAACTAACTCACTTCACGTTACTATCTGCGAACAATCCTAAGTTGTTTCTATATTATATATCATGCAGCAGATACTTCAATCTCTACCAACTGGATAAGTTGTGCCACTTGTAGAGGCATCCTTCAGAGGGATGTAGGAAGTCTGTACAATACTTACCATGGCAAGGGATTGGTTGTCATTGGTTGTCACTGCATAGAATATATTCACAGTATCCTTAAATCTATTTGTACGGTGATGGTGCGCGAAGGACCTGCCCTATGTAGTAGATGATGTGGATCAGATGTGACAGAAAAGAGCAAAAGCATAAAGACAAACATAGGTGACACCTAAAATGTCAGAACTTAAAAACTATATTACACGTACATGTCTATATCATCTCCAATTACACGATCAATTTCCTTCTCAAAATGCATGAAGGAAAAAATTGCCTCCATTACAGCTAGGAAACGAATCAAAATTACACTGCAACAGCAGTTAAAACATATTTCCAACCATTTAATGGCCTAAACCAACCAACAATACGAGTACACCTCTAAACCATACATAGTGTACGTTACATCAGCGCATTACCGCTTTACGAGGCATTAAACCAAATGAAATGTCACTTTCTTTAAAAAAGCACAAAGAAAATCCCCATAATTGGCATTATTACCACTCCTCCGAGTGGCATTTTCAAAATCACAAACAGAATTGTTATTACAAAACCAAAAACCAACCGCGCTGCATTAATCTTCAGATCTTTGACACGTAAAACACATCCAATCTATTTTAATTATGCGTACAAGATACAAACACCAGATACGAATGAAAAATTATGTTTCATGCTCCAATCGAATTAAATCGCATAAAGTGCAAACATTAACAGATACTTTATCACACACGCATGCATTGTGTGTTCGGTTTACAAGAATTCACATGTGATTTCTTTCATCTCTTTTCCAGGAATTCAAATCTCATCATACATTAAGTCAATCATCGACTGTAACTTGGATGGTAATTGAATGAAATTGTATGCAGATCCGCAACCAGCGAAGGAATTCAAATTTTCCGCCCGTCAATGATGGGAGCAGTTACTTAAAAAAATTGTATCTATAAGCAATTGCATGCGATATTTGCAAACAACCGATCGACATAAACAAAAGAGGTTGAGGATCGATCACGGCTGAGCGAATTCTAGATTCGAAAAGAAAAAGCTTATGAACCCAAAAATTCATACACACCGGTGGCGGTGCACGGCTCAAGCTAAGAAACAAAGTGTAGACGGAGAAGAAAAAGAAAAAAGAACTAGCATCTAACAACCGTTACAATAATTTTTTACAATAAAACCCACAACACACTGTCGAAGTAGAAGAAGAAGATCACTGAAAACAAACGAACAGAAAAAAAAACTACCATATCTAGATACAAGTTGTTTTGTAGTGTTTTTTTCCTCTGCATTCGGTTTAAGCCAAAGCTTAGACTTTATTGCCTCTGTTACGATTTCAATTTACTTGGCCACTTCAGTTCGCGTAGACCATCAGTTAGACGCACAACACTATCACGCGCCGCTGCATAACATCTAGCACACGACGATCACTGATCGTTACAAGCTGAGTGAAAGAAGGCGCACACACACGCTTCGATGAAAGATGTATCTAAACGTTGAGAATCGCGGTTAAAGTATCTACTGTCGTCGGTAGATCGAATATCAGTCATTCAAATACCGACAGTACGGTAATGAAAACTCCGCGAAAAATGTCCGAAAACCTTTAAGGAATTCGCGAAACAAAACCGATCAGTTCAGATACATTACTACATGCCAACCGATCGTTCGCCTTTAAGGAGTATCTACAAGTGTAACAAAAAAATACAAAAAAAAACAAAATAAATCATTCGCATCGAAAAGCTATAAATTTTCAAGTGAAAGTGGAATCTCATTCAATTTTCCTCTCAAATTATTATTTTTTTCGCAATAAAGTAAATCAAAAAAATATTTTTTTAAAGAAAACAAATTTTTTTTTTTGTGTGCGGTGTTCAGTGTTTGGAAATCCCTCTTGTTACAGAAGAAGAAACAAAAAAATAAAATGTGTGGTAACTCGAAATAAGAAAAAAAAGATCGTCTTTTAATTGGACGTCAAAATTTTACGAAAAAAAAAATCTATATAATGTTTTTGTGTGTATTGAAGTGCATTTAACAAAAGAAAGAAAAAAAAAAGTATCTATACCTACTAATTGATTTAAAGATCAGAAAATATTTTTTTTTGAATTTTTTTTTTGAGAGAGCAATCAGCAACAAACATGGTTACGTGCAAAGTGGATACAACTGTTGCCGTACCGAAATTGAGTATTAGTAAAATTGGTGGTAGTGGTGGAGGTGGAGGAGCTGGTGGTGATCGTCGTCCACGAAAGACATCGAGTAATTCGTCAGGATTTCGTTTGCTCGACGGTGATCAATTGGAGACCGCATCAAGTGTTAGTAGAAACTCGATATACAAACTTAAGATCGATCTGATGTTTGACGATACAAGGTGAGTTATAGTGTTATTGTATGAAAGAATCTATTGTTTCCACTCCGATGGAGAGTAGGAGTAGTACCAAAAGAAAAAGGTCATCCTGACATTTGGATTGACATTTAAATCTGCTTTGTCTTTGTCTTTGACTGTGTTTAGCTCTGTAATAAATTTTGTTTAAATACGAAACGGAAAAGATACGCAAAATAAAATAATAACTTTGGCATAGTTATTTTTGTATGCCAAAAACAAAAGTTAATTATGTTTAGGAATGTTTTGTTTATGAGTTCAATGTTTTATAGTCTGATAATTATAGGTTTATGCTGTTTTGAGAGATCGTTTTTGGTTTCAATGAAGACATTGTCATCTTAACAAGGTTTAGTGGAAGAAATTACTATCAAATGGTTAAACAATTATCTGGCATCATCATCAACTTAGTTGAGTGGCAGCAGTTCTGCAGAGAGGAAGATTCTTCCTATAGTTCTGAGCTTTCTTTAACAGTGATTCAAGTATTGTCAGAGAATATTACTTCAAAAGTGTTTGAGTGAGGAGTAAGTCAAATTATTTTCGTCTTACGAGGCATTGCCAAGAGTCTGATCTTCAAAATCTGAAAAAAAGGAGAAATAAAGCAAAATTTTGAACTATAATCATGACCAACCTCTTTGAATACTTACCTGACTGGATCTACATTGAATTCAGTTAAGTAGTACTGATCTGTCTTTAACTGACCGTGCGGATCAGATTGTTATACTCTGACCTTCAGAGGATCTGTCTCAGTATTTAAGAATAAATACATTTCTTTTCCATGAACGTTCGAGAACTGATCTTGGAATTTGAATTTTAAACAGTGATTTAAACAGAACTGATGTCAATAATTGATGTTTGGTATGAGAGCAAGTATGGAGTGCAAACTCCTTCTTCATACCAAATGACCAATTTTTAAGAGTGATCTCTCGGAGACTGATCTCGGATTGAACAAATATTGCATCTACATTCCTTCTGAAGGAGAAGTAAATATATTTTTAAAAATGATCTTTTGCAGACTGATCTTGCTAATTTTTTTAGACAGGGATTTCTGCCAGATCAATCTCTACAGTTGTGTCTCTATATGTCAACTACATGACTACCAAATACATTTATCTTCATGTCAAACAATCAAATCTTTATACTGATCTTGAGGCGATCGCTATTTTTTTTCTAGCACGACTTAAAAAAGTCTAGCCCTTTAAATATTAAAAACCAATTTAGTATGTAAATTAATAATAAAGGGACAGCAGGTTTCAGTCGATCGCAGTAAAAATTGAGTCTTAAATCGATACGTTACATTCCATTGAGGTAAGAGGTCTCCAAAAAGATATCATGTCTCGATCGAAGCATTACATTTCAAGCCTTGCAGGAGGTAATCTGGGTAATGCAGTGTATCGTGACCTGTTTTGAAAGGAAGATCATACCAGCATTTCTTATGATACTTTTACGAGTTCTAAAACGTCCTTGTACCCGCGTTTTATATCTTTGGTTGCTATCCAAATTTTGCGATCACAGACAGGAGTTGGATAAAATTTTGACCTGAAGATCGATTTGTAAGCTTGGATTCTAGACAAGAACTTCTTTATAACAGATCGACAAAATTTCGTTCAAATAGATTCATCCTGATCAATATTACATGATAACTGCTAATCATTGGTAAATTTGTAAGATCTCGAGATACTGAAACCTCAGATATTTCGTTCCACTTTAAGAAAAATTTGGAAGTAAGACACAACCATGATCTTGAAGGCGAAAAATTTTAATATTCGAGATGTATATCTTGATACTCAAAAGCAAGGTAAACGCCCTTTCGAATCCAATGTGAACTATTAATTACATTGGTTAGTGCATCAGACTACTCGGCGATAGGGTTCAAGGTTCAAATATCAATCTTCAGGGAAACACCCGAGAGATTAATTGTCATGAGAAAGGTTTTGAAAGAAACAAAAACTGTCCTTCATTCATCGTGTCACGTCGTGTCGACTGTGCTTAATAGTTCTCTTTGCCATTCAAAGTGAACCAGTTGACACCTTTATGGCAGTCCAAGGGTGATCTTTAGGCTTAGTGAAGGCTGGGGCCATGGCTTTGTTCTTTTTACTTTGCCCTAGTTTTTCACATGACTTCAGCTGAAACCATTCTTTGCTTCCTAAAACTACTCCATCTAGGAGTTCCATTCTTCCACAAACTAGGGAAACTGGCGTCTCTAGGTGTCACGAGCCTCCTTCACTTTATTCAAAGTTTTAGTTGGTAGAATCAATGGCTTTACAATGAACCTTCATTGATCTATGTATGTGCGTTTACTCACCAGCGCAGGCAGGCTCTCTAACTTAAACCTAGACCTCAAACATCCTTTATTTCGAAAGCAAATAGGACATCATGCTACCGAAATATGTAAGTTCGTTTACCAGTATGTATCTACATATTATGAAAATGTTAAGTCCAAACCAGCTTAGCAAATGTCACGTATAGGCCTTGCTTAAACCCCTAAACCGTTCCAAAATAGTTCAAAATACAAGAACTCTCTGAAATAAGTCTTTAACTCTTTTCTAGATTTAAGATTACAGTTGAATTGCATAAAATGAGCTGCTAAGCTCAGTGAGATTGCTAAGCTAGGCTCAGAGGATGATTTCCCAGAATCTGAGTTCTACCGAAATATGTAAGTTCGTTTACCAGTATGTATCTACATATTATGAAAATGTTAAGTCCAAACCAGCTTAGCAAATGTCACGTATAGGCCTTGCTTAAACCCCTAAACCGTTCCAAAATAGTTCAAAATACAAGAACTCTCTGAAATAAGTCTTTAACTCTTTTCTAGATTTAAGATTACAGTTGAATTGCATAAAATGAGCTGCTAAGCTCAGTGAGATTGCTAAGCTAGGCTCAGAGGATGATTTCCCAGAATCTGAGTTCACTTGGGTTCTTCCGGCGTATGGCTCTTCAGTAGTAACCGAACATCTATAAGAATCAGCGGCTTACTTGCTGTCTCTCAGCAGAAAGACTGTAGACAACTTATTGGCGTTCTTACTGAACACTTTCCTTCTGCTAAGCATCTTAGCGTGCTTGGCTCAAAAGACTCATCTGTCTGCGACATTTGTGAAGAGGATGGCTATTTACCTTTTCCTGGATCAGGTAGCAGGTTTTCGATCTGAAGTGGTAAGGTCTTTCTAATACAGAACTTTGCTTCCTGGTGGTACATACAATGGATCAGTAATAATGGTATCACAACGGACCCCATGGTTTTAAGCTAGGCTTAATTTAGGAAGCTATTCTGCTCAACATAACCAGCTCATCTGATTATATTACCAAACGAACCAGCTATCGTAATTAACTAAACAAAATAAAACAATCAAACAACAAACCATAAAAACGTGACTGCAATTCGTGACTGCATTAAACGGGATTGCCTAAATTATTATTAAAAAATATGATAATGTGAAGAAACTGCATAGATACTTGTAGTATACCCAAATGTGAATTGGCCATAACACACAAATTAAGCTAATATGGCTGCAATCCCAAGTGGGAGGTCCGATCAAAAACAAAAGTTGGCCTTCAACTGCAGGCATTATTTCATAGTTTTCATAGTTTCAACATGCAATTTTGACTGCTCGATGTTTCTGGTCATTGGTTTTCTAATTAATTTGATTTATTTGCTTTGCTTTCATACTACACATCTGGAAAATAAATTTAGGAAGTGATGGAAAGATAGTTTTAAAAACACCTTTTGAACAATAAAGTGATCAGTCTTTGTTGCCATTTCGGTCCTTCTTTAGTCAGTTAAATATGCCTCTATTCAAATAACCACTAAACTGACTCCGCGACAATGACAGTAGTTCAAAATTTCACCATCTTTCTGGTCAGTCTATGTCAACATTGTGCGAGACGAGATTGTATTGAAAAGGCTGCTGCAAGAAAACTATTAATCCTCGTACAATGCGTTACATGCGTTTATGGTTCAAACTGATTAGTTGAAACCGCAAAAACTCGTTGACCATGGTACAATAGAGGGATCCACTCTCAGATACCACATTTCCGGGGTTATTTCCGTTTGCATAAAAACCACAACAAACAGTGGCTCTTTGACGGTACATCAGTCTGTAATGCATCTTCCAAAGACCCATGCTTCATCAGGAAATGTTTACCGTCCTTATAGCTATTCAGAAGCGAACTAATCAGTTGTAGGCGTTTAGTATAGCCAGCTAATAGGGCTACCTTTGTTAACAATATTTTATGATTATTAAGTTGCAGCTCTTTTGTCAGAACCGCATCAGAGGCAGATGGGCATTCCCTGTGGTAATTGCATGAATGAATACTACTTTATTGGTGAATCCAGACTTAGAAATCAGGAAGTTTTCCATGGATGCTTTTCCTTTAGGGACTTGTTAACCGTGAGCAATGGATTTGATGACCAAAAAGAGTTTTACTAGACTTTAGGCTTGTAACTGACGTTCATGGATTCACGATGGACTCCTTCCAAAAGAGAGAACTCCCTCATGGGCTTGAGAGTGTAAGTATCAGGAATACTCCAGTAAAGTCATTGACAGTCGAAGCTTTAACCGAACACTTGATGAGATCCTACAGGAATGATCAGTCAGCGCATGTTATCATTGGAACGTGGATTAAGTCAAGTAGCCTTTGAGCCAAGTAGAAGCTTACCCGTCTATCCTTCCTATTGATTTATTCATCTGTCAAAGCAGAGTGACACTATCAATACTATCGTTGTTCAAGTCGCTTTCAATATTTTTGAGAGAAGTACTTTATAAGAAAGAACCAACTATATGAATCGGGGATGAACTTTGCTTCCGAAGTCATGGTATTGTAGGCTTGATTGATGGTATTCCTATCCATCTGGGTTTGAGATGCCTCCGTATTACCTGCTACATTCTCTATATAGCTCTGCCATATTCCATACCCCATTTCCATTCAAATGATAGACTGAATAAAACTGACTATAGCAATCCGTATGCACGTCTGCAGTATGATTACGTAGCCAGTATAACCTATGCTTATTACCTTAGCAAAATAAGTACCCCAGATTTAGAATGTCGTGCAGATGGTTCACAATCTTTTAAGAATACGCATCCAGTCCAGGGCTCGAAAAGTATACGTATAAGTATCGAGGATACTTTGGACTATCCACTACTTATTGGTCTGAGATGACCAAAACTGTTTCGAGACTATGGAACCCCCAAAGTGTATTTTTGCCCAAAAAATTGCTTCACATACACATATGTATCTATGCCCTCATAACGTCCATTGGTTAAAATTTGAAGAAGATAACTAACACCCAATGTTCTTCAGAGTTGTCCTATGTTTGCATGAATTGATTCCCTTAAAGTTTGTCAGCAGACAGACAGGACGTTCAGAATTAATTTGCTTTGCTTCAATGGCCCTTCAATTGGGCGCCAATATTTATTTTTTTGGATACTTTTTTCTGCTCAACTATTTATTAAAAGAACATTTTGGAACTCTTTCCTGATAAGGACTTAAGATCTTATTTGGAGAAACAGGGTCTCTTCTCAAACTCCTGCAGATTTCTAGGACACAAGAGGAGAATGGTCCAGATTACATTCACCTGGCTGTCATTTCCCTTGGGACCATCATAAGGTCTCTTATCAACGATATAGATCCCGACGTTTTGTCATCGATAAATTATGAAACGTCTATCTGCTGACCACATCCGTCTTAATACATTCACTCTAACGCTACATTTGACGAGTTAGTCAACATTCTATTCTTTCCATAACCATGTCATAACAGACTGTTATGCCAAAAGAAAGGACAGACACGAACAACTACTGATGATGACATCTTTTGATAACCCACTTCAAACAATCGAAAATCCTTTTAGCACAATCCAATATTCAATCTCCATCTATGACTCACTCCATTCACCATGAATTAGCACGAATCCCCCTCAATGGCTTCTTTGCATAAAATGCACATTTACACATTCCCCAATCCAGTCCCGAAATCATAACTTCTAGAAACATCATTCCCCAGTCTTAAGAAATATGTTTAGATACCGTTGCATTGTATTCCCTTTTATGCTGACCACCACACAACAGAAACGTTATTGAATAAATTTATCCATCATCAAACAGATAAAGTTCCGTTCTTAGTGGCTAATTTCCATATGACATACATTTTTCCCATAAAAGATACACAAAATTCAATAAAAAGGTACTAAGTCAGAAGAAAAAAACAACGACAAATTATTGAGCTCAATCTTTTGTGTATCTTCATCGAAGAGAACCTGAACTTTTCATACAACTTTACAGGTTTTAGCATCTTAACACTATTTCCTTCGGTCTCGAGTGTTTTAGATACTTTTTTCTTCACCAGTAGATGCAAATAAAACTAGTAATGTGGGTAAGAGTCTAATCCGAAAGAGTTTTCAATATGAAAGTTGAACAACTGGTTCGGTGTTCGATTAGGCAAAGTAAGGAAATTTTCGGCGGTTTTTCATTATCACCTTGACTATCGGTGCTGGAGAGGAGACAGTCTCCTCACTTGCACTTTGGTTGGTCAGTGGAATTTGCATTGCTAATGAATAACTGCGAAATACACTCAGCAAACCATGGGCTTGTGATGGGCGGAGGGGAAAACCAATTAACCTCCATTATTGTAGGCTTCTGCATATTAATTACGAGCCTACTGGTTAGTGAACTGCATCAAAAGTAGGACTCTCGACTGAATCAGGAAATGTGAGTTCGGTCGATCTAATGAGGCGATGATGCGGCCATAAATTGTTTAGTGTTCTAAATGTATATTGGCACACTTATGCTCGCTGCAGTGCGGATGGTAGATACGTATCTACATGCACAATAACAGGTGTTGGTATTGCGTTTAGGGGTATAAGATACAATTTCAAAACCAACATTCACTTTAGAAGGGGTAATGCCGAGAGCTGAATTGCCTACAATCTATTGCTTTGGTTTCATCACATGTGGAGAGCAATTAGCTTCTTTTTTTAGACAAATGCACGGTGTGTTGCATAAAAGAATGGTCTGCGGTGGTGAATGCAGAGACCAGATACGAAGGGGAATGGCCAAATTGCATAAATCAAGACTTTCGTAATGTTTCCTTCGTTTAATGATAGAAAATGTTCTAGTATTCATTTTTACGTTTGACTTATAATCACATGACTCCGGACATAATCTTCAAAGATCGGGGAGAAAAGAATGATAAAAATAATTATAATGTCACATTGCCAGGATATCGCCAAACAATTTCTATGTAACTTCTTGTAACCTGTTGAGCAAAGTAGTACTTCATCCGAAATTTCTCAGCCACAATCAATTCGGATCGCATCGGCGAAGACAGATGTAGGTCCTTTGTCTCTGCGTTTTGAATAAGCCTTGTGATCTCTCGATCATGTCAATTGATCATACAATCATTGTTACGTTGAGTCGTTTTTGTTCTCCAGTCGTTGGTGTTTTCTAGTCCATTCACATCGAGTCATAGAGGACCATCATTTCACAAACGTCTTTAGTTTCCTGAAATTCGACTAGATTTGTTTAAATCCGCAACAGAACTTCTGCTTAGTGTCACAATCATGGAAAATAGAGTTCTTTAGCAAACGAATGCCTTTTATTCCACCTATCTCTGACAATATTTTAACTCAAAGGTACCAGTGCATCCGAAACATACTCCAGCCATCCGTGCACTACACCACCGCGTAAGCAAGACCTGGTTCATCTCCATCTCTATAATTGCAAAGCGTTTTGTATGACCTTAACGTTCATATCAAAATAATTGAAATCCACCAGCGACTTTCTGTTCTATGAAGGTTTTAATATCCTACCACATTTCGTTACATCAACCTTTTTAGCCTGGACCCTCTCTGATAGACCGAATTAAAAAGTGTTATCCTATCAAAAAGTCAATTCTACGTTTCCAAAAAGTTCCAAGATACATTCTAGTTAAACTTAGCATGTAAAATTCGTAGTACATCATGGGGTAGGACAAGGTTTACAATCTGGAAACTGAAGTAAACTGAATAGGGCTTACAATGAACACGTTCGTTATAAAGAAGTCTTGGGTAACGCCACATGCAATGATGTACCGCTTCACTCTATCGTCTGGCATCTAAGCCAGGTAGTTCGGCTCTCTTGTGGAAATTAGGAATCACGATTTTACTCCACTTTTCACTCCCAGTGCTCCAATACTCCTTACACTTGCTTTTCCACACACGTTTTCTTGGCTTAGAGACTTCTTCATATTTATGGCCAAAATCACTAATTTGTTAGATACAACCAAATCGTCCTATATGTACCGAAGTACATGAAAGAAGAACCATTCCACTGATTTGGGGGTACTACTTCTTTAAAACAAGTCTAAATATTCGCGAGCGCCATCTACATCCTGTTTTTAATGCTACGTTAAGGATATCGTAGCCACCCAATGTTTTTTTTTTAATGACGTCTGGATGGTGTTCCTATTTCTGGTCACAATTTGAAGAAAAAGGATTCAAAAATGTCACTTAAAGCAAAAACGACGAAATAAGACTGAAATATCTCAAGCTATAGTGGCTCCATCTCTACACTGTGCAAAATATTACCTACAGTGATGCCACTTTTTACTGAAAAACTTCCATGTGTTACTTAAACAAAATACGAATCCATTTCATATAAATTTAGTGCTACCATCCCATAGGCCTAAGAAAACTAATTAATTCCATTGCTTTTCAAACCATTCACTTACGTATCTGAAAGATACAAAACTCGATCTTTTGTCTCTGAATGATAGATTCCCCATCGTTTTACGGTTGACATTTCTGAAAGCATTTCAAATTTTTATTTCATCACTCATCACCACAAAACAAAAGCTAAACGGGGACAAATACGCATCTGCTGCATAAGTATCTCCAAAAAAGGGCTCATTGTCGTCACATTCGAATGCCAACGTGTGCACATGTGGAATTCTTCTTCTTGCCTCAGTGAAAGTCCAACGCCAAAAATTATTCCAAACTGTATTAATGTAAACACAAAGATATCTTCTCTTCTGGCCAGAAGATAGTTTATGGTTTCACATTCGAAATGAGATAGCCATAAATTTTATAAAAAAAAAAGTGTCAAAACTGCCACCAAGTTTTCGTAGATACTGAATTAATTTTGCGAAAATCCCACTTAGCCAGTGACCCGTTTTCCATTCAATAACCAAAAAGATAGTCAAAATCCCACCGGAATTCATTCATCATTTTTGGTGCAGACACTTTGACTAATTGGTGGGTAGGGGACCGCCTAATGAGATCGCTATCAAAAGCCGGGGATCACATTAAAAACGAATATTTACGAGATGACACAGTCGCCTAATTTGATAATTGTCAACTGGTTAGAACGTTTCCCAGAGGAGGAGAGTTCTTTTTGGTGGAAATGCACGAGCATGGCTAATAGCAGCCATTAGATGAAGTTGTATCAAGTTGTACAAGTATCTTCTTGTCAGATTGTATCTGTTAATTTATTTGTGTACCTTAAGCTTGCTTTCGCTACTTTAAGAGAACATTTTTCATAGTTTTTCTTTTCTGTTTTTCTTTCAGATCAATTCGGAGCAACCGCTTTGATGATCCTCGCGGATCGCATCGTACACGCTCCATTATTATGTACGGCCGCAGTGAGTTGGCCAGTACGGCGGGCGAGAGTGCGAGATCAATTCTGCTGGAGGAACCCAGCGAACCGAAGGCTATTACAGAATCAATGAAAAAGGATGTGAGGAGGATCAGTAACAGTGTACAGGCACAGATTGAACGAATGTTCACGGATGTGGCCAAGGATGCGACGTGTAGTTTTGCTGTTACCTGCCTTGGATCGTTACCACTTAAGGATAAGGTGACAAGTCTGCAAGGATTACAGGAGCCGCTGAGGGAATTGTACTTGGGCGAAATTGCCAGAGATGTAAGTAGTTGTTCATCGATCGTTTTCGTATAAATTTAGTATTTTGGGACAACAACTGAAGGAGGCCTAGTTTTAGCAACCATCACTGTTGTAGGTCATGTTTTAGAACACAAAGGTGCCTTAAAGTCAAGTCTAATCAATTACAGTATTTGTGGACAATCTTGAAGGTTTTACCAGAGCATTTGCATTTGATCCTCCTTTTTGCTTCTCATCACTTTTTGTGTCATTTTCATTGCACTTCCTTCCTAACTCAGAAATTCACGAGAGCTTGCCTTAAATGCATGATTAAGTTTCGTAAAGTCAGATGACATATTTGTTGTCGAACTAGATGGCTGCATAAATTGAGGTCTTCCCAAAAGTGACCCTTTAAGGGTATTAAAGCATCATGTGTAAAGATCACGTCTGAAGTTTCGAACAGACTGGCTCTATCAGAGCATTACCTTTTGAGAGTATTCATCAGATATTGGAGATTGGAGTTGCCCAGATATGTTGGACTGTTCGTTGTATTCCCCGGCTTCCAAGAACTGCATGGATTATTCCACT
This sequence comes from Xylota segnis, assembly GCA_963583995.1. NCBI lineage: Eukaryota > Metazoa > Arthropoda > Insecta > Diptera > Syrphidae > Xylota > Xylota segnis. The sequence goes on along the minus strand of OY757236.1, from coordinate 127,504,856 downwards.
AACAACCAATGGAAAATGCAATGGGTATAGTATTCAGCCTTGCGGTTCCCTACTTTGGACTTGTTCTTGCCATATGTACACTTTATTTGTAATTCTTATGAGGACTGCTAGTAAGTCCTTTGAGATGTGAGTGACTCTACACTTAGTTGGGTCTCATAAGCCTATTTTCATTTACTTAAAGAACCTTTAAGAACTTTAACTAGTTGACGACGTTTCAATAGCTACAAGAAGTCATTCAAAGCGCGGTATGGTACCCAAAGTAATGCGTTATGTATGTTTATTTCGATTTGATTGATATAGGTTCCAATTCTCGTCTATTTTAGAATTAAGTACTCAGTTTCTCAGAATCAAAAGTCAGAGGTCCACAAACTCTAACTCGAGCTAAATTTGGTAGGATTTATGAAAAATAGCTGTGTCTTGTAGAGCTAGTCACTCCTTACTAACTTTGCGCCCATTTGGTTTCATAGGGAAGAAGCTTCCAAGAGTGTCTTTCCTTTCATTGGCTAGTGCTGGGTTGATTCTATTCTCAGATCGTTATTTGTCACCCCCAGGAAGAGCCTTCGAGGAGCATACATATAGATTTGCTTGTTAATCACATTCAAGATGACGAGCAGATTCAGTCACTCTAAGGTATCGTCTGATGCTCAACATGAGTAGAAAACGTTCTTCTGCAATCGTTTACCAGCCATAGGATCCTAGCCAGCAACCCTAAACTTTTCCAATAGCCTCGTTGTCAGTAGAATTATGTGATGTACAGACGTCGACCCTTTTCTTGTGAAGTCATCTACATGGCCTAGTACCCACCAGAAAAGGTCTTCGAATTGGCTCTAGAAATCTTATTTAAATAACGCCAGCAGGTACCCCTATACTAGAATAATCTAGAGCCTCAACAGCTGCCTACGAATCCCCAGAACTTCGCAGTAAACCCTAGCTCTTGTACTTGGCTTTCATATTGTGTAGAGTACCATGGCTCCTTCCTTAGCACTAACCACCATCTAGTCTATTAGATATTCTGATAGAGAACTTCTTCAGTACCGGAATCGTATAGTCAGCTGTAGGTGCCATTTTCGTCACCAAAGTAGTGCAGAACAGGGGAAAGAGACTATAAGACGATACCAAGATCTCGATGAAAGTCGTGCTCACAACTTGCGTGGTTTCCCATCTACTGAGATCCCTTATGATGCTGAAAGGCCTCCTGAACGTTAAAAATTCTTATTGATGTGATTATCTATGGAATCGTGCCATCGAACCTTGGTCCTTCAAAAACAAGGATTCTGGTTTTCTTAGTAAAGAGGAGAATCTACCTTTGACAGCTTAACCCTAAAATTGAGTCGATCGCTAAGTACTGTGGAATTACTAACAGATATCAGAATGATAACATCGTCAATTGGTATCGTAAAAGCCAATTTTTATGAATCCATCATAAAGCAAGGCAGTAGTTGACGGGTTTAGTCACGCTTTCATTTACACGACTGAAGTAGGAAACGTCATCGTAATTTTGCATGCAGATACTTGTATCTGCTGCTGTATTCAGTGCTAGTCGGAAATTGTTTTTTATCAAACAACTTCACAAGATCCACAAAATTGATGGATAAATCTTTCCAAAACGTTTAAAATTTTCACCGCCCCATTGGACGGGTCTAGGTGTCCCATGGCGATATTGCCTCTTGGCCATTTGCAGCAGTTCATGTGATTTCATTTATGTCGTGGCGTCTATGAGCAAAAAAGAAATGCAGATACAAGATATCTAAAAACCAGATCGCAACTCCACGCACAGATGCAATTAATACAATTTTTAATCCAATCACTCAGTCGTAACAAAGTGGCCAAACTAGACTGTTTGGCTGACACAAAATTGACCACAAAACTTGAATTATTATAGTTTCACTCGAAGCGAGGTGAAGTGTTCGAAGTGTTCGCAAACCGATTGCACAAGTTCCTTTGGCTTCAAACTCAAAAACAGAAAAAACAAACTCCACAACCCCTTGGATTGTTTTTCCCACCGTCGTCGTCGTCGTCCGACGATTCCATATCTAAATTGCAAAATTCATTACACACAACCCGGCTTTCAAGACTCATTTACTTTGCGTGCCTCTCTAGCTAATTAGCTTCGTACATCACACATTGGCCAATGCTCCAACTGCTGCAATTACTACTATTATTAGTAGGGATGTTCAAAGCCGGGCTTACATTCTTAAACCTCGTCTGTATGTATGTTTTATAAGGCAACAATGGCAGGAGGTTTCTTGGCATCCGCTTAGGGGTCCACAAAAGCCTTGCTCGAGTTAAAGTCATACTTAACACCGCTTGCATCGCGTGAAGACTATGGTTTTGGCCAACGAACATCTGCTTGAAAGGGAAATTCCGCACCGCGATACAGTATCTATTACATGTATCTATGTAACACACACACTCTTGGGGTTATGTGTGATTAACTTTGGTGGCATAATCAGCCTTAAACATTGCAGTTGGCTTTTTAACTCTTCATCATTAATAAATCTCATTTTTCATGGAATGGATAGTACGAGTATTGGGCCGAATGAAAAATTTTGTTTGTGTGGTATCTGAATAGAAAAAGAGACTTTTGAATAAATTAACGGGACCAGAAATATGTTTTTAATTGCTAAATGGGATTTTTTTTTGGAAAGAAAGAGAAATTTCCATTAAATAGTGTGCCAGTGAATATAATTAATTATTTTATGTGTCTGGCTTTTGGCAAACGAAAAATTGTTAAAAGCTGTAATTCACCGCCGTAGGGTACACATTTTTGGTTTACTAGGTCTTTGGGAAACAACTGTGAGACCCAGAGAAGTAAGCTTAGATACATACCTAGGCTCAAAGGTATGTTTGATCTAGACCATTGCGGGGAAAAGTTATTTGCTGTCCCTACAGATGGGAAAATAGCCCAGGAGCATGTCTTCACAAAGTGCAATGATCGGTTTCACAATTAGAAGCTGAAAACCTTCAAAAGATACGGGAAGATCGATGACTTCTATTATCAAGGTTCTTTGTAGTTCAACGGACTAGTCTCACTCATTATATGAAAAGTTTTTTTAATTGGGAGCCGCTCTTTTCCAATAGGTTTTTCTCGAGTATGCGTGAAGTTAGCTGCGATTTGCTTGACATTTCAACTCGCCATGCTTTGTCATTTGATCATGGAAAGTTTATGGTCATCGTATTCCTCCAGATAAACGTCTATCAGAAGCAATCCCGTGTCAACAAGACAACGAAATGGAACCAGTTCTGAGTATATTCCGGCTATAGCCGCAAGAGAACTGAATCCGAATGACCATAAGCCATAGTTAGATCCCTAACTAAGCACAAACACGATATTGATCCTGAAGGAAAAATATTCTCAGAGTTGAAGTCCAATTCTAGATCAATGGTTTCGTTAATAAGCAACATTTTCGGACTTTAACAAGACTAGCCATATACGAAATCCCATTCATGGTGAAGGTGTTACTGACCCAAAACGTCTTCTTCAAGGATGCCGGCAGATCTGGTTCGGACCATGTTGACTGCGGTCTTAAAAAAACAGGACCACATGACGAACAAGCGAATTTTTGAAGTCTAAGTTCGCCGGATATGGGCCGAATAGTTTGTTCGTAACATTTGACGATTCTAGACTTGTTTGAGCCTATGATCTAAGACAACACAGAACAGAGATTAGTTAAGTCTGTAATTCTCCCCTTGGATATAATGTTGTGTTTTCCAGGTACCAATATAGTATATTCACCCTTCCTGCATCTAATCCAAACAAGTTAGTGTCAGGCCTGAAAAGAATCTTCATTGCGCGACTAGCTCTAGGATATCTGAAAACCAAGAGTCTCAGATCTATAAATTTGATTTCTTTTCTGCTAACACAGACTGGTCTAAGGATCATTAATCAATCAATAGACATAAGATGTCCCCAACGTGGGCATACGCGGATGATGTTGCCATACTTACTGTCGCGTCATGCCCAGAGACTATCTGTGTTAACGTGCTGATAGTGTTAGCCATGATCGATAACAATCGAGTGAGCTTTCGGACGATCATCTAAAAAACTAAGACGCTTTTCGAAAAAGAAGACTGTACTCAGTTTGACTCAGCTAGTAGTTAAGAGCGTTACTATCCAGATCGTCGATGTAGCGAAATATCTGGGAGTGATCCTAGTGTGCGTCCTAATAGTGATTAAGATACTTCTTTTGGACAAAATGTGTCAAAAGTACATCCAAGTGACTCTCATAATTGTGACAGTTTACGAATGGCTTTTGAAAATTCAAGAAAAGTCCTTTGAATGCATAAATCGATGATCCTTTTGGTGGAAGGGGATCTGGCGTGTGTATATGACTGCGTTCGGCACTTAACCACAGCTTTTACCTGCCTCTGTTCTAGATGCTATACTTGATTTACTGTCCCTTATAACTTTTTTCACGTCAAAGTCAAACACCGCACTAGAATGACCCTGGTTTCATAGGTATGCCGTCTGATGGAAGAACACCAAAAAATCAGCTGCTATGCAAATTCAAATTCGACTGTCCTGGCATATAGGACTGGCTTGTATCTCCTGCTATACATGGACCACGAAACCCTTTAAAACAAACACGACCCTTGAACAAAGTATCTACTAATTCGCTGCAAACTTCCCTTAGCAGTCCTCATGGCGACCAGATGCTGTGAGGTTATTCATGACACACCTAGCAACGCATGTATCTTTCGTGGATGCTACGCACTTCATGGGTGTGGATTTCCGCTGAAATATTGCCTTATTTGCCTGACTTAGACTCACTATCTAAAAAGATACACATCAGCGGAATGAAATATGTAAGTACTGCGATGCGAACCAATCTATAGCACTAAATCATATTGATGGACGATATTTCCAATCAATTTTCTGGGCTCCTCACCCACATTCAGCACATAGTCAACATTCCATCTTTCGTAGACAACAAACACTGTTCCCAACTTTATGTCCTTCATAAAGTTCACAGGCACTTTCGAGTGAAAACTTGGTAAAATATCCATCACTTTGCCAAATAGATTTGCGAGCTTCATTACGGCCATAAACTGTGTACGGAAAATCCTTCCATTGATCGAAGTTGAAAAGAGAAACAAGGATCATAACTTAATAATGAACGCAATTTTTGGGTGGCCCCTGGGATAAAGGGGCCATAAACATTAAGCGGGGAAAAATGTGTCATGGTTTTCTTCTATGGAAATCGTTGAAGGAATCACCAAGTCTTCCAGCGAGTCTGCATAACAAACTGTCTTTCTTAGATACTTAGGTCCTTTCAACTGGTTCTCGCCAAATGTGTTTAGAAGAGAGTCAGATATTGTACCTCCAACTGTTTTCCATTTTGCGACAGAGGTATCTAATGAAAATTTCATCCACTTAGTAGGAGCTGATGGTCAGATATTGTACCTCCAACTGTTTTCCATTTTGCGACAGAGGTATCTAATGAGAATTTCATCCACTTAGTGAGGTTACAGTCTGCATTCTCTTTAGCTAGCTCATCTTGGAATGCTGTGACTTCTGGTTGAAATAACCTAAAGTGGTCAAGAAGTCTTGTGGTGACACTTGCTTCTGTTCAAGATGATGTATTGCATCTGAATCTTCGTTTCAAATTCCTGCCGATCCCTAAGACATTCTAATTGACATTAAAGTCAAAAAAAAAGGAACGATGCAGCCCTAGGTACTAGGAAGAGATAGTTTTATGGACGTATCCTTCATCCTTCTGAAGAATTTGCTTTTCTTGTCCAGTACCGTCCACCGTGCATACCGATGGATCTGAAGACTCTCGCGAATGTCCTCAGTTTAGGCGTATAGCCTTCCTTCCTACATAAACAGAAGTTAATCAAAGCCCTCTAGATATCGTATCCTAGTTTAATAACAACGCTTTCTAAACGTCCTGCGAAGAACAGGAAAGTCAAGAGAAGGAACAGAAGCAGCAGACTCATCGGAACCAGACACAGCACGAGTCCAGCGAAAAGAGTTCTTTAAGTCTGTGTATGGGGTTGAGTCTTAGTGTATCTATATCTCAATATCTGCATTGCCGTCTGTCGAAAATCCTCCTACCTTCTCAGCCAGAAACAAATCCATGTACAGTAGGTTGGACAACACACCTTAAGGGACCAGGTTAAACGATAACTTCTAAAACGAACCAACAAAATCCACAATCCGTCTGCATCTAATCTTCAGAATCTTCAGTGTAAGATCAGTATGATCAATAAGCCCTCACGACTTTTGGATAAAATAATTGCTTGATTGAGTTACCAAACTCGATTTGAAGAACTGTGAACTAGCATCCACATTTCCATCTAATCCAAAAGTTAAGTATGGATTCTCGTGCTTCCAGCGATATCGAGAACATCCTCCATCTTATACGAATGCAAACTTATAACTACGGGCCGTCTCATCGATCCTTTCTTGCTGTAATGGGCTCAACTAGGGTATGGGTAGCTTAAAATGGAAATGCAGGTTTTGCATTATGTATTACAGTGGAATTTATATAGTCTTGGTGACTAAATATTAGGAAACTTCTAAACCTAGCTTGAGTCATTCCAAAAGCTGTCATCTACGAACTTTTTAATTTTTTTGTTGATTTCAAAGAATTTCAACAAGATCACCGGCACTAGCATTGACACCTACATATCTCCACATTATTCTAACAATATACCTACTCAAGTCAAGTAATGTAAGCCGGCATCCATCCATCCATAAGCCGTGGGTAGATGAATTTCTTTTGAGCAAATCAGATACTCAGGTGATGTGCTATAGTTTCAAACTCTTCTTCTAAGTCGAATTGGATATTTTTTTGTGAAATGTTGTGGGTGAACGAAGATTAGCATAGGACAATATCCGTGGGTGTTCCAAACGAGACTATACTTTAAACTGAAACGAGTATGTTTATGAAAGCTGGTTTATGCATCTGCTCGACTTCTAAAGTCTGCTCTTAGATGTTCTTTAGTTCCAAACCAGAATTAATAAACGTTTCTAGTTCTAGTTGGATCTGGAGAAGCTCGCCATTGTATTTCATGGTAGATCGGACTGTGGGGCCTCAGTAGCACACCATCTACTTAGGACTTCTTTTTGCTGTTTGTAGACAAGAAAATCGGGAAGATCCTTAATTCATGTTTGTTAATAGCCAAGATCTCTTTCGAGGGCTTGTTCCTGGCTCCACTCATAAGCCTTTTGGAGTTCAGCCCCTCCGTACATTCGGTTGTGCTCCCCAAAATTATCCCGACCCTATTTGCTACATGAATGTTCCGAGAGTATCTATGAAGCAAACCCCTCCTTTAGAACTACTAATAAGTCTGGAATTACGACGTCAATAATGACTTCTGTTTGTCACCGTATAAACCAGGATATACTATGTATGTGCTTCTACGAAGACTTGGGCCATAATTCACGGAGGACTTTTTTTTCTTGAGTACCGAGGCTAATGAAAAAAATCCTGTAAGATTCTAAACTAAATCACTCCCTCTCTCCTTTCATTGCAGAGACCAAACTCTGGATTTTTGGACATCTGTGCAACAGGACTCCGGGTGAAAACTGGCAACAGCAACAATGACTCCAACATCACACCCTTCCACAACATAGCCGTATGGTCGGCGGTGAAATTCGTCGTCTCCGAGAAGGAAGGCGGTGCGGCATTCCTGCCCCTAATAACCGATCCGGAAAACATTGACAAGTCTACACTGTTCCAGCCGTTATCGTAAGTCCCTTCTGATTGATTTCCCTCTAACATACCCATCTCAAGTATTCCCTTTTCAAGCTCGTCCGATCAACGCAAGATCGCCTCCAGCTTACACGCACCGATCTTCGCTGTTGTAATGCGTTCCTCTGGTGTCCCAAAGGTTCTCGAATGCCATGGTTTCGTATGCAAAAGCACCGAAGATGCAATTGTCATCGCTGCCACACTCTACCAGAGCCTAATGGCCCACGTAAGTTCGAGTAGTCATCGCAATACCAAACGTCGGACACCACGCAATCAAAACGGCGTCAGTTGCATAAGCATTGCCAGCAGCTCGGCGCTAACCGGCTCTAATTACCTATCTCGTTCGGCGGTGGCCAGTGTATCTGTGGGAAGAAAAAACTCAGTGCGTAGCTCCCACCGTGGAGGACCGCCAGTGCCATCGAGAACGGGACGAAAAAAACGCAGCACCCCGGGTAACTCTATTAACGCCAGCATCGATGTGATCAACGAGAGTGTGGAGACCACAACGGAGGAACGAAAGCGTAAGTCACACAAAACGAAACGGGCACCTCCAATCCCGACCGCTGTGAGCGTCGTGCAAAAGGAAAACATCAACAACAGTAGGATATCGCAAAAGGATACAAATCTCAACCAGCACCGGTCGAACTCGGAAAACTCGGACCTTTGCGATTCGTCCTATTCCGGTCAGACACATTGCCGAGGCGATAGCGGTATAGAAAGGCGCAGCAATAAACACTCAAGCCACCCAACAGACAGTCTCTATCGGACTAACACGGGAACAGCGAGCCGAGGCTTCGACACAAACGGCGACATCCTGACTCGAGTGGCAATACCTAGATCCGGTAGCTTCCTTAATACGGGAGGGCTTACGCGGTATAAATCTCGTGCTGCTCGCCGTCATTCGGGCGGTAAAATTGGAGGAGGTGGAGGGTAAGTAATCTTTGCACAGATCAACTAAGAAGTGTGTTTAAGGAGTCCCATGGTTTACTGTAGATCACCTCTGGGATTCAGTGAACTCTTCAACGAGTTTAGATTGCATGAGAATCTTCATTCATTGGATGACATTTTGAATGCCATAATCGATGCGGACGGGATGTCGTTTAACGATTTGAAACCGATTTACAAGGAATTTCTGTTAAAGCTAGCTGTGACACTCACAAAGGACGAACTATATCAGAGATCGAAAAATATTATGCGAAGACAAAAGAAAAAGAAGTTGAAGAGGAGGAATAGCACTAATTCACAGGTAAGTGTGATAACTTTTCACTAAGCACTTTGCAATGATTTTGTTATGAATGCTAAGTGTCTTCGTTTCAAGAATAATCGTACATGTGGAGTGGAAGTCCTGGTAAATAGGACTTTCTGACTGTTTGGCATTTTTGATAGAACATTTGGTAAAAAATTTGCAAAGTGTTGAGTGAAAAACTGCAAAGACGACCTGTAAGCTATCTATGCAGGAATCTATTGGAAGATGGCTTGTTGGTTTCATGAGAGTCTCTCCTGATATTGATGTAAGGACAGTAAGATACAGGAAAGGATGGAGAGGAATGGCATTCTAATTCTGCCGACTATGCTTTCAAACTAAGACGAAGAAATAAGGTATCTGGACAGAGATTAGGACATTCGTGCTAGGGCCAGATACGCCTTTCTTTACTGCGAAGCCCGTAGTTCGATTAATTACTGGCTCGTCGGTATCTAGCGCCTTCTAGGACACATCTCTAGTATTTTTAGTTAAGCTTAATCTCCAAAGCCTTTTCTATATAAATTTTGTTCTACTTTTGTGAGATTTACTCAAGATGTCCGAGACTCTTACCACATAGTACGAAAAAATCCACATTTAGTACTTTTCCAGGGATGTACTCTGAATAAATCTAAATCACGAACCTCGAAAAGTCTTTTACGAAAATGGTTCTATCTTTGGTAACAAAGTAGTGCTACAAAGAAACACCTTTATATTTAGTTTCAATTCAATAGTTCTTAAGACTTCTAACGGTCGAGTCCTAAAATGTGTCCTTATAATACAAAAAGCCTCAAGTAAATATAAATAGGACCACGCCTCCTTCTTGCACTACGATAACCTAAGAGTTAGCCAATCCCCAAAAGTGAAAAAGTCGATCGCCCTTTATTTAGCTAAAACACTAAATATTTAGGGCGTTTCAAAAATTATATATTAATTTAGACAGGGTACACCTAAAATGTATTTACATAGGTACTATCACAATGTTGATACAGTTTCAGGTTGTACTATAATATAAATCATAGATCTGAATTACATTGGAAATTGTATTTAGATATAATGAAAACGAATAAATACTAACTGTGAATTTTATGGAGACTGAAAATGTGTATCCTGCGCAGTAGGTACATTTGTGTGTTTACATGAACAGCAGTAATTGCTTTGTTGTTAAACAGTAGTCTAATGTTCAACTTTAGATGGACAAAATATTATTTTTTTGTTACTTAAACTGGCCTTAACCTTATGAAATATAGTTTTTCGATAACCTATGGGCCAAAGTTTATGCAACAACCCCTTTACGGACAAAAACTTTGGAACAAAACCCAATTTGATCCACTGCTGCTCAAGGAACAGGGTTAGTATAAGATTCATACAAAGTAAAATAACGTAAGCCCATCTTGTTGAAAACATTAGACATCTCCAGTCAAGCATTTTCCATCTTAAAATCTCCAGGAATCAAGTGTATCCTAGACGAAAACTTCCCCTACAGTTGTCAAGGCCTATTTTTGAATATTTTGACCTAAAATCATTATATATTGTTACAGGACAGCTACACACAATTAAATAGAGATTTTCCTTGAAACGATGGCCACCACGCCCACTTTCTCTGACGAAAAATCGTATTCTTAACCATTTTCTTGATCGGACGATTAAAAATACGAACTAGGAATGAGCTCAATAGCTCACTTCACGACTAGCCGCCTCCAGTTTTGTACATCAGTACTGTCAGTTACACAGTGGTCTACATAACTCTTTTATGTGGACAAAATAGATGTTGTGATTCAATACTCTTATTCTCATTTTGCTTCAATTTAACCTACTCTTACTCAATAAACTTGGCCTATTTTTTAGTCAAGTTTAAATCCTTTTGTTGTACGAATTTGGGATTTGAATTTGTCCAAATGGAGACGCAATATCGTCCACTGTGTAGTGTTGTATTCGTGATTGAATACAGAATAAGTATATAGTTTTATGTACGACGCATGTACATAGTACCTACATGTGTAGATACAAACTCCTATAAAATCGATTTCATGTAGAATACATTGCCCGATTCGGGGTCACAATTCCGCCTTGGTCCTTAGAGCAGACATGCACCTTTACCCATTCTCCTGAGCAAATTTACTAGATATTTGATTGAAATATGTATATTTGGCCCACAGAGAGCACATACGCTGCTCCTGTTTTGGGGCCATCCAAAAATTTCTAATTAATAAATAATTTCTAGGATTAAGTCGTAATACTCAAAGCAACTTCGATTCAATAAAGTGCGACGTAGTAGATAAAGTTATTTACTTACAAACGCCCTTCACGGACATCGATGTAATGCCTTCTGAAAAATGTTAACTGTACCATTGAAACTGTTGTGATTTTATAGCTTTTCAGTTAAATCTGAGTGTGAATTCTATGAGTGGTATAAACTTCAGTTATCCTGTGTCCTGCGCTATAGATACATTTTGTACATCCTTTGGTTTGGTTATACTATGTAAATCCTCCTACCTTCGGTAATTCATACGCAAAATACCTTGAAACTACAGGTGTTGTTGGGGGGTGAGATACAAAACAGACATATACTTCACAGTCAATGGTGCTAGAAGTGGATAATGGTGTGGAGAAGTTTGTCGATAAAGCTCTACTACTGTTGTACGTAAGTATATATTTTTCTTAGATTGAAAAGCACAGTGACAGCGGAGCTTTTATCAATTACCTCATGGTATATACAAGGACACCTCTTATTTTTGTTATTTTTTTAAATAAAAGATGAGCTTTCCTAGGTGACAAAAGGACAAAGAAAGATTGCTAGCCGTGGAAGTACATAATTGGCGCCCTTCTCGGCGCTTCTAAAAAAGATATCTCAAACAACTATGATTGAAAAAAATACAGACATCCTCATACTTTACCATAGAATCCCAGTGAGTCTTGTAAAATATCTTGCACAACGCCATGTACATAAATGTAAAATTCATCGAAAAGCTTATATGGTTCTGGGAATCAAAACGAATGCGCCTTTCATTACCTGCAGCTGGAAAAGTACAATGGATACATCTGTCCTGTGGTTCTTTCATCACTGAATCCTAGGTAAGGGCTGGGTTTTGAAAAATCTCCTTCCCAGTTATGATTGCCTGGAATTTATTTTAAAGAAAACTTCAATAAGTCGAAGCCAGTCTTTTCTGCAATTAATCCCAGACTGCTAAAAATTGGGGCCTGCAGACATTCTACATCTGGAAGTATTTCTATACGAGGGAATAGTCACGAGCTCTCAAAGGTTCAGATCATTGTATACTCTACAAGCTTACAAGGCAGTTATTCATACATAGTAAGCTTGTGTCTCTAAATACGTCCTATCAACTTCTGTTTTGAATAATTAAAAACCTCGCATTGCTTTCGAAACACTCCCTCTTTTCACCCAAAATCAGATTTTGCTTGATCCACGAGGCATAGTTAGTAGCCCATTCTCTATCTTCTCCCAAAACTTTATGAATTCTGAGGGTCTGACAAATATCCGAGAGTATAAATGTCCTAAGAAGACTATCTCAGGGTCTCCCAACTTACAAATGCTTGAGGGTTATCCCATTATTAAGAAAAACCACCATGGTATACCCAATGCTGTGCAACAATATATCTGAAGCCTATCCGAAGGCTTTTGAGAGGAATCAAAGATAATTCTTTGGCTTTAAGGTCTTCGAGAGCCGTTGTAGTTCAATAAAGCTGAAGCACTCGCAGATAAAATGCAGAATGTGTCAGCCCTACGACTGCAACTAGTAGCGAGACACACTAAAGCCCTTAGATCAGGTCTATGCAATCTGACCAGATACTTAGTCCTGGCTACTTTTAGTGCCGCCCATAAACATTCATGTTCAAGAAGTTCTAGAGCCTACATTTTAGAGCCAGTCGCTCTTTATTGCATCCCTTTGCCAATCCTACTCTTTTAAAGAATAATTCTGACACTTTACGATCGTTACGACGGCTTAACTTATGCCAATATCGTTCCTAAGAGTCCAGCGAGTTTCTGAGATATTTCCTCAAATGCATTTTTATAAACTGAAATACTAGAGGTGGAGGTTCCTTCGAAAACAATCCGTATGACCTAAAGTAGGACCCTTCTTAGGAGAGTTAAATAGTAGAAAGGTTACCTTATGCATTACCATTCTTGCTTACATCGTATGAACAAGGTGCTCCTTAAAGAGCTATAACCCACAACATTTTTTAAACCCCCACTTTTGAACCCTTTTTGATTCTAAAGTTTGAAATGGAATTCACCCACCTTGCGTTTATATGACCTCTTTTATTCAGATACCATTTCAAAAATTTTTTTAAGATAATTGATCTTTTCTTTTTTTGAGAACAAAAACTGAAATGCACAGGATGGCTTGGGACCACCCTGTGTCATTGTGAACAATTACTATATCAGAATATAGTCATGTCATAATGTCAGCTTGCATCTACAACGGTTTACTATAAAAGTAACTATGAACTATATAAATGGTATAAACTCTTGTTCTTCAATATTTTTCTTGACAGATGGTCCGTATAATACCACCCAGTACAATATGGTGTAGCAGTTGCCTTCCTACTAGATGATGCTACCTACAGAGAGCATGTACTCCTTGCAGGAGCCAAACACATCACTTTGGAGATGATTTTGTGCTTTCCACAGCAACACTACATTGTTATTGGGATTCTCATAGATATTTGAGGCGAATAGACATCTATTTTTTGTAGATAGGATGTTTTGCAACAATACATGCACCTACTAACAAAAGTTGGTCAGAGTACACAGACTAGTCCTAGAAAAAAGTCCTTTATACCCTCTTCCCGGAAAATAAAACTCAGGCAAGTATCACTGGATTCATCTGTCCAGAAAAGTGAATTGATAGTTACCGACAAGGCGAGCAAATCCAACGTCTTGGAACTGAAACCAAAGGTTAATCATTGCTTGTACAGCGACATAGTCAAACCTATAGTCATTTAGAGTGGAACAGCTACTAAGTAAAACGTATCTAGCCTGTTCCGGGGCCAGCAAACAGCTTAAGTTTCAATGATCAGCCTCAAGCCACTCCATGACTACTTTTAGGTTGCGCCTTATATTTTAGAGTTGAACGTCGATCTATGTACAAGTCATCTGTAAATTTCATCACCCTTGCTGAAGATATTTCGATTCTCGAAAAGTTTTTAAGTTTTTCAATACCAGACCTCTATCGGAGAATACGATCCCAGTTTCCATGGCGTTCACTCGCATACGAGAGTCAACAAAGTATTTCAAGCATAAGTACAATGCTTTTGAACTGTTCATGTGCAATGCTAACAGGAATGAGGCTGACCCCGGATCTATACCCCTTTAGACAGTCAACTCGTAGTACGGTCTACCTTCTCAGCGACTGTCTTAATCTCTCTTCGAAAATGTTGCATCCATAAACAGAGTTAGCAAGAATTTCACAACATGAGAGTCCTTTCATTGGTTTTGAACCCTGCTTTGCGCTGCCACTTTGCAGTGACCGCCATTATAACTAAAAGGAAAGATCAAACGACACATGCAATAACAGGCCAAGCTTGACCTTTTCTTTTGCGAGTCGGTGACTTCACAAGATTCGTAAATGTGTTTCGAGAACTTATTCCTGAATCCCCAAATAGCTTGTTCTACTGTAAGGTGTTCCCTTCAGTGCATACTGCCTCTTTTAAACACCTGCTAGGAAGCTTGAGCTATTCAAAGAGTTTCGTAACTTGCGCCAAAGCTTGGTAGTTATGTATTTCAGGCTTTGACCCTGGTTTCCTTCTCTATTCGTTTTAATTCTTTTTTGGAAGCATGATATTTCTATTCCATTAAATAGTTTATGAAGAAATGAAAGGCTTTAGATATGATCAATACCATTTATTGTTAAAATAAAGACCAACGTATCTAGATATCTTCCCTGAGGTACTCCTAGAGTGGTATCTATAGGATCAATTTTAAAGATCTACACATGACTTTATATTGGAAATCTTTTCAGGAAAGAGTGAAATTAAGTAAGAAGGTCCAAACCTGTGACCGAGGAACAAATTCTTGCTGATGTTGAGGGTAATATCATTGACAAGGGCTTGGTGTTTCTACAGCCTTTTTATGTTCAGGGATAGTGAGCAGAGACTGAAAAATTAAGAACTACTGTCTGGTTACTTACAAGATCCAAAATAAGATGGTTATATACTTGGTATTGGTAGTAAAAACTTTTGAAGATGGTACCAAAATGTCATCAAAAGTAACAACTGAATTGAAATCTATAGCATCAACTAAAACTGATCTGATTATGGCTTAGATCTCGTTGAAAGGACTTAAAACAATCTTGGTTTTTTCAAGCTTACTGCATGCTAAATTTATGGTGATTTGCCTTGTTAAGATTTGAACAATGTCCGATTGGTATGGCTTAAACGCAAGCTGTAATCCGTCTTTGGATTCCATTTGCCATCCTTTTGGTGGACGGCTTTAGAAACAGTTTTTCATTCAAAGCTCTAGCTCCAGGCTATTTGACTCTCAATATTTTAGACATTATCATAGTATCTCACTTCCCACTGAGAGCTAGAAATAGTATCTAATAATTGTCTCCCTCTTGATCCTTGGAGTATTGAAAGGCAGAGTATTGCAGAAGCCCAAAACAAATCCTATTTTTCCACCAAGGCGTTCTTTTATGGGTATAGGTTGGCCTTTCTTAGACTAGGTAAGTTTGGTCGTGGATTAATGAGGAGAGAAAAACTCAACTCCACACTTACAAACATATGTAAGTCCTTCTGAACTTTTAATGATGCCTAATTGGGTCCCAGTTTGTTAGTGACTACGGTGAACGTCCTTAGAAGCCTGAAGATAATGAAGAATGAATCATCTAATCATTCTTCTGAATCCTGCCTGAAATGTCTTCTTAGTTTTCTGTTTCTCAAGTAACATAGACTTGGACAGTAGCAGAGTAAATGCAGACTACCCTCGTGAGCCTTTTCATTATCTAAGCCTCTACATTTATTGCCATTGTTAAGCAGGTTATGGCAAGTTCTAGCTTCGTCGCATCTTGACCAATGTTTCCTTGTGGTAAACGAGTTCCATTCTATTAGTTGTCATTAGGATATCACGTTAAACTTCTTTCCTGAGGTTAGACTCGACTTTGGTCTCGACTTTGGTCTGCAGCAGACAGACTTGTTTCTTCCAATATTGCTAGCAAGATCCAACGATGCGACAAACTCCTGAATGTATAGGTCTAGGAGTAGCATGCTGAAAACTGTTTCAACGCACTGATTGTCCCTTTTGCATGCTAGTCTCTGTACCAGAACCATTGACAGAATGAAGCCAACTTACATAGAGGGCTGGATGACACCGGAAAATAGCCAACAATTTAGGCACTTTCCGCCCACTTCAGCTTTTTCTGTTCCTAAAACACATTTATCTCGAAGTCAGCTATGACGCTGAGTCTTTCGATAGACTCCTGAATCTTCCTTCTCTTCATTCTTGGTCAGGATTAGTTCGTCTTCTTTTAACTCCGTGAACTAAAGTCCGTTGATTCGATTTGGACCATTTTACCTACAGTCAAGCCCGTCAAGCCCTAACACATCACTTTTCTTCTCTCTTTCATTCCAGAAAAAACCCAAGACATTGTTTTTTGGCGCCAGAGGCCTCAAAAAGGTTTTTCAGTTAGGCCAGTTTCGCGCGTGCCGCGGAAAACCTCCGAAACCGCCTCGGAATAAAGAGATCAAGCACTGTGTCTCGCCGCCTCCGCCGATTGTGACCAAGGCCCTGTCGACGACCATAACCAAATCGACACCATCCCATCTGCAGCAGCAGCAGCAACAGATGCTTCACAACAATCGCAGTCGTGTGGCTACCAGTGGGTCAGATGTATCTGTAGTCCGGAATGAGCACGCGTTCAATGGCATCAATAGGAACAGCTCAAGTGGGTGAGTGCACAAAAAAAAGAAAAAGTCACATATCGGACGCTGGGTGGCCTCTGGGGAACGTCTAACATTACATAGCCATTCTAATTGTGTTCCTCTCTTCTTTTAGATACGTATCATGCTCGGAATGTAGCTACGACTCGGAAGCATGCACCTGTGTGTCTGCGGATCGTTGCTACTGCAGCCTGGGTGCCGATCATAACCAGCTAAATGAGAAATTGCGAAAAAACGGTACGCAAACCATTGCCAGTGGCACGTACACCAAAGCCCATCGAGCGCACAGTAATCACTGCAACATGAAGCCTCCATCACAGGGGATTCCTTCTATCAATCGTCAATCGTTGATATCCTGTAAATCCGAGGATAAATGCTACTGTTCGATGGTGGAGACGACCAATGGCGAGGAGGAGACCACACACTCAGAGACCACGACCTGGTGCGACACAGACAGTTGTGTTAGCGCCAGCAAGTGCTACTGCCAGCGACCACATCGAAGGCGCGATAGCCCCCAGCGACGTACATCAAAGCAGGGATCGACACAGCAACGCAAACCGTGCGATAAGCTGGCCTTGGACTATGAGTTATTTACGATCGGCGGCAATGGCAAATCCGTACAGCCCCACGAGGCGCTGAGTGTAAAGAAAAGCGTCGAGGCGGCCGCCCTCTTCGCCGATGTGAAACTTAGCCAAACAACCGACATCAAGAGTTTATGTGGCGGCAGTACCAAGACACCGAATGGCTCATCTGTTGCTAGCTCCGGCCGCAGGCACTCGAAGCGACGGGACTCCTTATCAAGCTCAATCGATCGACACAAGCAACGGACTCCGGGATCGATATCATCGTCCGGCGGTGCTGGCGGTGTTGGGGGCTCATCATCCCAGAAATCATATTCCGCGGATGATTTATTGACGAAGCTCAGTGCGATCGAGAAGAGTGCCGGTGGTGGTGGTGGCGGTGGGAGTGGCACCTTCAGCGTCAGTGATAAGCTGAAAGATCACTCCACTTCGGGCCATTATCAGTCGATGCGCGCCGTAAGTGCCTCGCTGGAAGATACACTCGGGTATTTGCCATGATCTACACCGGGCTACTGTACAGATACAATTAGAGCTTAGAGCGGCAAAATGTGTCTCATAGATACGTTTTCTTGCATTAGATACATACACACATAGATGGCATTCTTTCTCGTTTT
Organism: Xylota segnis; assembly: GCA_963583995.1. Classification (NCBI taxonomy): domain Eukaryota; kingdom Metazoa; phylum Arthropoda; class Insecta; order Diptera; family Syrphidae; genus Xylota; species Xylota segnis. Next base: position 127,486,822 of record OY757236.1, on the reverse strand, counting down.
TCTTATGACGTTTGCAATGAAGAAGGAGAGAAAATCGTGCCACAAAGGAAGACAAAAATTCCACCTTAATAAACATAAGTTTCCACCGCGCTAATGATGGAGACGCTTAAACGAGTCGAGATACACCGACAACGACAACGACTCCTCGATAGATACTTTTTCATTTTTGTTTTTTTTTTATCTATAAGTAGTGATTGCTATTATAGTTGTAATTGATATAATTGAGGTTTTCTTTCTTACATACATACACACACAAATGTGCATCATTGTTTTTGTCTTGCATTCGATTTGTTGCCGGGAAGAAGGCGGGAAGAGGAAAATAAAGTTAAAGTTTAGAAAGTATTAAGCGATTAGAGTAGCGGAGAGTATTGTTCGATTTGTCATTTCAGCGTGACAGCTGAACTAATGACAGAATCTATTGGAACAACTTTTTTGCGAGACAAAAACATAATTAGCTTTTATTTTTATTTTTATTTTATTTTAATTTGCATTTAATTGGGGGAATAAATCTTCTTGGTAATGGATTTTTGCTGCTAGTTTTGCTTCCTTATATACAATAATTATATAAAAACAATAAAACATAATGAAGCCATTGTGACAGTATGTCTTTTTATTTTTTATCATTTAATGTGCAATAAAACTTACCATTGCAAAGTATACTATATGTAAACATTAGCGTGCAATATTTATTAAAAAAAAACAACTAAACAACTTACCTTTGTATGAATATATTTATTTTTATTTACAAGTATGCATTCCTTTATAGATTATTATTTTGTGCAATGTTTTTTTTTTTTTTTATTTTATTACTATCAACAGTAAGAATTTAATCGTAATAAAAGACTCATGTTAACAAAATTATTAATGGCTTATTAATTTTTGCAATATTGCCAAGGTAAGTAATTTGGTAAAGTAATTTGGACCAAGTGAGGTAAGTGGGGAGGTAAGCTCGAATCATTAGAATTCATATACTGCAAAACTTTAGCACTATTTCACAGCGCCCCAGACGTTCTAGATCTCCAACAGTCCAAGAGTTGGAATAAAGTCCGAGCTATACAACACTCCATTAGAGAAGACAAGTGTTCTGTTGTAGTACCAGGAACCTAGACACAGTATTACACATTTTACTGGAATTTATTCGACTTCCAGTATCCAGGCGCTGATATGGTCACAGCACCAAAGATTTGCGACATAATCCAAGGTAGTGACGTTCTCTCTAGTAACGTCAGAAACAATGGTGTTTCTTAAGCCCAGCGCCCTATAATGTTTAAAAAAAGGCAAATGTTCAAGCTTGCGACCAAACTCTTGAGTTCTCGAACTATTTTACAATGCGTTACAGATTGAGCCAAGCCTCAAGCCTTGACTGTTGCTGCAGATGCAGACACTACGACTCATTAATAACTTAGTAGCTAGAAGCATACTTACCTAGGGCTCAAGCGGTCTCGATTTCGCCCTTAAAGTGCACAACGCGACCGGAAGCTGTGGACTTGCGCCTGCCGTAGGTCGGAAACGAATAGATAGATAGAATAGGATAGATTTGTGTAGTGTAGAGGTTTTGAGTGCTTGTCCGTCATACGTCATAGCTCGGAGTACTTTTTCCGAGAAAGCACGAGACTACTCTTGATGAATTTTAAGGAGGAGACACTGTTCATACTATCGATATTGAATGTGTATGGCTGGGAATTGATCGAGCAGCCTTCCATTCAATATTCAAACGCATTACCAATGCACCGAATTTCAATTCAATTCTAGGAGCTGGGTTTAAAGCACAGCCTCGCAGGTTGCATTTCAGATATATACGTACATCTATGGAACATCCTCAGATCAAACCTATGTAAATGTATAAGGCTCCAAGCTTTTTAAGCAGGAAGTAAGACAGACTCATGCCTGACAGGTCTAAAACTCTTGAAGTTCTTTAGTTAGTGGCAGTTACTTGAATTACGATGTCTAAATAACTTTAGGAATCTAAGACAAAGGATACATAGCATTGAAGTTGCTAAAGAACATATGAAGATTATCCGAGCCCCCATAACTATAATGAAGTAAAGGTGACGATAAATAAATACTTGGCGCAACAGGTCGATGGGACCCAGGGCCTAGCTTCTCACAGCCATTCGTGTTGTGCGTGTTATATTCTTTACACGAATGGAGAGGGCCTACTGTTTAATGCCGTATCCGAAGGGCAATTTGGTATTTGAGAAGCTTTTTTAGGACAGTTGTACTCTCGGATGTTTGTCAGACGCTCGCGAGAGGTGCGGCCGTGAAAAACTTTTATGTGTTCCAGCTGGGATTCGAACCTGGAACCCCTTGATCCATAGTCCAACGCACTAGCTTCAATAAAATCTCTGCTCCCTATGGATTTTTTGCTTCCCGAACTGTTCAAAACTTCTTGAAAGGCCTTGATAGGGGAAGACAACCATAAAAGAAGTCTGAGTATCAGAAGATGAACTGTGTCTCAGTTATGTACATATGTACCTATTAATAAGCCTTCTAAATATCGTATACAAGATTTTTTGTGCCTTTTTCGTATGAAAACGTCTTAAGCCATTTGTGTATAAGCTGAGACGTTAAATATAAGGAAAATCCATTGTCATGTGCGTTTTTCAACAATTTGTCATCCAAAACGGACGCACTACACCCATTCCTAGGTTAGAACATCGCCCCTTGGCAATCGCTGCTTCTTTGGGAGAAGATGATTTCTCACGAATAACTTCGAGAATCCGATACATATGAATGGATGTGATGTTACTAAGAAATTCTGAAGCTGGATGGGTAAAGGGTTCTTAAATACTGAGACGCGGCCATGCACCAAACCGATACTATCTCATTTTATGATGACGGTTCAATGTTTGTTTTCTTATGGTATCGCGTTATAGGCTAAGGAAGTCAGTAAGGCAAACACAACCTTGGTCAATGTTGACATTCCCTATTGCCTATACAACATCCAGAGAAAATTATTTCACAATTTCTGTCAGAGGCTAAAAAATTAGGAACAGGAATTAAAACATGACTCGTGTAAACGTTGCATGTTCTGCAGCAATAGACACGGGCCAGGTATCACCTTTGCATTCGAAATATCAGCTTCCTTAGTGAATTCCTCCTGCGTTAACCGAACCCAGACATAATTTTTAGGCTAAGAACCCCAAAAATTCTGTACTACATACTCGTTTACAAAGTATTAGGCTTGTCTTTTTTGGAAGCTCATATGGGATTGTACAAAAACGAAATCGAAAATTAAGTTATGCCAAATCTGGCAATATTGTCAGAGGTCTACCAATAGAAAATGTGTCCCAATCGTGTGAACTACAAATTTTTGTCTGAAAATATTGAAATAAAATATTGTTAACCAATTGCATAATTTTTACAAAATAGTTTTAAATTTTACCTTACAACTGAAAAGTTGAAATCTGAATAGACACGCAGTGCTGCCAAACTTCTGTGATGAAGTTGCGAAACCTCCAAAATGCTGTTTTTTTATTCAATTCCACATGGACTTGCAAAAAACGCCTCCTATCACTAGTGTACGCACTATGAGCGTCGAAAGAAAATGTACACTCTGCACATATGAATTTTATTCATTTTACTATTGGTTCGTATCTTTTTATGAAATTTGTAGACACATTTTATAAGTGCATGCATACAAATGTACATAGTTAATTCTCTCCAATTTAGTAAACAAAGGTTGTAAACAATTTACATAACAAAAAGTGTTACAATGGGAATACATTAAAAAATTTAACGAAAAATACTCCGTGTACACTTTCTTTTGACGCTCACTGTATCTATGCAGGTAAATTTGTGTCCTGAATAAGATCCTTTGGACTCAGATTTGTAATTGCCTCACAAATTTGCAGGGCCATTCTAGAAATACTGTTGCTTACCTCCAGAGTTAGTAGGTGAAGATGTACCATCATTTGCTCCCACAGCACAGAATAAGGACTTCACTTTCATGGATACACCTTTATCCCTGGCCATGTACAAATTTACATACATAAGTATGTATGTATGTATGTATAAGTATGTATGTATAACAACCAAGAAAATCTCACTCATAATCACATCACATTGCTTTAGAAGAAATCTGAAGGTGGAATGAATCATCAGCGAAACACATCACTGGGGAAGCAGTGTGAGGGTGAGTTGGGTTGTGGGAAAAGTATAGAATTGTATCTACAATGCAGAAGACGTATCGGATCAACCACTATATTTCATTCGCTCACATAGTTCACATTCACTTTCGGCAGGCATTCGGTACGAATACCACTGCGGTTTACAAGAGAGAGTACACTTTAAAAACTCGCTTTTTGCGTAGTTTTAGTATCATTTTGCTCCCATTCGCTGGGAGCTGATACGAAATGTTTGGAATGGCCCTTCAAAAGAGAATTCAATTTCCTCGGGGGCCAAACAGTATTTCATTAATTAAATAATTTGTTTTAGTATCTTGTAAACGTCAGTTGAAATTAAGTCAGCGAAACGTCTACTGACCTGCTTGTAGGAAAGTTGCAATAGTCAACAGTTCGCAGACAGGTGGTATTATACAAACGAACATCTCAGTTGGCCTTTATGTAGGTCAGGTGCAATTGGGAATATGACATGAGTACTGGGAACTATGGCACTACGGATACAGTGGTGGCAACAAATTGAGGAACCTGCACACATTTGTCTAGCGACAGAGCAGTATCTAATCGTACTTAGGGAGGACTTGTGCCTTAACTCCAGCCAATTCGATCTTTAGCCAGCTCCTTCCAGTTTCGCAAGCCAAGATGATTGAGATGTCTTTCTATTTGAACGCGCCACCTTTGGTGAGGTCTTCCTCTACTACGACCTCCCTAGGAGGTGGACTCGATAACTCCTCGATGTCACTATACTATTAACTCGTACAGCACATCTTCTCCACACTTCGTGGAGATGGGACCAGTAATCAATCGAATAGTCCATGGCTCTGCGCCGTAGCGCATGACTGTGATGACCAAGGTTTTGTTTAGCTGTTCTAGAGAGGGCTTTGCTACACAATTGCCTTCTTAACCCAAATTCACCACAGGTATCATTTTCTGAATTTATAGCGGATCCTAAGTAGACAAAGTCCTTAGGTTAGGTTAGGTACCACATCGCCACACTGAGGTCAGTACAGACCCATTGTGATACCCATAGGGGAAAAAGTCCCTTGCCCATTGGTAAACCCCAGTACTGATTTGCATCTTGTGAATCAACAAACCATCCTGTGGATTTGATCAATTTAAAGATTTCACTGATTGGTCTATTTGATAATTAATTCTTCAAGATCACAGGAAAAGTGTCGCCCTAGACACTTGATGGATAAGGTGGATAAGCCCTGGGCAGTGACAGAGAAAGTGTATCCTCATTAGCTTCCTCGTCTCCACATCCCCGACATAAATCTTCATTCGCGTGTCTTAGCTTTCTCATGTGGTACCGAAAGGGATTTCCTATCCTTTAGCATAGTTCGGTCGGTCCTATTCTTGTCAAAGCAAGGCCATAGGCTTCTAGTGAACACACAGGTGTCCAGGGAGGTCCATCTACTATTAGCCTTACTTTTGACCCTAATCCATGTCTTTTGTATCAATGTGCAAGGCAGGATGAACACCGAGGTGTCTACCTGTTGAGATGTAGATTCAGACCCTCTTCTTGCCAATTCGTCTGCCTAAGGTATTACCAGGAATACCTTTGTGTCCAGGGACCCAGCAGAGGGCAGACAAAGGCCTTAACTCCCTCATAGTTCGATACTCTATCGAGGGTGACGTTTTGGCGGATACGTGGGTGTTGTATGTCCTTTTTTATTGATAACCCTTAAGCCGATTTAAGGTGTTTCCATGCTTTTAAGACCGTCGGAAACCATTGCACGGATCCTCTGATGTTGGCCTGTTGTTTCTGCAACAATTTTTTCAACAACAGTGCGTGTCGCTTTGTCTAAGTCCTTTTTTACCACCAAACATCTCGATGAGGTCCAACCCGATCTTGGTGGATCAGGGTGCATTCTCCATCGTCAACCTGCTTTACAGGGACCACAAAAATAGATATTCATCTGTATAGCTCGACTCTATAGATCCTGTCAAAGGCGGCCTTAAAATCGATAAAAAAGTGGTGAGAATCGATTTGAAATTTCTGTATTTTTTTCCAAGATCTGCCGTATTGTGAAAACTTGTTAGATAATGGATTAAAACCAATTGGTCACGGGGAACAAAAACCTTAGGATCTTCTTAGCTGGAACACTAATACGAAAATGAAGGAGTTTGACAAACAATACAAAATATTTAGGGCGACAAGTCCATGAGACTCAGGGCCTAGATTTTCACAATCATTCGCATTGTTCATGTTATATTCTTCAGAAGAATAGAAGCTACATATGTCATGTTCAAAGCCATGTTCAAAAACTTTGCCGGTGATATACATATGGATATGGGATGCCAGCTCAGTAGTTCGACTGACTCACTAACCCCTGATTCACAACAAAAGTCACAAAAACAGAATCGTAGGTATAAAACCAGAACTGCATATGTACTTACATAGAATAACTAAAGAGTTGACAAGTGGACAGAGCTCTGGCAACACTTAGTGAATCCCTGAACGACTTTCTGTTCAATCCGAATAAGGACGAACTGTTGAGATAGGAGGAACATTTCGCTGTAGTTCTTTCATACATTTTATCTACGAAAACCTTGGACGGTCTCCTCTTTCCGAAGAATGGAAAGAAATGAATGTTCATCAAGCTACCTAGCTTCAAGAAGTCTCTGAAGTGTTTGGACTGTGTAGTTACCAAAAAGTCCATCTTTTCGACCTGGAAAGGTTTGAAAACAAAAAATAATGAACTGACCTTGCAATTCCTCTGATGATGAAGAACAAAAAGATTCAACAACGATACTGGATCGGAGTTACATATCAAAAAGGTGAAGATACCATTGTAATCTTCCGTACAGATGGCCCTGCGCATAGACCAAGCGCCCTGACATATACAATCGCTTGGTCCTTGAACCTATGTTCATTCAGTCTTCCTTGTCGTCTCTAACCTTAATCCTGGGACTTGAAAAACCTCTTAACTGAAGTATTGTTCGTTTTAGACTTTATCCACATCTTGGTACAGCTCCTAGAGGCCCAGATCTCACCTCCTTCTCCATGAGTTACATAGAATACAATTTTATAATTTTTCTTAAGGAATTCCAACATTCAGTAGTTCTACTCATTAATTGAGGCCTCCGAGGAAATTTAATTCTCTTTTGAAAGACCCTTCCAAATATTGAAAATCGTAGATATTCACATTCCTAGTACATATCCCCAGTAGATACTTACGAAAATTTGGTGTAGTAAATCCTTATCCAAGTAAATATTTGACTAAAAAAATCTCAGTACTGAATGTAAACTATGTCATGCATCATTGATTGAATTTTAAAATAGAAGTACCTCTGCGCATGGATGAGAAGTCTTGTTTTATTTCATAGATACTTTTGCGCTGCAGTTTCAGTGGAATAGCTATCTGATACCAAGTGATTCATTTGCCTACATATTATTGCTTGAAGCTAAACGTTATTCCGGGAACAAAATCGAATGTTTATCGCCATTAGGATCCATATGGTCATGTATCGTATCTGCGTGATAGATAAAAAGATAGACAACACTGTTGGATTGGGTGTGGTATTTTGACAACATTACAGACACCTGACAGGGATGAGAGTAATAACAAAATAAATCAAAATAAGTTGAGTAACCCTTTCAATGAAATATAAACTAGGAGGCAACCAAGTCGGTTCTGCAGTAAAGTCCGTCTGACATCCCGGTCCAACTTGCACATTACACCGTGAACACTGTAGGTATCTGCGGCAATGTAAAGTATATTTTCCTTGTAAGCACTCTGACACTAGAGTTAACTTAAACCCTTCTGTTGAGCTCACAGTTTAGATCGTTTACAGCGAACAGAAACAGAGTCGGTAAAAGCATAGATCCCTGAGGCCCCCTAGGCATTTTTAGCAACTAAATTAGAGAACACACCATCGACAACAGCTTGCATTCATCTGTTCTTTTTTTGAACTATCTTACGGACTTATCACGTTGATTCACCTTCCAGGTCTCGAAGACTTAAAAATAAGAAATAACTCTCACCTCGTGGTCGCAAAAGAATATTTTAATATTATCAACGCAAATGTCAGCCAAGTTCAAAGCATGAAAAAATATATTTTCCACTTGAATCAGTGCAGATAAAAGTATTGTGTTTCAGTTAATCTGAAAGCTCGACCTATGGCTTGAGGAGATAATGGACTCACTACCCCCTGGGATGTTGTTTTTGAAACAATTCTCGTTTTATCAAAAATGTGTCGTATTAGCAACTGTCATACGTGCGATTTTATGACGTCAATGGTCGTTTGACGTAACTTGTAATTGTAAGAAACGAAGTTTGTTTTCAAAACATCGATTCGGGGAGTATTTCGAGATAAGAACTTATTCCTTTGTAAATATGGAAGAAAAGGGGTGTTTTTCCAAGTAGTGTTCCAATTTTTCCAAACGCCTGACAAACATCCAAGAGTATAATAGTTATTTCAACAAGTCGCTGTTCTACTCTAGAAAGCCATGTCTCTAGGGTGAAGGTTACTCGTTTTTCAGTGAAATATCTCAGCTGCCTTGGTGTAAACTTAAATCAATCTGCTTGGAAGTAAGTGATTATGACTTGAAGTGCTCCTAGAGACGTAGAGGAAGCCGAATCTAGTGACATTGTGCGGAGCCTTTGGGAGATCACATATTTTTACTTAGTTTCAGCAAGATATTATCAATCCGTGATATGAACGATTGGTAAGCTTGCTCTATCGAAAATTCTTTCTATTTTCTTTGTAGGGACAGGGTTCATCTTATTTCAGTCGTTAGTTTGAAAAACTGTCAAGCGGTTTCAATTCCTATCAAGTTTCGAACTGCAATTCCCGAATAACAGCAAAATTTTGTTCATGATCCTCTCTTAAACATCCCACAGCTCTAGACTGGGCCAATGAGCTACATACTGATTTAAGCCGGGCTAGTCTCTGATCCATCATCGCCATATATGACTTTATGCGGACAAAAAAACGTCCAGAGTATCCTTGGTGTCAACGGATCGGCATTTGTGAAACTCTTTAGTGATTTGATCCTTTGGCGATTTTTAGGGAATCAAGCTAATTGAAAGAATTGATCTCATTACAATGCTCCACAGCCCTTTTTATGGACAGATAGCTCTGATTGAATCCACTTTTTCTGTTCGCGGTCTTGAATCACCGAGGAACCCAACGGCTTTATTCGTTGAATTTATGGGATTCTCTCAATAGTTTACCAAAGGCTAGTTCTTGTTCTGTGGCTTCAAGTCGTTAGAGCATAACCCTTGATCCAATTCATTTACACATTGAAGATTAGACTTGGACTTGGAAAAGATGACAATATTCGACGATCGCCTTGGGATCGCCCTAAGTCTCTGGTTCATTGACACGAACCAAAGGCGGAGGCTGATAATTTAAATAACATGGTTAGTGGACATCTACCTCAAAAATCGATTACTTGTGATAAGCGGGACCGGCTTGGTAAAGTCACATGCTCTGGTCATCGTCTTCCAGTTTATCTCAAAAAGAGTTAGTCAACATGGTCGTGTACTGGTCCCTACTTACAGTGACAAGTACAGACGAGTTCAACTAAGAACCAAGATATACTATCAAACCTATTAGAAGCACCTTTATATTCGATACCTTCCATCGACCCCGGCAACACTTGAGAAAGTGCCAAAAACAGATTAAAACTATTTCAAAGTTTTTACGCCTGTTTACACCTCTCTATGCAAATTCCATAGTCATCCATCATTATCAGCAGCAGATAACAACCCAAAGAAGCTCAGCACAACTCGCATTGAAAACAAATGAATCAACACGGGAAGCTGCCTATAAAAAGCTTAACAATAGACTAGAGCCCCCACTATTTAATTAATTAGTTGTTTTCTTTCTCAACACCCAGCCACACGAGTGTTATAAAAGCTTCCCCCCTTCATTACCATTCACAGAATTTGGCAGAATAGCACGCCAACATCTAAGGTCATTGTCAGGGCGCACAGAGTAGAAAAGAAAGCTGATAAGATAACGAACCAAAGGCTCGACCGACTTTTGCGAATTTCAAAATTTTCTGATAGTCAATTAGAAGATAGATAGATAGTTGGACCCGAGTAGTCAGTCAACGGAAATTAGTCAAAGCCGAAAGATGCCAGCCACAGCCGATAGTGTATTCGTTTCACGGTCTCAGGGTATCTCTGCCGAAGGTGTTCGCGATCAGTATGCGGACGGTAAGGCAGCCAAGGTTTGGGAGATCTTCATTGGGGATAAACGCTCCCGCACGGATAATTACAAGAAGTTCCTTATCGACTTGCTGAAATCGAGAGGATGCAAGCGTCTGTTGGATGTTGCCTGTGGAACTGGGTAAGTGTTTTGGATGCAGATACTCGTACAGATAGAGTGTACGTATGGCAACTTTCTAACGAGTCAAACATTGGATGATGTAAATTTCAGAGTTGACTCAATCATGTTGTTGGAGGAAGGCTTCGAAGTGGTGTCTGTAGATGCATCCGATAAGATGTTGAAGTATGCCTTGAAGGAACGTTGGAATCGTCGCAAGGAGCAGCCATTCGATAAGTGGAGTGAGTGTCTCCGATTCGGGTTTTCAGATTGTTCAACTGAGATTTCCTTATATTTTTTTTCTTCTCATTAGTCATTGAGGAAGCCAACTGGTTGACTTTGTATGATGACATCCAGCATGAGGTTAAGGAGGGTTTTGATGCCGTCATCTGCTTGGGTAATTCATTTGCTCACATGATGGACTCGTTTGGGGATCAGCGTGAACAGAAACAGGCAGTGAACAACTTCAGGCAGTGCTTGAAACCGGGTGGCATGCTTCTGATCGATCATAGGAATTATGATAATATTCTGGAGACTGGAGCTACTCCTGCCAAGAGCTTGTACTATAATGTAAGTATTCAGTTCTAAAAATTAATTAAGAATTCAGTTGGTGATAGTGAATTTTGAAAAGTGACGGTTTCGTTATCAGTTTTAGCCAGTTTTGCTTTGTGGTTAGTTATTTTTACTTGGGGTTATCGCTGACGATAGTGTTGGCTATTTCCATTCGTCTGAGATCAACTTGTGATGCATCCGCATAGCAAAGGGTATGACTTCTATCCTCGAGATTGGAATAGACGTAATGCTGAGCGTACAATAGAGCTGAATGAAATACTTTATCAGACTACATAGTTAATTTAAGAAAAAATGCGTATATTTGGAAATTTTTTACTCTGAAGGAAACTGGAAATGACCGTCGAAAGACATCCGCTTTTTCGTCTGTTTAAATGAAACTATTCGGGACATGACTACATCTACAAGAGTGCAGCCTCACTCGGATCTCAATGGAACCATTGTGGTTCTTGATGTAAGACATTGAACAATACAATAAGTCCTACAATCTTTCCATCCCATTTTCATTATGAATTTTAAGAGGCTTTGGTGGGGTACTTAACCATTCGCTTAGATCCTTTAAAAATACTTGAGGATTAGGTTTCCAGTCCTTTTCAGCCTTGGCCGTTTGGAAAAGAAATATTACGATGGTTCCTCTACATCTGTGTCGCCACATCCTTTACATAGATAGTGTTGATTCTGTTGGCCTTTGATGCTATACAATACGCTTCTTCCTTGGATTAAGGATATTCTTCAACGAATAAAACTTGAATAATCTTTCAAATTAATTGAGTCCCTGAAATGAAAACATGCCTAGATATTCCCAGTTATTAATCAGTGCTGCAGGACCCATCCAAATGGTCCAGTAAGCGGACTCACTTAAATCAATTCATTCTCAGATGTATAGTCACACATTTTGTTGATCCAGAATCCCAACTTCGACTTTGTTGTGTCTGGGAAAAAAGGCATTCGACCTAATCAGCATTTGACTGAATCGGATTCTAATGATAGGTGGAACGCGGATGTTTTAAAGACTCCATGAGAAATTTATATTTCGTAACACATGCGCATTGGTATTGAATCTTTTTATTCGAGTTTGAATCCCTATCAGTGCATCAAAGATTGACTTATTTAGTCCCGATTAGATTAGTCTATAACGAATTTATCAAATAACTTTGATAAATAGACAATTTTCTGGAGTCTATTGGGCTACATTGGTGCACAGGTTTCAACAGATTCATAAGGCTCCACTGGCAAGGATTTTATATCCAAAACTAATCATTTTTCTTTTCACAAAAGGTACTAATAGTCTTAAAATTATTGATTGAAAGGCTTTCTCAGTATGATCAACAGAAAGAAGTGCGTTCTTAACACTAAAGCAGTTGCCTACAGTTGGGTACAACAAGGCGGTTGGATTCTGCTTGTTCGCGCCACTTAAGGCGGCCTTTAGCCTTCAGAGTAGATTCAAAAACTCTGTGGGTCGAGGCACTTATGTATGTCTTTGACGATCTACACATGGCTTAGCTATCTCAGTCAACAACTCGTACAGCTTGTTTGATTCTTTGTAATCCGTGTCCGTAAATAAGCCATCAATCACACGTGCTTTACTTTTAGTAAACAATGAAGACTTTAAGAAAAACCTTCAAACTTTCATCGAACTTAGTACCTAAGTACTTATTAATTGCGATCTCTTCTCGTTTCAGACCTCCCATACAGCTGACATCAAGACGTCTGTTCTGTTCTACTGCGGCAAGCCATCCCTAGTCGCGATGGACTACCAAATCGAGGCGAACAACGAGACCAGTGAATTCCGTCTCTCCTACTATCCCCATGAGCTGAAAACCTTCACTAGCATGCTAAAAAGTATCTTCGGTGACAAGGCAGACCACCGAATCTTCGCCGACTTCAAGGACTTGAATGTCGTTACGAATCCTGCATTCTACATCCACCTTATCGAGAAACTTTAAGAATCTTACTAGCTTCTAATTTTAAATATTTTCTTACCGTTATACAGAAATATATAAATTCTTTCAAAAAAAAAAAAAAACCCCTAAACCGATGTGTACTCTACTTAAGTGTATCCACAAACGTACCTACACTTAGAATGAATAATTATTTAAATCTAAAACAGAAAATACTGGCTACGATGGAGCTGCCACGCACTGCAATAGGCCGGGTAAGGTAGTAGTATCATGGAGTTCCTGTTGTAAACACCCCACAGACACAGAAAACGGTGAAACGCAACATAAAATGGCAGTAAATTCATATTTTAATTCGATTTTTGAATTTGTGCGCGATAAGTTGGAGTTCGTCATGGACGTGGCCGTGTATGTATTGTTTTTTGGAGCAATACTGAACAAATATTTAATTTTATAAGAAATACGTACAAACTAATGGACGTCCTAGACGACTAGAGGGACCAAAGGACTGATGTTACACCGCACTGTGAAAATTTTGTTTTTTTTTTTTTTGTAAATATTTACAAATGCAAATGGAGGATGCATGTATTTAAAGTTAATTAAAAGAGAAAATGGTTGAATATAAATGTATGCTGGGTTTTGATTTAAATATTTGTTGTTTGGAGAATGAGTTCGAAATGAGAATTATGCGTACAAAGTACGAGTGAGGACGTAGTTGTTTTCATTTCGTTGTCGATCGTATAGTCAGACATGTTGGTATAAATTGTGAAGATCAGAAGGTTGCCTATCTGCGACCGGCCTTGGAATTCAGCTACGTTAAGTGTGTACCGCACTGATCACTGTAGGTATGGTGACTTTTCTGACCCTCTGGGGTTAATGAACGGGTGCTAGCGTTTCGAAATTATTGCGTTTCACTAAATTTGGGTTTATTTCAGACATCTATTTATGAAATAGGCTTATGGGGTTAAAATCTAACTCTGGAGGTATGGCTAGATAACATGTCACCCTGTGACTTAAGAAAAACTAGTGTCGGCTCAATGAGGTGCCAAGTTGTTGTGCTTTGGAACATTTATTCTTATCACAAGCTATGTGGACGGATGGCCCAGGAATGGATCTTTCACGTCTACCCAAAGGTACTTAGCCACCAAGTGAGGTCATGGAACAAACCCAAAATGAGTGATTCAACCAAAGAATTTAGCATTGTAAATCTTCGTCGAAGCCTTGATAAACGAAGAATGCTCTTTAAACCTTTAAATCATTGAATGGAAGAACATACAGAGCATCGAGAATGGATGAAGGAACAGAAGCCATAAAGAAAGAAGAACATATATTCTTTCGGAAGTTGCCAAGGAACAGGCACTGTTTAAAACAAGGGCCTTACAGATCACGATCGCAATACTTTAAGTATGTTTAGATCATCGGTCACAGGCCTTTTTGGATGTTGATATTGCTTGAACGGGCACCTCTATCGAAGGTGTCTCAGAAGGTTCTCTAAGAACATCACGATATTCTTTAAGCACTGGTTGGATACCTTCAATATATTTAGTATGTTCGCGGTGTTTGTTTACGTTTCCATAAAAACAATGATAAACAAATCAGAGATAGGGTAAGAAAAGGGTTAGCGGTAGAGCAGAACATGGAAACCAGGCTGCTACTGAGTCACTACAGGGTGAGATCAGTACTACGGAAAGAGTCTTGTAGTTGTTGTTCTAAGGATCTTCATAGGTAATGAACCCACCAGATGCACACGAGCATGAGGATCCCCAATCTTATGACGAAGAGAATGACAATGGATTGCTCAGATCTTATAGCCAGGTTCTAAGTAAGAATAAGTTTTGTACATAAATATCTATGATCTATCATATCTATGTAGATCAAAAAGGGTCAAGTGTGACCTTAAATCTAAGTCAAGAATATTAAAATTATCCAGTTCGTCAAGGTCGTCCAGGAGAATTCTTTATAGATGGAGCAGTTTTCATTGGACAGGATTGGAGAGATCTATGCGATAGAGAGGCAGAAGCATGCGCGTATATACATATAATTCAGAACCATCAAGTAGGAACTCTGATTTTTTTGGAAACAACAAGACAACAACTGAACAACGTTCTGCATTGCTTGTCTCATATAAAAAGATCGTAAATAACGAGTTTGATTCGAACTCATAGAGTTTATTCCAAGATCTGTCTTAGATACATGCACTTTTCAGATCTAAAACCACATTGGGGGTAATTAAGAGGCGAATGGGGGTTTGTTCTGTGTTAAAAGTAATCCTCAAGGTAGATTGCGAGTTTTCATGCATTTGCTGCTTTCTTTTTGAGGAGATGATGTTTCCTCTTTCTACTGCATGCAGAACAACTTCAAATATCTTTTATTTTCTTGCATCTGCTTGTCAAAATTTCACCTTATTCTGAATTTTTGAAAAGATTTAAAGTCGTGCCTTGCATCGGTTGTAATCCAATGTGATTACCAGTTTGCCACATTATTATTTTTTTTACTTGGAACATTGTGTGTACAACATTTGAATTATCTGAAACGAAATTTGTTAATAAAGTCAGTTATACAGTACAAGTACCTACTTATTTTTACAATATAGTGCTACTGTTTGGATTGCTGTGATTCCTCTTTGGATAGTTATGAAAGTAAGTACTCCACAGATAGTCTAGTTCATAGAAAACATATTAAACATAGCCTTTGGTTTGTCACCGACTGTTTAGGTCCGATTCGGTATCAGCCAATTCAAAGCTATAGAAAAAGATTTACTCATAATATTGACTATGACTTGGTAGTAAGAATAACCAGTTATAGAACAGTGGATGAATTGAAATTTCTATCCAAAAACTTATCTGCTGGTAAAGGCTGTCCTCTAAAAGGTGACCTTTCTAGGTAAACTATTTTAACATACTTTATACGTAGGACCTGCCAAGGAGGTAAACGTCGCACTGGCGTCCTTTAGTTTAGAATTTTTGAGGTACTATCTATTGCAAGCTGATTCTAGATGGCAGAGGTGCGCAACTGTGTCATATCCAGGCAGTTACGGCTCAAATAGCACAGGAATAGAACATACCTACTGAAACCGAATTGGGCGCCGTGGCTCAGTGGTTAGTGCGTTGGACTATGGAGCAAGGGGTTCGATGTTCGAATCCCAATAGGGAACATCTAAAAGTTGTTCACGGCCCCACCTCTCGCGAGCGTCTGACAAACATCCGAGAGTACAACTGTCCTGAGAAAGCTTCTCAAATACCAAATTGCTCTTCGGATACGGCATTAAACAGTATGTAAAGAATATAACACGCACAACACTAATGGTTGTGAGAAGCTAGGCCCTGGGTCCCATCAACCTGTTGCGCCAAGTATTTTTTTTTTTTTTATTGAAACCGAACGGATATTGGTGAGTTGTGGCAATTGACAAGAATTGGAATTCCGTTTATCACAATATGGACAAATAGCATAGTGCTATCCTAGACAGAATTTTCATATAGAATTCGTACGCATTATAGCTCCATTCATGACTTCAGAAGCTCCGGAGCTACTTTACTGATACTACAGTTCGGTACCAACCTGTCGTTGGGTTTTCATCATAAGACAGTATCTCTCAACGTGCTATACAGCACAGCAATAACTTACTAAACACAAATATCGAATAAAAAATTCATATAGGAAATATCTTTCCTTTTAACAGAAAACAAAAAAAAAGAAAACACTCATCAACTTATAAATTGCATGCACATTTATTATTTAAAGGCAAACTTTAATATGTTTTCAATTAATGGCAATTTTTCACAGTTCAAAAGGAGATCTTACAACATTTATCGGCCCATACAACATTAATATCACCTCAGTATTTTTGAATCTTTTAATTTGAACGTTTTATCATTTTGTCATCATTCTTATTGACTAAATTAATACGTTTTCTTTTTGCTTTTTTTTTTTTTTTTTAATAAATTACTACTATCATTTGATGTTGACTGTATTTGTTTTTTGCTTACTTATGTCTAAATAATACCACTGTTAAGTTTCATTTATGTAATGTCCCTTACGAACTAACTTATTGCAATTAAAATTTTCCATCAGATTTAAGTAGTTTTTTCTTAATAAATTCCTAAGATTTGTAGACAATGATTCAATTTGTTAATGAGCCCTTTGTTGATTGGTCTAATTGATTTTTTTAAAAGATATATATGTATGTAGTTATAATTTCCTATAGGATTGCTTATATGTCTTTTTCTTTGAAAGCCTTTTAAGTTGCGTGCGTATTTTTGAAAAAAAGTTTTTTGTTGATCGCTATAACATCACAATATACGAGTATACATACTGTTGCCAGTTTTGTTTGTTTGTTTTTTTTTGTTTTGCGCGTTTGATTGGATTTGATGATGATTTGATTTGAATTGTTTACGAATCAGTATTGTTCTAAGGAAGATTAAGTTGGCTTTTAGCCGTACGAAGCTATAAGATTTCTTTAAAATGTTTCCATGGCATTTAGCGGTAGACTTTTATTAGAGACAAGTAAAACTAAGATAAAGAAAAATTAAGTCAGATTCGGTTTGCAGTCTTCGTTCACTGATCTATGCTAAAGCTCTACATTCTTCAGATTCGATCCGGATGACGTTGGCAAGTCAACGTCGTTGGGTGGAATGAATGTGCCCATTGATTGCACGGATTTATTCTTCTCTGCCAGCTTTAGCATTTCGATCTTTAGCTTATCTAAAATGGCATAGTTGGGTTGATTGATGGCGGCCTTGCTCTGGAGCACCGTAATCTCTTGTTCTTCGAGTTTTTTCTCTTTGAAAGTTTTTATTGAATTGTTGCCGTAGAGTCGGAGGAGGGAGCCCCATGTTTTTATATGCGGATGTAGGATCTGAAATGGGAAATGTTTTAGAATGAGTTTTACAACTTCTTGTGGTCGATTTTACTATCAAACAGCTTCGCAAAACTCGCCAGTCAAAGTTGTAAACCTCGTAGCCACTTAGTGAAAGACAATTAATGTACTTACCTGCAAAATAGCCTGCGACGCCAGTTGCTTACCCTCCTTCTTATTCTTGCAGACGACCTTCGCTTCATGCTTGCCCACAGTCATGGTGAATTCATTTTTCTTGTTCTTCGTGCGATTGATCTCGTAGTTAATCTGAACATCACCGAGACCGAAATTCCTTTGCAAACATGTCAACAGTATGGCATGTGGAGAGGGCTCTGTGGTTTTATTACAAAACTCTGCTACGCGGGGATCTTCGATCTTAATGTCGTCGAATACCTGCAGTCAGAAACAGTGTGAAACAGAATTTCTATAAACCGACGACAATGCCTTACCGAAAGATCCTTATGGTTAGACTTCGCTGCCACCTTGTCCGTCTTAATCCCCGTGATCTTGTCCTTCATCTCTGGTATGAGTATCTCCAAGGTCTCCCGTGCGGCGTCTGACTTTGCCTGCTTCTTACTAGTACCATAGCCCGTACCATATTTTAGTTCATTTATAGAAACCGTTGCTGAATAAGGCGTCGCCGCATTCTCCAACTCCTTGAACTCATACGTTGGCTGTTTCTTTAGCGCATGCTGCACGTATTCATGCAAGATGCAAACATAACTCTTCCCATTCGGGTTCATAATCCATTCCTTGCGCGCCCGCGAATTCTTAGCCGCCTCACCTTGCGGCGCTAGAATAGGAAACTTTATTAACTTCGTGCCATCGGGTAGCGTCGGACGCTGTAGATTCTTTATATGTTTCCGATTCTTGGTAAACTTTCGCCTCGCATTCCATGACTTAAACCTCAGCACTCTGATTGTCTTGAATTTGAACAACTTCTTGCAGTAGTCGTTCAGTTCTTGGGCCGTTAAGGACTGTGCTTTGGTGTTCTCATTCACTGTCACAATTTTTGCTGCAGGCACCGCTGGCGGATGAGTTGGTAGCACATGGTTACTTAGCCCTCCATTGCATTCCTGTGTTCTGTCTTCACTACTGCTAGACATGCTGTTTATATCACCCGTGGCAAACGGACACTCATTCGAGCTCTCATTTGGCGCTGCATTCTTCTGTGTTTCGGCCTGAACTTTTCTTTCTTCTTCGACTTCCTCTTCGATCAGAGCTTTCCTGTAGCCCAGGCAAGGAACTGCACTTAATGGTATTTCGTGTTTCTAGGAAATAAACCCATGAAGGTGATGGAATCGCGCTATTAAGTCCATCTACTCACCCTCACACTGCCAGGGCCCAAAAAATAGGGCCTAGCAACAGAACAAACACGCGATTGCTTATGAAGGAATAGTGGCATGCCACTGTTGTGTGTCACTTGTACCCATCCCTCGGGAAGAACTTCGAAATGATTGTGGCCTTTTTCTAAACGATATGATGTGGATTTGAAAAGTTTTGTTTTAGTGTGGAATGCTGTACCTTCTAAGACAGTCTTAAAACGTTCCTCATACTTAGGTTTCTGGGGTCCTTTCAAGTCATCGGGCAGACCTTCATCTAACAAATTGTCTAACTCGTTGTCATCCAAGTCTAGATCGGAGGAGTCTGGCTCCTGATCACTGCCATCTTTAAAAATAATTATCTTGTGAATTAAGTGCATGTGTTGACGAAGTAAACCGAGGGACAGAGTACAAAAGAATACAATACACGAGGAAATAGAAGGAAACAACCAACCAATGGTGTGCATGTTCTCTACGTCCAATAGGAAAATGGATAGAGACAGAAGCAACAGGGAAAATGTTGCAAAAGAGTTAGAAAAACTACCTTGAACCCGGTTTTATTGTGGTAAATATTACAAAAAAGAAAAGGAGCTCTCAGGATGAAGAGGAGTTTGCTGTTGGTCAAAGGAGGAAAAGGAAAGTCATTCATCACAGGAAATTCCTCATTCATCATCTCCGTTCCTTAGGCTCGCCATAGTTAACAGAGGGCAAACAATAGAACCGATATGCCGGCTCTGGAAGCAGCCTAATAAACTAAAATATGTATAAGCCACAGTAGACACAGCATTGAAAAGACAGTTGGATGCGGCACATGTATATGCAGAACATCGTAGCTATATTTCATGGGCAATAGGACCAACACTTGTTAAGTGAACAAGCCCGCAGCAAGCCATGTTTACCATGCTTTAATCAATTATTTACAAAGCAAATATAACCAGTTTGCTGCTGCGAATGATATGATTACCGTAGAAGCTTCTCTTCCAATTGTCTTCTAATGGAGGAACGCCGCTGCTGCTGCTGGTAAAAGGACCACCATGTATGGTTTGATACATGGCGGTAGACATGTTTTGGATAATAAAGAAGAATCCTCCATGGGCAGACCGCAGACGACGACTAATTTCAATTGACAACACTGAATAGCTCGGTAAATTGCCGACTCTGGATAAGGAAAATCACTAGAGACCCGCCCGGGAAATCAAAGCCGACGATGGCCGACTGTGTTACCCAGGACAACTATATATCAAAGTGTCTAACAAGTCAAAGAGTTCAGACGAGGTTGGCACACCTAATTTCTATTGGGTACCACAACTTTGAACCATATCACTTGCAATCTGCATGTGTTTTCGCACTTTACTGTGCGCTCCACAAGGAAAACAAAACTCAACCTAAAACAGACTTCGAATGATTCATCGCGAGTTGTGGCAAACCGTCGTTTTTCCTCTGAATTGGACTGTAATCCCACAAGCAAAACCCCATAGACCAAAGGAATTTCCGCAATCTTCACTCAAAAACAATACCAAACACTGAAACAACAGAAAAAGTTACCAAAAATACTACTCTAGTGTACAAAAATTACCCGATTCATCCGATCCAGATCCAACTTCATCCAGCACCTGGAATTCTCTCAACTGTTTCCCCAGGACATTCTCCTTTTTCACCTCAACGCGCGTCTTCATCTCCTCGATGGCACTCAACGAAAAACCGGCAACTTTCATTGCCACCGCACATTCTGAAATCGCCTTCTGTTCGGCGTCCATTCGTGGCTTCTTACTGGGTCGTTGCTCCTCGTCCATCATCTTATACGTGTCGTATTCGCGCAATTCACACCGCGTATAATACTAATTTTAAATTCAAAATTAACTAAAAATTGTTCTGTATTTTCTTTCTATTTTTGTTTGGCTGTCGTTTCTGGGTTCTTCTAAAAAATATCCAATACTGATTGAATCCAACTTTTGTTGTTCAAAATTGGATGGTCACATTGGTTATTTCAGAAAACCCAACACCACTTGTGCTTTTATTCATTTAATTGCAAAGAAAAAATACTTTTATATGGAAAATTTTTATTGATTTTAAATTTTTCTGTTTTTTTATTTTTACTTTGTCCACAATGACTGGGAATTTATTTAATATTCTAACCTTACCGCTCCAGAAGGTGGCTGGGTTGCAGAGGAGGGCCTTTACAATGGATTCTTTAGTTTGTATAGATTTTTCATTTACAAGAAACCACAGCAAAAGGACTTCTCTTTGGGTGTGTGTATGCGGGGAAATTAAAGAAAAAAATTTACCTAATAACTTATAAATAAACTTAAGGATTGGCTAGTGTCCGCGTAGTATCGATTTTTGTTTGAATTGCAAACATAAAAAAGAAGGAAGAATAATGATGATGAAAATTGTGCCGGAACTCGTCTGCTGGATGACAGATGATCTTTGACAAATGACAGTTGGTTGTGCGAATGCGGGCAAGAGTTCCAACTGATTGCAGCGCCATTGGACACGTTCGAGTATCGAATCGGAGGAATGGAACTGAGAAAAGCCGGTGGAATTTAAATTTAAACCAAGAAGTAAGTTTTCAAAAATGCTTTTTATTTCTGGCGTGCATGATACTCACTTATTTCGTAATGTAAAAATAGTTTCAGGCACTCTTTTCTTTACATTCTTTCCATGGGGATACTTTAATAAGGATTTCTACTTTAAGTAAATTAACCTGTGCGCAAGGTAAATGTATTCCAAGAACGTAGGGCACTAAAACCTAAGTCTAAGGTGATTATCAGATGAAACTGAACTCGAGGAGAAATTATTCGAAGCTATAGCTCCGGGAAATGTAACCAGACAGATGGTGAAGTCTGAGGGAGCCTGGAACTCTGTCAAACAGCGTCATGAAGAACGGCTAAGAATGGAGCAGCAGAATACTATTGGGAACAAAATATTGGCATAAGGCTGGTCCCCGGTCTATGCTGAAGTTCAAAGACGATAGTGACCTGAGGTATATGCCCAAAACGAGGTACGACTTCAAGCAGAACCCCACACTGTTTCTGACTATATGGGTTCAGGTACGTGGGGGTTCGTGGGGACCTATTAGTTTGACCCAATCGATTAGCAACTTAGTGAAAGCTAGCTCGTTGTGTGCAGTCTTTTTTACGGGAATTGTATTGCAATAAAATAAATGCTACGCTTACAGTTTAAACCATCGAAGAAGTACACCTTTTTCAGTGCATCTACTCTATTCATGAAACAACTTGAATAACTACATGCAGCAGATTATCTTTGATTTTAACGTTCCAACACCTGTCTAAGATAGGACACCCATAGATTTCCGGGGACGCTAATGCAGTAATATCTGTTTTCTGTTGCAAGAGTTCGGTTCTCTTCTTTAACCTAAGTACACTCAAAGCCAGAAGAGATATCTAAATAAAATTGTATCCAGATAGATGCACTACGAACAGACACTGGCGTCTTTTTGGGCCTGGAACTCCATTGGACTTGGATACAATTGTAGAGTCTTACAAATGATGGTTTTACCAATAACATAAGCTCCCACCTTAACCAATTTCATTGGCAGCTAGGTTTTCCTTTAAATCAATTGCTGCTCTTGATACAAAAGAAAATTTTTAAAAGAAACCTAAGGAGAGCCTTACGTAGCCATTTGATCAAATCACAGTCGTGAATCATTCCAATTGAAATACTGGTAAATGTATCTTTTAATGATTGAGCTATTGAGTATCATTTTCTTATAAACAACGTTAATGCGTGAAAAGCTACTACTAGTATACCGAAACTATGACTACAACAAATGGCGTAAAAAAAAATTCCACTCGTGTTTATTACCAGCTGTATAGCTTCCGTTCTTGACACCTCTGACTCACTGTTCTACTGGGCTATTTAAGTGGATTCCAATACACATTTTCTTGGAATTCGCCACACCGTATAGTATAGCGCGATACTCTAGCACTAAGCATTGATTTCCGACTGTTGCAGACTACCCGATAGTAACATAAACAAATAGTGAATATCATTGCCATGTTCAAGCTCAGATGCCTTATCGGATTCATAGGAAGCCAAGCGAGGGGAAGATCTCCAGTCGATGAATTCTTTTCTAATAATTCGTTTCGTCCCTTGGTGGGTTTGATTCCAATCAGAAGCTATCACGGACGCAAGTTTAAAAGTGGATACTTGAATCTAAGTGTTGATCAATCAGTTCCAAGAAACCAGAATTATTAGCACATATATGTATGGTCGGTGCATCACTTAGAAGACTTGCTACGCCTTGTTTCCTCAGGAAACTACCCGGAAAAATCTACTCTCAGAAAAATCATCCAATATCCTGCAGTCCAGCTCTCCAGACGTGTCTCAAAATATAGACTGAAGATTCATCTTCATAAAACTAAACATGTTCTCTTCATGTTGAAAAATGAAGACCCTTCTACGAAGGTCGGAGCTGAACGTTTCCTTCCAGAAGTTCCAAGGTTACAGCTGGACGCTATTAATTGGATCAACCACAGATGGTTGTCACTTACTGTGGTCACTCAATGTGAGATAGCTCTGGCTTAAGTTGGATTAGAAACATTGTGTCATATTGGTTCTGCTATGCAATTGGTGTTCTCATTGTTTACTGTCTGTTGGACCAACTTGCTAAGAGTTTGGGTCTAAATCGGCTCCCTTCGACGACATCTAGTTGTTCCTTGGGAGCTTAGGTAGAATGACCCATGATATCACAACAAGTGACTTCTGGTCTAAGTGTGCTTGTATTCTCGTACAAGCAGGCACTTTAAGCTACTGTTGATGTCAAAACATTGACTCACAGAGAGCCAGGTGGATATGATTCTCCTTAGTACCAGAAACATTACTGCCAAGCTTAAACAATTCTCGAATTTCGTTTAAACCACTTAGGGATATCGTTAAGATTTCTCGGTTTCTCAGAAGAAATGAGATATCTCGGGGTAACCCTAGGTCGTGAACTTAATTGGGGACCCTATTTAGACAAAAATACTGAAAAGAGAGAGGTTAATCAAGCATCCTTTCGCTCCGCCCTACAAAGGGAGCAAAGTCTGGCCTCTGTGGGTATAACAGGTTCTATCTATCCGACTGCTGAGCTAGAACTCCTTATAGACTATCCACCCATACATATAAGATACCGTGGCTCTAAAGTGCTATAAAACTTCACCTTCTATGCAATAATACAACCATCAACCTAGTTGGACACATGATGGTTCCTAAAAAAATATTACGATGCTATCCTCACCGGCAGTGTGCAGTTCGAACTTCATGCCTAAAGAGTTAATCTCCAACGTTCCCTTAGCGTTGCTATTCCAAAGTGGATCCTCAAGTCCCTTAGTCAAAACCTCAATCCGAATGGTGCACGGAAAAGGTAGGAATCGGAATTTTCGGTAGTCAAGCAGCCCTAATGTTCTCATGTTCTCTGAATTTGAGTCAATGCTGGTTTGGAACTTCAAATCCTCTTTCTGCTACCTGTACACCTGTTAGACAGATAAAGATTGAGATAAATCTATAGAAACAAAATAAACAGCCTTCTCACTGGAATCTGGCTTAGGACCAATTTGTCAAAAATAAAAAGGACGAAAGAGATTCTAACTAACAATGACCAAATATAACACACAGTTCCTGTCGGACTTTCTAACTTTTCTAACCAACATTCCTCAACTAGAAGTTCAATGGTCTTTCCCATGATTTGCCTTAGTATGAAAAGACTGAGCCACTACCTGCCGATTATGGCTTTAGACGTTTACCCAGTTCGTTGGATCGAATGTTATATGCGAGAATGTTTTGTTCGCGCGAACACGCCTGGTTTTCCTCCAAACAGATCCACGAATCGCGTGCATAGTCACATTCCATCCAAGTCTGCCATGGGCATATCAGTAAATCCGAGAATCACTATCATATCAGTGTTAGAACAGGCCTTCCCATGTCAACAGAAAACAATGCTAAATCTAGAAATTCATGTTATGCGCTATCTACTCCGAAATTTCACAACTTGCTAGGTATTTTTCAATGTCATTACCCTGGTTAATGACTTGAAAAGTCATTGCTTGAAATTTGTTGCCCACGGCATCAGTTGCTTAGCAATAAATGCGATACTCTGTACATACTTTGTCTGATGGTTCCAAAAATTGTATCCAAAATGCACGTAACAATGGGAAACTCAAATATTGCAACGCACTTTGTTTATGTCGTGTTATTAACTTCAGACCAGAGTCAAAGTAAGTAATCTCATTTTAATTGTACATAACATTCTTTTTTTTTAAATAACAGAGTAGTGTGCGAAAACAATTACTTTTTCATTTAATTTCGCAAGGTACCCAACAAACCCAAACATTGTTTCACTTAGTCCAGGTAAATTAATCATTTACTTGAATTTATTACTCACTGTTATCGGCGTGTTGCGCAAAATAACGTGAGAATATTCACTGAAATTAAAAATCTAATGGAATCCCAGAATAATTCTGGTCATGCTTCACTGAAAGGAAACACGTGTCGATAGTTGTAAGATGCATCAGTGCAGGGGAACTTTGAAGGCTCAAAACATGAAATGCGGTCTCAATGAACGTATTATGTAAACCTAAAAAAAAATATGTAACTGATAGGTACAAGTCCGGAGACAGCATGGTAAATAATGTGATTGATAAGCTGGGGGTGCCCAGCGAGTACCAGATAAGTATGATTAATCGAAATATTTGGAGAGAGCTTTCGAGTGAAACTTGACAACTTTACTGAGATTTAGCTCAGACTTCATATTTGAAATCCCTGATAGGCCTAGTGTGGTCTGGAATATACAGTAATTGGATTATAGGAAAAATGAAGACCAACTTCTTTATGATCTATAACAAGGTTACTTTGTGAGCTACTTTTACTGATTTGTACAAGCTAACCACCTACATATATCCCCTGTCATGTAGTATGAGTAATGATACTAAGAGACGGGAGATTGTTGGTTCGAATACACATCTCAGTGGTCATAACCTTCGCAAAGTTATGACTAATGAACTAAACTTGATAGATCGTGTTGGGCGTTGTAAATGAAACTATCATCATACCGTGACTATAAACCCAAAAAATATAACGCCAGACACTCCACTACTGACGTAATTGATTTCATTCAACTGGCGCCACGCCTCTTAAGGAGTTCCAACAGCAAAAAGCCAAAAAAAATGCTGTCAACATCCTTACCAGACTTCGATAGATCAATTGTTACCATCTGTTTGAGCAATAATACGGACAAACCATACAGACCCAACAAAGTCTATGTAACCATAACTTACTTATACTTATTGCTGTGTACTTACTTGCTTATAAACAACGACGAATAGCAGAAATAATCCAGCTGTCAATGTCATCAACAAATCCTACAACAGGTCACAAATGGCGGATGACAGATCTGTCAATTAAGTTTCCCATGCATAACTTCTTCACATTTAGTAAATAAATAACATCGTTGAATATTTCGAAAAGCTCCTCCCAGTAATTTATTATCAAGCCATCACTCCAAGCCCAGTGAACTACCATGAAGAATCTCGAATCATCTCCCGCTTCACAATGGTAAGACCTCCTTAGGACCTCTATTAGTTTCACGCACCTGTAAACGTCAAAAAATCACTTCCGTCAGTCCTATGTGAACAGCTCTTACTTTTCTGTCAAATCTGGACCCTTCGACCAATCAGAAACATTTGACTACCTAGTGCCTAGAATACGGAACGCGCCCATTGACACATCAAACGTCAAAAGAACAGGGATGTACATATGTACAACCAGAGTCATAGATGTTTGAACTTTTTTGGGAGACAGTGTGTTTACCTGGCAATAAAATAACAATAATGTGTCACTTCCTCATGGCCGCATTTAAATATCGACGAAGACTGATGATCCTCGATGACAGATCAAACCGCATCCAGTTACCTACTAGACATCGAAATAAACTCCAACTGTCACGTACAACTTCGCCATACCGAATCCAAGTTTCATTCACTAGTCATCGCTTCAATAAAGCAATAAAGCACCCGCCAAGAGTATCTCAAACTTGCAAGTTGAATCTAAAAGTTCCAGATAGAAAATTACGAGCATTTAGTCGACTTCAAACGATCGTACAACTCACATCAGTGCACTGACAATTCGCGGCACGTATTGGCGGTTTCAAGAGTCGTTCATCTTCTCCTCCACAAACCCCAGATAGAAAGTGTTAATTACAATACAAAACAAAAAAACCTAAGTGTTATTAGATACACTTATAGAAACAACAACAAAGGTGAATAATTTCAAAAATTTTACTTGAGCTTTGAATTCTCTTTGTCGGCTAACCGAATAATTTCATTTACGTGCGATAATAATTGCAAACTCGAGAGTGTGTGTTGTTCTATGCTTTGTGACACATAATTTGGTCAATTAATTGGAAAACGCATACGGATGGATCTCGTGAAGTAACAAATACAGTTGACATTGAACTGATTCCATCTAATAGAACAAAAGCTTCGACATCTAGATACTCTGGTCGGTTGATCAATGCCCGCTGGTAGTGAATGTAGATTGTATTTCATTCTAAACAACTGTCGAATCGGTTTAATGTGGTGATAAGGATACAACCTATGATTTATGTAATGATGAGTTAAGCCTAGATAGTGAGTGCATATTTATACATACATAGGTGTGCCCAGTTCTGTGATACGAGTAATCTATCGTCCACTATACCACCTAGTCGTAGATAAGAACTATTTAAGTGATAAAGTATAAGTTTGTTTCCATTCGAACAAGTGTAATAAAAATAAAGGGGTGGCTTTATAAATATTTAAATATAAACCAATAAACTTTCGAAGGACAGGTATAACCTGTTTTTGGTCAAACAATTGAGGTCATTTGCCGAAATCGCCAAAGAGCAGAGGTTTGCAATATGGAAATGTATTTTACAACTCCTTACCATAAAATTAAACAACGACGGAGAAAAACAAATAGAATTTGTCAATCGACTGTTAATTGTTTATATTTCGTGCTAACGAATGCCTGTAGCTAGAACATTGTTTACTCATTAGAATGAATCTCTAATCAATGCAACTAGTTACGAGTGTTTACAAACTATAAATCTGCGTCATAATTGTGATTGGGTTTCGAGTTTTAAACAAAAAATTAAAAGTATCTCCGACTTGGGTAGGCTTTTTTTGTTTTTTTCTTTATTCCGTCGTGCTTTGGTGGTGAATCTCAATTAAATAGAAATGACTAGTGAAAGGAAAGTCGTTAACACGAAGTACCTACTTACATAGCAACACCAGCTCTAAAAAAAATAGAGAAAAAGAAGTGTTTTTCGCGAATTGTTTTTGTTTGTAATCTATTGCGTTCTGTTCTGAGTTTTTGGCTTTCTATTTGAGCTTGATAAGAGTGCTTTCGCGAAGACCTCTTGAACGTGTTTTGTGGTTGCCCACTTCTGACACAATTGATTAGGTGTACCTGCCTTCCATGGACGAAGTGGACTAATACTGTGTTACCTTACAGATACTCCTGACGTTTCCTGTAAAGGGTAGTTATCTGGCTGATTCTGGCAAACATCAGATGCAGTATTATTCTTATGATTACAAAAATATCCCCAGTGTCCCGAAAACTACATCATGATAAGTTTACTAACCTTCTATAAGCAAGGTTTTGAAAAAAAAATATTCTTACAAGTTTAAGAACAAAGATAAGAATACTCTTTGGTCATTGGCTTCTGAGGAAGGTTTAACGAACATGGATACATTCAGGTATTTATATGGCCTACATGTTGCAGTGGACATTACATATCTGTCCTGCAAGTCATTGCTCGAAGTTGATCAAAATTGAGGCTATTTTTAGATTTTTGGTTTCGGTTTCTGACAATGAAGGTACCCTTGAGATCGCGTTGAGCCCATTATGGCAGCTAGTGTTTCTATAATGAAAGCATAGCCCTATTTAATCCAGGCTAGCCTTACCTATTCGTAAAGCTGTTTGTGATAGCTCTATGTACTTACATATATTCGGGTTAACCATTTGGTTTTAGGCGAGTCCATAGAGTTTCACATTAATTCCTGAGGATGTAGAAAAAAGCTGGCCATAGGCTTACATTACAGACCCAATTACGTCGTTTTTTAATCCAAAGATTCTTTCATTTTATCTTAAAATCAGCGTAGGCTGATAGTACAGTGTTTTGATGATTCCTATAGAGTGGGAGATTGTGGTGTTGTGGAAATGAAACAAAAAAGAAGCATCATTTTCTTAAGTTCAATTATTTGGTGATTCTACTGCGTCAGACAGAACGAACATTTCTTTGTTTCATTTCGAGCTCTTGTCATCTTTTGACAAACTTCGGAAGGCGTCCTAACCTTGTCAATAAAGATGAGTTTCTTGAATAAAACAGCACCTGGATTCCTCATTTTCAACATCTAATCAACGAAGATACGACATTGTCCCTTAACTGAACCGTGTAGGCTTGACATATGGTTGTCTTTATGTCTAATTGACATTCCCTAATCTCCCGCAAGACTCATCGGGACCTCTACTAGTTGCTATTACTCAGACACACAACTCACCATTTGAAGGGTCAGATATTTCTTCAGGATTATTAGAAAAATAGAACAGAAAAATCGGTGCGTGTTCCACTTCATGAACTAGGCTTTGGTAAAGGTCTGATGCAAGACTATTCTGCCAGCAACTTTGATTTTTTTCTAGGTCTGAGATCCAAGTATATTGAAGTGACCCAGTTTAGGCTTTCACTGAGAAAATCGTCTTGACTCCATTTAGAGATTTCTTTGTCCACTGTCCATATTTAAAAAAGAAATGTCTGTCTGCCCACAAACACTTTTTCTCCTTTCTCTTTGTGGTTTTCAACGACAATTTAAATAGACGGATACCACATCTTAAATGAAGCAATTAGTATGAGTTGCATATTGTTTTGAAGTACATATCTCCCTATAGATGGCTAATGCCACGAACACTATAACTACTATCAGCAATAAGATCAGAGCCCAAGGGTCTAGAATCTTCTGCCACCGAATCTATAACTAGTTGAACTGATTCAGATTGTGTTCGAATGGTAGACACAGCGATATAGGGACAAAGATCTTGGCTATTTAGGGGACTAAAAATCCTTCTCGACTGGACTCCTGGTCATTTGAACGTCCTATCCAAAAACAGGAGCTCTCGACTACGAAAGGAATGCTTCACTCTTCCATGGAAATGGCAAAAAACAATATCTCTGCATCAGTTCTGCTTCAGGCATAATCTCGATACGTGTAACCATGATAAGCAAATCTGATTAAAAAAGACAAATATTCTGGGTGGACTATTGACGGGAAATTTAGGTTTGAGAAAGCACGCCTTGAAGCTTAAAATTCCTGTCAGTGGTCTCTCCAGGCGTCCTGTGTTATACTCAGCGGGGAAAGCAGGTTCTTGTCGAATACTTCTTATTGTCGACTGCGATATCGAATTGGATTTAGGAGTGATTGAAGTAAGGGACTCGTGTGGTCCGAGGGGACTTCTCCTCGTTCAAGTGTAGTCTACCGTGAGGGTCGAGAGACGGAAATAAAATACGAAAACTTGGATCTCTGTGCCTCCTATTTCAAACTAATCGAAGCTTATTCGACGTTCTTCTCAAGAAACCCAAATGGGTCTCCTTGTTGACGGGGAATTGTCAACGACTCACTTAGACCAACGTGGCCTTAAGGAGGCCACTAAAAGTCTAAAATGGAAAGGTTATAGCTCTTTCGGAACTGGAATCTATCAGATTGGCTTTAGTCAAAACATCCTTATCAGTAAACAACAAACTGATTGTAAACTTATCGAAAGTAAATCTCATCTTCGAGTGCAAGTAACCGAGGCAATAAAACAATAGACCCACACATCCATACATACATATGTATGCATCTACAATCACTTGAATCGTGTCGTAAACACACGAACTCAATGTGAAACAAAGAAATACTATGCGCCGCTCGGCCTTAATTGAATTTAACCTGAAAACGAAGAAATTAACTGTCCGATCAATTACCTCAATTCGTTGTATCTTTTATTATTTTATTGTAGATCGATATTGTTATGAACAAATGCCATACACACACACGAACACGCACACGACACTGCATGCAATTTTGCAAATGAAGAAATAAAGTCTCGCATTCCCACTCAACTGCATGTATCTGTACGAAAGTATCTGCACATCTTTACGGAAAGTTATGCAACCAAAATTATTACACTCTCCATCTCTAGCTGGTTGCGGGCCTGAATCGCAATTGCAAATTTCCCGTTTCGTAAATTTGCAGTTTCACTAGATGCATAATGCAACAAAAAAAAATGTCACACCAATAGAGGGCGGGGGGATAGCAAAAGCAAAAAAGAAAAAACAAATGTTCAAGAGAAATGCACGCACGTCGAGTCTGGTATTCTAATGAAAGCTTCCATGGCATTGTTGGAGCACCCGTGCATTGTGCACTGCACGATTATATTGATTCAATGCCAAGCCTCGAGACCGGATGGATTGGTGGTGCATCCATTAACCGGGATGTAGATTGCAAATGAGTGCTATTAATATTTCTGCTAATAACTGGGGGGCTACACGTGGAGGACTGTACAAAATTTTACATAAATTTGAGTTTTATTTGTATTTTGTAATCAAATTAGCAACTTTATCATATAAATTTGGGGCGAAACTGGTTTTTGACTGAATTCCTTTTTTAAACTCTGATCTCATCCCAAGGTGGCAGTATTGCAATCGGGGCTTGCGATGCTAATTCTTAGCTTTCGACTGAATAATTGGGAGATACATATGTACATATAATTAGGCAATTGAAGGAGATACTTATATTCGAAGCCTTTGTTGGTTGCTAAGTTCGTTGTTCAAATGAGCTAGACTCTCGTTGTGCGTCTTAATGAACCCGGATACATGTAACCGATTTATTTCAGGTAAAGTGCTGGGAAGTCCCGATGGTAATGGAAATGTGTGGGGACTGACGGCCAACACTCAAAAATGCGATTAAATTAATTATTTTCGTGCAAAAATTATACTTAATTAGAAATAGTCAGTTGCGCTGGAATCCGAATGGCAGATGAAGAGCAAATAAGCTCAGCGCATCGTGAGACATGACTAAAGACCTTAAGGCCCACGCTTTACAAGCTGAGAAAGCAGCACATAGATGCGTGTGTAGGACTTTTTGTCGAATCATTATGGAACTATTAAGTCATTAGAATTTCATACAACACCCTGTGATGAGTATGAAGGATTCATTACTGACTTTGGAAGAGGATCGATTTTGAAGCTTCATATGAGAACGTATCAGAAATCTGTTGACATGGGCATTCGACAAGGGAAATGGCAGTGAATTGGCCACATCTAGTGGTGTTTGAAAGCGGTTGCTACTTTATATAACTTTGTTTTACCTCTCTTATGGGGGTTTTACACTTGTAGGCGCCGTGGCTCAGTGGTTAGTGCGTTGGACTATGGAGCATAAGGGGTCCGAGATCGAATCCCAGTCGGGGAACACCTAAAAATTTTTCACGCCCCCACCTCTCGCGAGCGTCTGACAAACATCCGAGAGTACAACTGTTTCGAGAAAGCTTCTCAAATACCAAATTGCCCTTCGGACACGGCATTAAACAGTAGGCCGCTTCCATTCGTGTAAAGAATATAATACGCACAACACGAATAGTTGTGAGAAGCTAGGCCTTGGGTCCCATCGACCTGTTACGCCAAGTGGTTTAGAAAAAAATCTATAGTCTTGGAAATGAGTTGGAGAGAGTTCAAGTCTGTTGCAAACTCTAGGCACAATTGCGTGCAGGGTTTCAACCACAGACTATACAGACAGACCACTCCAAGGAGGTCTCTCTATCGCACCCACAAGCTATGGCCGTTGGTGAGCAAGAATGTATGCGAAATTTGCATGTAAACTCACTAATACATCTTTGTTCACCAACGGCCACAGAACTGTCACATGGGCGCAGCCATTTTGCAGAAAATAGTGTCAAAAATCGACGAATTGTGAAGGGGACGCTGTGTCCAATAAACCACTACCAAAAATTTTCTTCGTTTCGTGGTGAGCCCTATAAAAGTACGTTACATTCAAAATAGTTAAATTTCAAATGTAACGTATTTCTTAAATTATTTGTACTAAATAACAAACATACGTATGTATTCGTATATCAACAAAACAATTAAAATTCTTTCGCCTTGTGCTTTGAAAAAGTAACTAGTTCGCTTAAAATATATTTTAGATAAAATAAAAAAGGATGATCTTGTAAAATTGGTGTATCCATATTTTTTAGAAATGGGATCGCTTTTATTCAAACAGATAATGATTTTAAAATATTGTGTTCAATTTGCTTGAACATTTTAAAGATAAAAGCCGAATGGTTATTATTTTCCAAACATCGTATGTAAGTAGAAAAACCTTAGCTAAACCCTAAAACATTTGTTAACAATAAACTAGAACAAAACAAAATATTCCGACTCATGTTGCTTTTATATATGTATTTGATAACTATCACTCCTTCTTACTGTGGAAAACTGATATACATATGTATGCATTTTTTGAATAACACAAAGATCAAAAATCAAACTCAACAAATTAAAGAAACAATACGTCAATCCAGTACGAAACAATAAAACATCATATATGTATAAGTGCACCACGAAATAATAATTACATTAATAAAATAACAACAAAAAATTCAATCTCAAAAATTTCATAGTTACATAATACCAGTTAATTTATTTGTTTAAAACACATTACATTTTTTTTAAAAGAAATATCTTGTTTTAATCTTTTAACTCCCCAAACTCCCCACTGCACTTCCAAACGCACCCGCGCTGGCCAATTTGCTTTGTTTACTTTGTGGCGTGAGAATTTCAGACTGCTATATCTCTTAAAAGAAAAAAGTGCGACAATATCTAAGTACAGTTTCGAATTCAGTGCAATAAATCGAGTTGAATGGCATAAACAAAAAATTAAATAGGTGTCTAGTATCAAAAATATTTTTATCCATTTTCGACCGAAAAAGTAAACAAGCGGGGAAAATCCACAACAAATGCCATCAAAAGGAAATTCAACTCCATTTGCAACAGGTACGTGCTAAGCTGATACAAAGCCAACATCGATTTATGTCATTCTTTGTTAAAACCATAAGCATAGACTTCCTCCACCCTAAAAAATAATACATGAGCTATTTTTTTTGAGACTGCAGATGAGCTAATTAAACTTCAAATTCTCAATTTCACGTATTCACCGATAGGAACAAAAGAGAGGATTAGGCCCCGCCCATTTGAGGGTGTTTTCGGGCAGGGGATCGGGAAGCTGACTATCTATGTAATAGGTTATCAGTGGTTTCAACTCAACATACACTCTAGGTCGTAGAAGATTCATTTTTAAGCCAACTACTACCAGGGATGTTACACATCCGATCTATGTTTATTGTCAGATAGTTCTCACCTTTTACATCGGAGTCTAATGCCAGATATCTCTCTACTCGCATCCATAATACGTGACAGGAACTTAAATGAGTCTACACTGTCAAAGAGCGGTGACGACATGTGATTTAACATATTTGTAAGTTCATATTCGAACAAGATACAGAGCCTACCTAAAAAAATATATGGTAACACTGAGTCTTGACTAGATTCTCTTCGCGAGCTATAAAACCCTTTAACGCATTCGGGACAGAGGTGTCCTAAGAATTATGGCCTCTTAGAACTCCCAAATGTTAGCAATAATTTGATGATAGATCAAGCTAGCTAGCGTTTGGCAACTTTCACCTCATTCACGCGATCCAAAGTGCTTTCAGGATTGCTTCTTCCATGTATCTAATTTATAATGAAGGAAAGATCACTGAAAACTTTGAAACTTCGTTCTACAACTAAATACTAATTCGTAGAATGTTTTCTTTCCAGTTCCTCTTGCCAAAAACAACAAAATGAGCGATACGTCCAGCAGTGATGAGCCTACATGGCTCGATTCCGACTACGTTTTTAAAATCATCACCAAATACTCCTCATCACCGGTTAAAGAAATAAAATCCTTCACAAAAGAGCCAGCTACCGCGAAGGGTGAAAACTATGCCAGTGCAATGCACTTACTTAAGGTAGAATACGTGACCGAGACAGATGGCGCTGCGGAAACCGTTTCTCTAATTGTAAAATCCCGTCTAGACAATGAGCTTATGACCGCCATCGAAGAGGACTTCAATGTTTTTCAGCGAGAGGCACAGATTTACACAGTCATTATGAATGAGGCTGAGAACTTGTTGAAGTCTGTCGGTGATGACACCCTCTTCGGACCGAGGTAAGTTGCCGACTGTTGTCCTAAATTTCTAAAAATGAGTCAAAAGCTGCAAGAAAATATCAAAAAGTATTCTAAATTAAATGTTTTAGAGCTATTTATGTTGACGAACGCATCATTGTCCAGGAGAATCTTAAACTTAAGGGCTATCACATCGTTGACGTAAAGGAGGGTCTGAATTTTGACCAAATTGCGTTAGTTTTAGAAAAATTGGCTAAATTCCATGCAACTAGTATGGTTCTCTACAGGAAGGTAAGTAAATTGAAACATTTGTACACTTTCGATGGGAGTGAAAAATTTTATTTGCCAGAAACCTGAAATATTCAAATATCACATGGCTGGCAATGTGTCAGAAAATCCAACACCGCTGCATGACGTCTACATCAACTGTGTTCAGTCAACCATCGACTACTGCAAGACCAATCCAGACTTACAGG
The DNA here is from genome assembly GCA_963583995.1 of Xylota segnis. Classification (NCBI taxonomy): domain Eukaryota; kingdom Metazoa; phylum Arthropoda; class Insecta; order Diptera; family Syrphidae; genus Xylota; species Xylota segnis. Next base: position 127,451,069 of record OY757236.1, on the reverse strand, counting down.
CATATGTACCAAAATTAGAGGAATTCGGTGCCAAAATTATACCAAAAATGATAAACGTATTCAGTAGGAATATAGCCGATCGCTTCCATGTCCTGAATCACGGTGATATGTGGGTGAATAATTTAATGTTCCAAGGAGATCAGGATGTTCTTTTTGTAAGTTCACTTCGACACGAACTGAAGGCCCTATTTGCAAGAATTTCCATTTAAGGTTGACTACCAAGAGGGTTACTTCGGTTCACCAGGAATCGATTGGAACTGGTTTATGTTCTCATCATGGCCAACGGATGTGTTCAAAAATCAAAGAGATGAGCTTATAGGAATTTATCATTTAGTCTTATCCGATATCTTGGACAAGCTAAACTATGACCAAAGGATTCCAACTGTGGATGATATTAGGAGGGAGATCGTCAATAAGGGATTCCATGGTAAATATTTGAATTCGTATCATGAAAGATGTGTCAAATTTTCTTTTTTGACAGGACTATCGACTGCCACGTGTATGTTGCCAATTTTGATTAATGAACACGAAGAGTTGGCGGACGCAATGAATTTCCTTTTGGACACCGATGAAGCGGTAGAGAATCGACGAAAAGTATTCAATAATCCTGCATTTGGAGAGCGTTTGACTGTCTTCTTAGAGTTTTTGAAACAAAACAAAATTGTTTAAAACGAAATGTATATTTAATGTTTAAGAACATAGTGCACGTTAACTAGAAATATTTTTGTTTTATTGTGAAAAGGTTTTGTTTTTTTTATTATTTTTCAAAGTTTTGTGATCCTTATAAGAATGTTATTTTAATAAATGATAATACAATGCACAAAAGAAACTAAAGTATGGAGTTTGAGTTAGACATTTAGGGGTCTGGACAAGGAACATGAACAAACACACGATCTTTCACGATTTAATTAGAAAAAAAAAGATGTTCGGTGCAGTTTTATCCCATCATCAATAGAGTGGACTCCAATTCCCGAAAGCTGTCACCCAGCTTAAAGTGAACTTATTTCTCACTGCTCCATTAGATTCCGAAGTCTCAGAAATTAAGGGTTAAAAGCTGCTTTGAACCCACTGTACTTGGTAAGTATTTACGTAGAAGTGAACTGAAAGACTTAAAGTTTTTGGCTATTCTATGAACCAGTTTATGCAGATGGATTCGTTGGTACAGTAAATCTTAAGAAATCTTGCATCTTTGTATGCTTTTGACATTTGCTTCTAGTGGTTCTAATATCAACACGTTTATTTAACCCACTCATATCGTCAAAAGTGGCCTACTAAGACCGTCCTAAAGATTGGCAAAAGGGGGACTATAGTTCGTAGTAGCTCCTGAAGAAAAATGATGTGGATTGCCCAATCTATGTCTGCCAATCGTATAATGACTGATGATGACGTCGATAAGTTTAGACATGGTTCATCTTTATCTTTTAGAACTCCTTTAGAACTTATCTTATTTAATGACCACTGTTGTAGTTTTGCAGTGTAGTTGGGTGGAGTATACTTATTTAATTTGTATCTAAAACAAAGTCTTAGTATCTAACTAATGTTAGTTTAGATTAAGTGGCTTCCAACTATCGCTGGAACACTTAAACCAATATTAGGTCAGTTGTAATACCACCTGGATCATATAATCTTCCTTATCCAGGCTTGGAAATCAATTTTTAGAAAATTGTTTAAATGCTCATCAAGCCTATTTGTGCGCTTTTATATTAGAAAATAAGATTTTAGAGTGTTTCAGAAATAACTTAGGTCAAATCCATTTTGTCGCTAGACACCTTTTGCCATTTTCCACCTGACATTTGAACTCTCAGGGAATCCAAATTTAATTTAACTTTGCATGTACCAATTGGAATACTTAAGGCAGCCTAACTAGGCAAGGTAGGTACAGTAGTTTCATGTCTGGCGAATTCACCGACTGAAATTCCCTATGCCATTGGACCTACCAATGGTGAATGGTTAGACTGCTATGCCCTCTCTCAGATAAACGAATGGCAGTCTAGTGAAAATCTCGAATTATTTCAAAAAGATTCGAATGAATAGCTGCTTGGCTATCTAAAAAGATCCGTAGATCTGTAGAGAATATCACGTTTTTCTTGAGCTAAAATAGGACTTCCTTCGTTGCCATTAATTACACCAAGAAAACGGTACAATGATTTAAAAGAAGGAAGGAGATTCTGAGATTAAGTCTGCCAGAGAAAACACTTCCACCTAACCTGCCATTAGTTTTAGAACCGTTAATGTAAAAATGATACGAGTTGTCTTCCAAAAATCCCTCTCCTCCCAGAATATCCCAGTAAGAACGAGTATCCGGAAGTTCCTGTCAAAATTTAACTTGGGAATAGTGTACTGTACTCGCAATCAATTATTCAGAATGGAAGCAGGGCCAAAATCTTTACTGGACTGTCAATTTAAGCTAGAAATCTAAATGTATCTCAATCTCTGAAATGCGTTCGCACCATAAGCCTATCCAATCCACCAACCGCACTTGTCTCTACCCATTCACAATCGCGCACTCACTTTGACACTTGACTCAATCAAACGCTGTGAGCCCGAATGCGATTCTGTCAAGTCAGCCAATTGAAAGTGAGAAGTCTCAATGGGATTCGTTCAACTTTCGTTGAATTTTCCAACACGGGTGTGCAGCAAATCCACTCAAATCAGACGAAGTAGAGGCGCAGGTGACAAAGGAAGGTAAATTTCGCTTGTGTAACTTTTTTCCAACTTCATAATTATTTTCTGTTTCCAACAAACATTGAACTCAACGCATCTCCAACCAACCAAATAGTGAGTTTGTGATTACGAAAAAAACAAAATGCAATCAAGTATACAAGTGCTCCACAGTGAATAGCAAAAAAAAAAGAAAAATATACTCTTTTACTCACCCTCCCCTCCCCACTCAAAGAAAAGTTGTAGTATCTCTGTGTGTATATTACGGTGAAGATTTTTCTTTCATTATTCTAATTACGTTTTCTCCTTCGTTTCATTGTGTACAGAAATTTTCCTCAAATGCTCTCCGAGTGATAGTAGATAGTAGAGACTCTCTCAAAAGTGGTGAGTGCAACTGTGTGGGTGTGTGTGTTGGGCTTGAGCGCTTTTTGAGTGCCAGTGCGAAGGAATGAAAGGGAAAACACTGTGAATGAATTGTGTGTGTCGGTTTCGTTAAACCACTTTTTTCCGAGTGAGATTGTTTTCTGAGTGCTTTTCCACGTAGAGTAGATATTGTTTTGTTTTATGTTTGTTCTCTTCTCTGTAGTTTTTCCCCCCATATCGCTCGAGTGAGTTAATGTACTCACTGAGCCAGTGTCTCGGATCAATATTGGTTATTTCGTTCGCCTTCGACGTTCGGGCTCGAACGAGAGAATTTTATTACACAGATTTGTCGCGTAGACGGGGCGAGACCGAGTGTTCCTCCTCCAGCAATACTATTTCGTCGATTCGGATTTTTATTTCTGTTAGTCTGTTTTTCTTGTGAGTTGGTTGGTTTAGCTTTTTTTGGAAGAAAATTCCATTTTAATTGTTTGACTCCGTGTGTGTGTGTGTATGTGTTTTTTGTGTGAAACGAGAAAATTGTAGAAAAACCCATGAAAATTTCGCATTAGACAAGACCGACGACGTCCCCTTCACAGAAGAGTTAAAAATTCTTTTTTTTTTTTCGTTGTTTGTCGCCTATTGTTCAGTGTCTAATAAAGAAAAAAAAAACCACAAAAGTGAGAGTAAAAATAAAAGAGAAAGAAAGAATAAAAAAGGAAATCCCGCAGTGTCATGCAATAAAAAAGAAGAAAAAAAAAAAATACAAAAATAAAAAAGAAGTGTAATAGGAGATAGAGAGATTGTGCGGTGGAATCGTAAGGATTCCCTCCTTCCCAAACAGGATCTCCTTGCTGGATCCTTTCACCTAACCTGCAGAGAGAAAGAGAGTAGATACGAAAACAAGAAAGGAGTGAGAACAAGGTGGGAGGAATTATTTAACTAGAAAAAAAAATGTAATTATTCAATTATTCAAATTGTTTTTTTTTTCTGTACATGGATTTTCCTTGAAATTGTGGGGTAAATTGCTCTGTTCTGTGCGGAGAGGATCCTGGAAAAGGGTTCAGATTGGATTGTACGATGTGGGTTTTTTCGGGGGTGGGTTAGAAGTGGTATTTACAAGGGCGGAAGTTGTCAAATCTTTTCACTCATTTGGGGTTTTTTTTTATCTTCTCCTATTCTACGCTCACATGGGATTTGGAGTGAACTTTGTATTGTTCTTCTGCTGTTCTCTAGATTAGTGTTGCCAGGTTTTTATTTTTTTGTCTTTAGGGTTTGCGTGTAAATAGCGGTTTTGTATTCATTGACTGAATGCTTTCAACTGATAATGAGTTATAAATTCGACAAAAGCTGTAAATTAATACAATTAAGTCTGTCTTAGCAATGAAATGAAAGCTTTTTTTACTTATTATCTAAATGTTGCAATTTTAATGAGATTTTCCGTAGCCATTTTGGAGTACTGGTCATAGGCAACACATATTTGACATTAGTGACGTTTATACTTACCAGCTTTTCCATCAAATCTGCTTCATGACCTTAGATTTGATTAGTGTTACTTGGTTTGTCAAGCCGAGCGTTCTGCGGCATTCTCGATTGTCATAATTGACGGTAGATAGTCGTAAGAATTCATGAGAATAGTGTGTAACAATATCAATTACAGCAATTTACTACCACAATTCACAATTTGTATTAATGCGCAGAATTCGATACAATCCACCTTATGGCAAGTACATTTTTTGACCTCTAACCTTTCAAAACTGAGCTTAAGGATAACGGTATACAGAAACCAAATGTTCTGACACTTTTCAAAACGCTTATTCAGTGCACTCTGCTTTTTAGTGGAGTTCAATGGAAGCAGATGAAAAAGTAACTCAATATCGTACAAATTTTGAGCAAACTAAGTCGACATATAAGTAATACGGCAACCTTAGAAAAAAAAATCATCCTAAAGAATCACTATCTCCGGTGAATTGACAACATAATGCTCTTATCTTCTTGACGTGCATGTCGTTTTCAAGCAAATCTATACCTTTCGAAACAATAGATTGTTTACAATAAATTGATACAAAGGTCAAACATCAGACGTCCAAGCATCCGCGGACTCTACCCGTACTCTTTAATAAAACTTCGAGTCGGTTTAGTATAAGAAAACAACGCTGGCAACAGTGTTATTTATTTTCTATGGAAAAGTGATATACGAGAGCACCCTGGTGGTTTACATTGATAAAATAACTGAAACCATATTCATTTGCATAAGAAAATGTTTATATGTATTTCCCACAGTCCACTTTGTTAGGAACACAAAATCTATTTACCCTTCTTGAGAGCGCCCCTATGCAAAACACATTTTGCTATCACAATGGACACCAATCAGGAATCAACCCTCATATTGCACAGTTTTTGGGGTTTGCCTAACAAGTTTCAAGTATGCAAAATCTTCTCGTTGCCAGCATGTTACTGAAAGATGTATGTATCTATGCAAAACGATTTACATTTACATTATGTATACATATTCAACATGACAATTAGCAAGGAAAACATAGTAAAATCAGCGCTTGCTTTGAGTTGATGGCTTTAAAAGTTCATCATACAATTGGCCAAAAAGAACGGAGGTTTTTGTCCAACTGAAAGGTCCTTTGTCTTTGGTCCATTTTGACCATAAAGCAAGGATTATTACTTCGAAGCTTTGTATCGAAAAACGGGTAGTTTTTTTCTACTCCCATGCTTCTAGGAGATCCGCGACCACAAGTTTTCTCAATGTGTTCTCAAAAAAGGCTTAAGGCAAGGGCAGTCTTTACTCGTACAAGATGTCCAAGGGTGTAGAATATCAAGTTATAATTACACTAGGATTGACACAAGACATTTGTCTGGAAAGTCTTCTCTTGTCCTGTTTGTAAGTGGAGTTTCTAATGTAGAACTAGTGCTTCAAACGTTCTGCCTTATCCTTGCAGAGTTGTACGGTAGTAGAACCTTGGTATTTTGAGTTGTCTGTTTTTTGACAGATCATTCTAAAAATGTATGTTTAGCTCTCTCGACCATCTTACTACTGGAAGTCTAAGCAATCGACTTTTGACTCTCGAACGATTCCACTTGATCCATACCATGATTTTAGTCTGAAACTCATTCAGGACAGATGTTGATACAAGAAGTTTTCGTAGCGATTAGTTCAAAAGTGTACGATGCAACAGCATTTCGTCGAAACATCATAGACTGTTGATCTACCCATTACCATACCCAGGTGAGGATTGTCCTTTCTGATACTTCTAATGGAATATATTGACATTTATAGATAGTCAAGCTGGCATCAAAATCATGCCATTCATAGGCAACAAACCAATAAAAAAGTACTCAAACAATCGCCCTTAAGTTCGAACCACGTTTTACGCAGTTGCCCAGGTCTTATTAGAACCAGGAAGTCGGCTTGATGATGGAGTTTGAAAAGCTTTGAACTCGGTGTGGTTGACAAGGTTGCTCTATTCTTTTCAGGATTTCCATATCGGAGACTTCAAAATAACAAAGCAGCTAACACTATACCCCAACTGTCTTGAAAAGCTTTTTATATCTGTCTATTGCCTCGAACATCAGAGTTATGGCCGACAAAGCCAATCTAGACGGTTTAGTTGGGAATCATAGGCTACTTAACTCAAGATCTGATGTCAGTTCTGAGAGCCTCAATACAGATCCAACTTAGAGTGTAGTAGAAACATCTATCTGTTCTTCCACACCATTTGCAGTCTCTCAATTCATTCGAACCCTGGCAACTCTGCTTTGAGTTGTAAATTTTCGACTGTGACAGCATCTACGAAAGCAAAAAAACCAGCAAATAATTTAAATATTTAATCAAAACCCCCCTTATCATTAATTGGACAAAAAACATGTTTTTTTTTTCTTTTCATTCCCATTCCGTCCGCCACCCGCAGTTGAGTTGCAATTAGAGAGAGAATATGCAAGCGGTACAAGCGCTACTGCTGTGTGGCTCTCTATCAAAATTTTTATGACTGAGCATGTGCCTAGGAGGTGATTATTATTTTTTCCTTTTTCGTTTCTTTTTTATGTAAATACGAGACCCAAGAGTAAAACAGCAACAAAAAATAAAAAAAACCCCCCACACACTGTGTGTGTACAGTGTGTTCATGATGAAAATGAAAACCAACTCAATTTTGCTGTCATCTCTAATTTACTTTTGAGTGGTTTCCCATTCTCTCGGTTTTCCGTTTGGAAAATGACGGTGTGGTAACGTAGGACAAGTGAATGTGGGTACTGGGTACAGTGTACGACAAGGGTACAAATGTTCGGTGCGGCGTGTGTGAGGTGAGTTATTGTTTGCATCCATCTTCCACTCGAATCTCCACGCACGGCATGAAAGAAACTAAGGGTATGGGATGGGAAAACAAAAACAAAGGCCTGGCTTGCCTGTCTGTTATCTAAAACCGTAAAAAAAGAATAAGAAAAAAACGAGGGAAGAAGAAGAGTTGAATAATAAAACATAAATAAATAAATAATAAACAATATTGTAAAATTGTTGGTCGTGTGCGTTACGGCTTTGAGAGAGTGGTGAATATGTGTGACATAGCCCCAAACATTTTACAACAGTCGTTGTCCTCCATGAAACGTTTTAACGTGTTTTTTTTTTTCTTTTAATTTTTCCTTTACTGCGGTTGATTGCATTTGCAATTGAAGTGGAGTGGAGTATAGTAGAGTAGAGTATTGTTGGTTGTTTTTTTGTTGCTTTACTGTGTCTTTCTCCCCCGCTTTGGATACGATTACGATTACGAGCTCTACGGGTGTATAGCATTTCTCGGCGATAGTTGTATGTATTGGTGCGAATTTGATTAGAGGAATCGGACTTTTTTTCACTTCTTCCATTTTATGCATATTTTAATCGGTTTTTTTCCTTTGAATTCACTTCCATATGTTGTGTGTGGAAATGGAGTTGATGCGATGCCTATCAGATAACGATTTTAAGACACACTATGGGCGTTGTTTTTTTTTTTTTTTGTTTGTTTGAGGTTATCTGTACGCGGATAGGGTTTCCAGTCGAAAGAGGAAGAATGTAAGAATGAGAGCAACTCAAGTTTTACTTAAGCTGATAAGTTCGATTGTAAAATAAAGAATATGGTTACACTGGAGAAGATAAAAGTGCATTCACTTTGTATTTTTTTTTTTTTCTTAATGAAATTTCTATGTTTTCTCTGGTGGAGTGGATTATTTCTACGAAATCATAAAGTTCCTTTGTTTGTGTTTCTTTGTGTGAATGCGTTAAAAGGAACACTGAAATTTAATACACTTGATACATGCAGACGTGTATATGTGGGTACCTACATGTTGACATAAACGTTGCTAGTTAGAACATTTTATTGCTTAGATACCGATTCTTTGTTTTCTTAAGGAGTTAGCACGTTTTGAAGTCTAGGAGTTCACCCAGATCATACCATAAGCACGTACCTATGAAGCGAAGTGTCTGACAAGCAGTGGAAAATGTAAACAGGAAATTCTATGAGTAAACAGCAACGTGGTGGCCATTTTAGTTGATGCAGAATTGGCATTACTTTTTTTAAGATGGCGGAGCCTGATGGAAACAGGAATTAAAGAATGATGTAGTGCTTCCCTGAGGCTTCCTCGGAAAGGTACAACCCACGTTCTTCCTACTCTAACTTTGGACCAAACAGTCACCCTTTGATGATATGAAGACTCCTCAAACGTTGAGCAAAGGTTGGTTGTTGTTATGCTTATTGACAAATCTGTTGAGAATAAAATGTCGCTCATTAAGAGTTTGTCATTTAAACTGGCAAATTCTTGGTCATGGATTGAGCATACTCTTGACAGGTGGACTGTGTGCCATTGGTAGTGAGTCACGAAACATGCGACATTCTTGGTGAATCATTTGCAACAGAAACTACCAAGATGTGGCTATTTGAATGTCACGTTCGTTTCGTTGATATTCGTTGTCTACACTTCCGTGCACAGCATTAAGTTTCTCCACCATACTTGTCACTGGTCTGATGGGGTACTTCACATCTGTTAGCGTTCAGTGGGGTTAGATGGAGCCTATTCTTTGTCTCTTGGACTCCATAATGAATGCAATTTCCGTCGAACATACCTACTCTGTGTCACCACTTTGGATGACGTATACTATTGACAGATGCGGCCATTTGCTTTATGGATTCATTTGCCTGTCGTCTGTCAAAATTAACACCAGTAATATTTTCACAATACAATAAATGAAGAACTGTCAAAATTTACAAGGTTTACAGCTGTTAAAGTCACAAATAATGGCAAACTGACTACAAAATACGTGGACGAATCTAGCAGAAAAGATCTTAGCGGAGAGGGTTAGTAAAATCCTGTCAAAGAGTCTCAACTATCCTTCGTTTTTGAGAAAAGAAAGATGGAGTCGAGACATCTCTGAAAAACTTAACATCATTACTACCTAGGATGTCTTCTCGGTTATAAAGATCTTACTCAACTCACTCAATCCGTAATTCCCAAAACAATGATTGGCATAATTCTACAGAACTCCCAAGATGCAGGAACTTCTTGGCTAGCGTTGTATTAAAGATCTTGGTGGGCGTGTCCGTATGGTTTTCATTCCCAAAGTCGCCCAGTGAAGATATGCAAAACCAGTACTCCAGGAAGTGAGTTACTAATTTATAAATTTCGGCTTTAAATGGGTGATGGTTAGGCATTGCCAAATGTATTTTCTAGAACTACCTTCTTTTGGTTTTAAAAATAACTGAAAAGACTGGTTTATTCCATAACCAACAAGAGCTTAAAAGTCGACGATACCTAAGCATTTGCGTGAATAAAATTTGTTCAAAGACCAAGTTAACATAAAACAAATATCAATCTCTATAGCTTAGAGCAATTTTTCTGCCAAGCGGACACACTGTTTACCGGCCCATCCATCCCGCATATTATGCATTTTATGGTAAACTGGTGAAACTAGTGTGACCACAGTTGGCACTGAAAATGTCAAAAACCTCCGGCCACGTTTGGGGACAGTGCCAACTTTAAGTCGCACTTTATATGATTTATGTATTCTTTCTTGCTCATCGATGAATACCTCAATCGGCATCTATTCTAGTCACAGATACAATAAAGAGCAGGTTATTATTATCCGAAGATCGGACGTTAAGGCCCATCCCATTGCATATTTCTCTTTCATACGCATACGTCAGCTAATTTTGTACGCAAACTAGCTTGTCTAGAGAATAATTTGAATATTAAAATTCTTCAGTCTAGTACCGCGACGCTTCATCCGAAGCCTCGTCATTGAGACAGAGTTGAAAAAACGCCATTGGTCTAGCCAGTGTATTTTAATATTTTTGTGCAAAGGTATGCAGTAAATTGTAGCCGGGAGGGGGAACCTTCAAAATAATATAAAATCTACATAGACTGACGGGCGGGCAGTTTAGTGATTAATCATAAGTTGACTTTTTATTGCGGCCGCATGTCGGACTCAGTAATTTTTAATCGTTGTTGACACTTCGCATCTATGTATCTGCGATCTTTCAAAATATTGATTCCATCGATGAAGTTTGATGGTTTTTCTTTCGAAATTAAGGCATTTAAAGTGGGTGCGACCGCTTTTTTTTTCTTACAGCAGATACCTACACAGAATGACATTATTTTACGCTTTACAGAAATATGTATAGAATGGTCCCCTAATATTTCTAAAGGGGGACATGAGGTGAAAAGCTATTTATCACACTTAAAAGTTGAGTGGAAATTGCCAATAGGTTATTACTTATAGCTCGAGGGGGAGAACTGATAAAGAATTTATGTTTGTAGCTGTCCTTGTCCCCATCGACACAAATGACAACGTTAACTGGGAATATAGACGTTAAAAGGATAAATATTGGTAATTCTGCCTGGGGTACGGTGTCGTTTAAGGATTTTAAATATTTATGTTATTTTAATTTTTGGGGATAAGTGGGGAAGTCCAATTTGGGGTCTTTTTTACTTTTCTTTTTTTATCCACTTATTGTGTGACTATTGAGGTGGAGGATTGATTGATATTATGTATGAGGTGAAGGACAAATCAAAAGTTTTACAAGTGTTTCATTGTTGAGAATGAGAACAGGGTGCGACATGTGTAGCAGAGTTATTTCCTTCGTGAGTCTGGAACGAGGTGTTTCGCCCAAAACCATTTTACCCGGAAATAGGAAAGCACTTAAAGACACATGAAGCACTTAAGCTAATGTTGTATCCTGATGCATTGACGGCTGTTTATACCAAGTGAACCTTGTTTAATTTGGTCATCAGCTGCGCAGTTATCCCGGATATAGGCTTCGACAAGTGTCTAGCACTGCGTAGTTAATTCGACATAAGCCCTAGATGTGGATGAGTTGATTGCTGTCTGATTTTGACATACTCATAGCTTGCAGTTTCAGCTCGTTGCCCTATGAAACAGATGGGTCTAATGACTGGCACTGAGCCACCGCTTCGGATTCTCTTGTAAGACACCGAGAGCAACGATTCTTCGTATCCGGAATCAGATACTTGGAACCAAAGTTTGTTTTTCTGAGTCCATTACTGTCTGTTGGATGTCAGTATACATATAGGGAGAACATTTGAAGATATCTGCAGAGATTCCCTGTACCTACATTTAGTATTTTTTTCAAGGGTTTACTCTAACAGCAGAACAAACAAACGATATTCTCTGGTTGAAACTCTAATCGAAAGTCTCTTTCTTGTATAAGTATAACGTTTCTTCAACGTTAGCCATCTATCTTATCTAAGCGCCAGGTTCAAAGTTTCGGTGCTCAATAGTCTTTGGAAAATATTGTTTCTGTTTCAGTAGATAGCTCAATAGAAGCAAGTTGTAAGTATCCGATACCAGACAGCGATGTCGTCAAAACATGTCGTCACCCTAGCACAGGATCCAGAAAATCCACCATTGCAATGCTTCCTAGTAGCACATTCACAGTAGTGTTTTGGTAGTGAATTTCTTGTTATGAAAATGACTTCACTCTTGAAGGTGGTTTGATGGTCCAGTGGTCAAAAGATGATTTCCTGATAGACATTGTGGTTGTTTCTATGTCTTAGATGTTTTAATCAGTCTTTTGTTAACCCATTCACAATAGTGTTTCCTGAGTTAAGACTGGCAAACATTGTCTGTTACTTAGTACAGCTTATTTCTCAGTGTTTTAAAGTGACGGCCAGCACTTAGTCCTCTTCTGACCATTTTTCTGACGCTAGCTTCTTATTAAGCCATTCACAATAGTGTGTCCCGACTGAAGACCCTAGCTCTGGCCCTTTTGACTCTCTTTTTCGACAAGGGTTTCAAGATTGAAGGTGACTTAACAGATTTGTTGATCAGGAAATAATTTCATCGAAAATCAAGCCTTCATTAATCCATTCACAATAGCAGTCACTTTATCTCAGTCTATTTTCTTTGTTTACACCACCTCCGGTCTTTAAAGTCAGAAGTGGATTCCATGGCAGTCGTAGACATTGTGTGTGTTTCATGGAATATTTGAGTCAGACCAGCGAAGGTCCTGTCAGTGCTTCCGTACTCTTAAAGGGAGACCTCACAAAAACCAGAAAGAAAACGGAATCCTTCCCATCAACGGAAAGTTGTGTGCATTTACTATTACAGGACTAAAGCTTTTCCCAAGTCGAAACTATGAGTACCTACCATGAAGGCTGCAAAACACTTTACAAAACTATTTTATAGCCAAGTTCAAGGCTGGCAAAACTCAGCAAGCGAGCTCCACCTGGGAGTATCCTGATAGAAATTGCTATTTAAATTTATTTTTTACTCTAAGCAACCATAAAAAATCCTTCCGCAACACCGAAGGCAAGGAACCTCTTGAGACACATATCCGTATCATTATCTGGGTTATTATCGATTAGCCTAACGTAACATGAAGGGCTGATCTGCAATAACCTGCCAAAGGCAACGCCCTGAATAAGTTAATTCAAGGGTTCTCTGCCAAAAATCCCCACCAATTGTTTGTTCTTTTGATTCCTTCTAGAACTTCTTTCAATTTATGCGACTTTACTTTTAATTTAGAAATAAATATAAAGTACCAATCCTTCGAACGAAGGAAAATTCCCTTCTCAATGTGTGTTGTGTGTAAAAAAACAAACTCTTCTCCACACTTATCTATCGATTTACTGTGTGTGAGTGTATGTTTTGGGGGGAGAAGCTCAAAATTAAGCCAATTTGATTGCGCGTAAGTTGAAGTGAGACAGCAAACCAAAATGGATACATTTATCCGCGCGCTGAGAATATGAGGAGCCCAGCAAAGGAAGGACCGTGTTCACACACATTATACACAAACATAAAAGAAAAGACAAAACGAAGGCAAAAACAGAAAAGAAAGACGAAAAAAAAAACAAGTAAAAATGAAATGGAAGGCAAAAGTCCATAAGCATTTGTTATTATGTGGAGCGTGGTGTTCGTTTTGTTTACATTATGCTCCCTCATGCCACAAAATTTGGCATCACCACCAACGCTCACTCCTTCTGCCCATCTATATTGGTGGTGCTGCTGCTGCTGGTGGTGTGCCTTTGAAATCAAAGTGTAAACGTTGAGGGCGTTTTGTGCACACCATGCACGTACACACAACAAACACCCAAGAATCTCATGGATATGTGAAGTTTTTTAAGTGCCTTTGGGGGGCTGCCAATCATCATCCCTTGTGTGTGGCTCTAATGTTTTGTTAGTCTTGTGCTGGTTCATCTTCTATTTCTCCTTCTTCTCCGTTGGTTTGTTTTTATTTCGTCTTCGTCTTTCTTGTCGTGACTTTTCACTCTTTGGAAGAAGTGAAGAAAAGGGGTGGGGAGGGGAAACCCCCTCCACCCCTCCCTACCTTAGAGGCAATATCAGCCTGTTCGGTGGTGGACGGGTTAATCTCTTTGATTCTCGCAGCTCGCAGCTCGACTCATATACAGCACCATACTCGTACAAGTAAAACTGATGATGATGGGACTACTTGCGTTGTTTTTACTGCTCCTTCGTGCCGTGTGCTGTTCGCCTGTGTGTGGGTCGCCCTGTCGTAATCTCCGCTCCACACCATATTGGAATTGGAACTTTGTTGTCGAAGAAGAGGAGCAAACTTCGTGCGGTTAGTAGGAGAGTATACGGCAAGAGAGTCATAAACGCTCATTCCGAGTCCCCTAAGAATCTTTACACACCGATTTGGTTAACTACTCATCGTTGAACCGAATTGAACTCGTAATTTTCCTCACTCTGTTCTCCTTCACTTTTTGTTACTTATATGTATGTAGTGTGTGTGTTGCCTCATTCCGACGGAACCAGCTGAACCGACTGAAGCGCCTGAACCGCCCACTTGGTGGTGGTATTTTAGTATCTCATGAATGGGCATCTGCCAGAAGCAGCACACCATCAACCAGCAGGAAAGTGCATTTGATAACGAAGGCAAACAATGTATGCGGTTTTCGGATTGTTGTCTTTTCTGATTTTCTCTTCTGTTCCCACCGTATTCTTGTGCGACGACGACGAAGACCGATATGACATAGTATCGCTTGGTGATTATACGAGACATCTTCGTCTTTCGGCAACCCGATGACTTCCTTTCAATACACGCAAGACGACGACGCGTATAATAAATGAAAACATAAAAAAGTAACAAAGAGAAGATACCTTACCTACTTCTCCGCCTCGTCGTGTTCCTCTGCGAAGAGCATAAGGAAAACGTAGATGAGGAGGATACGATCGAGGTCGACCATTGTGTGAGGAAATTAACTGCATTCAAGATAATGGCTTAAAGAAGAAAACAAAAAAGCGAAATAACAATTTGAAGAGATTTTTTTCTTTTTTCCTCTCGGTAATGAGATTGCTGAAGGGTGCGCTATCATCCAACGGTGTAGTGGTTAATTTGAAAAACCGAAAAGCACAATTATGTCGTGGGGATGATAATGTAAAAGCGGAATATGAAAGTTTAGGACTTAAAGCGAAACGAAAAAAAAAGAAAATACCCTCATAACGAGGAATGAAATTGCAGTAACTCCCCTTATCAGCACAATGGCAGCCCATCCTTTTTCCATAATGGCGTCGGTAACGGCAACAGCGAATGTGATGTGTTTGTTTTGCTGACCACACATACAGTGTTGCCATTAATGGCGAAAGAATTTTCTCCCATATTCTCGTGCGAGATGTTCGCTTGTTTGGCGTGAGACGATAATCGACTTGCGGAAGGGCATCACGTAAAAATTAGACCTGAGTTTTTATGAATATTACTTGTTAATTGTTACCTCTTTGTTAATAGGATTTTCTGCCGAAAGGTAGCCGGAAATGATGGGCAAATATTAACATTAAATTAGTTTGAAAGCATTATTCGGATTATCACTAGTGTTGTGGTATCCTTTGTGGGATGGAGAGGCTTTTATGTGAAATGTAACGCAATTTTGTGGTTGATTCTATGGTCAGATAAGGGTACTGACGATGTTGCATAAACTTAATCGCTTTCAAAGGACATGTGTGAGCTGGGAAAGGGTTGCATGGTAGCAGTACAAAACGTGTCACCATTGTCTGACGTTGAAGAGAAAGAGGCAACTTTACTTTTAACAGGGTTACGTTGGGGATGCAGAATGTAAAGGTTAATGTAACGAAATTTAGGGGGAGTTCGATGCCTTCGTATGATGCTTTATGCAACTGACAATTCATTGGCCATATTCTCCTCTACGCGAGTATCTACGCCAGCTGGAGATAGATCAGTTCCTGGTTTAGTAAGAGAGTATATTTCTGATTAAAAATGACACTAAATCAGATATATTGGTGTGAATGTTGTGAGTTTGTAGACAAATTGTGGTACAAAACTAGCATAACATAGCGTAACAATGACCAATCCAACAAAGCATGGAGGAACATACTTAAACCGAGAAAGCGCGTCATAAAACTCGAAAAATTCCACTGGAAGTGGGTTTGAACGCTTACAAGCACCGCGCAAACTAGCAACAGACTCAACAATTTTCAAAAACTCGATCAAAAATCTAGAAATTAGCTTTTTGGTTCCCGAATTTTGTTGGTGCTGGAACCTAAATGCTTAAGCACTTAAAATTTGTTAACAAAGTCATCTTTGTTTGTCGGTTTGAGATTTTGTGCTTCGTTTCGTTACATGCGTGGTCGGCCATTGTTAAGTAGAGTTTCAAACCATAAATGTTGACAGCGGTTCTACAATCAAAGAAAAGTGTTTTGTTTCGACTTCGAATTCATTTGTACAATAATTTGGACTCGAACTTGACATCGTTCGTTCAATAATCCATTAATCATGATCCTACAAAGGATCTCACAGGACTTTCTCTAAAGTCGATGCATAGACAAAAATGGATACCTTCCGCATCGATACAATCAGAATGAACAATGATTGTTCACCTTGTCCCCCAAACAATGACAATTCTCTGAAACATTTGCACTTTAAAGATCTATGTACTCACGGAATATTCCTTTTAAATACTCGGCGAGGTCGTAAAACTGACGTGAGCTATACAATTTCTGACACACTCACGCAAAGTTCTCTGACTCACTTAACTCTACAACTATGTAGGTAGCGCTACCAGTGCAATCGAACTTTTCCGTGTCATTCTCAATTAAATTTAACTAAAGCACCCTCATTAACTCTCCAAATGAACTTTACTCTTTCGTTTTTTTTTTTGTTCTGTTTTTGTTTTTTTGTCGCACCCAACGACAAAGGTATAAAGTAACTCAACACTTCTTCTTGTTCCATTAAATGCTAATGAAATCAGTGCCTCATCACATTAGCATACAGCGTGCCAAGAAGGAAATCGCAAGCAAAAAACAAAAATTCTTCCTTTGTTCTTTGAAATTAAACGTCCCACTCATACAGACATAACATTGCCTTTTGACACTCTCGACGAAACGCGCTTCAAAATTCCATAGAAAATTCAATTTTACCTTCTTTCCGCCATTATCTGCAATATTTTTTATTACCAAAAGAAAATATCTTCTCGCAACACAGGCTGCGTGCATAATTTCTTTTCTTTCCGTCGGAGAACTCATGAATATTTCAGTAAAGGAAATTAAAAATTCCCTTTCGAGCCTTCTTTCTCTTTCTGTTCTGTGTGTCTCTCTCTCTGTTCGGTTCGGTTACATTCCGTTAAGAACACAAAACTAAAGGCGGCCGGTTATGCGCGTGACTTTTTGAATGACGGGCTAGATCTTCCGGTCACCCACACACAGTAACCTCAGAAATTCACCAGACAATAAAATGGCAAAAAATAGCACAAAAACTAAATTGACAAGCACCACGAAATGTCATCACTTTGCTTCGAGGTGTGAAATCTCTGTGGCAATGTACTGTCAACAAACTTTAGACATCGACTGTTGAGAAATAGAAGCAAAAAAGAAAACTTCGTATTTACATTTGCACACACTTGACAGGCTGGCTATGTGTTATGTGACATATTTGTTGTTGCAACTGACAGCTGGAGAAATACACTGTCAGACGACTGATAAGGCAACAGCAACACACAAAACAAAAACCGCTAAACACCCACCGACTCGACCTCACGATAGATAATGAAAATATTTTCTGTAGAAAAACAAAATCATGACAAAGGAATTAATTTCAAACTCTTTGTGGTTAAATGGTCTGAGAGTGTGGCATTGGCTTAAGTACAAAAGCCCCTCGGGTATGCCGTGCCATTAGTTGGACCGTCATCGTCGCCGCCGCCGCCGTACCACCACCCGCATAACTTTAACTCACAATCAATGATAGGTACTCCTCCGTGGCTCATTAAACGATACTGAAATGCAAACAGTAAAACAGCAAAAGGAAAAAAACTGACCAGAAAAATATGGAGACTGAAAAAGTTCAGAAATCCTTTTGGGCAGGCATATAAATCCGAATTCCATTAAGGGTGTGGTTGGTGCTGCCAAAATATTTCCAAAGCACCAAATGAAAAACACAAAAACGAGGAGAATCACCCCCTGATATCGTTTGATGGGCGGGGGATTATGGACGGCTACCATCATCATTTAGATGGCTTAAAGCGTCTGATACCACCCCTATCGCATCACGTACATACCGAAGTATACACAAGCGAACCCTTGCGTTAAAGTTGAGTTCTTTTAGAGCTAAAATCGGTAATCACCATGAACATAGAAAGGCCGGGTATGTGCCAGTGCCACCGCTGCTCCTCCTCACTCATATGCGAGTGACTCGTGCCAAAAAATGTTTCACCAACAAAAAAAAGTTTTTTTTTTAATGGTTTCCTGATAATGAACTTTTTTTTTCTGTGCTGTTAAGCCTGCTATGCTGCTGTTATCCTGGTTCGGTTTTTTTTGTGTATTTGGCAACGAATCACGCAAGAGGAAGCTCTTTTTTTTGTTTGTTGAAAAAATAGGAAAATTTACTTTTATGTCCTCCACCTCTACACTTAATTTGCTTGGCATTTGGGCAGTGTTCCCAATTAAATGTAAATAGCGCAACATTTCTTAATAACTGCGTTATATTACCCGAGAGGTATTAATGGAATTAGGAGGACAAATCGTTTAGCGTCTTAAAACGACTTCAAAATGGTGTGTGCCAAATCGAGGTGGCATTGCATTTGTGTATTTGTGCCGCGAAAAAGATTGTAGATTTGGCAGCATTTAGGTGTCTGTGTTGAAGAAGGCGGATTCGTTTCAATGGAACTATTGTACTGCATTTGACAGGTCCATTGTCCCTAAAGATAAGCGCTGTTCGCTACTGAGGTCTTATAAATAGATTCATACAAACCCGACTCTATATGCCAGTGAATGTTAGAGATTAAGGGTTTATTGCGCGTAACTATTATGGCGTTAATCAATTTTAGCGTTTGTCATTGAATTTTGGTTTTGTGACATCGTTATTCCGCTGTCATAATGTAGTGTTATTTGGTCGTTATGAGTTTAAGGCTTAACCCTATTGATGACAGGACTTATTTTCCTTGGCACTTCATTTATTCGTTTCTAAAAAAAGTTTTTTTTTGACAAAATCGCACTGCAAGCAATACCAATGATTGAAAGTATCTACCTAACCTAACCTAAACTGCATATCATTTCTCCCAAAATGTCAAACGGGGGCGTTGATGATTGATGTACTGCTACAGTTGAATTAGACATTTTATGTATTATGCATGAATTCACTGTTGTCACCCATATTTCTCAAAGTTAAATGTCATAACCCACTTTGGTGTCGGCTTTCCCCACGAAATGCATTCCGACTTTAATTGCTTATCAACCGACTGAATGTTGTGTGATTGAATTTGGAGGTCAATCTTAATAGATTTCGTCAATAGTTTCCTATTTTATTTAATTGCCTTAAAAAAACCTGTTCTTTTTTTTGTGACTTTGTTTTATAACGGTTATAATATGTATATTATATTGTTTTTTTATTACTGAAGGCGGTTATTGTAGAAATCGGATTGAAATGCAGCCACCGTCACAGGGTGTGCTATGGCAATGCAAATTTATGAATACTTGCAGTGAAAGAATGACATTTTTGACATTCCTTTTCGAATGCAGATAGCTGTCAAATAGAATAGGGTACTGTTTGCTGTGATATTTTCACTTCTCTTAAGAATTGACATAACTAAGAGACTAGATGGGCAAAAAGCTAAAGGTTAGATCGCAATGGTATTCTGTCAGTGATAGGTGGTTAATTCAAACAAATTGGTGGAAAAGGGTTAGGTTTGATGAAATGTCACCCATGACAGTTCCGTTAGATACCACTAAAACTACGTACAGTTAGAATAAAAGGGTTTTTTTTCGAACAACTGCAGCTAACCTCACAAAACATGCATTCGTCGCATTATTTAACCACTATTTCTCAACCACACATTCAAATTCAGTGCATCAAACACAACTACGCAATTACTTTCTTAATTTGAATAAAACTACAAAAAAAAAGAGTCCCTCCTCTCGTATGCTTATGAAATTTCAATGTAAAAACCTTGAAAGGAAGAAACAGAGAAAAGGCACTTTGGAGGAGGAAAGTACGATAGTTGGACTACGTGTAGGTATACGTGTACTGTATTTAAATACTTTTTTTTTCCTCAAAATGTATACATACATACGTACATACATACATAATATACCGTACGTAACGATGCGGGAAATTGCATGATAATATAGTGTTACGAGTTGAGAATTTTTATGCTCTCCAAGTTAAGCGTTTTCATAATTTATGGCCGTTCCTGCCTGTATTGTGTCATTTAAGGGATAGATAGAGATATACAGAATCTCTCCATTAATGCGCTTCCCGCAGGACATAAATATTCAAAACAGCTTGCGAATTATAATGAATTTATATTTAAAATTGAATTACTACTTTCGCTTGAATTCCGTTTTGTGAACAAAAGAGAAAAGGGATTTTAAAATTTTTCAAAAAATACAAAAAAAAAATCCCAACGACATCGCCACACAGATGCTATTTATGGGATTATAAATGTTTAACAATGCTGTCACGTAGTTAATATGAGAAATGTGTTTAATACCGTTAATTTGTAAAATATTTTTATGGATTTTTTGTGTTGTTTTGCTCATTTTTTGCATTCAAAATGTCAAACACCGTTGTGTGTTTGAAACAGGGTGCAGACTTACGTGGAATACATGTACTTTTTTACAGAGAGAGAGAGAGAGAGCATGTAATCAGGAGCAATGACCAAATAAAGAACGCCAATTGCTGGCCCATCTAAATGGCTATAAGTTGAAGTTGTGTTATGGTATGGTAACAGCACGAGGTGAAGTGTTTCTGGGAATACTGAAAGGTAAACCCGAAGGTGGATTGAAGTGGCTCCAGGAAATACAACCGGTGACAAAATTTATAAACAGCTCACGTTTTTGTCAAGACGAATTGAATTAAGTAAAACATCCGCAACGTAGCAAATGTCTTAAGGGAGGTTGGAGGGGAGGGGTTGTGATAAAATAGGCCCTCGGTTGAACTTGAGAGAAGTTGTTAGAAATACAATCGACGAGGGTGTCAAGTTAAGTGGACTGTGAGGATTATTTTTGAATTTTTTTTTAATTTTTTCCAGAACTCTTACAGGGAGATTGATTTTTTCTAAAAAAAAAAAGAGACGTAGTTGAGAATGTATTTTTGTCGAATAAAGATTTGTTATGAGCCCACCCAGTAGACGACCAATGAAGCTTTGTTTTTGTTAAGGAATCCGTAGTTCTTAGAAATAACATTTATTGGTAAGCGTAATAACGTCTTTTTATTTGGTCTGCTGGTGGGCGTGGAGGTTGAAAGAGTTTATGTAACGAAATTTGGTAGGTTTTTAAGGCTTTCGTGCGTTGGAAAGCTATGGATGGATTTCGTTTATTTAAGTGTCAATTTAATGGGCATGCTGTTCGCATTCGTTTAGATAAATAAATGACCAAATAAGTCTCAGTTTTTTTGACAAATAACTTAAACAAATTTTAGCCCAAAACGCGTTACAATGGCAGATCTATCGTTCAAGAAGCGAGCTTGTTGACAGATCTCTTCTTTTGAAAAAGACAGAAGTCTAAAAACCAAATGAAAAAAGTCAAATCTATTGCTTCACAGACAGCCAAGGCAAAGGCTTCCTGTTGCGATTTGAATTACCCTACTCTACATGTTGGACTGAAAGGCTCAACTTCGAAGGAAGTTCATTTCCAAAAGCTACATTGAAATCTCTAGGTTGAGCTTGCAATACTGAATAATTGCGTATCTAGGCGTGGCCATGGACTAAGAGGAGGAAGTCTCCAACTCGCCAGACACCCTGTTGTTTCTCAATATTTCCTTTTGGCAAGAAACGTTAAAGTGACTTATTGGCATATATGTATGTATGTATAAGAGAGGTATTTCATAAGATATACAACCTCTCCTTTTATGGTTATCCATTTAGCATATTCGCTATTAAGTAATCCAAATCCATACGTGGTATACATAATCACCAGACTGTTGCCAGTACATTTTAATGGCACATTTCCAATGAATCTGTGATGAATGAGCCAAATAGATTTCCTATGCAAAGCAAGTGTCTCCAAGTAGTTAAAAAAAGAAAAGAAAAGAACACTTGCTTGGCCAATAAAACACAAGTTTCGACAGCTGATTCCTTATCTACGCCCATAATAAAATGCAATTCATCACAGTCACACCAGTTTATCAAGCCATCATCTCTCCATTGTCGGCATTACATCATCACTGAATTTATTTTTTTATCTCTTCAACTTGCGAGATATCAACCTATATTTCCTCTCGTCAGGACCGTTTTGATTGTGTTGAAAAAAATGCGAAAAAAAGAAATTATAAATTATTCTCCCCCTAAATCAATATGGAAAAGTGGAGAGCTCCGTCGTTTCCTCACTTTTTGACACATTCCCTCCAAACAATTCGACCCCCAACTGATCAGGCAGCGCAAATAAGAAACTCAATCATCGATTTAATTAAATTCCATTCTACTAAAATAAAAAACGAACAAAAAAAACGCAGAGAAGCCGAAAAGTACCAACACACACAGCTTTATTAGCATACACAAATCGTATGGTAAGTGTGTGGAGAGTTACCAAAAAAAGGAATATATGTCAACTTGACAGTTGATTTTACTTGTGCATCGGATCAATGAAAAAAATCGAACAAAAAAACTTCACTTTATTGGGGAGTTATTAATCCACCACAGTGCGGACAGGCTTGGCAAGAGGGAGGTGGGGGTTTTGCGGCCTACCACACCGACCCGAGACCATGTCCTTGTTATTGTACGAGTAATTATTGTTTTTTTCCACTCCTTTGTGCTGCAGTATCAACAGATGTCACGATGACAGATAAAAGAGGAGATGCAAGGGAAGACGGAATTAAGAAACTCATTGGAAAGTGGGGAGGCTAGCACAAAGAAGATTGTGGGGTTAAAATTGTATTTTTCTTCTTTTTTTTTTTTTATTATTTTCGCTTTTGTTTATGAAAAGCAGATGTTCGTAATAATGATTTTAGGTCTCGTTTTTTTTTTATCTCTCTGTAGAAGAAAGGGAAATTCAAACGAAGCGGAAAATACAAATGGAGAGGGAAAAAAAAAGATGTGACATGATGTCATAATGAAAAGATATTAAAGAAAAACTTACACGCGCAGAAGACACGACAGATAGGTCAATAAGTTTTGGCACTGCCAGCCGTTGTATTTTAAATTAAACGTCAAAGAGAGTGGGTCTCACAGCAGTATCTTGAGGCATTCCAATTTTGCTGAATTTTGCATCGTGGGGCAGAGAGAGCCTATTGTGGCGTTTTTCCTCGGGCCTCCGTCGGGTACATTGTGGAGAGAATCTAAAGAAAGTCATTTACTCCTGACAGGAAGGGAGTTTCTTTACCTTTTCTTGTCCGATTACAGACAGAAGAGGGGGAATGCTTTTGTAGAGTGCAGTCTTATCACAGTCCAAGGGTGGTATGCAATAATGAATTGGGTGAGTTAAGGGCGTTTGTTAGACCTTTATGAAAACAATAACCAGAGCCCTCGTCTGAAGATATCGTTTTGAAATAGTTTTACTTCATGGAACATTAAAACTTCTGCTTCAAGTAACGCCAAAAACTGTATGTAAGAAACTGCAAGCAACGATATATCCCGTTTGGCCGACAATCGTCTTAAAGTTACGTGATGAGGGACTAGGTTTTCATAAATCATCTGAGTGGTGGACAATTTGTCGAAAGACCATAGTCCATCAAACTCCCTTCTCCATCAAACTGGCTACCTTATCCCGAACTTTAGAAAACGATTGCAATAAAATTATAGTAAGACGGCGACAGGCTATAATACGACTGTTAACGGAGTGATATTTGAGTGGCCTGCAGTATGCCACCAATCCTTAATGTTTTCCATAAGGCAATAGCAAAAGCAGTCAGTTGTTGAGAATGTTGCTTCCTGCTGTTATTTAATTGAAATCTATTTTAACAACAAAACACACTTAAAAGTCTAAGACTACTGTCAAATCGTTGTACTATGGCATGCTGCCAATAAAACGCATAGACAGTCCTGATAAAACTTAGTAGAAGTGACAAACCCTTTAAACCTCTTTGGTACTTGAATTTCGTTTGCTTCGTAGCCAAAGATGAGGCCTGTTTTATAAATTGAAAAAGTCAGCATTAGCTGGGTTGCTTTCATTCTTTAGAAAACCATTACTTTTCCAAAATAGGTACATAGCCAACTATTTTTATGGTTTGATCTGTGCCTCCTGAGCGTTACGTTTCTACTGAGTTCTTAGGACTCATTTGAAGGAGAACCTTATGTTTCCTGCTACTTCTTCGAATTGTATGTTTCATTGAAACGCTATCACTAGTCTTTATAAATTATAAATTTTCCAAAAACACATCTCTTATAATTTATTGGTTATTTTATTTACAAAACGGCCTTAAGAAATATTTCCGACGTTTCGTTTCCCTTCCATTCATAGCCCAAGTAAATAAACAATTACATCCTTATTATTTTCGAAACTTTCCAAGCCTAGATGCCTTGAAACTGAAAAAAAAAAATATTTTTGAATCGAATTTTGTTTGGACATCTTACAATATTTCATCCACTAATAATTTATTTTTTTCTTTTCATCGCTTTTCAAACATAAAACTATTTTTAGAGAATTTTTACTTAAAATTAGACATTTTCGAACAAATGAAACAAGAATAATAGATACTAAAACACAATTAGGAATTATTTGGATTTCATATGTCAAAACTCGAGGAAAAAAGTGTCTGGCATGTGGGCAGAGCAATGGAATTTAATTTGCGTCGTTTGTTTGTACACTAAACACAAGAAATATTTTGTTTTAAATAAGAGTATTATTTAAAACAGAAAAAACAAAAACGTGTCAGCTGTTTTGCTTTAAGTGAAACAAGCATAATGTTTTGAAATACCAAATTCCAGTATATTTAGAACCTGAGGATTGATTTAGTTCTGAGGCGTCAGAGGTTATGGGAAATTGGCACGACTAATGTTGTTGATCTTTTTCTTATTAATATATTATTTGACGAAAGAAATACGTATTTCGATTTTATTTAACATGAATATGACGTACGGAGGGTGGATAGAGTATAAATCACACGTGTAAGGAAAAGTGTAATAAATTATGTGTGGAGTAGTTTGCTGGAACTAGCGTGTGGTCTGGCAGTTGGCATTGAATTTGGGTTACACTCACAGCACAGGATTTGATATACTCTTACCTTCTTTTGTGTCATCTTTGTATATCTTGTCCAAGACCTAGGCTCTAAATACGAAAGTGACATGTCAAAATGTCACTTATCCCACTTAGAGAGAATATATACCACTGTCAAAGGAATTTGACTGAAAAATCAACTTTTCTACAACATTTAGTGTCGAGTAAGGTCACTTGTCCAAAAAAGTTTTACAATTTTGGGTCAAAGATCTTACCAACCGAATATAGTAGTTGTGGATGCATAGTCAGAACGTCAGAACAGCATCGTTATATGTAGAATCGTTTTATTGTTTTTCATTGCAAGCTACTAGTAAATACCTTCCACTTAAGTAAAACCAATAAACATGGTGTATCCTTATTCATCATATACCTTTCATAGTATAAACTTAGCTGAAGTACGACAATTATCGATACCTCTTTGGTTCTCCTCTGTAATTTCATTTGTAGGATTCACATTTGAATATACATATGAACTCCTTGTGAATTGTTTCCCAGTCTGTGGACTGGTACATGCGAAATATGTGCTTACTTGCTAAGCTTCCTCAATCCTTGTAAATATTTCTAGATCGTTTCCTAATTAGATGATCAAACTGATCGCGTTACACAAGCATCTTTTGTTTAAGGGACAGACAGTCAAAAAAAAGACAATGATTGCCAAGTTCTAAAGACATGAAAGGCATCCCAATCAGGGCAAAGATCCAAGGTTTTCTTTGTCAAAGAAGTAGAAATGTACATCACTGTTAATCTCCAAGAAATGATCAACTACCACCGAACTGCATTTTAAAGCTCGCAATTCACAAATGATTTCTTCCGATTAGCCAAAATACCAACCATGAACTACATCTAGGTTTCAAACCACTTGAAGTGTAGAAAAATCTGTGGAAGATACTATCTTTTCATTTATTTCAATAAACCGATCGTGGAGAATACTGATCCAGACCTCAGAACACTATCGGGAAACTACAAAGTCGATGAGTTTGCCAGACAAGACACGTTTGTTTCAGAACTTCGTCGAAATGGCATGATTTGTTTGAATAATTTTATATCCATTCTAGGAAGAGTAACCACAATGACCTGGACTTAATTGGTTTTGTTCAAATGAACGTATATCGATCGATCTAAAAACGATGTTCTCAGAGTATACTGTACTGGAAAGCCAACAGTTTGGAAAATTATAATTCTTCACCTCTCTGCTCTAAATAGTCGTTGGTTCTTAACTTTGATTACTTCCACGACTAACCGACTATTGACGTAACAAGCTCTGAGATACATTTGTAGAAAACTCCATGCCAGACTCCATAAGTCGAAAAATGTTGCCTCTTCTCGTAAAAGTTCTGTCCTCGTTGGATCGATTGCTCTGTTGCTCTTTATTTTGATAATTTTGATGTAAAAATTCAAGAGGCTACTTCTGAAGAATGCTCAGCTAAGCATTCCATTGCATTCCATAGTCAATTGACTTAGTGATAGATACTTCGTGAAATCGCACTAGTTTTGGCTGTAACCGTCTTGCAAAGTTTCTGTTTGTTCCAGAAGTACACATATCTCAGTGATCAAGTCCTCTGGAACATTTTAATGCCTTAATTTCCTTTGCAATGCTTCCCTGTCTCCGTCCAAACATCCAAAGTTAAACTTTCTTGTTTCGTAGCAATTTGCAATTACTCTTCCTCTCTACATAAATCCAATCACTTGCCATGACAAAACCATTCCCCATTCAATATCATCCCCATTCCTCCTTTCACTTATCGCAAATTGTATCACTCAAGCTGTGTCTAACTTTTTCTGCCAAATTCCTAAAATAATCTATAAAGCGTATTTCGCACTTCACAAAGTATATCCCATTTCTAAACTCCTATCCTATCAGTTTTCAAAACTCCCTGCCGGATGGGACCATTTAATATAAAAAAAAAAAAAAACAAAAACTTGCAAATGCAAATCACAATCAAAACTTTGTACCTATTCTGCACCATTCTGGCTCCTTCCATCCAAATACAAAATGTTCTTATTCATTCATCCATCAAGATGTTTCATTTCATTTTTCCTTTTTTTTTTTTGTTTTTGTTTTATTAAAGTTTATCATTAGTTTGCCATCCATTTCATCTCTCAGTCACGCACAACGATTTCAGATTTTAAGAACCAAGATCTTGTTTATTCAAATGGCAAACGAAATACGTATGTTGTAGGTATATGCAATCCACCAGAGGCAGGCCCCCTTTGTCTTCCTCAATTCCACAAACAAAAAAAAGTATCAAAACAAAATGTGCTATCTTTAAATAGAATGCGCGAGAAGAGAAAGACAACGTATACAATAAAAGCAAAAGCGGAAACACAGCCGAAAAAGAAAACCAAGAATATTTATGCGATGATTACCCACTCCACTGTTCCATGCCTATTCGCCATAACACAATCCGCACGTTCAGACCAGCGAAGAAGATAAACAACAAATAGACAAATAAAATCCCATAACAAACCAGCAACCAAAAAAAAAGAAAAAAATTGTGAATTAGTTTTTTAGTCAGAGTATAAACAAACACTAATAAAATGATATAAAAAAAAAAATCGAAAAGAAAATAATAAAAAATCATTGCTCTCCATTTCGATGTTGCCACCATTGCCGCCGCGCCGCCACAACAAACATTAATACCCGAACTCACTGCTCGCCACAAGCGCGGCGGTATCTCTCTTCAAATCGCCCATATTGCCAAAGTTTTGACCTCTCTCTAATGGTGGTTTCAATGTGGTGAAAACAGTCTGGCTAACAAGATTGGATACATCTAGAGAGACAAGACATTTCTTTCCTGTCATCCTAAAGACTTTTTTTTATGGTAGCGAGCTTCAAAGCTAGACGTCTTTCGAGTGAGCTATTTTCAAGACCCAACTCGTAATACCGTCTCTATCTGAGGGGCTCAAATTGACTATTACCTGCTTTTGGGCCTGACCAGAAAATCGGTCTAATACTTACCCCAGGCTATGAAACAGACAAAGCTTAGTTCCTACTTCCTTTCCTTTGAAACCATAAGCGATTCGTAATTTTGGAGAAACCAATAGCGAATGTCTTACAGACTCTTGCTCCCGGATTCTAGAGGGGAAACTCCATCACTTTACTATCTTCCCGAAAGCAAGAAACGTGTTCCTTTTCCACCGTGACGCAAAGACACTCGCAGGGAAGTGCATGAAAGCAGTGTAAATGAAAGATCACGGAAACTACCACAAAAATAGAGTACAATCCCACCAGCCAGAAAGTAAAACAAAAATAGCGAAAAGGAAAACACGAACTCGCTGAAGGAAACCGACACAAAATCGTGGGCTCGAATGGTACCCAGAAAATAAGTGCATTTTCTTTCATTTCACAGTCCACTTCGATTTCCTCAAACGAGGATACTGAAAAAGAAAAATGCATTTTTATTGCATGCACTTTTATTTTTGAAACCAGCTTACTCCCATCGTGAATTTGGGGAGAAAGGTAAAGAATAAAATTTCGTTGCTCGATTTTATGTTTTCAAACATTCACGCTGTTACTCGCGAGTCGATTGCGCTTCGGAAATACTCGTAAACATGAGTAAATTGATTGCTTGACGTCTGTTAAAGTCGTGCTTGCATGCCATTTATGAAAAATACAGCAATCGTGTCATCATATTTTTGGTTTTTGAAGTTTTTCATTCGAAAATATGACTACAAAAGGCAGTTTTAGAATTTGTTCTTAAAAATACCTATTTCATGTAATATTTTCGTACATTTCTGGAACTATTTTGAGTGTATTCTAGTGAACTTCTGTAGAACTTTTATTAAGGTATTCTAGAAATCACAAGCGTCGCCGCAAAGTATGTAAATAAACGAAAAATGTTGGCTGCATTTCCATCAGTTCTTAGCTTTCACATTCGTTGAAAGAGGTTTAATTTGCTAAACCCTTTCCTTGGAGAACGAAAAAGACAGATCGCTAACGATACAGTCCAAACCTTAACTGTCAAATTTTAAATTTTTACTCTATATAGATACAACCTTAAGTTTTAGGCCCATAAATCTTTCTAAAACCTAATGCAAAATAAAAATTCTTTCTAATTAGTTAAGACGCCATCTATTGAGTCAAGACCAGCATCTGGGTCTCAAACCAATGGAACAAATATTTTCATTTTCGCGGACATTCAATCCACAAAAGCCTACTCTCTGACGAAGTCGTAGGGTATAAATTTGACTCTCGGTACAATTATTGGTAAATATTAAGGAAAAGCGGAACCGTTCAGCAAGTTGACAGAATGAAGGATGACGCGACCTGTCGTTTCTCCCTGTCCGGTAGGCCTTTTCGCAAATCTTTGCAAGAGCTGTAGGAACAGACTTGATCCTGGGGAAACTAGTTAAACAAAGTTCGTTAAACACCTCTACACTAAAGCGAAATAACTTCGAATATCGTAGTCGCGAGAACTCGCTACGCTACATTTCAATAAGCTAAACTACACTACTTTTCCTAAACAAATGTTATGTCCTTTCCTTGATCCCAACCACATTTACTGCAGTGTTCTGTCATGGAACTGAACATGCCTTTACGTCTTCCTTACTATAAAAGTAGAAGAACACCAAAGAATTTTTTTTTTAAAAAATACCAGAAACGAAATTTAGGGATCATTTCAGGCAAATTTTTGCCCCGCTTCGCTCCGCTATGCTGCATTTTTCCATTTTTCTCCAAAAAAATCATTTTTCATATTCCGCACCCGTCAATAGTCCCAAAATTGTAAAGACTGTCACGCCCTAGATACATTGAATGTATCTTCTCACTCGCATCTGTCCATTGTGGTCCCTGTATGAGTATGATGCGAAAACTAGTATTTTTTTTGAATTCTCTAAAGACAATAGTTATTTTCTACAGTAAATAACAATTCAGTTGATCAGACACTAAATGACGCTTTGTGACAGCAATTTAGAACCGTTTCCTGTCACCATCACTGTTCTCAGAAGCCCAAGAGACACCAAATTTTTTTCTTTACATTTTCAATCCGTCAACTAAAATCAGCAAGACCAACAAAAGTTTCGAAACAAATAAAAAAAGCAACAACATACCCAACGGATTAATTTGAACTGTATTCTCTTTTCTATTTTTTTTTTTGTATCACCACTAATGCAGCTGTTGACTTTTTGGTCTCATGGTCTCATGGCCTTATGATATCATAATGATGGACCAAAATGGCTACAAACAAACAGACATAGACACACGAAAAAAAGGAGAAAAGGCGCAAAAATAAATGATTCTCCATCATTTTAATTGCGAAAGGAAATTCGCTGACGGATGAACCACTGGAGGGTGACGTCTGAAATTCTTCTTTTTTTTTTTGCCGAAATGGAGAAAATACTTGTTAGCCTACATTGGGCTTTCAGTGTTGTTTTCATATTCATTTAAAAAATAAAACTTAAATGGAAAAAAAAATATAAGCAATTAGCAATTTCTTTTAATGGAAATCTTTAGATAAAAACATGAAGACATTCGTCACTTTCATTTGTCAAGTTGGGACATAATGTATATTTTGTACGATTTGGCAGCACGCAATTCTAATTGCGAGGATGATGTGAATTTTAATTTCTACATGACATGCATGCGACTTGAAAAGGGTTTTATTTAGAGGTGGTGTGGGCATGGTGTAAGTGAAAAAGGACTGGAATTAGGGAAGGCAATTGAAAAATGCGTCAGAAATGAGAATAGATATCGATTTAGTGGTCTTGCCACTTTGAGAAGGGGTTTTCATTATTTGGTCTCACTTTACTTCAGTAAAGCCTTCAGATGTATGTATTTGTATCTATTGAAGCAGCGGCTATAGATAGCTACGAGTCATGTACGGTTTCTGAAGTTCACTCCACAGAGCCAGCCATAAGAATATCTTCAAATATCCGGGCCACTTGCAGTGAGTCCCAGGCTTAGCTGTGGCGTAATCTCCCAGGTTTAGCTGTGGAGTTATCTCAGATAAAATTAGTATCTAACAAGGATATCGCCATCTACATATTGTATAATGACAGTCAAATTGTATTTTTTTAGATGTTAGACCTTTGTGTCATCAATCATCCAAATTGGTTCCGCCTTCAACTGCCTACAAAATCCTCCTCTAAACTTCCCTTCAATGCAACTCCTAGTCAAAACAGAATTAAAGACTTTAAAGCATAAGTCTATATGTTTCTCAATCATGTTGAGTGTCAGTCTTTTTCAGGCCAATATTTGAACAATAACAATTAATAGCCAAGCAATTGGCGCTTCGAGCTAGTTTTGTAAAGCAGGCTAGGCTAGGCTAGGCAAAGTTCTACGGCTCATTGGTAAAAGTAGTGTTCACTATCAGCTAACCTCGAGTGGAATAGCTTACTAACTGTTACCAAAAAAAAAAACCAAAGAGCTACTGAAAAAGGCGCCTTTGAATCCTAGCTTAAAACTGACTTAGCTTAGAACTTGCATGACTTGGATAGGTGGCGCACAGTTTAGGACAACGTGGACTTCTACAAATAAGCCTCAGCAGTTAACGAAGTTGAGGAGGCTTTGTTTTAATTCTTTGAACCGTCTATGGTGAGGTTTTCTACACTGTATTGCCGCTCTGTAGCGATCGTCTATGGGACTGTCAGTTAACATAGCATGACATGCAAATCTGGGAGTTTCAGAGTCTGTAGAGATGGTGGAAATATTTAGCATTAATGTCGGCATAGAATTGAGTATTCTAGCAACTCTTACCTGTTCTTGACAAGCAAATGAATTGATTAACAAATATTAGAAAAAAGTATAGACGATGTAGCAGAACCTTGTGGTATACCAGCATTAGTTAAAAATCGGTTAAACATATAGATATACCAAAGAGATGGTCATGTACATCTTACAATTTAGTTCGAATATAGGCCTGTCAAGCCATTGACGTTTTGTTTTACGTGATTGTCAGGCAAAACAATTTATTTCTGAATACGGTCATCTTTTTTCCCCTAAAGAATCATAATATCAAAATCTATTAACAAATTGTTTGACCTTTCAGTCTGCTAATAAAAAACCCGTTTAAGGTACATATATTGCAAATAAAGTTCACCGCTGTACACAATGTCTTGCAATGTCAAATTACATTCTCGTGTCTCTTTGATCATTTTCATGATAATCACTTCAAAGTTCATTCTACACAACTTCACAGTTAAATATGAATATTTATCGTCTGTCAGTCTGTATATAATATATTCACCTTTCTCATAACTTCCAAGGACATTCACTCCAATTTAACTGACACATTCTAAGCAATACAGTCTAAGCGAAATTTTGTTTCAAATTCGAAAAAATAAGCTATAATTACAAAAACATCTGCTGGAAACGAGTTTTTATTTTTTGTTTCTCTTCCAATAAAATGAAATTATCATTGAACCTGAATAACCTTTAAAAAATCAAGATTTGAGTAACGATAAGCGTCTTAAGTGAGGTAAATTACCTCCAATGAAAAAGGAACTCCAGTTCACGTACATACATATATGAAATACTTAGGGGAATATATTATGAAATTTAAGTGTTTTTTTTTTGTTCTCTCTCTTGAAGAACCACCTATTGGTTGGGTGAGTGTATAAATTTACAAATAAGGTGCATTGTTCGAAGACCTACTCCGATTACCCCCAGAGGGTTATTGACCACAAACAGACGAGCTGAAAATAAAACAAAACAAAGGACTTCCTCTCTGCGAGAAAATTAGACGTGATTAAGCCTTGAGAGGTCTGTACTTATTCCTCAGGTATCCATGAAATACATATGCACTCCGTCTTTGGACAAATTTTCTCTTCTCGCGTGCAATCCTCTTGGAACCACAAACAGAACAAAAACCAAAAAACTTGTCTGGCCTGTAATTTTGGATATTTTTTTGTTTGTTCTTCGAAGAATTTCTGCCAAAGCAAATTTGGATGAGAAAACCAAAAACCAAAAAAGAAAAGAATCACAGCAAGCAATAGAATGAGAGTAGAATGACCTTTTTACCTTGAATCCTTTTCGAAGGTCTACCTTGATAGGTATCCACAAACGCTGGAAAAATTTCACGAAGTACAATAGAAGTAAGGGCAACAGCAACAAAAAAAAAAAAAAGGATCTCAAATCATCGAACTGAACGGAAATTCTTGTGTATATTGTAAGGATTTTTCTTTACTTTTTTTTCCCATCCACTTCCTTTTAAAGGGACGACGATTTGAGCGCATAATGGAAAAAAAGGGCCAATAAACTGCAACAGCAGGAAAAGTAGGGAGAAAAAATAAATAAAATAATCTCCAAGATACTCGGACCGATAGACACTTGGATAAGTGATGAGAGGGCGGCACTGGCAAGATATTGAATTTCTTTGTCCAGGATGAGTGACAGATCTGGCTGGTGGCGGTGGTAGGCCTAGGGACTTTGCCGGTGTATTGCTATGACCTATGGGTGTTATTATGGCTCACTGGCTGGTGGGAATGTGCGCCGCCTGTGACGGAGAAAATATATATTTCTGTTCTCCTTTGGACGCCTTGAAGGCGAATCAATCGTTTCCTATGAAGTAGCGAGCACATTTCAAAGGATTCTTTGTTAAATGAATTCAAAATATCTCATCATATTGAAGTTATGTCGGAGGTAACTGTTGGAATTTTTTTTTCGTAGAAATACATATTGGTGAACTGATGACTAGGACAGTTTGATGCCTTTGTGCAATGGATATGGAATAAGAGTGCAGGGTTTGGCACACAAATAAGGAGAATATCATTGTCAACTGGAACTAGGTATGGTGCCAAAAATTCTTCATGGATTCTGAGTTGAAACTAGGCGGACAGACAGGTTCCTCTGAGCTGACATAAACAGCACCGGTGTAATGCCATGCTCATCATTCAGGACCTACTATCATCCCCGACAATATTCATTATTCTGAAATTGATTTCGAAACGAAGTACCCTTCTTTTCTACTAATTCGGGAAGTTACAACCAGATGACATTCCTCAAGGTTCTAGTTTAATTCCCATTGTGTTTCTCATTCTACTTGCTTTTGAACCAAGTAGTCAATCGTTATGAAGTGCAACTGACTTCGTATTACATTGAGCAGTAAGATATTCAACGAAGGTTGTTGTGGCATCTTCCGTTTAACAAAGATTCTTCGAAAAATCTGTTCTGAAGTCAGGGTTTTACAAAATGAAATATAAGAACAAAACTTTGGATAGTTTCTTGTCTATCTTCTGTAGCCTTTCTTCCTCCGTATACCCTTGGAATTGGAGTATACTAACAACTCAATTCGATGAATTCTTATCAAAAAATAGGATCGAACAGGACTTAGAAAACAGAAATTACTTACGAAAAGTGATGAGAACCTTTTGAGAACTTTTCAAAGAGTTCGTACAAATCGTTGACCACAAAGGTATGACTTTGAATAAAGGACAGAGGTTAGTTTTCTGAAGCACATGAAACAAGAAAGAACGAATCAAACACTGGGGTATAGGTGCTGTTATAAGCATCTACTATTTGATACAGTTTTTCTTAGACATTCGAATGTTTGCTAGAGTTGTTAGAGATTTCCTAGTTACTTCCCTCTTAACTAACTCTTGACTTTGATCTTTCTGTGAAGTGTGTGTTGGGCGCCATTTAAGGTAAGAAATGCAATTTGTATTAAAATTAAGTACAGTCATCTTCGAATTTATTATAAAATGTTGGGAAGAAGAGGATCTATTGAAGTAGAGTCTGCCTTAAGGCGATTTCAGTTCGAACTAGTCTTTGTTAAATCTGTCTTCTTTCTAAATATTTTCGGCTAAGAACACCATTCCTTGAGATGTCTGCCGTTTCATTAGTTCAGTTTCTTGCGAGAAACTAGTCTCCAAACCGACTGCAGATATTACGAGTCTTTTTCGCAGACATCTCCCATTGTGGCAGCAAACGATGACAAACCATTCCCAGGAACGATGACCTTTTACAATATTAGTGCTAATATATTGTATCAACCATTTTAGCCTAATTGCCGACTGAATGTGGTTGCATTTCAATTCGTGACGAGTCTATTAGAGCCTAGGCATTCAATTTAGTAGTACGTATGCATTTCTTCATTTACTCGAGGCTAAACGATTGTTGGGTTTATTGCCCTTTGTCAGGCAATATTGTATTCTAGATTTGGCCAACAGAGGTTATCACTGGGGCATTATACACTGCTCATGCAATCCAATGGGAATCATTTCGCGTTGCTTCATGTTGTTATTGATAAAAAAAACAATAAACACTTTGTCGTTATGGCGAAGAATTCTTGATGACTTTCAAACTGAAATGAATAGGCCATGCGATAGGTTTTCAGCAAAGACTCTAGCCAGACAGATCCGTAGAGTCTTCCTGGTGTTCATTTTCAATATTTCCCAGAATAACTAAAAACCAAACCACAGACCTGGGCTGATGATCGTCACTTCCCTCGAACTGGCCTCAAATCCCACTCCAAATAGATAAAAAAAAACAACCTTATCAAACCACGATATATCATATTCCTGGCCAACACATTGAGTAAATATTGAATTTTGTGCGGCAATATCAGATAAAACGTTTGAAATATTTCCTCGCATCAGTATTTACATTAACCACTCGACCATTCTCCACATATATTTATTTGTTTGTGCTATGCGCATGAGTGTGTAATTACAGTGCTTCATCTAAAATTGGAACGCAGACCGAGATAAGAAACTCACTTTACTATAGGTACGCCACTCCATGCTAGGATATCAGACCCCATGTACAGAATGAGGTCAAAAAACCCCCTGCACACAGGCATACACAGTGGAAAATTTCGAAAAAGGAAAACTGAACCCATAATCAAAATGGGAAAATGCATTCCCACCTTCCTGATGTGTGCCTGCTCCTGGTGCTCCTTATCATGCATATGTTATGACCGAACTCGCCTCCTTCCCGAGCCGTTGGTTTGTGATGTAAAATTGTAATTTATGGCCTGAAAATGGACGCAAATTATATATGAGAAGCACACCCATACATGCGGACACACTCAAAAAAACGGACGACTTGAAAGGAGGTACAATTTTTCAAAAAAAAAAAACGAGAAATAATTTTCTTTCTCCAAGTGTGGTCGACCGACAACGGTGGGAACAAAAAACTGCAAAGGAAGACCAAACAGAATCTTTTTTTTGTAAAAAGAAAAACGATGAGTACCTGTAACCTTACACCCAACATCTGTCCAAATGAATGAGCACTTTCGAGATGCTAGAATGTACATCCAAATCATTTAAGATGCCAGCCTCAAAGGAACAAAATCGATAAAGAGTGGAGGCACCCATACATACTCATCGTATATTCAAAGGACAACATTTATTTTTTTTTTTTTCGAAGGAGTGTGTAAAGAAGAAAAGGCATTTTGAATTCTTTAATAGATGTGTGTGATGATTATTTCATGGAAATGCGGGTTTTTTTTTTTTTTTTCCTTGAAAAGAGAAAAGGACACATCATCCCCACATACAGTCGTTCCCCATGTTAGAAACTCAAAAATTTGTCATGGGGAAGTGGGAAATCTCAAATAAGCAACCGACAGACGAGGTCATGTGTATATTCTACAGAAGAGGCAAAAAAAAAATAAAAATAAATCCAAAGAGGAATTGTGTAAATGGCAAAGACAGCGAGAACAACGACAAAAGGACGCACAGAGAGCGAGAGTGAGATTGAGGAGATGGTTTTTTTTTTTTATTGTGCGATAAACGTAGTTTTAATGAAATTTTCTGTGTGAGTTATTTTTGTTAAAATCTCAACAGTGCTATCGAGGAGAAAACCGAGCAGAGATTGGAATAATTAAGGCTGACTCGTTTCGCTTCTTAAGAGGCTAATTTAAGTGGTATTTATCTTTCTGAAGCAGAGTAATTCCACGCAAATGTTGGAGGTCGTCGGATGGGGGTAGATAAATTTAATTAAGGGGGATATGTACGGTTTTACTAGTAGAATTGTAATTGTCATGCCTCCCTGCATTCTGCGAAACTCATTTGAAGGTGAGACTTAGTACTGTTCGAAGCTAATCTCTGAATGAATAGAGATCCACAGGAATTTGGCAAGGGTGACAGGTAGAATCCAAGTGGCTGCGTATCAATCATCGAGCAGAGGAGACATTTGTAA
Organism: Xylota segnis; assembly: GCA_963583995.1. Taxonomy (NCBI): domain Eukaryota; kingdom Metazoa; phylum Arthropoda; class Insecta; order Diptera; family Syrphidae; genus Xylota; species Xylota segnis. The sequence goes on along the minus strand of OY757236.1, from coordinate 127,413,864 downwards.
GCCATTTTAATAGCTTCACCTAAGAATCTCAGAGTCTTTTAGATACATGTCTCTGTCGAACTCTCCAAGACCTCAATAGGATAGATAGATACTTAGCGCCATTTTGAATTTAGCCAAAGTTACCAACGTTTCGAAAAAGCCTTCAAACAGGGGTTGACTTTGTCAGAGCTTAGGTTGTCATCTTTAGGAACGCTGCGATGCATTTTGCATGACATTTATGTTTATCGCCATTGACTCCTAATTCCAGAAGCTCTTACACCAATTTGGTCTGTGTTTAGCCACTCGTGGGCAAGACCAGTTCGTGAGAGTCTACTAGACTGGTGTAGTTCACGAATGAACTAGTTCAAGTGATTTTATTTAGAACTTAAAGAACGAACTAGTTCACCAAACTCACGAACAAGCTTTGAACTAAACTGAACTGGACTAAAATCCTTGATTCTACAAACCACTCTCAAAGCCTTTCCTAAATGTTGTTTCTTCGTTGGCATCCATTTTATTCGTGACTGCCATTTTAAATTCGGAAAGTGCTGCAGCTTTGTTTAAAAAATGAAAGGTCCTCTAATGCCCATCATATGGCAATTCAGGAACTAATCGTTTCACTAAGACTATGGTTCGTTGAATGACGGAGTGAGGTTTTCAAATGGAAATGGCTTCCATTCTAGCAATATCTACTCGAACACTGTTCTTTGTCCCTGTAACAGCTTGTCCATACTTTCTTGAATTGACAACAAAACTTATTTCAAGGTTTTAATGTCCATGTAGAAGGCCTTGCATGTTTCCTTCATTCGCCTTAAGAGACAATTAAGGTACATTCCTTCAAGGTAGGTACTAAGGTAAGGTAAGGTACTTCAATCAAAGAAGTCACAAGTCACTAACAAATTATTTTACTGTGGGTGTCACAGGTCTTGCAGACTTCCTTCCTCCGAAATAAATTTTCAAAAAACGTTTTATAAAGGCCCGAAAGGTTGCAATAAATTCCTTTGTTCAAACGTAAATGTTTGATTTGATTTATAAATCTCCAAGGGATATGGCTTTCATTTCTGTTATAAGCACGAATCTCCCAAAGGGTCATATCTTTCAAGTACTGCGACCTTAATTTCTTTCAGTGTTAGGGTTGGAACTGTCGTTAGTTTTATCAAGTTGATCAGACGAATGAATATTACTGCAAAACACATATTTTAATCGGCAAACCACTCATATAGAACGTGTTCCAAAGGTCCTGATCTTGGACATTTTATCAACTACTCCTTATGAAAGTCCATTAGGAGCTTCATGTTATCTAGCTCGGAGATAGACTTTCTTGCCTTCTTCTATGGTTGGTGAAACCTTATGGTTACCATCTCGACCAGTCAGCATAGATGTCAAATTTATCATGTTTCCGACATGAAATCCGTAATGCACATTGCTAAGCTCGAGATCACGCTTAGGACTCCCATCTGTCTTATGTGGTCACTAGACTGAAGTTTACTTTTCTGAGATCTACTCTGAAGATCATGTATTACTTCTATACGTCCAATTTTAAATGATGGGAATGATATAAACGTTAGTCTATCGTACCTGGAAAGCTGGAGTTATAAACGAGGAAAGGTCTTTGAGCCTCCATGCGGATGTTGCTTCATGTTACATGGCACTTTTCTGAAATTTTGACTAAATTTCCCGACAAACACATTCCGGTTTCCATCTCTCGAAATAATCTGACATCTGAGAGTATAACCATCATGAAAACTTGATTAAAAAAAAAGTTAAGATTTTTACCAATGACCTTAAGTTAGAGATTCACTCAATTCGTAGTAACGCGGATGGAATATTTATGACTGTATTAGGGTTTTGTCTTTCTGTTTTCATATCGTTAAAGTTTGGCCTTTGTTTCTGAAAAATTTGTAGTATCTACCTTCGTGTTGAGGAAAAATGCAAAATGTTTATGAAAATTATTGATTTCTATTTTCGTTTAAAGAACAAAGTTTGAAGTTAGTAATGTATCTAAAGCTAGTCCTGGCAAATGTCCACCTTGGCTCTGCCTACAAATAGTCATTCTTTGGATGAAATTTTTCATCACGTTTTCGCATAATTGCGACCGAATTTAGTGCATGAATCGTTGATGAAAGATTGACATAGACTTTATCCTCAACATAGCAACAATTTATTCACTAAAACTATCACACCAGCCCCATTTTCGAAAAAAAAATATGAGTCAAAACCTCCCCAACGTTTTCGCAATATTTTAACCATTTTTCTAGCAAATTTCCCCTATTGTGCGAGTGTATATCGACGACATTTTAAATCACACAACAATATATGGGTGACAAAAGTCATAATGTCACTTTAAACTTGTGTACTCATTCCTCAAGCAATAAAATCCAGTCATACATTTGTCACCGATTAGACATTTCTAAATCAGTCTCCTCGACTTTGATTCATGGTTCTAACTACATATTAAAATAAATAAAAACTAAATAAATATTTCACCAACTAGCCATGACATAGCACAGCCGTTCCCTAGGTATTTTTAGAACAATCGAAGTCGTAAAAAAATGCTCATAAAATTTACCAGACTTTTTCACAAGTGTTTTCTCTTCTATACGAGTACATTTGTACATAGCTATCCATTAATAAAATGAAAAATATGTATTTAAATACACATTTTCTTTTTTGTAATATAAAATTCTAATTATCATTCCGATGTTTCCTCGTTTTTTTTTCCCCATTTTTTTTCGCTATGGTTGCTCAGTTCTTTGTAATCAGACAAGTTTACGTTGACTATATGGTTAATGTTATGTGACGGGCATTGATTGCAATAAGTAGCTATATTATGTATACTATATAGTACTCGTTGGGGAGAGAAAAAAAAATCACAAATCACTGACCATGCCAAGGTCAGTTTTATAAGTTTCAAGCTCCATAGGAAGTGGTCATTTTGTCTGGATTAATTGAAATCGGTATAGTTTTGTGTTTTTTTTCTGTAGCGTAACAACTTAATGAAAAAAAAAATGGAAAAGACTACGAATTGTGAGGCTGTCTGTACCCATTTGCACTAATAAATTGAAGTTCAATGTTTAGTGGTTAGCGTTGCACTTGAAAAGTAGTTTATTTAGGTTTCGAGCAACCTAGTCTGAGTAGGGCAGGTTTTGGTTTTCGAATACTATCCCAGGGTCACGACGCAATCTGAAAATATCAATACCAAGTGCATACATAGCAATGTAAAGCCCCGTCTTATGTTACACACACTCAATTATAAGCCGCTTACAATTCCAATATCGCATACATTTTAATTTTAATTCCTCTTTTATCTCGTCGTCTCCCTACCTACTTAATTTTTGTTTTCTCATTTTTTTTCCATCCAATATACTATGTAAACGATACAACCTATCAATAAAAAAGGAAAAAAATTTCGATTAAATTTGATTCATTTGCTCATAAATTTCATTAAAAAAAAAAATAAAGAAATACAAGCAAATTATTTAATCAATAAATCAACTGAACAAGAAAATGAAGGACCAACCAAGGATATTCAAATTTATTCAGTGAATTTCTCCACACAAACGACACGACACGACGATACACGGGCCAGTGTATCGACTTTTCATAAGTTAAATCGCAAAAAGAACTGAGTAAATACTATAAAATGTACTCTCATTGCAGGGCAATATTGTTTGAGCAATTAATTATTAAGCAGTGTGTGGTATGGTAAATTACAGTCGGGTTTCGAGAAAGAAGAAAAATTAAACAAAAAAGAAAAACAATCACTCATATACATATTTGCCAATGATTTAAGAGGGAATATGATTAAAATTATTGAGAAACTTATTTCAACTCTTGTGGCATTGGATGGACGAACTTTGACAGGACTCCTATGAGGTTGAAAAGTTAAATTACTTTACGGTGACATGTGTCATTCGTAATATTTTGAGTTATAGTTGTAATTTCAAAAGGGTGTCAGTAGCAAAGTTTTGCTGTCTAAGAATTCTTGGAAAGATGTCAAATCAAACTTGTCCTTCCATGCATTGGAAGAGCGACAGACCGGAAACCAGACGGGGTTTATACTTTTGCGCTTTACACTTTACTTAGCTTTTATGGAAGCGAACCGTAACCTTAACTTCTTAAGGAATGTTAATACACGCTGTTGGAGGATGTTTTTATTTTTGCAAATGGCGTCTCATGTCATCGCGACTTTGACATTTGTGAAGTAAGCTTTAATGCAAAATAATTGTGTTAATGTGTTTGACAGCATGAAATGTCATCGGCGATTTTCTGATTGTGTGCCACCAACTGGGTAAAATAGTGGAGTAACAAAAGTGACCACCCCTGGAGATGAGACACACAATTGGGAGTCATTTTTACCTACTGGCAAGATGTCAAAATATGTTCTTGTTTTGTATGCTTTTGCATACAGTCTCCAATCTAAAGCGTATTCGCATTTGATTCAGCTCTATCAACGAAAATCTCTTCAGATACTCATCACTAAAAAACCTCAAAACGTGAAAGTTTTTCACGTTTCTTATAAGCAATCAAGTTTTCCTTCGTACTGCGACCACAGCAATCACGCAGAGTGTCTCTATCGTTTTGATTTCAGCTTATTACTTGAATACTGGTTACTGGTTACTTGAATACCAGCAATGATATGCCTAAGATTAGAAACGTTGAATTTACCTAATAACTCTCTTAGTTCTGAGTCGCTTTTTCCTAACACTGTCCTCACTCTCAGGCCTGATCTATCAAAATTTACTTTGAATTCTTGTGTCAACTAAGTTTGAATTCGAATTAACTTTTCAGGACTTTCTATGACGTTTTATTGACAGATGTCAAGTGTCATTGTTTAAGGGCCGCCAACTTACAAACAAGCACTTTAAATCTTGCCTTTCTAAAGAGAAAACAGCTCGAATAGGAGATACACTATCTTACTTGATACAATTCCCATTGCAGTCAACAAAAAAAATTGTAACCAATCTCCACGTCGTAATATGACCCCAAAATTTTTAATTTGATCTACTTGCCGTAATTCCTATAAACTGGTTTCAATAATAAACTGTCCCTGAGGCTTGCTACTTTAATGCTCTGCATACCTCCGAACGAACTATACAATTCGAAACTAAACATTATTCACCAGGAACAATGGACGAGTGTATACACAATCTGGACGCGCCCCTATTCAGTTGCACTGTTGAATTGTTGTCGACCTTTGGTTGAACTAACTTGTCATTACAAAAAAACTAAACAAAAAAAAACCCAAGGAAATACGTTCGAGTACAATGAATCACAACATTTCCTATTCATTTTCCAGTTCTACTGAAAAGTTTTTTTAAGAACACACATAACTCACTCAGCGGAGTCTCCTTGACTTTCCAATCAAAGAATAACAAAACTCAGAGAGCATGATGGCCTCCTTGACTCAATCCAATCACAATGTAAAAATAAATAACAATGAAGGTCTTCAACAAGATTAAGACAAAAAAAAAAAAAACACACACAACGCTTGTAAATGTAAAATCAACTCAATAATTCCACTCAACAACGTGACTCGAAAATGAGTAATAAAATTAACCTTTTCAGCGGTTATTCTGATTCACCTTCAACCAAAGCAATTCACCTCTCCATTTCCATTGAATTAAACCAATAACAGGCGGGGGTATACGAAATACAACAAAAATTACATATTACCATCCAATCTGTGTTTCGATTTTCGTCATTTTTAAATGAAAAAAAAAAGTATCTTACTCCACGGATAGATACTTTCCAGCAACGAAAACAGCACCAGCCCACTTCAGCCTGAACAAGGGAAAGTTGTTTCACGAAATCATACCGCAAAATCAAAAAAAAAAGAGGACTATTTCTTGTACTTGCAACAACCAACGTACCTACTTACTATCAGTCCCATCGGCTGTTGAATTTAAATTCCCAAACCGGATGATTGGGCTGTTTTCTTGACTTTCGATCAGAACAGGCAAAAAATTCATACTCGTACTTATCGATGAAAGTGAAAAATTCGCTGTTACAACTGTTACAACACGTTGATGACATACTTTTAAAGAATCCCCCCAATCCACACATTAATCATTGAATTTAAGTTTAAAGCGATTGCTGTTGCTGCCTTATGTGCATATGATGGTGAAACAACAGAAAATGTTTAATGAAATACAAGTGCTATTTGTTGGAACGAACAATTACGTCATGACACGGAATGATGCTAAAAATACACACAGAGATGCCAGAGATACTCTATTGTAGTTCAGTGCAATCAATGAAATCATCATTGTAAATGAGAAGAATCTCAAGCAAATCGTTAAACAAGATATTGAATACATAATTGTAATTAGATTTGAAATAGATTTTTTCAAAGTGATTTGCGTAATACGAAACTATTTTTTTTTTTTTAGTTTTTTATTAGATTAAGGTCGTTTGCAGTGATTTTAAGGTCGACTTCTGGTACAAATGTAATGTTCACATCTATCCATGTTGAAGTATCTTTTGATGTTTCTCATGGAAATAGATGTATCTTTTGCTTTGTCTTGTGAAGTTTCTAATATTTTTCACACATTTTTAGGTGTCCCTTATGGCTTATCAATTAGGCCTGTTCTTTTGTCACTTTTTTAACGAACCTTTTTATTTATTTATTATTGTTTTATTTGTTCGAAGCAATAAACCCGAGTGTGAGAGGTACTAAGTGAACTAATGTTACCTTGTAAAAATTTACGATAATGTTTTATTTTTTTCTTCTTTTTATGACTATATTTGATTGTTCTGTAAGTATCTTGCTATGAGTATTAGAAAGTTGAAGCATCTTTCATTAATTTAGTCGATTACTATTGAGTATCTCGGTAATGATCATAAAACCAATATTTTCTACGTTATTATGATTATCGTAAAATCGAAATTATTTTTCTTGGATGTTTAATGATTTTGCTACACCAAGAGGTATGTGAGACATGTGGAATTTTTAAAACGTGTGGTGATGGCGAGTCTCTTAGGCTGTCGGTGCCATCAAAGCGAATCGAACCGAAAATTAGGAACTAACTAAACTGCTTATGTTTTTACGACTTATTAATTTGCTTTAAACTTTTTATAACAAAACTTTTGCTTGGATGGATTTGGAAAAATTCATTTTCATACAAAAGATACAATTGGGTGAAACGGTGACATGGAAAAGGACTTCAGTCGCCTTGGTCTGTGTTACTGTTCAAGTCCCATTCATACCTTTTCAATATGTTACCAATTATAATATGAAATAACAATAATACTGGAAATTTAAAAAAAAAATCCTCATTTAGTACAGACACCACCCATTTGGTACTTAACGCAACATTCAACACCTAAGTCTTAAACCACTTCACCAAAGCAATTAACCTTTCTATCTAAGATTTTTTTTTCCCGTACCTAGGGAGATACTAATGTTAACCCTCCGGTGGTCTCAAAGATACTTTTATTGAGGTATGATGTGAGCATCTTTCTGCCAACTTGAGACACAAATCAATCTCCCGTTTCATGTACTTTGAATGAAAAAAGATGCAAAAAGGTCAAGCGATCAAGATTTCTACCGAATATGACATGTTTATACATTTTGTACTGGCGAAACTGCCTTTTCTCTTCGTTATGGACTTGGATGTCAGTCTTCGCCATACCACAGGTTTGGCAATAAGGATTAACTTGGTTTTTGCTTTTTTGGTTATTCTTGAACTTACTGTCAAATCAAGCTGTCAGAAAAATGTAGCGTTTGGCAGCATTGGATCCAAATTCTTTTCAAAATTAGACGGGAGCTTCTGTGACGGTTGTTGTAGATCATTACCAGACCATGAGCACTGAGTATCTATTTTGGGTTTAACAAGATGGCGCTACGTGTCATGGCATATAGAAATCAGAATTTGACAATAATGTGAGAAATAAATCTGACAAGATCGTGCTATTTAACACTTTTTGATTATTTTCTATGGTTTGGTTTAGTTTGACATTCGACTCGGTTTGGTTTGACACAAAATTGAGCTGACAAGTCACGATCACTAATTTGGTTTTGAAAAGAACAATCGAGGTGTGAAATGGTGCCAAAAGCGCCAAAACACATTTGTATATTAAACAGTATGGTACAACGCCTACCTTTTTACGAATTTCAAATTTATTTAAGTATCCACATCACTCCATGTCCAGAGCAGAATTTTAAGTATTCAATGTGTGATATGTCTGTTTTTTTCACTAATGTGTCTGGCGGTTCAGAATTTATTCTTTTTATTCCAACTATGGTATAATTTCTTAATCAAATATTCTACATAAAGCGTAAGACCTCATAGACAATAAGGAAACACCAATTAGCATCTGGAATTGAATTCTTTCTCATACCTCTCTAGTCGTACTGCCTTTCTAAATCGGTGATCTCGTATAGCATATCAATGATAATTTTGTGCATCCGTTTAGTTTGACGGAAAAATTTCTACACAAGTTCTACACATATGTATCTTTTTAGTAAAATGTAATGTATATTCTGGGAAAAAGAAATAAGTAAAATTTATAACAAATAACCATTCACTGCTGCTGCTTTGTCCTCTCAAGTGTAGTCCATAATCCATAATCATTATGCATATTTTCTTATGTACAATTCTATACTACATATGAATGTATCTAGCTACTAACCTAGGCTTTTTTTCACTCTGCAAGAACACGGTATGTATGTTGTATTTCTGTCCCTTCTAAATGTATTCGTTTTTACTTTTACTTTTTTTTTTTTCATTTATTTATTTATCTGTTTTACTTTGAGCAAACGTTATTAGAATAACAAATTTCTTTTTGACGCTATCGCATACAACAAAGTACTATTATTACATATTCTTGATTGTGTTTGTTTTTTGCGTAATCTTAGAAACCGTTGATATAAAAATAAATTTATACTACAACCCAAAAAAAAAACAGAAATTACTAACAATCACATTTTTTACTGCACCAATAAAAAAAAAACCAAAACCTCATTTCCACATTTGCCATTTTAATTAATATCTATATATTATAATGTATTTTTTTTTTTATTTTCTGGTTTTTTAATTTTAGATAATGTTTGGTGGTTTGGTATTTTATTTGTGAAATATATATGCTCTCATATAATCTACATTACAAGTACTATAATCAACAAAAAAAAAATACCTATATATCGCATATTTGTACTGTTTTTTAGTTTTAAAATTCTGTTTTACCAGGTGAATAACGATGATGATACATTAAATTATATATTTAACAAACTTTTCTTGCCTTTTGTTGTTGCTATTCACTCTGGTATAGCTTTTTTTTTATTATTTTTTTATTTTTTCACATTGAATTTGTAATTAAAATAAAAAACAAAATAAACATTTATATGGAAAAAATAAATATATATTGTATTTTGAATGTCCTACAATAATCAATAATATTAATGCAAAACATTTTTTCTACTATATTAACAAAACCATAGTTGTTGAATTGATAATTTGTTTTTCCGTATCTGCATTTACATTTGTAACATTGTATAAATATTTGGATAATAGTGATATAATTGTATTTTTTTTTTAATCTTATTTTTCTTTCCTGAAGAATTGTATTTATATTTATATGTATGTTGGCTTATTGTGTACATTATTCATTTAATTTGTTGGAGAACAAAACAAAAAGAAAAACCAAAAACAAAATAAAGAATATATTATATAATAATCATAAATGAACAAATAATTGCTGACAAATTTATATTGCATCAAAACATATAGTGTTTTATTGGTGAACATTTCCCTTCTATTTATTTAAATAATTTAAAAAAAAATTCACACTTAAAGTACAATACACATTTCAAATAAAAAATTAACTCAAAATCGCCATCAATCCAGCGACAAAATATATATCCTTTTATTTTCTCCTCATTCCTATCGAAATAATTTATTCTTAAATAAACAAACACCTTTACTCTCTTGCATGGCTTTAAACAAACAATATATTTAAAAAAAAAACAACAATGAATAAATTTTAGTTTTAGTTTCTTTTACTCTGTAAAAATACAATACAAAAAATATCTTATATTAATATCTCACTATCCACATTATATATTTTTAATTCATTTTGTAACCTGCATTTGTTTTTTTTCTTACCGTTGAACTATATTATTTTGTTGGTATTATATATGACAAAAAAACGTATTATTAAATAAAAAAAAATTATTTGTAATTTGTTTTTGTAGTTGGTAATTAAAAAAAAAAAGAATTTATATATATAAACAAATAAAAGTATACTCATTTGAAAAACAAAATAAAAATGCTGTTGTGCTGTGTTTCACTTTCGAGCTGTGCGCTGCGTATACATAAATGTTTTCTTTTATTGGGCTAATATTTCTTTACAAAATAAAACAAAAACATTTTTTGGGTATTGGATTTGTTTGTTGCTGTGATTATAGTGTTAAGAGATGAGTATTTTGTTCCTTTTTTTTTTTTTTTGTTTACTTTTTCATTTGTAGAGTTTGTTTTTCCTACTGTCTTGTAACTAAAATAAAACAAATTTGGTATCTTTATTCGAAAAAGGAGTTCTTTTTTTTTTCTGTTCCTTTTCGTTTCTTTTGTTGTTACAAATTTTTTTAGTGCACAATATGTAATATTGCATTTAATAACACACATACGAAGTGGCAAAATGGTGTAAAGTTATTAGAATAAAAAAACAAAATGCGGAATTTGAAAGAGCTTTACGTGTTTTTGTGGTCGATGGTAGCGCTATTTATATAACAAAATGGAAGCATGATGGTAGAAACTGCATAATGTGAGACATCAAAGGTTAGTGGTGCAATTTGTATATGTAGTGTTTTTTTTTTTTGTTTACAACTTCTTCCCAAATCACAGAATCTATAGGTATCTTAAAGTCAGCTTAAGTTTCAAGATGTATCTTTAGTGTTTTGTTGAAATGAAAACCAGTTTTCCATGACTATTGTACATACGCATCCTTATAGTCGATTCTATCCTATTCTTGGAGGAGGGTTCTCATTTACAGATGTTTTTTTTTATTTTATTTCTACAACCCTTTAAGTTAGAATCCATACCATATTTGAATGGTTTTATTTCTAAGGACCTGTGTACACATAAGTTAGTGCAAAGTTATTTAAACTGTTCCCCCCATTAACTGCATTAGTCATATTGCATTAGTGTTTCACGGTTAATGGAACCATAATCGCTGTCAGTTTCGGTAAAAAAAAACTTTGAAGTACATTGGACGATATAGGATATATAGCACTTCTCAGTTATGTATCCCTATTCCCTTCGACTGGTAACCCCAAAAAAGTAGATGGTGCAATGGGAATACAAACTACAATAGTTAGCCTTTAAAAGCGTCCTAAGTAATCGCATTCGTATTGTTTCGAACGAACTGACATGAATGAGGGCAGACTTAATATAAATGTATGTAGGTGACAGTTTCACTTCGAATATGAGTTTAGGGGTTTTAGAATATAATCGCTACATATACTCCATTGGACATGGGTAAGTGGTTTCAAGTACTTTTGCCTCTCAGAAACTAAACACGCTCTCAGGGAGTTTAAGTTTTAAACGATATGGCTTTGGGTTCAGAAAATATACAAATCTATATGTAGATTGATATATTTTGCTATAAAAATCCAAAAGACATCGAAATACATTAAAATTGGGGTTACATTGTGTTCATGGTGAAACAAGTACATTCCATTCAACACTTACTCGGAAGTATTTAAAAGTACTTCCCCAGGCCCCCGTTGAATATGGCTATTGTCGTTCGCATTTGTGTGGGTTGAATAGTTTTAGGACAGAAATTCTCTTCAAATCTCAATTGTGTGCATGTACATACATACACACGTACACATCGATTATGTTAATCGCTTGGAGTTTGAGGACACTGTATCCATTTTGCTTCGGTTGTCACAGAAACACACAGCAACTGACAGGTTTAAATTGCTTTAATGACAATGAAAGCAGGTACTTTGATTCAAAAAAAAACAATGAAAATTCTTACAAAATGTACAACCATTACAATTTTCTTACATTGTATAGAGCCACGCCTATTTTTTTCTCAAATAAGAACTAATTTTAGATTTTTTCGACATCGTTTTTAGTGACATCGTGGGCGTGACTATTATTTGTAACCAAAACTTACCGATTTCAACCAGATATGATCTTAAACCTCAAATCAATCAAATACCTCCGAATTTCATAACCTTAACTTAGTAACGTCTCCATCTTAGAACGGTGGGTGTGCAATGAAATAATTTAGAGTTGATTGATCAAACTCCCTTTGTTAAATGTTTTCGGTATCCAAGAATGCCAAGGCTTTGTAAAAAAGAGCATTTCGTTCTTTCCTCAAGGATAGTCTTATAATCTACAACAAAGAGTAGAGAATATCACAAGCCTGGTTAAAGCATTACTTCTTGATCCCAGACTACAACATGGATTGACATCCGTCACGGAATATTGAAAATAGTGCCCGATAAGTCGATTCCATTTAATCAACATGCCTTGGTATCCACCAGAGCTTGACATTGTTGCACGTATACAGGTGTTGAAATGTTTAAACGGAACAGAATTCACCTTGAGTTCTACCTGCACGTATGGCACAAATGATATGAAGGTCGGCCTGAAGACACTCATACCTTTTGGCAATTGCTATCGAAATCCACAGTCTTCATTCAACAACATTTTTGGAATCGCAAAAGGTCCGTCAGTAGGTCATGCTCTGGGACTCCAAGTTTTTGCCAAATCCAATACCCAGGCAAATAGGAGAACAAAACCATAAGTCCCAGATAAGCATGTTGTCCGGTTCATTCCGTTTTTAAAAAAGCAAACAAAAAAAATACGAATGGAATGAGTCTGGTTCTCACCTATAGGCCTCTTAGCACGAGTGATATGAAAACTAAAGGGTCGTTGAAACTTTGCTTGGTGATTGCTGTCTAGGATTTGCTCCGGAGTGGCAAATTGTTGTTTCTTCAAGGTAACCATCAGCGTGATCATCTGCCAAATTTGGCGATCCTTTTTCGGAGAAATGACAAAGTCTGATCATCAACTTTGACTATCAACTAATACACTAAAAAGCAATTCCTACATATTCTCCCTCGTCGGAAAGGTCCCCTTTCAAGAGGACGTTCCTAAATTAAAAGAACTACTTCCAGTCACATTGAGAGCTCCCTTGGACTTATTTTGAACTGAATGCAAATGTCTTCCTTGATCTGAAATTTAAGTTGTGTGGCTGTATAAAAATGAAGAGGAACTTTCAATATCCAATGAATTTGTTAAGGGATTCTTCATTCTTTGTACTTATATCCATTGCCTAACTTAAAGCCGACTACAAAATGCATTTATGTAAACACCCAGACCCCCAATCTTGTTTTACAAACATCTACCTTCACAATATCACTTAACGACCATCAAGATATGTGACACTTAGGAAATAAAATGCACGTTCCTTCATTGAACAAACGTTAAGTGTTAACTTCAGACCACAATTTAAACCACAGAGTAATTGAAAGTACATACAAGTGTTTTGCAACACTACCCATAAACATTGGGTGATTCAAGGTTGATGTAAATTAATGATACATCTTCATTAACGTACGTGCCTACAATCCACTATGCATTGGCAAATTAATAAGTTATACAACTCTGTGTTCAGATCAGTAAATGATGTGTTTTTTCAAACAAATCTGATAATATGCGTTACCGAGGAAATAGGAAGCGTAAAGGTTAAATAATTGATGATGTGCTGATCTATTGTTCGATTGTGTGCAAGGACTTTAAAAACGCATGTTTTTCTATCAAGTTTTTCTGATATCAAAGTCCAGGGAAATTTCGATATCTTTATTAATAATCTAGACTTTGAAATACATGAACTCTCGTTTGTGACAAAGCAAGTGGGATGACTAGTCAGAAATGTCACGATTAGTAAAGAATCCAACCGAATTCAATTGTGAAAACAAAAATATAAAAATAAGGAAACCTTCCAAGAGTCAGATTTGGTTTTGACAACCGGAATACATGTGGTGTAACATTTTGAAAAAAAAAGTTACGTATACGCCATAGGAAATTTCGCTATTTTTTTTTTTTTTTTAATGTATTTCATCACTTAGGACTAAAGTTCTTGAATATATTATAACCCCAGTGATGGGTTTTACTTGAAGACTGTTATAACTCAAATAAGATTGAAGTTTTCAGCTTACTACTATCTTCCAGATAGATTTTCAAGTTTTACACATCGTGTTGTTTGAGCTATGGCAGTCATCAAGTAAATTCTATCTTACTATTCTCACTTCCACTCTACCGACATATACTTCATCTAGTATCAGAGATATCATCGATTAAGTGTGAAAACTGAACAGGACTAAAAATATACCATTGCGGTATACCTGTCAGATTTCTTGAAAACTCAACTTTCCCCAATTTTTATTAGTAATGCTTCCAATCCATGATTTGGAACCTTTGCAACATGAAAGTCACCAGCATTCAGTAATACTTATTACATTACTCAAATTTGTGAGCAGGGAAGGCTCTTTAAATAGAATTCATACAGAAGAAGGTTGCTATCCAAAATTCAAACAAAATGCGCATCGTCACTGCACCTAACATATTTTGCAAAAATGTGTGACAAGTTATAAATATTCATACGAAATATTTCAAAGATGAAATAATCACAAATGTCATTTGCATTGTTCTGGTTGGTTTTGTTTGGGAGTCTACTCGTTCACAATATACATATGTTCTTCCCCGGAAAATGTGAACATGGACGTACTATGTCCTGGCGGCCAATCTCCTCATAAATGGAAAGGAGCTACTGTTTAATACCATGACTTAAGATCAATTTGTTGTTTTTGGATCTTTTTTCATAATCGCTATGCGAAAGAGAAAATAAAATGTTGGTGGTATTTGCATATCCCACTCAGTAGTCCGACGCACTAATTAGTGCCTCCAAGTCGAGGTATTGCTCAGTACTCAGTAGCTCAATTATAGGGAAATATACACCAACAGTGTGATGATTTAGTAAACACGTAAGCCATCTATGAAGGAGATAATTGGTTTAGAAACAACGTAAGCATTTTATCACACTTGATACTCGTTGATTTCGCGTTGAAATGGGCTCACTAAGGTCAAACTGAAATCATAACAAGTGTATTCGGAAACAAAAACTAATAGTGTTTGTAGCTGGATTAATCTCTTTGAATTCTAAGTCGAAACAACATGAAATTAATCAAAGGCTCGCCTACTATAGGTGAAACACATCGTATTTCAAAGAGACAGAAGTAGAAGGTAGACTTCAACCGCCACTTCTTATAGTAACGGAGTTAGACCATCCTTGTGCCTAAAAATTACTGGAACTGCTCTCGTTGCATTTAACTATGCTCACCAGCTCATGCAGAATAGAACCATTTTCATCTCGGTTAATTTTAGCCTTGTACAAATGAGAGAATATGGTTCCACGAAAGTGTACCAGTAACTATCAGTACACCATCTTACAGTTTATATTGGCCAAATTTCTGACCCTTGAGGAACTCCATTTTTCTTGAACATTATCATAACATACTTTATATTATAAATGAGAGTCTTGATGCATGCTGGGGCTTTCGTATTTCGTATGAACTTCAGAATATTATAGATTAAATTAAAAATCAATATATTTGCATCAAACATCAAAAAATTCAAATGAATTCTAATAATTTGAAATTTTTGACTCTCAGATAGTTACAAAGGTTTTTGCAGAAAGATTTGACTGATACTTACTTCAGATACTTACCAAAAGAATTTTTATGAAGGGTGATGCTTTATTTGCTCACAAAGGCCATTAAAAAAAAAGCTGCTAGATTCAAAATTTTGTTACAGAACTGGGTGGAGTATTTTTCTATATTTCCTACTCGTGTTCGTCTCCATTAAGGACACCAAATATTGATTTCCAATTGCGTGAACATAACCATATTATTTTTTTGATCCAACGAACGTCAAATATGATGTTATGGGATCTAAAACATCGACCTATTCAACAATTTACGACTGGTACTCTCATTCTAGCCGTTTATAGTAGGACGAAGTGGGGGGAAGTTTATTCAAAGAGAGTTCTCTTAAAGTGTCCGGGCATTAGTCCAATTGCAGTTGAATCAGCAATCGCATTCGATCTTATTTTCTCCAGATCAACTATGTAGTAGGTAATTGACTAATTGATTCTAAAGGAGAGGTGCCACCACACTACCCTGAGGAATATCATATTTGATACTTACTTACTAAGGTGGCGCTAGAGTTAGGGGTTAACCTGGGCCTCAACCAACAAGCCTCTCCACTTAGCCCGGTCCTTAGCTAACTGCCTCCAGCTGCGCACTCCAAGTCGGTTGAGGTCCCCTTCTACTTGTGCGCGCCACCTAAGGCGAGGTCTTCCTCCACTGCGTTGTCCCTCCGGGTTTGATTCGAATACTCTACGGGCCGGAGCATTGGTGTCCATTCGCTCTAGATGTCCTAGTTTCTGACTAGGTCGATGTCGCTGTACTGCTCGTATAGTTCGTCGTTGAATCTCCTCCTCCAAAGCGAAGAATCTTTCTCACGAAGCGACTGATTATCTCTTCATCCGCTTTAGACAGAGTCCATGCTTCAGCGCCATAAAGCAGGACTGGGATCATCCGGGTCTTATAAGGAATCTCCTTAGTTCTTCGGGATAGGGCTCTGCTACTCGATTGCCTTCTTAGCCCAAAGAAACAGCGATTGGCAAGAGTTATTCTTCGTCTTATTTTTGCTGAGGTGTTGTTTTGCGAGGTTATAGCAGAGCCGAGGTAGATGAAGTCTCTTAATTGACTGTCTTGACTTAATTGCCTTTCCAGACTTTTCAGGAAAAATGACTGTTGAGACGGAGTTCAATCAATTGACTGCCCAAAGGAGTTCACTAAAAGAGATCGGTTTTGTAGACAAGCACAAGAGAAGTTTTCTGTTTCTGGCTATACCACTGTACCCTCAACATAATTCAATACAAGATAAACCTCTTTATCTGTATCTTTAAGTTGAAATTTCAATTTTCTACTCTTGAAAAACAAGTTCACAACTTGAGGGCCTTAGAACCGAGAACGGCCTTGACAAGTTTTGTCAAACTAGCTTCAAAAGAGTAGATCTAATCAGAACTAACTGAAAGAGAGAGAAACAAACTATCGTACGTAATAATTTATAATTCCACACTTCACAACGAATTATCACTACTTTGGTAAATTTAGCACTTGTGATTTCATTTTTGTGTTACAATTACGTTACACAATACGAGTATAACAATGGCAAACAAACTGCGCATCTGTATATTTAAATATAATATTCAACTCATCCCTTTTGCTAATTAATACAAATTTAAACTAAAGTACGTCTTTAGCACGTGCTTATGGCCTCATGCTGTGCCCCGACTAAAGACTGAAGCTTACGTCATGGTGACTATGAATACCAAAATTGGAATCTCACTAAAGATACAGATGCGTAGTAGAATGGATGATTATGCGAAATTCGAAATAATCTCTCTCTACTCAGTCGATTGTACACGTTACAACCATCAATCGGTTATAGCCACGAAATCCACTGGGAATTTCATCGGATGGCATATTAAATCGAAAAACAATTCACTTCAAGTATGACACAACTGGTCTGGTTTAATTGTGCAACTGTCTACCAAACGAATTGTGTCTTGGTGATGCTCCAATTCGAGCAACAGCGACACAACATCTTCCTCAAATCATCTTCAATTAAATTTGATTACCTAACCAAAAAAAAAGCCAAATTGAAGACTATTATATTATAGGTTCAGGTCGTCTGTCTTGCATGCATCTTTGTGTCACATTAAAGGCCGTTTTTCTTTTTTTTTTGGTCTAAATGTTAGATTTAAGAAACCAAGTGCCTATGCCTCCATGGAATGGGTAATTATAATGTAATTTCCTGAGCCAAAATTAGAGGGCTTGATATCTCTTTTCCGTTATGAAGATGTCTATCTGCGACAGAAAAAAAATTAAACATTTGTGTACGGTTTGTATATTGCGCATGTGCTCTATTAACGAAAAAATTTGTTGTATTAAAGTCACAATTATTGTATCAGGTCAGGTGGAAATAAATGTTAAGAAATTAGCCGTAGCTGATATGTGCCTTCGAATGTGTGTATGGGACTAATTATGGAATTAAATTTTTGAATATGTATCAGAGCACTGGGTAGACGGATATAAATAAAAGCATTGTTGAGGAGGATGTGAGGTGGGTTTTAGAAAGTTTAAAAGAAGATCATAGTTGGGGCGCATACACATTGTAAGTTAGTGGAACCAAAGGGTTTGGAAACGTAACCAAGTATAGTTTATCATTAGAGTACCAATATCCTGCTGTCACATCATCCGTGAAGGATGGGCGGGGTATTTTCGTTTGTTTTACCTTGCAGGTATGTTATGTCCTCAAAGGAAATAAGTTCTTTAAAAATACTGACATATTGACAGGGCAGTTAGGTGTGAACTTAGCTGCGGTTTGTTTGACATTTCAACTCATCTACACTTGTCATTTATTCAACAATGTTGGCAAATGCCCATTTCTGCGACCTTGTTAATAAGTGAAACTGTCGCATTTGGACAAGGCAGCAACTCGAAGCCATTGGGTATTTCATGGTGGTGGAGTCATCGGCCCGATGGACTATGTTGACTGCCGATTTTGGAAGTGGCCGCATGTAACACACCTGCAGGTAGCTGGTCAAAGAATCGAGTTATTGAACCCGACGTTTGGTGACCAAATCTCCAGATATGGACCAGGCAGCCAAATACAGAACTCAGGATTGACATCGAACGCTAAATCGGCGATAAATCGCTTGATTTATATGAAAAAGTCGTGAACAATTCAGCGGGTTTATTTGTGCATGTTATCTTTTATTGCAAAAACAAAATGGAGCACTCTTAGTGAAAGATCAATTATTTTTCTATTCTAAGCAATACGAGTTCCTAGTCGAACACATACTGTATAATTTTCCAACACTTAAAAACTAACGCTGTCATCAACTGTCATTTTTATTTCTCCGTTTGGTTGCATTTATGCTGCAATAGCAGCGGTGAAAGTGCACAACCCTGTCGTTCTCCACTTTCAATTTTTGACAGCTGTATAGAACGTGATACTTACATTTAGTTTTGTATAGAAATGTGAAATCCTTGCTACTTGATTTGATAAAATTTTCATATTCTATCGTTATGTTAACTCAAGGATCTAGTAAATCAGATATTGAGAGCTGTCTGACCAGTTATTATCCTTGAGAATAGGCACTATTTACCAAAACTTCATCACCAGTGACTGTTTACCTTCATCGAGTCAAACTAGATTTGATCGAAAGGAAAGCTTCGACTCCGAAAGTTGAAAGTCGTGTAGGGCTTGGCTGTGCTCTTTAATCTTAAAGGTCTTTTGTTTATTGAGTACTTAACCCAATAACAGGTAGCCCTAGACAACAGGTAAGCTATTGAATGGATTGTAGAAACTCAAAGAGACGTTGGGACAGAAGCTTACTCGAGTGTCCTAACAGCTCCCTTAATTCTAAAAATGATGACAAAGTATTTCAAGAAAACGCGATACTAATTTAAGGAAGAAATACAATCTACAGGGTTGACATTAACTCCACGATATAAACAAAAATTTGTGTGTTTTTCCATTTGACTCACATTCGAGCTCCATATAGAAATGTCTAGAGCTAGAGCTGTAAAAAAAAGCCGCATTTGCAACGTTAATATTTAAAATTATCACCTTTACAACACCGTGACCAATTTTCATCGTTTATTTCTATAGGCAAACGGCAAACAGACCAATCTATCGGCTAGCAACGTAAGTAGTTTAATTGGCAGTGCTCTAGGCTTAACGCTCAATAGGTAGTCTTTGTATATACCCACTCCATGTAACACCACATACTATTGGCTTTCCAGTTGAAAGGAAAACAGCAACGCTCTAGGCTTCCAGCATTATGGTATTGAATTCGAATTTTACACTCTACTTTAGGAATCTTACGTACGCCAGCAGTATGGTGCTTTGTTGACACTATGATACACACCCTAAGGCTAACTCGTGAATATTAATTGCTTGCTGGTTATAGTTTGCAATCAAAAATAGAATCCGTAGTCAGGGCACTTTGCATCAGATATTCATTAAAGTGAAAGCTAAAGGTTTATTTTTTAGACTTCCTTTATTTTTAACATGATTTCCATTCAATTTTATACTAAACCTTCTACGTTTCCTTTTTACTATTTTCAGTTGAATTCAATACCCAAAAAAAAAAAAAAACATTAAAAAAAACCACTGTGCCACAGCAGCAACTTTTATTATTATTCCGAAGGATTATATAATCATTCTCCCAAAGTAAGACCACATAGTTAAAATAACGACAACAAAAAAAAATATGCTTAACCATTTCAAAATTTAGTATCGACTTGTAACCATCCAATACCTCTCCCACAACGGAGCAGGCAAAGGAAGAGGAAAAGATAAAAATCCCCCCAACGTCACAAAAAGGATATCATAATAAACACCACTTCAAACGAACATTTCAAAATATCACCGCCATACAACAAAAAGAGAAAATACCAAACGAAACACCAACCATTCACCAAGTAACAGCAGGAATTCGAACAACGCAAACAACAGCACAACAACAATCTAGAAAATGCTTAATCCAAATCATCCCGGATCATCGAGACGTCCGTTCTCACGGAATGCTCCTTCACGAAATCATCGCGGTCGTATGCTATTCTCTCCACATCCGCATCATTCCCAAAGGAATAACAATCACAATCATGGTCAGTGGTATAAGGACATGGATCCTTGGAATTCACTTGGGTAAGAGATTTTGTTTATCGATTATTATTCTCTCCTCCTTAAATATATACATACACACACCAAAAAAAAATAAATGAAAATAAATTCTTGTTAATAAATATTTAAATATGATATATGAACCCTCTTAAAATAAATATATCCTTATATCCACCACTACCACATCCACTAAATCACCTCCTTTCCACCCAAAGAAAACTCAAAATATAACAAAATAAATAGTAGTACATCTTCCACAACTGCTTTCCATCCTTTGAATTCCTTCTAACTGAATTAAAAATAAAAAAAAAACAAAGACTACATAAATTGCTTTAGGTTAAAGGGTGAATTTTGTAATTAATAAACAAAAGAAAATAATAATAATAATAATCAAATTAATAATCGTACGTTGTTCCTTTATTTTATTTCGTATTTTACTCTCATTTTTATTCTCATTTCGTTTTCTTTTGTTGGTTTAATTTAGTTATTTATTTAAAATTTTTTTTTTTTAATTGGCACCATCGTAATATATACATACATTTACATTTACATTTGTTTAATACATATTTATGTACGTTATTTTTTTTTATTTATTACTATTGCTTCAAAAGTAAAACTTTATATTTCATTAATTAACCCATCCACTAGAGAATATCGTAAAAATGTTTACGATATTTCAAAACAAATAAAATTGTTTCATAAAATTTTGTTTTGTTTAATTATTGTCTCTTAGTGCACACATTTGTAATTGTTTTTAAAATTATTTGTTTGGGTTTTTATTTTATTTTATTTTTTTGTTTCTTTTTGAGCAAATTGAAAAATAGACAAAAAGCGGTGTTCATTTTATTTTTTTTTTCTCTTTCGTGTTCATTTACTATACATAAACTAGAGGAGCCTAAATGTTGAACTCAAGAATGTATTTGTTTATCTGTCACAATTGTTGAGAATTTGCAATAATTTTAGTATTTTCTTTATATTTTTAAAATACTAACCACTAATAAAACAAATGGAATTTTAGTTGTAGTAGGTTTGCTGCTGTTATGTGTTTCTCTTATAAATATATATAAATATATTTTTTTTTAGTTTAAATGCTTTTTTGTTTAAAAAAAAAATCTACATGCACTGGAAATAATTTGTGAATTTTTGTTCTTGTATAAAACATGTTTATGTAATTATTTGATTGCTTTTTAAAATTGCTGTGGTTACAAAGGGTGTTCCGAAAATTTGCAATAAACTAGAAGCATGTCCTACAGATGAGCCTTTTATGGTGAACAAGTTTATAAATATGTTTTGACAGTTTTGAATGATCCTGTTTTCTATTTTCATAGGAAGGTAGAAGTCCTTCGAAGGATACTAGAGTGACCCTGCCTTAAATATTGTGCTTTTGAAAATATTTGTATTTGTATATTGTGTGCTGTATTTTCCTTTTACATGTTCAAGACTCGATTCGTTGAGCATCCTTCTAACCTCACTTTTAAAGTTTCAGAACATGTTGTATTTATGTAAAAGTGTTTTTTTTTTAAATACTTTCTTTTTTGTCAATACCAAGCATTGCCTTCGTTGACTCCTGGATCAAAGGATTCCTGAAAACGTATGATAGAGTCTATAACATCCTTTTGTATTGATGTCAACACTGGCAGCTATCTTCCGCCAAAACTCGAAAAATATTTGAAGAGCTCTGAAGGAGTATTGATGATTGCTTCCAGATAAATTGTCCGGAGTCTCAAATTAGACCATCCCTTCCTAAAGCTCCGAACGATAAATACTGTCATGGAGTAGAGACTACTGTGTCCATCATTGTAGCTAAAACACACAGTACTCTGGACAGAATTACTTATTTTTGAGGAAAAGTTAAAGCTAATACTCCTGTTGTTAGACATTAGTGGCGATGTACTTCATTTTCAACTTTATTGATCTTTTTATTTTTCAATACTCATTCTATTTGATGTTTATTTGGAAGTTCCTAGAAATACCATAACTTATCCTTGTCCAAAATGGTGACCTGTGAGAGTACCGGCTTATACCTAACTTCAAAGCCAAGCCAATCCATTTCTTTACAAATTCATTTTAAAAGTCCTTCCTGTTTGAATGCGTCCATTATATCGGACTAATGCTTTCAATTTTGTATGTTTTTGGGTAGAACCACTTACTAGTCCGATAATGTTCTAAAATCATATAGCAGGACACTCTCATATACATTAATTGAGATGATGATGTCACCTTCTCCATTGGGGTTAAGTACAAAACATGAAGTTCTTAACGACCATTAAACACGCCACATTTTGGGTGTCCAGGGGGTTGCCCTATTGAAGAGTTATTTGCTCCTTGAAGTTCCAATCAAAAATCGAAATGGAAAGTAGAAATAATTCAAAATCGCTGCAAAGTTTCCCCAACATCCATGGAGTTTCGAACCAAGTTTACCAAAAAAAAAAAAAAAAACTTTCTAACTTGACCGATGCAAAAAAAGGATTGTCATCTTTTATTACAATAGTGACAGCTACAGTACCGCCAATTAAAGCCTATAAACTTTGGTTTGACAGAAACTTTTTTTTTTGGTACAAAATTCATGACTCCGATCCGAGGATTTCCTTTTTCTTGTCTACACACGTCCCACATTTCTGACACTCCTTTTTTATGTGAGTTTGTATACATATGTCCATATATCACAGCTTGTATCCCGCTTACTTCCGTAAGGATGGTACGGAAGTGTAAGCACCAGACCTTGACTCTTTTTCTGCAGGGGCTATACCATATTGAGGGTTTTTCATTATACAACACAGTATAGCCTTAATGGATCATTGGAGTCGATTCTCATGCGGCTGCAATATTTTCACATCCCTTGTTTGGAGTACACTTTTTCATACAATAGTTTGTCTGTATGTATACTTCGGTATTAAAAACAACCCCCCTTTCTCCCCACAAGATATACTACATAAAATGTGTACAACTATTTTACATGCGAATATAAACCACAAGTACCACAAAAAATCCAATGGGACACCCTTTGTTGTTTTTATATTTCTATTATACAAAAAACTATTCACAAATTTTTTCAAGTGCGTAACTTTCCATAAATAAGGAAAAAAAGAATATATACATCAACCTATGAATTTAAACTTTTACTTAGACTTTACTTTTAAGGTTATTTGCATCAAACCGAAAAAAACATAAATAATAACGATTTCAAGGGATAGTCAAGCAAGCATTAAAATATAAAAAAAAATCAGTAATTTCCTAGAAATCACCTTTACCTTTGCTTTTAATGTTTTATATATATATAAACGTACATACTTCCATATTTTTGCAATGTATTTGTTATATATTTCTTTGGCTGTGATTAAAACACATTCAAAATGCATCAGCTAACCAAAAACGTATTTCGTTCTATCCTCCTTTAATTTTTTTGTTTTAATAAACGTTGGGTCACGTTTTTTTTTTTTTAATTATTTTTTTGTGTATTGTATTAGAGGAAAACAAAATGCTTAACTTAAGTAATAGCCTTCATTACAAATTAAAACGGTTGCATTTTCATCTGGAAAAAAACTTAAAAAGAAAGAAAAAAATTAAAAAGAAGAATTTTTAGTGAGTTATATTTGTTTTTTTAATATATATAGAGTACCTAAGCCAATGAATATTGCTATAAATACGTGAACAAACAATTAAAAAATAGGTATGTGAGTACTTTTCATACACAGTTTTAATTTAACTAGGTATAAATACATCCATATGTTACAGTAATTATTAAATTAATAAATTTAAAAATAATTAAGTTTATATAACGAATTTTCAGTACTTCGTTGAGCGATTAAGAATCCCATACCTGTGTTTTGCAATGCTTTTCAGTTCTTTCCAATTATTGGCAGTGCTCTTGATTCCTAGAACGTTTGCTTAGGGTGATCCAATATTTTACCAACCTGGGTAAGTGGATTCTCTGGCAGAGTATACTACTTAGCTACTAACGACCGATCCAGTGCCATTTTGTTCATCATTTGAGATGTTCGATGAGATCAGAAGAGACTTACAACAGTACAGCATTTCCTTTGAATTTTTGTAGCAATTTTCGAAATACCCTATCGAGTTCAATACTATGTATCATCGGCTTCCAAATTGTGCATACGAAACCATTGCAACAAGTTATGTGAAAAAAACTAAGTCCATATGTTGATGGAAAGACGTGATTCTCCGCACAGTATACTTTTTATGTGCAAAGAACTTCGTTATTTATGACAAAAAAAACAGAGGCGAAAGAATGCAGCCTTAAGGCACTCCACATTAAACTTCAAAATTGTTACACAACGTGCTATGCATGCTGTCGATCGTTGAAGGATATTTGGCGGTGATATACCATTGTGTATCGCTCTATGGAAATAGAATGAAGTGTCCTTCCTTTGAAGTAGAGTATTAGCTCAATCATTTTGTATATTCCTCACTTTTTTATATCTTATTGGAAACGAGCACTACTCGTCTATCTGCAGTTAGAAAATAAAAAAAGACTGATATTTTTGTATCAAATCCGGTGATGTGTTTTGACACCTCAACCATCTCAAATGGCCTAAATTTGACTAACAATCTTCTGTATTTCACTATAAAGTGAAAGTAAAAGAACGGCTTTATATTCTAAGGATTTAGTTCAAGCTTCTTACCTTGGCTAAGCTAACATTTGGCAAGCTAACCCTTGCGAACAATTTTATCGAAATTGTGAATGATACATTACTAACGCCTTTATTAGAAGCCTTCAACCTTGGCTTAAAAAGCTCAACACATAGAATAACATCACTGGGTAGATACTACCACCACAGCGTTAAGAATATAAATCCTCGGTGGATACTTTTGAATGCATAATAGCGACCTCCTTACCCCAGCTATATTTATAGAACTTAAAAAACGATCTTTCAAGGTAAGGGTTATGCTGCACGCACACTCTATGTGTCCAATCATATTTGAGTAGACACTTATTTTAGGCGCTATGTTGAGTTCAACACTCAGTCTTTCTGAAAGGAATAATGGTAATTGCTTGTCCTTTTTGTTGCCTTCATGATGACAAAAATTTCTTTCCTAGTCCAAAAAAAAACGCAAGTCTGGTCGTATCCTCTTTCCTTTATAGGCTCTTTCAAGTCCAGATTTGAAATATCTCATCGTGCTTTATTCTGTCAACATTCGGTTAGAAAGATATGTACTTCTCATCACAAAGGTCTACTAATTTGAAGACTTCTAAGGCTCTAACTTCTATGAAGTTTTATTCCACATAATGAGAATCCAAAATGGAATCTTGTTTTCATTTTTACAATACTTACCCCAGTAATATTTTCTGGATATATGTATTCCGGTACACTTCTGTCATATGCCTCTACTTTGTACTGTTCAATACGTTTTCGACGTTCAAAGCGATTTTTTTTTCAAAAAATCCTAGAGTATGCAGACTCAGATTCTGTTAATACTATTCGCCTTCCGCAAAGCTTTCCAGGCTATCCATGATGTACCCATAAAGTACAACATACTTACAAATCATACCAAAGCTTGAGGTCTCTTGTTTTCCTTTTTTTTTGTTCTGTCTTAAGTCAGGAAAATAGATTTTTCGATGGATAAATTCGAGGTTTTATTACTATAGGCGTATGTATAATAAATAAACTTAAATATATATTTAAAATCAAGGTTAGGTTACGTCGAAATAAAAAGAAGCTTAAAACTTAACAAATAACGGTAAATGAAAGATAAACAAATTATTTAGTTAACTATTAAGATGAGATTCTTGTTTAGACTCCTCCGTGGTATTATTTTGACGAGAAAAAAAAATCAAAACAAAAATATTATTTCCGTTAATATAATTATTTCAATTTCGAAAATGTTGAACCAACATCAAAAATTATATATAAAGCTTACAAAATTTCCTCTTTATCCATAGATTGTAATGATTGTATTGCGATGAATGAATCAATTCAACAAGCAGACTAGATTTATTCATAACAATGTATCTTAAAAATTCAGAAAAAAAAGTCCATTTTGAATTGATTCATTTTATCGTTTATTATAATAAAATTTGCATTTTGCACACTGCGGCTTAGAAAATATGCGTTTTATAAATTATGTTTATTCTTTTTACTTTTCTTATTTTTATATGTAACAAATCATATTTAATTTCAAAGTAAATGTAAGAAAAGCATTTTAAAAAATACTTGTCTGTGCTTTCGGTACCATCAAACAAATTAAATAGTATTTCTTTAAATATGTGTATTTATCTTTCGAATTTATTATTTTACGCAATGGAATCCATTTATCTCAATGTGTGAGTGCGGCTGTTTTTGAAAATATATATGAAAAAAAAAAAATAATAAAACTTACCACTTACTATATATTTTTTTTATATTGTCATACAATTTTAGTGTGATTTCTTAGAATTCAATTTTTTTTTAAATGAGTGGTGAGAAATACTCAATGTTGGCATGTTTTGTATATTTTATAATTTTTATTTTTATTTTTATTTGTACTTTGCACAATGTTTTACAAAGATTTGATGTAAAGAAAAACTAAAAATATTCTCTTTAGAATTTTTAAATTGCCTTCACAATTGAAAATTTTTCCAATAGACGTTATAATTTTGTTTTTAGGTTTTTTTTTAGAGAAGTCGGGGTTCGGTGCTTAAGGGAGAATGAGTTTAGGAATGGCAAAACTTAATTCTGAAACCAATTATGGTCTGTTATTTATGAGAACCATTATTTTCTGTCACCAGACCAAGACGAACAACCTGAAGCTATGAGTTCACTGTCTTTTCCATTGGGAAATAATATGATGTCATAAAGACTTGAGCAGATATTTATTATATCACCTACTGGTACCGTCAGAGGTTATTCTCAGAAAATTTGACTTATCAGTTCCGGTTTAAGATTTAGCTGATCAGTAAGGTTGTTCAATTCCAAATCATCATTTGAAAAATCGATAATTTCTTTCTTAGTTTCTTAATATACATATTTCTTGGGATAAGTCCCTTAACTACCGTCTGGCTTTAAGAATCGATAAAGTTTCAGCTTCATACTATAGCCAATAGAATTGCAAACTAGAAATAAAAAAGGCTCATTTCCCTTGACAGGTTAGATGTTCCCTCCAACGGTTTCTGTAGAAAATAATGACTCTCTTTCCATGCACATGGTCCGCGACACTTTGTCGAGCACTTCTTCAAAGATCTGACTGATGTAGTGAATGAATAGTGGGTTATCATGTGGCATGGATTGTCCCATCCTTTGTCTTTTAACAGAGAGACTCTTGCATGTAAAATCGTCTAGGAACCTATTGTTAGGCGCAATTTTTTCGAATGTCACCATGCATAGGATCTATTATTTTTTTTCTTGACATTTTTCATTTTGCAATCTTTCCTAACTATAGTAGCATAGCTAGAACTCTTTCCAGGCGTTTTAAAAGCCTCTCCTTCTCTATGTTTCCTTTATTCAGGAAACTATCTGAATAGATGGCTTGATCCTACAGGCTGTATGCAGCTAACATCGATTTTATTACTTCTAAGTCAAGTTTATGTTTCTACCTCTATTTTTGTCAGAACGACCTACAGTCCTAAATTAGATTATATGCTTCTGCGACTATTGCCACTTTCCTTGAATTTGGGTCCAAACTTCTGCAACAACTTCCTCATGAAGTCGAGGCATCATGTATTCCTTCAAAAAAAGAAAATATGACACCATTGCCATTCAAACTTAACCACCGGACTTCCGACTTTCCGCTTCAGTCGATGCAACAAATACTGATTCCCCAAGCGGGATATTTACGTAAACTATGCCACTATATTTGTTAAACCAAACAAAAAAGCCACCACAAAATTTTTAAAGCACTTTTCAAAAAAACAAAAAGAAAAAAAAATACCAAAATTAAGCAATAAACTGAAAAAACTGCATCTAAAGCAGCAAAAATATCTTCGAATTTCCCATGAAAGGATCCCTCTTTGTAGAGTTGTTTTTTTGTCACTGTCGTTTAACCATTTTAAACTACTTTTCAGCTGCTTCCTGTAAGAGTGAGATTGGGTTTTGTATGGGAAACGTCTCAAGGGAAATTCGAAAACAAAACGCTAAATTCAAAACAAGCATTTTATAAAATTTTAAAACAAAAACAGCATTTTTCTCTCAGACCGTAGTGTGCATTATTGAAAAGTAAATATTTAAAAAAAAAAACAACAATTAAGTATCTTTTAATTTCTTTGGAATAATGAAATGTAATTGTTCTTAGTGTGCGTGTGTAAATATTTTTAATACCTCTATATATACATATTAATATTTTATACATATAAATATTGCATTTTGGCATTTATTCTTGTTTTTTTCTTTTTTCGTTTTTTCTTTCTTCTTCATTATGGGTTTGTTTAACCACTGCATATTTGATTAAACAATATATAAAAAAAAAAAAAAAAACTTGTTACATATTCTATATATATATATATATAAATACCCTGTAAAACAGCGATGTACAAACAAACAGTAATAATAATTTAAACAATAACAGTAATAATAATGGAAGTTGTCCTAATAGCAAAGAAAATCTATTCCACAACCACCACCACCAAAATCACAGCCAAATTCACCACAACACTCATCATTTCCATCATTCTAATCCTTTGTCACCTCACAACTACCATCATACCTCAATACAATACCCGAATCATAATCCTAATCCACCTCCTTCTTCTTCGCCTAATTCACCACCTGCCGATCATCATTACCATCCTGCACATTCACCAACATCTAGTACAACCATTATATCCCCGCTAACAAATCTTTCAACAACATCTACTACTACTACTTCTGCTACTACTACCGCTTCCAAACTGCCAACAAATATAAAAAATTCAACTACAACAACAACATTGAAAAAAATCCTTACCAATCCACAACCAACACAAAATTCCCCGCTATTAACAAGTAGTGGTAGTGGCTTTATTGGTAACACTACTGATGTTGTGAATGTAAATTCTTGTACTGACATAAT
Organism: Xylota segnis; assembly: GCA_963583995.1. Taxonomy (NCBI): domain Eukaryota; kingdom Metazoa; phylum Arthropoda; class Insecta; order Diptera; family Syrphidae; genus Xylota; species Xylota segnis. The sequence goes on along the minus strand of OY757236.1, from coordinate 127,384,123 downwards.
TCCAATCAATAATCATCATGCGCCTTCACCACAATTTCTTCAACAACAACAACAACAACCACGACAACAATGCCGACATGAATTACATCAACAATTTCAACAACAATTCCACCAACAATTGCAACATCATCATCAACAACAACAACAACAACAACCGCTTTCACCTCACATAAATATAAATATCAATTTGAATAACACAATAAATGTAATCACGAATAATGTTGTTGTTAATTCGACACCTGCCACATCATCAACAATGTTCAACAATAATAACAACAATATTAATAATATTAATAATAATAATACAAATTCACTTGTACCTGTTAGTAATAGTAATAATCAAAGATCTCAACAAATGATACTGAATAGAGCGGCCGGACCGAGTCATTTAAATAATAACCATAACAACAACAACAATGGTATGAACATGATTAATCATTTGAACAACAATATGGGTGGCGATCATCATCAGAATCGTCGTGGTGGTAACATGATGAATAATAATGTTCCACCAATGATGATACAAATGGATCACCGCCGTCACGGTGGTGGAAATAATTTCAACAATATCAACATTAATGTTGGTGGAAATACCAACAACAACGCTAGCAATAATAGCGGTAACGCAACAAGCTCAGGGTTATTTGATAGGCACAATATGGTAAGTAAAATATCGAAGTGTTCCATGAATTGTGGTAAGGGTATGATATTATCCTCGGGTTTGTTAAATACTGTCATCTTTCGGGATCAATTGTGATACGCATAAGCTGTCATTCGTAATCTACATCTTTCTAGTGACAGATCTGTTCTTTTGCCACAACCAGATACAGCCTTAGTAATGAGTGCATCGAACTTTTGAGCAGGAGTTCAAACCTTCAATCCCAAAAACTTGAAAACATTTTTTTCTCAAAGCAGCAGTAAAGTATCAACAATAATCCATTTTTGGCTGTTTTAGAGTAATCAAGCTACAAGTTCTTAATTAGATCTCACTACTTCGAAGCATGTTTCTGATTAGAACCAGAAAATAGTAGTGGCCATATGATATAACCTTGTTGCACATCGCTGTGAATCTCTAATTCATCCATTTTTTTCTGTCACAGTAAGGGGTTGTCTTGAGCTTCACGATAAAGCTGGGCCTACAAATTTTCACACAACAAAGGCCATGCTTATGATCTTGCGTGTACATATGCGAGATAGGATCTTAGTGTTCAGTTGGCTGTAAAGCTAAAGAATCATCGGTTTTTCGAACACGTTGTCATTGTCAGAGGTGGTCACTGTAATCTTGCTCTGGTAGACTAGTTTCACAGAGGTATGCAAGCTAGACATGCATCTTTGACTTATAATCTTTCACTTCTCGATCGATCCTTGGGTTTAGCCCATGGTACTTTGACATGTCCTCTTACATTTTTCTCCCAGTGTCAGATGTCAAATAGCCGTTTTTCTGTCCTGAAAAGAGGTATTAATAAGTTCATAGATCTTGGATTAGATGGTCATTTAACGTACCAATTCTAACCTTTCTAAAGTGTATAAGCAATCCATGTGCCCAAACGTTTTGCCAAGGGAATGTAAACATTTAAAACATGTATGTCTGACAGTGTACGCGAACGAGATTTAACAAATTCCATGAATTAAAACTGTCAAGCGATTGTGAACAAAAGATATTATCAACTCAATTCGATGTTTTTATTTGTGTGTTTCTCCAATTTTAAAGAGACCCTTGTCTGGAATATTAGGTCTGTTAGCGTACTTTCCCAAAACAACGAATTTACAAATACCTGTTCGAGTACGCCAAAGTTTCGTAAATTTTCGTAAAAGAGAGCGCTGACGAGAGAGTAAGAAATCTCCCCATGCTACGAATTTTAGTGCAGGAAATTTCTTTGCGCTGATTTATGAAATCTGGCAAATCTGTCAGATACCAGTACGAAATTTTTTGTTGTTTTTTACATTTGACGTTCAAGAAGTGGCCAAATTTCGTAGCTTTCACGTGATTTTACCTCTCTCTGAGAGAATTTTATCACCACTCCTTGATATTTCACAATCTACGAATTCTGGTGCAAAAGTACGCGAACAGACATATTATATCAGAAATGTCAGAATGTCCTACTCTAGAGTCTCATTCGTGCTCTTTAAGCCAGAGTTCAGAAATACTTCACTATTCGCAGATTTTTTTTTAGAGATTGCAGGGTTGGAAAGACAGTAGGCTTTGTCCCTACTTCTCTTAAAAAGAATAAATTCTACCTGAAGTTCGAGGAAATGAAAGGTGGAATAACATCTAATCTGTAGACCAGTCAACACTGTTTGAAAGATAGCTTGTAGCAGTCCATTCGGTCAGGTTTTGAGGCACCACATTATATTCCAGATGAATCGCCTCAGTTACCACAATTCATGGTTGCTTCTGGTCTGTTCGAAGTTCTCAGGCTCTAGAATAATTTACCTACTTCAGAGCAGATCATCGAACAGACATCTGGTTCTTAATTTTTATTCGATATTTTAATTTTATTTCTATGTTTTGTGTAGCATTTCGAGAGTCACGGAAATTCGAGGAATTCCGAATTACATATTGATACCAGATCAGGTGGAATGATGGAAAGGAACGTAAATAACAATAACAATAGAATCATCAGTCCACAGCAACAGAATTACCATCATAACAACAGCAACAATAATCAAAATATGAATAGCAATAATAGTAATAATAGCAATAGTAATAGTAATAATCAAACACCAAGTCCATCTTACTGCCCAAACAACAACAACAACAACATTAATAATAGCAACAGCAACAACGCTAATATCGACCATCCCCACTCGAGTGGTGCTGCAGGTGGTTCAAATGGCAACAATAACAGCAACAACAACAACAACAATGGTATAAAGTCCGACAGTCCTTCCAGGAAACGTAGGCGCATATCAGCACGTATGCCCAGCCAATCGCCTCCCGCTGTATGGGAGCAGCGACGTTCGCCACGCATCCAAACCCATTCGCAACAGGTGAGTAATATGAAGTGCAACAATGCGTTGGCAACATCCATCCATCAATTGATCGAAAGTTTTACCATTCACAGTCTCAAATGCAACAGCAGGGCAGTCCACCAATACGTCGTCCTCGGCTTCGCGATAACCAATTGCACCCGCATCCACACCAACATCCACACGCTGCCATGCACCATCAACAGCAGCAGCAACAGCAACAACAACAGCACCATCAGCAGTCGCAACAACAACAACAGCAGCAACAGCGTTCTCCATGGGAATTGTTGCAACAAACGCCACCACCGGCACAGCCACATCAGGCACCGCCCCCACCACCACCATTGATGGTGGACATAAATCAAGTTCCTGTTAGTTTGCCACTAAGGCATGATCCCATATGGGCGTACTCGTCCGGTCCGCACACATCAATATGTGCCTATCCAGCGCCACCGCGTCTGGCACCGTGTCAGGTGGTATATAACACCTCAATCTCATTTCAGTCTTCCCCTTTTCTAAGGCAATTTTGTTTTCTGCACCTCACCTCACAGGTCCACAGTGTATACTCGCAACAGTTTGCTCAAACCTGCAATCTGGGTAACCATCAATTTGGTACGTTCTCCTCAAGCGCTCCACCGATAGCAGTGCCACAACCGCAACCACCACCACCGCCAACGCAACCGCATCAGGCAAACTATCATCAAGCTCATATCACTCAGCAGAGACCCGATAGCATTTCCTTGGAATCACTTGACCATCATGGACCGCATGGTCCACATCCCCATCCCCATGCACATCCACATCCAGCTGGTGCCGCATCATCGATTCATATTACACCGATTACAGCGGCTGCCGCACACCATATGCATTCCACAGCCCAGGTGACTCAATTGTCAACGGCTCCACAGCAGATCTTCATCTCCACCGAGGTGAGTTAAAACACTGAGTATGACAAAAATTTCGATTGAACACCTCACATATTAGCGTTTCCTGCAGAGCCATCCAAATCAAATGGAATTATTCCGTCAGGCCCGACGTACATTCCCAGCACAGCGTCGATTCGCTAGATTCCATTGGCCACCAGGCGCCCATCCACATCATCCACATCGTCATCATGCTCTGCCACATCAAGCCCTCGGTGGCCAACATCCCACACCGGTGCAGATACAGGCTGGCATTATTAATCCAGGATTTTTACTCAACTTCCTGTAAGTTTTCTCACTTAACTTGATCCTATGAATAGCCTTCAAATTTAATTGTTTTCCTTTGCAGTGCCATGTTCCCACTCTCGCCATATGGGCAACACGAGCTCAGCTCACCAGACTCCAACGAAACTGAGAACTATGAGGCCTTGCTGAGCTTAGCCGAGCGTTTGGGCGATGCCAAACCACGTGGTCTGGCACGAACTGAAATTGATCAGTTGCCAAGCTATAAGTTTAATCCAGAGACACATACAGGTGAGTTTCATTTGGATACATCTTTTCCTAAAAAAATATCCTTTAACTCGATTCTAGGTGATCAAACATCCTGTGTGGTTTGCATGTGCGATTTTGAAGTTAGGCAGATTCTTCGTGTGTTGCCCTGCTCTCACGAATTCCACGCCAAGTGTGTCGACAAATGGCTAAGGGTGAGTACTTTGTTTTTTTTTTTTTGAATTTCTGTCTTATTAGGTGGAATGGGATCTGAAATAACAAACACCTCTTCGTTTCCACATCCATTTAAAAATGGATAATAATTCGCTTTCTCGAAACGTGGACAGTGTAACCATTTTGAGGAGGGTGCTCTGAAAATAGCTGCACGAGAAGCCAGCTAGAACTTCATTGTTGTAAAGAAGCTGATGTTCTCCTCATTGTTACGAATTTCAGGAGAAGACAATCACTGAAAGTCCTGCATCAAACTGTAGAATTCATCGACATCGACTACTTGAGTTTGAAGACCTTAAGTTTGGTTTGTCTTATTTCAATCCTTCTTCTTCAACACCTGAAAGCAACTCTCGACTATATGAAAAGACAGACTATTGCCTTTGTTTTCCTTAGCTCTTATTATTCTTATTGTTCGGAACAGTATAGCCAATCTTTTCCCGAATATTCATTTAAGTTGGGAATGCTCCTAACTCAGTCTTCTTTTATAACGATTTCTAATGATTTTTGACAAAACATATTCATTCTCTTTTCAGTCAAATCGCACATGTCCCATCTGCCGTGGCAATGCATCCGATTACTTCGAAGCTCATGATTAGCACTAAGCGACAACGATCCCACTTTTTGCTCCCCCGCTACAGCTCACTGTTTTACAAAATAAAAATATAAAAAAAAAAGATTGATTGTACCCTATAGATTAGGGTATAAACTAAACTTAAGCCCTCCTCCGTGTGATGCCATGCTTAAAGAAAATTTCACCAAAAACAAAAACAACTAAATCTACCACAAAAAAAAACAAAAAAAAATTAACTCACCACATGTATGTGTATGTATTTTAACACTGATTTATATAGATATATATTCGTATTGTTTAGTAACTTAAACTATATATAACAGCGCCTCTACATAGTTTTTATCGTAAACAAGAAACAAAAAAAAAAAAAAATACATATATATATATATATTTCCAAGAGAAAACATTAAAAGATTACGCTACATAGAATCAACAACAAGGTCAAAAGAAAGAAACATAAAACTTAGCACTATTTTAACAATTTTAATAGAAGTTGTATATGTAAATGTATATTTAAAAGCAATCTTTAAAACAAAAACAAAAAAAAATATAACAAACAAACAAAAAATATAATAATATCGTGACAAAATTTAGTTTACAACAAAATGCCAATTTACTATTATTATTAAAAAGAAAAAAATATTAAAAATATCGTTGTTGTCGTCTCGTGTAATTTTTAACAAATTTTAATTTAATAAAATTTCAAAGAAAACAAAAGCAAAATATATAAAAATATAACTTTGTATAGGTGTACAATATATATCTAACTAGAAACCGTATGCAATATACACTGGTAATGCAAAAAATAAAAAAAAACAAGTAAAAGCAGACAACAATAATAATAAAATTAGTAATTACAAAAAAAAAAAATAAGTCTCGCCCCTTCCTGCCCTCCGCGCACACATAAATACCTATACAAATACACAGATAAATGATTTAAAACAAAAATACAAAATACTTAGAGCTCTTTCCGAGATTTTTCCACCCAAAACAAAACAAAAAAAAAACAAAAAACAAGTAAAAATAAAATTCAATAATAAACATTTTCTTATAGACTTTTTAAGCAAAAACCAAAAACAAATAAATAAATAAATCTTGAGAATAGATATAGAATTTTCAAAATATTTTGTGCATTAATCAGAACAAATATAGTATAGTGAGTAAAATTTTATGAAAAAGAAACAAAAAACTAGTGTAAAAGAAAAACAAAAACCTTTATGCAATATATCAATGTGTGGAAATTTGTCTGTAGTCGTGTTTGAAGTGAATTTGCCTTTAGTTTGTTTTGCGTTTTTTTCCTTAAAAAAAACATTTCTGACAAAAAAACACGAGTGTAAAACATAGCCCAAAGAATTTTAAGTTAACATGAATTCAGTTGTAGGGAATGTAATGTAAAGAACTGAATTAGAATCGAAAGAATGAAACAATCGTCATTGCTTGGTGGTAAATATTTCTTTCTTTCTGAACGTTGGTCGGAACTTATGCAAAGCAACTTTTTTTTAAAGCAGAAAGTCGCAGCATTCTCATCTTATAGGTCAGGTAGCTTTTTCAAACTCTGTAGGCTGTATATTCATTGACTCATTTCTGGTAGTTATAACGTCTTCATATGGTTCCACAATGATATATGTACACAATGTAAATATGGTCAGATGTCAGCTCCATATTCAGCAATCCAAGGACTTCAATATACTCAAATCGGATTATTTTTCGTTTAAAATTTCCCTACTGTTGATATTGTTTAGCAAACATTGTTATCTCAACGAATTAGGAGTCATTACGCTTAACATAGAGAAGCATCCGTTTTTGAACTGATTGGACAGTGTTTGCCTTGCGAAACACGAACTACTGATTGGGTATCGTTGATACCATTACTGATCATTTTGTTGAAGAGATTCGCAACCTGTCTCGTGCGTAGATCCTAATTTACGCCGTCTCATTTCAGCATTGAAAACCGTTATCGACAAAGGTAATTAAAGCCAGAAGTACTTATATCCTAATGACAAACTAGTCCGTTCAGCAGGTTTAACTGCTCTATAATCATATTATGCTTCAGAGGTCTTTTTGACTTCACTTTTTATGTGTTCTTCTTCGATTTGTGCTTCGGAAACATTTACAATGTGGCATCCTACCTCGACCCGAAATCAAATTTCCATACCAAGCTGTATCACTTTTCGAAATGCGATCCCATAATGCATTGTCGTTTCTTTTCCAGTTCGTACGTTTCTTGGAATTTAAAATTTTTGTCAACTAGAAATTTTTCGGTTTCGCGAGCTTCTTATTTTCTTGTCCTTTTTATTACTGACCCACCCCAACAACTTAACAATTTCGAAGCTTTGCAGGTACTCAAATTGTGCATCCATCAATCATACTGAAGCAGATTTAGTTCAGTTTATGGTAGTAGATCCTTCCATCCTACGTATGTTGCAAATGAAATGAACCTAGATTCCCAACTAATTTAAAAGACTAACATAGAAGTAAAAGCGAACCGAATGGCCATTGACCTTGAGTGTACTTGTAAACAAATATTTCGAAGTCTTTATGGAATATTCTTCAATAAGATCTGGGACTAATGTTTTGCTGATGAGCTTGTTTGAAATTCACAAGCATCACAGTTACCTCCTTTATTATTGTAAGTACACCGAGCCTCAAAAGGATTTTATTTCAACCCATCTAAAGTTAAACGCTTAAACACTGTCGAACACGTTTTAAGAATCCATAAGCATCAGGTACATTGGTTCTCAAAGGTGTTAATGGGTCAATACAGATGAGTCTAATAGGAATACCTTCTTTCAGGCATTCCTCCAAAAAATTACCAATATTTGTGTCTAGTTCACCAAGTAGGAAATCCGACGTTCCCTATCAAGGAAAACACCGTGCTTCAAAGGCTCTCTCCACTTAGAGTTACAATCTTGTTCATCATAATGCTTTCAGTCCTGCTTCCGTTTTTTACACTTTAAGTGGAAAAACGTACATATTTACTACAAGCTGACGAATAAGATAATTCTTTACAATCACAGCTAAGAATCCTTTTCTTAAAACAATACATACATTGACTTGTTATTTTTAAACATAGAATTAAGTTCAGTTGGTTTGTTCGCCACAAAAATAAACATACACACATGTGTTATCAGCTTTTAATTAAAATTCATTTTGTGGTTTTGTTAAGCTTTAATACGTTTCTTTTTTTTTTTCTTAGGACGAAACATTACCTTAGTTCTTAAGTATACGAAATATTTTATAATGAATACATATACATAAATGTCGCTTTTTTGTTAATAACTTCTAGTTTTAGTATAAACAATTTTTAGTGCCTAGTTTTTTTTTATAATTTTGAATTCCTTTTTATAATCATTTAGCTATACATTTTTGAATTATACAAATATTTTTAATCATCTTTACGCTTTTATCTCACAATATGTAGCATAATTTGTTTTGTTTGATTTTTATTTCTATCAAATGAATATTTTTTTTTTAATTTTTTGTTCTAGTACTGATTTGAATTGCTTTGTTTTGTTTTTTTCTTATTGTTTTTAAATTAATACAAATAATTTTGTTATTCTAATTGGAGAAGGAAGTGATACAATTGATAATTTTATTTGTTCACGTGCACTGTATGATTGTGTTCGGTTGCTGTGTAAATTGTTTAGTTATATACTTCTGGTGTTTTTTTTAATGTGAAACTATAAAAAAAAATAATAACTTTCAATTGATTTGATGATAGTGATAGAGTAATGAATAAAAATTGTTTCGCTTCCAGTTTACACAACAGCATAAGTGTTAAAAATCTCTTTTGTGTGCAATTTTTCAATAAAATACATAAATAACTTATGATTTTGGGTTGTTCTTATACACTTTTGTTACAAAATAAATTACACTATTCCTTTTGTTTAATTTCTATATATAATTTTAAACATTGCACCCCATATATACGAATGCAGTAACAAATAAAATAACACAAAAAAAATTGAAAAAAAAACCAAAACTTTGCTAAAAAAAATTTAATAACAAAATAAAGAAAAAAATTACTTTTCCAAGTAAACAAAAAAAAATCGTAAATAGTTTGTATCATAATTAAAATTATAAAGTATATATAAAGTTTTGCTGTGATGTATGTTATATATTAACAATTTAAAATAACAAAATAAATTCTTAACAAAAAAAAAAAAAACAATTTAATTAACAACTCGTAACTTCCTTTCCATTATAACTTTGGTTTTAATAATTTTTTTTTTCTTCTAAAAACAAAGCATTTTGGAAAACAACTATTTTTTATATATGTACTTCTGGGTGATGAAAATAAAATAATAATACTGAAAAAGAGTTTTTTTTTTCTATCCTACGTTCATTTAGACTTGGCTTAGTGCAGTGTTTTGGAGACATCAACGCTTTCGAACTGTGTAAGGATGTGAAAGACCAACTGTTCATGTACAAAATTTACTTACTAGTTGTAGTCTAGTTGGCTTATAATAGGTCATAAACGTTGGTCCTATTGCAAGACCCTTTGAACTCGCTTTGACTGGTTGCCCAAGATATCAATGTGTTACATATTTTTGTACCTCACTGTTTGTACTTTCGAAAAACGAATCATGACTCAAATGGTACTTACTTCAAGTCTGCTCCAGATTTTCGTTAGACTTTCCTTCTACACATTTCTTCTAACTTGTTCTCATACTGTATAGTGACATAAATTTCTTGACAAATGCCCAGTCAAGCCGGAGTTGAGAAACTGAATTTTCCTATTTCATAAGGATTGACTGAAAGGTCAGCCCTGCATTCTGCTTGGAACCAATCACTTTGTTTTCCACTGTCTAGACCTCCTCACTCCTTGGACTCAGTCTGGAAGTAACATTTGGTCCTTCACATCCGACATTGGCATGCCGCATACACAAATCATACATACATTGTCTATGAACGCGCTTCCCAAATATGTATATTTTTGAGAGAACTTTTAGCATATTTTTTTACAATCTTAAACTGTCCAAATGCTTCATAAGGTTTCTTCAAATCCTGGAAACATATCATAGACAACAATGCATTTCCCAAGACTATTATATTATTTTTTCGAAAGCCTCTATCCATCCAAACTACTAGCAACAGATGTTTCCAAAACAATTGTCCTTTTTCGTATTATTTCCCTTTAGAGTGTTTGAATGGTGTTGGAGAACTTTTTGCATGAATTTAAAATAAGTATACATAAATATAAAAAAAAAAAATACTTTTTAGTGATCTTTTGTGCTTTTGTATTTAAAAATAAAATCAAAAAAAAAAAAATAATAAGAATACTTTCCTCTTTAGTTCCTTTTACAAAACGAACTATTCTATCTCACTCGATCTTTTTTATACTTAAACAAAAAAAAACTTCAAAAGCTACATAAATGTCTCTTCCATTCCAAAGCAAAAATACACTTTTATATACTTAAAATAAATGTATACTGCTAAACAAAACAAAAAAAAAAGGATTGTAACAAAAATAATGTTTGTTTTAAAAAAAAATTGACTTCCTTGTGGTTTTTGCTTTAGTTGTCCTAACAATTTAGAATATACACGTATGTTTTGTTTTAATCTTCAGTTTTTTGTGTACCAAAAAAGCAACAAAAAAGTATTTTCTAATAAACAATAATAAATAAAGCAACAGAGTTATCATTGTTTGTATCTAGTGGGTTTCACATTATTTTTTTAATAAAAAAAAAACATTATACAAATATAATTAGCTATTATTATAAACTACCTTGAATTAGAACCTTATTAAAATACAAACACACAAAACACATACATAACAGAAAAAGAATATATAAACAAAATAAATTTTAAACTTCTGATGGAGTGGATTATATATACATATTTGAAGAAACAACAAAAAAAATAAATAAATATTTTGTAATAAAAATAATTAACAATAAAGCTCTTATGAAAAATAAAGTTGTCGTCTTTTCATTTGAGTCTTGAGATAAACTTATTTGCACATCCCTACTTGAGGCTGTATATAGTCTTCATTTGCACTAATAAAATTTTGAAAGGATTTCTGAATCGAAAGGTCGTAGCAATGTTGCCCAGCTGGGGCTACAGTTCGGAGACCACTTGGGCATCAATCAACAAGTCCCTGTACTTTGTATGGTTTTTGGCTAACTGCCTCCAGTTGCAAACTCGAAGTTAGTTGAGGTGCTCTTCAACTTTTCCCCTCTGCGCGACAGCTAAGGAGCAATCAAAGACTTCGGGGCGGAACGTTGATGGGTGTTCTTGCTTATTGACATGTAGAGTACGATTTTGGACCTGGAAATTGAGTCTTATGATAGCTATAAGGCGGGCACTAATAAAATGCAAGAATTACTATTGCCTGGACCGAACAAAATGTAAAAGTTGAATACTCCTTAGTGTAACCACGTAGGTAAGGGTCCAGATATTCAAAATATATTCCATCCTCTTGACGACCACCGCAAAACTCATACGCAACCCAGGGCACCGAAATGAAAGAAGTGTTCTGGTTCGATCAAGAAAGTAGATTGAACTTTATATATTTTATAAAAAAAAAATGTATACCAACGCAATAGACTTTGGAGTGAGATCTGGAAAGGCAATCCAGACAATCGATCAATACTCCACTCTCAAGCATGGTAATGAACAAGGTTTAATTTTCATATGACCCAGATGAGGTTAAGCTAGCGATTTCTTATGAAAATGCTGAAACTGGTAGCCACTCCACCAGTATATTCTACTTCTTCATCCACTGGCTGAGAAGACCTTGGAAACTGAGAAAGACTTGGAAAAAGAAGAAATCGACATCAAGATAGAGAGGAATTTATGTTCTGCCTATAGCTGGCAAAATAGTTCCAAAAATAATTCTAAAAAAGGTTTCTTTTCCCGAAACACTGGAAATCGCTTATCATACAGTGCAATCGACCCCCTAACCCACCCGGAAGAAGAGCAGGTCAATCGAGACACATGGTGCAGGATAGTCGTACCTTATACAAGTATGTACGACTTTGGACTATGGCAGATCTTGTCCGTTGGTATTTATATGATCGCAGCGACGAAGATGCATTGCTGCATCAAAACCGATAAAGACCTCACCAAGATATGTATGCATACATATCTAAGTATATCATGTAAAAAAGTTTTAAATATGTACTCGCTTATCGCCAACCGGAGTAAAACTTTATAATACCGAATTCCATGTTCACTAAAATCGAAAAACGCTAGACTTTTGACAATAGTCTTCTGTTCTATTCCATTTTTCTTTAACAAATCGAACAGTTACCAATAAATGACAGTTCATCTTCTCAGGCGATGGTATCCTAACAAAGAAAACCATAAGCGAAGTTGTAAAATAGTTGTCAAGTTCATTGTTATGATGGCATAGTTGCCCTGGAAAATAGTCATACAACCAGTCCGATATGGTACAAGATCATAAGTCTAGCGTGGGTTTCGCATAGGGTCCTTTAAAAAACAAGAGAGAGAGAGAGTTCTTCGTCATCTATTGTTTTGAGTTATTGGCTTTTCATGGCATATTCATGACTCATCCAAGTTCCAGTCATTAATCATAAAGATAATCTCCGGTTAAGTAATTTTTCTAGCACTTTCCTTTTGTTAGATCCTCATGTAAACCAGACGTTATAAGCATTACATTTACACCTAAGCATAATTAGTCCTTTTTGTTTTACAAATCACTATCCTAATTACATAAAATTCCCAGTAATAAAAATTATCCCCTATTAAGTCAATTTTACTTGCAGCCTCTTTTTGTTAGATCCTCATGTAAACCAGATGTTATAATACATACAGTACGCAGCATAATTAGTACCTTTTCTCAGAAAATTATCTCATTACTAATACTAATCCTAAAATACCTAATTACATAATTAGCTTAATAACAATAATCCCTCTGTTAAACCATTTTTACTCGGAGCTTCCTTTACTTAATGCTCATGTAGAGAAGGGGTTATGTTAATACTTTTCGTTTAAAAACAGTCATCTTGTTTACATGTGTAACTTTCTTATCAATCCCCTGTTGAGCCAATTTTACTAGCATCTTTCTTTTGTTAGATGTCCATGTAAACGAGACACTATAATACATTTACAACCAAAAACAATCGGTCCCTTATTCTGAAAATCACTAATTAACAAGCTATTCATCTCATTCTTGGCAAACTATCCCTAATTACGTACATAGTCCTCCTGTTAAGGCATTTTTACTCTGAACTTTCTTTATTAAATACTCATGTAAAGCAGGCGCTATGTTACATTTAAATTCAAACATAATTAGTCCTTTTCGTCTAAAAAAAAATCGTCATCTTGTTTACATAATTTTCCTAGTAATAATAGCAATAATTTGTACTCGCCGTATGATTTCTACAAATGCTCATGTAAACCAGACTTTATAATGCATTTACTCCCCAACATAAATAGTCAATTTTTCTGAAAATCACTAATTAGCAAGTTAGTCATCTTATTCATAGTATAATATCGCTAATTACATATATAGTTTGCCTAATTACTTCAATAACCACGAAATGAAGTACAAAACAGAGATTGAACAAAGTCGACCTGCATACATTTTGTTGCACTAAATTGAAAGAAACTGACGGAATAAAGGACAAATTTAAAATTTTTTTAAAATTGAGCGTCTTTTACAAGAGTTTTTAAAAAAAAAAATCTTTTTTTTTAATTTAAAGAGCACTGAATGTAACCGATTTAGTAATTTACCTCAGCTTGTCCTCACCTCATTAGTGGACTGGTACTCCATGATTTTTTCTTTCATCTCTTTCTCTCCACTTCCGTCCTAGCAGCAACATTAATGTTTATTGCAATTTTCCCCTTCTCTCAACCCTCACTGCCGTTCCCCTCTCAACGAAACTCCATCCAGAGCCTGAACACAACCAACTGAACGAAACCACACCGCTGCTCGTTTAGCATAAAACCACTCAGCACTACGAAATAAACTCTCATTTCGATTTTAAGTTTGTTCGAAAGAGTCATGGTATAGTGGTTCGGAGAGAGCGTTTTTGTACGCCACGTTATTTTGTAAATTAAGTGATTTCCAACAACAAAAAATATAAATAAATACATATATAGTCTACTTCTATATGTATATAACATAATAAATAAGCATAAGTGTGTGAAGAAAGAAGCATATTTCAGAAAAAAAAATAATAAAATAAAGCCAGCGCAAGCCAAGCAGAAAAAAGTTAAAAAAGTTATTTAGTTAATTTTTTCTGTTCTATTGAGTGAATTTAAAATTGAATGAGAATTATTTATAAAAAGCAAAAAGAAAAAAATCTATTAAATAAGGAAAAATCTATATTTCTCTGTTGTAAAAAAAAATTTATTACATAAAGAGAAAGAGCTTTCCCAAGTGAGAGCAACGCGCGCTCAAGGAAAAGAAATTTTGTTTTTTTGGTTTAGAATTGAGTGTAATAGCAAATCAAAAGCCAAAACAAAGCAAAAAGCTAAGAAAAAATAATTCCCTGTGAAAAAAAAGTGATTTTTTGTGTGCAAACAACGGATTTCTTTTTTCGTTCTCTCAATTTTATTATTCTTCAAGAAAACGACGACGACGGGGTTTTTTAAAAGCAAAAAGTAAGTACATACATATTTTTTATCTTTTTTTTTTGTCAAATGAGAGTTGTGTTACCCTATTTGTTTACCTCACTCAATTTTTTGGCAATGGCCAGCCGAGACTGTTTAGCCTTATAAGGAAATGCATAGGAAAGTCGAAAGCTGAACGCTTTCGTTATTCACACACCCCATCGTTCCTAAAGTAAAACAATAAATTCAAGTTTTAATTACAATAAATGTAAATGTATGACGAGGCGACGACGACGACGGGCTTAAAAGTTACGCAGCGTAGTGTGGTAAACTAAACGTGGCAACATTGCAAAGATTTACGTAGAATGGTGGATAAGTGTTTCTTTTTTTCTTTTTGAGTGGAAATTTCCATACAGTTTGTTCTCGGATGAAACGATTGTGGTGCTGCAGGGGGAAGGAATTGTTTCTATTTAAGGATATATGTTTGCTTGGCCGATTGTTTTGTAGCAACAGCATTATATGTACTTCTCCGTTGGAGAACTGGCAACGTTGCCATTACGCACATGAAGGTACGTTTTTCTCACTCGTTGCGTGTACACGAAAGAAAAATTAAAGCTTCCATTTGAGAGGAAGCTACGTTGCCTGGTTTCATGATGTAAATAAAAAACATTTTGTTTATATTGATATGGCTTTCCCTTTACGTGACCAAATCGAGGGTGAGCCAGATTTGTAAATATACTTCACACAGATATGTACATTGGTTCCACGATTAGTGGTTGAGAGTTTCCAGTTTTGTATACTTTTTACGACTTTCTTTTTATTATCATCTGTAGATACATACAAATTTTTCCTTCTATCAATGGCTACAAAATTTTGGGTTTTTTTTTTTACAACCAAGCGCCTGAATTCTTTGAATGGGTATTTTCGAAGCATCTGTCTTTTTGATTTGAGAATTTACCTGAACCTTTTGGTTACACATGGGTAGGTAGGTACTCGACAGGAAACGAATTCTGATTCCGCTTTTTCCCTAAAAAAGAAACTAAGCAACAGATACGCAAAGGGCATATTTAAAGCATCGAATTTCCTGATTCTCTGGAGATTTTCAGAATTTAATTTCTGAGTGAATATTGTCCATAAGTCAATGGAAGGTCTCTGCTTTAGAAAGATCTTCTGCCTTAAATATTCGAAATCGAATTCAAAGTGCATCTTCCATATGAACTCAAAAATGTCCTATTTAAGGAAATTCTATCGAATATACTTTGAATACCACACAGTATTCTTCCTTTTAAAACATTCCTCCTTGTCTTTTTCGACTATTGCAACACGGTTCACTTTAGTACTGATTTTGTACTTCAAACCAATCTAATGGCCAAGATAAATATTCTTTTGCATTTGATAAGCTATCGCCTGTTTGTTTATAATTCCTTGTCGCAGTGACTAAACTAGGCAAGAAGGTGGCAATGGTGTACTAGATAGTTAGCTTGTAACTCGAACTGTTCAGGTTCGAATCCGAGTGGGGAGAAGCTAATTGCAGCAACCAAACCATATGAGAGAAACGAATAAACTCAAAGCTTCACGAACCATTGGACCAAATAGGGAATCTGCCTGGAAAAAGTGTCAGAATGGTTAAAAAGTATGTAAACTTAGAATTCTATTGCTTGGAGAAGAAAACTCCTATCTCTCTCAAATGGGAATGAGGCTTAATCCTTATCTTTTCCAAAATAAGTGAGATTCTGTTTAACGGTGTCGATAAAGAAATATTGGAACGCTCCACTATTTCGTTCTTAGATCTTGTCTTTAAAGGCAAAACCCTAAAGTTTTTATACAGAAAGAGGCCACGGCGGCAGATATATCTCTTAGAAGCCAACAAAGCTATGACTGTTCCTTCCCTTGGTTTGTGGTAACATCTGCTTTAAATAGTCAATCGTCAACCGCTGTAAAGATATCGTAGCAGACTCACCATTACAACATGGTCAAGCGCGATTATGGGCATTTGGTTAGGACTTGGACTTTTTCTTTAAAACATTACTACAGCCTATACCCTTATATTTCTCTTTTAGCAAATTTGTTTGTTTCAGCTTCTATTCCTATGTTTGCTTGACGAGCCATTTATGCCTTTTCCAGAGTGGGTTGCCCTTTATACAATTTTTCAGAGCAAGAAGTCTTTGGTTGATAGTTTAATCTTTTACTTTCCTGATTAGACTCTGAACTAAGGCACAACAAGTTAACAAATTATACTGCCTGAAGTATTTCATTACAAAACTTATCGGCCTGACAGAAATGTGATTTTTTTTTGAAAGAAATTTCAAGGGCCTATCCTTTCAATGGCAATGGGCGACATTCGAATAATGGATCTCATTGTTCAAACTAAAGAATTAATTTCCAAAGCTTTTTGGATCAATTTAAGCCAACAAAACATGCCTTAGTTAAATGTTCCTCATATTTATGAGTAGATTTTGCGTCCTATCTGGTATAGCATTGCAAAGCTGATTGGAAAAAATACCCAATACAGGAATATCTCGATTTGCGTCGGCAATTGGTTCCATCTTTCCAACACTTCTTGCACACAAAAAAATAGTAAAATCACAAATTTTTCTAAGTCCTAGATAATTCTTTCGGAGAATGTTGAAAATTTCGTGTAAGTTATGAATCCAATCGAGCAACAGGAGGAAGATCTCTTGGATCTCGTATAAGTTGAAGAAAATTCTGTTTCAATCGGATACCAGATATGGACTTTCTATTTAAAATATGACGTTAGTCGGGCCAAATAAAGCCACACTCCTCACTATCTGTTGGCGTAAGTCAAACGAAACATAAATCGAAGGTTTACTGTCGTAGATTCAAAAGAAGAGCATCATTTTCTATAGCAGAATTGACCTGTCATGTACGCATTCATATTTCAATGAGCATCTGTCATTTTTTTTTAGAGCCTTCGTCCTCGATTGTCAATTATTTTGACTGAAAAGGTTTATTATACAAAATTACGTAGTTAAATCGCACCGGAATAGCAATTTCTTTCTCTTCACTATTGGAGCTGCTGATATCTACTACAAAGTATAAGTAAACTCTCTAACTACACCCAAGCTGTAGTCACAAGTCTATTTCTTTTCTGTTACTCTACGCAATGACCTATTGCTGCGATATTCTCTTGAAGAAATCACATGATAGCGCCTTTCCTTGCCTAAATCTGTCACCTTTTGAAAAGTTTTTACCTAGAAATTAGATGACTTAGTACATAGCTCAGTTTCGAATAAAGATTTCCTTTCCTTTAAGACAATAGAGTTTTTTATTGCTCCTATGAAAATCATTGTTTTTAGTTGTTTCCAACGGTAAACCTCTTTTATTCCCAAAATATTGAATACATTCACAAACTCGATCCTAATTATAAAAATTTTCAAGAAACACCTCTGAACCCCTCATCCCTTAACTGTCAATATGACAGCTAAGTGACATTGTTCTTCGAAAATTCTCCGAAAACTTTTCGAAGATTTTTTATGCAGATATGGCTAAGGTTTACCTGTACATTTTCATATTATTATGTTTTTTGTAGAGAAATTGGTGGAAAAATCTAGAATTCAATTCGTGCTATCTACATAGGTAATTGACTAGATAGATACCTACTCATGTCTATGCCCATTACAATGTAAACACAAACTATTCGTGTTCTTCGTCCATAACAAAAGGCACTGTGTAACCAATTAAGGTATTCAACTTACATAGGTAAACACACATTTACCATTAGGTAGCGCATTTTTTCCGAATTTTAATCTCTTAAGTTCCTGCCTGAGTCAGTTGTGACTCAGAAAAATATTACGTTACGACTAAGCCTAATCAATTTATGCTCGTCATCACAATAAATCTAAACTCGTGTACTTCCCTAGAACTCTCCATCACGATACCGTCTCCATAATTCGATAAAAATTAACTCGTTCCTACCTACCTACCTGAAAGAAAAATCACAGCAAAATGTTAAATGTGTCAACGTTGCATAGTTTACCTCCCTTTCCATTCCGTTGCCATTATTATTTTTTTTTTTTTGCTCACTCACCCCATTCAAGATGTACAGAGAAAAGGAGAACAAAAAAAACATAAAAACGTTTCTATCTATATATCTATCTATCTATCTATCTACTCGTAAGTGGGAGCAATGAGCGCTAGTTTTTCTTGTTTATTTTTCCTCTTTCACTGCGAATTTGTATCAAAATAGTACACACAATCTCTCACTATAACTCGTTATAAGGAACAGAAAAAAAAAAAAAAACCTATCATAAATAAAACGTCATAAAAACAATTCACGCCAGCCATTTTGAATTATAATTGTTTTGCTACCAAGAAACACTCAACAAACACACACATTCATATGCAGAGGTGTGTATACATTGAAAACAATTTGTGAAAACAAAAAAATCCACTCGACTTCACTATGCCGCGCGCATTAGTTAGAAAGAGATAGACAATTACAAAATCCACCACGAACTCACTCTGTTTTTTTTTTTTTTAAACTCACCACACTTTACCAGTGAACACATACACAAGAAAAGTAAAAAAAAAACCAGAAAACACCATTCGACAGCGAAAATACGTCCAGTTACGCGATTCGAAAATCACTCATACGATCATTTGGTTCGTAACGTTCGCAAAGTGAAGACGTGTCCACTGTCGATCGATGAGTAGTAATAACGGTTCTCGAAGTAACTCGAAGTTGTTGAATTTTTTCCAAAAGAAGAAAAAACATGCAAACATCACCATCCCACTGAGAGACATCAACATCATCGCCATCAATAATAAAAATCATAATAAATTGAAAGCGTATTCAATAAGTGACGACGGAGTGTTTTCCTAGCTATACTCGTACGCAGAAATCGAAAAATGAAAATTATTCAAATGTAATTTTTGTATAAGGTGTGTGTGTGTTTTTTTTTTTTTACTGTTTTTATCATCAGGAAATGTTTTTTCTTCTCGTTAGTTTTTCGTTTTATTAATTAATTCAGTTCATTGTCGTTGGAGTAAGCTGAATTTGAATTATTCTGGATTTTTTCGTTCTTTCCTCTTGAGTTTCCCATTTTTATTTTATTTTTTCTTTTTTTTTAATTTGGAATTTTGCTGCAGTGAGTGAAAATTATTGATTTGTGAATTCTATTTTGTTTTTTTGTGGAAAATTCCGACGTGAAAATTGGTATTAGTGTGATAAAAAATTTTCATTTCGAAAGTGAACGGGAAATTGATTTCAAAAAATCTGCTGGTATTTTTTTTTCTTCTACTTTGCACCAGTTTTTCTCTGCTGTGTGTGGCGTAAGGAAGTTTTATTTTTGGATTAACCCCACAGCTGTCATTAGGAATTCCCCATCGAGAAATTAATAAAATCTGTCAGGTTTGGTGTTTGATTTTTTTTCTTCTAATTTTGTGTAGAGACTGTAGGAAGTGATATAATGTAGTTTTGAAAATAGCGGTTTACAGCTTTCGCCCAAACGTACTAGAACAACAACTACTACTACTACTTTACACTTGTCCCCGAAAAACTAGAAAATGTGGCAAGCCAACGCCAAATGTGTTTTAAGTATTCCACAACTAATTATTGCCATAAGCCATTAAACTAAGAAAACCTCGAAATTTTTATTTCTATTTTTTTCTTTCTGTTATGTCTAGCCTTGAGTTACTCTAAATCTAAAAACCTACATGGGTGTTGTGAGTAAGCAAATAAAGATACAAAAAAAAAAAAGAAAAACCACGAGGTAAACAGAAACTAATTAATGTTTTTCATTTTGGCCACGTAAGGGGGTATAACATTAGTTGGGTACTTTGCTTTATTACGAAATTTGCTTAAGAAAATAGCGTTTCAATTGCACTAAGGCTATTAATTTTAATAGGATCTTCAGTACTCTTCTGAGAATAGATATGAGACTTGCATCCATCTGTATAGCTTTGTATCGAAAACTAGTAGTAAAGTGTCGAAATTATTCATAGTAACTAGATTTCGAGAGAAAGAATTGTGACAGGCAACAATTTGTAATATTTATTCAGAAACGTCAGAGTTGTGTTCCGATGTCAAACAATTTTTTCTGTCAGCCTAAGATTTTGTTGGGACTTTCCCTTCATTTGTCTGTACGACGTCAAAATCTGTGCCTACATCATCCATTCACAGAGACGTTCATGATTCCTGTTAACATTATAAACTTGGCTTGGCCCTAGCTCCTCCAAAATTCTGTAAATTTCTGACGTAAACCCAGTCAGACTGTGTCATTCATTCCCATATTAGATAAAATTTTGTACAAGATGGTGAGGAGACATACTGATGCTTTACTCAAACAATGTTGAGATCCTATTCATCAGGACTGAACTCGGTCTGACCACATCTTGAAAATGAGTTGCTTTGTAAAAGAAAAGCCTTGTAGTCCTCACAGAAATAGACCGCAGTTTACAAGAATTGTTGAAATTCATAAAATTCAATTTTTTACAAACTTTGACAGCTCCCTCATAGAGGCCGGACACAGTTTAGAGAAATAGTTCTCTTTAAATTTATGAAATTCCACTTTTCACGGTCCGAACAGTTTCGAACCTTTGACAAACATCGGAGAGTATTTGACATGAGAAATATTACCATTTCCACCGATCGGAGGCGAGGTAAAGCATTGGTTCCCTTCTATATATGAGAAAAGTAAACAGGCATGCGCTTCCATAGGTTCTTGTTCATTTTGCGGTAAAAAACAAAAATTCATCGTAGTTAGGGTTCATGGTTCCCCTTACGATATCAGAATATCCAGGTACCTGAAACTCTTTCAAGAAGTTGAAACTCAGTTCTATAAGAGGTTTGAGGGCGTTAGCATACGTTGTACACTCTTTCTTGGAATTCGAATTTGGTTGTCATAATCAATTGGAAGCAATGTTGTCATGGATACTTTCATTAATCCAGAAAACGAGCCTGCTAACGTAACAAATAAAGGCGATTAGTGCCTCTTGGCGCTGTTCTAAATGAATTTACAGTGAAATCTCTCTTAGGCGGGCAGCCTAAGATTTGTGTCCGTCCATAGAATGTATGGAGTCGGAAAAGTTTGTTTAAAGGGACATTTAGGGTGCTGGTCAAGAACACATTTACATGTAGGTAGACTTCTGGAAAAGAGGACAAAGCTAGGTAATTGATACGTTCAGTACTCTTATCCATGTCTACTTACCCAGTCCTAAGGTTCTTTCAATGATTCCAATAAAATGATATCGCAAATCTACACAAAACTAAATTACTCTAACGATCGGTTTTTCCCAGAATCAATGACTAAATTCACAAGAAAACAACATAATAGCCCCATTCGATGGATAGCTATGAAACTAATACTCCAGCGATATGTAGGCCACAAAGTTTCTCCGAAAAACAAACAAATAATAGGCATTACACTCACTGCACACAGTATACAGTCTGTCTAGGGGTCTTCCACTCATTGGCTAGGATCACATCCCCTCTCTCTTTTTTTATTATCTGTCCTATAAAGCGAAACAAAACAAAAAAAAAACCAAATTTTTACATTTGCCTTTTCTTTTTTTTTCTTATTTCTTCCCCCTCACTAAAGGACCATCGATGCAGAAAAATATTGTTAACCAAAAGAATAATAATAATAAATATAAAATAAAAAACAGAAAACAAATCGACAGACTGATTACCATATATACATAAAAATAAATAAATAAAATATTTATATATAGAGGCAGTTGTGAACAAAAAAAAAAAACATTAAGAACAGAAAAAAGCTGATAAAAGCAAACAAAAACAAAGCAAAAACAAAAAATCTTAATGGAAATTAGTATTTTTTCGTTGATTTTAATTACTTGTGTGTGATATATAAAGTTAAGTAATTTTAAATATAAAAAAACAAAATAAACTATATAATATAAATAAAACAAAAGGAGAAAGAAAGAGAAAGAAGAAGAAAAAAAAAGCTGAAAAGATGACATACTCGCACAATAATAGCAGTAATAAAATGCCGATACGATATGGCGGTAGTAGCAGCAGCAGCAGTACAACATCATCAACATCATCATCATCAACAACAACAAATCATTCCAACAGTATTGCCAGCAGTACAAATTTAAGCACCTCACCCGGTTCAATGTCGTCCGGATCATCGTCCAGTAGTTTGTCATCCTCATTGGGTGGTAGCTCGTCGAGCAGCAGCAGCTTAGGCAGCTGCGGCATGGGTGGTGGTAGCGGCGGCGGCGGTGGATTCTTTTCCGCACGCAAAAACAATCATTCGCCCCGAACTCACGGTGGCTGGCAGCGTCAATCACCGAACGGTGGAAATTCGAGTCGTGGCAATAGTCTACTCGCGTCTCCCGGTAGCGGTAATGGTGGTGATTCATATTTTAATAATCACCATCATAAGCATCCTAAACATCATCATGGTGGTGTGATTGGCGGTGGCGGTCCAGGAGGCGGTGGCAATTCACGCCATAATTCACCGGCAACAATCATTGGTGGTGGCGGCGGTAGCAGTGGCGGCAGTGGACGCAAATCCAATCGGAATCATCATCATAGAAATTCGAGTGGCCATAATAACAACGGTATTCATATCCTTTTGTCGTCGTCGAATGTCGGCAACGGTGGAAGTCAGCGCGGAGGTGTCTCTCCGACAACCCTAATACCAACGAATTTAACCCACTATGCTGGTAGCAAATGCTTTGATGCACCAGCACCAACAGCTTTACCAAAGCCACCGCAACACTGGACAATGGGCGGTAAGGATGTTATGCTAAGTACAAACTCGATCATCACCGACCCCAAAATGGTGTCGTCGTCTACATCGCCGTCGTCAATGCTGGCATCGGCCGGAGTTGTTGTCAAGTCGTCGAAACGCAATCTACTCGATGACTTTGATACGCACAATTTGAAATTGTTGCTCAATGTGCAATCGTAACCGCCATTTTTGTCTCTTAAAAACTAAGTTCAACAAAAAAAAAAAAAAAACAACCAACCAACAACAAAACAACAACAAAAAACATCAACAACAAAACATTTGTTTTTTCAAAATTTTTATTTTTCCAAAATCAAAAATAAAAATAGTTTTTTCGCTTTAAAATAATGGATACACTCAACATCATCATTATCTCTTGATACCCAAACCAAAACCAATCCCCCGCCCCGCCCCCCTTCCAGACAAATTTCAAAAAATGCAGCACATTCAAAAAAACAAAACAACAATAGACAAAAACTCTACAACAATATAAAACAACAACAAAAGAAAAAAAACAGCGACAACAACTTTGTGGTTTTTAATATAAAATAATGAAAAAAAAAAAAACAAACAAAAAAAACTTTTTAGTGATTTAATATTAATGATAAAATAAAAACAAATTGAATCGTGATATATAAATAGACTTTGAAACAAACAAAAATTGAAAATATAATTACAGACATAATTATAAAATATTTGTAGTACCTAAATAATAATACATAATTAATTGTTGTTAAGGAAGAGGTAAAATAACCGCTTTTCTTCTTCGTTACGTCGTTTTTTTTTTTTTTTTTAAATAACTTTCTTTCTTTTTCAACTCTTACGTTGTTTTCTTTTTTTCTTAATTGTAAATGAACTAAATTCTTGTTTATCCACCCACCAACCAACTTAAATTAAGTTAAGTAAAATTAAACAAATAAAAAAAAAAAAAAAACTTGTATAAAATATAACGAAATGAAGTGTGATAATAAAAAAAAAACATAAAAAATCAAGCAAGTTTTACGGTAAAGAAATGCAATAACAACAGAAAATGTGATTAAACAAAAATATAAACAAAATACTTACAAACAACGATGTTTGCTTAGAAAAAAAAAACGGATGTGAGCGAGATACAAGAACAGTGTTAGCTAAAACAAACTCTGTCAAAAATGAATTCTCCAAAATTTTGTGTGTATAAAATGAAAAAAAAAAACAAAAAGAAAAAGAAAACTGCCCAAAATTGAAGTGTATAAGAAAAGCAGTCAAAAATAAATACCTCAACGTTTTAAAGTAATAAAGAACCAGAAAACAACATCCAGAAGCATCGAAATCATCCATCGCGGAATCCAACCAAAAATATAACAACACAACAAAAACAACAACATGCTGATTTCAACAACCAACATAATGTGATCCAAATATCAATATGTTCCTTCGCATCGAGGTGATACATTATATTTTTTTTTTCTTATTACTTAGAAGCATAGACATTTTTTTTTCTAATTTGTTTCAACAACTAAATGATAAACAAAAAAAATGCCTTCAAGAAGAACACAACCATCAACATCATTATAACAAGAACAACAACAACCAAACTTCCTCCCCTAGAACAATATGTGTATATTTTTTTTATCAACATCTATGTGGAGAGAGGGATTAATGAGAGGCAATCGAATCAATCAGCATGTTGGATGCACGCGCGCGCACGCTTACTCAACAATAAAAGAAATATCAACAACAAACACATCCCCCCCCTTCCCAAGACACAAACCACAGAAGAAGAAACAAAAAACAAAGTCTGCATAAGTTTTTTTTTTTTTATTGTTAAAACTTGCCAATAATTAAATTGTTAGTTTATTTTGTTTGTTGAAAATTAAATTATTGACAGCACAAAAGAAAAAAACAAGCTAAAAATGCACTTCACTGTTTATTAAGTTTTAAAAAAAAAACAAAACAAAACTCCCACGTAAAATATTTTTATATATCAAAAAGCAGCGCTTTTAAACAAGAAAACTCCTCTAATTAAAATTAAAAACAAAAATAGGTCTCAAAGGAGGGAGATTTTCAAAACAAAAAAAAACCATTCTAATCATTAAAAAAAATTGATTTGTATTTTTCTTAATTTTTTTTTCTCACCCAGTAGTTTTGTGTTGAAATTTTATTTAAAAACAACTACAATTCTATATTTAAAATTATTATTTTTTTTATTATTTCCAATTTACAAAAAAAAAAACACCTTGTGAATAGAAATTAGAAAGAAAAAGAAAACCGAAAAACAAAGCTTTAAAGAAGACTTACATATATACCTTTATAAAAAAAAACAAATCATAAAATATTTATGTATAGTTATATTCGTGTATAATACATAAACAAGAAATGTAAAATCAAAACCAAAATTCATTGTTTAGCCAAACCAGCAACCTGCAAAATGAAAGAGAGAAAAGCATTTTTCTAATTAAAAACAAACAAAAAATTTTAGCTTTTAAACATAAAACAACAAATTAGTTTTTAACAAACTATAGCTATTAACTTACTCCTTTACTTTGCAATGTTGTGTGATAATCGAATTTTGTTAAGATTCCTTATTAATTATTATTATTATTTTTTTTTTTTTTTTTATTTTTAATCTTTATATTTTTTTTAATTACGAAAAATTTTGTAACTTTAAAAAACTCAACAAAAAAAAAACGAAAAATTGTATTATTTTTGTAAAACAACAAATGAAACGAAAAAATGTTCATAAATTCAGAAAAGAAATTGGAAAAATGAAAAAAAAAACAAATTGGAAAGAAAGAGACAAAATATAATATATTTATTTTTTTTTATTTTACAAAATTTTTTAAAACAAACATGAACTGCTTTTGTGTTTTTATTTCAAACAAAAAAAAAATTGACTGAAACGGAATTTCAGAGATGAGAGGCTTTCGTTGCATTTATCCAGGAGAGGCCTTTTGGTGGGGAGGCCAATTTAATTGGCCCCTCCTGCCGGCACCCTCGGTGGTTTTGTGTTTCGCGAAGGGAAGTTTTGTCAATGATTATTTTTTTTTTTTGTGTGTTAAGTTTATGTAAGTACAACTAATCTTAAAAAAAAGAAATCTAAGAAAACGTCACAAGCTGTGGAAGCTCTTAAGGTATTTAAGTGTTTGTCTGTGTTTTTTTTTTTAAAGAAAAATTCCCTTTGCATTTAGTTTTAGCTTGTTTTATGAAACATTCCTTAGGATTCTTGTAAAGGCGAGATATTTGCACAAAATTTTACAATGAAATAAGAAATTTTGTAATGGTTTGGAACATCTGAGGCTTTATGGAGTCGTGTGGCACACTTACACGATCCCTAGGAACTATGAAAACTTAACAAGGGAGCCCAAGGGAGTAGAATATATTTTATAGACTTTCGTAGTATTCCTTCCTACACAATTCTCTAGGCAGACAGCTCAAAAATTGACTTTCAGGCCACGGAAATATATATATTTTTCTTGCATTAATCATTCTACAAACCTGAGTCTTGCAAATTTGTTCGTTTTTTTTTTATAAGAAAAAAAATCTAGCTTTTGCGCTGCGTTGGAAAATTAAATTTTTAACTTTAGAGATCCCCATTTGCAAGCCTCATGTCTTATATTTTCTTCCTATATAATCTGTGTTTAATTATATTTAAGGCACTTATATTTTATGTTGCTAATTATCATGTGTATAGTAGTTTAAATGTCTTAATTTCCCTTTAAAATTCATATTTTGAAGTTGCATCTAAATAAAGCCTGTAATTTTTTTTCTTAAGGCTTTGAAGTGCTCGGGGGAACAACTCTTTTGAATCACGTTTTAGTGATCCAGAAAGAGGTCTCATCAGTAAGTTTAAATACAAAAAAAACAAAAAAAAAGTAATTGTTTAGAACCCTTTTAAAAGTAAAGGATGTCAATGCAAAACAATTAGGGATCTACAGGGTGGGACGAAAGTTATCATATTTTTTTCACGGCATGAGCGACTAGCTGGTGACCTATATTTTTGAGCTATAAAGTCAGATTGCTCTCAAAATACCAGCTATCCGTAGGATTCTCGTTAAATACCCCTGAAATGAAAAGAATAAAACCTTAAAAAGGTCAGGTTAAACTATAGAATTCGTGAGAATAGGAATTTGAGTACCTAAAGCTAGAAGGATGCTCATACATTTTACCTACCAGGCGAATCTTAAAAATTTGGCAGGATGTACCTGCAAATCTTTATGATTTGTCTTATGGAATACAAGTATATTCAAGGATTTTTAGCAGTTGGTACAGAGTGCTTATTCTTATCAGAAAGTAGATTGACCCAAAGTCGTTTCTAAAATTTAGAAGGTTAGTGAAAATAGGATTAGCAGCTGGATAGTTTGGACTTTTGTTTGCCTACACAATACGATTTTTCGACACATGAAATCATTAGGCTCTAGAGAGACTATAGTTAGATCAAAAAGGGCCGGAAGTCAACGTTACATTAAGAAAAGAAGCCTTCAGTATTGCATGGAAACTCTACAGTATAGAGGCTCATATTCCTCCTGATCAACTTACAAAAAGGTAAAGAAATGTAACATCCGTGTTCTGTGTCATAGTTCCAGTGTTTTCTATTCTAAAGAAGCAAGTTCTCCATGTTTTTTTATTTCATTTACAGGATTTTGTTCTCATTTAAAAAATTAAATGCTTACGGAATTTTTTTTTCAAAATTTATTTTTAGTTTAAAGTTAATTATATATTTCTTTGAAAGATTTGCATTATAACTACGGAATGCAACTCCTTCAAAGAACTATGAATATTTCTTTTCCAAAAACTTTACATAAAAAAAAATTAAGAAAAATACAAAACAAATCAAATCAAAACTAAAGAAAATCACGATTTAAGTATAATACAAATTCGAAAAAGAAAAAAACTGAAAATTAAATTACTATTTAAGAACCACAAGGTTAAAACAAAAATGCAAAAAAGTGGCAAAGATTTTAACCAATTTGTGTAAGAAAATCAAACAAATTGCAAAGAAGAAACTATAATAAAACCGATTCTCAATACATAAAATTTACGGAACCTGAAAAAAGGGAAACCAAAAAAAAAATCACTAGGCCAGAGCTCTTTCGAAAGAAACGTTCAAATGATTGATTTTTTTTATTTTCATAAAATTAATCTTTCTATGTTTTTTTTTTAAACTTATCTATATTTCTATGTATATTTTCTTCCATGTTTTTATGTTTAGATTGTACCACACAATGAAATATTAAACATACACAAAACCCTTTTTCTTAAAATCACTTGGAAACAAAATAAAAAAAAAAATAATTTAGTGAACCATGAAAGAGTAAGAAACAAATTATATAAAACAAAACAAAAAAAATCAATTTGCTATATTTAAATATAAATTATAAAAACTAGTACTTGAATGTGATCTCATTTTTATAATGAAAAAACTATTTAGAACAAGAAACTTAAAAATAACAAAACAAAAAAAAAAAACAAACATTATTTGCAACAAAAATCAGCAGAAATAAACATATTCAAACAAACAAACAAAAAAAAAATAAATAAATAAATAAAGGGAGAACAAACAACAACCAAAACAAAACTATTTTAACTGTGAAATTTCCACCATCCATTGTAGTTTTTTGTTAAGAAAAAATAAAAACAAAACAAAATTAAGAAAAAAAGAACATTTTAACAAAAAATTAACGAAAGTTTATATATACTATATCAAAGGTAAATTTTAAAACAAAAAAAAAAACCAGTAGAAGTACTCTTTTAAACAAAATCTTATAAACATATATTAAGAAACAAAAACAAGTCAGCAAAAAATTAGTGTTTTTCAATATTTGTTTGTAATTAGAAAAATAAACTTCAAAATTTTTACAGAGAAGTTTTTGAAAACATTAAAGCCTTCGGGAGAGTTACAAAAAAAAAATTATTATAAAAAAAAATACGTGTATTATTTGGGGTTGTTTTTAGAGTTCCTTTTTGATTTAAACAACAGATTTGGACTTTGGTGAATCTTTTGCATTTTTAAATTTATATCGTTTGACTTAAGACAACTGGATCTACATTTTCGGTGAGTTTATTTATAGATTTCCTCAGAATTTTAACTTTTTTTTCTTACATAACTCCATTTAATAGAAAAAATATAAAAAAATACAAAAAAGTCAAAAAAAAAAAACAACCTTCCCGCGACTTTAGGATTTTCAAAAACTTCGATACAATTCATTTCCGTTCGTCAGATCAATGTCAGATCATTTAGCAATCACACACATATTTCTTAAAGTTTCTTTAAAAAAAAAATATTCGCAATAGAAGTAAACAAAAAAAATCTATTTTTGCGCTTCTTTACAGTAAAACGTTTTACATAACAGCATGCAAGAAAATTTTCTATTAATTTAATGAAATAACATCCTTGAATTTTGATTTAATTGCATTTTTAAACTTTTTTATTTTATTATTTAAGAAAATGACAAAAATTTATTTAAGAAATGTCATTTTCTTAATTTTTAATAAATATACGAAAAGAAAACGAAAATGTTTTGCTTTAAATGAAAAATAAGAAACAAAAAAAAACAGAAGATATAGAGAAAATTCAGGGATGTATAATGGTGATTCAAACGAATAGTTTTTTTCCTTTTTATTTAAATTAATATGAAACTAAACAACAAAATAGATTTTAAAGAAGCAATTTTTAGGGAAACAACAAAAAATACACCAACTAAATAAACTATAATAAAACAAACAACAACAAACCGTATGAAATACAATTTTAAAGGCAAATAATATGACAAACTTAAAAGGATGTGGAATGCATTTTCTTTTTCTATAAATAAATAATCTATCAGAAAAAAAAACAAAGAAAAACAAAATTTAAGAAATCATTTGAGTGGATTGTAAAACATAAAAAATAAAAACATATAACTTACAACATAATTGATGCAATTTATTTTCTTCCTTTTTTCTAATTTTAAATTAATGGAAAAATAATTATAAACAATAAATAAAACAAAAAACTATAATTAAATATTAAATTAAAAAAAAGAAAAAAGCAAAAATTTTAATTAGAAATATAAATAAATATATATTATATATTCTCTGTGATTTTTGTATTAAAAAAAAAAACAAACAAACAACAAAAGAATAAATAAGTAAACAAAAGCGAAAATAACATAAAAGAAAAGAAAAAAAATATGTGTAAAGAAAAACAAAAAGAGAAAGTTATATATAAAGTACCTATATATGTTTAATAATTTGAAAACAAAAAAACATCCAACGGATCAATTCTCCTTTTTAAAATTTTGAACTTAAACACACATGAGATCAAGCCGTTAAGTTTACTTGATTGTACAAATTAATTATTAATTGTCGTAGGTTAAAAAAAGTAAAAAAAAAACAAAAAACTTCCGGAAAATTTTAAATTCTAAAACTAATACATATTCAGTTGGATAAAGATTTATAAAAAAAAATTGGATTGTAAAAATCTTTTACCAGTCAATGTTTCTCATTAGTAAATAAAAAAAACTTAAATTAACAAAACAAAAAAAAAACAAAAACCGAAAACAATGAATTTAAAGCAACAAAATTATCGAATGTTACATTATTAGAAAAAGAAAATATTTTTAAACCTTTTGTTTTGTTTTCTTTATTATTATTATTGTCTTTTTTTTTTTTAAAACTTATGTGTACTTTTGGCATTAAAGCATATACCTACCGTTTTTTTTTCTTTTCTTTTTCGACAAAACGTTATTTGTAAAAAAAAAAATCATCAAAACAACAAAACAAAAAATTTATTGTGATTTAAATATAAATTTAAAAGTAAATGAATAAAATCAATTTATTCCTTTGTAATAAAAAAAACAAAAACAAAAGTGAAAAAGTATTGTATTTACATTTATATAGTAAATGAAGAGATAAAAAAAATAGCAAAAAAAAGGAATACAATTTTTAGCAAAAACAAAAAATAAAAAAAAAAAACAGAAAAAATAAAACTCAAGTTTGAGTAAGCCAATCCCCCACCCCCGATTTAATAATAGAAAACCCCAAAATCCTCCAACTCCAATATATACTCAATTTGTCAATTTTCTTTCTTACCGAGAGAGGGTTGATATTTTAACCTTTTAATTCCCGATCCTAGTACTATCCCGCCTCAACTCCCACATTCCCTAAATATGTATACTTAAGAGATTGGACAATCGATCGATTCAATATTGAATGAGATATAACCTGTGCTTTTCAGCGCATTATCTGGTAAATGATGGTGGGAAAGGTTCAGGTAAGTATTCAACCGAATGTAGGTTCCAACCCCATTACCTTTTCTCGACAACATTGACAATTAGGTCGCGTGAGTTGTGCTAATTAATTCTAATCGTAGAAAGATGAAGCTATCATTTCTATCTACCTACCTTCTCGAGATAGGCGACCTTAAAGATCGCTCGATCTCTAACAAAAGAATTTTGGTAAATTTCGTGGAATTCATAGCTGAACATGGAAATGGTGTGCCCTGGTAGAGTGAACAAATGTCGTAGTTCTATTAAGGTGTATTGCCATTGAATTTTTCAGAACATTTGCCCATTTTCAGAAGACCCGCATTTGATAACCCAGATGTTGCATGTAAGTATGTATTGAGATTGTTAGTTTCTTTGTAAATTCTGAGAAAGATATCTAAACAATACCTTCTGGCCGAGTTTTGGTCTTACTTTTGCTTTGTAAGACGAAACTGCTCCGGCTTTAGCTTTAAGGCCTTGCTATGTTACTCTCAAGTTAAAACTGGCGCTAAGAAGATGTCTTATGCCCTTTCTCTTGGATTCGATTAGTTTGACGAACCAAATGCTTTTAGAATACTGTGAAGGAATTCTCTAAGGTGACAGTTGACTATTGACTATCACAATCATCCCCCTTGCTCTCTCTAAGGAGACCATAAGCGTGATCATCGCTTTTTTCTGATATTATTTGTTTGACAGCGCGATAGTTGTACAGAGAGGCAACAAATTGTGATCATCAATTTACTTACCAAAGAGAATTCCACCTACCTAATACGTCAAGACGAAATAAAAGAGATGAAATAAGAGTTCCCTGTGGTATGCCAAGAGTGATTCTAAATACTATCAAGAAACTTCTTCGATCTCGTCGTGTGAAAGTTTTTTACACCCCTTGTGGTTTATTCGCTCTACATCTAAGAGCCTCCGGCCTAGGTCTCAGTTTTAAGCAGTCTGATACTTTTCAGGCCAAGTAATACAAATTCTGGTTTTGTGATTTCGAAAAGTTCTCAAATGTTTATTCTTCGAAGACATGACCCTTCTAAAGTCTGCTTTAGAAATGCATCATCCGGTGTAAAGAATGCCTTATCAAAATCTCATCCCCTACCTTTTTCGAAACCCAATTGACAGATTGTCGAACTATGCTTAAACTATTCTGCTGGGTTACTCGTCTTCCTCAAGTCTAGATGCTTATTAGAGCTAGCGAAGTAATCCAGGACACTTTATTCAGAGCAGCAGGCGTTTTTTCAAATTACGTACTTCTCGTTCGATTTGGAAATTTGAAAAATCAAGGGGGTTTACAGCATGTCACTGTCACACAATGAGATAAATCAACAAAATCTGTTTTGTCTCCTTCAAAATAGCTCCATTGGATGCACTTTTCCCAGCGAACAATCCAATCGTCTATGCATTTTGTACGACCATATTCCGGACCGCCTTCAGTTCTCTTAGCGATTTTTCTTTTATCTTTTCAATCAACTCAAAACGTTTCAAAGTGGTAAAATGCTACTTTAAGTTTAGAAAACGGGAAAAAATCACAGCGTACCATATCAGGCGAATACGATATTTGTTGAATCATATTGCTGGCGTTCTTGGCTAACAAGTCGCTCACAAAGATGGATCTGTGTGATGGTTCATTATCCAAGAGTTGTTCCGCACGATTCCGGTCTTTTTCGGCAAATTATCTCCCTGCAACGCTTCATAAAGCTACATAACATATTGTTTATTCACTATTTAATCCATCGGAAAAAATTATTAGTAAATAACACCACAAATATCAAAGAAAACAGTATTGTTCGGATTTCATACACATAATCCCGAGTCTCGTCACCTGTAATGATGGATTCCATGAATTGGGATCCGAATTGACTCGTTCATGTGTGCAGCAACCCTTTAGCGATGCTCCACTTGAAGAAAACTCAGTTCTTTAAGCTGGAGCAGTTCTGGACAGCTTTTCCCACTTGAGACACGTCTCGTTCTCAAAATCACCTAAAATGTGGCGAACTATTACAATTCGTGAGAGGATGGATGGTTCTTGTTCTCTTCACTGAGTCGATGTTTTCTTCAGTAACTGGGGTTGCAGGCCCTCTCGCATATGACAAGGTTTCACTTACTTTACGGCCCTCTTTGAACGCTTTATATCTCTCAAATGCTCTTGTTCTCGATATTACAGATATTTCAACTCATGCGAACAAGAAATTCTGTTCGCAACACAAAATTTTAAACTCTTTGCTGAATTTTTTTTTCATAGTAAATATCCCAGATAGCACCTGAGGTTAACTAATGTTTTTGGCTGCTGTCAACAAATAAGTCGAAAGATCGCGCTCAAACGTCAGGGTCAAAACAGATGACAGATGTACCAATATAGGAAACATTTTTTTTAAGAAGCCATTAGCGCAAGTCGTTTGAATTACTCAGTCCCGCTCATGAAGTGCACAGGTTTTGAAAGACAGGCTGTTAAAATGCAATTATCACAAAGTCCGGGATGACAAATGTCATAATAACTATAACTGCTGCCAATTTTACAAAAAAAAAAACTGTCGTACCTGCCATTCCATGGTGCCTTTGTAGGTACAACCTATGTAACTCTCCACTTAAATTATGCACATTTTTTCATCGCTAAACAGTGATTGGTATAATGACGTGTTGATGCCTTTCTTATGCCATATGTATGTGTATCATGCAATTAGTCCAACCTTTTATTAACGGCTCCATTCAGCACCTGTCTTATTTATTCTCTCCTATACATGCCACAGCAAAGATAAGCACATGGCATTGCAATACTTAGCACGAAGACATTGGAGCCATTTCAAGTCTCTAACCACCTAACGATGCTAAGATGCCATTGAATTGCCGCAAGCATTTATTACCATCACGGAAGTTCATCGCAGCCACTACTCTTCCTCATTCATTAAAAAAAAGAAACTAGTTTCCCCCTGTAACTGAAATACATTTTTCTCAACATTCTCTCCCGAAGTATACCTATAAATTCCAATTTCAATTCCAGTTGCAGAGTTCTTGTCCGCACTTTGAAGTTTGCGTGACTACGTCGTAGATTCTTAATTGATTCGCCAGACCACTATGGTATACTCTTCATATAAATCAAAGACTTATAAAAGGGATTATCCTCTATATGTATATACAATTGTCAAATAGAAAGAAACCCAGATAAATCACAAACATAATTCAAAAAGAAATATGTCAAAGTCACGCCCACTTTATTGTGGGTCTTTAGAAAACCCGCACATTTTAGTGGAAAAATTCACCGAATCAACTTTTTTCAAACTCCTTCTCTATTCAGATTCTGCGAAACAAAATTGACTAACCCACTTAAGATACACACAATTCAAATTGCGAATAAATATGCAAATCTCTCCTCGGTTAAGTCACATACTGCCGTTGCCATTGAATAGATACTTTTGTATATTTTCTCCTCTGTTTCTTTGCAAGCACACACTATGATGTTATTTAAATGAAAATGTATATTTAAGCAATTTAACAATAACAAAGGTAACACAATACCGCTGAAAGAGAGAAGAAAACAAAACCAAAAAAAGCACCAGAACCACACATTAAAATAACAATGGAATGGCAGGCCGGATCAAAATTCAAAAAGCCCACCCAACAATGGAGATAGTATACCCGACATCGTTGTTATATACAAAACTTATATAAAATTTCAACGCGCATTCATTATGTGCGATTACATACATGTGTATACGAAAATCATATGCAAGAGAGAAGAAAAAGAAATAAGAAAACTTTCGACAGCCCAAACAAAACAGCATTTCATCAATTTATTATGATTATGACGGTGTTAGCGACAACGACGACGTCGACAAATTTCGTGTATGCGTTTGCCGAAGCTAGAGGTTCGCAAATTTATGGATGGTTGGCGAGCCCACAGCCCACAGAGCACGACCCCTCCGCCGCTAGTATGCGATATGCAAGGTTTTCACTTTGAGCACACATAATTGTATCTAGATACAAATGGTTGCGGGTAGCTGAGAACGGAAAACCGCATCCCTAACGTTGTGTTCCGACGGACTAGTTGGCATGGTTAGATAGATGGATGGTTTGCGGTTTTAAGGCATAAAATGGTCATAACAATCAAGACACAGATGCGAGCGCCACCACGAATTGAATTTCATACAAAATGCGTTCGACATGCAACGGGGGAGATGCAAACCGTTGACGTTGAGAACCCAAACGAAAAAGGGCACACGATGCATGTTGCATGTGCATTCGAAAGCACCGCAAACAGTAGTAATTGGCGCGCCTCTATCGAATGCAACTATGCAGAAATAGTGAGGCGTAAAAGTTTTCATCCACATATCTGAATATTAGGTTAAGACTCGTTTTCATATCAGCACCATGAGGTGGATGGAATATAATCGGATTTACTCGAATGGTTGAGGGAAAACTATGAAGTTCATTTTTAGTAATGTTAGGCACTCAAATAGTTCTTTTGTTCGATACAGAATAGAATACCAACCACTCAGACATAAAGCTATCGATTTTCCTTATAAAACGAACTGAGATAGGCAAGACTCACTCTCATAATAGGTATTCTGAAAAGCAGAGTATTGACAAAAAAAGCATATCCCTCTTTTTGAAACTAGATCCATACGTAGAGCAGGAATGGGTCTTCTCTATTAGTTAGGATTTGGAAATCTACTACGTTCATATAGCAGGAGTGTACAGCGTTTAGTTAGGATCTGTACAACTAGCTAACCACCTCTAAATAGAGGTTACATACGATGTAAGCTAAGGCGAATCTTAGGATTTTCATACTAAAAGTAGATCCATTCCCATGACTTACTTCATACATCCTTGTCTACTCAACTTTTTTATGTGGAGTACTCCATATAACAATGCTGCTCAGCTAAGCGTTCACATTTGGTCTTTTGTTGGTAAAATTCAAACTCATCCAAATAAACCTGATGATCAGACAGATGTCTCCAAAATGGATGACATTTTTTGGCGAGTCGTCTACCATTAAACATCTAAGTGAATACTTAACTGTGTTTGATAATTCATGACCAAACTAGCTACATTTTCTCTGATGGCTAATACTTCTACAGGCTTCTTCTACAGTACTTCTACAGGCCAAATTGTAAACTAAAAATGGTTACCTTAAGCTAGTCATCGTACATTGTTTAACTAATAAACTTCCTTATAAATTCTAGAGAATGAGTCCTCCTCCATTCACCTCTGATTTCAAGGCATTCTTCTAGAAACTTTACTACACGTAGTTTCGACGTGCCATTTTCAAATCCTTCTTAGTTTCCAGACTTTTACATTCTGTTGGCATTGCATTTCTGAATTTAAAAGGATGTACTATACAGAATCTGGTGTGCGCAAGGTTCCACTTAATCCAATACGATCCTCTTTTCAGCTTTTAATTTTCGTTCAAATATTCATGCTCCTGCACTTCGGCCACAGAGCTAGAGCTGGAGCTTATGTTAAGGTACTTGAAATCTGGTCTTGATAGCGTTATTGTAGTTTTTTTTTTTGTCACTTAATTGGAACCTGAACCCATAGACTTTCTACTCCACACAAAACTGTCAAGCTATCTTTATGACCATACTATATTCCAAAAGATTCAAAACCAATGTGCTTCGGTAGTATTATCTTCTATTGATATTGCTATGAGTAAACAA
The DNA here is from genome assembly GCA_963583995.1 of Xylota segnis. NCBI lineage: Eukaryota > Metazoa > Arthropoda > Insecta > Diptera > Syrphidae > Xylota > Xylota segnis. The sequence continues at coordinate 127,346,824 of OY757236.1, read as the reverse complement.
AACAATCATATTTATTCGAATAAGAAATGACAGATGAATTCGAAAGTGTCAAACTTAAAGTGCAATACTACTAATTCGCGATACCAATGCACAGGACAGCTCATGCAGATGTCAAATCAAAAATGCATAAATTCGTGCAAAGACTGAAAAATTAATGCGATAACACATTGTATTTTAATGACATTTGCGCATCAGATTTGAAAAAATGGTACCAAGTACAGCGATTTAGTACGTTTTCCAAAGGTTGGATTGCCTCATTATTGCACTGAGGCGTTTCTTAATTAACTCAACTTTTGCTCTGTCATGATCTCTCTGTCGATAATAACAGAGTATCCAAATTCTTTCTTTGAGTTTCACCAGGTGCAAGTGAACTTCTCTACTTTTGTTGTCGTAAGCTGTGGTCAATCTGAACTGTTTGAAAAGGAAAAGTACAACTTTTGGTGTTCTATGAGAAATTTTCTGGTCTAAGTTTTGAAGTAGAAAAGATTTGTGAAAACTGTCAAAATAAGCTGCCATCGTTTTGTAGTCATTAAGTTTAGTCTTGTGATACATTTTATTTCAAATAAGGTTTTATTTATTTAAATTGATACCGCACGTGGCCGCGGTGTCTCTATTAGTTACTGCCTCCAGTCCCTGCAAGCCTAAATAAATGAGTTATACCTACCTGCATTGCGTTACTTTTCACCGTCACTGTGTATGAGAAACTTGATAATGTAAGAAGAGAAACGAGGACAAAATCATAAAGAAGAGGTGATCGAGTGAAAATGATTCGACTAGGCAGGTCTTATTATTATTTTTTTCCTTTTCTCTCTCAAAAAGAAACATACAAAACAGAACAGTTTCAATGTCGGTGGGTGTGAGTTTTCTACATTTTTTTTTAAAAGATTTTTTCATTTGTTTTCTGGTTTCAAATGACAGTACTAATTCTGTGAGGAAACATTGAATTAATTGCTGACATTTTGACAATATCAATTCCACAACTTTCCACACCATACATGAAATGCGACCACTTAAGCCCCGGCAATGAAAGCCCAATGAGCCAGAGCCCAATGAGGCACCTTTTAACTAGACTCTAATACCGTACTAAACATAACTGTCGACCCACCATTTATACCATTTGTACTGAATATAATATGAATTTGAAATATTAATTCCGGGTATTTGAACATGACTAACGTGTTTGTACATATGTGCGGCTAAGATGATTATGGGGAGCACCAAGTTGTTGTATTTTGTATTTATATGTGGGAAAATGCTAAGCTGTTTTCCTGTAGTTTGTTTTTTTCTCTATCTTTTAATGCTAAATGCTCTTTGTGAATATTTTAGAAAGTTCAAGCTAGTTAGCGGTCTAAAGATACATGCACACGGTGTTAACGCCGTAAACGTAACAGTGGACTTTGGCTAAAATGTAGGTATAGGGTATAATTATTTTGAATTTTCTCTCTCAATTGATTTTTTTACTTTTTTTTATTGATTAATATATAAAGGAATCAATGCACTTTGATTTGGGTGCATTTAAATTTAATAGTTGCATATGTCGGTTGTTTGTTGAAATGCAATTACGAAAATAGCTGCAGTGATTGGTATCTGAGCGAATTAAAAGTGCTTGTCAATTTTATCTAATTATCTGCGATGTAAACAACAATCTAGGCGATAGTAATACATAGTTGGGTTTATGTAGTTTTTTTTAATCATTTTAATAGTTACTTAATTTGAAGTTTCACAAACGATATTCTGAAGAAATAATAGTGTAGTTGCATTCAACAGTTTCCGCTTGAGTTACTCGCTAAGCAGGCAATGGGTACTCGGTGCATTTCAACCCAAAATTGATGTACATGGTGTCGAAGTAGGATTGGTTTATATCGGGTAACCAATTTGCACTTTTCGATGATGTTTTTAGTGCCAGCCATGGTATCCCTCAGGGCGGAGATATAGCCCCGGTTCTCTTTAACACTTTTGTTTCTGAACTGCTGGTGGATGTACTGGAAAGGGGATATTTCTAGTATGCAAGTAAATGCAGCTTTAGGCCAATTTACAACAGAGTGTAGACTATCTGCTTAGATTGGGTCTCCATATGAGACGAGATTTTTCGAAATTAAAATGAAACCAGGAAACCAGATACAAGGACTAATAGCCTTCGTATGGTTTTGAAGTAATTTAGGTTTTTATTCGAACATATGTATGGGCACAGCTAGAGGATAAGGAAATCCCTTTCAGTTCTGGAGAGATACCTTTCTACAGCCGAAACACAGGCAATGCTTTTTAAGATTTATGTAGATAGATGTCTTGAACTTGTTTCTGTGGTTTTGGATTCTCAAAGACTATTTACATAATCACATGTATAAGGCTATGTTATCTTAAGGCCTAGGATAAGAGGGTAGCTAATAAATGTATTGGAGTTTCTAGTTAAGCATCGGACAGTTATTTGTATGTTTCTGGGTTTTTGAAACTTTGTGTCTACGATGGGTTAAGGCTGCATTAGGTCATGTTTTGGTATGTCGAAATGGTAGAACGCTGGAAAATATAGCTCATATTGAGGTGTTTTGTTCGGTGTCTAAACAGAGATGGCTTTGGCATTGCTATAAACTTCATACAATGTTCAGGTAGATCGTTTTTCAAGTGTTAGATGGCTTCGTGCAATTATTGATGTTACAAGGCTGGTGGGGTATTCCTGAATAGTTATTACCTGGTTTACATATTTCGTGCGAAAGTGAGTGATTCATAAGTTTAGTCTGATGACAGTAACTAAAGTAAGAACTAAATAGTATGGAACATGCTATCTACGCTGTTGGATGATTCATGTTTTTTAATTAATGTTAACAACCCAACAGCAGCATAGTCTTAGCATTTTTGTTGAAAAGATAGCGTTCTAGTCTTCCAAGTTGGTAGCTAAGTCATATTTTGTCGTAAAAACGCTGTAGAAAGGTCTAAATTTTACTTAGGGGTTCATTGAGATGTGGTTCTATAAGTTCAATACTAAATCAAGTAACGATTCGGATCATTTACAATCACAACAATCTGCAAGCCTGCAATTTGTTTCGTATTTGTCATATAATGATATTCGCAGATCGTCAAGACATATGTACATATGTATGTCTTACAGCGGATTTAAGTTTTTCATTGCTGCATACAGCCCTAGCAGAAGTGATGGCTACTCTATTCATAGCTGGGATTAGCTCAAGTTACCCCAAGTTCAAACATTTTTAAAAGTGAAAATTTGATGTGAAAATCTGTCAAAAGCGTATGTTATATCTTTCTCAGAATAGCCTTTGTGCTTATACATATGTATATGTATCACCCTTCTTACTTCTGCTTGAGAGTTATCCTCTCTAAATCTCTGTCTGTCTAGACAGCATTTCAATGTTGAATTTTAAACTTTTTCAGGAACTCATCGGACTCTCATTTCTGTGCATGTTTCCGACTCAACAAAGCTTGTCTTAAGGGCTTTAAATGAACGACTTAAGCATTATATGTAAATTTAAACATAATTGCTGAGCTGGTTAGTTGACTATCTATATATGGAAATCCTTGATATCCATGAAAAGTATTTTATTGGTTCTTGTAATTATCACACACTTCACGTATGGCCACCTAACATGAATATCACTGTAACGTTTAACAAATCAACTTAAAACTCTAGGTCTAGTCTGACAACTAGATAGGCAAGACTACGAAGAAAAAGCACTTGTCTGTACTACAGTATGTACTCATTCTGGATCTCCAAACTTATGCCCATACTGAACAAACCCAACTCATAAGCCCATGTATCTCGACTCATATGCATAAATTTGGTGCTTAGATTTCATCAGATTTAGAAATAGAAGTCGATCATGACAAAATTCTTTTTCAAAACATACGACTTCGAAGATTTAGTAACCCCCACATCCGGCCATCTCCCTGACCTAGAGATAACGAGGAATTCTACGCGCGTCATCGGGTAGCCCACTACCACAACTATTCACAGCAAAATATCTTTACAAAGGAAATCGAATATTGCTGTCCTAATTGCGCTCAAGTTCCCGCCTCATTAAATCCGATTACCAACTTCCCAGACACTAGACCTCGTCGTAAAATGGTACCTCTTCCATATCTAAAAACTTCGTATGACCTCAAGAGCACGATTGTCGCATAGCAACAGATACATACACTTCGCTTAGTATGTCAGGCGGAACAAAGAAAAACAAAAAAAAAAAAAACGTGCTTTCAATGGTGAGCAATCTTCGCCACGTGGTTTTGAAGGTAAACCCCCGAAATTAAGCAAAACAACAATGAGTACGCGACGCTACCGTACAATCGCTTGCATGGGAAATTATTAAGAAAAAAAAAACACAAATACCTTCAAGAAGAGAAAATCTAGCACAACTAGCTCAGCTAAGTAGTTAGAAATTAAAAAAAAAACTTCACGTGCAGCACGCAACATTCACAAAAAAAAAAAGAAAAGAAATGTTTATAAACATGTTTCGCATTCAGTCTCTCCTTGGCGCGCCCACACCGCCCAAAGCAAAGTGTGCTAATGATTTTAATTAAATTTCCATTCTATTTGGTTGTTTGTGATTTTTGTTTTTATTTAATTCGCCAATCTGACCTCGCCTCGTGTCAAGTTTACTATAATCTACTATGAGATACTGAAGAGTATATGCGTAGGCAAATGTATCTACTCACACATGGATGTATCTTGCTGTTATTTGGGATTGCAAAAATTTATGTTAAATGATTCACGGCTTAGTTTTTAGATATTTATGAGGATTTGAGTGAGTTTTATTCAAAATAATCTCGTCTGTTTGCCTTAAATAGTCTGAAACGGAAATACCAAATTCGTCACCCTTACCCGGGAGGGGGTTGCTTTCAACGGACTAGATAGGGGAGAGGGAAATCAATAATATACTCCGGTTTCGATAGTGTTACATAGTTGCACGTACATACGTGTAATCATTTGCATTTATTTTTGTTTTTTCGAACCGAATATATCGATTTTGTTGCCCTCTTTGGGGTGAGAGACAATCGGGTAAGTAGATTGGTTAACAAAACGTTGGGAAATACATTGCAATTCTTGTAATGGTTTTTGAAAACAAAAAATTCCATTCCATCCATATGAATGCGTAATTCGATCAGAATAAAATTAGCTTAATCAATTTGCGTGACCTTGGACTGGAAATCAACTAAAAAGATGGAACTTGAATCCCAAGTTTCGCGGGGCTTCATGTTCAGTGTTTGGGTAAATTTTTTGGCCTCTACATGCTAATTTGTAAAAACAGCTCGTTAACAAATGTACGCAGATACATTTGGTTGGCGATTTTTTTCTCACGAAAGGTATCGAAATCGAAATCACACCAAAATGCTATATTTGTGCTGTTCCTCACTCTATCACCATGTATAATTTTTTAATTTAAAAATAAAATTTTGAATATGCTAGATATTTCCTGGGATTGACACACTTTTTCTAAAGTGATATATAGTACATAAGCTTGTAGATATTTGTCATAAGAGAAGTGAGGAAATTTTTCCGCAGCAAAACAACAACCGATCAAAAGAAAAGAAAATTCCATTAAATGTTGTGTTGTTTATTTAAGCTGCTTAGACACAATGACTAGATTTTAAGAGATAAATAGTCCAAACAAACAGAATCGTAAGTCTAAATTAGTCACTTAGACATCTGGTATTTACTGGATAGTAAAAGTTGTCAGTTGCGTATGAGGAGATACAAGAACAGATCAGTCGGATAAACGGCGAGGGCGTATTAGGAATTTTTGTTTCAAGATATTTTACTATAATTTACCGAGCACCCGTCATGAATAGCATTATCAGAGTAAATACCCAAAAATATGGGCGTTTCAAAGCTCACAATATACACCTAACACGTGGCAAATACTTACCTTACTATACTTACTTCCTTGAAGTCCAGATTATGAGTATAATTCAACAAAATTTTGACTGGCTATACTTACGTACATCGGAAAATATTTAGATGAAAAATGTACCATCCCTCAAGAAAGGATGTATTTTAATATATTTGATTGATGTAAAATAAAAAGGAATAACTTAGTTCAATGCAGAATAAGGCTAGCACAAACAAGTCAGACAGTGCAAAGATTAACCCGTTTTGAACTACTTCAGTTCCACATATTTATCGAGTAAAACCATCGGGATGGAGAATATTTAAACTATCCATCAAAACTCTTAGGAGGATTGGCTAGAATGAGGTCTATAAAAAAAAACAGACAACCTTTGAAAAAGGGACACTTTAGCATTCAAGTCAGTAATGTGCAGCACCCCCATAAACCTATACCAATAAAATTGTAATACCTAAATCAGAGCCGATTTCGGAACCTACAAAACGAGGTAGGTATGGTAAGACTATAACCTCACCACTATGGAAACGCAGCAAAGGAAAACATCATCGATTAATCAATCCTTTTTGCTGATTAAGCAGGGACTAGCTGGCACCGGCGAAACCGTGGCCATTCTATCAAGTCCATGGTTATATCTTTAACAAACCTGGAAGTAAGTCACTTTTGACAGTTTGGGTTTAGGTTAGAGTGGCTCTCTACACAGATGTGCAGAGACATTTAAGACAAATAGAGACCAATTTTGAAGCCATGGATCACACCGATCAAAAGTGAACACCGGTAACGTGGCAGATCAACTCCCCACGATCAATCCTAAGCCAGTCAGCCTTTCAAATTTCTGCAATGTAGCTTTAGTCTTACACCCAGAATAGATGAATGTTGAGCTGGTCATTTCCAGGAGAGATGCGCTTCAAGGGCGCCTCTTGAAGTGAAAGAGAACGATTATAGGGATTTGATTGTGGCTTGAAATATCTCAGCCATTACGAGCCTTCACTTAATGTCAAGATTTTGGCCGGAAAAATGCCATATAATCAGGAAAGCAGAAATACAAGGTGCTTGTCATCATAAGTCTTGAAGCCTTCCTTGTAAAAGTGAACCAAACTGTCCTCAGGAGACAGAGCAGTCACGATCAGAAGTGCTCGTAGTCGGGTGGTTTTTAGGACGGTAAACCAAGGTAGTTCAAGGTGTTTGTTGCGAACACGTGGGCTTCATGAACTAATGCCGACCGTTAGCTCCTGGATAGATGAAGCTGCTAGATGGAATGCAAAAAAACTTCCAGACAGATAGATAGAAATCCTTTACACTTGATTGACGCATAGTTTTTTTTTCGAATAGACTCATGTAATTGTCAGAAGTTTGCGAGGGGTACTAGCTTATAAAGAACATAGGTGAACGGTGGATAAAATTGAAAAAAGGTTCCTTAAGACATGATAGATCTACATCCATTCGTCTAAACACCTAACGACGAAAGTTCGCTAAGTTCGTCGAGAAGAAGCGCCCATAGATAGAATTCTTTGGGACATGACCAAAGAGATGGTTTAAAGAAGGATTATGTTTTCCCATTGCTTTTCGTCCTCACATCTCCTGAAAATATTATTAGAAACGAGACCTAGTCAACCAGACATCATCTTTAAGTTCCAACTTAGATAAGTTTTGTGCAACCACTTACGTAATCCCATGAAATAAATGAGTGAACTTCCTTCTAAACGCATCATTAAAATGATTTGCTCTATTCTCTTCCAAAGAAATGTTCTCCACACAAACAGAACTTTTCAAGTTGTCAAATCGCGCAGCTTAGTTTTGACAAGTGTTAAGTCACTTTCGCTTGGTTACTTTCGTCCTCTCCTAGTGATTGTGCTGTGCAGTGTTTAATTTGTGTAATTATTTGTGTTTTATGTGCTCATTGCCGCAAAAATATTGAACCAAATAGTGGTAAGACGTGATCATGGCCTGGTGGATCATCACCCAAATTGGAAAAGATGAAAAGCAGAGAAGCGAAGGGACCAGTTTACGCGGTGAGTGTTTGTCTAAGTTTTTAGCTACCATAATTAAGGCTTAAAGAGATATTAAACTAAAGTAGAAGTAAGCATGTTGTTAAAAATTTCATTATTTGAATACCGCGTGCTGCTCGTGGTTAAGGAAAGAACCACACTCCCTCCGGGAACCAATCTGCGCATAGCATAGCTTTAAAACCCCCCACCGAATTTGAGGATGAGGTTTCAACAATCCTTTAATGTAAACTGCTCCTACAACTATCCATTTTCAGTGTTTATCTGCTTTCAGCGGTAGGTACTCTTAGACATTTTGTTAAGGTATTGCAAACTATTTCTAACTACTCTGCCGATTAACAGAGAGGAGATTATGGTAGGTAAAAGGAGCTAGTCTGCCGATATTTTGAAAATTGTCCTCAAAACAAATCAGTTTAAGTTCTGGTCAATCATATGTCTTCCAAATGTTTGCTGCAAAACCTTAGGTACCACAGGATTCCATTCTTTTACTAACAATCTTTCTACTCTTCTGCACATAGAAATTCGCAGTAGATAAAACGTTCATTGTCTATCGTATCAATTATAACAACATCACTGAAATAAACTAAGACTTTGCTGATGCGTCCTTTCTCTTGAGCTACATGCTATAAGAAGGTAGGACGATGATCATGCAACCATTGTGGAACAAGTGGTAGTGTCTGGTAAGGTTGGGCTAGGCTCTGGCTCTGATCTGTCTGATTATCCATCGAATTTAATGTACCAAGCCTGGTCGTTTGCTTTATTTAGTCCCTTGTTCACCCTTTCCGAATGAGGAGATGCTTTTGTCCCACGGGATGTAAATACAAATATGACAAATGTCAGTCATCACGAGTTATTACCAGAAATAGCGGTGGCCTAACCTTTACTCTGCGGTGTTGTCACATAATGAGTATGATCTTCAGATTATGAACTAACGATCAACATGACATTATGGTGTCGATAGTAGACGTTTGTAGTTGCAGGGGTTTACCAATTCTGGCAACATTAAAGTACAATTAGTAGAAAAGTGTAAATCCCGTGACACCGTTGACAATTTGGTAAGAGTGTCTGTACGTTTCATATTGACAGTCAAATTGATCATCTGTAGGGCGCTTTAGAGGTTGCAGCCTTCATATGTACGTACGAGTTGAGTTAACTTTAGGCTTTACGGTGACTTTCCGAAATGTAAACCTCTGTCTGACATTCTGCCTATTTGAACAGCTCTGTACGTACAAATGTACGTAACAGCAAGGTCATTTAAAAATGTCGCAATGATAGCACAATTCTTATCAAATTTTATCACAAAAAAAAAAAAAAAACAATAAAAATAAAAACAATAGTGCTTATCACATCGTAAATCAATCTATCCCGCCTGTAAACCCTGACCTTTATTGCCTCTCGCTGCTTTGCTTCATAAATAAAATTTATTAACGCGCATCAAACTGTAACGGAAATCTCTTTACATCTCTTGAGAAACCGAATTGAATGGAAAATTTCCACAATTTGTTTCTTGTTGTATTTGTTTTCTATTTTTGTTAGATACTATTCGTTTTGTTCATGCCTAGAAGGTGGAGCATCTCTCATAAGGGTTTGGAGTAGTTTTCGTTGTTTTTTGTTTTTTGTTGGCCTACGTGACGACAACAATGTCAGCCACGATACTCAAACGAAAAACTCACCTTCAACTGACAAGTTCAACTGTCTTTCGATAACCAGATACATTACTCAGAGCTATTAATTGTAAATAAACACACAAATATTCGGTTGATGGTTTAGACAAATGTTAGACGAAAAGATATTGCAACAACTTCATGAAGCACAACCTTTCACATTTTTTTTTTTTTTTTGACATTGCAAGTAGACTTGCAGGCTAACCTTCTGTCATGAAATTATTTAAATGAGTCTAAATGTAAGAAACACAAAAAAAGGGGCGACTACAACGACACAAATCGTTTAAAGAGGTACGTGCTCTGTGCTGGACATGTTTTACTTTTGGCCAGAAGTACTAAATTTAGTGCACTCATGCAACAATCATGTCATATGCCCTCCTCTTTGACAGGTGGTACATGGTTGGCCCATCACACTGCTGTGTAATGAGGCTTAAGTAGGTTTCCAGCTAGAGGTTTTAAAAAATAAAAAAAATACTTATTTTGTATCCGTTTTTATTGATTTGCCATATGAGTGCCGTAAAAAGCGGCAGAAATTTCAACGGCAATGGAGTTAAGCAAGCATTAAATGTTTTTACTCGTTTTTTCCTTTACGTCGTTTTCTTTTCTTCTTTGTGGTACGTTTCTTTTTATTTTTTTTTGGTGGGCACATAACAAAAAGTTTATTTATATGGTTATGTGCTATTTATTCCTGTTAAACAGAAAATTACGGCGCAACACCTTGAAAAGGGGAATTTCAAAATAATTTTCGGTTTTTTTTTTTGGGTGATTTTGACATGCACTTTGGGTGCCATTGTAAAATTTGGAACAAACACGAATGGGTTCACAAAAGAGTCGAAAGAATTTGAGTAATTTACGGAAGAGTGATTTGTTTGTAGTGTCACACATCTCGCCTTGATACACTGCGTGTTGAAAGTTATTACACAAATGAGTGGTCTCTGTACCTTATTTGACATTCGTTTCGTAGAAGTTTTGAAAGGTATACATGCGACTCGTAACCTTAGACCTTTAGTTCTTAGAAAGTTTAGCCAACAACGAAGCTAGGGAGAAGAGTTCTAGTAGACCAGTTTTCTGACTATTATTTATTACGGGCTACAAGGTCCCATCTGCCATATTGTGTAAACATTTGAAACTCTACAATAATAAAAACCTTGTGGGTCCAAATGTTCACACGTGACGAGATTCTGTAGAAACCTTAAGAAGTCCAGATCAATATCCATCTTATTTTTATGCATTTTGAGGACGTATAGCACAGGGTTTACACAGAGCCAGGTGTATTTTGCTATCACTCTTAAAATTGTACATTTGCGCAGAATGGTACTAGCTCCTCAAGATCGACAGCGATCTCACCAAGGCTTACTAGAATTCTTTTCGATACGGTTACCAAAGTATGCCCCGATGCTTTTGACATACATATGTATGTACATAACAGAACTCAATGGGCTGTCAATAGTGCTTTCTATAGCGCTGAGACAAAAGCTGTCAAAATGAGCTAAATGTTGGCAAAACCCCCATCAACAGGCGATAGTGTCAACAGACGAATTAGATAGAATGTCATGGTCTACAGTTATAACTTGGAGGTAGTAAAGCACCTTGTACCTCTGTTATTAATTCTGACAACAGGCAAATGAATAATAACACTCTATACCGAATAACTAAGCTTATGCTAACTTAAGGAGCCCAAGCACGGACTTTGTGACGGACTTTGCCATACTGGAGTTCGTCAATCTTTTTGACAAACTCTACGAGTTACACAGCCACATACTATCTGAGAAAGCTATGCGATGTAGAGATCCAGTTTACATAGTCTTCAAATCCAATCTGAAGGAACAATCTAGTTCAAGAGACATCACCTTAAGTGCAAAACTTAGCAGGGCTTACTAGTGAGACTTTTTGGTTGACGCTCAGGTTTAGCTCAAACTCTAGCATGAAAGGAAAATTAAAATTAGGGAAAACAAAAACCTTTATTGAAGATGGCAGCTCTGTGGCACAATCAGGATGGACACAACCATCACCATTAGCTGGAGCGGCCGGAAACTGAAGAACCTAATGGGAACCACAAAAACTTAAAATCTGGTTTGCATAGGAATACAAACCGATCCTTGATCTTCATTAAGACACCCTTTGATTAAACGGATCACCTAATAGATTCAATATAGCTTTTACCCATGGGTTTAAAAAAAATGTATGTCGCAACAAGTACATACATATGTACATGTAGGATCTGTTCCCGCAGTCTTGATTGTCCAAACATTTTTAGCAGAATTTTAAGACGTAGCAGGCGTTTACTTTCTTTTACTTTGGAGGATGTACTGCTACCATTTTTATATAGAATTCGAGCTTTTAACTCATCCCTCACCGAGTGCAGTCTAAGTTAAACTAAGTTATCATCTGATTTAATTTGATAGACTAATCCGTCATTCGGCAAGCCTCTCTGGTATTTTATTGTCCAATACATTATGTACATCCTACTTCTTCCTATTTCTTGTAGGGCTGCACAAAGAGTTTGTAAAACCACCAAGTATAAGGCAAACAATTACGATTACATACTTTCGGGGTAAAATGTAAACATTTACAGTTTCTAATAATAAATTTCTTTTTCAAATCAAGCTACGCAATTTCTACATCTGATAAAAAAAAAAATAAAAAAAAATTTGAAAGCATTACAAAAATAGCAATTATGTTCAGCATTAGTTATCTAATCTGTTGGAGTGCCTCAACGAACTACACATACTACGCAGTTCTTTGTTCGCACAACAGAGTAAACAAATTAAAAACAGAAAAAAAGAAAACCATTCTAGATATTTCAACCATAAAATAGATAATTGTAAACACTATTAGTGAAAGCATGTTGAATTGAATTTTGTTGGTTTTTTTTGTCTAAACGTTTTGTTTTCTTCTTTTTCTGATGTTTTTTTTTTTTGTTTTTTACTGAAACCCTAAGAAAGAAGTTTGCCAACGATGGAGGAAGTTGCAGTGAAGATCATTTCTAACGATGTGATTCGTTAAGATTTTGAAACATGAATGCTATTTTTATCTTTTTTTATTTGGAAATCTTGTATTGATGTAACAAGCCTGAGAAACAAATTGTGAAAAGAGCAGGAAGATTTTCCCGCTGCGTCTGTGTTTTTTTTTCTGATGTCGATGACATCAACACACTGCGGGTCATCGTTGCGCAATGTTGTGGAGTCACCAGTGCAGCTGTTCCTTATCGATTTCATTAGTGGGAATGGACAGAGAAGTTGGTTTTGAAACCCTCCAAGAGGGAAATACTAGAATCGGTGGCCTTTGTTTTGCTGGTAGCATCCGTACATAGAGAAAACACAGGCGGTATACTGTTTGATATGCAAAGGTGGGCATCCCCAGGGCGGTGCATTGTTGCCTGAACTTTTATTAATGTTTGGCTGCTTGAAATTCATTTATCGTTGCAAACAGGTATCCACATACTTTCGAGTCGAATAATGGAAGATTAAATGATCGATTTGAGTGATGGAGTTTCGTATACCCTGTTACTCCACACAGTTTACAAGTCGCTTTCTTGCACATTGTGAAACCATCCTGTGGATTTGATGAATTTAAAGACCTCACTGATTGGTCTATTTGATAATTCATCAAGATCACAGAAAAAGTGTCGCCCTAGAAATTTGAAACTAAGGTGGATAAGCCCAGGGCAGTGACAGAGAAAGTGGGTTGTATCCTCATTAACTTCCTCGTCTCCACATCCCCGATATAAATCTTCATCCGTGAGTCTTAGCTTTCTCATGTGGAAAAGAGTTATGCCCCGTGATAATTCCTATAAAAACAGAAAGGGATTTCCTTTCGTTTAGCATAATTCGGTCGGTCCTATTCTTGTCAAAGCAAAGCCATAAGTTTCTAGTGATCACTCAGGTGTCCAGGGAGGTCCATCTACTATTGTTCTCACTTCTGGCCCTAATCCATGCCTTTTGGTCTAAGTGAGAGTGAGAGGGCGGCCCATGATCGTTTTAAGTACATTGTAAGATATCGATACCGTTGAGTGGTTTGAAGGTTACTTGGGATCCGCAGCAGTTCTATAGGCTAAGCAATTCAGCCGCCATCGTAGTTTTAAAAAGTACGTTGATTTGAGTTCACTTTAGTTTTGTTTTAGCTCAGCTTTTTTACTTACTTATTTATGCACTTAGGTGGCGCTACAGTTCAGGATGAATCTGAGCCTCAACTAACAAGCTTCTCCAGTTAGCCCGGTCCTTAGCTTACTGCCTACAGTCAGTACCGCATTCAAAGTCGGTTGAGGTTCACATCTATGTAAGTATGTAATTGTACCCACCTACTAAGGCGAAGAATTCCTCTACTGCGTTGGCCCTTCGTGTTAGTTCGAAAGACTCGGACCGGGCAGAGCTGGTCTGGTCGATGTCGCTACATCGTATAGCTTGTGTTTTAATATTCTGTTCTAATACCCGTCAACGCAAACGGGACCGAAAATTTTACGAAGAATCTTTCTCTGAAAGGACTTTTGTAAAAGCCCAAGGATTATAAAATCTCTTTAGTTATCTCTTTAGGATAAGGTCATTCTAGATGAAAAAAAAGCGATTGGCAATAGTTATCATTTAACTTCTGGTAAGATGACATAATCCGAATTTATAGCAGAACCGAGGTAAACAAAGTAAATTGTGATATTCTGTCCAATTCGCCGATGTTGTGAGCCGATTCTTGTTGACAGAATACACTTGGTTTTGACCTCATTTATTCTTCCACCCATTTGAACAGCTTCCAGTTTTGAAAGATTCTGTCTCCAGTGTTGACTTTTAAGTTTTGTACAATCCTTTCAAGTATGATGTTGAAAATATCTCATGACAGCGCATTACCTTGTCTAAATTCTTTTCTGACCTCAAAGTTCCCGGTGATTCTTTACCCAACTTGATGGATCAATATTTTCCATCATCATCCTGCACGAAGCTGGGCATGGCTCTGTATAGCTCGTCTCTATATGTAGATGCTATACATATGCGGTCTTGAAATCGTTGAAAAGGTAGTGAGGATTGATTTACATTTTCTAGGTCTGTCCCAGAATCTGTCAAAGTTTGAAATTTTGATCGACTTGTAGCTTGAAACCACATTGATAGAAACCGATCAGAGGATAAAGTGTTTCAGGCGTTCAAACAATATGACAGATGAGATCTTGTACAATAAACTTCTAACTACAGATCGTAATAATATGTACTGCCATCTATCGTTTAAGTGTAGAATCATTACCTTCCCAAAATAACACCTCTAATACGGGTACCCATTCCCTGTAAATATGTACCTATAAATATCCATTAAGTACTTAAAATTATCATCCATCTCTTATCAAATATTTAATCCCAGCAAAAAACCAAAACAAATTCAAGCACATGTCTTAGAAACTGCAACTTACATAACCAAATGGCGTTCCATTAACAAATTAGCCATCAAAATGGTTCCCGCCCGAAAGCGAATTTCTGCTCGTATAGATAAAAATTAAGGAATTCACTGCCAACGCATAAACAACTTCAAAGATACATAAAAAAAAATAACAACTTGTATGTATGTATAACGAAATGTAGTATAATAATCGTCAATTTAGCTGGATCGTTTTTTATTTCAATTTTTTTTAACTTTTTTACTCGTATTTTTTGTTTTTGTTCTTTTTGTAAACAAACATGGAATCTACGCAGTTAGGAAATTCACATACGTTATGGCCTGAACGCCGCTCTACCGGCCGCCTGCCGCTGGAGTCTCTAGAACCCCTTCACATGGTAATGTTAATATTATTATTTTTTGTGGAGACTGTTGGCTCTTCCTCCTTCCCCATTCATAGTGTGGTCTTTCTATTCTATTTCTGCCTCCAAAATTGGCAAACAAACAGAATCAGAGATAAATAATAATAAAAAAAAAAGACCTCATCATGAAATTGAATTAATTCGAGGCATATCGTGTACCTAGCTACTATGCCGGGCCGGGTACAAATGCGTAAGTAGATTCTGTCTTTTTGGACGAGAGCATGAAAAAAATGTTTTTCATTCCATAAATAACAAAAGAATGTGTATTTTTTGTTTGTTAAAAAATAAAAAGATTAAATGAAATGATTCTGTGCAAGAGAAATGCGATAAACACATCATTTAGTAGAACCACGTGGAGACCGTTTAGGTTCTTTTTTGGACTTGGCTTGGCAGTGGCATTAGCGTCTTGTTGTTTATTTAATTTGTTGTATCTTATTCTAAATTATGAATATTCTAATGGAGACAGTTGTGGGGAAAAGTAGGGTATTAGTTCGACTAATAAACGTTGTGGTTGAGAGGTGCAATAAAAGATGGACTCACGATAGACTGTGAATCACCTCCTGGAATCATAGATATCATGGTAAGGTTTCGCCGGCTGGTGAAATGGAAATTCACGAGTGATGCAACAGACCTCATAAATTGACGAATATAATGTTGTCGCGTCTATTGTATGGCTAGACATTCAACCATTCTTCCAACCAAGTTGAATTGGAATTTCTTTCCTTCTACTTTGGCTGTGCAGAGTTCAAGGATTATCTACTAGCAGAGATTTTCCTTCCCAAAAAAGGAAAAGCCCATGCGATACATTTTTTGAAGATAATTGATGTGACGTCCTAGCCATCTTAGACGACAGATGGGTACTTTTCTGATCACATCGATATCACTGTATTTTCAAATCTCCTTCCCTAAAGGCCTTTAACTCGAATGGATCCGAATATCATCCGAAGAATTTTGGGTTCAAATCAACCAAAGATATCTTCATTTGTCTTCGTTAACGTCTATCCAAGGAGCCATAGAACAGGACTGAAATAATGAGGGTTCTATGTAAGGTTTCCTTGTTTCTTGACAAAGGCTTGGTAGCCAATTGCCTTATTAGGCCAATGAAACAACGAATAGAAAGAGTAACTCTTCGTTTAGTCTAGGGGGCAGATAAGAACGATAGGAAACAAAATTTAAATAAAACAACAAGGGTGTGAGATATAAAACTGATTCTGGATTTATTTCGAAGATACATTCATGCTATTTTGTGTGGAGTAGAACATAATGACAGTGCTTCAACCTGTCGGTCCAATTTTTGATGACTCGGTGTAACGGCTTTATTTCGGCAATATCGTCTCGAATGCTCTTGGAAAGTGGAAGTCTTGTTAGTGTAGGCTAAGGACTTGACATAGCCCCAGAGAAAATAATCGAGTGGAGTCAGGTCTTACGATCACGGTTGCCAAATGACGGACGCTCGCTATGAGATGACCCAGTTGTCAAATTTCTCCTGATAGCGTTGCGTCGCTGGTATGGAATGTAGCGGCGTCTTGTTGGAAGCACAGCTCGGGTAAATCGATGTTGCCGAGCTCTGACCATGCCGTGTCTCATTCCTCATTTCGAAAGATATAAGATCCAATGATGTCGCTATGCCATAAACTCCACCAAACAGTCAATTGTTGATGCATTGATGCTTGGTCGATGATTTTTTGACCGAAATCCGGATCTCCAGGCAACATTTGTAGCACTTAATTAGCAAACTCACAGCGGTGTCTATAGTCGTCAGGCTTTAATTCTTGCGTCGGTACCATTTTCAATACGGATGTTGGCCCAAATCCAACCGAAAAATAAGCCGGGTTGACCCTCTGGCGATGTCCCATTCAGATGATCGGTGCCGAATCGACATTTCTAGGTCTTCTTCGATACTGAAAAAGTCTTTGTTTCGACCTCGGCGTAAAGGAAAACCTTGTCTTAGGTGGCGCGGACAAGAAGAGGACCTCAACCAACTTGGTAAGCGTAACTGCAGACGGTTAGCCAAAGACCGCGCTAACTGGAGAGGCTTGTTGGTTGAGGCCCAGGTCCACACCGGACTGTAGCACAACTCAAATAAGTAAGTAACTCTTCGTTTGACTTCTGAGATTGATGTTGTTGTCAGAGTTTCTATATAGTGCAGACGAGGAACCCAAACTGTCTAAAAGTTATAGTTGATTCGTGGAAGTTGCGATTTTTTTTTGCGTTGTTGTTTCAATATTTGCAAACGAACCTGTGACAGTTCGCTATATTCTGTCAGTTATGTACAATTTTCATTGAAAAATTCACGTGACAGCGCATCACCTTCTCTGATCCTGTCTTGACATCTCTCTCTATGTATGATTGTCTCTATAACCAGGAACCTTGAAGTCAATAAGAAGATAGTTATGTTTGATCTGGACTAAGTTTTTACAGGTTCTGACATCGTACAGTTATTTGGTCAGTTGAGAACTTGGTGGGTCTAAAACTGCAATGACAGAGTACAATCAGCTCGTTGAGAGATCGTTCCCGACATTTACATACACTGTATCATATCTTATCTTAGTATCATATCTTAGTAAATTGGCAATCGTCTAATCATATCAACCTGCAGATATGATTAAAACGTCGACAAAACTCAATCGACCAGAAAAATACACAACACGTTACAGGTGTTTATCTGTCACGTTTGACAAGTAGATACTCCTCTCTGCATGTTCCATGCTAGTTTATTTTTTGCTTCCGCGAATGAATCTTAGTTTTGTCCACAGCTGCAAAGTTTTCATATTTTAATTTAAAAAAAAAATTGCAATTGATAATGTCAGTACTCAAACTGTCCAGTGAAGCCAAACCGATAAGTTCTCACATGTCATTCTCTCGCAATCTCTAATGACAAGTGGACAGATAAGTCAAAAAACATAGACTCCATAACATGCTAATTCGCAATCATTATATTCTCGTGCGTTAAGCTTTTATTTATATAAAATCACCTAAACTGGAAATAATTGCCTAGCTAATTTGCAATGGTAAACAAGGTGTAACAGCACAATAGGCCTATTTACAAGCCTATTTGACGTCAGCGAATGTATTTTCTTTGCGTCAGACGGCACGTATGTGGGAGAATTTTGGTTTTGATTTGCAATTAAAATGTCACGCGGTGCCATTTCATTATGTTTATAACAACGAATGTAACTGATGAAACGTTTACCAATTGCTCTGTTAAATAGGTGAATGCTGACGCCATAGAACTGTCACAATTTCTGACATCTAAATTTGACAGTTCAATTACTTAATACACCATACAATTAAATGGGAAAATGGTAAAAATATTTTTTAAGTGCTGCACAGTGGATGAGGATTCAATAAAGTGGCCAGCAATTGTATGATGTGCATACAATTACGTCTACAGTTCGAAATAAAGTCATCAATTGAGGTTCAATAATTTGGCTCTTATCTTTTGAATTACAGTCGACGTGTATCTGGGCGGAAGTTCATGCTTGAATAAAATGTTCAGCAATCAATTGTGATAACTTCAAAGTGGTTCTCTTTCTTAAGGTAAGAGCAGACAGGTAGATAAATGTATAACTTATCGTGAATTTATTTTTGAATCAACGAACGTACGTGTCTAGAATGCAATTAATGGTAAATGACGTCAAATTACGATAAATGCTCCCCTTGTCGTGAGAAGTCACAGTGGCATATGAAGTATGGTAGAGTACTCTGTCAGAAAGGTGAAGTTCTGTTCAATTATTACCAAATTCTGAACAAATATCAACTTTTCTATGAAAAAAGGAAATAAATACGCTTTGTGTTGTTTTTTGTGATAATCTCAAAACGCATGCAAGTATCAAAGGCGTCGAGTACAAAATTCCCCACTCTGCGATAAGCATTCCAAAGCCCTGATACCGTATCCCTTTAAATAGCAACATGACACCAACTTAGGGTATTTTGCAGCAACACTGCATGATATGCTGTCACAATGACAGCGCATTTCTAATGCTTGTTGCATTTTGTGGAACATAGCGTGATAAGACCACATTAATAACATCGCAATATGTTATGATCAAATGGGAGCTAAATGCAGTTAGATTCGTGACTGAACCAAGGTCATGTGTACTCATTAATTTATGCTCAAGTTTCCAGCTCACTTAGCATAATGTCTTATGTTTTACTGCCTATAACTAGTCGAGGGATCAGCCAACACAAACAATCTGTCTGGCCTCTTAAACGTGCTAATAAATAATTTAAAAGTATGATTCTAGAAATAGCTAATTAATGTTTTATTTTCTCTAGAAGATCCGTTTTAGAATGTCTGGTTGCGTCAATTGAAGTATCTATTGAAAAAAAAAAAACCGAGCAAGTAGTTTTGGTTCGGTTTATTTATTGTACAGTGGTGTGAGGAAGTTATGCTATACTGCGTATTTTGAATGTACATACATAGAAGTAAACTATTTTACTTTCCTATACAGACTGTGTCTACTGCAAGGAAGTGTACGCCCCTTATGCTGGTGAAGAGTTTATGTCATGTGAACGCTGTCATTGGCACTTTAAGAACTTTGAAGAATGAAATGTTTCAGTTTAGCTAATGTCTGTACTCATACAGCAATCAAATGGTCCCTAACAACATTTCGACGCTATGTAGCCTTATAGTGAGAGATCAGACATTCAAACATCTTTTAGGTCGTTGAAAGGAATTCAACGAAGTAGCCAAAACCACGAAATGGTATGATAAACTAAATCAACATTTTTGAAGATTGTCTGTCATAAAGCTCAGCTTGATCTGGAAATATTAATTTGATCCTAAAGATACCTATGAAGTCGGCATGTGTAACCATTCTATAGCTACTGATCGCTAGGATAAAGAGGTGCTGGTTAAACACACCTCCCTGTGGTATACCGTGATGAATTTGCAATTTTAGTGCAACTACTTTTAGGAATGAGTGTTGTCATCCGACAGATTGTTCTACGATGTTTAGGAGAGCCGGCACCGTGAATTATTTGAGTTAGGGTTAATGATCGGACTAGGAGTGTTTCCATCCAGAAAACGGTTTTGAGGGGACATGAAGTCAGGCTTAATGGCTTCAGATTTTTGATGTATTCCAAACCTTTGCGTTTGAATCGAAAAGTACTTTAGCCCTAGCCTTATTCGTTGGCATTACCTAGAAAAGTACTCCTTTTTCTAAAAATAACTTTAAGCTGGTGTACACATAGTGTGCGATTATTTCCTCACTTCGAAGGACGCTATAGATAAATATCCAAAGGAAGGTGGATGGAATTGGTCCCAGCGTATATTTAAGAGTTCGCTGGAAATGCATTGGTTCTACTTTTACTTGGCGACCTTTATAACTACTGGACTGGTTTTCCAGTATTTACATGCTTTTTTCTAGAATACCGTGGCACACATTCCCATAGGTATCGACACATTGGTGTTGGGTCCAAAGACACCTGCTCCAATGCCAGATCTTCGATCCGTCCGTGAACTAAACCAGACCAGTTTACACTGTCCAATATTTCCACCTCACATGACCTACCGAAGCAGTACTCTCTGACCGTGATGTCAAGAATAGTGCAAAACGTGTCCCTTTTCGGAATTTATTCAAGAATTTTAGGCCTGTCGGCCGTCGTCCTTATAGAGATTTGTTGCCACTGTAGGGCAGGTACGCATGGCACCTGAAATACCGAGACATACTACCATGCCATCAATGGCTGGATTTTCCGCAAACCAATAAGGTCTTGCCATCGGTAAGTGGTACATATGTGAATCGAAATAAAAAAGGAAGTTTTCCAATCTTTCGAAACTGCCTTGTGCACACAGCAGGAACAGTACACATCTTCCAATAACAGGAATACATGTTCATACACATGCTAATGTGTGACTTCCTCCTTTTGGATCCCCCGGTGCATTTTGTGGCTCTCATAACTTATTCTACAAACAAAACGTAACCCTACACCTTGCTACGTACGTCGCACTTTAAATCGATATTTATGGCCGGAGTTTTGATTATTTCCGTTCCCTTGTTTACTTCCGGCCGATGATAGTTTTTCTACCTGCCCTTCAGGCAACAGGGGAAGTCTACTATCCAGCTGTTTTGAATTGAAGTACACATGTATACCATGAAGTAGGGTTCTGTGGCCCTATTTCAAGGACCCTATTTCGGAGCAGAGCGGTTCTCTTTGTTATCCCAGTGCTATCCTCTCTAAATACGATCCATTCGATTCTTTTGAACGTCACTGCATCAGTGCTGCTCCACCCAGTATCTATTTAGAAACGACCCACGTCAAACTATTTTTTCCGTCTTCGTCGGTTTTTCTATTTTCATCAAAGACAAAGATCGACCTATCCACCGAATGTCGAATGTCACATAGCAAAAGATCGTCGTCGTCGTAGTCGTTGTAGTTATCGTATCTCGTTGAAAGAACCACTCTCAGTCCATATGACTCACGGATGAGTAGTAGTGTAGAGGCACTGGTTTTTTGTTGTTGTTGTTGTTTTGTCTAAATCGTGACTGCCTGTGTGGTGGTTTCTTTGTTTGGGTTTTTGTATTTCATAGATACACTCGCTGGTATATGCCTCTCATCTGTGCTTTGTCACGTATGCCATCGGGCGAACTCTAGCGCATTTCATGGCATGCCAAGCCAACTAATCTCGAAGAGGTTGCTTGATATGGAAATAGCCTTGTGCTACCGCTCCATGGGTCTAACTCTGGCCAAACTAAAGTTGTTGACGTGAATCAGTAAAGACAACTGATTCACAATTTCAAGTTCAATAGATTTTTTTTTCACTTTTCTTAGTGGAAACTTTGCGTTTTTGGAACAAATCAAATATTTCGAAAGACTGTTAATGGTACTAATTGGTATTGTCTTTCGGAAGACGGACTTGAGAAATCTTCCAGAACTGCTTGAGTTCGGTGCGACTTGGTATGGTGATGAGATACATTGGTGTCAATGATGGATCACGTAAATGGAATTAATTACCAAGTTGTTTTCGGTACTGACATTGGTAAACAACATCAACATTAGTAGATGACGTTAATCACTGTTAAGATATCTTGGCTCTAAAGAAATCATGGCTGGCTTAAAACCATGAGGGTTTATGCAAGAACCTTATGTCTAAAGAGGTGGGAAATAAAATTACTGGTATACGACTGCATCTGGTATCTGCATGTCCGCCATGTCGATGGAACCAGTGAACATTGGTGACTATGCTCCACAAGGCAACAATTTTGATGAACTTTGCAAATTTGACTTTACTTTCACCCGCTTGAATGGGAAGGCACATGCTAAGGCAGTTGCTAAGGCTACTAGTGGTAATGAGGAATCAGACGGATCCTTCTCTCCTTACAAACGTCTTAGGCCTGACGGGTTTTTCTCCAATATCTTCACAAAAGCATATACTTATGTAAATACTATGCGTGCGTTGTAATCTACCACCTAGCATCAGTATACGCTGTATTCCTTAAGTCTTGACGAAGGGTAATATGCTGTTCTTTCTGAAACCAGGGAATGACTTCAACGAATGAAAACCATTAGTCAGTCCCTCAACAGTAGATGAAGTTTAATATCTGGGATTACACCTAGACCTTGAGATCTGTAGTAGGGCTACCCATGTTTGTAATTACAACCAAAACTAAAACAGATTAAAACCATGCATCAACCTCTTTAAGAATTACTTACTCATGCTTAAAGATTTCCTAACAGGGCGTTGTAAATTAAAGGACCACTTGAGCTAACTAATTACATCAGTAAAGCGAGACTTTGGAACACATTTGGAACACAAAGCTGGATTGGAGAAGGTGCTCTAAAATGGCGAGAACAATTTCTGAAGAATTTAGGATCAGGAAATGGACGTTACCAAGGTATAGTGAGGATGCAATAGACCATGTCGCAGTTTTCATTTTTCTGAAAAGTCTCGAAAAACTACGTGACAATGCCATCACATTTTGCCAAAGCATTTATAGACCGATTCTGCCTTATAAGAGTAACAGCCTTCTAAATATGTACATCTCTGTACATCATCTTAGCATTGCCGTTTACTTAAGTTGTCTGCCTACCTACTTCACCTCTTTAGATGAGGAGTAACCCATTCATGATGAAGAGTAACTCTGATCCCTATTTAAAGTGTATCAATGGGCTTGAATTCTCTCCAATTCCTCCCTAGTTCTCCCATGTTATTTTGCCGTCTTGGGTTGTATTCATTGGATAGTTGGATATCTAAATAATCCAAGCATCCAAAATAAAAAAAGTCTAAAAAGGCACCACAGACATCGACTGGTTAATTGACCGTCTGGTCTAAGTGAATCCTTATGTGGCCCAGTTTCTACCAACCAACCAAGAGTCCTAGAAGAAGCTAGTCTTTCAGATCCTGACAATGACAATGCTACCAAGTTTATGAAAGATCAATCTCCTGCCGTCTTTATGAACCCTGAGTGACCATTTGATAGCCCTACCTTCCCTAAAATTTAGATTATTTTGACATCATAAGGCAGAAGGCAACTGTTCCAGACTTGTGCAAGGTAGGAACGATTTCTACTTTGCTTGCTCTTGTTTCTGGTTTTAGTTCCGTAATTTTAGTTCCTTAGAACCGTAGGACTACAATGTTCAAGCCTTTGTTTTGAGACATAAATTAATTTGTTTATCGATTTTATCGAGGAAAGCCTTTACACGACTAGAGCTGTGACGGTGGAGTTACTCTTTTGGTAGGCGAACTAGTTTTAGGTTTTTTTTATAAACATTTTAAAAAGTTTTTTGGAGCAAATTTCGGGGTAAAGCTTGTATTTACTTTTGCCTTACAAGGTTTACAAGGCTTTACATTCCTAGATATATTCGAAGCTTGATCTAAACAGGACCGGAATGAGTAGATCTAGCTTCACTAAAACGAGGACTTTTTTACCATTGCTAAAGATACCAATTGTAGAGCTTTTATGTTTCGATTTGTAGACCGATTAATGTTTCAAGGTGAAGTTAATAGTAGGCGTGGTAGAGCCTACCAGAGATCTGAATACCTTGGAATAGAGTTGTTAAATCTTATGGTCTTAAAATAAGACTTCATGGGACTAATCCCTGTTGGGGATTTTTCATTAAAAAGCAGGGATTTTGTGTCTAGAATTTCCTATCTGATGGAAGCTGTCAATGCTTCAAACGTTGGTTTATTACTATCTTCTTGAATGGAGTCTAGTGCAGAGTACAGGGATGTCTGGTTTGCTGTAAGACCAGAAGAAGATTGGATGGAGTATCGATATGAATTAACGACTATCAGCAAATGGCCAGTCAGCATCTCTGGGAACAAGACCTTATTTCCTGGTCCCATTGTCGGTCGTTAACTATTGGAAAACCTACTCAAACATAAAATGCATAGCAGGCCGTTCTCATAAATCCAGAAATATCTTTTCTCATAGTTATAAAAATATTTCACAAAAAAATAATAATAAATCCAATAAAAGTCACTCATGTACACATCCACATAACGCCATAGGTATAGAGATACCCTGTCAAGCAGCAAAGGTGCGTAAATTTATGCTGCACAGCACACTCGTCAGAACATCTGCCGCTTGCTCTGTTCGTTTTTATTGGTTATGTGTCAGTGTCGGTTGTTATTCTATGCTGCGCATGATCAGCATGTTCCTTTGTTATGTTTCTGGTGAGTTCTGCTTCTGCGAAATGAACCCCTTCTTCTCTGTCTCCTGGTTCGGTTCCAGTAAACAGAAAGAAAATAATGATGATAATGATCGTGGCCATTTGGCCACGCTGCAGAAGCACAAAAACGATCCCGTATCTGGAATTACACATGCTGCTGCGTACCTATTGGATTTGCGATTTTTTCTTGACTTTTATTTCTCAGTTTCTCTTTATTGTTTTTTTCGTATTTTATTCCTTGTACGCAACAACAGATACGACTCCACCGAATGGAGCCGGGAGGGGGTAAACTCGTTTTTAAGATCGTTTATTCAGTTTTCTTATACCGGACTCATAAATTGACAGTTCAAAGATGGCTGGAACGAAATGTTTGTTTTTGTTTTCGAATCAAGTTGCATATGAGACAGATTTTGGGAAGGGATCGGAGTTCATTTCGGAGTTGATACTTCTAAGCGCGTGGCTTAGATAAAATCAAAATGAAAAAAAAAGTAAAAGTACCTACCTTCCTACAGACTTACTTTCTCTTTGGTTGACTTTGAACTTTTCTGTACCGGGAGGTCGATGATCTTGAGAGTTGTGTTTCGAAATTTTTACCTGTGATCTTCCCTAATTTATCACACGGTCTTATGGCTGAGCACTGGTTTCCTTTTTTGAATGGAATCGTTCGGGTTGGGTTGATTCTAATCTGCTTACATGTTACGTGTGCATGAATGATCCTAGGTCGACATGGTCGGTAAGAGTGATCATTTCAAAAGATCTGGTTATAGTCTGAGTTCTCCTTATTTTAGTAGCACATAAGCCGCGAATGTTATGTACAAAACTGTAATGATCTAAACTGGTAGACTTACTTATGATGGCTGTCTCCAGTTGCGTTCGGGCGGACTTGATTGAGGTCACTCTTCAGGCTATTGGTGCTTATCCGCCTTACGTGACCTAACCATCTAAGCCGTTGTATACGGATCTTTTTGATGATCCTCCATGATCGGTCGTGATCAGTCTACGCTGGTGGGACCATAAGTGGAGGATATGTACATAGTATGTACATACATGTACATAGTAGCACGGGGCTATTGAAGGTCCTGTGCAGCACCTTTTGGTTCTTCTTCTCTGCTGGGTATTTGTCTCCTAAGCATCAGGGATTGGCGATCGTTATTTTACGTTTGATCTCCATTTTCATAGCAGACAGCAAGCCCTTTGCTACCTCAACGTAATAGTCGTTCATCTTAACGTTTTGGTCCAGACGTAGTGGATCATAGACAGAGTATCCTGCGTAACCAAGTAGTTGCTTTGATTTTTGAAAAATATTGCATGTTGTGTTGTACTAGAAGTTCCCCATTATTTTCTCAGTGTCAGGTTGAAGGAACCTCCTTACAGACCGTCGCCCTGCCTAAAACTTCTACTATTGTTGAAGATCTAGATGGCGTCTTTCACAGTCATCTTACAAAAGCGAATAGATTTTGCAAGTATACACTATTATTTGTGACCATGAAATCGATCTGAAACGCTTGGACCTGCTCCCTAATTTCGGGTAGACTGAATATTTGCTCAATAGTCTACAAGTTTGTGTAAATTAGCAGACAATCCCTTACACTAACAGTTCCGCAGCGTACAATCAGCCTCTACTTAGTTCCTGTCACAACTTTGTCTCCTTTAATTATTTATATCTTGCATTCCTTCCTTATGAGCCAACGACATGGAGGTACCTTCCCATACGCAATTTTTGCATAAAAACGCTCGTCCCAACAAGCTATACATTGTAATAATCACACTTAAGACGATCACATTGTGTGGGCATACACAATGTATCCATTCAAGCAACATTGTCGCTTTCCCCCGGCGCAACGCCACGTTAAAATATGGACTCCTGCAGCATTGGACATGTCTTTTCTTCTTGGTCGCTACAGGCGACTACCTATCCGTAGTTTTTAATTCCTGATCGTGCATCTCAAGTACGCCTTGAAGATAGCCGCTGCTGCCACAGCCATTATATATTCGCGATGCAGTCATGGTAGCTCGCATCTATGGGATACGTAGGTATACGTGAGTATTGTGATCAAAATGAAGCGGAAATGCAAGAAAAATCATCAATTACCTCCAATGGGATTCATTCGCCTTTCAGAGATGGTCGGGGTCCAACTTGGATGGACTGTACTTATTTATTGCCAATTTGTGTAGGTTTTTTTTTTCTTTCGAAAGTTGGGTGTATTAAGTTTTGCTGGACGGTAATGCAATTTGTAGATACGTATGTGCATACATATCTACGAAAAGGGAATTGGGTAACCGGAAACGAGTAATGACTTACCGCTGACCTGTGAATAAATAATTACAGAAGATATTTTGAATATAAGTTTTTGGCTCTCTGCACTACCTACATTGTATTCAAAATGTGGTTAACATTACCAGATAGCAAAGAAATAGCTATAAGGTGACTTACGAAGTAAACACGGCTTTTTTGAAAAATAGGAACAACAGAAAGCTTGTTCGGCAGCACCGATTTAGTGCATTCAAAATAGTCCCCTTTTTAGCTTAATACAGGGATTTGCGTGGTCAAAAAGGATGCCGACTGAGTGGCTTAGATTGTGGGCCGGGATGTCCTTCAAGTAGTCGGTACCAACCTTTTGGATGGCTTCTAGGTCCACAAAATGCTGACCTTTCATCGGCAAACGTATTTTTTCCAAAAAGGTATAAGTCGCACATCTAGCGAATACGTGAAGTCGTTCTCAAGTTCTCTTTCGGTCAAAATTAGACTCATTTAGTTCAGAAACGAGCTAGTGAACGAAGTAAACTAGTTCCCAATGTTCTTTTAGTTCATTTAGTCAGTGATTTTTACTTTGTGAGTAGGTATCTGATCTGATTTTTTCTAAAACCCATAACCCATCGTTGTATTGTTCTGTGTGAAGGGAATTTTAAGAATATTCTATATCAGACCCAATTTCCTGAGCAGTAAACTAAACTGAACTAAATGAACTAGAAGAGCAAACTAGTTAAGCTAACAAATTGAAATTAAACTGTACGATCACTGAAATAAACTACAGTCCACAAGTCTAGTCAAAATGTGATAAATTGATGTTCTTAAGACTCACAACTCCAATTCCATGAAAATCATTCAAGATTTGGACTGATCTTCGATGAATTCACGTACAATTTTGATGGAATCTGCGATGATCATGGATTCAGGTTGGCCAACATTTTGTTTTTCATTAATGTTTATCAAGCTCTAGGTCTGACATCTTTAAAATTCTTATCCAGAACGTTGAACTCAAGGAATTCATTATTTTTTGGAATTTCCATTGCAGTTCCTTTCACACAAGTTACCCGCTTCATGTGTAATTGACTCCAACTTTTTGTCACCGAATTTGTGGAAACTTTATGGCAGAATCTAGAGGAATCTGGCTTTCTTATTGTTACATCATTCAATTCTACAGAAAAACAATGGAGAATGTAATCACGAATACAATTTCTTTGAAGTAGTCCTCGAGAGAATCCTACTAAACTCCGTACGCTGTACGCACGATTTTATAATGCTCGTATCCTTTGATGTCGATTGTTTAATTGTTGGTGGGTTATGTTCTGGGATTTCACCAGAGTCATTGTAGAATCTCCAGAGACCTTTGTCAAGTATACCTAATTTCCTTAGATACTCCTTAGGTTTTCAATCTCTCATTTCTTAGTTTGCCCCATCCCCTCAGTGTTCTAGCCCTGTTTTTCTTTTTCTAGCTTTCTAAACTTTTCTTTAACGACTTCCATTGATTCTCCATTTCGGAGAATGGTTTAGGACCTATGAAGGTTACTGTTGGTACATTTCTTGCTAGAGAGTTGGTCATTTTATTATTCTCTATTCAGAGGATTGCCTTCCTTCTTCTACCTAGTTTATGCAGGCATTCCCACACAAGGTGGTACCTAATGACTTACAGTCCTAATGACTTCAGTAAAAAAGTGAGTTGTACCTAAAATAGGCTTGAAGCGTTTCAAGACCTCATTCTCGGCAGACATAACTTATAGGGAGATAAACACTTTGTCTATCTAGGCTTTGGAAGAAGGAAACTCCTCGGAGCCTTGATCATCCGAGGTCGGTTCTACGTCGCAGATGCATGGACTATGCCAAGAGTGAATAAGATTGGCTATGGCTGGCTTGAGCAAATAATACATATTTACTTCAAGGGACTTTGGATCCAATATGTGAGGAAGAAATTACTAACCTGCGGGCTGAAGAGTCTTCGAAACATCCCAAAAAGATGTGGAAAAAGGCTCCGTCTTAGCTGGTGAACTCCAATCAACATAGTGCTTAACCAAAAAAGTACAGTGAAATCTCTAATTGCTGACATCTCCCTTAAGCGAGCATTGCTGAACAAACTTCCGATTCCATACAGTTTATGTTCCCTTGGATGGAATACTCCCTTTGGCGGACGAAGATGTTGCGATCGTCGGTGTACGCCTACAGGAGATTTCACTGCACAAGCAACTTGACTAACGATAGGATTGCCTATAAAGGTTTTCTTAACTTAACTTTTTTTTTAACTTGAAACGTTGCTTACCCTCCAGATGCTCATAGTTGGAGGTCTCTATAACTATCCTCTTTACAAATGAACGCATATTGTCAAAAGACAAACTAAAACTGAGTTGACCATGTACGTACCGCACTTAAATACGTTCGAGATGGCCCGCAAGGTCGTACCTCCAGCGAAAGAGTCTTTGTCTTCTTAATGCAGCTAAGACTCTTAATAGTCTTATGATTAAGTTAATGTTTCTGAACCCAAATTGCCTCATACTCTATTAGTGATGCTTCGGGCCTAAATAATCCCGCTTACCACCATGAGTCACAAATGCCTAAGTTTATACGTTTGCAGTGGCTACTATCCACCATCCAAACTATAACTTTGATCATTGATTTAATCCAACGACGAGTACCCCCTCCAGGCAACAATGCCAGACAAGTTTCCATCAAAGGCATTTCATTCGACCACTTTTAAGAAAAGAAACTACTTATCCACTGGTTTCTATAATTTGATCCTCTAGCTACCGAGTCAAACCGCCCCAAGTTAAACATTCTCTAAGTCAATTACGTCTATGCGCCTCGTTCGCCAGATTTTGTGTCTGAAAAATAGAAAAAAAAAGACTTAAGCCAACACTACCAGCGCAAAGGCATGGTAAACCTGCTTCACCAGCGACTATCGTATCTTTCCGCTTGGTTACCTCCGCTTTCAAGTATCGACTTCCTTTCGAACCCTGCTATCAGACCAATCTACCAATTCCTCATGCATATCTCTGCAATCCATTTACGAAAGAAAAAAAAAAAAAGACCCTTGAGGCCTAAACAAAAACAAACCTCGATCAGCTGCTCTTCACTCGATAGAAACTGGTTCTAGAGTGTGTACAGTGTGTAGTGAGTTCCCCTTCACCCATTGTGCATCAGTTCAAGGGAAACCGAACCGATCGCGTACCCGTATGCCTTTCACGATCACAAAACGATCACCAAGCGCACGTTTGATGCGAAAGGAACGCATTGCATCGTCCCCGCGGTGCTGGCTTAGACCAAGATCCAAAGGGACAGAGCGGACGTGAAGATGTTATTATGTTTTCAACTTAATCCTCGTGTAGATGGCATTGTTCCTCGAGGATTTTATTGCATAACGTTCGTGTTTTCTTTCGCCAAAACCCTGTCCCTGTGTACAGGTCTTTTGCCGAAGCTGGTGCTTGGGAGCTCGGTATCGGGAGCCATCTGCTTCGATTCCATTACCAAAAAAAAATTATTATCGCTGCCATAAAATATGATTAGGGGAATATTTTGGGGGATACTTTGGTGGGAAATCGATTTTCCATCGAAAATGTAATTTTTATTTCGATTTGCTTGGGAAAGCAGCGAAATTGCTGTCGGTCGTAGGGGACAGATAGACAGAGGTATGGCATAGCGAATAGGGGGTAATAGGGGCGCCTTTGCCGATTGATGGATGGGAACGCGTTTCGATTAATTGATCAAAGAATACACACATGCATGCCTAGTCGCAGGGAGGGTTGTGTTACATTGTAATTTACCCTCTCCTATGGTTCGACAAAGAAACGAGGGTTGTTCGGGTTGTTTCGCTCTTATCCCGTGGGTTATGAATTTATTGGGTTTTATCAGTGTTTGACTATCAAATGAATGTGCGCATTCGGTTGACAGTTAGGGAGATATTTTCGTAACGGAAATTAACGGTCGAAATTGTGGGAACCATATGCAGTACATGTTCATTGAATTGACAGTTTCATGGTGAGTTTCTGTGGTCGAACGGAACGAGTTTGGAACCAGTGTCTTAAGACAAAGAAATGAATTCGGAGGAAAAGTCTGTGACCTTAGGCGGGGCATTGTGTTTGAATGGTCGATGGATTCACATTGACCAAATTTTTCATCAAATCGGTATAATGATCGTAGACTTGATGAGTGTGTCAGCGTGAATACTTTGTCACACTGTAGCCGTAGTGTAGGCATCGACACACATTCATTGCCTTCCAACCAGTCTAACACAGGTATATGACCTTCCACTCTAATTGCAGTGGTATCACTTCTACCCAGTCTTTCAAAGACGAGTGGCTCTCTGCAATTCTTGGGTAAGAGGGCTTCAAAGTAGATATCATGTGCTATACAAGTACTGTCCATAGTTGATGCTCATTTCAGAATCATTGTCCTCGATATTCAATGCTCAGGGCAACAAAATTGTTGGATTCAGAGTCTTGCTCCAAAGTTGGTATTCCAAAATCCCAAAGACATTGAGGACGTGATTCTACTTTCAAGAGGTCGCATTGGGATTTTGTTAGTAGAAACCAAAGCGGGATCAGTAGTTGAACGAGGAGGTTGAACGCCCTAAAAAGTCAGAGCCTGTAAATAGCTGAGTTCGAAAGTTGTCGTCGAAGTTAACTCCCTTTTATGGAGTAATCCGCTCTTATTCCTTCAAATTTGTTACTGGGATACATCTCTCGAACTTCATTCCCAAGAACGTGGAGTATCGTT
This sequence comes from Xylota segnis, assembly GCA_963583995.1. Lineage (NCBI taxonomy): Eukaryota > Metazoa > Arthropoda > Insecta > Diptera > Syrphidae > Xylota > Xylota segnis. The sequence goes on along the minus strand of OY757236.1, from coordinate 127,314,928 downwards.
GTCCACTGCTAGGTGTTCTATCTCTAGGCTACACGTACATTTTTTTCCACCTCTCACGAACGTTTGATAAACATCCGAGAGTTTAACCGCCATACCGACGCAAATAACAAATTGCCTTCGGAGACAGCATTCAATAGTAGGTTTTGAGAAGCAAGGCTATTGAGTTGCATGAATCTATTGCTCGAAATATTTCTATTTAACGTGGCAGGTCCGTAGCAGGACGGATTCACGTAAATGAAAGAATAGTGCACTTTACTGCCGTATTGTTGTCTGATGTGCCATCCTGAGCTATGGTGCCTGAATATTTTCCTCTGCCTATATAAGACACGATTCTGTTTAGTTACTTCGTACATAATCTCCATACTTCGCACGTTGCTGGTGAGAACTATGTACTTTCGTTTTCTCTTCTAAAAGTTGCAGCCAGTCTGTCTCTGATTATCCTATAACCTCCTTCGAGAGTCTTGATACCAACGAGTGCTATATCGTAAGAAAAACCAATTATCTTTACGAAACACGAAATTTTGAATGTAAGGACGGTCAGGTTCCACAGTAGCGAACCTAATACCGAACCTTGGGGATCTCTGTTTCCTTGTTCTACCGTCAGTGTCGTACAACAATTCCCTATTTTTCAACACAATAGGTGTGAGGAGATTTGAGTAATGGTATTCATTCTGGGCTACCTCATCTGTAACATAACCTAACCTACAAAATGTTATGCATTTTCTCTTCAACTAGATTGGCTGTAATCAGCGCACTTTTAGAACTTAGAGTTCAAATCAAAACTCCTCACCTCTCACCTCTCTTTCGATTTTAAGGCTGTTCTTGAGCTATACTTACTTACTTAACGGGCTCCCGACCCGTGAAGAGTCCCTGCCTGAGACCTTGAGGTCTTGAGCTATATAGAGCAATATTTAAGTCAGACATCGCTTTTAAACTTGAATGGCTGTACGAAACGACAATGACATGCGCCACCGATTTGTTTGAGATCATTCAGATTCAGAAAAAAGAGTTCCTGTTATACTGTCAACAAACGGGAAGACAAGCTTTGCTGACACTTCTGACAGTAACATCTCAGCAGATATGCAGGTCTTGACAATCGATGTTCCTTTGAATTAAGATGGCAATTGAATAGTTAGTCCCTTTTCCGAAGAACTAGGGAGACTCGAAATACAATATTGAAGTATGGACTCGATTAATACCGAATGGAAATATTCTCAGCCGTTTCGAGAAGTATTCGTAAAATATTCGATTCTGTTCACACTGATAGCAAACTTTAGAGGTCGCCTAGGCACAGTAAAAAAAATAAATACTTGGCGCAACAGGTCGATGGGACCCAAGGCCTAGCTTCTCACAACTATTCGTGTTGTGCGTTTTATATTCTTTACACGAATGGAAGGGGCCTACTGTTTAATGCGGTGTCCGAAGGGCAATTTGTTATTTGAGAAGCTTTCTCGAGACAGCTGTACTCTCTTGTCGGACGCTCGCGAGAGGTGGGGCCGTGAAAAACTTTTTAGGTGTTCCCCGACTTGAATTCGATCTCGAACCCCTTGCTCCATAGTCCAACGCACTAACCACTGAGCCACGGCGCCCACTATAGTCTTCACATCTAAACCTGTGGAAAAATCCAGTATCGCAAGTAGGAGGAGGAGGCCTGAGTTATATTTTCTATATCAGATTCCAGGGCGAGCTGCTTCAATGGTTGAGGAGAAGTAAGTACCACCGGTCACGGTTTCATTTTAGCCGTGTGGCACTTAAAGGGAACCTAATCAAGCCTTCTCTTCAGACTCCCGAAAGCTCAACCATTAAAACGTAGTCTCAAAAACATGGTTCTCAGGGGTTGACTTGCCAATGACAAACCAAATGGATAGTGGATTTCGAAAAATAACGACGCACACTGTTATCCATAAATCATGTCAGATCGGCCCTCGCAAATCCTGTCAGCATGTGTTTTGAGAAAATTCCAAGAACAAATGCAATCGGCGGCAAAGTTTGCCTCATCAAATACAAATTTTTTGACATACGCCTACCTAGCGTGTACGTTTGTAAAACAATTCCATCGCACGCGCACCAGTTGTGAAACAATTCGAATCAACAATTATTAATATTCGCATTCGGTTTAACGATGAACCCGAAAAAAATTGCTATAATTGGTCTTGAAAGTGAAATCAACAAATAAATTCATTTGTTTTTCATTTACTTTTATTTTATATTTTAAATGTAAGCTATTTTTATTTTTTGCTTTAGCTATTGACGTCGATGATTTTTTTTTGCCTCATTTTTATTTTTTATACATTTAAGAAAAAAAAAAAACTGAAAAAAACTTAAATTGGCTTCTGATTACAAGTGGTACGATGTTTCTGAAAATATCTTTTAATGAGTAATTCGATCGGGATCGGCGAAAATTCCTGGAACAGATTCGGGTCAATTCTACCGGTTTGCCGATGTGCTCATCGCTTTCTGAAAGGATCGGGTTTCAACAATAGGGGTAGCCTAAGAACTGTCTAACAAAGGAATATCCGATACCTGGCGAGATCGGTTCGCTATTGTTGGCTTAGGTTTCATTTCGAAAAAAAATATATATTTACGAGTCAATTAGTCTGCGAGTCGGTTGGTACCGGATTTTCCCAGGTGGTCTGTCTAGAGGCATTATGGAAAGGAAAAGAAATTACGGATAACCAGTTTATGACCCCCGAAGACGTTACGTTTTGTTGACAGTTAATGGTAATTCCGCAACAATGGGAACAATTAGATCGTTTGCACGATTTCACGGAGTGTAATAAACTTAATTCGTTGTGGGCGTATAATCTTACCACACATCGTCCTGGGATTAGTTAGACCAGTTAATGCTTACAGTTCTGGGAATCACTTGCATTTGAACGGCGACTCCGGGATTAAGAAAAGGATCGTTACATCGTCTGAGGTCATGGACGTTTAAACTACCTTCCCAGTCTCAATGATTAAGTCACTTGCGTGTAGTATTTTGCATAACGCTTTAGGTTCAAAGAATCATCCCTTTTCTTTCTGGTGGCTGAGAAAGGAGATTAAACTTAATTACTCTCCCTCGAAATCTGAAATCTGAACTAGCATACCTGTAGCATGTACCTTGCAAGTAAATTTCTAAGAACTGTCATAAACGATAGCAGGCCTGTTTTAATCTTTCCTATTACTGACCTAGAGTACACTAAAACTTGAGATTTCAGAGGGAAAAGATGTAAAGAAAATTAAAGTCGGAGAAAAGGGTTAGGTACTTACGTGCTGATTATTGTTCGAAAGGTTTTAAAAACGCTATAAAAAACAATTGTCAATAATTCTCAACGACTGTTGGTCTATGGAATTTTATTTCACTTAAATGACTGTCTCGTGTGACTTGGCACCAAGCTGTCCTGTCAACCCTATTTTTTCAATACATTTTCGATAGTTTGAACCACTGTTTCACGAATGATTGACTAATAATATCCTCAAGTGCCTGAATCGTGTATAGATTGTTTGAATGCATCGATCTTTAATGGCACTCTTCATAAAAGAAGTTGAAAAGCGTTAGTCTCAAACTAGCATGTAATTGAAAAAGAGATCAACAGATGTCTCAGCCTAATTTAGTCTCCCAAAAACTATAGTAGGACCTTTTCGTATATCCTTGGAATCGACATAGACTGACTGTCTGACAAAGTTGTTGGTATATGTTATGCATGCTCTGAAACAGGAGTAGAATCCTCTAAGGTGATAGTTGATAGTCACACTTTTGACAGTTAAAGCTGATGATCACACTTCGTTAGCTCTCCGTAGAACGATCGCGCTGTCAAACAAAAGCGATTGGAAAAATGTGATGATCATGCGGATGGTCACCTTAAAAAGAGCAAAGGATCATTTTGAGTATCAACAATCAACTACCATTATGGAGGATTCCACTTAGGTAACGCTGAGGCAAAGATTAAGGTAATTTGGAAAATTCCAGCTTCCTCTTTCCTTCAGCGTGAGCTACTAAGTCTACGTTAAGATTCTATTTCAAAACATATGATCCTTGAATATTGAGTAACTTTCACTTAGCGAAAGAAATAGGAAGTTTGAACAAAAAAACCCGGCTCCCAATTCCTTCCTGATTGGGCCCCCACTATCAGTTATGATTACTACACTTCGAGCGCCTTACGCTTGTCACTAGACTTCCACTTTCGACGATCGAACACTTCTTGTGACTCCTGACCCTCGGTTGCCTTCCACTTAACACCAAAAGTAGATGGTTTCAAAAATCCCAGCCTTCCACTTTGACCTTTCAAGACCTCTAGGAACTTCAATACTTCGGGTAACTTCCACTTACCACCCGAAAGAAATATTTTAAACCTATGCTTCCACCTATTCCCTGTCTCTGGAACTCTAGCGGATGCAAGATCATCGGTTGTATCTTTAGGTATGCTTTAGGGACTACATGCCTTTTGCAGAACTCTATTTGCCTTCCGCATATTTTTCCATTTCCCATCATTCTTGGAGTCGGCTTTCATTTGCTTTCACTGTACGGAGTCGGTACATAATCTTCATCTTCATCGAAGTCCTCAAATCCGCTGCTCAGGGTCAGGAGACTATGCTCAAAGTCAATTGGCTTTAAGCTATGTTCGATCTCTTTTTCAATAATATCTCGGACAACCTTTATCAAGCTATCGGCATTGTTGTGGGCTTACCCAAATTTCGATTGTAACACATGGTAGTTTCATAGAACCTCCTTTCACAAAAAGCCATCAGAAAAAATGCCAAACGTCATTCCCTTTCGCACGATTTTTGAACAAAATTTCGTTTTGTTCGGAAGCAGTAGGGCTGACATTCTGTTTATGTTTCAACTTTTGGTTCATTTATGTACAAACTATATACATAATTGAAAATATAGTGTGTTTCGACCTAAAAACTAAGGCGAAACCCAGCTTACCTATGTGCAACTAATCGTCAGTGACTGGCGTACATACTTACCAAAACGTATTCGATGACCTTTGTAATTTGTCTTGAGTTCGAAAAGATGTCTCAAGTAGCAAAGCCAATTCACGGAAGCAGATGTGATACAGATCCAAGCACAATTTCAGCCCCACGACAAATCAGAATTTTGTATAATTTCACACTCTTTAACTACAAGTCTATGAACCCTTACGAAACCTTTCCACACTTTGGGCATTTTCGGAAACGTCAACAAAAAGTCACATTCTTTTGGTAATGACCGTCAATGTATGACATACATAAGTCAATCGGTCATCACGTTGGCAACTGTCATTTTGTCTAGCTGACTTATGTCGGGTCGAAATGTCTTTTTCATATACGGTTTGTTGGCTTCTCTGCTGCACGGCAAATCATACACCAAATAAGCTTTATGAATACCTTACTCAAAGAAAATTGCCTTATCGAACACCATGCTAATGCAGATGATTATTTCGAACTCTTATTTTCCTTTCGCTTCAAAAGCAGATGTCATTTCTGAAAATTCAACAAAATCGATGGCGTTTATACATACACAGTTCTTAACTTGTTTTACTTAAAGGCCGAAGAGGATGATAACTACAACTTCAAGAAGTCTATGCCGAATGATAATAATGTTCTCGAACTTCTTGTCTAAGTATTAACCTTTCCTTCTAGACTTATTTTTCTTACCACTAAACTAATTTTTTTTTCTAGGTCCTCTTGATTAACCAGGACTGCGAACCACATGATCACCAAATCGAAATGAAGATCCAGCATTAAGAATTCATCACTAAAAATCAGATTTTCATCCTGAGAAAAGCCCGCTCTCCAACTCATTGAATTTCTTTTGCGAAACCTTCTTCTGATCTAGTCAACAAAACCAACTCTTTTCATGAAGTTATAGGACTTTCGAAGAGTACCTACTCAGTGAGATTATCATTCAAACGCCACCTTGGCCAAGAAACGATATTTCAACAGAGCTCTCCATTCGTAGTTATTTCTACAAGTTCAACGTCATTTGAACACCAGAACAACAGATCAAAACCAATCAATCATCCTCATCAGAAAGCACTTATTAAGTTTTCAAACCCTTTCTGCAACTTAAAGGAAAAGAATTATCTACTGCATCCTTCGAAAAAGTATACCTTACCAATAAAGATCATTTAAAACATAATTTTATTTCTTTTCAATTTGGAGACACCCTTTGGGCCCATCACCCTGTAGATTTGGTTTTTTTAAGAGAAAAAATAGCAACAATCAAGTTTCAAAAGATTTCTCATCTCTAGTTGTCAAAAAATTGCACATCTCTAGCTAGTAGCAGCCAAAAAAAAAAAATTCAGCTGGGATACCTACCTGCTGAGCATGGTCGCCTGGTACTTTTCTGAAATTTTCGCATTTTTCGGTGACGGATTTTGGGGAATATTCTCAGGTTGGGTCACGTTTTCAATTTTTTTTGTGCGATGTTAACGATTTTTGATCTTCGAAAGTTTTTAATAGAGGGGGTGTGGTTTTAGGGGCGTGGCTGAAAGACAAAAACACTCATGGAACGAGGGGAACCTGCTAAAGATTCACACTGATGCTACAGGCGGAGGAAAGGCTTTTGGTAGGCTTGCTGGGATCGACTTATACTTACCCTTTTGACCGAGAACCACTTCATTGCATGCATTTTTCAGAGAGTCCCTGTGAAAGTGTTTAAATGAAACAAAATTTACTTTATAGCTTGTGAATGAATTTATTTCCGAATGAGTTTTGTTTTTTATCTTTTATTCTTGGTGTTCTTCTTTTACAAAAGCTAGTAGAGAAAGAAAAAGGCAAAATCCCTAATACAAATGAATAATAAAACAAAAGTGACAAAGAAAATGCATTTCGAAAAGAACTCTTCTTTCGAAAAAGCCTCCAAGAAGACCACGACGATGGTTCCATGACAAATGGAATTTTCATCTTTTTTTTATAGTTTAACGCTGAATGCCAGCACATGTGTAGATGTGTGTAAGTGTAGTTAATTATAATAGATAATAATTAATGGTAGATTAATTAATAAAAATTAAAGTAATAAAAATGAAATGTTTTTTCTTCTCTGCATCTCTCCTCGTGCGACCAGCATCGTTAATTTGCGTTGATGGTGACGGATTTCACTTGCATCTCTTTAAAGTTGCTCCCGAAATGTGTGTAGGCGATGCGGATGACGAGGACGACTACGACGACGACGATGGATGATAGAGGAAAAGATTTTTGAATATTTCTGTTTACATGGGTCTGCCCATACCCCGACCAGGCGGTTTGCCATCACCAGACTTGGGACTCTTGATTGTCTCGTCAACGGATAGAATCATGCAAGCCGCTTCGCAGGCAGCCGTTAGAGCGTTAATTTTAATTATGGATGGCTCCCAGACGCACGCCTCGAAATTATCAGCGATATGCTCCTTCATAATGTCGACGCCGTACCAGCAGCTGCCTGTAAAGAGATGAAAATAAGGGAAAGGCGTGTGTTATTGACTGGATTATAGCCGTTTGTTTGCAATAAAACAAGTTTTTTTCTCGAAAAAAAGGTCTAAAAATGTTTGAATCCTAGAATTTGGTTGATTCTCAACAATATTATGGCTAGCAACAGAGAAGAGATGATTCTTTCTCTATTTCAGCCCGTACGACTGAGAGTAGTAAGACATTTCAGATGTTTGTGGTTCGGCCGTTGATGAAAGAGTGTTTATATATCACGCAACGCCCGAAACAACGTCTAAACAGAGAGGTTTACCAAGAAACCAATCTAAACAATTTGGAAAAAAAACTCTAAACAGACACTGATAATGGATCTTGAAGTTCTGAGAAGTGACACTGTTCATGTTTTCTATTATTTCGTTCCTAAGACTCACAAGCTACTGACCACCGTTTGGACTGTTTAAGCATCAATAGGGCAATGAAACATGTAAGTAGGTCTAGAGGTCATAATCAGAAGATAGAAGTAGGATTTCATCCTTTTAATGCTTAGAAGACAAAAATGACTGCTCTACAGGCTGCAGCATTTCCGCACTCGAAACTGCACAAATTAGCTTCAGGAAGTTATCTTCCTACCTCCAAGTCGAAGCCATCGGAATTGAGCTATGCGTACGAGAATGTTTTGAAAAGAAAGACTCATCCTGTGTGTATCTTTGTCGTTTAGGGTTAGGAAATGTTTGAAATGGCTCAGACCTCATGTAAACTTGAGATTTTTAAAAAATGTGTCAGGAAAATTGTTTAATGAGTCATTTTTCGGTTCTGAACCAAGTTTTGTAATAGGTCCAACAGTGCTAAGATAACTCCAAGACAAAGCAGACAAAGAACAAAAGCCTACCACCGCAAAAAGTACTTCCAAATCAGAATAAATGCAAAAAGACCGAGAACAGGTCTCGAAGCCACGCATACTCGTAGGTTACCGGAGCAAAATACTTCGAAAAAGATTCCGAGAATGGCATTAAATAGAGCAAGGACGAAAAATGAGTGTCCCTTAGGAAAGAGGCAGCCAAGATCACGCTGTTTTGTACAAAATAAGAAAAGGGTTGGAAGAATAAAGTGAAACACAACAAAGGGAGATCGAGACCACCCAGTATCTTGTTGAACAATTTCGAAAACACAGCTTAATTCTGGCGCTGTAGAAGGCCTGGATGTAAACCGAAGAGTTCTTTGCCAATGCACCTCCTACGAACGATTAGACACTATCTGAAAGGCAGAGTGGGTAACTAGGGAGTGGTGTAGAGAAACGAGATTGGATTTCTTGTGGAAAACGCAAAAGAAGAACTCGTCCAATTGAGTCAGGTTATCCGCGTTGTAAATCAGATGAAGGCCTAGCTTGGTCTAAGCCTTACCGTGAAGACGAAGATGGACAAAGTCTGACTTACCAGGTCCTCGTATGTACCTCCTTCAGCAAGCTAATAGCAAACATAAGATCTTTTAATCGAATTCATCCTTCTAGGCAGAGGATAGGTTAGTTTGAGGGAGCGATCTTTTAAGTCGATCTAGGAAGGTGACAAAAGTAGTGCTTGCGGGATTTCGCACCAATGCAGAAAGAAGGTATAGAGAACGATAGAAGGGACGTTTTTTTAGCATACTAGGTTACACTTACATGTAACGGAGAGAAAACTTGTTAGAAGATTCGGAAGTGTTTTTTATCACTCAAATAAGGCTAAACATTCCTGGAAAGCTGTTGACAGTCGAGCGGTCCAAATCTTTGAATGATTGCCTCAGCCCTTGGAGAAACCGAACAAAATGTCGCTAAAACGAAGTCAGCTCTTCTTAGAAAGTCGTCCAAATAATCAAGAAAGAAAGATATTAACCTAAACATCTAGGTAAGACTGATCTGTTTAAATACTGACTCTGGATTTTCAAAGGGTTGATCAAACCTTATGAACCGATCTCTAAAGATTTTATGTTCAATCCTATCGCACCAAAGTTGGACAGATCGGTCAGACAGGGTCAGAGACCGTTTACAATGGCGCGTAGGGATAGTACTATTCCATCGGAGATGAGGTGCTGTCTTAATTGTATTGTATGGAAGACTAGGGCCAATCATTTTTGTACTGAATTCTTACTGCGAATTATATTCAACTAATTCCAAAGAGACTTGATGTCACATAGTTCCAGCGGACACTATCACAACCTATTTCTAAACGAAGACCTAGGAATCAATTGTCTAGAACGGTCGCTTGATTTGACTTGACACCAAACCCCAAACCATTCCCTAACTTAACAGAAACTTTCCCTTATTGAAGTAAGTTCAAAAGGGAACATTTTTGAAGACACTTTGTAGTTGCAACTTAAGAATTTTTTTTTGTTTGAAACTTAAAGTAGAGTAGACTCCATCAGTCCGTGGTCACGCTTCGAACTGAATGATTATAAAGTCAAAAACCATGAAATCATAGAATTTTCCGTGGATTTCGTTCAAATCTACGAAACGTATGGGTTTCAGTTCAGAACATGACCACGGACTGATGGTGTGCACTCTACTTTAGTCCATTACTTATGCTCTGAATGCTCACTGTATCTCAACCTCAAATGAGTTGCCTAAGTCGATTCAAATGAGTCAGCATTTGATGAACCAAGACTTGGTAAAAATCCGAACATCAAATGAATAAATTAAATTTATTTACTGCGCCAAGTAGATACGCCTTTTTCTTGTACCACACACTATAAACCAAAACGTAACACCCAAGCTAAGCCAACAAAGAAAACAAAAACAAAACTCGTTACCCAAATGCTAATTACTCGTAAATAATTAAAACAAAAAAGTATAAGAGGGATGGAGTGTATTTCTGTTTTCTTTTTTTTTTATTTAATAACGCGTTTTACATATTAAACAAATTTTATACAATTTACATAAGTCCGCAATAAAAACCAGAAATCTGACAACGTCGAGCGTTATTTTTTCTTTTTCTTTGGTCGTTACAAAGCAAAACAATAACAAGTCATAAAAACTGGCTCTAAAAATAGACAGCCATTAAAAGGAAAGAAAAAAAAGCGAAAAAACATATAATTTGTTACTTTTTTTCTTCATTCTCCTTGATTACCCTTATTCTGGTGCGTAAATTTAAAATTTCCCATGCGTGCAGCACCCCGATGTAGGGGGTCACCTCAAAAAAACAAAACCGGCGACGGTTAAATGTTTTTTAAACGCACTGTTATAGAGTTTTCTTTTATTTTTTATTTGAGAAAAAAAACTTTTGGCAACTATGTTCATCTTTTGAGACATATTTACAATATTTTTCTTTCCTTGCTGTCTCTCTTTAGGCCTTCGGTGGGGAAAGGCGCACAGAGAGAGAGAGGGAGAAATTGTTTCGCTTTAGTTTAGTCTTCGTAAATTGTTTTGGGGGCACGATGAATCATAACAAACGAATTGTTGTAGTTAATTGCGAGAAATTTGTTGAATAATTTTCAAAATTAATGTCGTGACATTTTTCAATTGGAATGGTTTCAGTTTTATAACATTCAAAACATTCATTGCCTCACTTGTGGGCATAGAATAAAATTGAATTATAAGAACAGGTCCTAGGTCACTACCCTGAGGGACACCACATTAACTAGCGAGCAAGCGATACATTGTCCTCCAAAAAGAACCAAAATTTCTTCAAGACACATGGAAGAACAGAGAATTCGAAACTTTTAGTTTTAGAATATTCAAAACATTCATCGCCTCACTTGTGGGCATAAAAATAAAATTGAACTATAAGAACAGGTCCTAGGTCACTACCCTGAGGGACACCACATTAACCAGTGAGCAAGCGATACATTGTCCTCCAAAAAGAACCAAAATTTCTTCAAGACAGATGGAGAATTCGAAACTCCCTATAGAAACCAGCCTCGCCCATACCCGTCCAAATCAATCAACCCGTTACCCTTCCCCTTTTCCATTAATTTTTCTTTTTTTATTTTTGGCAAAACATGATTGCGTTGTGGTTTTGTAAATATCACTCACGCTGTGAATGCTATTTTGAATTGCTAATCATAGATACGTTTTGTGGCAATCCATCAGAGGTTAAAGACATGCAGAGAGTCGTGGACAAGATGGATCGTGTTTAGAGAATTTGCTGCCCGAAATTATTAGAAGCATTAGGCCTGTCGGGTGGCAATTTATTTCCGAGAATAGAATATTCCTCCGAGCATTGGGAGTTTTCGTTGTGAATGTCATCAAGAAGAGTAATGAATGCCATTATTACTCTATTAACCTTTTCCATTCCGGATATGAAGTACGTAAACTTTGTGGATTGAAGTTTTGGTCATCAGACTGGGATACGTACATATTCCTTGCAAATTTAAAAAAAAAAACAACCTTTAGAGCTTCTTTGGACTTTTTGACGTTCGAATGTATGAATAACATATGAAGATACTGTAATGATTGTTAGGTTCCCAGTACTCTTGATGGAGCTTCCTTGCTCCTTAACATCTTAAAACTCGGTCTGCCGATAGTGATGCATGTTGGCAATGGTGATGTAACGAAAATAGGTAGGCACTTGCAGCCTTCGCGCAATAGGAAGTTAAACATCGTTTTCGTTCATTTAGGCATCCACGCAAGGGATATATCACCGACTACTCAACTAGGTATGCCTCCTGGAGGAGGACGCGAGTTGCAGGAGTAGATGACTGAAACAGGGTGCTATCTTCCCTTGACAAGTACGTCCCTTAACTTTCAGTATTAGTGAGTGAGAGGAGTCGGAAAAAAAGGTATTCGGTGTGGATCATGGCATTTGAACATGTAGGGAGGGCTTACAAAAAGTCTCTTAGATTTGACTAGAGTGAATGGAATTTCAATACGAGGGCATAGACACTTAAATATTGTCCAACTGTAGTGAAAGAATTCTTCAATTTCCGTGACATATCGCGAAAGTTGCTCGTTTTGCAGCTTAAGATGCGAAGACAATAAAGTGTTTAGCAGCGGAACTAGGTCTATGTGAAATGTTGATATTCTGGAAACGTCGTGGTAGGGATTACTGACTAAAGATCTTAACTTTACTTAACTTAAGTCCTGTATCCCCTAGTGGGTCCTAGGGGCTCGACAATGAAATAACTAAAGATCGCGAGTTATTGAAGACAGATATCGTGAGCGAGTAATAAGAGGATGTCCACCAGTAGTGGACCGGTGTCTTAACGCCAGAAATGCTCGTACATATGTATACGCGTTCTTTGTTGAAAAAAACAGTAATACTTAACAATTCGACCAATTTATGTTCACACGTAACTGCGTCCAAAACATGTTTTTCTTGAACAGACTCGCCTTGTTGAAGTACAATCAGACACGGAATCCACGCAATAAAATTGTCTGCACTTCATAACGTACCCTCACGGATTTCTTGCCGCGTTGTCTCATTAAATACCTAATTAACATATTTTATGGATTCCATTCGACGTAAAACAAAGAATTGGCCCAAGACCACACCGCTTTAAAGATTCATCAAGTATATTACATTTAAATAAAAAAACCACCATTACGACTTCTTCGTGTCACTTAAACGCTGCACAACATTAAAATTATTACACCATTAAGTATAATTATCCACGCAGTATATGTACATTAGCGCCGTGCTATTAACAATTTAATAAAAAACAAAAAAAAAATTGAAATGAAAATGCTGTGCTTTCTGTGTGCGACATTCCCGAAATAGAATCCTTTTGTTCGTTGTTTCCGAACAAGAGGCCTGCACATCTTTTGACATTTACGTGCATTGCATAGGTTATTCCTATTTTTGAAATATACGAGTTGTATACCCATCCGACACTAATCCTCGTTGCCAATCCTCTGTTGTTCAACAGAGTTTTAATGGTACTTTTTTTGCTTTTCGAATTTCACACCTAAACACACCTCGACAATAAACACGCAACATCAGCGTCAGAGCTACATAGTTCGCTCTTTCCCTTCGAACAATTAAAGAAATCTTGGCACGTTTTTTTGTGTTCGGCTTTTGTTATAAAATTTTGATACAAAAAGGAGCAACAAGCACGCAAAAACTGCCAAGCCAAATGCCATTATCAACTTGTTGAGAAAAAAAAAGAGAAAAAATTATGACATTTCTTAGAGAACTGTCAGAGTGATTAAAAGTGTTTGGCAGATCGAATACGGTGGGCTGTCATAAATTTATTTATGAACTCTTTGTACTTTGGCCGCGGCATTTTGTAGTTTTCCAAATGAAAATGTCACATGTTTGCCTGGTGTACATATGTCAGATATTTGACAAGCTGGGAAATGTCAAGAGGGGTGTGCCAAAAGTACTTAGAAAGAAAAATACTTTCCAAACGAACATGTTACAAGCCATTAGCTAATTTTTGTTTGGCAATAAAACATAGGATTTTCGTATACGGAAGAGAAGGTAGATTTGAAGCTTCAACTGCAGATTTCATCTTCTCGGTGAAGGGTATACCAAAAGGCTTCAGATAGACACACAGTTGTCGAAGTTTTCATGAAGATATTTACAACTCACCTCTGTGAAGGCAGCGCAGGGGACACTCAATTAGAAAATCCTATTTGACACCACTCCAGCTGTTTAAAAAACTATACCATTAGGGAGATCAAATTGTGGATCGAACAGGGCTTTAAAAGAGTCTAAGAAATTTGGTATAAGAATACTAGACTTTAGTGGAATACCTCAGGGGTACATACTAATACCGCTACTGTTGCTTTTAGCCGTTAATAGGACCCTAGAAAGCCTCACAGATAAAGGAGTAAAAATGACAAGAGTGCACGATTTAGTGTACCAACTTCATATCAGTGGTCTGAGAGTGAATGCCTGAAAGAGCAGGTTAATTACAATCTTTTCTGTTCTCACATGCGACTGGATCTCGAGGAATGGTTTAAGCCTCTAAGCTTTATTGGAGAAAAGAGAATGAATGACTGAAAGGGGAAATGATCAATCATCTCCCACAGGCTTTAGGTCTGCTAGAGTCCTCCCAAATCAGAGTAACACTCACAACACGCAAAACTGTTGTTGAAGTTAAGAAAAAATCGCACCTTAAAGGTCCGTGATTATGCTTGGAAGTATGAAGTAAATAGGCAGTAGATCTAACTTTGAAAGCTGCATTTTCGAAATCTGTTCTTTGAATGGAAAACTAGACCCGAATCCAAAAAAAATATTTATGTTTCTCTAGGATCCTTTAAAGCAGGGCTCTTAAGAAAAAGTAGGAACTTTTAAGCCTAGTTTGTGGATGTTATACGCATCGCATGACTAGATAGACTCGGCCAAATCGTCATCAAAAACTGTCTACCTGTTCGGTCTTGCAAGTAAGGTAGCATATCAGCTTCAATGGTTATTGGTAGGGACGTCTATCCTATGGCATTGCAAGCTAGTGGTAACTTAATTTAAAACACGATGTACCACAGGAATCCGTTCTGGGACCACTTCTGTTTTGTATTTCCTGTGATGATGGAGCTATAATGGAGCAATGCAGCTTTTAATAATCCAGTCGTCAAGAGATCTTTTAGCAAAACTGTCGGAAGTGGTAAAATAGAGAACTGACAGGGGCTCACTTTGATTGGTCTAACACGAGCGGAATGGAGTTGACCATAACTAGTAAAAAAGACAGCGATACAACTCGGCCATTAAGTCTGTAGGAGGTAAACAGATACGAGGTTTTCCAAAGGAAATGTGTGCCATACGCAATCCGCTAAGTTAGAAGTAAGACCTTCACCAAGCCAGGCCATACCTAGAAGGATAAAATTCTACAAGAGTGAAGTAGAAGGTCTTGGAGAATAAACAAGCTTGCATAGCTTGTACGTTATGTATTACACGCGACAATCTCTGACTGAACAGATCGTTAACACACAGAAGGCTACAGTTATGGACCTAGCATGCAACATTGTGGCACTCCAGTGTATTTAGAGAGAAGAAACATTTCCTCCTTACTGTCTTCTGTTTGACGAACTTCGGTCATAAGGAAGCACGAATTTAGTGGTTAAGTGCGTTGAATTTCATACCAAATTTTCTATCACCGGATTTGGATTGAACAGCACTTTCTGAATAGCAGAAAGAGCAAAGGTTGGCATTTTCACATAATCAAGGATAATAGTCTGTGAAAACAGCAAACACATCCGACAAACCAACACCTATCTCTTCCTACTGTCAACTGCTTTTAGTTAATTATCCCTTCAAAGTCCCCAGAGACCAAGACGGGTCCGGCTCGGTCCGGATGTCACTTACTTTGTAATTGAAACGGAACTAATGGACTCCCCCAATAGCCCTGTCAAATTGCATACCCACACCGTATTCGATTTTGGCTACCTCACCGATACCATTGCTGTCAGTTGCAATTAGAGAAACGTCTGTCTATGTGGGAGTTGGTAGCGCTCCTCGCTAAGATGCTTATGTCTCTTACTGACGACAAACCTAACTAACTGATTCTGGGGTAATTGCCGTAAACATTTTCCCTCAATTAATTCAAATGCCGTTGTCGCCTCCACTTCTCCCTTCAAAGAGACAAAAAAAAAAAAGAAGAAAAATGAGGAGAAAAAAAATCCCGCAAAACAACAGAAGCCAGCATTGCCATCAACGCTATCACTATTGTGTAGTAGTCGTTGGGTAGATCAACATTTACTGCGGCCCAGATAACAAAACGAACTCGAAACTAACAAAAAACAAAAAAAAAAAGAGTTGAAGAACCAACTTTGGTACGGTTCCCTGATGCTGTTCCAACACAGCCAGTCGCTCTCCATCCCACCTCGCACTAACGTCCCACACTCCACATGATGGAGCTCTGGCCATAGCAGTACTCGTACCAGTAACACCGCTCTCCTCCAGAGCAGCATTGCTTTGACTTGCATAAAGTTCAGTGCACTCGAGTAACCAAGTTTTGCGCAATTCTATCTGGCTATTGGCGGCTGCTGGTTGCTGGTTTGTGTTGTTTGCTATTCAAGTTGTTGGAGGTTGTTGTAAACACACAACACACAACACACATCTCAAACCTACAGTCATCCAACTAGATAGACAGACAGACCGACAGATACGATGGATAGCTCTTGTTTTACTTTTATGAAATGTAGAGCTTCGTGTTGTATCTTTGTATCTATTGCTTCGTTTTCTGTGTATTTTCATTGCAAACTATGTTAGACAAGACAAGGCAGAATCGAGAAAAAAAAAAAAATCGTGATCGTCGTGAAAAAGTAGAATTTTCCATAAATTTAATTATGCTCCTCCAATGGAGTCGAAAGAAAAAGAGATTGTTCCAAACATCAGCCACGTGAAAGGCACAAAACACAGATATTCTATCCGAATTGGAGATTGGGAACGTCTGTATCTCTCTGTCAGCGTGTACGAGTATTTCACAAGCGATTTGTCATTTTAGGAGTTAATTAACTCAATTTGGTTTCATTACTTTCAGAGATCGTCTCACTGAGAGACGTATCTGTTAGCGGTTAGAATGTATCGATTACGAAAGTATTATAATTGAGAGCTCATGTCACGAAGCATTAATACTTTGACATGTTTGAATAGCTTAAGTGGCGTCAAGAATTCTTAGCAATTCGCAACACAATCTAAGGATGTCCCTGAAAGCATATGGATCTTGTATCTAATATATGATTGGTATTGTGCTTTTGGCTTTGGGCCAACTTTGTGTTACCTTCGGAGGTAGTACATGCTCAGGCGGGCAATACTCTTTGTTGTCTTTCGGATTGCAATCGACGACGTTAATAGTGTTTGCAATATTTGATGTTCTGACACGACACTACTGCTGAGTGGTGGTGGCGCTTTTCAAATTCCTATCTAAAGTTGGCAATAATTTTAGCAAATTTATCGGTTGAACTTGAATAAATTGCGACGAATGAATTAATGGGATTTATGATGGTTGGCTGTGAATATTTTTAAATGTCAGAATAATGTGTGGTTGTCCTACTTATCTGAATACGATTTGGTGGTGTTTAAACATTAGCTAAGTATCGAACCACTTCTTTTCTTTGCTTTCAAGTTAAAAAATGCAGCATACTTTTAGGTGTAGGTAAATACTTGAGATTCGAAGGGCTTGTGGTAAAACTAGGTGAAGCATCCTACTCGATTCTTTAGAAGAGAAGTGAAATGCAATGCAGCAATGCAACCAAACCAACCAATTCTACATTCACCTATCTTAAACTTTCTACTCCATAGTCTTCAACTATCTGATTGAAGTATCTACTCCGGTGGAAGCATAAATTTTCCACTTCCACAAATGAAGGTAATATTTACTATCTATTCTAAAAACATTCCAACCAAACTGGGTTAGTTAAATAAAAAGTGCAAAATGCTGTTGCTTCACCTGTCCGTTTGTTCTTAGCACCTAAGTAGTTCTTACTATTTTTTTTTTGTTGTTTGTTTGTCAACAAACTAAAGTGAATAAATCCATAGTGTAAAGATAGTGGCGATGAAGTAAGTTCTATTTAGAGAACATCATTGACGATAATCATCGGTAATCAGTCAGTTGTCAATAGGTTAACTTATGCACTCAGATTAATTAGTGAAATAAGATAAAACTAACAAGTTGTTTAAATTAAATGGGGGCTTAGCAATTCAGCAAACACGTTCAAGTACGTGCGGTGGGATTTATTAAATTTTGATCCGGAATGAGATAGGAGTTCATGTAAAGTCTGCTTCTACTTGGGGAGTGTATGAACAAATACTAGATATACTGGTAGTCAACAACCAATGCCAGCGTTGGGGGGATTTTTGCTCAATTAGTTGAACCATCACTTTAAAAGGCCATGTTTTCTAGTTGTCTATAGTTTAGTGACTGCGGTGTTTCAATCCATGTTGTTTCACAACTTGTACCATGCAATATCAGAAAACTTTAAAAGAAGTCACTTTTGTGTGCCGACGGTAATTTTCTGGAATTGATATCATATTGCCCTGAACAGCTGTAAATGTCATAAAAAGAGGTGCAGGGAAATTAATCGAAAAGTAATTGCTCCACATGGGAATTTACTTCACCTCTAGTGGGAAATTAGCTCACTTTTTGAATGTGGAGTTATCTCCCAGTATAAGTGGTTAATAGATGATTGGAGGATGACTATTTTGAATAAGTTAGACAGTCGGAAACACAGTTCAAAAACTGACAGAAAGAAATAGGCAACGTAAGACTACATATTGGCCTTAACGAAAGTAAAGCCAAATGCTTTACATTTCGAATAAGAATTCGAATGGACTGTCTGTAAGTTTACGTAAGGCGTCAAAATAGACTATTCTGTGAGAAATTGATGGGGAATGAGGAAACATAACACAGAGAGCACCTTAATTGCATTAGAATTGCTAAGAAAAATTAAGGCTTCAGTAAACCGCCCATTAGCCTCCTCACTTCCGTAACATGGGCAATAATAGTAGGTGGAGTACACTCTCCTCGTGCCGTGTTATGAGGCTACTTTACAGGGCATTACAAAGATAAGAGAACTCCTATCACTTAATGGAACACAGGATCCGTCGAGGTCGAGGTAAGTGAAACTGTATCCCATTGACTGGAGTCACCCCTTAAACCAAGGTTAAAGCCCTATGTTCTTGATCAAACCTAGATACTAAAACCAAATATACTAAAAGACTTACACCTAAGAGTGACAAAAAATAGACTAAAGTTTCAATCAGTTTATGAACTGAGTTATGTGAAGGTAACAGGGCTAACAGTTGGGTGAATTCTGGTAAAAGTGGTGATAGCTTTCGGAATAAAGATGAATCTCATCGTTCACCCAACTTTGAGTCTATAAAAGAAAAGCCATACCATTCTAGGAGACGTCTAGGACTTCGAGTGCTCTTACAAACTTTTGGGAATAGAAAAATCATTAAGAGTGTGGAAGACTTTGACTAGGTTATGCAAAATTCAAATCTTTTAACAGGCCTTCGACTAGGTTATGCAAAATTCAAATCTTTTAACAGGCAAAATGAAATTTAAATTTGGGTTGGTGTCGCCCGACGATGACTATTATGACAAAATAGAAGTCTTGAAGGGTTTTCGAGAATCAAAGCCAATTTGGTAAAAAATTGTGTAAATTGTAATATGCAAATGCAAATTTAAGGTCAAGGCGCTGTCAAGTTTTATGATAGGATCAGAGATTTCGTTCAATTTTTGTGAGATGAATTCATTTGCTAAACAAGCTCAACTATGTAGTTTTGACAAACTTATACTGATGAGGATTAGTCTCTATAAGTCTTTGACCAAATATTCGTAGATATTTATCAATCAATTTGAACAAGTAATTCTGTTGATAAAAATAAAGGACCTAGATGACTTCCCTGTGGTACGCCACTAAGCATCTTTATGAATAAAAAAGATGCTGTTGATGTACAGAAAAAGAACCTTTCACTGGATTTTCAATGCATTTTCATAAGTAACTACGAAGAACCACGTTGAGTTCTTGGTTCGATGATGGTTCATGAATTTTTTAGATAAATGAATCAGAATTTCACTAGTATTTCAGTAACAAAACTTTGGAGTCTAGACCATGTACAGACGATTTCTAGTGCGAATGTAAAATCTGGCACCTCAACCAATGTATAGTAGTTTTGGCTAGTCCTTCCAACCTTGTTTATTTGTTGGGTGATACATGACCATAACCAACTATACCCATCATCGCAGATTGCTCTCTAAAAAGGCACATACCAGAGCTATGGAAACTAGGGTGAATATGTTTTATTCTAAATTTCAGAAAGGTGTACGAGTTATAGAATCTGTTTCTCCATATAGAGTGAGAACCCTTACTGTCAACAGATTATTTCATGCCCATCTAGCAGACATGACCGAAACTTCCAGGAAAGAGATTTGAGTTTGTATCGAGCTACCTCACCTTATTATGTATAATACGATTGCGGGGAAGACTGGTAATCTGGGAGTATGATACAGCAACGGGGACTCCACTCAAAAGTTCTACACTGAAGTAATAATTCAATTCTGTGCCATCGAAGGTAAGTTCTGTAAATGCCAAGCTAGGTCAAAATGTACCTGTATTACTTGCTTTCTGTCGCAGTTCAAGATTAAGAGGGTTGCCTCAAGCTCAATAATGAATGAATTCACGACGGATTCTAGCAGTTTGAATGGAAATGATGCGTTCTTTCATCAGACACTTCTCCACCTAATCTACCTTGGAAAACTACGGTGGAAAAGTGGACAAACACTACGAATAGAAAGCTTATAACTAGACTAGACTCAACAAATAACTATCAGGTGGGTAGTACATTTTCGTCCTTTATTTTAAGTAAAAGCCTACTCACACCCCAGGTACAGTTTGTATACTTCTGGGACATACTATGATTTTCAATTTAACAACCCAACCGCACGCTTTAGCTTCCAGTCAAAAGTCGAAGTCCTCCCTCTAAACATACAAAGTATTCAATCTGCGTGGGTATCCCAAACGGAAAAAGCAAAAAAAACCACAAACCCTCGTCCACGTCCACTGCCTCAGTTGGGGCTCCTATTTTTCATTTCAAAACATGGCCCTTCTGCGGTAAACAGAAATCCATTAATATAATCAATCGATGATGATTTAAAACGGTTTGCCGTCGAGTATAAATTTGAATAATTCCCATCCCATCGCCCATTACGGGAGGCGACTGCCACTACCTTCAGACGTAACATTTATATTCGATAGATAGGTTGACATGTTGGCTTTTAATTTAACGTGACAACTTTCATGTGGGCGAATTGATAAGAGTTTATGTCAAGGCTTTGCTTGGGTTCTTTCTTTCTTTTTGTGTTTTGTTTGCTTACAAAATCCCTTGACAAATTTAAATTTATTTACTTTTCCTCCTCCTCTGTTTGAGTTGTGACATTTTGATTGATTTGTGTGTGTGGGTTGTTGGTTTATTGTCGTTAAAGTGTGTGACAACTACTTGCGATGATGACAATGTTTTGCACACTTGTCAGGCTTTAAAAGGCAACGGATTTCGTGGACCAAAGTCCGAACCGCAAGACTAACCAGATTTCGTTTTGTTTCCACCTGAACTGCGTCGAGTCTGCTGAGGCCAGACGAAACGGTGTCAGATGATATGTCTACTTTAGGTAGACAAAAGACTTTTAAGAAAGAAAAACCTCTCCGACACAAAGGGCTTCAATTTCACTTGTTGTACGCTGTGGTTTCTGTCAAAAAAAAAAAATAAAAAAATAGTGAAAACCAAGAAAGCCTGTTCATTCAAGAGCCCAGAAGAAAGTGTGGAGAAGACACACATGCACAGCCAAAAGGGAATAACGCTTGACGTACCACAGGACGAGGGACGAAAGAAAAAAACCCATCTGTCAACCCATAAAAGTACTTCACTCTGTATTTTCCGATGAAAATGGAAAGAGATAGAGGAGAAGAAAAAAAAATCAATTAAGACCACCATACTGTACGGACTTCCACTTTTGTGCAGGCAAACATATAAAACGCGTTCAGGCGTCGTCGTCGTCCCTTATCAAAGGGAAACATGCACAAATCCCTACTGGCTGCAGATACTCGTACTTCAAAGAGAACCCACAGATTGTGCGAGCGTGCGTCTCTCCCCTCTGTCAGATGTTACGCTGCCTTGAGTGTATCTTTTGTGGACGGCCAGTGAAAATTATTGAAAATTGATGAAGCAAGTTGCGTTCGCAGGATAATCCCTCCGTTACAACGCAGTGATGTGCAGTTTTACGATTGTGTAAGAGGGCCGCTTACATCGATGGGTTATCGGATTCTCAATAATGGTGGAACGATCCGAGGTACCTGCTGCGTCTCAGTTCGTGGAACTATTAAATTTTTTTCCCAGCTGCATTGGTCTATTGGGCGAAACAGGATGCATCTTTCTATATTAAGAGCCATGGCGAGTGGAAAATACCATTTAATTCGAATTCTATCTCGAAATGAAATGATTTTCTTTAATCAACGAGTTCAGTGGTTTGGTGCGTTGTGTAGGCGTTCGAATCTAGTGAAAGTGTTGCTGGATGTGGTTTCCATTTGAGAAACTAGGTTTATAGCTGTTGATGGGGGATTTGGAAATTAAACTGGTTAATCTGATTTGATGGGTTCACATCTCAGCCAGACAGACATACTAGATACATTTAAATGAGTCTTTCACTCATGAGCTGTTGGGAATGAGCCGTGGTTTTAGGTTAAGTCATGTTCAAATATTCTTCAGTTTTACTCCTCAGATGCGACCGGATGCCAAGAGACACTGCACTTCCTAGACAGGACAGCAGACCTTGCTGTCATCACCCTTACCTCCTAACCATAACCAGAATATGTTTACCTCCACCACGATCGTTCTATAAGCCTGGACGACTTTTAGAATCCCCATCCAATCACGTTATTGACGCGCCAAGTCAGCGGTCTACACCTTTGTCTTCGCGAAACTACAACCAAGCAATTCGTCCTATATTGACTGGTTTCCGTGCAACTTGCCTAAGCAAAGATCGTCTCAACTTCTAAAATAAGCCATGAATACAGCTCTGAAACGCTTCAGATATGGATCAATATCTTAAGACCCGGACGAGGGTTCTGAGACGATGTACTACAGAAATCTAGTTTTTCTTTTGTCAGGGGAGAAACTCACGAAAGACCCTCAAGTCATGTTTGCTGATAGCTAAGATATCCCTCGAGGATGTGAAAAGTTTCTTGTCTTGACAAAGCTCAGGATTGAGAGCCAATGGTGTAGCTCATAAAGTAGCCTAGTTGGACAGCCAATGTCTTAAGGGCATGCAGACAGTTTAAAGTCTTTAGAGCTGCTTGGCTCCTGTTGTCTCAAGGGGTACTATTGCTTGCATTTCCTTGCACTTCTAAGCCTAGAAGTGATTGAGTTAAGTGCGAAACTACGATTCAAGATGAAGACTAGGTAGTTCTAGTCTCAATAGGTACAAAACCCTCAGAGGTCAGCAGAACAGCAAGTTATATTTTATATCATCTTATGATACGTCTTAGGATTGTAGAAGAGATGAAGGTTCATTGAAGTTCTGTAGGCTTTGGTACGTACTTACACGCTTTCAGAAGCTTACAATCTCGAAAGTAGATACAACTGATATCTTGGGGCATCTCTAGTCGCTGTTTTAGTGTTACTGGTCAGTATTTCGTGTTAAACTGTAGCAGTCTTCTGAATCCTTTAAACATTTAATAGCCCCATCGGAGAGGTTCGGAATGAACCACAGTTTTTGCAACTCTTGTTATGTTTTCAACTTCAAGCTCCAGAGCAAGCTTAGTAGCATTATGAGACTAATAACTTGGAAGGTTGTTTGAGTGTGAACACTACATTAAGTTGCCTCCACTCCCTGACAATGCAGCGTGCACCATTTTCAACTTTGTAGGTTGGAGCTGTGTCAATGGAAGGGACACCTCCTTGGTTATACTGTGATGCAATTGAGTACCAGAGCCATATCCCAAAGAACTAAGGAAACTCTTTATAAGACCCTGATCATCTTAGTCCTACTTTATGGCTCTGAAGCATGGACTCTGTCTAAAGCGGATGAAGAGATCCTCAGTCGCTTCGGGAGAAAGATTCTTCGTCTAATTTTCGGTCCCGTTTGCGCTGACGGGCTTTGAATGAAGAGATTCAACGACAAACTATACCAGCTGTACACAGCGACATCAACAGCAAAATACCCATCAGTGGTTTAAGATGACGAGTACATGTAGAGCGAATGGACACCAATGCTCCGGCCCGTAGAGTCTTCGAATCAAACACAGAGGGACAACGCGGTAAAGGAAGACCTCGCCTTAGGTGGCGAAGTAAGTAAGTAGTTCTCTTTTTTAATGAAAGGATGACTATAGACATATAGTTATGGCAATGGTGGTTGGTACTCAATCCTCCCTCTCCTAATTGGCGCCCTACTAAGTACCAGTTTTAAGCTGGAAGAGTTTCTCTTCTGAAGTCAGGAATTCTTATAGATACAGGATTTCACAATCTATTTGGAAGAATTTTGTCTGCCAGAGGTCTCCAGCCTCATAGCCATAAAAAGCCCTAACGTCTCGTATTCATATCATGAATGATCTAGTCCGTATTCAAAAGTCCCTAACGAGCTATTCACCCAAAATCCCGTCATAGGTATCTTGAAGGATATTTAGTCCGAAACTAAACCAAGAGATACGATGTAAGCTGCCCCTTTAAGTCTTTCTTTTTTTTCATTGAGTAAACTAGATTGGCATTGGCAGTAGTTTGCAGTGGTTTTAAAGTGACCAGGCTAATACAGAGAATTCTGTAAAAGCCATGCAAAGTATGTTGACTTTTCAACAATTTTATTATTGCGATGGTATTCTGGATTTTCGGACATCTGTGCATCGATTGGAAACCACCGACAAAACCATCAGTGACTTCAACATCACGTCCTTAACCAACATAGTAGTCGACGGTAAGATTGGATGTCTCAACAAGACAAAGGCATCAAACTTATCTGAAAAAAAGCCAAAAGACATCCTGTCATCAGACGGCTAAGTCATCAGAACATCACAATGGATGGCAATAATTTGGGAATAGGTTAAGACGTGATATTTTGGGCTGAGAAAAAGCTAATGTAAGGTTCTGACCATCGCATTGTATGAAGCAAAGAATGAGGAAATCTTTGACTGATTGGCAGAGTATGCAGAAAAAAAATCAACGACATTCTGTACAAGCTATGTAGAGATACGTAAGGCTAGGTTGTGTAAAACGAATGGGCACCTAGAGCATGGTCGCTCAAGGCAGCCAAGGTCCCCCTAGGTCCTAGCTCACAAGTAAATCAGTAAAACCAACCACACACACACTATCATCTAAGAAAGTAAACCAAGTTGATTTCTATCTTTAAGGGTCAAATGGCATCAATTACGTTCCCTCTTCTCCACAAGTGCTCGTACATGCCATCCATTCCCCGATAATAATTGCAAAATATGTAAATTTTTCACACAAAGTTTTCTCCACGCAATTTTCTAATTACACACCGCAGAGTGTGTAATCGTAGCACAGATCACAAGTAAAAGACTGCAAGACATGCCTTGTCACATATTCTCGAGATAGTTTTCCCCGCTTTGGTGAAAATCCACTTTAGCTCAGCGAAAGGCGAAACTTCAAATGTACACAGTGGCACCAAGAAGCGACTGGTTTTTCGCGTTTTTCGCGGCTGAGGCACAGCTCAGACTCGTGTGCTATAATTATTTAGAGCAAACGTTGACATTGAGTGACAAGCACGCATCCAATCAGTTTGTAATGCTAATCCAGTTATTTGTGTGCTTGTGTGTGTTATTAAAAGCAATTAGAAGTTGTGTGAACGCAAGTCAATTACAACTGGATTTGATGAACATACCCCATTAGTGGTACTATGTTGCTAGTGTCACTGTCGTATCGCTAATTAGTTTGGAACCACATTTTCAGTATAGAAATTGGCTAAAGCCAGCCAAAGGCAATGATGCTTAATTAAAATTCGAATAAATTAGGTGCGCTAAGTCAGAAGTGAAGGTACGGTTTGACAGTTTGCAAAACTTCGAAGCGGATGTCAGAAACTCGATTGGTTTTCTCTTGGAATCCGGATTTGTGAGGGGGAAGGCGCCCGAGAAGAAGGAATGTCCTCTTGAAGGCATGACAAGGATTCAACGGGCAGGTTGACTGGAGAGAACAGAATCCAACGCCAAACGCAGCATTGGATGTAATACTGAACCTTTCTTCACTTGGTATGTGCTGGGGCAACTAGGCTGTTAAAACGGCGCTAAGACAACGAAAAGCTGGACTAAGTCCTATGGTCAAGCCTCAGCTACTACAGAAGCTACTGACAGAAATGGACTACATGATCCCACTATCAAACTGTAGTCGAGGATTCGCTATAAGAATTCCTGGCAGGGAGGAGTGAAATGACAGTCTGTACTAATGTTGGGGTCTACTGTGAGTCTGGCAATACAGATTGGACTTACAGACGATTGCAGTATTTTTCAACCCGAACCAAGCTGAGGACATGACTATCGAAGGAAATGTTACTCTGCCCATCAAAACACTGGACGATATCTCAGAACAAGGCTACAGAGTTACATGGATATCCCATGTAACGAAAAATCGAATGAACTAGCCAGAGGTGGGTCAGAGATAAGCTAGTCGCATGCCCTTCTGGTGGCCAATCATCCACCGCTTAGCAAGCTGAAGAGGATAATAAACGTCGAATCCAATGAGGGGGCTAACAGATAAAGTCAAACTGCTATGGCCAGTCTATGATAAAAAGAATTCGCCAGATATCATGAAATTTCCAGGGATATCTGGACAGCTGTTGGTGTCGTGACAGAACACTGTGTGATAGGCAATTATGCGGCACGGCTAGGTCAGCCCACAACAACTTCTGCACAAACTGATGAACGGAGAGGAAATAGAATCTATTCGTTACTTGCTATGTGATTGCAACAAACTTTTGGGAATCAACAAAGTCACCCCCATTTACCAAGCCTGGCAGAGGTAGGATAAGGTGTCATGCAAAACAGTGCAGTGACAAGGAGCTCTTGCTTAAAAATCCTACCTCTACGTTCTAGCCTGAATAATTGACAGCTTTTAGTGCAAAATTAGAAAGAAAGGCTTCGTTGGTGTATAGGAGTTTGTTGCTTTCATTACAAGAATGTTCTGTCTGACACTAGAACTTGGGTTTGTAAACATTTTAAAATCGATGTTGACCTTAGTTCCATAGTTTGTCGGATGATTCACAGTCAAGACTTCGTTGAAGGTGTAAACAAACATCTCTCTTCCTAGCTGAGATGAAAATAGCTTAAAGGAATGTTTAGATGGAAAGTTGACAGTGTTTTCTTGCTGAATCACTTTGAGTGAGTTTGAGCCGCAGGTGATACTAAAATCACAGAATCTACAATCAAATAGGTAGTGTGGACCTGAACCTACGTTAAGGTTCCTGGCGGATGTATGCATGTAGAAATATGCATACATTTGACATTCTAGCCATCTTTCTGCAGAAAAGGCCTCGCCTCGAAAATTCATCCACCTCTACAGGGAAATAAATACACTTTTTCAATGTGGGATTTTTTCTCACCTTAGGAAATGCTGGTAGATATCTCCCAAATATCAAATATGTAAGATGTTCACCCTTACAATTATACAACTATTACTACTCTTGGTTTTTCACTACATGAAATCGAATTTATTTCTCACATAAGGGTCGAGTTACCACTTACTGTCAGTGGGAAATAATTTCTCTATAAAATGAACATTAATTTCCTTCCAAATGTCGACTAAATTTCCCTGTAATTTTTTACTTAGTCCAGATGCACGTACTCAGATATTAGTCCGATTAGCAAGGTTACTAGCTTCTTAAGCTAAAAAGTGCGTGGTGTCCGTCTAACTGGGTAGTACTTCACATAGTTTGGGTGAATATTTTGTTTCGGTTTAAGGAAAGTCACCGATATATTTAAAGGAGAAATATTTCAGATAAAGCCATGATCTTGCCCAGCCTCTGACTTGTGTGAGTAGGGATTCAGTGCATTCGAGCTAAGCTGTTCTTTGCTGTTCAATGCATTTAAATGCTAAGTTTTGAACCTGCCTACCAAAGGCCTCCTTCAGTAGAGTAGGGGTAGATAAGTAACTGACGATTCTAGACGCAGATCCATGGTTTATAATGGATCAGCTCATGCCATTGTTTCATAACCATACATTTAGAGGATGGCTATGAAGTAGGACATCTTAGAGCAATATTTGGATTAGAATCTCTCCAAATGATATGCTGAGTTAACCAATCAATGTGGAACAGATGATAGGTGATAGGAGTACACAATGCTTCTGATACAGATCTCAGCTAGATGGTATGCGAGTGCCAGGATTCTTCTCGCAGTCCTCACAATTCAATACAGTGGTTAGACAACCCAGTTTTCCTGAGTATTTGCCACTATCTTTATGGTTTTAGGGTTTACAGAGTGATATTTACTGATACTTGTCTTGCCATTGACATTCTTTTACATCGATCTACAACAAGGATCAGTGCTAAGCAAGGGAAAGAACCTACATTTGGAGTTGACACACTCCAGAGAACCACATCCCTTGCCTCTAGTTATCAGATAGCACCATAATTTCTTCTCGGTCGAAAGCAAAGACTTATTTTAGGTCTAATTCTCATGGCTTGAAACATTTTGGAAAACTCAACTTGTAGGTGGTGTTCACAACCATCAAATCGATTAGATGAATACAGATTTGATGAATCCGGAAGAAAATTTAATTTGGGAGGATGATTTCCAAGGCACTCATCAGGACGCACTGTTTTACCAGTGCAAGGGAGGTGAGAACTGAATCAGTGGCTTCAAGTGAAAGGAATCCACATTCCCATCGGAAGCCAATAATTGTATTTCAAGGAATAGGCTTACAGACTCCACCATATGGAAGAGGGTATGCCGTACTTTAGTAAAATCAACCCAATACGAGCTTTTAAGCAAGGCTTACTACAAAATTTGTACATATTTTGGCTCAAGTGAATTCCACAAGAAGAATCAATCTCTCTGCACGACGTGTTCTACTAATCAGCTCGCGTGAGTTTTGTTCCCAAAATGCGCTAATTAGTACCACTTATGTAAATCACAAAACCCGCTTTAATACCTCATTTATAGCTCATCTCTCCAGTCCCCCACTGAAGCCATCGCTTAGATTTAATACCTACTTACATCCATTATCTACCGCAACAGTATTTCATTTGAAAACATTTGCTCACTCACCTGAAAATAGAAATAAATAAATTTGGTTAGTTACGCGATAAGTATTATTTCCACTGCAATTAAAATCAAATTAGAGGCTCCAAATCCAAATCAAAACTCATTCCCTCAACCAAAACTCGTCGTAATTGCAATTACGGAATAATTTCCCCGACAAAGGCGAAAACACCAATTTATTCCCCTAATATCCAGTCAACCCGAAGGACCAATAATTACAATTTTATTAATGTTTCCAGATCAATACAAAGCCGCCCCCACCCCACCCAGGTTATTATCCCGTGCGTGTGCATTTAGTATACGAGGACCAAACAAAAAAGCAAAAAAAAAAAAAAAACAACACGGCCCCTAAATAAATCTCTCCCAGTGCACATAAATAACAATTTATTAAGCGTCCAATAAAAAACACCAACACAACAAGGATAACAAAAATAAAACCCAAGCTGGCCCTTGGGCAAAGCCAAGGTATTACTTCACAAGCCAGCGGCCACCCTCTGCGAGGAGGATTTTTACGTCGCAATTCGAAAATTACCCTCGCAACGCTCAACACCACCAACAACGCTCGTATCTCTGTGTCTGTATCTATGCGCTGTGGAGTGGGAAGGGAATGGAAATGGAAATCATGGTGAAGGCAGAGGCGAAAATCCCGGCTGGTAAAAATCGAGCCCCGGGAAATTCCATACAACCATCCACTGCCGGGGTTCAAAATAGACGCGTCGACAGCAAAATCTAAAAGGAACGTCACACAGGACTTGCGTACTGCGCATGAATGGAAAGTTCCTGATGCTACGTGCTACATGGTATCCTTCTGATGGCAGGATGTACATACATATACCACCGTACACAGGGAGTTATGTTCGTTAGTGTTGCGGTACGGGATGGGGGTGGTGCAGCCTATGTGTACGTTTGTATGCGCTGACTGGCTGATGGGTGATGGTCGGGCGACGAATCTCCTTGGGGTGGGGATATTGCGTTTCGCCTTTTATTTTTGTTGTATTTTCCTTTTTTTTTTTCTACTTGCCTTTTCAAGGGCACGACCTTGATCGTCATTTAGTACTAACATAGCATTTTTAGAGTCGATAGGGGATTACTTTCGTTTTGAAGTTGTATGTTTATAAATGGTGGTGGCACGGGGTGGCTTGGCTAAATGTGGTAAACATGCTTTTAATGGAAGAATCCGAACAAAAAAAAGAAACAAAATCGTTCGTCCAATTTCTACGACGTAGTATTTAGATTGACGAAAGGGAGATTTCACGACGGCCATCGCCTCACAAGGGGTGGGTAGTGAACGCAAGTTTTTGTCTACTCTGGTTCAACATAACGCTGTCCTTGAAGAGTATTTGTGATGAATTTACTGAAATTCCTTCGTCAAGACGTTTAAAAGTTATACTCGAACAGGCAGGCAAGTATCAGGTTTAGGCGTGCGGTTGGTCTAAGTTTTTTGACAATATTCACGACAAAAGGCTAGCTTTTGACGAAAAGTTCCACAGATGAAAACTTAGAAGAAGCAAAGTACTAATACCATCCAATTTCTCTTAAAGCTGAAAGAGTTCCTCAAGGGTCTATAGTAGGGCCTCGTCTTTACAGAATTTGTATAAAACTCAGGTTTCATGTCCCAAATGGCTATTGGGAAACTTTAATGTAAAATCCACGAAACTACATTTAAGAAAGACACCGACAGTGAAGCCCCTATGAAGGTCGTCAAATCAGAGTTTGTACAACAAACCACGTTACCCTTCTTTAGGCTCCAGTATACAATGGCACTCAGGGAAATGACCGAGCCAGAGACCAAGTACTCGGAAAAGGTTCGGACAGAATCTGCCAATGGTCATTCTCCCTGTTTTATCGCCTGTAGCTCTTGTTAAATTTAATATAGAGCAAGCCTTTACGAGACTAGCTGATGAGAGATGGAGCAGACTTTTATCTAGTTATGTCTCCAGAAAACTTTACCAAGCAAATGCGCTTGACAGACGTAACGCGGATTCAATCTCTTTGGGGTTGCTCTAAGGCATTCCTGGCTGCTACTGGAGTACAACACATTTGAAACAATCAGGAATGCTTTAGAGCAAGAAGCAGGCGACACTATAACCCCAAGGAGATTGATATCGTTCATGCTATCAACGAGGGAAGCATGGGACATTGCCATCAACATCATTGCAACCATAATGGGAGAAAATCAAACGTCGCGAGTCTAAGAAGATAATCCTGGACCATAAGAAGGAGAAGACAAGACGTCAAAACCTGCCCCTGCGAAGGAATGCCTTGACCGGGGGTACCGCAGTGGGAATCAGTTCAGGGTTCAGGGAAGCCACTTATCCAAGCCACAGGGATTCATAAGGAATCTATACCCGATCCGAGTACCGGCTGCATGTGCAACCGTCCTGTCTACCTAACAACCTAAGCTCCAATGTACAAATCAAAGAACAGACCTGCAAGGAAGGTTCGAACAATATCTAGGCCTGAGCATTTGCATTTTCCACAGAACTATCTTGAAACCAATGATGGTCAACCCTTCCCAAGTTGACATTTTGGAAAGAAGAACGGACTACCCAGCTGAAGTGTGTTGATGCTCTCATACTGTAAAGCTGTTTGTAGACAGAGTTGCACACTTAACACTTTTGACGAAACTGCGAATGTTACTCCACGAACGTTCAAAGTTATCCTAGAAATTCAACAAAAGTGTAGGATGCCACGCCCACTATATAAGACGTGGTATAAAGGAAAAGTAGGATCAAGTCTTATACCATCCATTTCAGATCCTAAGATCCGAGTCAGTAACTGCTGTATTTCCTGCTCCAATGGTTTCTTTCAATGTTAGGACTAAAAGTATGGTCTCTTATCCAGAGTTGTCTCATAATTCTTAACTATCCATTGGACTTGTCTTGATGGAACTAAATAGGCAAAAGGAGACAGTTTGTATGTAACGCTCGAACTCGAAAATGAGTAATGCTAGGTCGTAACGACTAGAACATGAGAAATGAACTTTCCCATCTTGATTGCTTATATGAACATAGTCCCTGTGTTTGGGATAAGCTAATCGGTCGAGAAAAATTGTTTGGCCTTGTCTTAGTTACTTTGCCTTGAACCTCAAATACCAGATTTCATCGTCGCTAGAATGACACCACTTAAGCACGAGCTGCATAGGTGAAGATAGAGTAGCAACCAACTGGCTTGTTTCAGACCGATTCTGATGTAAATTTGATGCTACAATGTGCTCAACAACAGTGGTCTTAATACTGAACCTTGAGGGACTCATCCATTTGGTAGCCACGCACAAACTAACTTCTAAAAGTTTTAACTATACGAACTTTGGAAACCTGACAGCGTTGGACTTTTTGAAATTCGAAGGGACTTAGTTGCGGTCAATATCTTATAAACAAACGAAAGTATTTGACAGTGTGTTCATGGCGATATGAATAATTGTGTCTACTGTATCTAATTTTCGATTTCGACTTGGTAACAAGGGCTAATGCTTCCCTTACCCACTGCAGCCTATAGCCTGTTATCTCTGATCAATAATACTTGTTATGGTCTTTTCCCTAATGAAGTATGCATTACACCCACTTGCGTATGACCCCCCTCTCCAAGCTGATTGTGCGCCCCATTTGAGCTAAACCCGACTTAGATTGATGGTCTGCTCTTATCTTCTATTCATCATACAGCAATTTGTTTAGCGATAGTAGCTGGCACTTCAAGTCCACTTCAAAGCAAAGCATACGGACTCCCGTGGGCGTAGGGGGAGCCGCCCCAATACCATCAATTATTCATTGCATGCCGTGCGTCCAGAACTCTACACACATCTCTCCCCTAATTATCAACCATTAATAATACATTCCAGACAAAATTTGTCCAATCCTGCGAC
Organism: Xylota segnis; assembly: GCA_963583995.1. Lineage (NCBI taxonomy): Eukaryota > Metazoa > Arthropoda > Insecta > Diptera > Syrphidae > Xylota > Xylota segnis. Next base: position 127,282,085 of record OY757236.1, on the reverse strand, counting down.
GCATTTTGTTCATTTCAGAGACACAATCACAGTTCTCCCCCAATAAACCAAAAAAGAAAAATTCTTTTCAAAAGAAACGAAAGTAATTAAAGGTTTGTCGAGGGTGTAGACAAGAAAAAAAAAAAAACCAACCCCAAACAAAAAATACAAAATTCATACTCGAATGTAAGGAAAATAATAATAATAACGCAGCACGTGTAGACAGTTGATGGGAGTAAGTGACTAAGAGCATGATTTCAAGGTTGGACGGGAACATATGCATACCTAACACCCTATAGATACATAAGTATCTACCCCGTGGTATACTATGTGACCAATTCATCCTCTTGGAACAAAGACTGGTGAAAATATTACGAAACTGGGAGGAAGAATACAAAAAGAACCAAGAGCTGCTCTGCTGCTGCTGGTTTATAAATATTTACATCACGTCATTCGGGGAATTTGTTTATTTTTCGAAACAGTGAGTTGGCGCGATATTTGCGAAATTTTTGTCCAGTGAACAGCAGGACTAATTAAATCAGTGCCAAAAGTAAAGGGGATTTCGTTTTTACGACTCGGGAGATTTAACTCACAATACGCTTGTATTTCAGAACGAAAAAAAAACCCTAATGGCTTCCAAACCGGATGTGAACTTTGAGCTGGAATACATAAACGACCTGCCAGTGAGTCTCTAGTCCCTAAACTGGTATGGGAGACTGCCAAGAATGTGGGAGAAACCAAATTTGAAGCTAAGCTTACAAGCTAAAGCCAAGTCTACAAATGTTAAACCGGGATTGGGAGCTAAGTTTAGGTTACGCTTGCATAGAAAATGAGAAACATTGACTTATACATTCTTCAAAAAAAGGTAATGATTGATATATAAGGTTTAAGCCTAATGAAACAAAGACAGGCTTGAAAGATTTACTGCCAAAAACCGGTAACCTTCCCTTCAATTTTATAACTTATTCTTCAGAGTCGAAGTCCGTAGTTAGAAAGTTTAACCCTGGGATACGTGGCTGCATATATGTATGTATGAATATTCTTAAATCCTGAAGAGCGGCTTACGAAAAACTAGAAAATAACTTCTACTCCGTCTGCGTTTCTTTCTGCAACAAAGACACGAAAGACTTGTTGATCACTATGTGGGTTAAGTCCTTCTAAAGGTGCATTCTACAAATGAAATGAAAGACCACATTTCGAAGAAAAGATGGTACCCTTAGCATTTCAATTAATAGGGGCTTCCATAGGGTCCTAGTCCTCACCACTATCTGTTAGAGCCCGAAAGTATTTTTTAGACATGATCGACGAATGGACAATCGTATGAATATACGTTCCACTCAGAAACGGTGGTAGCAGAAAGACACTGATATGTTTGGCTCTGAGCTAATGGTTCCATAATCCGAGTCTGCAATGAACCGTGAACTGAGATCATTTAAGGTTCATTGAAGACTCGGTTTTGGCTTTGGAAGAAGCAGAATGTCCATCGGTTTTAACCGGTTATTGTCAAAAGATTTCCTAGTCCGAGTTTTCAATCAGGCTGAACTTCCGAGTGGATCAGCCTCAGCTGAAAAGCATATGAAACATGATAAAGTCATTTAAGCCCTAAAGTACGATTCATTTCCGCTGCACATGACCCTTGATTGGGACTGCTTCAGATCCTCCTCTTCATACAGGCGTGTAACAAGGGCACCATTATAAAAGAAGTATTTCGTCAAAGAGGGAATTTCGGGAACCGCAATTTCGAAGACCTGGCAGAACGTCTTCTACTCTGTTAGGTTTAAACCTGGCTTTGGCCGTAGTCTGAGCCAGTAAAGAATTGTAAAAAAAAGAGTCAAGAGTCTCCATAGACTTACTAGGTAGGTATTGGCACAAATGCTTGTGTAGTTCTTGACAACAATTTGTATTGCAAGGCACTGTTGGAAGGGTAAGTTATATGCGCCTTCATGGACCGTCAAGGTAAGTTTAAGGTAAGAATATCTTGTTTTATTAAAATCTAAACTTTTTGTGTAGTTTTAGCCTCTTTATCGTTCAATCCCTCAAAGATATCTACTTTTACTCTTCAAATTCGGTCACAACCTACTGAGTCATATCAGGGCCTTCGAAAAGATGGGTTTTCACCGTAGATGTCACTGCCTGTATACCAAGTGAATGCAGGAAACTAGTAACACTATCGAGAACAGTCTTGTGCAAAAGCTTTAATTAAATTTCGCTACAAGCATCATACAAGTTACCCGTAAACTAGTATGTATAGTTATACTTCCGAATCAAGGAGGCAAGTGGGGTTTCGAAATATCTTGATAATATCATGATACTTTTTCAAGAAAATAGTTTTTACAACCAGAAAATAGAGACGCTAGTCATCTAGAGCGTCAGTCATACATTGAATGGATATTCATCTCAAGAGCACTTACTCCCAAAAGGAAAGAGTGCTGCGACCATAGCCATAACAAGGAACACATAACTTTATGTACAATGTAGTATCCCTCAAGGTTCCATCTTAGGTCATATACTTTTGAAAAAAACAAGAGTAACAAGCATTGTTCAAACACAAACGCGGTTTAGAGCAACTTGGATCGTAGTAACCATGGTATCGATTGACAAGTTATGAATCGAAGTCGGTAGCTAAAGTATTCATCGAGAGTAATGGTAATTAATATGAAATCTCGCTAACGAGGCTAGGTAGGGTAGATGGGAAAGAAATTGGGCTGAGATCCTTCGAAACACTCAGGAGGGACAGTATTGAGTACGATGTGAATTTCTGATATTCAAAGATGAAGAAGGCGTAGCATTACTCAAACCGCTGTTCAGAATAAAAACTTCAAGTCGAGAGGGAGAAGTATTTTCGAAATTACAATTCCCATCTCATGTATCTTTCGGGGATTTATGATGAAATAAACTGTGTAAACCACCAAATTTAAATAATTTAAACAACAAATTTGCATGACACCATCATCAAAGTGAGTTAATAACTTTTAAGATGACGCATAGGCGGGTTAATAATTTCTTGAGGCGTCTACACGTGCCGCTGCCAAGTAGTAAATGTAAAATCTGCAAAAGTTATTAAATCCCACTAAACTAAGTCGCCAAGTAAAGTCTTTTGTTTTTTTTTTTATTTTTTTCGTTATAACGACCAAAATCCAAATATAGTCACAACTTATACCACACCGCAGACACATATAACGATGAGTAGATACAGTACATGGTATACAAGATATCTGGTTTTCTGTTTATATCCCCATCCAGGAGAAGACGACCAAAATAAAAACATTGCCAAACGCAACAGCCGATTTGGTGTATATTTTTTGTTTCTTTTGGTTGCTTTATCTATATAGATACACTAAAGTATCTGAATTATGTATGGCCCCCTATATCGTATCTACCATTCGCTTTTTATAGCCTCTTTGGCTGGCACTTCTCTGGTTATATACTTTCTGGCTGTATCTTCTTAGTTTGCATATACATATCTGTAGATACAAATGTATCTCGAGCAGCTGTTGGTGTTTATTTGGTTGTTAAAGACAATTAAATTCGCTTTTTTGGCAATCGCTCTACCATGGTATACATACACAAGTCTGTAGGTATATTAAAGACAAATTAAAATTTACTATTTGGGCACAATTTAGCAAGAAAAAATGACTTATGACACCAGGCGGGGAGGAGGTGATACAAAAACCCGGGGCTAAGGAAAAAAAAAATAAAATTTTGTTGACTGCACCTTTCAGACAATTTGGCGTGTTGGCTAAATGTCTTTTATTTTCTGTTTATTCTTCGTCCTCCTCTCTGCCGTCATTGTAACATAAAAACAGAAAACACAACAAATTAGATCCAGTAGATACACATGTATCTAACGAGCGGCGTTCTTAGGAAATTACGTGCTATTTCGAGGTAATGGACAAACAAGGAAATACACAAATTACACTTTTGTAGATACATATTGTTAAGTCAAATTAGCTAGAGACGGGCGGCTGGTCATAAAACAGCAGTAAGGCACGACTAATCCCTTGCTGACACTTCTATTTGCTGTGGATTCATATTTTTTGTTTACTTTGATGCATGCACGTTCAGGAATTAGAACGATTTTGAATTTTTATTGCGCAATTTACATGGGAATTGCCATCAACTGGCTTTTAAGGGATTTCAAAAATGTGGTCAGTGGTGGGGTTTCTTTTTGTAGATCTATCTTGTATCTACTGGTGGATCATACACATATGAGTTACATTTTTGGACAGAAATGCAGGTGATTCTTGTGACTTGAAATGTTAAAGATACTCGAGAATATTTCTTTGCATCTCAATGCTTTAGGCAAGGTATGACATGTAGAAGAGATTGCACTTCTCGTTTTCTTAGTATACAAAGCAAGGTAGGAGGAGAATCCAATAACTAAGCACATATGCAACTGCCTGTACAAAGTATTAACCACACGATTAGCCGGGACTCCAACCTCCCACAAAATCATTAAGAACAGTACTACAAGAGGGAAGCACTATCTTCAGTCATGTTGAGCCATTTTCAGGTCAACGAACCTCGGCATCTATGGGACCCAGAGCCTAGCTTCTCACAACCATTCGTGGAGTGCGTGTTTTTTTTCTTTAAACAAATGGAAGGGGTCTACCGTTAATGCCATGTCCGAAGGACAGATTTTTATTTAAAAAGCTTTCTCATGACATTTGTTCTCTCGGATGTTTGTCAGAGGTTCGTTAGAGGTGGAACCTGGAACCCTTACTGCGTAGCCACGTGAGCCACTGGACCCACAAAAACAATAATAAAATAGTTATCATTGTAAAGATTGGAGTCAGACTTTCAGGCTTTACAATGAACTGTGTCACGAAATTTAGGCTACAGTGCATCTAGAATAAGTCTGTTCATATCTAAAGAAATGTAAGGTGGAAAGGTAAGCCTATATTACCAGTAAGAGACCTATGGTCACTTATATAGTAGTCACATAGATGAAACGTATCGAGACAGTACTTAGGCAAAGTCAAAGGGTAGTGAGATGCCCTACACATTGAAACTTAAGTGAAATTAGTTTATCAGTGACTTTCTGTTGTAGAAAGGCCCTAAAACCCTACCACTTATAAAGGAGTAAAAACTTTAGAAAGGTAAGGCAGATCTGATATGGTAAGAAGCTAGCACAGTGTCCAAGTATAAGTATCTGAAACGTAATGGACTGAAGGAATACATAAAGAAACACAAATAGAGCAGATAAAGTCCTTCTATAACATGATTTGGCAAATGATGAGGAATTGTCTCACTGAAGCCTGACTACATTTTCTTTTTGTAAGACTGTTGTCCACCTGGCTGACATTGCGACCTGAAAAGATCGGTTGTATCTTAAGTGTCAGATTTATTCTAAGAGTCTAACCACCTAATAAAGGAGTGTACGTCCTTAGCCGAAGAGTTTCCTTATGGAAAATGCGTCATCTTAATCAATGTAAAGTTAGGCATTTGCAGAGAATGTGCTCAGATGAAAACCTATTCTCCGTATCTGAGGACAAATTAAGTTTGTGATACTGCAGGGGAGGGTGAAGAAAGTGTAAGAAAGCTGCTTACCAACTTCCTAATATTATCATTGTCTAAGTTCAGAATTTCCTTGTGGAATAAGGTTTGACTAATCGTTCGGATTGTCTTGGGACAGTGGGCCAGACGGAGTTTATGTTGCCAATTAACCAGCTATGGCGATTTAGCTTGATCTCTGTAGATCGACTATGAGATTGTCAATTACTAGCAACCACTGTGGAAGAAAGGATACCACCTTGACTGACACTCCTCTAGAGAAGTATGTCATAATTCGACTTCTAAGCATGGGACTTATCCATTGATTGATCGAATCCTCGATATTTCTGGTACTAATAGCTCCTGCCATGAGTTCAGAGTCAGTGTTATCGAAGCTGCCCACAAAGAGCTATTAACCTTTTCTAGTACAGTGACAGAGAGCTGCCAATGTTGCATACTACATCAATGTGAGCTGACAGCCCATTGTCAACATAAACGGGTAAAATATTTGACCGTGGGCTGGACAGAACTTTGTCTTACAACTTTTCTTAATTAAACATAAGATTTCGATATGTAATGCAGTCTATTGGGTTGTAACTCTGCTATCGCTTATGGCATGGTTGATGTCCGAAATACTCTGATCTAAATAGAAGATACAAAAAACTGCAGTGCATCGGTATATAATTAGAGACGAAGACAGTGGGTACATTGGTCTGTTACTTAGGCCCAGTACCTATACAGGTCCTGATAAGTAAATTTTGGAAAAAGAGGACTGCAATTACTTGATTGTTAGGATTGATATTAGAAAAAGGTATTTTCTTTGAGGAGAATGGAAGGCTACCGTGTCTCAGGTAGAGACTCTTCACGGGTCGGGAGCCCGTTAAGTAAGTAAGTATTTTTCTTTGAAGAAAAGACGGGAAAGGTCTCTTGTTACCAACTGGTCTCCCAGAGTGCCAACAGATTAGTCTTAAAAACTCATCCGAAATAAATGTCAGTTTTGATAAGTTCGATTGATCTAAGTAAAGTTATAATGCCGCTAATAGGAAACGACTGACGGTCATATGTACAGAAAAGGGTCTTCTGGGTGGGTAACCATGGGTCAGATTGCGAGTGATTCGCAGTCTAAACCTTGATGGTTACGACACCAGTTTCGTGGTGATTATTACTTGCATCTTATGCCAACAATTCGAGGACAATTCCATAACCAAGTATCTTTGTTTGGCAGAACTAGCAAAAGGAAGTACAAGTATCTGCTCCTAATACCCTTGTGTTCAAACTTTTACAACAGTCAAGGGTAAGAATGACGTACATATCTGGTATCAAGTGCCCTTGGATTTGAGTTTCTTCAATGAGCACTCTGTCGGCTTTGGATTTGGCGGACTTGAAAGAAGCTCCTGAAGTCCGTCAAATTCGTTATGTCTTGAGACTGAGTAGAAAAATTCTAGAAATTCGCCCTATTTCACTGCAACTACAATTAGCTGCCGGCATATCTCCCATTTCAATAAAGTACGCCTGTTAGATACAATTCGTACTCCATTCTGCGAAATTCGTGTTTGTTTGCAAACAAAAAATTGTTATACAATCTGCAGATACTTATGTATCTGCCATTCTATATCACACGATACCCGACCAAGAACATGAAACTGCGGGCCTATCTACAGCCGTTTGGCTCCCGGTTCTCTCTCACTCTTTCGGGCCTGTCACCATGCCCCATGTACGTGCAAAGTATCGACATAGAACTAAACTAATAAACAAAACGACAAGCCATACCCGCCGACCCGCCGACCCGCATATACCAATCCATATAGGAATGGAAATTCGCAAAGCTATTATGAGATTCCCTCTGTGTGTGGTGGTGTGAGTGCTTTTTGCGCATCAGGAAAATAATTTTCTCTTCGTTGCGTGTATACACGTTGCTTGAGTGGTGTTGCGAAGGAGTTCGAGGGGGGTGGCAGGTGGTTGGTGGAAGAACCTGCCCGAAACAGGCAAGCAGCCAGAACGGGAGAGAGAGAGAAAACGAGGTGGAATCAGAGTTCTGAGATTCCATACCATGCTGAGGAGGAGATTGTCGCATTCGGTGAATGTGGTATGAACACAGTCAGAGATACATATGTATCTACATAGCCCAGGCTACGTGCAGTAAGTGGTGGGTTCATTTAGTTTAAGGGGATTCGCTATGGATACAAAGTGATATGAATCTGGGCATGTTACTCCCCGTTGCTCTTGAGTAACCATCAACTCGTATCCCAGGGATACGGGGATGAAAATACACTCAGGGTTATTTCTGGCAATCATAGCGACATCTAGTGATGGGTTTCTAGGTACATATCTGTTGCTGAACACTCTTGTATGTGTGTATTGCGAAATGGCTTCATCGATTTTCCGGTGTCTGGTATCCGATGGTGGTTAAGAAAAAAGCTTTGCTCTCCTCTGGTAAAGCAAACTTGTTTACTTTCCACTCTCTCCCTCTCTCTCTCTAGCAGTTTCTCACTCTCCGTCTCTCCGTTTGCTCCGATGTAACAGCACCCACCTACACTTTTACATAAGCTCGGTAATACCGACATTTTACCAGGGATTATGAACTATAAAGTGCAGCACAGTAGCTTGTCGTCGAGGGCCTGGCCTATACGGTCGAGAATTTCCCATGCAAAAGCTTTCGCCACAAAAAAAAGGGGTGGCAGCATTGTTATGTCCCACTAATTGCGAAAATCACCTTGCTGCAATAAAAACCAAAAAACGAACAAAAAAACTTTTTGATGCTCGGGGTTCAACGCTCCAAGGTGCACTCCTGTCTATGTTTTGTGATATTAATGAGGGTTTTGTCAGCAGAGAGTGCACATGCATTAGGGTCTGTTTTATTTTGTGGGTGCAACGATTGCGACGGCAGTGAAGGTGAAAATGCCAGGTTAACTGTGGATGAGTGAAGGCCAAAGGAATTGTGCACGAATTAAACTTCAATGGGGCTGTTCAGGGGGAACTGAATAGGGGTAATGAGGACGGATCGATAGGTGATTAAAAGTGGGGGAGATGATTCGGAAATTCTACTGATTCGCATCGCAGTTGTGAGGGGTTTATGCAACTCGATCAAGGGTCTTACCTTACATAGCCAGGTAAGTACTCATTCAGCGAATCTAGAGATGGTAAGTGGAAAGGTAAGACAAGGGTAAAGGAATCCTTTTGACTATAGAAGCATTGAAACCAACTAACAAACTTGAGTTCCAAAACACTAAATAGTTAGTAAATTCCACTTATGAGCTGTAAATTTGAAGTTCGAGTCCCAGGAAGGACCAAATCCCACCTCTCGTGAGGGTCTGACATAAACACAAGAGTTGAACCGACATGAAAAAGTTCCTCAAAACCAAAATTGCTCTTCGGATAGAGCATTAAGTAGTAGGTCCCAGTAGTCCATGTCAACAGGGTTGACAATCTTCCAAAAAAGTACTGAAGATCTACCTACCTATGGAATTACATTTAAAGGATATGGTACAAGCTTATGTAGAAAATTGTGAAGATTAAGGCGGGTCTGGAAGATAACTGAAGGCGCATAGTCTCGCCATAGTCTTCTCCCATGAAGCAAGATAACGATAAATTTGGATACTGACTCGACAGTAGCTTCTACGCCAGAATTCCAGGGGTCAAAAGTACAAAAAAAATATACCGGATGTCGAAAACTGGTGGATGTTACTACCTCTCTAGGTCGGACACCTCTTCGTCCAGGACAAAAATAGGCTACCAATTGGATATTTAGTCTCATTTGAACCCAAACCCCGAAGAGACTGAACAGATAAAGCAATGACTTGAAACTTCCCATTTAGTTGGACTTCAAACCTGACCAACAGTGAGGCTACAAACCACACTAAATTTTTTTACCAATAGATGTCGTCTCTCAATGGTACTAGTATGTAAGTAGTTTAGCTTAAAGACAGACCCAGAATATGATGAAAGTATCGTCATCTTCGCAAGTCACTGATAGACTACTCGTTGAAAACAAAGGAGTATCCTCCTTGCTACATAGGTGCGACATGATCTTTTAATAACCAAAGCCAATCAAGCACTTATGATGTGCAGGAACATCTTAAGTAAATCCTGGCGACGAGGATATCCCTGGGTAAAGTTCAAAGACTGGCCTTTACATGAATATGGAGCAATCTTTGAGAATAGAGCCCCCAATGGAGAAAGGCCAAATAATTTCTGGGAAACTACAAACGAACACAATATTCTCCATAGACCCTGAACGAAAGCCTACATATTTCCTCATAGAATGTGTAGCATCAATTCGCGAAAAAAAACCAAGGAAATGCATCAAGATCTCAGATCTCTTGTAGGGCATCTCAACCAAGATGCCGAAACAGACTGTATACAGAGGTACAATAAAAGTCTCAATGGTTCTATAGAAGTCCCACTAACAGGGGTTACAGCGTGAATATCTTCCAATTTCTAGACAGCAAACCTGAGTCAAAAAGACTCAGAATCGATCTAAAGTCAGAACAAAATCCGAAGGAAAAAGTTTGAAAAATACTAGGAAATCAGAAAATTTGGTTTGATTGGGTGATTGACTCTGCTTAGCAGGGACGCACTAATAACAAAAGAAGGTCTATTGCGATACCACAACCGGATTACCAGCATGGGACAGAGCGCAGAGCAACTAATTTCGGAGTGAACTCATACCTAAGAGGGTTGCTTACCAATAGAGTCTAGAGTCTACCTTCTTAAATCCGATAGGACAAGGCTGGCAGACAGAAGACGTGTCATGGTATCAATGACTGAAAGAACCACCAAGCCTACCAGACAGTACCCCAACTTGACTTGAAAGACTTGGTTGGTTCTACGTGATGATCAACATGAGCAATGACTAACTTCAAATCTGTTCACATATTCATGGAATTCCATGGAAACTAGAACCACCTGCCAATTGTTTCAAGTCCCTGTTTATGTTTACTCCCAGACAGCCATGAGATTCCGATTTCAGAGTCCGAAAACAGTCGCACGAATCCAACCTTTTCACCCCAGATTACGATACACTTATGAACAACACACGTTGTATTCCAAATCACTAGAAAGTCCTGCCCCCATCAATTAAATAAATAAAAACTTAATCGCCTCTGTAAACGAATTCCCAATTAAAATACTAACTGACCTGCATCCGCGTCACACTCGCTTTATCATCTGTTGTGCATATTTCAAAAGTACGCACCCACCAATATGATAAAAATAAACGGATTTAAATTTTTCTTTTTTTTAAAAAACCCTTTGGCATGCCACTATCCATGGCGGCTTGGTAAAAATATAAATTATACAATCAAGCCTTTCTTTGTTTAAATAATTACCACATATTGCCATTATCGTGGCTGCTCTAGTATAATGTATTCTAATCTCTCTTTTCAGATGTAAATTCATTTCTTATCAACCAGCAGTTAATTAAAAATAAAATAAAATAAAAAATGCATAATCGGATAATTATACAATAAACATTGCCACACACAAAACGTATATATATTTTGATAAGAAAGTGTAAACAAAAAGAAAACTTACAACTTTTTTTTATGTATCTATAAATATATACAGTGGCGACTAAAAGTGGATGCATCTCATAGTTTTTAGTTAGTAGAACAAGCTTCTCAAATTGGGTTACTCGATGTATTGTGCGTATAAGGACATTGGAACAGTTCTGCAGACTGTTGAACGGCAACGACGCCAGAAGCTCCGCCGTCAGGCAGAACGAACCATTCAACCTGGAAGATGAAAACCCAGACTTCCATCCACCCGACCAGAATGAACTGAGGATAGAAATATCCAAACTTAAGTCCAACAAGTTTGTTGGGCCGAACGGTGTACAGGCCGAATTGTTCAAGACAACCGGAGATTACTAAGTGGAGAGTATACACCAACTGACTTTCAAGGACTATATAGGGGAAAGTATACCTTATGAATGGAACATCAGTATATAAAGTGCGCCAATTATAGAGGTATACGTCTCCTCAACATTGGATATAAGATCATATCGATCATCTTAGGCTGTTCGCGTACTCTACCAAAACAACGAATTTTAACGAAAAGTCACCAAATCCTGTTCGAGTACGCAAAAGTTTCGTAGTTTTTCGTAGAAGAGAGCGCTCACGAGAGAGTAATAAACGAATTTTAGTGCAGGAAATTTCTTTGCACTGATTTAACGAAATCTGTCAAATCTGTCAGATACCTGTAAGATTTTTTTTGTTGTTTGTGTATTTGCATACATTTGATTTTGACGTCTAAAATTTGGGTGAATTTCGTAGATTTCGCGTTCGTTTACTTTTTTGTAAAAGTGAGTCATACCACTCTCTGAGAGAATTTTACCACCACAGCTTGAACTTTTACAATCCACGAATTTTGGTGCAGAAAGTACGCGAACAGACCTATTGTGTGAACGTCGAAAACCCTTTATCATAGAACTGATTGGGCCTGTCAGTGTGGTTTTAGATCAGATAAGTCCACAATCTACCAAATATTCACATTTTGGCAGATCCTGGGAAAAACACAAGAATTCTAGAGCGATACTCTACATCTTGTTATAGATTTTAAGGTCGCATATGGTAGCATTTATAGAGACGACATCCCTGCCTAACTCGTCAGATTTTACAGAATGAAAATGGTGAACTTCCGCTGCTTTATTAAGGTCGGTAACGATCTCACAGAGACCTTTGATGGTAAGAAAGGAGTCAGACAAGGTAATGCGCTGTCATATGACATTTACTGTCTAAAACCCACAAGTAAACAGAGCCAGAGGTACAATTTTGTGAAAGTCTGCGCAATTACTTGTGTTTGATGATGACATTGATATCAGTGGCAGGACACAGCGACCTATCACTGGTGCGTATGCAAGTATAGGAGCAGAAGCGACCAAAATGGGTTTAGCCGAGGGGAAATTCAAGTAAATGCTGTCAATAAGAAGGGACATACAACATTGACGAATCGGATAGAATGTAAAGAGTAAAGAACTTCTTCTATCCGGCTCCGGTATAGACTTTGACAACAACATAACTTCTATTTCTTTGGCCTAAGAAGACAATTAAGTAGCAAGGCCTTGTTGAGAAACACCGAGGATACTCTATATACGACCTTCATCATCCCACATTTACTTTCTGGGAGAGAAGCATTAAGGCCGAGTTCCACCCTGAACTGAAGGGTCACCTAATTAGGTAAGTATCTGTTTGTCGGTCTGAGACTAACTTGGCGATTTGTACTGGTCAGCAAGATTGCCCGATTTGACCACTTCAACTTCTTTCTTTGACGTCAAAAAGAAGTCACGGATCAATGAGAACAAGCCACAGCTCTCGAAGAGAACTTCCGACAAGAATGGGACAACTTATCGCCCGAAACATCTAAACAAGAACGCAAACTAGCGGACGGCTCGAAAGGGATTTCGTCGATTTGGACTGGTGGACGCACCGAAGCAGAAAATGTGAGTTTCATCGGACAACAATTTAGCTCCTAGACTGTAGATGCATGCAAAGGCTATAAAGACTGGATGGTAAACAATTGGAAATGTCTGGACTTAATCGTTCAAAAGAACCAAGTTAACCAGACCGGGAAATGGTTCGTCTAATGGTATGAGACTGTTATACTGGGTTATACTGGGACGACATAACGCCCTACAAGTCCAAATTAATGGGAAGTATGAAAAATGAGGATTATTTCAACAACATAAGGACTAATTTGTCCGATTGCGTTTAAGAACGTGCCCACCTGATGAAATAATTTTCCAACAAGACCAAAATTGTTCAAAACGGATTCGGTGGCCAAGTTTATCAAACTCTGAGATAGCTGGTTCAGTGGCTGAATCCAAACCCTATCGAAAATTTGCGTGCCCTTCCTCGAGAGAATTAAAGTGCACGACTGGGTCATACGTACATACTTGCACCTCAATGGAAACCTTACCTTTGATTTGCTAAAAAAGTACCCTCAAAAGTGGGCGTGACCATAATATATTATATAGTGTTCAGGATAATTACGGAGAACTGCAAGGTCTTTAACTTTTGCTTTAATAATGTTTTCGATTTCAAGTAAAAACTTTGAAAAAGGTCACATTTTTAAAAAGGGGGCGTGGCGGTTTAGGCCCAATCGATGGAGAAATAGCCAAAAAGCCGCGGATAGGTCGGACTGTGCAAATATTCCTCATGAAACAATTGACAAATCGGTGAAGAGTATCCCAAAATGTGTAAAAAGTGTCATAAAAATTTAAAAAATTTAGAAAAAACGGGCTTAAAAATATAAAAGAGAGTTGATTATATGGAGAAAGTGCAGAATTTAAGGATGAAGCACCAGAAAAAGGTAGTAACAGCTCTGAAAACTTAATTACAGTTCAATTTGAGAAACTTTTTTTATCCACTGCAAACTAGAAACACCAAAGTTTGTATCCACTTTTCCTCGCCACTGTAGGTGGATTTTTTCTGTTTGAAGCGGAAATGATGACAACACCTTAAATGGAGCCTACGTGACTTCGAAAAGACGATAAACAAATACAAAAGAGAAGCAAAGACGAAAAGGGGGACAAAAAAACTAAAAGTGTAATCAATTTTTGGGGGTAAAATTATTTTTTGTTTATTGTTTTTGTTTATATACTCATATTTGTTAATTTTTGAGTGAGTACGTGCATGCAATACACCTTTGGATGGATGACACTTTGATAGGGACTGTGATTGGTTTTTTTTTCTTTGATTTCTGAGGAACAAATATTTGGTTTTTCCGTAATTGATTTTTAAATGGACTTTCTTCTAGCTGAGCTATTTGAAAGTAGGTGGTGATTTGGATTCATTTCTATAAACATACTGCTACTGGGTAAGTAGGTTGATGGAGAAGAAGCGGGTTCGTTATCGTTCTCAGACCTATCAGCAATGTAGATAGGTTTTTCTATACTATAAAGACGTGAAAATTCGCTAAGGGATAGCTGCTTGTAAATAGTCGTAGATATTCGTAGAACGCTAGGTTAGGTGACTGTCCCCACTTAGCTGGTTCATAGACTTACCAGGAATTCCTTAACTATCGGAGATAGCCGCTAATGCTTTACAGTGATGAGGGGCCTACAGTATCAGTCAGAGATTTCATCAAAGGTAGGACAGTAGCAAAGGATACGATCCAAAGTGCAGTCTCCCTCTACACAAGTATAGCAGACCTTAATTCTTCAGTATTTTCAACTCAGAGACAGCATCAATTCCATTGATTTCACACAGAAGTTCGGAAGCTTCCGTCCTAGAGAGTAAAGCCACTCAATATTGTGTTCGAAAGAAACGCAATTTTCAGTGGAGACTCTGACTCAGGACCCCGGAAAACCTAAACATAGTTCAGGTCCTAAGAAATCATCCTCATCTCATCGGAGATCTCAGTTCTCCCAATCCCACTGTGACCTAAGATCAAGTTGCGACCGAACTCAAAAGATGAATTATTTTAAAGCGGAATACAAGGTCTGTCGCTGTAGGCGTCGATACTCAAAGTCTGATATCCTATTTAATCGGTATCTGTAGATATCCACTTGAAAATCAGAGGGATGCTTGACTATTGTTATCGCTCTCTACCAAGACACCACTACCGAATCCTTGACTAGATTCGAAGCCATTCGTAAAATTCAGTTCTGACGTAAATTTTGGTCGACTCAAAATTTGTGACATTCAAGGACATAAGTACAGATCTATCGAACTAGGATCTAACTCTAGTGCGGATGTTACTAAAAACCATTTAAGCAAGCCTCGAAATCGAACGTGTCTCTGTGAATTGGGATTTTTTTGCGGAACTTGCGATCACTATGTAAATCAGGATGAAGTCGTAACTTAAAATGCAACTGTAACTGCCTTAGAACCTGAACGTGACTTGTAATCTTAGCGTGAGTTGAGCATGCTTCGGGATTTGATCGTGCCTTGGAATTTGAGGGTACATTGAAATCCAAGCGTGACTTGGGATTTAAGCTTGGTTTTTGGGCCTGAGCATGGATCTGAGCACACCTCGTGATCAGAGTGTGATTTGGAATCTGAGAGTATCGAGGTATCTAAGTCTGCTTTGAAATCTGAACGCGCCGCCATCTCATTTCCTATCTTAGCGTGACTTGAGGATATCTCGGTATCTAATCGTGTCTTGAGACTGAGCTTTCAATGAAAACCAAGCGAGGCTTGATCTGAGCATTGGTTCTGAACGGATCTCGCGATCTGCCGGTGCATTTGAATTTAAGGGTCACTTAAGAACTAATTTTCGGTTTGAACGAACCTTGTGATCAAGGCATGATTTGGAATCTAAGCGTGTCTAGGAATCCAAGCCTGCTTTAGAATCTTAACTTATCGTACGATTTGAACGCTCATTGGTACCTTGAATACAAGCATGCTTTGACACAGATTTCTCTGTGCAGAGCTGCACTGTGAACAGATAAGACTGTTGCATTGGCTTTGAGAGCCTATGCTAATGTCTTTGTACGAGTACCGTCATGTTAAGTATGGGTTTCCTATGTTATTATTAATTTTTGAGTTTTCTATGCTCTGGTGGTGTTTTAAGTACCCTAGCCTTGGAATGTAGGAACGAAAAACTTAGAGACCTGTTGAATCGGTCTCACCTACCTGTCTATTTTAAGCTTGTATCTTCTAAGCTTAGGCAAATGTGGACACAAAATTTCTCGTGAAGCTCAAAATCCATAAAAAATCATAGTATCTGTTTTGAATTTCCCTAGATCATCATAAAATTTAGTAAAGGAAGCTTATTATCATCAAAAATTCCTAGTGGACATCATTTTCAAAAGCGGTGCAGTAAAGGATGAGTTTGTGCGGTTGAGCATACTCAACACAAGCACGTTGCGTGCCTTTATTGTATAAATTTGACTACAGATTGGTAATCAATCATTTTCAATTCAATTTTTGAGTGCTTTTGGCATCCATTTGGAAAATGCGTAGCATATTCATTTCAAGGGTCCATCACATCAGACAGGGATAAGGTGTAGTTACAGTTCCAATTGTATATTTTCTCGTACATAGTACCCTGCCTACCTCAAAAAAGAAACTCTATATGAAAACCCTCATATTATACTAAACAACAACCACGCCCCTTTGCCAACCATTTAGTCCCAAATTCAATCGAATTGTAAGTACTTTCCGAAACAATCTAATGTTTCGATTTTCTGATAATCCAATTGCCCCTATCCAAGGGTAGATGATGAAAAATTAAAATTCATACATCGTTTGGCACTTAGGCAAGTTACTAAGCCCAAAAAGTTCATTAGTTCTGTTCAATATTGCGCAAGGCTTACTCCCACATTTCCTTCCTTAATATGCATGGTCAGTTCCCTTAATATCGCCTACGTGTTGTGTTGTCCATACATATATTCCATATACCTGCCGTTACCAGTATACATTCCTGGTAACCCTCATATGTCCGAAATTACATAACGCGCAGAAAATCATGTCTACAAGCGTAGAGCATAAGACCGCCCTCATCCGCCCGCTCTGTCCACCCCCAAAAAGCAGTGAGGAGCTTCCTTACATAATGACAACAAAGTAAATAATCCAGACACTCAGTACTTGTACTTTGTGTACACCTAAAATGTTCATTCTCTTCCATCTACCATCGCATCCATCTAATAACAACCAAAGTATCTCTCCTAGTTGTGTACGAGTGTACGAGTATTTCATTCCATGTACACAGATAGATAGATGGATACACATATGTATGTAGGTTTGGTTGGCGTTTTCTTTGCATTTTCCGTGTCGGCTGTTGGTGTTGTTATTTTCGGTGGAGGTGTGATTGCGTAAAAGCATTTTCCTCACGCAAACTACGTGAAACACCACCAAACCCGCGACCGACTGTAAAGCTAAAAACAACTTAAATCGATCGGGTGGCGGTGAGGTCATTCACACCATGAAAAGCTTGAACCGCAGCGACTCTCGGGAAAAACAACATTTCACAGCAAAAGATACTCTCTTGCTGGTGTTGTGGATGGTTGGTTGGACTATAAAGTTTTTTTTCTTTTTGGGTGCAGTGGGTGGTGGCCAGAGAACAACCTCTCTTGGTGGTAGAGATACAAAATTTCGAACGCCCGTCAACCCCAGGCCATGAGACAAAAGATACAAGACGAAAAATGTATCTGAATACGTTTCCCTGCTTTTTACTATATTTGAACTCGTATCTCATGCTTGAATAGTTTGCGTCGTTGCGGAGGTGTATGCATCCCCGTATCATGCAGAGACTTTCGTCAGAGAGACCCAAAACCAAAAAAACAAAACCGAATCCTGTCAATTGCATTTTATTTTTAACCAATAAAAAGAGGTAAAGAGCGTCATAAAACGCTGCAGGTAGGCAGGCAGGCACACCAGAGTGCCGAGTGTGTGTCTCTGCAGCAATCTCCAACTATAGATAGAATTTGCATGGGGCGCGCGCTCAGGGGGTGGAACGACATTCCGCGTTCGTTTAATCTATTAAAAGATTCGATAATAAAACCGAACGTCAGAACAAGATACTGTTTGGATTGCCATGGATGTACATATCCGAAAGGTGTTTGAACGAATTTTTGTGTGTAAGCAGCGCAGTATAGTGCCAATTGATTGTAAATAGGCAATTTCGAAACTTCAATTTCAATTTCAATATTTTTCGTGTTTACCCGATCGACGACGTCTGTCTGTCTGTCGGACATGAGGTTTTGTTCGTTTTTCTTGTTGTTTTCGAAAAGTTTCAGAAGAAAAGTCACGTAGGCCGGGTCTTTTCTGTCTCCCTCTCCCTCTGTCTTTCTTAAATTTTTTGCTGCGGCTGCTGTTTACGTAGCCACCCCTTTTAGAGTTTAATTTACGAAAAAATAAACGAAAAAATGTATATTTTTCGTATTATTAATGATTGTTGATTTTTAGCAGCAAGTTGTTGTATAACCACTCCTCAATGTCAGGGCAAGGTGAATCGGGGATTTTTGGTACTTTTTGCTGTTTTTTTTTCGGAATGTCTGAATATTCATTCCATTTTTAGCTTCTGGCTAAAGTTGTTCACAGAGAATGGCTAATTTATTTGCATAAAGTGAGTAAATGGAAGTCGAAAGCATTCAAATATTGAAACAAACACAGGCAACATCATGTTCAACTAGGAATATCTCATTTCTTGGAAATGAATCGTAAAAATGAACGCTACTGTGGCTACAAAAGCCAAACACCTCACGACATCTATCAGAAGACAGTCGTAGTGCATATTGTTTGGTTCAAGACTCGGATGAAAACAGTTCAAGCATCGAACCCTGTTTAATGGGTTTGAAGATGAGACTGTTCGCAGTAGACGAGTTTGGAACGTTTACGAAAGATTTATAGCTCGAAACGAGCCTTGAGTGACATGATATACCTACTACTTGCAGACTAGCTTTGTTAGACCTACCCTTCTTTTCTGACGAAAGTGCCTGATATTTGATGTTCAGTCCTTTCCGGTTGCCAATTGTTCTGACATGAAGTCACTATTAAGGCTATAAACACTTCTTATGCAATATGGTCGTACTGTGGTTTGAAACCCAACTATGGATCACTTGCAGAGGTAGTGTCCGAACTAGAATATATCAGAATCAGAATACCAGTTCGTTCTTTTAGTTCTCTGCTCAGAAAATTTGGTCTTATGCAATTCGGGAACAAACATTTGGAAAACGATTTGCTCTTGTTGCTGTGTTATGGGTTAAACCAACGTTTATCAGATCTGCGCAGTACCAACACCACGCACCAGAAGACCAGTTTAGTTTTCTTACAGAACTTATAGCTGAGCTTGTTCAACTACTGAACTAAAAGAACTATTGAGCTACTGAACTAAATGAACTAAAATGAAATTATGTACACCGAGAACTAGTTCACTTATTGGAGTTCTTTTTTGAACTAGTTCGTTCGTGAACTACACAACCCTAGTAACTAACCAAAACATCATCACATTTTGAATGGATCTGATGAGAAGCCTTGCATTTCGAGTTTGAAGTTCGCAACAAGGCTGAACTGCCTTTTAAAACCCCCAGGATTAAGTTTTTGACTTAGAACATCCTCCAAGTGAGATGATCAGCCCAGTGATTTATGTTTCGAACGAATAGCTGACATCAATACAGGCTCAGAGACTTTCAGACGACAGCATATGGAAAAGAAAGTATGAATGTTTCATCTGCAGAATGTGTCACTCTGACAGTTTTGACATGTAGCTATCGCAAGAGCCTGCAATTTTGTTCGAACCCAACTAAACCGTTCAAAGATCTGGTCTAAACAGTGCTTCGAGTAAACTGTGGTTGGTGAGTTCTCAAATGTCACAATTCCGCATAAGAATTCTAGCGAAGTTAGCTGCCTTTCATTGTTTTCTATTGCCATGTCTGGAATGTCATGCATGTGATGATTACTGTCAAAATATGAATATGACTCGAAACTAAAAGGCGTAGAATCGACTGATTTGGCTCATATTGAACTAAGGCGCATACGGCTGCGAAATTTTTAGTGATTCGGTGGGTATGTTGTCTCCTTGACAGGAGATGAATCAATAGTGAATATTCTGACTCGAATTTACCCACTAAATCACGCACAGCGTATCTGGTGGGACCAAAGATTGGAGTAAGCCTTCCTAAAGTAGTAACCACCGATTCCAAATTTCGGAAGTAATTTTCAATAACTACCAAACGTTGCTCGTCTGCGAACGTCAACATGATAAAAAGGTATACCTTAACGGATGTTTTGACATTGACAGATCATAAAACAAGTTTAAGGGTGCGTTCGTATCAAAATACAAAATTGTTATGTCCTTATTGAAATATCCTTTATTTCTAGAAAATGTAGAAAATGCCCTATAACTGGGCTTAAATAAAGCAGCCTTCAGAGAGAGCGTACCAGAATGTAGCTGACAGTGACTGTGTTCATTCAATGAAGAATGACCATTATGGGCCCAATTTCTGATTTGATGACAAGAATCGAGTGCCACCAAATGAACTGAGTATGGATCCAGCAAAATTTAGAATGGAACTCAGACTCGAAGATCGGTATTGGTTGGGTGGGTAGTCCAAAGTAAGACCCTACCAATAGTAGCTCACGTAATTGTCCCCTTTTTCCATCAAGATACAGAAAAAGTAGAGGTGACAGCATACCGCCTTGTGGTATACCAAAGTGCTTTCCAGTTCTTTACTGAATCGTTTGGTTCTTAACATGCAATCTGGTTAAAGCGATAGATTTTGGTTCAGCAATCAGCTTACAACTTTCACTTTCTCATTATTGAGGGAGTCTTGAATGTTTAGGCCGTTAGTGTGATTTATTTGTGGAAAGCCGTCATTTTCGAACGAATCACTTCACCAGACGTCATTACTTTTGGTCATCTTGCCTAAGCAGCAACATGCGAGTAACAAGCCACAATAAAACCCAACAACATGCAAACCATTGTCACTTGAATAACAATCCCCTTATGATGGTCTGGTGACGCGTTCAGGAAAACTAATAAAATATAATTGGCTCGATAAGATAGCTCTGCGCCGAGAGACAATGGCACTACAACTATGTAAACAAAGCAATCATCTAGTTGTCATGAATGACCATTTGTTATCATTAACAACGTTCGTTGCTGCTGCAACTACTTGGTCCTGTGTTAATCTCCATCTTCACATTACCCAGCAAGACTTTGCAAAAATGATTGCCCCTCCACGTCGTCCCTGGGACAAATGTAAATTTTTCTTGCAAAACTCTACCTCGTCATTAATCAATCGGCTAATCTCTAAATTTATTTGCATAGCCTTGCGAAGATTGGTAGTGTCTCCTTGTCGAGAGAGAACTCCTATGTGGCGGCTGGCGCAATACGTTCGGAGCCATAAATTACAGTATTTCCAATCGTCGTGGAGTTAACCTGATTTCCTAAGGAGACATGGTCTTTGGGGAGCGAGGAATAAATTCAGTCTAGCAGAAAACCGATCACCCAATTTGCCTAATTGCTTGGCGCGTTCATAACAGAAATTGTTTCCAGCCATGTACGAGTGTGAGGATGTCCTGACATCCAACTTTTCTTCCTCCTCCTCCTCCTGGTGGTATATTTTTCTACTCCATGCAGTCGGGATGATAAAAAATTGAATGCATGTGGAACATTTGTGGAATAAATTCTGGACGGGTTCATCATAGATTCGGTTCACGTTCTCGGGTGAATTGCCAGCACCGCGCATCGTTTGCTGGGAGATGAAGGAGGCAAATGTGCACACCGCACACAGATAGTGATTCCTCGTCGTCTTGGTCGAGATGCAGTCATTTTTTTCATTCATTTCAGAGGGATACGTGGATGACGAGTGTGTGGGAGTCACGATTAACCCCTATAATCATTCAATTTACTTGAAATTGGTTTCTATTTGGTTTTCAGTGAAACAAACGGGCAACGCTAATAAAACCCAATGATGGGGGCGATTATATGTTTGATTAGATAATGCAACTTTAATGCGTCGAATTGTTTCTGTTCCTCAAATAGACAAGGGTTTCGAAAGATGCCACTTGACATGGGGGAAGACTTCTTCAGGCGGGAAGTTATGACATTTCTTTGAGCGGATCGGATACACAAAGGACCACCACTGTGGAAATGTATTCCTTAAGATTCGGCCAAGAGAACTGACATGCACATGCAAAGCCTCTACAAAATGTAATCCTATTTTAGTGGCCTCTAACTTCGCACTGACTATCAAACTTCATTCCTGAATATTTGGTCCTATTGTCGTTTTTTTTTATGTAAAAATCCTCCAATGACTACCCATCACAGATTGGCGTAGGATGGTCGGATAGCTTTCCAAATTACTATGCAAAACATTCAGCGAAGCAACCACCAATCTGCCTTCTTTAGTTTCCCATCGGCTTTAATAAAGTGGGCGTGGCCGCATGCTCTTTTTATTCAAGAACTTCAAATGTACGTATGCGTTTATGCTACAGTTGCAAATTATCATCAAAATCGGTTTCTTTTTTAAGAAACGCCAGAAAAAGTGGGCGTGGCTAAGGTTTTGGCTGCCATCGTATACATAAACGAACAATTGAACGTCTGGTGGGGGAATTTAAGTTAACTTATGGACTTCATAGTGTACCATTCAATAGGAACAATAAGACAAAGTAAAGCAGAGTGTTGAGAATATTGTGGATGTAGCCGCAAGTATAGGTAGGTATTTCTGTGACTATTTAGTGGCGAACTAGAGAAAAATCTCCGACTGTCGAACGACTATTAGTTTGAAAGTAACTTCAATGACTGGAGCCTAAGTATACATAAAAACGATCCGAACTTTCATTATCAAACCAGTCAGACCGATGGAGATCATTTCTGGCTCAATGGGTTTGTTCACAGCCGAAATTGTGGCATTTCAGAATGTCATTAGCTCAAAGGCGTTACACTCAAAAATATTGACTGTTTGCAGGAGGGACTGGCCCATACTTCTTCTTTAATGCTGGTGGACATAGAGGATATGTGGAAGACCTCACCATATGCCGTACAACTGACCACACAATCGAATTATCGGTGACCTTGTTACCTCCAGAAATCTGGATTAGAGCTGCATTTAGAATCAGTACAGTGGACTACTTGAAAGTGGGACATCCCTACCACACGCAAGCTGTAAACCTTCGTCAATAAATGTCTAAGTAACATCTCGATGATTTTTTGGCTCAATCGTATCTCGAACGAACAACTTTTGGGGAAAACAAGTCAAGAACATATAGCCATCACTAAGAAAGAAAGGAAAGCGGAGGTGGATCGTATGCGAAGTACGCTCACTCAAGCAAACAGAACAGCGGGACGCCCTTGGCAAACGTGGCGTAGAACAGTCGATGAGAAATTCAGTTCTCTCAAATAAGCTGTAACTATAGCGTTACAGGATTCGAACAAGACGGCGGCAGGCGTTGTATATCCCCCTAAGGGGCTTCAGGACATACTTACTTAACTCAAAGTGTTTTGGCATCTCCTTGATTGCTTGTTACTTTTCTCTAATTTTTGTTTTTTGAACGCCTTGAGTGCTTGAGTGCATTTACGTTCCGAGGTCGCTGCACGTATTCATAATAAAATCGGCCACGAATTTGTGATTTCTCCTCTCATGGCGCGACAGATCCATTGTATTCAGGGCCTTGTTTCTCACAACCATTATTGTCCTCGTGTCCGAAGGGCAATTTGTTTTTTTAAAAGTGTCTCATGACAGTTGCACTCTCGGACGTTTGTCACACGATCGCGAGAGGTAAGGTGACTGTTCTTCCTAGAAGACAAAATACATGCTCTACAAATGATTGATCCTGTCAGTTCTGCTTAAGAGTGTTGGACGATAAGCAGAGCAGATTTTGAACAATTTCGAGAGAAAAATTCTTCATCAAATTTTCGGTCCCGTATACCAATAGGGCGAATGGAGGGAAAGATATAACCGAGAAGTTTATGAACTGTACCAAGACGTGAATGTATTCCAAAAAGTCAAAACACTTCTACTAAACTGACGGCCACATTGATCGAAAGGACAATAATGCTTCAGGATCGAGATCAAGCTGTCACGTATATCAAAAAGTTTGGTGTAAACAACTCTAAGGTGGGTGCCCAGGATCGAAGAGACTGGGACACTGCAGTGTCTGAGTCACGGGTAGGGCGCCAGTTAAGTAAGTAGAGACTGCCTATGATTAACCACACCTTGGTATTGCACTTCGCGTACATAAGACAAGTAGAAATGGCAGAGCACAGACTTCTTTAGATAGATACATATCTAATTCTTTTTAAAAGAAAACCTTTACTGTTCAGAATTTCTGAACAACTGAGCGAATATTAAGGACTGTTCCTAAGAATCTTCTCAACCTCTTGTGTTACACTCATTACATCATGTGTCCTAGTTGTATCCACGCAAATTCTTTGAGACCCCTTCACCTCTTGTACAAAAAATATTTATATTCAAACTCACCTTGTGCATGTTTCTGACGCAATTTGTTCAAAATATTGGTAGCATCGAATCCGGCGTTATCGCACAGTTGACGTGGAATAATTTCCAATGCCTTGGCAATGGCAGAAATCAGCAATTGTTCCTTGCCAGCAATTGTACGCGAGTAATCACGCAAAATTTTCGACAATTCCATTTCGATGGCGCCTCCACCTAAAAACAAAAAAAAAACACAAAAAATTTAATTCTATTTTCTGTCAGAAAGAAAAAAACAATGCGAAAAAGTTAAAATGAAAAAAAAGAAAAAAAAAGAACTCTCCCAGGGTAGATTTATCTTTGTTCTCGAATCCTGGATATTTCTTGGCAAATAAATCAAAAGTTGTTTTCGTGCAAAACGGCAGCTCGCAGCAAAAAATCAAGAAAAGGACGATGAAAGGCTCTTTGCACACCGAGCGCGTAAAGTTTCCCCCTTTTTTTTTTTTTTTTTTCCTTCTTCGTAGTTAAGTGCAAATTAATAACTTTTTCGTTGTAATTTTACACAGTGGAGTCATTTGTGCAAAAGTTTTGGCTTAGATGGGGCGGAGTCCCCAATCCCCGATGCCAATCCCTAACCGAGGCGCAGAAGATGCGGTAAAATTGAAAAAAAAAAAAAAAAAAACATGAACGTGTACGTACGTAAACGTTCAAGTTCAGATAAATATTTACAGCAATTTGGTTTTAATTATGTGAAAGAGATACACGTCCGGACGACGAGCGACAAGGTCGAATAAATCGTCTGGAAAATGCAAATCAAGCAGCGGGACGGAGCAGGAATATTGTGTACGCCCGCCCGGAGATGTCAAGGTCTCCCCTCTGCTGGCGGTATTATGTACTCGTACTCGGTTTCATTGTTCGAAGAATTTATGGGGTGAACTTCGGTTTTTTTTTTTGGATTTTTGGATAAGATCGTGAATTCGTTTTGGTTATGCAAAGTTTAGTTCACGTCACACAAACTGGGGCACGGATGAGATGCAATTAAGATCTGGGAAAACGTTCACAGAAAATCGGATTTTTGTTTATGTTGATGGAGCTGTGGAAGTTAATTAGTGAAATGCAGTCAGTTGGACAGGATGACATAAGGAGGAGTTGGTACGTAAAGCGTTCCAGTTTAAACAAGAGGTCAGGCAGTCAATGTCATCTCAGGCTAATTGTGTAAACCACGACGGAGTATAAGTCCTGCTTCTGTCACTAGTATCTTGAAAGCCTCACAGTTAAGGGAGGTTTCAATGTCAAGGAACGTAGCTACAAAACCGAACGTTGCAGATGAACGATTTAAAAATTTTTGCAACGTCAATCGTCTTCTAATTGGAGGCTCATTCTTTGGCCGTAAAACTAGTCAAACGTGGGACTACTCTTCTATTGAATTCCCCCAATACGGGAAGATTGTTTCAAAGGTTGAATCACATCTAGCCGGTACCTTTATCTTAAACGGATTCTCTAATGAAACGAGTTTCAATAGTTTAGCAGATATCCGATTCAGTGCTAGGGCCTCGATGGCAGTCTGACTATCAAAAAGTATGGCAACGTTTCGAAAACAAGCTGTTCCTTCCATATAAGTAGCAAACTTCGAGCCGGTATCACGCAGCTGTGAGGAGTGTTTCAGAGAAAATGTCAGTCGTTTCAGTTTCGTCCTTTTTTCCATTCAGGAAACCTCTCTGGAAGGTCAGATTGGGGATGGTGTAGTTAGATAGGGTCGGTGCCAAATCCCTAGGTAGCTATGACCTTAAGACCTTAACATGCCTAACATGAGTAGCAAGGTACGCTTAATCTAACCGCGGTAAGCGCTGACATATTTTTGATGCAGACGGCAAGTGGTTCAAGGACTAGATCACATATCATTCGTAGTGACTACAGCCGTTGTTCTCTATACCTTGCTCGGTTGACTTAACTTAAATGGCGCGTTCTAGAGATCTCCAATAAGAGTGGACGCGAATGATATATATATGTGGCACTGTATATCACGTAGTCCCCATCGTTAATGGGAAATAACTTCACGGGATTTTAGTTAACATAGACAATAAAGTCACCCTAAGTGGATTCACGGGTGGGGGCCGTGGCTCAGGGATTAGTGCGTTAGATTATGGAGTAAGGCCCCACCTCTCGCGAGCGTCTGACAAACATCCGAGAGTACAACTATCCTGAGAAAGCAGGCATTAAACAGTAGGCCTCTTCCATTCGTGTAAAGCATAACACGAATGGTTGTGAGAAGCTAGGCCCTGGGTCCCATCGATCTGTTGCGCAAAGTATTTATTTTTTTTAAATCGAGTGAGAAATAACTTCACACCATAAACGCGCATTTATTTCCTATATGAAGTAAAATCCCGTGAAGTTAATTCCCATCTGAAATAAATTCCCGGGAGGTTATTTCCCTGTGCCATCGGCATCTTAGGATAAATCTCGTAAGTCTTTGTACTTCAAGTTGTTTAGCCTGTGTAACTGAGCTTCTAGCGAAATGAAATCACACAATCACCGCTCCAGTGGGAGAAAAAGTGAATAAACACTGGAATGGTTGGTTGAGGCCAAAAACACAAGCCCTTTGATGAACTAAGTCACTTTATTGCTAGTAACTTCGATGTCCAAATTAGCATGACGATTACCTGTAGACATGATTGGCTGTCGAACATGGATTAATACGGTGGACAATCACATTGCACTTCAAACATCCGGACTATGCTGGACGACGTCTGTTCAGTTTTCTCATTGTTTCGGTCGATAGGAGAATCGAATTGGTCTTGGAAAGTTACTGCCACCATAAGACCTTTGTCAGTGCATACATATGTACGTTGGCCTGGCCATAGACTCAACGAATAGTTTTACGCGACAGTGAACTACCATAATACGACGATTTGATGTATTCAAATACGTTGCGCAATCTAACACTATTTCACCAATCTCATCGAAGAGTGGGTTCCCTAAACCGAACTGACGTTTCAGATCGGCTTCGAATAAAAAGGAAAAAAATCCAAGAACCTGTTGTCAAACACTATCACCTCAAAGCCATCCTTACATCTTAGCGAAGACATTGACGGTTTTGCCTGAAGAATTTCTCGGCAAAGAGTGAAGTCCTTTATGACCAGAGTGGATTTGTCAAAAAATTAGGGATATGACGATCCACAGCGAAGGGTAAGGAGGCCGTTCTTATTTTGGGAAGCCATCATAGGGACTGGCTAGAGATATGCAGAAGGCGTTTCTTGGCAATGAAAAGTATACGATTTCGTAAGTTTCTGGGTTGCTTGGGCGATGGAATATGGTCTGCAAGATGGCCATCTAGCCATCCAGGCTTGCGTTGACTTGTTCCTTTTGTCAAAGAAGAATATACCCAGATGTGACGTATGAAGAGACGATGATTTTGGAACGCAAACATGACTGGTTCGCTAAGAAGTTTTTGTATAGAAACGTTTTACTATGCATTGGGTTGTCGAAATTTTCTCGGAATAATAGAGAATGTTGTTTCACTGACAGACCTACTTTGGGTTGGATGGTTCTTGTCTGTAGACTCCGTTCTTGGTAGTAAAGACTTGTTGGCAATTTTTGTTGACTCAAGTTTTGCTAGAAACTGATTTTGTATTGCAATGAGACGTGCATACTTCCAACTATTCTATTGCCTGTATCACAGTATCTGCAATCAGAAAAATTCGCATTCCTTTCTAGCTATGCATATCGAGACGAGAATCAACTTTGCAACTTTTCACTAAGCACTTAGCACTATGCACTTTCAATTATTCTTTTACAATGTTTGTTCTGATTCCACTTTCTCATTGAAAATGGGGTTTTGGGAAACAGAGTGACATACGAATCTGAATGGGTCGATTCCTCTACACAACTTTGCAACTTTTCAAAATGTATGCCATTTGTTGATCAAACAAAAAGGCTAGCACAACTAGAACCAAGGAAGACAAAAAGACTTGTTCAGCCTTCATTTCGTTTCGAATGTACAGCATTGCAAAGTGCTGAATGAAAAGTTACAACTTTGTTTCCAAGAATCGGAATTGTTTGACTACCTGTCATTCAGCAAAGCAACCCTCAAGGCTTTTTCAAAAACCGTTACGAACAACTCACTCAAAAGAACCCCATTAGAATGCCACCCGTGAAGCCAACGAATGTAACATTTTTTTCAACACTAATGATATGTAACAATATCAAACGCAACGAAAGGCTATCCTTGAAAAAACACACATAATTCCTTACCTAACTCTGCACAAAGGAACACCATGTCCTCGAGTCATAACAGCAAAAGTAAGAAAACAAAAAACAAGAAAGAAAAAAAAACCCCTCTCTTGAAAGAACTTTCGAAACAATGGGAAACCCTTTCAGACCTTTCTCCCATCGCGCCGAACAAATAGGTAGAAGAACTCTTCAAGAACTACTATAACCAACTGCACTGGAGGTCCTTTTTGTTCCATTACGCGGTAAGATACTCGGAATAAATGGTCTCCCAAGCAAAAGGATAAAAGTTTCCCATACGCAAATGGTTCCTTTTCTTTTCAAAAAAACAAAACCAAAAAAAAAAGACGTCAGTCAGTCAGTCACATTGGTGTGACTTTGGAAAAGGACATTACGTCTTTATGTGGGGAAAAGATTACTTCGCAAAGGAAAAAGGAAACAATTAGCTCCGAGTGGATGAACCCGTATGAAGCCGAAATGACTGTGTATTCAGCGACATTGCATAACGATACTAATTATGAAGAGGGTTGAATGAAAGGTCAAGAAAATGTCGGTTTTTTTTTCCTTTTTCCTTGGCATCCTTTGGAACGAAAAAAATTAAGAAAAACGGATAAGGTGGGATAAAGGAATTTTGTCGAATTCCTGGAATTCCGGACGTCGCTCAAATGTGTATCCTGTTGGGAGTTGTGTAATCCTTTGATTAATGAGATGGCAAGGGTCTGTGTGTACTTTTTGTGAGGATTTATGAAAGCTTAGGACCTTTTTCTCGGAAGGACGAAGGATCAGTGTTTGAAACGGATGAAAAATGGATAAGCGAAAGACTTGAGTTGGGATTTTTGTTTTTCTGTTTTTTTGAAAAGGTCAGATGGCCTAATGAGTTGACAGTGAGAAACAATCGAGAAGGGGCTTATGAAGGTATTACCATCATCAACGGTGACGACTTAAGCCCTACAAGGAGTGGCAGGGCTTCAATGTTTGGAGTCCCTTGCGAAACGCGTAATATTTTACATTTTTAATACCTTAAGGCAGGTATTAGTGTCAAAGAACTTCACTTAAAGTTCATCAAACTTCTCAAAACCAAGGAAGTGGTCCAGCATGGAGAAACTTATGAGCTCTCACCACTCATGGGCTTTCTTGTGGTTGAACTGGAACCTGGTATCATTCTGCGCTTCTAATATGAGGCCTTGAACAACCACTCGATAATGTACCTTTGTTGGTCAAGAAAAGAGACGAGTTCTGTCTGTAAATTTCTGGGTCAGCTTGAGAACAACTTTAGACTCGCATCATATACAGAACAGTGAATCAAAATGGATCCAAAGAGATCTCACCGAATGCTGCATGAAGACTATCCATGAAAATTAGTCCAAGCTTAGATTTAAGCTGCAGAGATACGTAAACCAGAAGAGGTCCCCTTTGATTCCCTGAATCTTACAATCAAAGCTTAAAGACTGCAGCAGTTGAAAGGCATGTGCCGTCTAGTACACAAAGCAGACTTAAATCGACTGATAGTGTGGATATAAGTCACTTTGGTAAGACTCGCTTACACACGGCTTCCACCGTCATGGAGCAAGGGTATAAAATTCCGACGTTCAACCACGAACCCTGACAGAAGACTCACTGCAAGATTGATTGACAGAATAGATCGAATAAATGTACTAAGATGAACTATCCTCTGTCATAGATGTGGCAGATCCAAAATGGGCAAGAGCACAGAAGAAGATCCTAGTTGGTGTCATCTAAGCCGGGATTAGAACCAAGTACGAGATTCTGGAATCCGTATACGGTGTTAGTTAAGCAAGAATCTTGGAACAGATACATCCAAAGGGAATGCGAATTGTTTGTCCCGGGTTAAAGTACAACCCAGCTAAACAAGAGTCTAAAACTTTAAAGCAGAAAGTTGGGACTACATCCGTTCCATAGAAGTCAGAATTGAGTCAAAAATGTTCTGGATGAGCCTCTAAAGATTGGTGGACTGCAGCGACATGGTGGAGTTTTCAATGCCAAACATCCTCCATTTGTAAATGTTTCCTCCTTGCCAGAAGAGACCTAAGAAACAAGGTCCCGCGCTGCATTGAATTTAGTTCTCACTTAGAACACAAAGATCCGACGAGGCAAGCTCATGTAAGGCTTCAAAAATTCCTACCTTTAAACATCGTTCAGTGGTTGGATCGATTTGCGACTTAGTTATGGCGTCGCCTAGGTTGGTTTCGGTTATAAAGGGTTGTAAGCTCATCATAGAACACTAGAATATCGGGATCATTACTTATTGGTCATTCCTAGGACGGTTTGCAAAATTGTAGCCACATTACATACGTGAGCCTAGTTAATTCCATATACTGCACCAAATAATTACATTTTTGACACTAGCGCCATCTAGTCGAATATAAAGAACGTAAAATGGTTGTGACACAGGATGTAGGGAAACAAGTAGAATTCAGGCTTCGTTTTGTTACTCATAGTAGGTGGACGATTTTTGAAGCCAATGTGCTGGATACTGATACTGCTTGCTCCTCATGCATGAATCTTATGTAGCTGGTTGCAGAGGACTGGTAATTATGGGCCATTTTCAGTCCAGGACACAAGGCTGTGTTGTTATTAAAACGAAATGACTTTGACTAGTGATTTGAAGGGTGAGTCAAAGATTTCCTTAGCTACTTCAGATAACGATACCAACTCACATCAGACGTCGTTGCAGATGTATTTTTCTCTCTTACGTCTGAACATGATTTTCACAGCAATTATGCCGGTGATTAGCTGTGTTAGAACCTCCCTTTCGGTACTTCAACATCAAACTAGTGGCACCTTTGTAATTAATCCAAACCCTTGCCTTTCTGCCTTCTAATGAGCCCGTCACAACCATGTTCGTTCGTCATAAATCCAATTTAAACATGCCACCAAACAATCACCTCTTCCTTGCCGTCGACTTTTGTAAATCCTTCGGCACACACTTGAGAACACATTTAAGCAAACAGGACTTGCACGCATACATAACGCGATTACCATGTTCACTCTCCCTCTGTCTTTGGACTCCCCGGGCAATTAATATATATTTTGCATTCTACTTGAATAACCAAACGTTGCACGCAAGAGGCTAAGTGGATGCAAATTTCTTCAGAAATTTCCTGCTTTTGGCGTACTACGAGTACATTGAAACGAAAAAGATTTGCATCCTGCAGTGGCATTTGTCGTACGAATAAGCTGTCACAAGTAGCTGTACTTTCCATCCATACACGCGTTAACTCAAATTATGTACATACATCAGCATCAGCATCAGCATCTTCATCATCTCCATCCCCATTCACATCTCCTCATCATCATCATCATCATCAGCTTCGTCTTCTCATCGTCATCGTCTTGTGCTTACTCAAGTTTTTCAATTTCTTTATCCTGTGGCACGTTGCATGTATATACTCGTGTCACGTTTGAATATTATTTCTATATCAAGACCCAAGGTATTATATGCATCCCTACACATACACCGTGCTGGAGAAGGATATTTTCGGAACGAGAAAGTGGGGATCTCATCTTTCATCGGTATCATCGTCGTTTTCGGTAAGTGGAAGCAATATACAATCCAGAAAATTCGCTTTGGGGGTCACTTAAGCCGGGTGGGAGTTCCACCACCGCCGCCGCCGCCGCCCGGCCAGTGAAAGAAAAAAAGGATCTTTTCTTGGCGCGCGTAGCAGTGTGGGTGTGGAAGTTCTTTTCAATTCAATTAGCTGACTTTTGTGTTATAGGCCCTCGTGCAGGGGTATCTCCCACCACTTAGGCAAGGTTTTGGGTCATGGAATGAATAATCATCTGCTTTTGTGGCGAATTCTAAAAATACACTCAATAGACGATGTGAACCAATTTCATGGCATTAACATTTTATTATGTACATCCTGACAGTGCAGTTCTGCCAATTAGGAGCAAAATAATTTGCTTATTCGAGGGTAATTCCGTTTTTTCTTGTTCACGCACGAGTCTCTTAGATTTCCACCGAATTCAACCCACATGCCGATTTACATTGCACTATGCTTTAACATGGAGTGCCAGAAGAGTGTGTACTGGTACCCGTACTCTTTTTATTAAAACAAATTTAATGAAAATTTCAATATTTTGAATGCAAAGAAGCCGGGGGTTTGGAGGAACGCACTCAAGTGGAAGGCCACTTCAACCAAGTTCGTTTGCGAAACTGGAGCGTGAAGAGGCCTGTCGATTTAAGCCTGAGTCTATCTTGAATTGTAGCGGAACCTTTGTAAGCAAGGATTATAGCGAATAGGAAAGAACATCAACGATTTGCCAAGGAACACATTCTTCAGTTAACAGAATCGTGTCTGTTCCTTCAGACCATAAAATTTGGTAATGTACTCAAAAAATCCTGATCACAACCGGAAGGAACGCAAGCCATTGAGGATAGAAAGTCCTAGCAATTTTCAACAAAGTTGTGCGTCTGGTGAATTGATAAGCCTGAATCTATCTTGAACTGTAGCGGAACCTTTGTAAGCAAGGATTATAGCGAATAGGAAAGAACATCAACGATTTGCCAAGGAACACATTCTTCAGTTAACAGAATCGTGTCTGTTCCTTCAGACCATAAAATTTGGTAATGTACTCAAAAAATCCTGTTCACAACCGGAAGGAACACAAGCCATTGAGGATAGAAAGTCCTAGCAATTTTCAACAAAGTTGTGCGTCTGGTGAATTGATAAGCCTGAATCTATCTTGAACTGTAGCGGAACCTTTGTAAGCAAGGATTATAGCGAATAGGAAAGAACATCAACGATTTGCCAAGGAACACATTCTTCAGTTAACAGAATCGTGTCTGTTCCTTCAGACCATAAAATTTGGTAATGTACTCAAAAAATCCTGATCACAACCGGAAGGAACGCAAGCCATTGAGGATAGAAAGTCCTAGCAATTTTCAACAAAGTTGTGCGTCTGGTGAATTGTTTAGAGAATGCAAATTTTGTACTTGAATATGCAATTCAGAGAAATAAAAAGAAATGGCCGACAATTTGCAAAGCAACTTTGTAACTTATCACTCAGTACTTCGCAATAATTTTGTTTGAAGGCTTAGCTTGTCATTTTCTTCTCTAGTCCTAGTCAGAAACATGCTGTGCGAACTATGAGCCTCATTAAAAGTATTCAGCAGAAATAAGATTGCCAAATTTTTGAAGATTTTGCGGATTGGTAAGTGAAAAGTTGCAAAGTTGTTTGGTAGAGATGAAAACTCTACTCAGATGCTAAATGAAAAGTTGTTTAGCAATCATTTGGTTTGCTTAACTGGATGCCCATGTTACCTGCAAGTCCTGGCTGAAGGTTTCAAACCAAACATAGGTCAACACATTCAGATTTGGAACGAAAAGTACTAGAAACGTATCTTATGTGCTGACAAATGTTTTGTTGCCATGAATGGTAGCTCAACAGAATCCTTATTATTTGATTTAAAGGTGAACGAAGTCCAAAATTTTTGCGCGTTTTCGATGTTATGTTCCAGAGATAGAGGAATGCAGTCCTCATTTTACTAAAAGTTCAAATCCAACCAAACCTTGCTCAATGAAGATTGTGAGGTAGCTATTGCTGGCAATAAAAATGTGGCTTCAACCGAAAACAAAAAAAGGACACTTTCCTCAGTCAACTTGTCAGTGAAAAGAGAACGCATCTGGATTCCACTTTTGATTGACAATTTGATAAGAAATCACTAACTTCTGATGCCAGTTTCTTATTAGAAGCCAACTGGATTGAATGGAATGCCAACCATATTCTTCAAAAACTGTAGCAGATGGATGTCTTACAATACTACCTTGGTTATCGGTGAAGTACCTCAGGGATGCACTCTTTCACCGACATTATTTCTTTTGCGTGTTAATAGAATTTTCAAACCATGTTCCTGATGTTGGAAAACAACTAACAGAAATGTGACTAAGTCCAGTTATTGAATTAAGGTCTGACTTAGTCTATCTCTATGCAAAGATGCAACGCAATTTTAAGAAACATAAGCTCTATCGTACCATAGATACCATCAAATGGACGGCCCAACATCTAGTGTGCGAGACAAGAGATACTTCTGGGATGCTTGGAGTCCGACCGACAGAGCATTGTCTTCATGTACTCCGCAACACTCTAGGACACTTAGTAGGAGACCTCTGATTCACACGTCAGGTTGCTTGCAAACAGATGCTCTAGAGTTTCTACTGAAATGACTCCTAGAGCTACGTTTGTCCGTCTTCAACTAGAGATCACAAAAAAGCAAACTAGGCTTTTAAAGATGCGATTTGCCGGTTTTGAAAATGCCTTCTGGCGCTAAACGGAATCAGTAAGAACAATCGTCAGTGAAGGGTTCAGTGGATATACTAAAACTTTACACAGAACCACATCAATTCCGTGATACAGTCTGATATGGTCCAGGTCAGAGGCTTACTTCTCATAACTACTTGTGGTTGTACGCGTTATGGCCTTCTCATAACGATTTTTGTTTGAAATGATTTTTAGGTTAGTTGTACTCTCGGATGTTCGTCAGACGTTCACAAGAAGGGCAACTGTGTGCAAAACTAGTTTTGTCGGAGATTTTAACCTGAAGCTTAGGCTAAATAACGCAAGACGATATGGCGTCAGAGAACATGAATCATTTCCAAGGATATTTCGATAACCAACAGTTCAGGATGCACGAGAAGTTTGATAAATAAAGATTTCCAGACTACATAGGTCTAGTTTTCAAGATATTTCTGATCGAACCAATCAGACGAGATCGTGGCTGATCCTTCTCCTCTATCCAAGAGCCTTTGAAGAATTTACAAGGAAATAATAGAGACAGACAATGAACCACAGCTTCAGTCTATAAGCACAGCTTCAAAAAATAAGGTCTTTCAGAGGTAGATTTTAAAACTTCTCTGATCGCACCAATCGCTCTAGCACTTGACGTGCTAGATACATATTTTTTGGATCAAATGAAAGAACTGTTTGCTCCAAAGTAGGCTTGTCAAAAAATGACCCTTCTATATGGACTTACTGAGGCTGAAGGATGTGCATCATAATGCGTACAAGAACACAGTCAAGGATGTATGATTAAGACATCCTCTATTGACTTTGCATCAAAACATATCTCCTCTTTTGGGAAAACCGAATCTTTTATGACCTTTTAGTGTCCTGGTTGACAGGGCGTGTAAGTATGTCTATATCTAGATACAACCACCCACCCCAATCTACAGGGTGCTGACATCCTCCCTTTGAAAACAATTATATCACACAAACGGATTATTCTGCATCCAAATCATGGAACTTCCTTGCTAAGTCACATTGCTCAGGTACACCCCACCTTGGTCCTGACTACATTTGCCGATTATATGACTCCGCCTGCCGACAGAAGCCTAAGCCCATTTGTTTCACAAATTCATCATAACTCTCTCGACTGCCTCTGAATAGCATTGAATAATCCGAGGGAAATTATTAAACTTCAACGCAAACGTTGCCCCATTTGCATTCACAAACTGCCTGTCTCGTCTCGTTCTAGATTTCACCTTTTCACCTGCCAACTGTCAGCTGTTTTCAAAAACAGAAACAGAATTATGCATGCAAACGTTCACATAGTAGTTGGGGCCTCCCGCTGCGAACTCTTCCACTTCATAGGTGGCATCGTTCCCAACTCAAATCGATATTAATAGCCGAAAGCTGTGCAAACAAACTCGGAGGGGCTTTCGTGAAAATCATAACAAACTCGCGCCATCCCCCAAGGAAGACCACAAAAGGTTAAGAGTGACACAACCTGCAGGGCTACCAACCACCAACACCCAATAAAACAAGTTGTTAACGCTTCTCGAGCAATTCTTTCGAACTCAAAGCCTCCTCCTCCTCCTGCTCTGTTTTGGCATTCTTTCGGGCCATTGCACTTTTCGTGTACCCGTCGCCGAGTAATTATGCAAAATTATTGCATTTAAATGCTTCTGCTGTTCCTTTGAAGAAAACAACAACAAAAAAAGTGCATTTCTATGCCTATATATAAAATGTGCACTCTTCAACACACAGTGTGTGCGCCTCCGAGGGAGCGAGATAGAGAACTCAAGGCGAGGAGCCTCATGCCACTACTGTGCATCGCTGTTGGGTCAATAAACTTGTCATGGATACACAAACGAATGTTGTGTTGCACATTTCATTTCTAGCGACTAACGACGACGACGATGACGACTTGGACGACGGAGTGCAGTGCGCGGCGAAAATGTTGAAAAATTGCATAAAAACGACAAAACGCGAATAAATAACAAATCAGATTGATATTTGTTGCTAAGAGCTGGGGGACAGCTGGGGGGTGCCTGCTGCCTGTTGCAGGCCGCCTCCTTCGAAATGGCAAACGTGCATCTAATGCTGAACCAGCCAAAGTGCAATGCACTGGCTATGATGTCAGTGGATTGTACAAGGTAAGACGGGTTGGGCTTTTTGTATTGATTTAGGCTGAAAGGGGGCGCGCAGCTGCCGGGGTGAACAACAAACGCCGTGGGATGTTTGTTGTGTCCAGAGATAACCTTATCTGTTCTCAGAGTTGTTAGCATTACAAACAAGTTGAATAGTTTGTTTGATTTGCGGCGAGATATCGGGTATTCGAGAATCAAAAGGCGGTCGAGGTGGCACGATTCAAAGTGCAATTGCATCGTTAGGTGGGCTATGGCTATGGGTAGGCTTGTCTGTTGGGCTTCATATGCGCCTGCCGAGAGGTAGAATGTCGTTCGTCGTTCGTCATGAATTCGAATGGAATTATACTTGAGCACGTAGCTTGGAGTCGAATGCAGAATTTAGCCATTTCCATGGGATAGATACCTATCAGAGTTGTCTTGTAAAAAACTTCCAATTGGAGGAGAATGGAACACCAAGGAACCAGTATAAGACAGGTCTGTATCTGTCTATCCACACAGATTGGTCAAAGATGGATGCAGGAACAAGGAGCCAGTATATTCTCCGAGGAGCTAAACATCTGAGAGTGTGTTGCGCTTTTCGGACGGTATCCGATGATGCTATATGTGTTATTGCGGGAATGCTACCAGCGGATATCTTGGCTATTGAGCTACGGAGGACCTACGACGCCAAAATCTAGGAACCCCTTGCTCCAGTCAAAGATATTAAGGTGGCAGAAAGACAGTGAAGCATGAGAACATGACAGGAAAGATGGAATCAGTCAACGAAGGGAAGATGGACCCATCGACTTATACCGGATATACATACATAAATGGATGGACCGGCATCACGGAGAAGTGGATTTTTATCTCACCCAGTTCTTAACCGGACACGGCTGCTTCAGAGCTTATCCAACCAGGTTTGGGCTTGATGAATCTCCAAACTGCTCAAACTGTGGAGAGGCCAGAGAGGATGCAGAGCATGTGGTCTTTCAGTGCCCACATTTTCGCTTGGAACGCAGAGGTCTTGAGGAAATAATTGGAGAAATACCAACTCCGGAGAACATTGTAAGCCATATGCTGACATCGAACGCAGTATGGAATGCTGTGAAACAAACAGCAGCGGTGATCATAAAGGAACTTCGGCGGCTGGAAAGGCTCAGGGAGAGCAACCAAACCCAAATGGAAGCCCCATCAGAACAAGAAACGTCGAACAGGTCAAGAAGGGCATAAAGTGCTAACCAGCCCCGCGAAGTAATACTTAACGGTAGTTCCGCGGGGAGAGTGGTTGAAGTGTGTAGGGTGTGGGTTAGTACGTAGTCCTGGCATCGACTATTCAGGTTTGCGAATCGTGCATGCCAGTAGCTCGGGTTACTGGTATCTTTAGAAGATTACACATCCGTTGGCGCAAGGAGCTAAACATCTGTACACAGTCTTTGGCATTGGCTATACATTATGATAGTCAGACTCATCCTTACATATGGGGGACTGGTATGGTGGAAGGCCACTATAGAGAAGAATTCACGGGACGCGTTGCCCAAGGTGCAAGGTATTGCCATTACTAGTGATTGAGGCACTACGCCCACTGTATATTTTACTAATAGACCTACGAACAATGTTGGACAGTGTTCCATTCTAAGGGAATCACTTGTCGACATCCCTGGTACCCTGGACTTGGATACACCAAACAAAGTCATGAAGGGTGTCCAGGTAGCAATGAT
The DNA here is from genome assembly GCA_963583995.1 of Xylota segnis. NCBI lineage: Eukaryota > Metazoa > Arthropoda > Insecta > Diptera > Syrphidae > Xylota > Xylota segnis. Next base: position 127,243,482 of record OY757236.1, on the reverse strand, counting down.
ACTTTTTTCAATTGCTATGTTTCAGCAGCTGTCAAAGTGATCAATGATATCGAGCTGTCAAAATGTTCAGTAATGTCTGTCATTTCATCATTCATCGTTTCATTCTTGCCGAACGTGCCGAGACTGTTGTCGTGAGGTCGGTCGTCATCGTGGCTTCAGTATGCAGGCAATTCATCGTTCGAGCGTGAGTACTCTTTTGGACTTTAAGGCACCAACCAGACAGAGATTGGTGTGAAATGAAGGAAACATTGCCGCCTTAGCGACTAGTATCGAAAAAGACCCAGAAATATCGAATTGGTACCGATCAGCTGAATTGGGCATCGCCAGAGAGTCAGCCCGGCTTATTTTGCGGTTGGATGTTGGCTTACATTTACATACGGATTTTGGCCAAAAAAATCATTTTCTCCTACTAGACCCATTTTTGGCTCAGCGGCTGTGTTCGATCAAGCATCAATGCATCCACAACTTTAAAGCAAGCACAGGCTGATTCTGAGAATAGTTTTTGGAAATCCTATGCCCTTGTGGTATCACAAGCCACCTAGTCTGAGTGTGGATGCATCGAACTCGGCTTGGCACACTAACCAAATCAAATCATTGAATAAGACAAGCTTAGCCAGAGGCTTCAGGTAACCCAAACGAGTTAATATTCGTTGAAAATTTCACAGGGTGGGTTAAGGTCAAACCCCCAACTCTCCAGTTATCCCGAAAGATATGTGTTTAACGATTTACACAGCAAGGTTCTGACTCGTACAAGGTTCAGGATTAAGACTCAAACAACCATACAGGCATTTGCGAGTCTATTCAAGCTCAATTTTGAAGGGATAGCCTGTCTATCTTTTGAATGGGCATAGACCTCTTTTCATCTTCTTATGAACGTCACGTTCAAGTACAATACGATATGTGGGGAACGACAAGGCTGAATACTTCCACCTTTGCTTTTTCATGTGCTCATCAGGCATATGGTGCTTCTAGCGCTGTTCAAGGAAACTGGCTAAAAATGCAGGAACCAAAGGACAACGATAAACAGTTTAGAAAAATACCTCTCAACTTCATGAACTTTGACAAAATAGTGCTGAACTTGAGCTCGAGAAATTTGACACCTTGCTTAGCTGGAAAAAACCCTTTATTATCTGGAGAGTAAGGCTTTCAAAAAGCCTACAATTTCCCCAAAAATAAACACAATTCTGATGTACTGTCAACTGTTTTTAAAACAAAAAATAGACGTAAGTACTTGGTCCAATCCGAATCCCAGTTTAAAGACTTTCAGTGCTCCCATGGCAGGGTTTTGAATAGAGTTGAAGCTGTCTTTTAAGAGTTAACTCTCGTTAGATCTTTCTCTTTTTCAGGAAAGATAAAACGAATTCTTTGGATTCCCTGATTCTGCAGGGTCTATTTGATTGGACAAGATGCCTCTTATAGGTTGATACGGTACAGATTAAGCAGTGTACTTGGCTTGAAAAAGTATCCTAAATCTTACGAATGGTTAGAAGTATTTGTGGCTTAAATGTTTACCTTAACAGAAGTCTATAAACATTGAGTGGAAGGTACTTGTTCAACTCTGTTACATGAAGCTTCTTAAAGGGTCTATTTGTTGTAAACACTAAATAGTACCGAATAGACGTTCCCGGACTACCAGTTACACTTATATTAACTGCTGCTGTGTTCTCTATTCCATAGCCATTGCAGTGATGCCCTTCATGGATCCAAAAGAGCACAATTCGAAAAAACCTAATGACATAATGACAGACGTCATAGTTCAGATGCTGCCAACCATACAAAAAAAAAAAAAAAACAACTTTCAATGCCGCAAGTTAAATTATCCATTCCTAATGGAACAAAGCCATCTACTTCAGGAGATTCGCCCTTTTTTTCCTACCTAATTAACGCTTTTAGTTGACCTTTCCTATTTGAAGACCGAATATTGGAAATAAAAGGACCACAACCCAATCCTTTCAAATACACATCACACGCCATTAGTTCTTCGACTTCGACGACCCAAAAAAACGAATCAATATTAAATGAAATGCTGTCATAGCGCTATTGACGTGACGGTGAAAAGTTTTACGAGTACAGCCAACCTTCAAGTCGACGTCAATTTAAAAATTTAAGTACCAACTGTATGCACACCAAAAAGGTCACCGGAAATGGGCTTCCTCCATTGTTCCCCTCCTCACCCACAATTCATTTTAAATACCATTATAGAATTTCGCCTCCAAAATTGAGAACACAAACAGCAGTTTTATAATAAAAAACAAAAGGACTCCGACAGTAAAAATCGCAATGCAAATTTATGTCCCCAATTCGGGGCATAACAACGAAATATTTTAAAATTCGAAATACTCGGTATCTCAGACAGCATTTGCATTTGCTAACGAGAGGAAATCGTTCTGAAACAACTACTGTCTGTATCTGTATCTACAATTGTTTGAAACAAAAAAAAAAAAAAAAAAACAGAAAAGGTTCGCAATAGGTTAGTGTTGACGTCTTTGTTTCGTTTGCGAGCTGCGATATCGGTTCACTGAATTTGGGTCAATAGAAAACAAAAATTAAACTGTATGCACTTTGGATTCCCGCTGATACTACACACTACAGGCTTTCACTACGCCCGTACTAAATGGGAGGGGAAAAAAAATCTCCACATTTTGTTATGCGAAAAATCCTTTTGTCATGCAGACAAATAAAATTGTTTACTACATCAAAGGAATAACTCTCTCTCTCGCTGATGGAAAAAGCATACAAAAATGTATTCGTATCTGGATAGTGGAAATAAAAAAAAGAACTTTGCAGTAGTTGCACAGAAACAATTGCTTGGAGATACTTTTAGTTTTTGTCCAACAAAGGATGGGAGACACTTTAGATAGAAGTGGCGGCAGCGGCGGGGATACACATGGTGGTGGTGTAAATTGGTTTTTGTTGTGATGGGTGACAATGGATTTTACTGTGAAACGTTTAAGATACTTTGTTCTGTGTCTGTGTAAAATGCAGGAAAAAGTTGAGGTCCATAGACTGAGCCCTGTGGCACCCCGTTTTATACTGTTCGCTGATAGTACGTTCCCACTCTATGATTACCGATCATACTTTTTGGAAGAAAAAGCTAAGATTGGTAAGTTGACGACAGATTTGTCCAACTTAGCCGGATCTCTTACCACTCTTTACATGACTTCTACAGAAGCTCTGTCTGAATAAAGACTACTTGCTATAGGAGCCTGTTTCTTTGACAACATTGGCGAACTGGCGTTCCAAGGCGTCAGGTCCTGTTGGTTTATGTAGTCCCGGGTAGCCAAATGGTGCGATCCATGGAATCGCAAAGAACCACTTTAACCTAAACCTAGGACCGTCTGGAGTAATGCTAAGCACACTGGTGGTTTAGAAAGTTTAAAACTACATCTTGTAGAAGAACTAGGTGGATATCTGGTGAGTTTGGATAGGGAACAGCTTGCTAGACAGCTAGGGTAGTTGAAGTAACCGCTCGACAGCAAACAGAAAGGCTTTAGAGATGGACCTTCCATGGACATTACATCAACAACTAGTGGAGTACAGATCTCATCAATTTCCAGAGGGCCTTCATAAGCTTGAATCGAGAAGCTATATGGCGAGCCTTGCGCTGGAGAGGTACACGTAAAGACGTATGATGGAACCGAACTGGATGTGGACAGCAGAGTTCGAAATGCAAAGACTGAGATCGGTATGCAGAACAGTTTTCAGGGAAGGGATAGTCGCAGAAATGGAGCTCAACCGCTCTGCCAAACTTTGATCACAATGGTATCCAGGCATTATAGGGAATCAGATCTAAGTGGAAACCAAGTAGATAAACCTCTTGTACTAGAAGATCTGACGTTCTTGGACAATAATACCTAAGTCTTGGACTTACAAGCCCAGACTATCGTTACATTCTCGAAATTTAGTTTTGAACCAGCCTCCTTTGGCTTCCAGTTTATAGTAACATCGAGGGAAATGAGCGAGACGCTGAACACTGCTTTGGACGGCTACCTTGCTGAGGCCGTTAACGTCCCTATTGGTGTCCTTAAGGGTGCTATCTACTACAATCTGATAGTAGATGGTAGGGCGTGCGGAACATATCAAGGCAGAATACAAGAACTACCAAATAGAAACCGATTGGATATTGCTAGAGTTCTGGCCCGAGAAGTGGTATCTATGAAGGTGGGCTTGGTTTTTAGAATGACATTTCAAGCCTTGATTGAAACAAAGCAACCCTGGCTTTGTGTGAGATGGAATTTTCACTTTTTCTTCAAGTTTAGGCAGTCTAATGCAAGCATCTTATAAACCTCTTTTCCCTCTATTTCAAGCAAAGAGATGGTAAGACCCAAGGTGTATCTTCTATGCAACTCTCGCGTCTAATCATCCCAACCACTCCTTTGTTAAATTTTTCGACACGTTCACCTCCCATTTTATTATAGCCAACCGTCTTACGTTTAAGGATTGTAAAGTTTGTAGCTCTCACCTTTATTGGTTTATAAACCCCTGGGTGAGGCAAGACAAGGTATGCGCCGCTTAGGTTAATTACTTTCAAGATGAATGCATAAAGGTCCATAAATCGGCCTACACTTATGCAACGCGGTGTTAATTTTACTATCAATAAACGCCAACGCTTCGCCTGCCTATAGCCCAGGCCGTGCAGACTTTCCTCTCACAAACAAACACGAACCATGACAGACAGAATGAAGCTTAAGCAGCAACTTTCGAAATTACCATATAAAACCTTTCTGCGTAACAATTTGTTTGTTAATTAATTTCGTTCATCATTGTGTGTGCGTTTCTGTAGCGACTGTGTGCTGACGCCTTTCCACTTGGCCAGCAGCAGCAGCAGCAGCCAAGAAAACGAAGATGACGCCACATGTGGCATAGATACAGAGTTGTTGTCTCCTCGTCTCATTTCTCTCTATTAATTCGATTTATCAACGCTTTGCAGGAGAATCTCCTAATCTTTGCGGTCGAACGCGCGCGCCCCGCATCACGCACAGCTCATCTGCAACCGCTTACATGATAGATGCGTTAAAAACATGTTTATCTAGTTTATAGCAATGCTATTTCTTTAGCTTCTTTTGCGGCACAGTTTCCTTCTTCTTTTCATCGGGGCATCGAGCAAACAAAAAAAAAAAAAGTATCTACGTATCTAACCTCCTACTCGATGGTTGGTTTTCTGTGTGTTTTGTTAATGACTCTGTCGATTAGTGCTGCTGCGGTTATATTACACTCTTATGTGGGTATCTGTCGCATAAGAGATACTTTTACCTAGAGGTTTTCATTTTGTCTTGCCTCGGCTTATAATTATTAAAAATTTACATCTTCCTTTGGCATGGAAAGGTGAGACGAGACAGTGCATACGCAGAGATGAAAAAAAAAGAAAGATTTTGTATCTGATTTCTTTTGGAAGTCAATCTTTTGAGGTTGCTGCTAGAGGAGACAATTTTTTTTCCATCTCACAACACTAAAGATACTTTAGCTGTTTGTACTGCAGAACACTCGTAGCGAACAGTTGTGGCATGTAAGTCGGTTTGGTAGCGTGTTTAAGGCAACATATGCTCGCCTCATGTGGTTGTTTGTTCATGGATTGAGTTCAAGAAATGTGGACCCATGGATAAGAACAGCAGATGACGGCAGAATAAAACAAAAAGAAACTGCTTTCCACAAATTTATGAATAGCAACACATTTAACGAACGACAGTCGTCGAATTCTGTTGGGGAATAGACAAAATTTGGGTTCTATGTCCTAGTTCCTGGGCTCACCCAGGTAAACTAATCAACAGTCAAGCCCTAGACCGAATCTTTTTTCAAAAAAATTCAACACTTAGACCACGCCTCCTCATAACTACAAATGGATTCTCACTCTCCTCTTAAGTAGCTCGAGAAACATGTATCTTTAGATTCGAGATATGAAGGTCAGCTTCATAGAGACTGATCTTACGATCTTGGCCATCTTTTCGTACCAGATTTCAGTAGAATTTCTTTTTAAACAGACTCGGTGAAAGAATGGATCCCTGTGGTATTCCAAGAAAAATTGCTTACTTCTTGGTTCCAGCCTCAAATGAACAGAGTAATTGATTCTTAGCTGCCGGATAGCGACGCTGGACTAAATGCTTTGCTACTTTTGGTCAATTCTTCTCGACTGAGTCTAAAGCTAGGCTTAAAATAGGCCGATTTAGTTCAGATACTATCTGTTCATACAGTCAGTTCCAGTTTTGATCTTATAATTCGATGTGAAGTGACTAAATTCGGTAGAAACTTGAAGGAATAGTAGTTACGAACTGAACAAATATGGACGGCTGTGACTTGAAGGCAAGCTTGAGTGGGGATGTGTTTTAAACGAACGGACAGTGGAAGCAGTTTAGGTATAATAGAAATTCATTGCCTATTGAGGTTATACCAAACCACGGCCAATCATTCCTTTGGGTTCCAGAATACGCTGGTATACTAGGGACGAACTGGCGGACGAATTAGGAAAAAGGGGTCCAAATGAGACCTGATAATAGTCGTTACCTCTGGTTTGACCCTAGCTTCATAGAACAACTCTTCACGCACTTTCATCTTGGCATGTCTCTAGAACACCCTATTTGACAAAACCTGGCAATTCCAAGCAAATTCTAGTGGATAAACTAGAGAGAATACCTCACTTCTCATGCGAATGCCAAAGACTGTACAGAACTAGGAAAGCATCCCTTGGTGAATACCACTTTGAAGACCTTGGCGACCTGTCAGGATAGCCAGCATCACGTTCGGGGAAGACGGTCAGCCTACAACAAACACTCTACCAAACTGCTGTCATCTGTGGAGGTTACTTCAGTACTGGGTTTCGCAATAGATCCGAGTGATGGCAGATCTTTCTGTGTATCTACTTGTTTACAATTTAGCCTGCGACTGTATTGCTTAACTAAAGAACTGGATGTGACGAAACTCCGAGTTCTAAGCCTTCGTGAGATATGAAGTTACTGAGGGACTGCGTTCATTTAGGTTTCCATATGTGGATTACATTCCCCCACTGTGGGACTAGGTATGCCGGATAGAACTTGACAAGTAGTTTCCGCAAGAACACTTTACAAGGATTGCTGATTCACTTAAGTCGTATGAAAAACAGCCTTTTAACCGCGGAGGGACCGATACATGAGTCTGAAGTGAAGCTTAGGGCGCGCATACTTTCAAATTTTGACTGCAGACTGAATACCAATCTTCGTTCTTACAAAATGGGCCGTTCAGTGGTTGATCCTGCTTTAATCCTTTTATCCTTCAGCAAATCAGAAAGTTTTGTGTAAAAGCTTTCGATCGAGTCTATCACAGAGCATACATTTCCTATAAATACTGGCGTCCCTCAGGGGTCTACTCTACCACCTACTCTATTTCTTCTTCATATTACGAGAAGATCGCATGCAAACGTAAGCTAACTTGACTGATTTGCGGTTCCCTCCAAGTTGTTGTCGATCGAGTCCCCAAAAAAACAAACATCAACACCTTATCTTTCCCAAATGCCTGCCAAACAGATTGGTACAAACGAGAGTACCAATCTCATGCGACACAGATGTCCACTTTCCCAGAGGAAAACAAAAACAGAAAAAACACTCCGATGGCCTTATTCGATAACCCACCAGGAAGCGAGCCCTTGAAGTGTATATTTAAACCCATTTCGTAAACAAAGTTGTAAATAAAAATCAGTTACTGGTATCTCCAAAGTTTTTTTTGTGCGAAATCTGCAAAATTTTAATCACCAAATGTACCTTTGCCCACCACGCCCCAACCACCACTAGTTTGGTTCACCAACCCTATCAGCTTGTAGCCACAAATAGCCGCGCTACAACTTGGCTTATCACCAGAGCACACAACAACCCACCATGTAGAGGGTATCAGAAACCACAACGTGACTCGAGTGTTGTTTCCATTTTCTAAAAAAACAAATTATCATTCCGCCTAGTACCAGTTCTGGTACGAGTATCTGGATGTAAGATCTCAAAAGTTCATTTCCACTAGGAATATCTGAACTTTTAATCTCATTTCCTCGCGTCATAGATCACATCATCTTGAATGGGATTTCAAAGAGGAGGAGGAGGAGGAGGAGTGCATTTTTCTAGCGATGAATTGCTCCATCAAACAATAAACTATCCTCTCCAGAGGCACTCGTTGCCTAGGCCTTCCGATAACAATCGATATCGATATATCGGTGCATTGTATCTTGTGTTGTTCTATGCAATGCCGAAGGTACTTGCACACGCTCCAGTGGGTCGAGCTAGGGAAGGCTTTGCTTGGAATAGTATTATACATTCGATACGCTATGGTATTTGGATTTAAGTTTTCTCTTTTTTCGTGCTGGTTGTGGAAATGTAAATAATTTCAAGTGTCATGAACTGGAGGCTCTCCCCGTGAAGGTTTAGTGATTCCTCGCCTGCCCCTTCGGAGGGAATAGTGGAATTCCGTGGAAGCTCACCAAGTGTGTGCTGTGTGCATGGTGCAAGTAGCGATGTTCTTTGGATGGGTTACAGTATTTTTGGTTAATGGACGAAGAGGGAGTTCTACAGAAGTTGTACCACTTGAACCGGGTATTGTTCATGGAAGATGAGTTCGGATTCTTAAGTGGAGTGGGGGATCGTTAACGAGATGTCAATTGCCAAAGGAATGATAGTACTGCTGGAATATCTATGAATTATTCTCTGTAATCGGTGTAGTCATAGTCAGTCCTAGTTTTAAGAATTCGAAAAACTTTGGTAAACCAGGCTTGACATGTGTTCTAAGCTGGACTTCACGAAAATCCCAAAACGACTATAATACTATGACTAGACGAATTGGGTGTGAAACGATTCAAAGCCCAACACAAGTCAGGCTCAAAGGACCACGAAACCTAGTTTGTATATGCAACGAGTGCCATGAGAGCAACTTCTTTAACGAATCTGCACATAATTCGATTCATAGGAACTGACCAGTATGCTGATAACTGGTAGCTGGTAGAACTCTTAGAGCCTCAGGCTTAAATATAAGAATAACATTTGCTGCCCCAGGCTGTTAGCTCTGAGACATTTCTGTAGCTGATATCATGGCTTGTGATGTTTCTCATTTTGCTTATTTTAAGCTCAGATCACAGCCATCCTTTAAGCTCGATATAATGAGGCTCTTAGGAATTAATATTGCAAGCCTTCTTTACTGGAGAACTTTCAGAGGACTTCACTTTGAATCCAGACGTCAATATCAATTATGGATGGTTAAGCCATTTAATGCTCGAAGAATCTCGCTCTTCTCTTCTTGGCCTTGAAGCTGGTTTTATAGAAACCTGAGATTCCTGGTAACAGAAAACAACTGAAATGACTCGTGTTCGGTTTTTGAAGAATGAAAGGAATGAGGAAAGCTGAAAAAATTAAGGTCCTGATAGTGAAGAGTACAAAATCCTAAGTCTTAAGCTAATGAACGAAGGAAAATTAGTTTTGGATAACCAATCGGTCCCTTGGATGCTGGAGATGCAGTCAGAATATTGCTGCAGAAAATACCCTAGGTCCATGAGATCTAGCAGTCCCACAACCGCAGAAAGCTCAAACAAGGCTTAATCAAATCTCGACTTAGTTTACTTAACAGAATCCGTGTTGAGGGACTTGCCTGTGATACAGCTGTCCACAAATCTTTAGGTCCCACATTCTCGATCGACATGGTCTTGGAATCTGAGACAGGGAATCAAAGATTTGCTTGATGTGGCCAGAGTAAATAGTATAAACGATTTTGGGTTTGCATTTGTAGGCATTACTTGCCCAAGTTCCGGAAAAAATTAAAAAGATCAATGATCGAGGAGTGGCCTTCATGATAGACCGTCAAATGTAAGGAATATTTTAGGGCTATTCATAGCATTTGCTGCCTATGCATCTGACTCTTGAAAGAAATCCTCTAGACTTTGCCTTCAAGCTGAGAAAATTGTATAGAGATCGATTTTTCTCAAAAAGTCTAAAGGAATAGGAAAGGGAGGCTGCATCTGCATCGGATTCATTGTGAACCATTGTGACTTTCTCAAAGGTCGGCCTAGGGCTGTTTTCCTACATCTACACAGGCTTGGCCATTAGCAAGGAAGGCGTGATGTGTTCTTTTCTTCGCCCGATCACTACAGCCTCGGTAGAGGAATAATTCGCGTGAAGAGCCCTAAGTTTACTCTAGAATTCGCTTGGTTTTCGTTTCTACGTGTTTTGTTTATCTAGAGCTCGAGCTTAGTTTTTTCGTCTTTCAAAAGTTTAGCTAAAAGTATGCCTTACGAACCCAGACGATCTGAAAAACGACCGATTTGGCCTATACTCCCGCGTAAAGTTGTTCAGACGGCTAATCGTGATGGAACTGAAAGCTTATATACAGACTCGAAGCCGTCATTGCTTCTATAGATACATTCATACCAAATTGCTTCTCATTCATAAGATACGTGGAGTGATGCAAGGTAGCATGCTCGGGCCTATACTCTTGCTCACAAGAAAAAAGTACAAATTGGTTCAACTAAGGCCCTCCGCCATCTCCCTACGACTTCGTCTATTATGAAAGTCTCCAAAAGTTCAGCTGGGACATAGGAAAACATGAAAAGATACTCAACCAATGGTCAATGGACTATTGACCCTTCGGTCGTCTTGAATAACAATCTTCTTTTTTCTATTCTATTCCCATAAATCTTCCCTTTCTCGATATACCTACTGCCTATCTGTCCTAGAACACTGTATAGATATCGTTTGGATTGTAATTTATACTTGCTTGTTGGATGGCATAGAAAATTGTTTTTTTTTTATTGTCTTTACCTCTTAAGGAATAAAAACCTCTCTAGCTCTCCTCGAGCTATACCCCATTCTTCTTCTTTACAGAACTAGAACTATGCATCCGGCAATAATAGGCGGTCTCCCCTCTCTCTAGTGCTCTCTAGCATAGTGCACTGAACTAATGACGAACAACGAAGGCTAAACAACAAAATAGAATAAAACGAACGAACAACAGAGAAGTGGCGACACAGCATTAAAAAAAAAACGAAAAAAAAAGAAAGAAAACAAAACAACAAGAGTTTAAAAATAAATAATGCACTTCATTTAAAATTATGCAGATACATAGATGCAGATAAGTTCGCTTTACGTACGAGTTGATGTGAATGCAATTCCGTTGTTGGGTACAGAGATACGAATAGTTGGGGGCACAATGCATACCCCACACACATACAGAGAGAAAGGTGTATGCCCCCAAGTGCCTCTGGCTACAAAAACAAAAAAAAGATACGAGTAGATGGATAGAGATACTCTTGTACTTGTACATCATTGCAAGCATAAATATCATCACAGCGAAGCATAGCATTGGTGCACTGGTCCTTGGATTTGTATCTCTCTTTTATGAGCAAATAAAACAAGAAAATTAAATTGGAAATCGTTAATTGCAGCGCCGTCGCCGCCGCTGCTTCCAACTGCTGATGGACTGGGTAACAATATTTGCATAGTGCAGTTCTCCCATGTTGACAATCGCTCTTCGGAGGAGGAGGAGGAGGTCGGTTTTGCCATCCATTTTTGGGGTGGTCACGACACTGGAAATTGGACACCCCATCCTCCCATGGAGGCAAAACAAATATTCATGATGAGTATGATAAAGTTTCGCGAAAAACTAGGAATTTGAGTTTCGCATGACTTGCCGGATAGATGTTTGCTAATTTAATGGATTCGGTTTGCAGGCGTGTTGATCGAATGTTTGCACAACTAGTTTGTGTAGTTACGTGACATTTGTTGGAGTAATTAAGAACATGGGCTGGACATGTTGGCAAGACTCTAAGTATTACCTCATCCATTTGAGATTTGGATACGGTCTGGCTTATAGCATTTTCAAAGTCAGTTTCTTCAAAACTTGTTCCCTTTAAAGTGGATTTGTAGTAGGTATGTACGATGATCTGGTGGTAAGTTCGTATTAACTTTATATTCGGAACGATGAGCTAATCTAGATGATGACTAATGCTTTGCATCGAAAGGCTGATGCCAAATTTGTAAGACTTTTGGACCAGTGCCTGTCTTTTGCTTTTCTTACTTCATCGACGATTTGTGCATCGGATATGGTTATAAGTCAAAGAATTGACTCATACATCTCTCTGACAACTCTCCACATCGAGCGGAAGTCTAGATTGAATAATAGTTAGGGGAGGGAAACGGACAACCATGAGTCGTTAGATACCATGCAACTGGTGGCCACTGACTCCCATCTAACAATCCATTCGAAGTGGATCCTCTGTCCTGGTACAAAAATGAGTCGTTTTGAACCCTATCGGCCAAAGGTTTGGCTATATCTTCCCACAAATAAATGGAAGTCAAGGTGAATACCACGCAAATCCTTGCTACTGGCTCGCACCTAAGAACTCGGTGGGACATTTGGTCTGGTACAAAAATGAGTCGTTCAGTAGCCAATATGATTCGTGTTGCAACGTTTACAGAGTGCCCGTATGACACTTGCTTTTCACATGTGGACTCATCAGACCTGTTCCCTACATTCTAAGCGAACCCGAAAGGACTTAGAAATGTACCAGGGCATGTACAAGAATGAGGTATCCATGAGTCAATACAGGACAAATTTTAAGCTAACTGATACTTGTTCTTTTTTTTTTTTTAAACAAAACAAACCATATGCTCATGAGTACTGACTTGGTCAAGGATCATTTTGATATAAACCCTTACACTCATGAACATGCTAAGATGAGGAGTCGTGAGTCGGTTCAAAAGAACACACGAATATCAGTTTTCCATCAACAAAGAATTTAGGGTCCAAGGTCCTTTAAAAAATTACAATAATGTGGGCTATTCATGAGACAAATGCCTATTTAAACCCATCGATCCCAGTTTAACAGAGAATCACTAGACAAAGTGACCTCGCAGTGGATGCCTTTTGTCGAAGGGATTGGAAGAATATAGTCATTGATCCTTGCCTTAAGTAAAATTTAAGGTTTACGTGATTAGTCAGACATAGTTGCTTTTGAAAACAAACCGATCTGTGTACGTCATAATGGTTCAAGGCTTATGAGATTATTTTCGTGTTACATGTTTCGAGGAAGCTCGAAGGCTCTAATTTTTCACTTAAGGAGTTTATATCATCGAGCCACTATACCTACAATACGTAAAAGAAGCGAATACTCACTGGCACACAGAAGAATCACAGAAGAATCAAGACCTTTTTAATTGCTTTTTTCGAGAGTCGGAGAACTGGGACAAAATTGAGTCAAAAAATCTTCTGACATTTATAACTAATCCCACCCAGCTTCCTTTCTCAACCAGAGACATATTTTAAGTTCCCCACTGGATAGAGACTTTGGCTTAGGTGTGGCTTGCCTTTACCTAGAGAGTCAGCTAACATAACTGGGACAAAGATGAGGTTGTGTCGTCTGATCCAGCCTAGCCTAACTCTTTTGGTTTTGTGCTGAATTTTACTTCCAATCTAACTGTGCAACTTCTAGAGAGCATCTACACAGAGGGATTGATTGCTTTCAATAAATCAAGGAAGTCGAAGATATTAGTAAGAAACTATGTCAGATGCACTATCCTTCACAACATTAATGACCTAAGCCACTCAGATGACAAGAAGACGACGATGGTGTTTTGAAATAAAGTTCCCCACATAGTACTAGGAGCAGGAATCCAGTAACAATAAGTAAAGATCTAGTGTCTACGGAAAGTAATGTTGTAAAAAGACAGAAGTATCCTCTTACCAAGGAAACAAGTTGATCTACAGTACCAGATTAGGGTTGGGATTCCACAAGGTTCAGTCCCAGGTCCCTTGTATGTAAGAAGACTGAATTTTAAGAGAGATTCCAAGTCCACAAGGAAGTAGGCCTGAAGCAATGGTAGTCATAAAACCATTCCATAAGTACGGATTAAAACGTGGTATAGTGAATTTTTTTTGATGCGATACCTATGTCTTGAGACCTTACTACCCAAGCTGTTGCCACTAGAACGAAGGCGTGGGCATATGTTTTTCACAATACCGGCGATATCTGATGGCTGAAGGTCATATGCCTCGAGCGCCCTGCTAACACAAGGAAATTGTTCAAAACCCTTGATGGTCTTAAAGCTACAAACTAGGTAACTTATTAGCCTTCTGCCTATCTTGACATAAGAGCTGTGCTCATACCCAAAATTTGCACTAAATATCTCCTTTTTTTGGGGGAAACATGTTTAGGAATAGGTTCCACAACCTGCCTTCTTGTTGAGTAGCTCTTCTTTCACAGGAGACACTTCAATTCGTCTGCATCTAGAAAAGCTTTCGAAACCCAAATTTTGAATCGTTAAGGATAATCTGTCTTCTTCTTGGCTAAGCTTCCCGCTGCCTATTTCAAAAACCCTTGTATTTTATTGGCTGTCAGAGTGAGGACATCTTTGTGAATTGTTTGATGGAAGAACTGAATTTAGGGCGATATGAACAGAGGTTGACGAACTCATGATTAGACGATAAAGTGCCTCAAAATTTCGACACGTGCTGCCCTACCAATCTACCAATAAAAACGTTATGTTCCCCCAATTAGGGTGCACCCTAATTGTGTCGCCTGCTTAGCTAGTATAAACCCCAAACTAGTAGTAGCCTGCGTTTTACGTGTGACTGACCCCAAGTTATTGTTCGTTGCCACGATATCGTTAAATCGCAGCATAAATCCATGTTGCCACTTTTCCACCTAATAGTGTGTAGTACGTAATCCAAACCATTATCCTATCTCCTCACCCAGTTTTGTAAATTTCCCAACAACCCCACAACAATGCAGTTTAATTAAAACTTAATTCAATTGCATTTGAAATCAAGATATCGCACTCTCAAGCAACGACCACAAGTTGTGTCTTATACAAGCGCGCCCGTCCAAAATAATTAATTGTGTGGGTTTGTCGATTGGCCCAAGTCGTCCAAAACGATTGTTAAAGCATTTAACGTACGACAACAACGTCACAACAAGGCTTAAATGAGCACAGTACGAGTATGTACGAGCTCTAGAGAGGGGCAAACTGCGCGACAAGTACCTACTCTCGCATGATTGCCATCTGGTAAAAGTTAATTACGAGAAAATTCGCAATCGGTGTCGTGCCATATATTCTTACGAGTATGGCGTTTTGTTTTTTTTTTTCATCTGAAGTTTCAAAGGAGGAAATATGGGCAAACAAGTTTCCTTAAAGGTGAGATGCCATTAACTGGGTACACAGTGGATTGGTAAATTCATAAAATTAAACGAGAATGTGTTGAGAAAGTTAGGAATCTCTGGTCGGTTGGCAGCAAAGAAGAAGCAGGGTCCAAGAATGGAATCTTGTGGATGGCCAGTTGCAAGATGCAGTTCAGTATGGCAGTGTTTTGAACTCGTATTTGAATTGTGGAATAGCTTAGGTTGTGGTATTTCAACTTTATGGCTTTAGATTGAAATCTTTGGGTTTTGTGCGCGCTTAATGAATAAAAATGTGTCTTGAGAGGAGTTCTTGCGCTGCCATAATGCGCATTTCATGGAACAGGTTAAGTAAAACTTGACTTGAGACACATTTTCTGGTCAGTAGTATAGTATAACATGGATAGTAGTTATAGATCGAGAAATGTGGCCACTAGATTCGTCTCAATTGAAACCTGATCTTTGGCAAACATAGGGCATTCTTACCAAGGCTCAGAGATGGCTTTTAAGGCAAAATATGAAAGATGCCAGTTGGAGAACAGAATGAGAGAGACTATGGAATGAATAAAAGGTCCTACTTTCGACCTCAGATGTGGATTTTAAGGCAAAATATAAAAGGCGTGAGTTGAAGAATAGAATGAGAGAGATTACGGAATGAATAAAAGGTCAGACGAGGTTTTTCTCCGAACTACATCTGAATTGAAGCCGGTTCTACAGGCAGGATGGGACAGGGCAGAAAGAACAGAAAGAACTGGTGGGCAAGAATTGGTTGAACGAATGCTATATGTAGTGATTTGGTAATGTAGGGATTCGAGAATTCTTTAGACCAACAAGTTATACAACCAAGCGCAGAGTTGGTCCTACCTATTATATTGTCGATGTGGGAACAAAAGTTAAGCTCCTAACCCGAAGAGCCCCTCAGAGACTGGGGGACAAGTTCGTTACAAATAAAGTAGCAACTGTGATTTTGGGGACAACGCTTGCGGGAAAAGATAGACATTTGCTGATGTTGTAGTTCAAAATATGTTAAATTTCTGGGACTAGACAGAGAATAAGTTTAGGTTATGTTAAAGATAATGAGAATCGGTCTGCAGATCTTCAAGCCGTCGGTGTACACAGAGAGATAGAAGTTTTCAATAATACAGTCAATATCATTGGTGGTGAGCAGGAAAATTTAAGGGCCAAGGCTACTGTCTTGAGGGACACACGATGTGGGTTAGAAACAGAAGATTTAAGTAAAACTTCATAGAGTCCACCTACAGAGGGCTTTCAGTTTTATCAAATGCAGGCAATGTTTGTGGGACAAATTTTGTAAGGTTTGTGGCTATCGACCTAACTTTAGAAACCATGTTGAAAAAATAAGGATTTGCAGTGAAAAAAAAATCGAGCCTTACACAATAGTTGCGAGGAGTTTGGGTATGGAAGATGTTTTGACGACAGCTCGATGATAATGATAAATGAGTTCTTACCTAGAAGAAGGAAAGCTCTTTGGAAGAGAGACATGGAAACACGTCTTGAGAATGTCATAAGGGCTCATCTTTGTGTCGTTTCTGTCAGCAGTGATTGAAGAATCAATTCACTTTCACAAGTATACACACAGTTTTATAACTGAGGGTCTGATGGAAACCTCAACCAATCAAGTCGTTTTAATAAGGCTCTTTAACCTCCATGGCCGTTTGTTCGCCATGGATGTAACAAAACCTCTTATCTTTGTTGGCTGGCAGACCTCAGAGACATTCCGGGGAACCGCAAGGCTGACGAGTTCTTCAAAAGGGTACTACTCGCAGGATTCTGCCGATTTCAAAGTCAAGCTAGCATATCTATACTAGACTCCCAGCGTTAGGACCATCATTCGATTTTTTAAGAAGTTCCGCTCGGTTCCATTAATTTTTCGGAGTCATGGTATGGCGATGGACTTTTACTTGGTAAATATGGTTGCATCCCCATTCAGCCAAAGTATTTCATCATAGCCCGACTATTTGAATGATATATCGGAAATTCACTCGTAAAACTATGTTCAAGGGCGTCGGATCGAACTCTGATCTGTTTGTAAACTAGACCCGATTCCCTAGAATCAGAGCAGTTTGAACGCTCCAATATCTCTACGTCCAATTGCCTTGCAAAACATTAGGGGTACATGCCTCTCTTGTAATCGATTCAATTTTTGACAGGTGTCCCACAAGGTTGTCTACTTTCTACTAATCTTTTTACCGGAATAATATTTAGAAGCAATTTTTAGGGGATTTTGTAAGGAAAAAAAAATCCGATTAGGGTTGGTTGTCTCATCTACGACATCACGAAATCCACTTCTTTACAGCATCACCACTGACCCAACTAGTACCGCGTTTGTGACAGGGTCGTGGTGCCTCTCAACGCTCTGGTGGTTTCTACCGTAAAAGAGAAATCAAACTCAACGATGTTGGATTAATCACTGAAATCATTAATCAGGTTCTGTCTTAGCAAAAATAATTTGCAACACTTCTGGCATCGATGTCTTTTGTTTTAGAAGAAACCCAAGCTAAGAGAAAGTATGACCTACCATATCAGATTCCCTTCCCAGAATTTGAACGAGAAGCCAAAGCCATCTAAATCAAAATGAGAACGCGTCGATTATTACTACTAGTACCATCGGATACCACTTAGCATTGTTAGTCACGGAAGTAACCCGTACACCGACAAATACGTAACCAAAACCAATCCCATCCATTGTGGCCTATGATTTGTATCTAATCTCAACCTCGACACCGAACCATCAAGACAAATCTGTATTACGAATCCAACATTACAATGACTTGGCCATTCCATCTAAATCGTGTTTCACAGCGCTATACTTATACAGAGAGAGAGAGGAGGAGAGACTTCATTAACCTCTCTGCTGCCGCCGCCGCCGCTAAGACTGACACTTGAGAAACGAAGGCCCACGGGCCATTGAAACGAAATTACATCCGAAATCCCTTTTGATTCCGAGAGCTTAGCTAGCCAATGAATCTTACCATTTGTCTATACCCGAGGAGTATCTGTGGAAGAGCGAAATCTATAAATAATGAAAATAATTGTAGTCATCGATAGAGATCAACCGAAAAAGGTTGCCAGACCGGTTACACCGTCACCTTTCCACATCGAGATTGACTTCTTTGTCCATTTTCCAGCGCACAACCCACGTTGTGTGTCCAATTGTGGCCCAACTAGAGAGTTAGAGAGTTTCTTGTATCTCGACGGCTTTGACTTGTGGCACAGCCTATTCAGGTCTGAAATAAATAGTTGCACCATGTCACGATAAACACGGTTTTTTTCTTTTTCAAAATGGAAAATTGCGTTGGCGGTGCTGAACACTGCCATCGTTGAACCACAGAGAGACACGTACAGAGAGAGAGAGAGAGTGCGTGTGTACCTACAAATTTCCCAATTGTCCGACGACGCACGGCTGACTGGTATCCGAATGCGAACAACAAGGAAGCGCACTTTTGAAACCGGAAGTTGGAAAATATAATCCACTCATTGTGTGTGTGTTGTGCTCTGCACACTGCTTCCGCAATCTGTCTCTGAACGCGCATTCGTAAAATTTCAATTTAAATAGATGCGAATCGTGCGCACCGTGGAAAAGATAATTAATTTTTGGCCAATTCACTTCCTCCTTCCTGAGAGAGGAAGCAGATTTCTATGTCGTATACAACAGCCGGGTGGAGGCTGCAAGGATCATTAGAGTTGTAGGACTGTTTGTGTTCTAGATTCGGTGGCATGGGGATGAACTGAATTGTAATGATGCCACTAGATTGGAATGAGCCAGCCAGCCAATGCAGTGGTGTGAATAATTAAGGAATGGAGTTCCATCGATTTTCTGGGTGGGACAAGGTACGAGTAGGTATATCATAGACATAATGGAGCCATTGGGAATTATGAAGTGGCTAGGCATGAGGGCAGGTTCCACTCCTAGTGAACTAGTTCGATAGGGTGGAGTGTACGACGGTTGCCATTCGATTGTTATGTAAAGGATGTGGAGTAACCTAGTCTGGATCCTACTTACTTGATTATCTCTAGGGATGCTGAATTCAATTACTTATCGCCTAGGCACGCGTTGTGCAAGAGGAACTCTTTACCATTATCAGAATCTGTAAAGCTTCGAGACATCGTACTGAACACCAGTGAATGCTGTAGCTAGCGACAGGAAATGTCCTTTCAAAAGGTTTGAGAAAATCTTGGATATTTGGATCAGAAATCTGGAAGCATCAACAAATGATTACATAAATATAAATAAAATGGAGTGCCACAAGTGTCCCTGCCAGGACAGATCTTATTTTATACAACGTTCTAGGACTTTTGGGGAATCATTGGGAGAACAAAAAACAGTGTACTAGGTCTTTAAGAAAAAGCAGTCTTTTGAAAGACCTGCCGTTTCGCGCACCTGCCATCTACTATCAACTTGTAATAGATAGTGCGTAGAGGGGCGTCAACCATTTCAGTAAGAGAGCCATCCGAGGCAGATCCCCGCCTTCCTGGTTCATCCGCTCGCTCATTTCTCTCGATTTAACTATGGCCCGCGATCTAAAGGAGGTTGATTCTCAATCGACGACCCAAGGAAGAAGGTTCACTTGTGCAAACTTCTTTACTACATCGACCGACACAATAGCCGCCTGGCAGCGAGAACCTCTGGAAGACTCTGGATAAGTCAGGAAGCCGACTCATAGGAAGTACAATCTAATGACTTTCTACCACTGTAGCAGAATACTCGAAAAACTTGTGGTCCTGTGGAGAGGTTCATGTCCACTTACATAGGATTGTGCAATCTGGATTTTTTAGTACACTGGAGGTCGGACATAATGGCAAATGCTAAGAGTCGAAATAAATGAAACGAATCAAGGTTTTGCAGAGAAAGTCTGCGGATTTACTATGAGAGCAGTACACGCTCAGTTCTTGGTATGCAGTGTGATGTAAGACTCCACGAGGCCCCTTAATGTAACCGTGTACTAGGCAATGGAGAGGACTGATAAAATGAAAGGAAAGTCATAGACACTGGCACTTTCTGGCTTTCTAGCCTGCTAGCCTGCCATATTGAAGCTTGAAGCATGGGACAAATATTTTTGTAAAATGAATGGTACTATACCCTATGCAACAGCTTTGTCTGTCCCTGAGGGTATACTGAAGGTACTTTGACTATGTCCCTACTAAGTTCGATTCTTTATCGAAAAAATCATCGAATGGCATTTGCTAGTTCTTCAATCTCTCAGTATGGTTTGAGAACCAGGTGCTGTAAGGGGACAACCACTAAACGCAACTGAAACATCGGTTTCTTGGAGGAAGGGTTGGAGATAGTTGAAACAGCTTAGGATGTACGAGGATTTAAACATAACTTCAGAGTGTTCTAAGCGAACTATGATCTTTAGGGCGTATACTGATATTTGATAAGACGATACCAAACAAATACAAATATTTGACGCAAAAGGTCCATGAAACCCAGGGCCTAGCTCCTCAAAAACGTTCGTGTTGTGCGTGTTATATTCTTTACACGAATGGAAGAGTTGTACTGTTTTACGCCATTGTTACTTGAGACGTTTTCTCATGTCGGTTGTACTCTCGCATGTTTGTCAGACGTTCTCGAAAGGTACCGTAAAAGAAATTTTAGGACAGAATGACTTCAGTACATTTCTGGACTTCTTTATCAACACAGCCTTTGCAAAGATCTACTATCTCAAGTCGTGTACCCCGTGAGCACACCTTTGCAGCTAGATATGGATTTCCTTCCTTTTTGTATCTGTTTGTCCACATTTTTCTAGTTGAAGCACATGTTGTATTATTTGCTTTGATTAGAACTTAATTTCTCGCTTTTTGTCTAAGTTAAGAACTGAGTCTCTTTTAGCTTTTATTCCTTGCTACACATTCATAACCAGGGATACTAGCACTTGCCAAGTCTCGATATCGACTTCTGCTTCAGCTTTCTATCTCTCGATGGAGACAATGATAGCATTCATCGCAGTCTCGCGGGCAGACAATAGTCATTGCTAGGACTGTGCGTGAAATACACAAATAGTGGTTCTAGTAGTTTAGACATGCTTCTCCCATCAGAAGATCTATCTATCTCTTTAGATCCATCGGTATAAACTTCTGTAACTTCTGGACTTGGTATTTCCCTGCTTTTCCATTGCTCACTTCTTGGATGGAAGCTAACAAAAGGTCGTATGAAGTCAAGATAGGGTGTCATGTAGACTATCCCTACAAATTGATCTAAGTATGGCCTGATGGGTTCAACCTGCAGCTGTTCAATCGATCTGACTTTTCCCTAAGGCGTTTGTGGCTTCCGATTTTTGTATAAAGAAAAAGGCTAGTGGCAGTAGATTAAGGACGACATCCAGCCCTGAGCCCTCATCACTTATCGTTTGAATAGACTCTTGAATAGGCTCTTGGTTAGAGATATCGTTTTGACAAATCTAGTAACTCTAGGAACTGTCAAACTTTATCGAAGGAGCAAACTACAAGCGACAGAGTTTTTTGCTATCTTGGGGGCTCTGCTCTCGTTATATGGACTGGTAACACCACACAAGATTGCCATTGACAAGTATAGGCTTTCAAATAGCCCTATACAGTCGCAACCATGCCGATTTGCCAAAAATTCTTCAACACAAGTAGAAGGCTGTCTTGAGCCTCTCCTACAAATCTCATTTCCCGAACCCGAGTTGCCTCACGTTCCTGTACTTTAAGTTGAAACGCAAAAAAGCCCCACGTTTCCATTAACGGCTTCCTTGATAAAAACCCCCTCGTACTGCATTACAAGATTAAAGACCATAATTTTAATTCTCGCTTAAGTATTCTATGTGAAATGCGATCCACAAAAGATACTTTTACGTATAAATAGTTTTTTAAAGCCAACCGCACACAGATCTTGCTGTAGGTTGTGCACAGCGCTCTGTGGTTGTGGAGCAACTTGTTAAGGGGGTATCTGCTTCGATTAGCATATGGAACAATGGGGAGTGCATTTAAATAATCACGACTACTGTTTCTGTATTCATATACATAGTTGGGGATCGCTGTTGTTGTTGTTGTTGTTGTTGGTGTCGCAGAGCAAAGTGCAAATAGTTTGTAGTAGTTGCGACTTGTTTATTGCATTCATTTGTTTTTATCTACACTATCGCCGCATATCGGTTAGATGCACTAAAGGCAGCTGCAAATGGTTGTGATCTTCACCCCCTGGTGCACAACAGTCGACTCGATGCGAGTACGTGCAGTGGTTCCAGTCGAATGCCTTTTGAAGATACAGATACACGTTAGGTACGAGCTTATTCCCAAGAACTGAATTCTATTTAGTATCACCCACTGTGCTGTTGGTAACACACACACACCAGTGGGTATCTGCTGCGTGCATTTGTTCTCTGATCGTGTCCCGATTCGAAGCCCAAGCCAGTGGTCCCTGGGGGGGAGCGAGGCGCGTTCAATTGAATTCATTTGCCGCAATTTTATAGTTACCAATTATCTTCCCACTGTGGCTGTGAATACTATGCTGGCTTGTTCGAATCTTTTCCTCATTGTAGATACTTTTTTTTTCGTCTGTCTGTCTGTCTGTTTGTTTGTTTGTTGGTAGCGTGGTGTGTAATTATTATTTTTAGTTTGCGTAGATGCGATCGTTTTGTTGATGCAACTTTCTAAAGTTGATTTGCAGTCGCGAATACGTACAGTTTCACTTGCAAATTTCGCACTAGGGTCTGGCGGAGGGAAGTGTTTGTAAATTAGATTTTTTTATTTTTTTTTTCATGAAGAAATAGTTTCATTGTCATAGTTGATGGACGGCAGATGGAAAAGTATCTTTTTTTTTTTGAATATAAGAGAAAGTCTCTTGCTGTAGCTTGAGATACTCTTGGCCTTTAGTTTCAGTATTGCACTGTTGCTCACTGGTGTCTTGATCAAGGCTCTATCCATAGCTAACAACAGCACTGAAAGTTACATCATCTGATGCTGATCTCCAGGGGAACTCCTTCATCACATATCGCCCAATTTGTCTACTGAGTGGTTGCAATAGGCGATGACAGAGGGGACAGTTTGGGTTCCAAAATGTCCAGTTCACTGTAAATGGTACTATCTCTTCCTGCAGCGATTGTAGGAAGAAGATGGCAGACATCAAAACTGCTTTTAAAGCAGCAGTTGGTAATGATTAAGGACTCTTAAATAAGTAATACGCCAAGCTACATCCTAAGGGTAGAATCAAGCTACTTTAGGAAGAGGAATTTAGGCTAAGAAAGCATCAAAAATCGATCAAAATGTCGATAGACATTCCACATGGATCAGTACTAGGTCCTCTACTGTTTAACTTCATGGGGTGAGTCGATGTGGCTCAGGTTGCCAATGCCCTCAGGAAAAAAAAGTCACAGACTTCGCGGATGACATCAACTAGAATTGAAGGCATTTTGGAAACATAAACCTGGTTGAAGACAGTACTAGATGCAGCAGGGGCTTCTTAGTAGACAAGGTGGCTTGGATTAGTATTCAATGATAGCGAAATCAAATTTCTTTCAAAAATTACTACAGGTTGGGTTAGACTTGGGAATGCCTACATGACTTTAAGGAAGGAGGAGGATCTCCAAGTACAAGGAAACCATTTGGAGATCTAAAAAGTTCAGTCACAGGGAAAACATTTTGATGACAACGTACCGATGGTCTACTGCGTCTGATGTTGAAAATATTGACTTTTACTACTAGATATGTAGGTACGGCGCTTGGGAAGATGCCAGAGGCATTGTCATTGTTTTGGGGAATTTTCGTCGAAAGTAGCCAATGACAACGATATGCTGGAGAAGATAATTGCAGATTTCTTAGTGACATGGTTTGGAACTTGAGTATCATACAAATACACCATGGATGGTGTCTGAACTTAAGTTTGGAAACTGGTGCAACTCTTGGATTCGTTGCCTCTTAGTCTTGCACGAACTTAGCTAGGTGTCAACTTAATCGTTTGATGGTCAGTCCAAGGAAATCATGTAAGTTAACAGACATATGCTGGAAACGCCCTGACAAGCCTTGGAATCGTTGCCTAAATTGCAGATACATTTCGGGTGATAATTATTGAAAAAGGCGTCGCAAAGCTTGGTCTTGGATTCCATGGTCAAGATCGTCTAAGCATGTACGTCGAAACAGTTGGACATGTGAAATTCTGTGAATTGAACTCTCAAAACGTTGATATGTCTATGATAGGATCGTGAGAGGTTCAACGGTGGCCTTCATTTTCGATTAGGGTTTCCTATGATGCATGGTGAGTTCTGAGTGCTTTAGTAAATATGTATGCCAGTGGAACTTGGTTCCTGATGGCTAGACAAAGGCGGAAGATTCGTATCTTCGAATGGAAAATATGCGGTTGGCGTAGCAATAGTTGGTATAAAGTGGAAAAACAGCCACAATTGAGACGACTCATCAAGGCAGGGTTGATCTACATGTAATTTTACGATTTTCTACAACAGGAACGGATCTATAGAAAGTGGATAAGCATGCCGAAGAAGATAGACGAAAAGTCCTTAGAAAAGACTAGTGAAACGCGGGTTCAAATAGTGGGGAAACTACACACGGGTTCAAGGCATGCCATGAGTTTTATTGGGTTTCGCTAAGTTCTAGCCCAAATACTGATCAGGTTATGATTAAGCAACAAACGTTCTAATCTAAGAAGCTTTACGCAGGGTTCTTAGTAAAATACCTACAGTCTGTAAGTTGGCCCAAAATGTATCATCCTACCGGAAGATGCTATAACTTTTGCAGATAGCGACAATTGTCAGCTTTGGAACGCTACACTTCTCATGATCACTGAATGCTCTATCAGACTATTTTTGTACGAAATAATTGCTCAGTGATCTTGGCGCCGATTTCTCGACCGCCCTACACCAACTTGTCAAACACTAAAGCATTTGGCCGCTCGCCTCGAAAAAGCTTAAACAAAACGTGAAAGAAGAGGTGTAGTAGTGCTCATTTCGACGAGAGAATATCCCCACTATAGCTGGACATCGTGGGTAACATCAAGTAACAATAAGATGCCGCATGTCTTCGACTGTAGTTAACAAAAGTTCGCTGTGCATGGTGCCCTACACCAACTTGTCAAACACTAAAGCATTTGGCCGCTCGCCTCGAAAAAGCTTAAACAAAACGTGAAAGAAGAGGCGTCGTAGTGCTCATTTCGACGAGAGAATATCCCCACTATAGCTGGACATCGTGGGTAACATCAAGTAACAATAAGATGCCGCATGTCTTCGACTGTAGTTAACAAAAGTTCGCTGTGCAACATGAGTCTTCTCGAAAAGGTGTCAAGTAGTCTAAAAAAGTTCACTTGGTTCTTGAGACTCAATATAAAGTTCAAGTCAATCAAGGAATCTTGAGTATCAGTGCATCATACCGACAAAGCAGAAAATACGACGCCGTTTTCTACTAGCAAGACGCATTTGTGATCAGGAATCCAGAACCCAAGAGAGTTTGATGATACATATGTAGGTCCTAACCAGCTTAAACTCAAAGTTAAATGATTTAAGAACTTTAAGTCTACTATATGACCCATTCCTGGCACAAGACTCGATAGTATGAGTATACCTCTGATTAGAAATTAGATGAACCTTTGGTCACCTCTCAGTGGTTCTATTTAGATGAAGCAGAGGAGATAGAAGTTCATCTTCAAAGGAACCTTCTGTAGTTTTTACGTAGTTTGGGAGCAGTCCGAACTAGGCAGAAATGATTCTGTTGCTCAGCATGGAGCAATTGGCCTTATCCTCCCAAGAATATCACATGAATGTGTTTCTAAACAAATGTTTCCTTTACTCGCAACTTGACCCATCCATCGTTAAAGCAAATTCTCAGAATTAGATAAATCTTGACAGACTGAACGATTGCAAACTAAATCTCCCTTGATGCCTACAAGTCAAAGGTCAACTTAGGGTTCTTGTCAAAAACGTTCCAATTGTGCCGTGTGATACCCAAAAATTTGCGTCCAATGAACAATATCGAAACAATTCATCAGAACTAAACCAAACCCACATCGGATTTCGACAAGAATACTCTCGAAGTGTATACATTAACAGCTGTTCAGCTTCTGGGATATGATAAGCAGTGGCTCGATAGTCAGTCATATGAAAACTACTTTCTCGATCAGCATATGCCTGTGTACATATTGCCACTGCTCTTGAAAATCCCATCACGTGTCTGGCACTCCACAAAACTTAACAAAGCAACATCCCACAATTCAATGTTTAATTAGCCAAACTCACATCAACAACTAATTTGAATTTATGACCTAAAACTCAATAATTAAACTCTCGAAACGATCAACAGCCGCATTAATTGCTCCTCTCTTGATTGCAAATATCCATCCGCGAAATTAAGTCCCTAATTGTTCTTCGCTCAAGTTCACATCCATAAACTTATTCAAACGAATATTTCGTAAAATTAATAAATCATTAAAAAAACTACCAGAGAGTTACCCAATAATTGAAACATCAAAACTATTTGATTCCCAGACCGGTGGTGTGCTGCAAATAGCAACTGGCAGCCTAGCGTGCAGAAAATTACGCAAAAAGTCTGAATAAAGAGAAAAAAAAAATTAACAATTAATTTTTAGTTAGCAGCAGCAACCTTAATGCAGAGTTCTCCTTAGTATGGAGAACACCACCAGAGAGCCATTGAGTTCACGGCAGTTTACGTTCATTAGCACGCACGTTTGCAAAAATCTGCTGGAGCCACACATAGTTGTAGAAACTGACTCCATAGTCGAGTACTCGAGTTGCAGACCTTCGACACATTTGCAAATAGCAAAGCAAATCGGTTTCATGAAATCGAGAAGAAAGACGTACGCCTTGAGTTTCCATTTGGCTGATCAAAAGTTTGAATGAGTTCGCTTAAAGCGTTTGAATGATTCATCGCCACTGTCACCACCCCGTCATCACAGACTGTTGTTGTGTGTTGTTGAGTGCCTGAGACAGCAGCAGTTTCCGCATCGTGGACCTGCGTCATTGATTTCGATTTAATCAGAGATCACTTTGAAAAGATTTTTATTTTTTTTCTTTCTTATAAATCGTAAACCACAGATAGAGAATGTTCCAGAGCTGAGCATGGAAAACGAACCCCCACACACTTTGCGGTGACGAGTGTATGTAATGCGACGCAAGGTGACATCGCTGCGGTCGTTATTATCGAACCATGCTCGCCTTGACTTTGTACCTAAAATTATAAATTATATTTCGAGAATTATTGCTTTGTTTAAACAATCTTTCATGTAGTTGCTAACTGGCGTAACTTGTCGAGCGACATCTCCTGCAAATGATAGCGGCCCTATCTGTTCAATTTGAAATTCAATTAAAACCGTCAATCAATCGTCGTGTGTTCTTGCATCAGAAAACACAAACGATAGTCTGGAATGGTATCGGGATTTGCCTCCTAAAACTATGCTCCACGACCCAATGGTTACGCACAAGAAAAACGTACTACGCCGTTCAGCTTGAAAGGCTGCTTGCAAATGTTCACGTTTAACCGGATTAATGCGAAAATCGGAAAAAACAACAAATAAATTAATTTAACACTAAATGAGCAGATCGTGGACTTAAACACTAATTATCATGCTAGCCGTCGACGAGAATATAAATTTGTGTTGTTTGCTCATTGACGTTGTTTATGAAAACACTACGTAAATGGGGATCAAGTGCCTCAGTGGAGAGATTTATTGGTTGAGATTCCAGGGTCAATCTGGATCAGATAGGTAGCATCATCAAAAGTAAAATCTTTCAATAACAAATGGTTTACAGAGATCTGACATGCCAACTACATCCATTCTGGCGCTGCACCTATAGGAGACAGCTCGAAGTAGTGCCCACGATCAAACCTGCGGAAAAACAGCGGTACGGACCATCGCGCTATTGTAAGATCATCACCATCTCATGACCTTATCCTTAAATTTAAACCACTTTTTTATTAAAGAAAGAATGGATAAGCAGTATGACCGTCAAGTCAGTCAGAAATCAGGAATCATAATGCAACAGGTCATTCCATGATCCTGGAGAAATATCTAGGAAAAGTCTATACTACGGATTACCTCACTCCGTTCCTAGATTTTCATAGACCGTTTACTAGCTCGTTCTCAAGCAGGGAAGAATGGAAGGATGGTCAGCCTGCCAACACACGTTCCATCTCTATCTATACAGATGGATCTAAGATGGATATAGGCGTAGGGTCTGGCATTTTTTCTGAACCGCTGGGGATATCTAGATCAGTCCGCCTCCCGAACCATAGCAGTGTTTTCCAAGCGGAGGTCCTGACAGTGACAAGAGCTGCCCGTGAGACTGCGATGAAGGCAATACCACCGGAAGGTATCACCTTTTCCATCGACAGCCAGGCGGCAATAAAAGCGATTACTGCAAACGAAATAAAATCAAAGCTTGTGAAGTGCTGTCGCGAAGAACTCAGGGTTCTTGGAACACAGCACAAGGTTGGACTCTGCTGGGTCCCTGGGCACGAAGGTATTTCAGGCAATGCGGAGGCAGACGAACTGGCAAGAAGAGGCTCTGAATCTACATCGCAACAGGCAGACACCTCGGTATTCATCCCGCCTTGCACATTGAAGCAAAAGGCATGGATCTTGGCCAGAAGAGAGGCCAATAGTAGATGGACCTCCCTAGACACCTGTGTGATCACCAGAAGCCTATAGCCTTGCTTTGACAAGAGTAGGACCGAACGAATTATGCTAAACGATAGGAAATCCCTTTCTCTCCTTATAGGAATTATCACGGGGCATAACTCTCTTCGGTACCACATGAGATAGCTAAGACTCACGGATGAAGAGGAAGTTAATGAAGATACAACCCATTTTCTCTGTCACTGCCCTGGGTTTATCAACCTTAGATTCAAATTTCTAGGGCGACACTTTTTCCGTGACCTTGAAGAATTAGCAAACAGACCAATAAATGAAATTTTTAGGTTCATCAAATCAACAGGATGGTTTGGTGATCCACAAGATACAAATCAGTACTAGGGTTTACCAAAGGGACTTTTTCCCCTTTGGGCATCACAATGGGTCTGTACTGACCTGAGTGTGGCGACGTGATATTATCTGGTCGCCTACCCACATACCTTACCTATGACCGTCAAGCTAAACACCATCTCGATTTTCATGGATCAAATACCACTTTGAAGACTTACTTGGTGAGCTACCACTTCTACCTACTGAGTTCTTTAAAGAACACTGAGACACCCAAATACTTTGTTGATCTTGCAGAAATTTCCAACCGACGCATGTCAGTTTAGAGGTCGGCTCTATATCCCCAGATACCATTCGACTGTTTGAAACAATACGAAGGGGATACCATTGCTATTCAAGGGACGATATACGTAGGACAGAATTTGATCTCAACTCTCTTAAGGCATTCTAAGTGATGATTGCAATAATATCAATGTTGAGCTCGGTAGTTATTTTGTATCGCTGAGACTCAAGAGGTTGGAGTCCTTGTAATTTGAATTTACGAGTCAAGAGTGGTGTCATCCACGAAGGATGAGAGAGAAGAAAACCAAAAGGTTATTAGAATTAGAAATAGGAGACGATTATTGTTGAAGAATGCGATAGCATAGAACTTGGACTGACTGGCTAAGTGAAAACTTGTACTCCATATGTTGACGCTTACTACCCGGCATTTACGACATTGATTCGTACTTCGATTCGATTTTCCCGAAACCATACTGGTGGTCATTGAAGTTATGATTACTTTGGAGATATCCCATTAGGTAGTATGTTTATAATCCTTTGCATGACTATGGGAAGGACTGATGTTAAGACAATGGATCAGTAGTAAGAAGCTTGGTTCTATCACCTTTTTTTGGCGATTGGATGCACGGAGCAATTTGTCACCTATCTGGAAAGATGCCTGTGGATGCACTGAATTCAGTGAAGATGGCGGTAAAAAAACTATCTGCTTAATTACTGAACGTATTCCAGATATGAAATCTACCAGAATAGGCAAATGTTCATAGCAAATCTTGCCCAGTACTAGGTGGAAAGCTTTGTTGGAATGGAGAGAAGGAAAATAACCGCGATCTTAACGATCGAAGTCGGTTGTAGAAACTAATTCTACAGTCATATCAGAACGAAAAGAGGAACATTTACGATGGCAATAGGTGTGTTCATTGACAGAGGAAGACATCGAAACTCGTACTGCATTCAGGTCTTATACATCTCTACTAACAGAGGTTGGAATGTACCAATTAAGAAGACAAATGCAGCTTTATGTAATAAAACAAAACAATCCCACAAATAGCTTGCAGACAAATTGTGGATGCATATGGAGAGAGATGAGATAAGATCACTGGCTTTCGTCGATATAAAAGCTTTTTAAAAATTTCAATTATTATGTCATCCTTTGTAATGCAAGGCAAGGAATTGGATTCACCGCGGATATCCTACAGAGGCGGTTGTTTCTCGTCAGGATGTACGGCTCTAGCTCAGCAATCAGCGACAGAATTAGTAACACCTTACAGTTCTATTGGAAGTTTGTTCAAGTTAACTGATATGTTATGGAAGGGTGTGATGGACTTGAACTCTAGGAAATTTTGTCCATTGTCCATTGTGAATTATCTCTGGGAATAGAGAAAGGCATTCGTTTACCTTTCTTTCGGAGAAAGACCTAGAATTCAGAGACAGATCACACCATTAATGAGCTAATCCGGTCTGAGTGCAAAGTTTCATGATTCCTCGACAGACCTAGAGAGGAACAGAGTGTATGCCCTTCTTCTGTACATTTATAGAAATTAGGCAGAACTGACCTAAGTTAACAGCAGTAGTGAGCATTCGAATTATTATAATGTAAACAAAATTTATGAATAGAAGAAGAATAGATTTGAAAACTTGGAAAACCAATGTTCAAGTACTGACTGTCCCAATCTCAATTCCTGCACGTTGGTAGAAAAATTCGTCTAAAATAGTGCTAAACGGAGTCCAATTTACTGGAAGAAATACTAAAGAGCGACGACGCAATCATGATACGTGTTACTTGGGAGGGCAATCATCACTCAAACAATAAAGCCCATTCTGTGTAAATCCTTGTTCGTTAAGGGTAAGGCGAAATGGTTCCCATCGCGTATTCTACGAGATTGAGGATAAAGTTTCTAAACAGAGCAGAGGACACTTCAGAAACCTTAGGAATGCTGTACGTACGCACATTCTGAGATGTGACACTGCAACCTTCTAGCATAAGAAAAGCAAGAGCGGCTACACATCCGATGATTACAAATGAATGCGCCACAGGTCCGCTCTAAATTTTTAAATCACTACATCCCAGCTTTAGAGGCGGGTAAGCAAGTACCACACAGTACCAAATCTTTCGTAAAAAAAACTACGTCTTGCAGATTTATCTCGAGCGTAGCATGCCTTTTCGAAGGGAGCACTACTAAGCGTAGTCAGAACAAAGATAAAGCACGGGATGTCT
Organism: Xylota segnis; assembly: GCA_963583995.1. Taxonomy (NCBI): domain Eukaryota; kingdom Metazoa; phylum Arthropoda; class Insecta; order Diptera; family Syrphidae; genus Xylota; species Xylota segnis. The sequence goes on along the minus strand of OY757236.1, from coordinate 127,211,961 downwards.
TCGTTTCTTGGGTAAATTCAATGCGTCGTGGTACAGCGAGAGGCAGGCAAATGCCTCCTCTGCTAATTAAATTGAAAAAAGGTATAGCAATTCGTAACACCGTCTGATAGTGTTTTCCCCAGAATATCAGACGGCGATGGGACTACTGCTGGACAAGAGATAAACTGGCAAGTAGAACAGAATATTGGGAAAGGCATTGAGACCAAGTCACTTACTTATGTCTGACTATTACTGTGGCTAGCAACCTGCAATGTTCACGAAGAAACAAAGGCTAACGTGGAGCCATGTCGACTAGCTTCCATACATAGCCTGTTTCCTTCTTGTTTATAAGAGAATCAGCGACAGTAAATGCTTTAAAAATCAGTCAGTCTGAATCCAAGCACCGCGATAGATCATACTACTGTCACAGCGAAAGAATAGCTATGAGGGAAGACGCCAGTTCTGTGAACTGGATTCAAAATCAAGATAAATCCAAACATAGTCATCTTCTCCGATTCATTTTGTACATTAAAATCAGTCAGACTCCTGACCATCAGCATTGTTTTCCAAGAGGAGGTCCTTATACCCGCCTGTCAGAATACGATGTGCGCTATACCAAGAGAAGGTTTCACATTTTGTCATCGAGAACCAACCGGAATAAGAGTGGCATATGCTGCAGGATTCAAATCGAAGTTTGTGCAATGATAAGGAGAATAGCTAAAGGATACTAGGCTAAGCAGTTTGCAAGGGAATCTAGATACTAATTAGCCCGTCTTCCTTCCAGGCTTGTGGCAGTGAGACAGTCTTTCACAACTTAGGGAGTAGGGGAGTCACCCATTTTTAAATAGAAAACAACTTTCACTTACCAGCAACAACAGAATCATTCTTGATCGTTCTACGCACAATCATGATGGCATCGTGGAGCGAACGTTCTGTCTCCTCTAGGAACTGCTCGGCACCGCCACGCAAGATGAGCGTGCATGTCCTTGCATTCGGGCATCCTAAATCGATAAACGAATTACTACCAACCCCTTCGAGTATTACAATTGCGTGAGTTACCTTGGAAAATGTTGAATCTCTCTCCGCCGATCTGCTTCTCCTCAAAGTAGTCACACTGACCCAACACCTTTGCACCGATGTCGTTGGCTGTGGTCATAACCGCACCACCACATGCCTTCAACGTACGTTTCAAATCCTCCTCAGCGACACGACCCGCACAGAACATATCCCGATCAGCGAACCACTGAGTGGCAACATCACCAATTGGCAACTTGGACAGCACTACATTGGCTCCGGAATCGGCAATCTTCTGCAATTTGTTGTACAGAATCTGCCATTCAGCATCGACTACTTTCTGGTACTCCTTGACATTGTCCACGCGCACCTCGGCGTTGTCACGTTCAGCCTTCAGTTCCAATTCGATGTTCAACAGGGCGATCTTGCAGTTCTTATAGGACTTGGGCTGCATTTCGAAACCCGCATAGGAGAAGGTCTTCTTGAAGGCCACACCCGACACGATTGTGCTCTCCTCCAGGGAACCACCAGTGACTTTCTTAATACCAATCATGTTCAGAGGCAGGAGTTCGTCTAACGCGAGTACAGCATCGACGACCATCTTCGAGAAGAAATCCTTCTGCTGATGGATCAGTTTCGAGCTCATGGCAGTAGCGGCGCATTTCTCCAAAAGAGCCCGATGTTCCTCTTTCGATTGTTTCTCGATGCGCACGGCCATTTGATTGATTTTCTCAATGCACAGCGTCAAAGCCTTGCGGATGGCTTTGATGATGATCCGAGGATGGACACCCTCCTCGACGAAGGGCTTGATTTGTTTTAGGAACTCGCCGGCGAGTAGTACCACGCTGGTAGTGCCGTCACCAACCTACAGTCAAAACAAGATTGTAAAGAACACCCAGGAGTGAACAACAAAGGAACTCACCTCAGCGTCCTGTGACTTGGCGATGTCGACCAAAGTCTTTGCTGCCGGATGCACAATGTCCAACAATTTCATGATTGTAGCTCCATCATTCGATATGGTGGCCTTGCCATTGCCATTCACTATCAACTTGTCCATACCACGAGGCCCGAGGGTCGTGCGGACGGCATCCACAATCGATTGGCAGGCATTGATGTTGGAGATCAGTTGAGGTTTGCCCTGAGAGGTGTCGGTACCTTCCTTCAACAGAACGATTTGTGGTTGCTACAAGAAACAAGAAAAAGAAACACAGCATGAGTAATCCTCCACACACAGACAGGCGGTCGGGCGCTGTCAGACGACGAGAAGGTTCCACAAACAGTCTTGGTACCATTGAGGTTATGTCGAACTTTTTGTTTGAAAAATTGTTTTGTTTGCCGACTTTCACAATCAATTGCAAGCATTTCGCTCCAATTCGAGGAATATCAAGGGTTTTGAGGGAATTTTCATTCTTTTCTTCACAGATGCCCAACCATTCAACACGACACTGACTCACAGCGACCATGCTTCCATGTTTTCGCGTCTTTTCCAGCGGAATTTGTGAACTCTTTTCGTGCAAACACTTAATTTATTGTATTACTCACCATTTTGATATAGTTTTGAGGTAAACCTTGTTAAATTATCACAAAATTTGATGAAAAATTGAAACAGCGGTTGAGGACTTCACGAGGAAATTCAATCAAAAACGTTGCGCCGCAGAGTGACTTTTCGCGAATGAAAGAGACAGCCGTTTGAGTACATGTGACATGACAGTAGGCGGCATGTGTTCGACTGAACGAAAGCGGGTTGTGTTCGAAGCTGTTGTTTGCTTGAGGTTTCACCAAAATTCCGCAAGGTGGCTAGAGGATATGTTGGTCAAATTAGGAATTGCAGAATTTGTGCTAAGGATTCCCCACCGAGCCAGTGCTTCGTGTTGAAGGAGAACGCAAAAGCAAAGCTGGGTTGAGCTAATTCGAAGCACAAAGGCACGCGTGAAGCTTCTCGACAAGAGGATGGCTATGCTCCCGCGTATAGACTGTAAGATACATAAGTTCATCGAAATAATCCGGATTGGACATCTGGTGCAAACAAGAGTGTTCCGATCGAGGCTCCAGCTCACTGGGACTCCTATGTGGAAAGCAGAGGTGTTTCCGTAAGGGAAGCGATTAAGAAAGTTGCTAGAGCTCGAAGATCCAATAACAAGTCCTGCAGTTCTAAGATTCATTAAGGAACCTGACAGATCTTGGATAGAGTTGTACATCGAGACCCTAAAACTACTCGATAGGCACACTTACCCATCCTCCACGGCAGTAAGTCCACGAGATACAGACACGGTTACTGCCTGAGCGACCAGATACATAGTTGAAGAGCTTTTTAAAAACCTGATCGTGTATTCTCCATGATCCTAGAAAGCAACAAGGAGTGTAGTATTCCACGGATCGTATGTATCTCAAGCCTGGGGGTCATGACTGTAAGCTTAGTCACTTTATTGCAGCTCAAGACACAAAAATTCACTCAAAACCTTGAGGTATGTTTACAAAATCCCTGTCTCTTGAAACAGTCCTCCTTAGACGCCGAAGAGACCTTCGAAAATGGAAAATATGATTCTATATAACTAGGATAGGACGGATAGAGTGTAAGATTGCTCAAGACGAGACAGCCATGTGAAAGAGCCAAGAAAGAGGTCTGAACAGTACCTGACTTTGTTCTATCTCCTCTAGCAATTGTTAGGTTCAGAAGGAACTCTGGATAAAACTGGAAAATCTGTGAACTTAAAGGAACGCAGTTGGCACACTTCATAGGCAGCCCACCTAAGAATGCGACTAAATGCGGATGACCACTGCAGGAGCTATGACACAGAACTCACAACTCACTTCCTATAGAATTGGCCGAACCAAGAAGACTGTTAGGCGATGCTAGAGATCGGTGTAAGTTTGTGCCTCAACTCGTTTCTCTTTAGGTTCTTGGTCATCTATGTGCGAGGCTTGTCAGGAAGTTACCACTGTGCATAGGTTCTTGGTAAGAATTCCGAAGTGCTGTCAATAGCACTTTCGTTATCACTCCTTTTTTAAGACCCTAATTCAGTATTGAAAGATCCTTCTGGCATATGGCTTCAAAACATCGAAGTAGCTCATGTACCAGTCGATGTTACCTTCAAGGAAATCCAAGAAACTCCTTCGCTGCACGTCTTCCTTTTAAAAAGATGGCTCAAGTAGAATCATGAGTCTTTTAGTTTGACCGTATGCGCAGGCTCGAGCATCCAGCTCCATGTGTACAGTAAAACTCAGCGTACGCTCATCGCTCGTTTAGGCACCGTGAGGAGCCATTTTCCACACCAAATCCACCACAAACTATCCTAAAACTTGAAACAATTTCTGAATATTGCGACCTTACTTGCCTTCCTAGCTCCTGCCTGAGGTGGGTTCAAGGGTACGTCAGCTTATTGGAGCTCCTTTCAGAGTCCACACCAGAAATCCAACACAACACAAAGAGTTTTTCACCACAAATACTTCTATTCCAGGTGCCAACCCGCTGGTTACCGCCCCAGCTTAGGGTAGGAATCTTCATTATAACCCTTTGGAACTCATACTCTAGTTTCGGCTTAAATTTATTTGTTTGTACGAGTATGCTCGAAATAAGAACCTTAACAATGCAGCAATAGCACCGAATATGCCACGATGATGTCCATGCCGGTGCCAGTGTTTATGTCGGTGACAGCGCATAACATGTCTCCAATCTCTACAATGTCTACAATGGATTATTCTAACAGGTTCTTCAGGAGGTACGTAACTTGGTGAGGCTTCTGTCTCAATCTGAAGTTCAATGAAATGAATACGTTAATATTTGCTTTTGACTTATTGGACACATTGTTATCTCACCACAAGGACGACGAGGCTGAGGACTAGTATCAGGCTAAACATGGTCGTATGCATGTTCATTGGATGCCAGATGGGGGTATACTGATGCGAAACAATGCCCTAGTCAGGGTTTTCCTTCGTTAGCCAGACTAGTTACTAATTTCCATAACTAATTGGAACACCTGCGACTGCATTATGCTGCCTATGGGGTATCGAATCGGCTTCCACTTGGCAGCGAAATTATGTTGTAGAGTCTGGGGTTTAACCGAAACTAATTTACGTAGCAGTCATGAACCATTGCCGTGAACATGCTGTTACTTCCTCTAAACTGGATGAGGAGGGTGACCAGATAAGGATTTTATCAGTCCTAGGCATACACAAGTCTGTAAGATGTGGCCTTCAAAGATGACGACCTCGTTTGTATGCTCCAGGGTAGCAAATCTATTAGTTGCGGCTAGACACCTTCATAGACACAACGACCTTGAAGGCAGTATGAATACCTTATCACTTTGAGTTGAGATTTGAGTTTCATTTTCATGAGAAAGTATATCTAGTTATGTACACAAGGCTGCCTAAAGTCTGGGAAATCTAGAAAGGAAGCTTAAAACAGTTTAAAGGAGAAATTCGCAAGTTTCTGTCCGAGCATTGACAATACGTCTCTAGACAACGCAAAGCCCTTTCAAAACCACTAACCACGCGAAGTGTTCTTATGTATCCCAACGGATCGTAGGTATCGCTTAATCTGGTTATGGACAGAGACTCCCCCGGATGTACGCCTAAGTGTTACACGCCCACCTCGTCAACTCACCAGCGAGAATAAACTGAAATTGGCGCAAACCAGTTTCGATTCCTTTAAGTCCCCGTCCTACCATTACAGTAGACTACCTGTTTTGATCCTAAAGGGTCGCCTGGAGATAGGAATAATGCTAGCCCCCTGGACGGATGTAAGAATAGTCTTTATACCCAAAGCAGGCAAACCCTCCCGAAAGACCTATTCTTCTGAAGTTTCTGGAAAGAATTCTAATGGGCGGTTGGACTAAGTGAGATGTCTTTTGATTCCGAGGCTGTTCTAGCCAGCTGAACTGCCCTTTCACTCAATATAGCGTGATGTTGGGCCTAGACCTTAGGGATTTGAGTTCCTCTTTACATCTTTTGGCCAGTTTTGAGTTGCCTATGACGGAAGTATTGGCTTTGATCTAGCTTTGGCTGCTTGACTTTTGGAGATCTGAGCGAATAGTAGATAGACTCCTGCATGCCTCGGTGATGCCAAATGTTTCCGCTTGAAACACACTCGTGTGGTTGGGGCAATTTATGGTTCCTTTGAGTTCCTGAGCCATTGCCTTCGTCAATCCTGATTGCACTAGTAGTCCCTATACCCGCCAGACTGTCGGCTCTTATGATAGGGGTCAGGTTTGTCAGGAGGCAACCAGACCAGATAGCCGTAAGTAAGGATAGGCTTGACGATGGCACTGTATACCCATTGGACAGTGGCAGGTTTAGGACACCATTTTCTTAAAAAGCTATCGAGGCCTTCTTCATGCGTTTTAGTATGTTTTTCCAGCTACGATCTTCCCTTGTCTGTTGTTATCTGTTCATTGGAGTGCGGTTCCATTTAGGTTTAAAGGCACGAAATCGTGTGCGTTCCTCTACACTGAACTGTCTTTCATAAAGGAATACTTGGCAGGTAAGGTGTCTCTGGAGTTAGTTTCGACCGAATGTATGTATCTAGATCATTCCTTCGAGGGTCTTCTTGAATAGGAAGGATGTAAGACTGATCAGTCTGAAGTACTTTTCTGTGGTATGACTGGTCTTTCTCGCTTTGGGGATAAAGTTGAGGCTGAGTTCTCGCCAAGGTTGGAGCAGCTCAAGCAACCAATTATGATCTGTGTGACCCACGGAATAGAATAAGGCTTTGAGCTAAGCAGCTTTATAGGATTAATCCCGCCTGGTCCTGGCGACTTGTAGGAGTATCTGTGCCTTAAGCTCCTACCGACCAATTATGCGTTTATTGGAGTCCTTGAGCTACTGAGCCTCACTGTGGAGTATGATTTGGTAAAGGTTCGATAGGGGAAGCGTGTGTAGATGAGTTCCTTCAAAGGATCCCAACAAAAGTCAGACTAGATGCGGCTCTGTTTTCGGAAGATTTCCGGAACTATTTGGACCTCTGATAGGACTTTTCTAAGTCTAGGACTAGTCCTTAGTCTTGTCGAAGTTTCTCCAGAAGAATATCCCCTTAGGATAGAAAGGCACGACTCTCCTTCACGCAACACTAGTGTTTTCAGAAAAAGGACGACGTATTCCAAGTATTTGGCATCCCGACTGATTTCAAAGCCACGGTCAAAATACCTTGCCCTAAACAACAACAAATCCTCCTAATTCCGAAATTCAAAACAAACAATAAGAACAAAACACTGTTTCTGTGTTTTTTTCAAAAATATGCAAAACCAGCGTAAAAGTCCCATGCGGTGCCACTTCTCCACCAACGGGACGGTCCAACCTGACGCAGTGAACATACCTCTATCTGGGACGATATCGCCTCATTGGCCATTAGGCCATTAGCATTAAAATTTTCGGCATATTGGAAGGCCCACAGAAAAAACACCGTCAAAGCAAAAACACAAAAAAAGACACAGAATATGTTTCAAAATTAAATTTAGAATTTGTTTTCTAAATTAGCCACCGCTGCTGCTACTGCCACTGCTACTGCATAGCGTTTAGCTTCGTTTCCAAAACACAAAATTTCTATGCAACACAGTGGCTGCACATAGGAGCACTATTTTTAGCGGAGCGTCCACGTCCGAGAGCCGACCCTTTTTGTCACACCACCACCGAACCAGAATCGGGAATACTTAGGGATGGCCAGCGATAAGAATTCAGTAGCTCGGTTCAACTTCGCCGATGCAGAGTAAATAAAAATAAAATAAAAAAATCAATTTAAATTAAATTAAAACTCTCAAAGCAAAAGGAATTTCTTGCAAGTTTTTGTGTAAAAAATTTTCTATTTTGTTTTTTTTTTGTATTTTTTTCAAAAATTCCAATGCATTCGGGAACGTGTAAGCGCAATTCACTTTCTGGTTTTGTACAACTAGTAACGATAAAACCAACGAAGAGATAACATTGCATACAATCCGGGAATAAAATGAAAAGTAAATTTTTTTAAAAAAATAAATAAGAAGTGTAATCGAGGTGTTAATTGGGAAAAGTGTTCCATAATTACGTGTGAAGGTGCAGTGCAAATGGACCGTGTTCAGAGAAAGTGCATTTAAGGACGGAAAATTGTGAAAAGAAAGAAAAGTTTTATACAAGTTTTTCTTTAAATTTCGAAAGAATTTAAGTGAATGAATGGTTTTTTTACTCGAGAAATTACTTTTTAAGAAACGGTGAGTTTATTTTTTTTATAAACTTACTCTTGAAAGTTGAGACTTACGTAATAGCTATGCCAACCTATTTATGATTTCTATTCCTGTCACATTGACAGTATCCCATAACTTTGTTCCTGTCACTTTGACAGAATCCCTGATATTGTACATCCCTGGCGGTGTACATGCTTATGTATCTCAGGCGGAGTAAGGAAGTGAATTGGTCTGGGTTCTCTTTGGTCGAGTGAAGGATGTTTTTCTTTAATTAGTTGCACAAGTTTGCACTTAAATAGAACGATTTTGTTAAGACAAATTCCGATGTAGACTTTCGCCACTTTTCACATCGTTAAACAGGTGTGGAAGCTATAATGTGAGCATGAACTGAATTAGTGTGGAAGAACACAGACAGGGCTATTAATATTCCGAAGGGTGAACGAGGCATTGGTTTATGGGTTTTTGACTGCAGGAGAAGTCTCCTGAAGGATTTTTGTTTTTCAAAAGATAATTGGGTGATGGACTGGGTAGTCTCAAGAAGCGCCTCATAGAGATCTGTTGCGCTGTCCCCTTAAATATTTTCCCTGTCATCAAGTTCATGGACGAAGAAGTTGGAGATGAGAAGGATGACATCATGAGGTAAACCTTTTGTGGAAGTGTTTTAGCCTAGTCGGAGCTAAAATATTTTCCGGAGTTTCAGTGCCTTTTAGGCATAGGAGGCATGGCCTAATACCAATTTTCTTGAGGTAATGTTTCAGACTTTGAGGTAGTTAGGGACTTCTTCTACCTTATTTACCTTACAAACTCTGACAGTAGCATAACTTCAGAGATCAAGCGAGGAATTACCTTTACCAATCGCTATTTCGTTGGCCTAAGAAAGCAATGGAGTAGTAAGGCCTTATCAAAGAAAGCCAGGGAGACTCTTTATGAGACCCTCATCATCCCAGCCCTACTTTATGGCGGAGAAGCATGGACGTAAACAAAGACAGATGAAGATATTCTTTTTCCATTTGCGTTGACAGGATTTGAAGGAGGAGCTCTAACAGGGAACTCTACGAGCTAGAAGTCAGTCGCCTAAGATGTGCAGGACTGGGGAATGGGGACCATCGCTCAGGGCCGAAGAGTCTTCGATTCCAACCCGGAGAGACAACGCAGTAGAGAAAGATATCGCTTTAGGTTGCACGCACAACTAAACGAGGACTTCAGTCAATTTGGAGTGAACATCTGGTTGAGGTTGAAGCCGACGTCCATTCTGATTGTAGTGCCACTTAAGTTTGTAAGTAAGATGTTTAAGACAGTAGAAAGTTTTTAAGATCTTGCGTTGGCCATTGTTAAAAGCTCACTCGTTGGCGATTCTCAGATGGGCTGCCAGCGAGATGTAGTCTGTAAGGATACCTATGAAGAGGGTCAACTCTCTTCAGTGACAGAAGTTTATTCGACCTCGAGGGTCAAAATATAAGCAAGGCTGAGTCATTCAAAAACTCTGCCTCAATTGTTTCTTTCTGGTATATATGTCATCGATTTTGATGCTAAGTTTAAGCAGAGGCCTCAATGATACCGTAAGTGCAACCTTGCAATCGATTTCTGAAGAAAAAATGTGGAATCAAGGTCCGTGTAGATAGTCTGGAGGATCATTTACATTTGTCCACTTGTTGATGGTGCATTGTCAGGATGGACTTCAAGCGCGTCGATCAGTGTCCTTCTAATAGTGTCATTCTACTATTGAGCATCCGTTCTAGCCAATCTGATGGGAAAGGATTCTCTTGCATCTTGTCTGGCGTTCTGACAGATTTCAGGTTCATTTTGCTGAAGTCCCCCTTCAACGTCCAGGAATGGTGCTGGAGTAATACTTTTAAGTGCACTGATTGTTTGCTTTTCACTGATCGGCCCTCTAAATTACAAAGGCTACACATGGGCTTGAAGAATTACTTACTTACTTTAGTGATGCTACCTTTGGAGTAAATGCGGTTCGGGACCTGGTTCTTCGTTTATTGCCTCCACTTGCGTAACAGAAGTGGAGCTTCGGCTGGGCTACACTTCTACATGTACGCGCTATATTAGGAATGGTCATACTCGAAGGGCGTCGTCACTCTGGGTTAGATTTGAAGATTCTACTAGCTAGCTAGAACTGTTGGTGTTCACTCTGCATACCCTAGTCGAGGTATGTAGTGTTGAATTGGGTTTCACTAATCCCAACTCCAACACCAGCTTTCTATTGCCCTTCAAGATCTGCACTTAAGGTCTTTCCTGGCCTGAAACCACACTGAAAGGAGCCAGATCTCGTAAAGTATGTTAAAGAGATCTCCTTTTTACAATTAGGCCAGCAGGCCACCAATGAGTTAAAATCTATAAAACCCTTGCTATTGCTATTTCAAAATATTTATTTTCAGTAAATCAAGTGTGCATCCCTTGGTTTGTCCTACACCTAAGCCCTACACCTACACATGTTCATTATTTTTGTCAAACGTTCTCATTATTTCTGTCAGTTTGTCATATTCTGACCAGTTACAAACTGCATGCCCGTCTTCATTGCGTCCTCTGCCGTCTGACCCATTTGGTTCATATTTGGTATTGGCATACCAGCTGGGATGGGAACTGGAGATTCAGACTCTCCAACAGCTAAGTCCTGCAAAAGAACCAAATTCCTAATAGTTTCCATCTGGCTTTTGACAGCAAAGCACTTACCGTCCAAAGGATTGCAGCAACAATAACAACTGTCAAAAATATCAACTTATTCATGTTGTTGTGTTCAAAGTTAAACTGATTTTAATGGTGGCTCAGGATTACCGTCATTTATATACCGTTGAGTAGGGAACGTTTTTGCAGATCGAAGAGTTGATTTAGTTTTTGTGATTATTCTTGATTGGCAAGTTGGTGGGCTTATTACGTTAGTCGTGTTAGCAAACAGTGTAATAATGAGTGAACTAATTAAAATCTTTTTGAATTCAAATCGTGTGTGGATTGTGCGATACCCTATCTTTTTTTTTGAATCATTTTACAAAAAAAATGGGCGTGGCGTTCTGCTTTTGTTCTTGAATTACGATTATAAATTAGAGCGTGCTATGGGTAGTAATTGTTTAGGTTAGGCCTCACGTGGGTAAGCAAAACTCTGACAAACTTAAGGCTCATTTAGATACCAAATCGATAAACCATTCTAAGAGCTAGTAGTGACAAGAGAGGCCCTTAAGCAAGACGTCCTGAAACATCCAACTTGATTTAAGCCATCGAAGCCAATATAATGCTGATGTACTTCTTTTGAGGGTTAAGTCCAGTGTCAGGACCTTACTTGTCTTTCAAAGCATTCCCAGCATTTTTAGGGAATTACTAAGACTGCTACGATAAATGTGCATTACAAGGTATAAGCATTTCCAACCTGATTTTTTGTTCCTTAGAGACAAAAAGGTCGGCCTAAGAGCGGACAGCCTAAACCGATCATGTGTTACTTGTGCCGAATATCAACAGATAGCCTGGCTTTAGTACAACCATTTCTATAAATGACTTTAGGCTGGTGGGTAAGGACATGAATGGAAACTTGGATTGAGAATGACTAGGCAGTGATTTTCATGCCTCCAGTTCTGTATCTCGGCTGTTTCCTGGTAGAATGATTGCAATTTCAAGAGTCCTGTTCAGTACTTAGATACACAGTACAGATACGGATCATAGCTATCTTGACAGTGGCAGTTGGGCGGTACTCAAAAGTCTTGATTTGCCTGTATAATCTCTCAAGTGTTCCATCTTCAATCAGATTTTTCATTTGGGGGCTTTTCATATAAGGCCAGGGCAACTGGCAAGGTTTATCCCTAGACAGAGTCGATGCAATGGCCTTTCAGCAAGGACCAACGAGCAGTGAAATATATTGCAGAATGGGGACCTATTTAGGGGGATACAGTCGAGGTACAACTGAGCTCCTGCAGACACCTAAAGCTACATATAGCAATGGTAACAAACACAGGCTTGTGGCCAAGCTGGGTACACCCTTCAGCCGCTGTTGTAAGAATGCAAGGTTGATGGAAACTTACTTCCAACTTGTGCCTATCTAGCAATGACCAAAGCTAGACGTTCCTTTTAATAGGTGAAACCTCTTCAATTTGTGGTCAATTTTTAAGTCTAGTCTCAAGCAAAGACTCTTCACGGGTCCAATAGAATTGAAAGGATATTTGAAACAATTTTTTGTCAAAACGTGCATATTTTAATGCTTTGCAACTCAGAGATAGATATGTATATAGTAAGCATAGGTAAGTACATCGTTTCTATTTCCTAGGCCTCCCTTCATCATGTTTCTTGTTGTTGTCCGCAGCGTTTTCACCGTTGTTGTTGTGTTTTATCCTTGGGATTGGAAGTACTTTCAACGATGAAAGCATTTGTGTTGGTGGATTCTCTTCGGGTTTTGACTTTCCATTGGCCAAATCCTGTAAGAAATACAAATTTTTGGTTTATTCTAGTATTAAACGTTAAACTTGAGTCCTTACCATCATTAGGACAACGCCTGCAATAAGGAGGGCCAAAACTAACAACTTATTCATTCTGTTCCCTTCGAAGTTAGACTCAATTTAGTGATGCCTTGATCAGAGCTTGGGCGTAGATTTATATACTATTGGTTGGAACGTTCCTGGTAGATCAATCAGTCGTTTAAATTGTAAGTTTTGTTAACTCCATTCTGCTGCCGGTTTTAATTACCAGTTAGAGTGTGATACATTGTCTGATAAACAATGAAGCAGATTACAATTTAGATGAACTTATTGTACTGTTCGTGCTAACAAAAGATGTAACTAGCAACTGTGAACAACAAAAGGTTGTTCTAAACTTTACAAAAAGTCTACAACCTTTGTTTTTTGTTTTGAGTTAGCACAACAAAGAGTAGAGTGGAAGTGAAGAACAAGTAAAGTTCTGAAAGGAATATCAAAAGGATCCGATCTTTGGGTGATCAAGACCAATTGGATTCCTGTTTTAACTGAGTTGAATCGCCTCAGCAAAAAGTGAGAATAGTAAGAATGTGACTGATTCGGTGGCGTATGTGGAACATTTTTTCAAAAATTTTTAAAATTTCTTATGCGAAACATGCGACGCAAGATCCTTGCAACGCAGGAACCTGTGATTAAACTACAGATCAACTGATATCCTGATTAACCTGAGCTGAGTCCCCCCAGAATGTGGCAGGAATAGCACGAATGCGACTGTTTCGGTGGCGTATGTGGAATATTTTTTTCAGAATTTTCAAAATTTCTCATTTTTGCTACACCACGCGATGCAGGATCCTTGCGAATCTGTGCTTAAACTACAGATCAACTGATATCCTGATTAATCTGAGCTGAATCGCCTCAGAATGTGGCAGGAATAGCACGAATGCGACTGTTTCGGTAGCGTTTGTGGAATATTTTTTTCAGAATTTTCAAAATTTCACATTTTTACTACAGATCAACTGATATCCTGATAAACCTGAGCTGAATCGCCTCAGAATGTGGCAGGAATAGCACGAATGCGACTGTTTCGGTGGCGTATGTGGAATATTTTTTTCAGAATTTTCAAAATTTCTCATTTTTGCTACACCACGCGATGCAGGATCCTTGCGAATCTGTGCTTATACTACAGATCAACTGATATCCTGATAAACCTGAGCTGAATCGCCTCAGAATGTGGCAGGAATAGCACGAATGCGACTGTTTCGGTGGCGTATGTGGAATATTTTGTCCAAGAATTTTCAAAATTCAACACAGAATCCTTACAAACTGTTTGAACTGTCAAATGGCTAAACAATGTTATAGATGCGCTTACTCTACTGCTTTAAGCAATTGACAAGCGTCATGACTGTACGTCATGACTGTTTCGACAAACGAATTTTCCCCTTTACCTCTTTCTACAAACTCCGACGGCACTGTTCTCTCGAAAATCACTCACCCGTCCAAGACTTCCACTCATCCCCCGAATGCAACAAGAACCAACCCCCCTAAAAGTCCAGCTTTTACCAATGGCCATCGGCGGAAATGACGGAATAACCGCACCTAGCCGGCATTTTCTTCCTCCCTCTCCGTACGACTACCACCACACAACACAAAAGCGCGCCCCCACTAATCCCACGCAACGAAAGCTCCGCCACACATAACGAATGATAATTAAACTTCAACTATTCAATTAGACGGCGAAAGCTTTCAATATGAGATTAGTCAATCGGTGTCCGGCCGAAACGAAAGATTTCACAGGAGAGAAAGAAATCCAAATTCGTTCTTGTCCTTTAGTTTTACAGTTTTTCTTTTTTTGTTTCAAATTTTGCTTAGTTTTTCGTTTGTTACTCTAATTTCGATTTATCCGCGCATTTCGTAGTTTATTTCATTTTTTGTGCAAACTGAAATAAATCGAATAGAAACGCAAGAACTGAATAAAAGAAAAAGAAAAAAAAATTACAAAAGTATCAAGAACTCTGCTACGAAAGAGAATTTAAAGAAAAATATATATACACACATATTCTACATACCTTGCAAATTACGAATAAAATTTAAGAAAAATATATTTGTGTACATAAACAACAAAAAAAGAAGAAGTGCCTACACACGCTCATAAAAGAGAGAAATAAATACGAGTGAACGACAACGAAATAGATAAAATAGAAACCAAAAAAATTAACCAAAAAAATATTCAACAAAAAACCGTAAACTTAAACAAATAAACAGAAATAGTTAAAAAAAAACTTCATTTTTGGAAAAATTTCAAGTACTCCTACCCCACTGTCCCGCTCGTACGAAGTGAATGTGAATTATAAGTGACATTTGGAACGTTTGTGTCAAAAAATTACATACTTGTGACGTCATTTTGAACCCATGAGTGTGCGTGTCAAACATTTTGAATGCGAAATTCGCCAAAAAAAGATTTAAAAAAACTTTTCTTGAAGAAAAAAAAAGATATTTTTGGTATTTTTTATGAAAATTTGGATGCGGAAATTACTTTGAGTGCAAGCTGTGTGTTGTCAAGCACAGAGAGAGAGAGAGAGGAGTTTTGTATATGTATACACTTACACACACATACGTACTATTTTTGAATGAAGCAACAGTGTTTTTGGCACTAGCGGAGAGGATACGAACTAACGACTAAGGATTTAAAAAGTTTAGGTATGTGCATCATGTTTATTTTTAAAGGATTGCAACCTGAGAGGGTGGCTTGGAATAGGCCTGATTGGGGGTTGATTTTGTGGGGGTTTTGTGTGACATTTTCGTGAACCCATCGGAGGTAAACATAGTAGACTGGTTCGCCGGTGGTAATCTATTCGAAGTGACCTTTGAATGGAAGCCATAATTGCTATTCAGCGAAACGTCAACAGTGTTGGTTTGTTTCCAGTCATCTTCCACAATAGTGAATTGATTTTGTTCGTTTTCCTGTATTCTCTGGACGTGGGGCATAGGAGGATATACCTGCTCGGGCTCGCGTCTCCTTAAAACCCAAGGTAGTCTTCAATTCCCTTCGATACCGAGCACACTGTTGTCTAGTTGCCCAAAGCAAGCACTGTGGCATCCACGAGAGCTTGATCATCCGGTCTTCTTTGTCGTTCTGTGATTTTAAGATGCTGTGATTCGAAGGTCCTCTTTGCTGGAGCATTATTGTCCATTCGGCTGATGTGACTTAGTCTGTGTACCCGACGTGTTTTGGACCATTCGGCCTCCACGCATATGTGACCTCATGAAAGTTTTCAACATCTACTCTGCATTCCTACTTATCTTCCAGCACTCGGCTTCATATAGTGAAACTGGTAGGATGTTTTGTAGAGGATGCCCTACGTCTTACGAGTTGGGAGTTTTGAACCTATTTCGTCAAACCTAAGTTCCAGCGGTTTCCTTCGCCTTATCTCTACTAATATGTCAATTGTGGAGTTGAATTTTCTGTTGCTAACAGTGAAGCTTTGTCCTAAACGGGGAACGAATCCTTCTTTGGTTATCGCCAACTATGGTTGGTTTTGCTCTAAGTTTCTTTGAGTATCTTTTGTCTTAACACCTGCCCTGCGCAGTATATGGTTTAGCATCTGTTCTTGGGGATCTCCGGTGCATGTTCAGGAATAGTTTTGAAGTATTCTTCTTGAATTGCACCGCCAGATTTCAGCCGTCAAGGGGCTGTGGTCCTGAGTTAAGTCATTAGTTTATAGCGGTCAAGACGATGAATGCTATCATGTGCGGCTTCGAAGTCAAGGAAGTCGATGAAGAGATGATGAGTCTCGACTTGAAATCTTTGGTTTTTTCCACGAGTTCGCTTAGTGTGAAAAATTGGTCGATTGTTGATTTGCCGGTTTCAGACGTTCACACAATACGTTGCGTAGGATCTTATAGCAGTGATATATGTAGTTTGCTACTTCGAACAAGACATAGGATCGTCGTCCTTAAATATGAGTCATTTTGAGCTCTTAGATCAGTCTTCGGACATGGCTTCATCCATCCATACTTGACTGATAATACCAAAGGATCATCACCATATCCTCAGAACCGGCGGCTTTATTGTTCTTTAGCTTCTTGATAGTCTAGCCAAATTTTTCAAAGTTTGGGGTGATTATGGGTTCTTCTGGGTTCTGGGATGCAGGTTTTCTTCTTAATGTCATAAAACTATGTTTGGTCTTTTTTGTCCATTTTTTCCTTTAGTCTTCAGTCTTCAGTTTCGCTCCGCTATACATTTGAGATTTACTTTATTCTGGGGATAGTAAGATGCTTATATGAAAATAGAGTCAACTAGTGTAGGGTAGGTCTAGGTGTTGGGTAGATTCCTATCCTTGAAACACAAAAGGCGTATTGTGTGATTACCTAAGATAATCAATTGCACTTCGAACTATTTCGATTTTTGGACAAAAATTACAATTTTTTTTGACGCAACAGGTTATTAGGACCTAGGACTTCGGTTCTCATAAACATTCGCATTGTGCGTTATATATTATCTCAGGATCCTACTGTTTCCGATCGTATCCGAAGGCTGATTTGCTTTATGAGAAGCTTTTTTCATGAGAGTTGTACTAAGTCGATTGTCAGATAGTCGCGAGAGATGGGGCTCTTTGGGTCTTGCCTAGTCATTGTAAGTAAGTAAGACAACAGGTAAGTAGGTCAATAAACATATGAATATCCATGGAGATACCCAAGCAATCTGATAGCATAGCTACAGATTTTGATGGGCGATTAGACTTCCATGAAATTCATATTAGATTACAGATGAATTCTGAGATACATATGTGTATATTAGAATAGAGTCGAAAACTTCCTTGTCATCGCAGTTTCTGCTAAGTTTCGATGACTTCGTAAGGCAACCTAGCATACTGTGCAGCATATGGTGTCCGATGGTTATTCCTTCCAAAGCTAATAGATGTCTTACACTCGACTTTTACGAGTCTAAGACCTTAGTGCGGATACCTTAGGAAGCTCGTTAAATATAAGTTTAAATATTCATGTTCAACAAGGTAAGGCTTAGGTCCTTACCAACACTTTCTCCGTCAAAGTATCGGAAGTTTCTTGAAGCATATTCTTGCATTTGAGTCAGAGTGTCTTTATTCGGATTCCTACGACCACCATATGGTTCTCGATACTGTCTCATCGGGTTAAGTTTCGTAAATTTTTGGCTTGGAGTACTAATAGCTCGACCAAATCTTCCGCCATTCAGCTTAAGGTGGCCTTGACAAAAAGTTGCTTAAACCCTTAGCCAAACCTAGTGAAACTTGGTGATCTCAGATCGTCCGATCTGCCTGAGTGTATTCATTCTTCCTTGTATTTCCTCGAGAATGATGGCATTGAATCAAAGATCTAATGGATAACATAGAAGTCTTTCCTAAATTTTCGTCTAATAGTGTTCCCAAGTAGGGCTGAAAATTTCAAAGCACATGAACGAAGGCTGCAGAATCAGCTAGTTTGTAGTATTTGAAGCCTAATTAGACGCTTTAACCGAAGTCGTGTAAAAGGATATTAGGAGTCTACTAGGCTTCATTAAAAGCTAAAATTGGTTTTAATAGTAGCTATGGAGCATTATGTGATCTAGTTGGTATCACTACGGTCCCAGCACAGGCACTGGGCCTAAACCATTCCATTAGAATAAATTACTACGGTAGTATCTTTTAAGCTAAAATCACAGACCCTGAAATCAGACTGCAGAGATTATAAGTGAGAGCAGTATAATTAGCAAAGCCATAGCTATCTCTGTAAGTCTCTGAAGGCAGGCAGTTGTTAAAGCTCTGGCCCCTGCGGTAAGAAGACCGAAGCTTGTGAGGACCTGGAAATCACTTCTGAAAAATATGTCCAAAGGCATTAAGGTGACCTTCTGCAGCGCTTCAGGGGATATAAGTAGATATCATAGGAAACGAGAATCATGAGGAAAGGATCGGCTTTTATGAAAGGCTCTCCCCTTTGTTGCAATCCCAAGATGGTTCTTAAAGTTTAAATTTGAAGATAAAATCACTGATCTAGACATTGAATGATTGACTCATTTAGACACATGTGCGTCGACCGACCCTAAGCAAGAAGAGATGTGAATCTCAGTCTTGGACATAATTAAGGGGCTACTGTGTTATTGGTATTCATGCGGAGCGCCTCCGTGTACTACACAATGACTATTGCCGAAGTTACTGACCTGCCCCGTCTGTAAGAAGAATGAGGACTCTTGGTAGTTACTTCTTCACTGATTTGGAGGTCGTGGGTTATATTCAACTGATGCAGGACATGCAATTCTAGTCACTATCAGGAAGGTTCTAATGAAGGTTCATTAGACCCAATCCTGTTGGTCTGAGTGTGCAGCGAGGCACCCATAAACCGAAACCTAAGTGTGCTGGCGATAGCTTTGAGCCACTTCAAACCTAAACCAATTCTAAGACAGGTGGTTAGTGGTCGATTTCGTTGGTTTAGGTATCAATGGGTAGGGTATGTCCTTCACTAAGCTACTTATAAATCTAATGGGAGAAGTGAAGGATGCCCAGATTGTTAGGGTGAATTTCGGATGCCTAGTCGACTCTCAAAGGCTTAAGGAATCAGAAAGAGCAGGCATGACGACTGACGTCAGCAGTTTGTATGACACAGATACTTGTTCTATTAGACAGTGCAGCCTCATCCGTAGCTAACGAACTGTCATCGTCGCAATCTCTACTTTTAAACTTGGTTCTCGATGAATCATCCTCCTCTGTCTCACTGAGTAAGATCCACATAACCAACCAGCTATTCGCGTCAAATTTTTCCAGATGAACCGGTGCACCATCTTTTCATTCCAAATACGTATTGCACCATCAAAAGCCCAAAAAAAAGAAGAAAATTATTCAATAATTTCAAAATTACGAAAATAAAACGACCACGGTGCTAACCAAAACCAAATGACTAATCAACAAACATCATCATTCAGCAAAGTGTTCACACACACTCGGTGTATCTGCGAATGCTCATATGGCGAAAACCGCCCTCCCACACTTGAATTCAAATTATAGTGGCGTTGCCGGTCGGTCGGCGTCCTCTTGTGTCACTAATAAAAGAAAAAAGTTATTAAATTCTTTTTTTTTTTAAATAATTTAATGGTTGATTGGTTCAACAACACATTCGCTTACAACACGCGCTCAAATCGCAAAGAATTCCTTTGATTTGGGTCAGTCTAGGCTATTATTAACACTAAAGTATCTACGAGTACGAGTATCTGTATCTGTTTTTGTTTTATGTGTTGTCTGGAAGTGTGAATGGTTCTGTCCGCCCTCCCCAGAGTGATGCCCTCCCCGATAGAGTGAAGGGCACTTTCACGCGATGAATGCGATGACAGATGAACTCAAGCACAGATGTGGTTAGAAATTGTATCTATTTGTGTTGCGTCCATGAATGTATCTTTGAAATTTCCCATAATCAGCTACGAAATTCCATCCGAATTTATGCCACCATTAAGCAACTTGTTTAATGCCTGCCTCCTTGGAGTGCTTGGATGTTTAGAAAGAGAATTGTTTTGTTTATCGATTCGAGATACTTTTGGAGATACAACAGTCGCTGGTAAGCGCGTGTCGGATGTTTCTTAATATTCCTTTCGGTGGTGATGTAATGTTCTGTTTCAACATAAATGTACACATCATGCAGTTGCTTTTAGTTTAATTAATCGCGCGCCTGGGTACACCCCTGGTGTATCTATTTCAATTAAATGTGGTCGAGTCCTTGAAATTACACGCAAATTAGGAAACACCTAGTTGACGGCTAACGTGTGGGTGTGCGAAATTAGTCCATAAATTTCCCCTACGCTGGAGTTGTTTATATTTTTTTTTATTCAGAAATGAAAGGGAAAAGCTTCTTTGGAATTAAATGCTTGCTGCACAGTGGTGAGGGATTTATTTCCTCTTCGTCGGGAGTACAAACATCTTATCTCGACGGAATACGCGATAACCTCTTGGCTCATTTCGCAACGAGATTAATGGACCTATGAGGGTACTTCTCTTTTGAAGTGGACGTCATACTCATATTTCGCTGTTTTTTCTATCCAGATACAGTTGAGATACTTGTTTTTCTTTGCGATGCGACAGTCAATTGAATTGACGTGTGAATTGTGAATTACTTAACTTAATTTGTTTCAATTGACTGGTAGTTGACTTATGTACGAGTGGCCTATAAGTTTTGTTGTCTTTTGTTGGAGAAAGTGGGTCCTTTCGACATTTTTTTGGGACTGATTCACAGTAATGTAAGGGGAGCATATGCGAATATCTGAGAGATATCCAAAGGTATCCTGGAAATCCTTTTAAACTTTTAACCCTCGGAGTCGATATTGACCAACCGAAGATTAGGCTAAGTACTATATATAGGAAGACAGGCCAGCGTTGGGCTATTACAGACTCCACTCCATGCTCCTGCATGTTTACGTGGTTAAAACACCCTCCAACCCTGTCTTGATTTTAACTATGGTTCCGCCGGTTAAGGCTTCTCCTTCTTGGTGGGAGCCATGGCTCAGTGGTTAGTGCGTTTTTTCTAGCACCTTCCACACTGTGTCCAACATACACATCGGTCTGTATGACGATGGTTCCTGTGAGGGCTTGTCGCCTTTTGGTATAAGTACAAGCCGCTGTCGTCTCGATTTGAGAGAGAACTTTCCTTCTATCAGGCATCTTGTACAGAGGCTAGCAAATACCTCTGGTTGCATTTTAATCGCTTCCTTAAGGACCAAATTTGGGATCCCATCCATTGCTTTTCATTGAGTCTGTTGCTTTCAGGACTTCAGCAGTTGTGACACGTTTGTTTGTTTCGCATCCTCTACTACTATGGGAGGGAAGATACTAGTATTCCTTGCAAGCTGAGCATGTCAGTCTAGTTGCAGGTACCACATGGATCTATAGATCTGATAAAACTACCCTTGAAACTAGAAAGAACTTAATATAAAGCGCTGGAGCTGTTGACTTTGGCATTATCCAGTTTACATGCTTGTATCTTATGCGAGAGAAGCTTGTCAGGTACATGGAGGGTGCAGAATACCTGCTTCATCTTCTTTGTTCATTCAGCTTCAATAGAAATCGTTAACGAGGAGGCACTCTCTAGTGACATGCCTACCTACAATGTGGCACGTAATGATACTTAGTAGGATCTGATCCAACTTAGGCCTAATATCGGTATGCAGGGCCATCTGTCCATGATGTGATCATCATCCGCATATGACAATCCCGTGATCTGGATCACCAAGTTCTTGTCCCAATTAAAGTTCTCGAACAGGTGTTGTGGAAGAACGCAATTTGTGTCTTGCGGGATTCCATAAGACTAGACCACAAAGATGTAGCCTTCAAACCAGTAGTTGTACAGACTGTGACCCGTTTCCTATAGATATCCGAAGGTGGATAACAGGGTGGAGTACAGGGTCAACGACTTTGTCAGAAAAATAAGCACCAATCGCCAAGGATCGCTAGAACATGTAGAGCGAATGGATATCAACGCTCGAAGAGTCTTCGATCTCAATCCGGAGGGACAACGTATTAGAGGAAGATCTTTTCTTAGGTGACGCTTGTTGATTGATGCCCAGGTCCAACCTAGACTGTAGCGCTACCTAAGTAAGTTAGTGGATGACAAACCTATAGAACTGAGGTCTTCGGGGTTATCGTGGGAACTTTTTTAACCATCTTGGGTATGAAAATCACATTGACCCCCATACGTGACTCGAAAAGTGAACCAAATCCAGGCAATTTTTAAAGAGAACAGTTAACCAAGGAAGGATTAGGTCAATATTTCCTTGGTCCAGGAGACTTGAATGTCTTGAAACCGCCATATGGCCAAAGAATCGTTCTCTTTCTAAAAAGGTAAGGGTAACCGTTTACCATTGAATTTGGCGAGATCTCAGTTGAATCTAAAAAATTGCCTCCAGCTAATTGGGAAGTGCAAAACTACTAATAGATCCAAGTAATCCGAACTAAAAGTGGTCCACAATCCATCTGCTGTTTCGAGATGACTAGGGAGTGGCTGCGGGGATCTTTCTAGCAATTTGGACAGGCAGTACGGCATGAATGCACAAACTAATCCGTGCTGGTCCAGAGGTGATGCTGAGACCAGGTTTGATGGCCAAATTCATGGCTGCACCGGAGGAGCACCGGAATCTAAAATATTTCCTTTTAGCTAATCTAGAGATCATCAGGTACATATGCCCATACTTCATTCGCGACTGAGTTATTTTGAGTCATGGGCCCCCAGCCAGCTTGATCATCGGCACGGATCCGTGTAACGCCTTGATCAAGCCCAGGAGAGGAGAAAAAGGATGTAGTGATGGATCGGGAGTTAGGAGAGGACATGTCTGCCTTTCGGCTTCCAGATATAGTGTTATTGAATCTGCCGTCACCTTGAATTTTTGACTGATTTGGTTTCCCCGTCCTAAATTTTAGGGGTAAGCCATATGTAATACACGGGACAGTCTGATAAAATGATACAAATTCCAACTTTGTTTCTAAATATTTCAACACTCATCACTCTGCACTGTAATCGGTTCACAATTTAGGGCTTATACTGGTAGACCCCGTCAGTCAAAACAGTCAGCGCAAATATTAGCCTCACGCACCGTCATTCATTTCAGTGAACTTGGCACTGTCTCCCCTAGTCGTGAGTCATATTTCATTCCTTCAATAAATTGTGTTCAGTCGACTTCTCGAAAAGCAGCTTCAAAGAGCCCCCTCCGATCGCATAAACATTTTTCATATCTCAATTTGTTGTAATATTGACTTCCGAAATAAATAAAAAACCAATTTGTTCCACGCTCCGTCTATTTGTTGGAACACGTCCAACAAAAATTTTCGGTTAATGCGAAATTGTAAGGAAAAAAGTTGATAAAAGTAAAAATGCTATTTTCTTAGAAATTTATTTCTTTATTCAATTTTACATCTACCCTGCAGCAACATACGCACAATGCCGAATGAATCAGTCTATAGACGAACTCATATTATTTTGTCATCTTTTTAAATAAACAAGTCACTCACATGTATCTAGATGTGTTCTGTTGGATGGGAAATGTATGTACATCTGGTAAGAGTTATGGATTTGATTTTGAATTATGTTTCTGAAGGTTGATCGAACTTGGCCAAACGCAACATGGTGTTAAGTTAACCAAAAAGTATATTTTTTCCCCCAGAAGAGGTGACCTAATTCTGTACGAATTCGAGTGATGGGTATATGCAAAGAGTCTTTATCTAATCAAGCTAATAAAATGTAAAAACATGAGTCATTGCGTCATCGATAAATTGAGTTCAATTAACCGAAAATATTGGGATTTATTGGCTTCCCAGAATAGCCATGTTGCTGGTGGTTCAGTAGGAATCAGTTTAGAAAGGCCTTCTTGATCGTGTTGCTCTGCACCGTGACAGAATGTACTAAATTGAATGCAGTAGTACAGTGGGTCATGCAACGAGAGCTGTCATTCGGAATTAATGAAAAAAATGTGACATTTAAAGTACAAACTCTGAGGCTTAAGCCAATATGCCAATTCTAAGTAAAATGCGGTAAAATGTGGTCGCGGATACACCTCATTTCTGTGATAGTCTCGAAATAGACACACCCAGAGTTGCAGTCATATTCTCAGCTTACAGAGGTGACTTTTTTGGCGCAGGGACTTAAGCGCTTTGTTCAAGCTATAGGTACCTACCTGGCAGTTGTTGACATAGCTTTAGCGGAGCGACGAAACCGCGTGAGCGGCTATACCCTCAGGAGAATAGGGTGCAGTCAAGTTAGGGACTTAAGTGCCTTGTTCAAGCTATAGGTACCTACCTGGCAGTTATTGACATAGCTTTAGCGGAGCGACGAAATCGCGTGAGCGGCTATACCCTCAGGAAAATAGGGTGCAGTCAAGTTAGCGAGCGAAGCGAACCACTTTCCTCAAACTTAAATTGCACCGAATTTTTTTAAAGGGATATCTACGAAAATTTGGAAATTTTGGGTTAAAAAATTTGGACTTAAGTCCCGATGGGGTAGGATATAAGTCTTTAATTCGATTTGGGAACTATGTTTCGGTGGCGTGGAGCATAAATCCCGAAAAAAGTGTTTGGGACCCTGCGCCGACTTGGGCCTTGGTGCACGAACATGACTTAAAGTCCTAACATCACAAACCTGTCAAAGACATTCAAATTAATTGATTAGAGTCACTATAGCTGAACGAAAAGACCGAAAGCAGTATGAACTGTACGAAACGTTTCCGTGATAGTGGCACCGTTCTTGTACTGAATTTTTCCTACTTTAACAGGTCGAGCGAGTGTGTATTGGTCTAGTTTTAGAAACCTCGTGGTTTTCCCTCATCAAAAGTCATGACAACGATAGTCTAAGAATCTAAGAATGATGCAACATTTCAAATGACATCATCAGCAAACATTTCGAAAAGGTATGATCGTTTACGATAAGCTTCTGCCTGAATCTAGAGCTCCAGATTCTAAATTGTTCTAAGTCACTGTTATAAGATTTAGAAAAGCGTAAGTAAATACATCGAGGAGCTCCAGAATCCTACGAATAATATGATCGTAGACATGTATGACAAAGCGAAGATCAGAGCAAGATACCTTGCCGGAGTCACCGATCCCACCGTACCCAATTAAATTCGGTATGCACCAGGGATGTGTCTTGAGTCCTGTGCTATTTTGTCTGCTTAAAGGAAGAGTAATGCATCAGTCCTTGCAAGAACCACTTGATATATGGACGGCATTTGTGATGATGGCATCTATCATCACATGAGCGTATGGTGGATGATTGAAGGAAGTCATTTCTTAGTCCAGGTGTCTAGGGTTTTTAGGGAAAAAATTGTCTGAAACCATCGATTTGAAGTCATTTGAGAGATGGTACAGAACCGAAATATGAGGCTTCCTCAGAGGACCATGCACCCAAATTGTGTGATGATGGCTATTCATAACTGCAAGCGCTTTGAACCCTGTGCCCATCTAAGTCGGTCAGACGTGGGTCTATCCCTTCCATGTGCAAAAGATTTGTCCGCAAAACATAAGCACATGGAATCACTATTTTTTTTTCAACCAAAACTTCTTTAAATTGGTTCACTTCTACAAATATTTGTCATCCATACTCAGACGCACGTTAATTAAAACTTTTTCCTCAAACAAACATTTTTTTTCCCAAACCAAAGTAGTTGCCTCTTAAGCCCGACAACTATCAGCGTACGAGTATGTAATTATTTAAATAACTTCTGCAAACACAATAAAATTGGTAATTTGCAGATTAAACAACCGAAAAACGAATTTCTATCTTTCATTGCTTCCGCCGATTAGTTTGTCAAGAAAAAAGAGAAAAAAAAAACGCTTAAGATGATCAAACTACCGAAAGTACCCTCGCGCGTTTGCCAAGTACAAAACAAATAAGAAAAAAACTTTATTCAAAGAAATACAAATTGAATGAGTAGGTGTGAGCAAATACAAAAGAAAAAGAATTCAAAAATGAAAAATGTAAATCCAATAGATACACCGATTCGCCTACGTACGCCGTGAGATACTCAACTCTGTACGAACCTCTGTATCACATCGTTGCGTATGGCATTCATTCAGTTCAATAATAAACCAGCTGTTGATAGCCTTGTGCACGTTTATTGTAGCGCAAATAATAAATATTGAATTAGTGATGCGACGATATCGATTTGCGATGAGTTGAACAGTCATAGATACGAGGTGTACACAATCTAGGTAGATTTTCACCGATAAGATACGTTTACATATCTATTTTCGATGAAGTTCAACTTAGCCTAAAAAAAATATACAAATATCTAATCAAAAATAAGTCTTTCCGTGAATTGCATTTGGAAGTGTTTTTAGCCAAATTATAAGTTTAGAACTGAGACAAAAGGATTTGGGACAGTTTGCTGTTCAAAAGTAAAGTTTAGGGCAGCTCTGTTGTACTAACTTCGATTCTGATTCCGCAAAATCTAGGTATGTCCTTTAAAAGAAGACTTTGGGGCTATAGATACGCAATAGATACATACATCCTTAGTAGACGTCAAATCTCATCGAATGGAATGCTCCGAAGCTCTTATGTTTAGTAC
Source organism: Xylota segnis (assembly GCA_963583995.1). NCBI lineage: Eukaryota > Metazoa > Arthropoda > Insecta > Diptera > Syrphidae > Xylota > Xylota segnis. Next base: position 127,185,376 of record OY757236.1, on the reverse strand, counting down.
TAGATTGGGACCATAGTAATTGCCTGTATCTGAATAGGCCCCGACTGGTCTAGTGGTTGCTAATGGGGTCTGCCACAGCAACCTTGTACTAGGTGGTGTCCTCAGCTTTTGCTAAATACATCCTTGAAAGACCTTCCTATTTCGAAAAGCTATGTAAGGAAACTTCCTTTACAGATTCGATGGAATCTGATCCGCATTCATTCGGAGCTAGTCCGTCTAAGATACTGACAGCAGTCAAAGAAGCAATTTATCAGAGACTAAAGCTAAGCAGAAAATTCGTCTCATCTGGAACCGATCTAAGAATTCTTTGGAGATGTAGTCCTACCATACTTAGATGGATGTTTATTGCTATTGTAAGGCCAATGATCTCTGGTCTTCCTGAGGTAGATTCTGAAAAAGTTGTAAAGACTGTCAGTACAGGGATCATGAGAACTTGCCGAACTGTAGCTATGGAATGTACAAGTAAAATAGTTCTAAGAAGGTATAGGTAGGTTGGAAGTGGTAAATGGAGCCATAGGAGCGCAGTCTTACTCGGATCTCAACTGATCCATGGTGTTTTCTGGAAAAGAGAAGACAATAATTCGTCCAATCGATTAGTTCATCGCGGGATTGGCCTCTACCTCTGTTTTGCCACAGCACCTGCATATGTTTGTGGTGCCAATGGGTTACGTCCAAGGCAATCTCGAAACGCGGCTCAAGAAAAGTGTACTCCAGCTTCAGTAGTTTGAGAAGATTCTTGGCTTAACAGGTCCAAACGAAATGTGGCCTAATTCTGCAAGTAAGCAATAAAGGGCTGAGCCTTTTCGTGGCCAGTTTATCAACGAGTTTGTTTCCATAAACAAGGTCCTTGAACCCAGAACAGGGTTACCTCGGAATGCTTATCTAGCACTGGTAGCTCATTTCGTGATTCTTGTTATAGTTTCGTGAATATCTTAACTGAGTCAATGTGGCTCTCAGCAGCCTCGACCTTGTTAAGTCTAGTTTTTAACCCTGTGAGGTTTAGACGTACAGCGACTGTCATTTTTTGGGTGTGGGCTCCAAGTTGTACCAGAAGCTTAGGATGGATAGATTAGGATGAATGATAAAGTGAGTGGTTAACCATTTAGTCAAGAAAGCACACATTAGCATTAGTTCAGCTTTGCTCGAGTTAACACAAAGACCACACTTCTTGGCCCATTTATACCACTCACCATCACCATAGCTTCACTTTTTAGTGAAGGAAACTTTTCTGGCTCTAGTATCACTATTCCTTCCGCATACCTAACTACTTTAAATCTTTCTCCTTTCTCCTTTTTCATGGTTCATTGGATGTTTCTCCTATTAAAAGGATTTACTAACCGCCGTGAGGTGTTCCGCAACTAGCAAATTTGGTCTTACTGCTATTTTCTCGTGTATTCTAAATAATTCGTCTAAATCCTTTCTTTCAAAGGTTACTGTGAAACCACAGACATGTAAGTTCCACTCTCGCTATATTTGCGAATCTCTAAGGTCACTTCTGTCCGCTTCACTCACAACAGTTTGCCAAAGTCCAAGACATGCTGTACCCCGTTGAAACGTTCTCCACTACAGCATTCAATCTACAAAGCTCTACGCATAACCAATAGATAAGACTTATCTAAACAGCCTCACTCACTATCTCTGTTTATGAGGTCACCTTTCGCGAAAACCAAAAACGAAAACATATTCTCAAAGCAAGTCGGTCTAGCTAAACAAAATTCAAAATTTCCTTAGAATTCACACCATGAATTCCGAGCCTCGTGTGTTTATGTACCTCTGCATGTAAACATGAGAATCAAGAAGGAGGAAGTTATACATTACACGCAGGGAAATAACAAAGTCGTGATAATTTGCTTCTGACTGATGCACATGGATTTGTTGTTATTGCTGAGAGGAAAAATATAGTTCAGCGCCGCTGTGCAGTAGGTACGTATTGTATCTACACGTCAGTTAGAGATTCACAAATTGGTCTGGCCACACTGCAACTGATGATACCCATCTGAGGGGAGATATGAATACCACTCGACCAGTCACCGGAAGTTTATGTTAAATTTATCAACAATAACAGCAAATATGGACGAACAAATAAAAGGAAAGAAATGAGGAACGAGTGCTTTAATGAATTTAATGTGCAGCCGCATTGAATGTATCTGCTTTCATGGGTGGCTGGAGATAAATGTGGTCAAGGGAGCGGGTAATTTGTAGATAAATATTTACATCATCTTAAAGTCCGATGGCAGTGTTTATAGAAGCGAAGCCATTGTGACCCAGAGACAATACTTTTGATTTCAGTGCAATCACAGTCAAGTCAGGAGTATAGCACATAGCCTTGACTCCTTAAGATTCACTAAGATGTTTATGGCATGCAAGTGGAGCAAAGTTTGGTCAATTGTGTTCGCTACTAACATCTTGAAGAGGTATACGTCCCTCATTAGAGTTCCTCTCGTGTTAAGATTCCTTTCCCGTCTTGGACAAAAAAATTTGTCATAATTTTTTCCATCTGCCAACTGGTACTTGGTCAAATACTTCAGTCTCTTCCAGGTCAGAGGCTCATAAAATCTCTAAAACATGTTCTAGGATATCACTGAGCTCATCGCAGGATTAATAAGGAGCTTGCTTTGCAATAAATCGCTGGGAAGCTCGTTAGGGTACTAAGGTTATTCTTGTTCATTCTGATTCATGCTTCGAATCTTTTTCGATTATGTTGCCCTAGAAATATAAACCTCATTCGTTTAAGGTTTCCCTCTCTAGTGTCTTGAACTCTTCTTTGAAGATGTGATCTTTTATTGCGCAGACTGGTTCAAGGCCTACAAGAGTTTTTGATGGTCCTGTTCTTGCTAGGCAGTCGATCATCCATTCTATAGAGTAGGTTGTCCTGGAGGATGTTAGAGGATGTTCAGTGGTATCGTTAGAGGATCATCTGTGCAAAGTTCATAAACATCAGTATCGAGGAAGTACTCATTTCACAAGTACAGTCAAAACTATCTTAATATGTCAATTCATGCTTTTTATTCTAAAACCTTTGTGAATCGAGTTACATAAAAATTATCTTTCCGTACGTTTCATCCATGATCTGGATAATGGGGGCATTCATCGGTGGTTTAGCCCCGGAAGCGCTCTCGGAACTATCTTGAGTAGCGCGCTTAGCTTCTTTTACAATTTTTGCTGCTTCCGATTCCATTAAAGTTATAGTGTTAACTAAATCATTATTATTTTCGAGATCAAGGACATTCTGAACCCAGTATCCTGTTTCCTCCTAGGAAAAATAAAAAGGTGTTGCTGTAAGCTTTACTTTTTGTTTTTGTAAAACTTACGCCTAGAATCACAACGATGCTAGAGAGTACCAGTAGTAAGATCGAAAAATTGTTCATATTCTTGTTTCTCTGAAAGATATAACCTGTTCACTTGAGATACTTTTATTGAAGTTTCGACAATTCAATACATTTGTGTACCGAATTGCTTAGATCGAAAAATTTAGTACAGTACAAGTACGATTCCCAGAACTAGAGTTTTTTAAAAAAAGAGGCGTGGCTGTGTTCAATGTTTTTCAAAATTTTATAAAAGGGTGCAACTACTTATAGTTTCTGTTGTTTTTTAGAAAAGTTTGAAAGAAAATGTCGCCCAGAAATGGGCGTGACTCAAAAGTAACCTTAGCTTTTACCTAAGTTGAGAGCTTACGGTGATCCCACAGGATTAGTCCATTCCGTGAAAACGTTGTAAGTAGATTCCATTTCATTATATGTTACTACGTTCAAGGAATGCAAAGAAAGAAGTGTTGGATAGGTTGAAGGGTAAAAGGTGAAAAGTAGTGTCAATCGTGACATCCCATGAAGCCTGATTCTAGAGTCCTGTTCATGAACCCTTAGATTTCTTAACACTAGAACATTGTTATACTCTATAGACCTCCTAAAGGGCTTGACAAATACTTTGCCATAACCTATACAGAAACTCGTCCTATAGTTGCCACTGTTCATTCTGATTCATGTATAGTATAGTCTAATGGTTTAAGAAGGTTATTGCCCTGCTTTCTCTCTCTAGTTTTCTGAACTCTTCTTTGAAGATTGCTTCAAGGTCTATGAAGGTTTCTGATGCTCCCCTTCTTGGTACGGAGAATAGGCCATACATTCTATAGAGTCGGTTGTCCTGCACGGTGCTGTAAATGTATATTCAGTTCAAGATCTCTTCCTTTTAAGGTGAATTTTTTACAATCCGTAGTCGAGAAGTTCACCGGTCCTGCTTTTATCTTTTCGACTACATCAGTCGCAGTTCTTTGTCCAAATGTTTCATCCTAAGAACGCGATAGCTAAACAAGTGTTAGTCAGCGATCATTTCTCTGACTTACATGGCAACTTGGCCTCCCGCAAGGTTACATACTATCACCACACTTATTTCTGACAGTAATTTGGTTTGTTCTTTGCAATGAAGACTCTATACTAAACGGGTCTAGATGCAGATACGGCAATTGCATCTGGTATCTTTAGAGGATCATCTGTGTAAAGTTCAAAAAAGCAGTATCCACTAAATACTCATATCACAGGTACAGTTAAAACTATCTTAAAATGGTATATAATGCTTTTTATTCCATAACTTTCGTGAGTCCAGTTGTCAAAAAGCATTTGTGTTATTCATACCGCAGTATATATCACTCCGTATGTTTCATCCATGATCTGGTATATGGGGGGTATCGTCGGTGGTACACCGCCGGAAAAGCGCTTGGAACCATCTAGAGAAGTGCGTTTAACTTGTTTTACAATATTTTCAGCTTCCCTTTCCTTTAAAGTTGCAGTGTCTATTAAATCATCATTATTTTCAAGATCAATGACATTCTTAACCCAGTATCCTGTTTCCTCCTAGGAAAAATAAAAAGATGTTGATATAAGTTTTCCTTTTTGTTTTTGTACAACTTACGCCTAGAATGACAACGACGGTACAGAGTACCAGCACTAAGACCGAGAGATTGGTCATAATCTTGTTTCACTAGATGATATAACCTGTCCTTCTTGAGATACTTTTATCATAATTAAAACAGTTCAATACATTTGAATCCCGAATTGCTTAGATGAGAAAAATTTAGTACAGTACAAGTACGATTCCTAGAACAGACGCAAATCATAGATTTTTTAAAAAATAAAAGAGGCGTGGCTGCGTACTACTTGTATCAAAATGTTATAAAAGCTGCGCAAATTATATTTAGTCTAATCTATTAATCTTAAGCCTTAAGCACTTCCGTTTATGTATGAATGGGTTGCAGGGTAGAAGGTGAAAAGTCATGTCAAAGTTAACGCCATTTCAAGACATCCCATGAAGCAGTGTTAAGCCTGATAGTTGAGCCTGTTGGAGTCTAGGAACATGAAGCTCTGTAAAAAAATAGTGTGTACGCTAGAGTCCTGTTCATGAAGTCTTAGACTTTAGAGAAAGACTTAATAGACTTTTTAAGAGCTTCACAAAAACTTTGCCATGAGCTAAACAGAAACTCGATCTATAGTTGCTAGGGCTTATGGGAAAGCTCGGCTTAGAATCAGAACATATATCTTTTAGTAAAGACATAAGCTGAAGGCTTAAACGTAGACACTGCAAGGACCTTAGGAGAGGTTCAATTCAATTCAAACTTTTAAAACTTTTGAATGAAAATGTATTGTATTGTATTTTGGTCAAAGTACAGACCTGCAGGTTATAGAGTATAGAATAAAAATGGTGTCGAAAACGAATAGCCCTCCAAGGAGACATTTCTAATACGATCTACTTAAGTATGTAACAATTTGAAGGTAAGCATCTTATTTATAGTACAATGATCGTAGAACTGATCCGTTGGGCTAGTCCATGGATTGCACCCAAAACAATTCCTTTACTTGATCTTTAGAAGGATTTCCATCATTTTCCGTCTGATCTCTTGAGTGATCTGCAGTCTGATTCGCTGGGCGATCTGCTGGACGATCTAGAGGCTCATTTGCTGAGGAATCTGCAAGCTGATCTGCAGGTTGATCTGAAAACTGATCTGCTGGGTGATCTACACGCTGCTCTGTAGGGAAATCTGCGGATTGATCTGTAAGCTGATCCACTGCCTGGTCTGGTGGTTGATCTATGTCTTGACTGACAGGTTGATCTGATGGGTGATCTGTAGAATGATCAGTGGTTTTACCTCATCTTTATCCTCACAGTGATCCTCAGGTGTTTCTGCAAAAATGCTTTCCTATGGAAACAATAACATTCGACAGTTATTGGTGATATTTTCGAAAGTATCTAAACTGAAGTCTTACTGTTAGAAATGTGGCACCAGTAAGAAGGAATACTAAAAGTAAAACGATCCTCATGCTGCTGTGACTAAAGGCTGATTGGTTTCTCAGTACTTTTACCGCTCTGTCGTAATTGTTCTCATTGCCAACATCACTAATTGGCGAATAGAATCCGATTTTTGCTAGTATACAATTACGTACAGTAATGTACTGATTTGTTAGAGCTGGTAAGTTGCACTTAATTAAAATACAAAACAAGGTTTAGTATGAATCGACACAAGTAGATACTCAATGCCTTTGCAATGATACCAAAGATATACAACATATTACTGCCTGAAATGGTCTGCTTTATTGTAAAAGGTATACTCCTAGGTAGAAACAGGTTTCATTAACCTGCTGATAATGGTCCTATTATATTCCTATTCTTCTGGGTAAGTCCGTACTGTTTTTCAAGGGCCCCATCTTGAGGCATATTGGTGTCGCTGTGGGCTCGGGAAGATATGTTTCCTTTGCCTTGAGATAGAGGAACTCGCGCCTATGTAAAGCAGGTATCTTCTTACTTTAATGATGCCTTTGCCATGTGTAGTATCAGTCAAGTAGTAGTACTAAAGCAATCAAGCACGGAGTTCCACAAGGCTTACAACTTGGTCCACTCCTGTTTATCCTTTTCACAGACGTACTACTTAAAGATTCTCAAAAGTTTTGGCTACATACATAAGTCTTAAATAAAATTTGTCAATAGTTATTGACGAACGTCTAAGTGTATGAAAAATTTCAGAGAATGGCAAATTGGTTCGCATGATCATGACAAATCAAGGCTTCCTGAGTATGGGCTGTGCACTTTTGTAAGTTGAATGTTGAACACTTGAACACATTTGTATAACACGAATGCAACGAATTTTTATTTAAAATATTTAGTTGAAATTATCACTATACTACATATTCGTAAATTAAAATTTCAGCCAAATTCCGATATTCCAACGGACCTTCGTATTGAATATTGATCTCATCTATCGGCTGATCTAGAGAGTTACCCGTATTCTGATATGTGGATTGACCCATCGCTTGACCTGTGAACTGATCCTTGGTTTGATCTTTTGACTGACCTCCGGTCTGATCTTTCGGTAAACCCGTGTTCTGATTTTTTGACTGATCCGTGGTCTGATCGTTCGACAGATTCGTGGACTGACCCGTGGTCTGATCTTTCGGCTGATCCGTGGTCTGATCTTTCGGCTGATCCGTGGTCTGAGTTTTGGACTTTTCCGTGGTCTGATCTTGTGACAGATCCGTGGTCAGAGTTTTGGACTGATCCGTGGTCTGACCTTGTGACAGATCCGTGATCTGAGTTTTGGGCTGATCCGTGGTCTGATCTTTCGGCTGATCCGTGGTCTGAGTTTTGGACTTATCGGTGGTCTGATCTTGTGACTGATCCGTGGTCAGAGTTTTGGACTCATCCGTGGTTTGATCTACCGACAGATCCGTGGTCTGATCAATAGACTGCTCTGTGTTCTGATGTTTGGGTTGTGCCGAAGCGTTATCTGAAGCGTCTTTCGCCTTTGGGTTCTGAGTTAGGACATTGGTTAGTCTGGGTTGATACGGTGGGGCGCGATAAACCGGGGCAGCGTATTCATCGTAATAAATATTATCGTGATATCTGCAACCTTTCTGTTGAAGTATTAATGTCTCAACAAAGTTTCTTAATGTTCAAATTAAAATCTTACCACCGAATTGATGACACCTAAAAGTAGAAGTACTAAGAATGAAGCCTTAATCATCCTGTCGCGTTTGGGGGCTAATTTAACTATACTGATATCTGGCCCTACTCACAGCACTTGTACACCTTATTGTTTCTGATCATATTTACACCGCTAATTGCGGAAAAGAACTTCAATTGAGAAATTTGCTACGGTTGATAAGTTAAAGGTAATTGGAATGGAAAATGTTGTTCACTTAGTAATAAATCGACATGTATAGACGGATAGACAGACTCAAGGACTGTCGTAGCATAATTACAAATTTTGTTGTATAGTCTTACCATTGAACATGCCTTACAAAAACGTTTCAATATTCATGTATAGATAGTGGGCCTAAATACTCAAATATTCAAGTACTCTGGGATAAAATTCTGCTTTAGCTAAAGTATGGCCCTTAGCTTGGTATCTGCCTTTAGGGTTTGGAACCACCAATGATAAAAAGTGCAAGAATTGTGTATTTTTAGAATGTGAAGTGAATTTATTTTATCAAATTAGTAAATCATTGTTATACATATAATGTAGAACATCGCTATTATGTCTTGATCTTAATATTTGAACTTTTCCGTAGTCCGTAGGATCTGTGGACTTTTCAGTTTCTTTTCCGTCGAACTTTTCTGTGATCTTATCTTTGGACATTTCCGTGCTCTTTTCTATGGACTTGTCTGTGGTATCATCTTTGAACTTTTCTGTCCCCTTTCTTTCGGACTTCTCCGTGCTCGTTTCTTCGGACTTTTCTGTTCCCTTTTTTCGGGCTTCTCCGTGTTTATTTCTATGGAATTTTCTGTGGACTTATCTTCGGACTTTTCCGTTTCCTTTACTTCAGACTTCTCCGTGCTCATTTCTTTGGACATTTCTGTGGTCTGATCTTCCGACTTTTCTGTTCGGTTTTTTTCGGACTTCTCTGTCCTCATTTCTTTGGACATTTCTGTGGTCTGATCTTCGGACTTTTCCGTTTCCTTTACTTCAGACTTCTCCGTGCTCATTTCTTTGGACATTTCTGTGGTCTGATCTTCGGACTTTTCTGTTTCCTTTTCTTCGGACTTCTCTGTCCTCATTTCTTTGGAATTTTCTTTGGACTCATCTTCGAACTTTTCCGTTTCCTCTACTTCAGACTTCTCCGTGCTCATTTCTTTGGACATTTCTGTGGTCTGATCTTCGGACTTTTCTGTTCCCTTTTTTTCGGACTTCTCTGTGCTCATTTCTTTGGACATTTCTGTGGTCTGATCTTCGGACTTTTCCGTTCCCTTTTCTTCGGACTTCTCTGTCCTCATTTCTTTGGAATTTTCTTTGGACTCATCTTCGGACTTTTCCGTTTCCTTTACTTTGGACTTCTCCGTGCTCATTTTTTTGGACATTTCTGTGGTCTGATCTTCGGACTTTTCCGTTCCCTTTTCTTCGGACTTCTCAGTGCTTATTTCTTTGGAATTTTCTGTGGACTCATTTTTGGACTTTTCTGTTCCCTTTTCTTCGAACATCTCCATGTATTTTGCTTCACACTTTCCCGTGACCTGATCTTTGAACGTTCCGGGGTCACTTTTCTGATAAAGTAATACTGTTTCATGAAATGTTTTTATTTTTTAATATTTAAACCAGAATCTTACCGCAAAAATGATGACACTTAAAAGTGTAAGTGATAGTAAGAGGAACTTGTTCATGCTGGCGTCTTTCAAGATTGATGTTGTGTGATACTGATGTCCTACCGAACTCGCCGCACTTTTATATCTCAATGTTGGTTCCACTTGTTAATTACATTGTTATTTCTAATTAGCATAACCTGTTTGCTGATAAGATTCAAATTTAAGATATTTGAAAGTATATGCTCGTAGGTGAAGGAGAATTTGCGTTGGAAAATTTTGTCACAACTAATTAGTTGCACTTATGTTGCGGACAAGTCTACTAAGTGTTGAAGCTATCGCTTAAGTTGAAGAGAAGGCATAATCAGGAAGAGAGTTGCTTGGTTAGTTGTTAAGAATCTTTATTAAATTAAGTACGGCCTAAATTCTTTATAAATTTTGACTGACTCATGGAGCATCTGCAGGGATCATGGTAGTATATGTTTAGGCCGACAGATTCGCCAAAGAAAAAGGAATAAAAATCTGCCTCTGTTACTATACACACTGATAGTGATACGATCTAGCGATATCTGTAAATCTTAGACTATGTATGGATAGGGGGACCGATCCATTCAGAAATCTTTCTAAACATTCGAACCGTGAAAATTCGTGCTCTACTCTTGGGCTGATCTTAGCTGATTTCGAAAGACGTTATGTATATAAGATTCTCTTTAAAAACGTATTCTCTTTTTTTTATTCCTTCTCAAAGTGCGAGCTTTGCGTGTGGATGAACGAAGAACTCCTAAAAAAGGATTCCATTCGATGGGACACCACCTGCACTCTAAATTCTATTTCGGCCCAAAAGTATGCACTTCTTTTTGGAACCAGTAGAACTGATCAAGCTTCAAGATGACTACAAGTCAAAAGATTATTCACTCTTTGTGCCGCATGATCGTTTGGAGTGGGTGGTACTTCCATGCAAACAATTCGATCAATTCAAGAGGATAACCTAGAACATATGTAGATCTTCCATTGACATACTCGTTCAATGCAAAAAGCAAAAAGCTTTCAAAAAAATCCAAATCCAAAAAAAGACACAAAGTATCTATTAATCTTTTTGGTCAAAAAGTTCACGCCCACACACTGTACATATGTACATACGAGTATGTGCACCGGGGAACAGAAGAAGATCAGTGATTTGAATTGCGTGGCATCGCCGCGCCACCATCATTGCGCGATCGGAGCGATCTTGTTTGTGGAATTTTGAAAAGAAATTATTTTCTTTGCGGTTTATCTCTCGTTCAATTGTTTTAAATATATGTACTAGATATACTTGAGTATATTTGGATTTTTAATTTTTGTTTTGAGGGGGTTTTTGTGTTTTGCTCTTTCCTCGCATGCGACCTTGGGAGTTAATGTACTCATAGTGTGTACTGGCTGTTCAGTTTTTTGGAGGATACTCAAGTGTATAGTGGACCGATCGGATTAGTTTCCATCTCACTGATATAATGTCGTCGAAGTTGTCTTTTTGAATAAAATGAAATGAAAAGTGATAAGTGATTAGTGATAAGTGAACCAATCCATTCCAAAATGAGTTATTCGTAAACGTAATGTGATTGAATGGGTATAAGGCTTTGATTCAAAGGTATGTAGTCAAGACACGATGCTGTGGAATATAGTGGTTCGATTCTGAAAATGCTGAACATTTAGCAAAACTGTGATTCAAAGAACTGGCCTCTTAGAATGCGTGTATATTCTCCTGAAAAATTGGGGAATATATGTGCTTGGACTTACCTAGGGAATTCAAGAATATATTAGATGGGAAAGATTAGAGATCTCTGCACCTGTCCTGCTCTATCGAACAAAAGAGAACGTCACTTAGGAGTCTTTTTCTTCAATGATCTTGGTGATCTTACTAACAGCGACATTAAGAGTTTACTTCGCTTCATTACAAGCTCTAATTGGTTTCACCAATAAGTATGGAGAATCATATGATCCAAGTGGTATAACAACAGACTTATAATTGGTCTAAGTCTCCCGGTAGTAGTTGGAAGCTATTTGTAACCTAACCTATGGGTATATCATACTAGATCATTTTCACTGAACAGATGTTCAATCCAACTTTAACCAATGATCGATAACTGGTAGATCTAAAAGGCTTGAATAGCCATGGGGTTCATTTTTTTATTTCAACTGTGAACACACAGGCTGTAGTATTTGTTCGGTATGCTTGGTGCGATAGCTTAAGAGCCATTTTTACGTCAAAGGACATCAAGGTCGTCCGAAATCCAAATTCAAAGATCTATGTACATATATACTTTCGATAAAAGGCTTACGTGCATTAATAGACGCCGACTCCTGACGACATCAGTCAAGGTGTGGTGTAAAATTGCGTGTCCCAACTGCTATGACTGATCGACGTAAGGAGGTAGAAATCCGACACATTTTTCTTATAGTTAGGTCTGCGTATGTCCTTCCTTGAAGCAGGGCAGTATAACCAATTCAACTTAAATTATTTAAGGTATCTTGTAGGATAAATGTCCCTGTAATGGCATAGAAAGTGGGTTGTATCCTCGAGTCTTTGTCGCAATGCGGATGGTCAAACAATTTCACCAATTGTGAGCCTCTATAAACGCCTTCTTTATATCATCAAGTCTGAGTTTGCAAGGAGAATTATCAGTAAGATGTGGGCTTGCTTTGAGTTCGGGGAGAACTGGGTATCTACTTAGGCTCGTAATTTGTCCTATTATGCATTGTTAAGCTCGTTTGGAAATGAGAGTAAGAATGTTCAAACAGATCTTAAAGGAGATGAGGTAACCCAACCATTTTTTTCTGCATTTTTGATCTGTGAGTGTTTTTCTTTGAAATGCTCCTAAGAGTAGGCACTCAATTGGGTTGGTTGGATTTGGTGGTTGTATTTGCTCAGCAGGGACACGTACATAGATAAGTATATCTGTACACTGTGGTCATCAATGTTTTTTCGAGCTCAATCGATGGATGGATTTTGTGGAATTAGGTGTCGAGTTTGATTATTTTTTATCAAACCAATACTTGCCTTCTGCGTATGTGTATAGAGGGACAAATAAAAATGAAGACAAGACCAGACATAACCTCGAGAAATGTCGCTAAGTTCATGCATGGCTGAGTTCTCCGTAGTTTTAGCTAGAAGCATCCTAAGTGTTAAATAGCAGATATAGATGGGAGCTTAGACCGAATGATACCTTACCTTCAAGGACAAGGCAACTATGTCAGAGAGACACTGCTGAACTAGAGGTTCATCCAGCAAGATTTTAGATCTTGACCCATTGGTGGACTATCAATACTGAAATACTATTGCGAGACGATCACAGAAATTCGATGTATCTCCAAGCACTTTGAAATGCATTTTGGAAAAAGTTGATACACACGCCTAAGCCTCTAAATCTATGCTTCAAACTGAAATATAATTTTCATCACTTTTTTGAAAACTGTTGGATTTTTTCATTAATTCAAAATGACACCTCTTGTTGGATGACCCTGTACATCTTCTTAGCTCACATAGTAAGAGTATGATGCAAAGTTACTTTTGCATTGTTTTGTTCTAAATCCCCATGAGAATCTTTTTGAGGTCCTGAACATTTTGCCTCAAATGTTTCCTCCTCTACTTGTCGATTCTCAACCATTTAAGAGTGACATACCTGAACCAAACCAAATATGGACTGTCTTCCGCATTCACAAGAATGATGTTATGTACCTACGACCAATTGTTGCAATTGTAATTGTTGTCGCTAAAAGTGCATAACAAACCCCTTCTCCAACCTACGGACGAGGCAAGCCTGGTGAGAAATTGAGACTTTTCCGCTCTAAAGCTTAAAATGAAAAAAAAAATCTAAACACAAAAGCATGAAAGTGTATCTACGTATCTTCTTACAGTCATCCCACGCCGATGATGTGGTCGGTCACTTTACCCACTCTATGCCACAGTAAGTCCCAACATCACGTTGAAATTGTGTTGAAAGTGAAACGATAGCCGATGTGATATAAGACCGATTGGGGGTGCTCTACTCAGCACCCTTACGCCAACGTCAGTTCACTAAAACACGCAAATAGTATTTCACCCTTGAATGAGTTCTCGAAATGGTTACTTTGTCCGCAAACGGCTGAAATGCGATACATTTGCCTCGCATAACCCACTAAACAAATGTGTATGTAACGCGGTACATAGTTGGGGGCATAATTAATTCATAGGTAAATGGAATGCCAGATGAGGTGAAGTTGAATGGACGTCCGTTCAACCAACCTCTTTATTGATTTTTCTAATATGTTTTTCATGAAAATGTGTGGTTTTTGGTGGTTGAGAGAAAACGTGATGTTGTGTTGTGTTGATGAGGTAATCGTCATATTCTATTTTTAAGGACAACTCGTCCTTGGTAAAGTAAAAAAGCTGGTCGCAATGGAAGCGTGACAGTTCCTTAACTTCTTTCCTTCGAAGGTGCTAGCTGCATACTTACTTATATCTGGCGGTAGATACAACCAACATCCATTAGATACTAATTATTACAGTGTGAATAAACTATTTTGGTTTAGAAATTCGCTTGGTGAGCACTTGATCCGTTTCCATTGCATAGTGTCTGGCAGTATGGCAAGTGCACAGTGGGTTCTATCAGAGACGTTAGTTTTGTTACGCTTCTGCTGTCTAATGTTGTTCGGTTCAGTCATAGTATAAATTCGGATAATACGAACCACATACGTACCAGAAGTGGTATGAAATCCGAGATCAATTTGTGTGTTCCTCGTACAATTTCTATTAGCATGAGTTTGTTGCTTAGATATTTGACTTAGAGTTGTTTTAGACCTTCTATGTTTTTTAATCAACTTTTAGAAAGTACCATAGTTTGAGAGAGCAAAGGTATTGTGGGATTTTGGGTCATATTTTTGATTGGAGCCTTTTTATCTATTGTATCTGTAGTCCGTGTAGTCTATTTGACTCGATGACTCGTGGTACTACGTCGATGCTGCTTTATAGAGAAGAGTTCACTGGAAGCCCTTGAACTGTATGACATGAGATTGAGTATGCAGACACAATCGTAATCATACTAGTGATACACTTTTAAGTATGCAAACAGTGTCCAGACGACAGACCATATTTCTGGGGGATCATATATGTATGTACGTAAGACGTAAAAGTACAGTAACTAGTATGGACCCCCACTACTTTTCTGTACTCTCAATTTTGACTAGATACTGGCCAAGACTAAGAAAGAGAATTTTCTTGAACGCGAATTTCAGATTCTTGGTGGTTGAGGCACATAATGTTAAGGGCATTCTCGGTTTCATGGTCATATATGTATCTCTACAAGAACAGATCCTGACATCCAGTTCATCCATGACTGTAGCATATCGATATTGTTAGCATAGTCAAGTGCCATACTTTCTTCTGTCAGCGTAAGTTCAGAGAGCGATTCTCGTAAACTCCTATGCTCGCATTGTCGTCCCTAAGGCCATCATCAGCGTGGTAGCTCAACCCACCTTCATGGCATTGATCGTATGACATAGTTTCTCTACCCTCAGTCACTTCCACAGTCATTTAGGAGACCTGCTTCTAGGGGTGACCTGCTTCCTTTGGGTAGTTAAATGGAATGTTGGAATTTCTATGGTTTAGCGGTTCAACAAGACACCTTTCCATCGTTGCTAGGAAAAGGTCCGATCTCTTTTGGACGTCCGCCTTAAACGTCTTATATGGGACTTTCTAAGCCCTCTGTTGTCGCGTTTCTTTCTGCATGGTCTCCCTCATTATGACGAATAGATGTAGTACACTACACAAGGGGTCTAGATCTACTTAATCACAGAGTCGGAAGTATCTTGCTAGTCTGAAGGTGAAGCTGCTCAAAATATTCTTCAATGATTCCAAAACAGCTCCTACAGGTAACGGGGAATCACTTACTTACTTAACTTACTGCTGTCCTAAGCCCCCTTGTGGGCCCTACGGCCTCTAAAACATCTATGTGCCATCGTCTACAGAAATCGAGAAATCGAATGAGGCTGTGTGCCTCAGTCCTTACCAAATCTTTCCAAGTTGTCATCCTTTTCGACCGAATGAGTTTAACGTCGGTTTCCCTCTCCACATTTGCTGTCTATCCAGTGAATTAGGAGCGTCAGCGTAGTCACTGTGTTGAATTTTAGATGTAAGAGTCCGTCGAATTCCTCCATTTTCCGTCGATAAAGACGCGTCGCTAATCAGAAAAACAATGTGGGTGAAAGAACACAGCCTTGCGGAACCCCACTTTGAACTTGAAATTCCACAGACAGCCTTCTTCTATGCAAAACGTGACATGCGGCTTCGTAAAAGCTAATATTCAATGCTCTGCTTCATGATGATCCGCAGAGAGTTGATGTGGTCTCGACACAAAAGCTACAGAGTGGAAACCTCCTTACCCGACATCGAGTATATTTTCGAGATGTTGTTTGATTCTTTTCAAGACAATTGTAACTATTATCTTACGCGCAGTAGGAAAGAAAGATACTTTTCCAGTTTTCGAGTCAAAGCATGGAGTCAGGGACTTAATGTGTCAGGACCTTATAGTAATACTTTATAGTAACCAAACTAGCTATAGGTAACACAATTTTCTAAGTTCCTTAGTCTGATAGGCAAATTCTAGATAACCCCACTATAGAGAGGCTCTCATATGTTTATTCTTCTGTGAGAGATGCCAGAGCGGGCCCTTCTGGTCAACCTTCTGACATCTCTTTACATATTTTTTGTTTAATTCAAGGCTACTAATAAAATTTTGTTTTTCTTTTCAGATTTTATAGGAAACGCCAAAGATAAATCCATCGAAGTGCTAAGTTTATTTTTTACGACAGGAAAGCATGATTTTTTATCCACAACACAGTAGACAATAAGTATACACAACGCAGCACCACTATATTAAACAAGAAACGAATTAAATAATTAAATTAAGGAAAGTAGCAGAACGAGAATAGCCAGAGTCTCGAATAAGGTCGGACCAATAAAGCCGATAATAAAATTTTGAAAATATATACTATAATGGCAGATATTACCATTTCGACCTCCAGACAATCGTGTGAGCCCGATTGCAATCAATTGACTATTATTGATCAGTCAATAATGAACAGATACTCAGAAATTGATGAATCTCCATCAACGGATGCAGAGAACCCAGAACAAGGAATGTCAGCAGGAGCAGCAGCGTCAGCGTCGACCACAATGAAACTACCATTGCATATAACGAAAATGATTCAGAACAAACTGAAGCGAAAGAAAAAGCTCTCGACCAGTCTAACGTCTGTCAGCGATACGGTCAACCAGGAGAAACGAACGCGTATCGAAGGGATACAGTTGAACTGCCGTGGCAAGCTGAATGAGGATCTCATTTCAGGAGCTGTGTCCACGCCAGTAACCTCACAAATGTCGCCGTCGGCCAAATTGGAACGTGTCCAATCGAAGGCAGCACTTCCTTCGCCCAGAGTGGCGGAGAAGATCATATTGCTGCAGCAGTGCCATCAGACACAGCAGCCAACAGGGCAACAACAGACGGCCAAAGTGCCACCGCCGCGGTTGAAACGTAAGCTTGAGGAGAACGTGTCAACGATACAGAAGTTGAACGCTCAAACCGAACAGATGAGGCTAGAGATTGCCGAGCTTAAGTCGCATCTAAGCACAGAGAGAAGTGCCGTAAGAGTTTTAAGGTGAGTTGTACTTTTTGATGTATACTTTTAGGATGGTTTGGCTTCGCAAGGACCTTCTGAAATGGGTTGAGATACTAGGGATTCAATTACTTAAAACTATCTAAACCTTGAGTAGGTTCAAAAAAGAAAAGGCAGGAATGGCCCTGATAGTTCGGTCTCATAGAAGGTAGTGTAGAAGCCCCTCTACCTCTGTTAGATCCGAGGCATTATGGTTTAAGCCTTAGGTAGGTTCAGAAAAGAGAAGACAGGAATGGGCCTGATAGTTCAGTCTCATAGAAGGTAGTGTAAAGACCCTCTGCCTCCATTATTAGAGGTGTAATGGAGTTCCAGTACTAAGCTCTTAAAGTCCGGTCTAGTTCATTGACCTATTCGTTATGGAATATGACATTTATGGCAAAACACCAAAGTTTCTGAGCTTAAGGAATATGTCACACTGTATTTCAGGCTGAAGTCGATAGAATTAAAGTCTGTGCTAGGTTAAATGCTCTAGAAGGTATTAAGGGCGCTCGAATACATACCTTCTCTGATGGACAGGGCTTAATCCAACTCCTTAATTCAACTTATTGGACTCCATGCTACGTTGTGTTGCCGTCCACTGATTAAGTCGCTGATTAGATAACTTAGAATTTTAGGCAACAAATTTGCAAATAAACGGGGTATTTTCTCCGTCGATATGTAAAGTTGCATATCTATGCCAATTAACCAGAAAGAATTGAGCACCAAGAAGTTAAAATTAGACGCGTTATTGCCGAAATACAGACTGATTTACTGTGAAGAGTGCATGCAAATTGAACCTTCAGATTACCCCATATACATGCCAGTCGCGGTGGCTATATGATCAAAGTCATACTCACACATAATTGCCATTAAATTATCTGTCAAATAAATCTAACTTTATGGATTTTAAAAATAGTTATCTGTATTTTATTTGAATTCAAAGTTCTCCGCCTTCGTAAAAATACCCTTTCTAGCCAAAAGTCTACTCTTCTGGAATGCAATGTGGAACCCAATTGGGTCGGTTAAGGTCCCAGTCTAAAC